>OW386168.1:21018350-22268350 GCA_936431705.1 Cheilosia pagana | reverse complement strand
ATGCACTTTTAGGAGAGATTTTTGAATAATTATGTAGACTTACCCTGATTTCTACGTCGGTGCTGTAACGAGATTGAATCTCAGGTCCAATGTCGGAGTAGTGTCCAATAAAGAAACTGTCGGGCATATCAAAAATTGCCTTTCCATTGTCGCGTGCGGTGAAAACCGGCTCCAAAGGACGTTGGAAAAGCATTTCAATTGCCTTTTTTTGGTAATTCATAGTGGATAGATCTATGAGGCTTTAAGTTGAAGCTATAACGAGTTGAAAGGTTCAAAACAAGTTTGAAACTGAATTCAAAATAGACGCAGCAGCGATTTTATACAGTTTCTGGATACGGCGAAGACCGCAAGACAAATTGCTGCAAAGGGTTGATGACTTGTGGGTATGTGCACATGTGGACGTTTTTTTTTTATCTTTCAGAATACAGTCCGTTGAACTTTGTGGGAATATTGCAGTTTATTGCAAGTCGAGTTTAGTTTTCTAATCATTGTAGAGGTCGGAAACTTCCTACTGATAATGAATAGCAAACTATGCACATTGTGCGGTTTCTGCAACATTGTATAGTAACAGTGTGATCCACCGTGGAACTAACCTTACTTGCAGCTATTGACATCAACGATTTTGATAGACTTTGTAAATTAGTAATACTATTACTATTATACTATTTAAATTGTTCCTACGAAAGGGCTGATTCTGCCCACGAGTAATCTTTTCCAAATTTTAGAACAGCAGCCTTTAAGTAAGCTTCTATGCATATCGTCAAGGGGCATGAATCTCCATCAACATGCTTCTCCATTCAGTAATGTATAATTGTATTTGACTACTGTTTGTTTGCTCTCTGCTGTCGGTCTATTTATAACTAGTTTTTTAGTTGGAGGAAGTGCGATGCATTTAGACATCGCCTCATAAATCTATGGAAAAGATAATGCAGCCTCTCGATCAACTTTGCCAATAGGAGTCCATAGGTTGGAATTACTAAAATTAGATCAACAGTATGCCAAATGTTGAACAAAGTTGAAGCCCTACTTAATTTCAGATGCGTTAATAAAAAGAAGTGATGACGGGCAACAGGTCGGCGCAGTGGCTTAGTGGTAGTGTGTTGGGCTACTAAGCGAGGGGTCTCAGGTTCGAATCCCGAAAGGGTCAAATTACATCTTAAGGTTTTTTTTCCACTGCGCCACCTCTCGCGAACGTCTGACAAACATCCGAGAGTAAAACTGTCATGAATGAGCTTCTCAATTAGCCGTTTGGACTCGGCGTAAAATTGTAGATCCCTTTCATTCGTCCCAAAAATTGAAAACCCACACAAAACGAATGGTTGTGAGAAGCTAGGCCTTGGGTCTCATAGACCTGTCGCGCCAAAATAATTAAAAAAAATTAAAAATCGCTTTTTTGCGATCAATTTCATGTGACAGCTATTTAGGCGTCGCTTTCATACGTTTGTGTCATTTTCATATATATGCCCCTCAGCTGCTACTCTAAATATATTAAATACTTTAACGATAAAAGAATATAATTTAAAAAATTAAAATAAGAAACATTAAGTAAATGTTTCTTCAACTCAAACAGAGAGGAAAATGAAGGAAATAATTTCAAAAATGCCCAACTATTAAGAAGAAACCTAAGAAATAGAGCAAATATCTTGGAACTTCCAAACCGGAATTAAGAATGCATATTTATAAATAAATTAAATATAATTAAAAATATGAATTTCATTATTTATTGTGTCTTTTAGATTTTTGAAAAACGTTCGTTAATCAAAATAAGCGCTTTTGTTCGTTTTGGGACTGCTTAATTTACCAACTCATCCTTTAATTGGCTGCAACTTTAAATCTTCATGTGGGTGGTGTGTGGTGTCTATCAAAGACAAGTTAGTGCTGATTGGGCTGCACCAATGGGTCAAAGTACGATGGCTTAAATTACTGTTGCAGTCATTAAAAAATGCAGTCAAAACTTTGCCCACTTATGATTAAGTTTGTGCCTAAGGAATAAAGAGCATTATAAGAACTCGCCAAATCAGGATTTTGTTGCAGATATTTCGAAAAAATGCGAATTTGCTATTTATTTAAAAAACATTTATTTAAAAAACGAACAAATTTATTGTTATTTGTTAACATTTTAGTATTATAAATTTACTTACATTTTTCACAATTGAACAATTCGAATATAATTTATACGAGTACCTACCTATCACCTGCTCAGAATGACAGCGTCGACAAGGAAGTGACGTTCAAAACTCTAAGTGCTGCCTATGATCATTCAGTTTTAGTTTTTGACCCCAGAGTGTCCAGAGAGATAGTTACAGATTTTTTTGAGAGTAGCAAAAGCAGATTTCATAGATAGCTTTTAGCATGAGCTAGAAGATTACTCGTGAAAATGATGAAGCCTACACTTAGCTAATAGAAACTCACTCGATCTTATGCGCTACTATCAATGCGTGACATTAGGTCAAATTACATTGTGACATTTTCCTGCTTGCAATGACTCCCTATTAACAGTATAGTCGCTGTTTTATAATATAATTTGACGCAATCTACACATCTTATTTATACTTGATGTATAGAAAACAGATTTCGGCATAAGTTTTAAATATTTCATCTACCTAATACTAGAGAGAATAGGTGCGTAACTGAGCGAAGGGACAAAAATTGTGTTTTTGGGCTTATACAAGGGTTAGTTGAATGATTTATTAAAATGCTGAAGAGCAGTTGTATGTACAAAAAGGTTTATATCAAACAAAAAACAAACTACTATAATGCTATAATAAAACTTGTAAGGCAACCACTACTCAAAGAAAATGAAATTAATGAATTCGATTAAAAGTTATTGATCTACGTTGAACAAAAGAGGAGAACAATTATTCGATGCAAAGCGAAAAACTCAGCTCTTGCGGTTCAAAATTACTTTACCAAACGAAATATAAAATCAATAAAAATCAACCAATAGACTGAGGGAAAATCCACGACCCGAATTAGGGTACTTTTAAGATTAATTTTAGAAAACTCACATTATTAATCAAAATTATTAAGTTAAAATTTATAATCCATACTTCAATAAAAAAATGTAAACGTAAATTATTGCAGTGATTCTAACTCTAAAAACATATAGGTCAAAGTAAGAAATAAAGTGTTATAAGCAGGTCTTAAATTAATCATGCAAATTCTGAAAGAAAAATGGTATATTATATACCAGTTTCAGACCGCATGTGCTTGATTTAAGCAAGATCGGATAGTGATGAATATGAGTCGAAAATTGATTAATTTAAGCTTTTTGGCATGCCTGGATCCGATGACACAGCAACACCGAGAGTAAAATAGGTGAAAAGTAAGCAAAAACTTTTCACGTGCCAAAAAGATCCTTTCAACTTATCCCTGGTTGTCGTTTTCTTTACCAGCTCCATAAATACATTGTTTGATATATTGATTAATTTAAAGTCTACCGGCGTTTAATGTGTCATTAATTTTCATTGTAAAAGTCTTCTTTTTCCTTTCTTCTTTTATTGCTTTATTCATTTTTATTCCATCGCAAAATCCTTTATTTTGTAACTTGTCTTCAATTATTATTTTTTTTTTTTTTAATTTCTTTATTCTCAAAATTCAATATTAAATGTAGTAAATGTTATTACAATTTAAAGTTAAAATAATATAAATTTAGAGAATAGTTAGTGACATTTTATTTTTAATGAAAAAAATTGAGGTAATGTCACATTATTTAAATTAATTCAGTGTGGGATGAACAGTAAGTACAATAATCAAAAGCATAAAAGAAACTAAGGTAAGTGATGAGCAAAATTTACAATTATACAGTTTCAAGATAACATAACATAACATAGAACTATTTTGTCTTAAAGTATAAGTTTCCAAGTAAATAAATAAATTTAAATCTAAATCCACCACCACTTGCAACGGTGGTAGATCTTAAGAAAATTTAGGAGCATGCTATCTTAAGCGGTTCACAAGGTTTATCAAATTGCACGAGGTAGATCTTCAGTTACATTGCAAATGTAAGACCTAAATATTAAATCGCATATTTAAAAAAAAAAAAACTGCGATATTAGCATTCACGCTAAACTTCAAATCGAGAATTTATTCTCCTCTGAACACGCCCATCTCATATGCATTTCCATATATACTCGTAATAACCGCACCGGATTCGTAATGCCTGATGGTAACAAACTCAGTTGTAGTCGCACACCGCACACGTTCGAGAGTATAATTATTCATCGCGTTTGCCATTAATTCTCGCTGGATAATTACTGTGCAAATGGCAGGATCCCCCTCGCTGCAAAACCTGACTAAAATGCCACAGTGCCCGTTTGACCATCTCATGTCGAATGGTTATTCATAGGACTGCATTTTCCGTCATTTCTGTTGAATAATAAAAAGGAATTATAATTAAAATTCATAAACGAAACACGCGTACTCGATTCGGTTCATGTGGTTGCAACTCCTTGTGTATAAGGAGAAATTATATTCTGAACTTTTCCCTGCAACTCAGGGTCTAAACGTTCATTAGGAGAAAAGCAAGCTACAGTCTTGTGTGCGTGTGCTTGACCACGAATATCGCGAAATATTTACATCAGAATGCGTTTGTAGATATTGCAAGTGTGCTGGTGTAATTTGAAACCACAAACTTCCTTTTTCATTCCTATTGGTCCTATTGCGGTGTTGTTGTTTCTCCTTTTAATCCCAAAAAATATGGATTAAGGTCAACATTTTTGCATACATACCTACCTGGTTTCTAATATGAAGAGAATCTGCACATGATGCATGTTCCTCCACATGATGTCCTGTGAGATTTTCTGATTTCATTCTGAAAGGAATTGTTGCAGTGACTTAAAAAGATATTCCTACTATGATCTGAGCTTTGTTTCGACGAAGGAAATTTACTCGAAATTAGGAAATCTGCGTGACCAAATAAAAAAATACCTGATTTCTCTTTTTAAACAAACTTATTCCTTAGGTTTTTGCAAATTCACCCAGTTATGAGCTGAATGCGATTAAGCTACCCAGAGCTACAATGGAGAGATAGGTCCTAGACCACGCTAATAAGACCGATAATACTTCCGTAAGGCATCGCAGTGTGGTGGCCGGCTGTGAATAGGTGCTTCTTTACATCATCAGTGAAGCGTTTTCTAGCAATGAAGCAGTAATTTTCAAATTACTCAAAACATCGCCCACAATTTTCCTTCAGTGGATAGGTACTACTGCCAGTAGTCATGCTGGCATGTCTTTGTTTTTGCTTTATATTGCTTTTACAAAGGTCCAGGGGAAGGAACATATTTATAAAAAAAAAACTGATCGATGTGGTTCGATGAAAATACTTTTTGCCTTTAAAGTTGCAGGCGAGTGAAGCAAGGCGAGCACGTGTCAGCTAGTTAGGAATAAACATGGACACTTATTCGTTAAAAAAACACTAACCACATGTAATGAATAATTTCAACCTCAACGGATAAAATTTTACGAACGCTGTACGCGGAGTGAAGTTTCAAGATCTGGAAGTTTTGAAGTCACGTGACATTTGTTAGGACGAGTTTCCATGTAACAAAACTAACGCGCCTACTCCTGTCCACTCTGTAAAAATATAATTCCCATTGTGGGTCGTTGTGACAGAGTTTGGGCTTTCGAAAGCGCAAGACGAAGTATATGATGCCAATAAAAAAGGACACCCAACACCGACGGCTCGGACAGAACGTCACAATAGACGGATATAACTTTGAGGTGGTTAAGGACTTTGTCTATCTAGGCTCCGCTATGAACTCAGACAACGACACCAGCGCTGAGGTTAAACGTAGAATAACTCTTGCTAATCACTGTTTCTTTGGGCTAATAAGGCAATTGAGTAGCAAAGCCCATCTCTCGAACAACTAAAGTGAGGTGAATGGAGAAGGAGATTTAACGACGAACTGTACGGGCTGTACAGCGACATCGACCTAGTCAGAGGAGTGAAGGTCCAACGCCTGAGGTGGCTGGGTCATGTAGAGCGAATGGACACGAATGTTCCGGCCCGAAAGATCTGAGAATCCACATCCGAGGGACCGCGACTCACGTGGCGCACGCAAGTTAAAGGGGACCTTAACCAACTTAGCGTGCGAAACTGGAGACAGCTTAAAATCGCGCTGGCTGGAGACGCTTGTTGGTTGAGGCTCAGGTAAACCCTGTACTGTAGCGCCATCTTAAGTAAGTAAGTAAGTAAGTAAGTACCTAAGTATGTTTACTGCACTGTCTATTTTATTTTGTACCGCTTCGGAGTTTTCCATCGTATGTAATAAAATAAAAATCAACCAACCAAAGTTTCATTTGACCCAGTCGTGCACTTTATTTTTTTTTAATTTGCTCAAAAAAATCCGGTAAAAAGTAAAAATATTAATTTATAATCAAATATAGTAGTATATTTTGACTATACATACTTGTAGTTATATTTAGTTTATTTGTTTTACAAAACTTTTCTTAAATCTAATGAAACAAAAAAAAAATATATATATATATACAATTCAATAGAAAGCTGTGCATTACAAAGTTTTGAAAAAGTGGAACTTTCAATCAAATCCAATCCTGCAAAAAATGCTAAATGTATATTTATGGCATACCCACTTAACTACAATTAAGGCGCCGTGTAGCACCGCTGTAGTTTACCTGGATTATTCATAATAAATTTGTTAAGTTAAGTATTGCAAAATTCATTTAAAATGACATTTTCTATTGGTTTCTTGCGACGATCCACAATCATTCGCTTGACATTGTCTTCAAATTTATCTTACTCACAGTACCCACCTCTGTTTCAGATAGAAGTATTTGCAAATCATGTTGTGACACACGAGTTCTGAAATGGGTCACTCAAAACAGCATCATCATCTGTCTGTAAAAAAACCGAATTGTCCATAAGTTAGCAATAGCAACTGATATACCTTGAAAAGTAAAAAAAAAGGACGCTACCTTCTACACTAGATACACTTTTGCTAGCTAGGATGACGGCCGGCGTGGCAAAACAAAAATATTCCTCCCAATTCCGATTCTTTTACACAAAAGGAGACTTGTTTCATACACTGTTGGCTACATGTTCGTGATTTGTGTTGGTATTGCTGGTATCCTGTGCTGGCCTGGTCACCAAATGGAGCACTATACTCAGGTAGTTTTTCATGCTGTTGTTGAATAACATTTCCATATCTTAGTCGAGCGATACACGCGGGACATTTTGCAATTACTAATCTCTGTGTGGGTAGGACATGCATTTATGCATAAAGGGTACATGTGACGGCCCACTTGAAGTAGCGTTCTGTTGTTTTTTTGCATCACACGATATGACTGGCCTTGTGTTCTTGGGGGGTTTCGGGTGTTTCCCCTTCATATTCAGATGAAATATACCTACACTCTAGAGAGAATGGCAAAACCGTCCAGGTCCACTACGGTCAAGAGCAGTAATGCATTTTATGTGAAGTGGAATTCGTTTGACAGGATAGGAACTATAAACGGTGGGTATGATTTCGGTAATCGATTTTGATTATGTGATTGAATGCAATTAATTTTAAAATGTGGTCAAGGGGTGCATCTAAGTGTGTAATTCAATTAATTAAATTTGTTAGCAGTGTTAACTTGAAGTATAGTTCAAGATACTCATCGATGGAACAATGCTGTACAGGGATGCTTTGTAACTACAGTGTTTTTGTTTAACACACCCATACCTATGTATCTATGAAATTTTTGCGGGATAGCAAAGCTTACCCATTCTGTCCCTTGTTTATGCACAAACAAATCAAGTTTCTGCTGCACGAATACTGAGCCACCCCACATTAACAATTATTTTTCTATGGGGTAGGCGGAAATATTCTAAAATACCGTTTGGAAGCGATCCCTACTCACGAAAACCACCTCCCACCGAATCAATTTTTTTCGTACTGCAGCTATGAACATTTCATTCCAAAGTTTACAAAACTAAATTAAACATAATGCCAACCCAGCAACCCTCATAAAATTTACAACAATTTTCATCAAAGACTCTTTAATTCCAACTTTAAATTTCTTCTCAATCGCTATCCTTCTTAAACGATATTAAATATTTTAATCAGCAAACACTTTAATTTGCGTCCATGGATGCCGTTAGCCTTCGACAGGCTAAAAGTTTTAAAATTCCATACTATTTTCTATAAGCATATTTTCTAATCGATGGCAGCTATCGAAAATATAGTTTACCCATGGTGTACCCTCTAAGAGTTAACGAGACTTTAATGCTCTAGATTTTGAATTTTGTTTCGGTGCATTTATATTTACTGAAAAAAGGATAAACTCATAACAACACAGACCCGCGCTGCAGCCGAGTAGACCAGGAAGAAGCAACAACGCCAACAGCTAGAAAACACATAACATAACAACAACAACAAAAACAACCCACTTTGTGCTATTATGAAATTGAAAAACTTTTCTCCATCAGCAGCCAAAGCTGGTAAATAAGTTTTTCTTGCCCTCGACGCCAAAACATAATTGGTATAGATCCACAACGAAGACGACGAGCGAACAGCTCGGTGGCAGGGCCGGCCTTTCGCATCTAGACAGTCCGGGCGAATGATGCATTTGGCGCCCTTTTAGATTTAATCATAATTAAGATTTAATGATTTTTAATAATTGGTTGTCAAATGTTTTTTTATTTAATTAATAGAAAACTTATATCGTGAATTAATTTTATTAAAAATGTCATTTTTTACCAGTCCGATATTTAAACAATGTAGGTATTTAGCTACCTATACCAATATTGGAAAAAGTTTGAAAGCATGACACACTGAAGAAAAGAATTCAACTTAAGAAGTTAATAAATTGAAAATAATTGAAGAAGTTAAATATCAATAAAATGTCTGCTATAAATAATTCTAAAGCAATAGCCACAGTTGTGGATCCCTAATCATAATAAAAAAATACATACATATAATTAACTTACAGAAATTAATTTTATTTCGTACTGAATTAATACAATCCTAAAATGAGAAACAAATTACTTAAATAATAATAAATAAATATTCTGAGAAGAAAAACTTTAAAATTATGTTAAGTATAATATAATAGTGATACTAATTTCATGTAATAAAAATGATATTTTTACGGAATAATCAAATCACTTATTTCAAAAGAATTAATGAGTATTTAAATTAAAAGCATATTTACTAAGAATAAACAGTTTATTTAATTTAATATAGCATTATAATCAAGAAATATATTCCTTTTTATCAAGTTACAAGTCTGATTTTTTGTAAATAAATTGTTAGTTGTAGTTTTCACTTATTACATTTTTATTATGAGTAAAACATTTTTACTGAAATGTAAAACGGATGTTTTAGTTAAAAGTCATAATCAGTTCAGTTGAGTCAAAATTTTTTTCAAGTTTGTTATAAATTTCCTCCAATTCCAAATTTGTATAACCAAATATTTAAATTAACTTGAACACCCCCGCCGTTCAGTCGCTGCTCCCTAAAGCCGGCACTGGACAGCGTGATGGCAGTACAAATGTTAGCTGAATGTGCGGTTCATTGCACAGTTTTACCGCGGATTAATATTGCTGTCCTAACAAAACACAAGCACAATTTGTTATCAAAGCAAAATTAAACAAATCGGATGCGGAAATACAATAGTATATCTGCAAGTGAGACGGGTTGCTTTTTGAGAGATAGATTATGATTGATGTCCTATGGTGTGAGACATTATCTTCTGCGAATTATGTTAGCAGAAGGCTTTAATTCTGCGACTCCATATTCTCTGGAATAGTCTAAAGGGTCCACAACGATCATATTTTAATGGCTGTCAGATAAAAACAAAACGTGCGCATAATAGTAGACAATGAAAAGTTTAATTTAAACACGCGCTTCTGAACATTTGCTCTTTTGATGGGGTTATGGACAATCGGCCTTACCAATAATCAAATTTAGTCTGGCAGTTAACGCAAAGACTCCAGACTTTCCAAAATCGCTTTACCAATAAACAAATTTAGTCGTCAGGTTATCCCTAACTGTAGGGTTAAATGTTAATGGTCAGAAAGCCATGTTTATGTCGTACACTAACCCAAATTATTACTCTGTCACAACTCGTTCTACAAAGGAATGTTGCCATGCATACTCAAATTTTAGTAGTAAATCAAAATATGGTATTATATCTTAGGTGCAAGAAGTGCCAATCGGGAACTTCAAGTACTACAATTTTTGATATACATAATTAAAAAAAACTGTGTAATGGCGTTTTCGATTGAAGAAAAGAATTGTCCTTTCTATGAAAAGAGCAAATCTAGAAGTGCTCTTTCTATGTTTTTCATGTTTCATTGAAAAAGAAAGTGCACTTCCAGGTCAATTCTCAACACGAAAGAAGTGTCCGGAATATTTTTAAAGAAGTGCCCTGAATTCACCAACACACACAAGCAAAATGTCAGATTGAAATGTTTGTTGTGATAGGTAGTAAAAACAAATTTTGTGCTACGTGATCGGAAAATATCCAATTATGAGTGCAAATGTAAATTTTAAATGAAATATGGAACCAAAGGAAAAGAGAGAATGCAAAAACTGTACCCAAATGTAACATTTTAAAAACACATATAAAAACGAATATGTCCCGAAAGTTTTGATGAAACTCTTCTGCAACCGGTTAAAAACTTTTACAAAACGTTTATTAATACGGATGTAGTTAAACTCGGTTATCTAAACAAAGCGTTATTTGTCACGAAGCATTTTTTCACAATCTTCGTGCGAATTACTCCGCTTAACTGAAAAGCCTGGTTAACTGAAGAAAAAATAAACTGTACAACAGAAATTATTAACTCATTTAATCAAAAATATAACAACTGAAGTCAATTCGTTTGTTTCCATTTTTGTTTGTTTTGCTCTATTTACACATTTTCGATGTCTCGTTTTGTTTTGAGTTTAGTGAGTTAAGTGAAATCGGGTTTAGTTTTCGTCTGAGCTCCTGTTAAATGATGTTGTTTTTTTTTTTGAAATTCGCTTAAAAGAAAATACCGCTTAGGTGAAAAAATAATTGTTGCAAATTGATGTTTCAGTTAATATTTACTATTCTCTATTAGAAAAGCCGAAAATGAAAATAAATGAAATGAAACGATCAAATAAATTAAAATACCGTATTAAACAATAGGAGCATTCTATCCTATATCCACACGTAGACACTTAAAACAAATTGGCAACACCAGTCCCATAAACAGAACCTAGATCTGACGCAACGAACTGATTTGATCGTTTTGATAAGATCCTTTCCCTAGGTATCATATTGCAACTAAAACTATTGTTTCCACCGAAAGTGCTCCTCCTCCGCGATTCGTCCATGGAGCAAGTTCTTCCCTTATGATTTCCACAATAAAGCGCACTATCGGTTTATCCAATCTAATAATAGTTTTAATAAACTTTTTACCAGATAGTACACAGCGCCAACAAACCTATAGTGGCAAACGATCTCTCGTTCGTCATATATTTTATCCTTTGAGAGGTTGCCGATTCTTCAACAGATATAAGGTCCATAAAAATATCTTCGTCTCGACTTGAATTCATTCTCAATCTTAATTAAATTTTTTGAAAAACAAAACCTACTGCATGAAAACAAAAACAAATGATTTGCCATCTGATAACTGACAACGATTGACAGCAAATTTGTAATAGATTCAACAGAAAGTCTTCGTGCTTGTAAAGCTGGAGGTTAAATTGTTTATTGGTACCATTTCAAAAATGCTGTACGTTTTCATTTAAACTGGCAGTCAACTAACAGTCGACATTAGTGTTTGATTATTAGTAAGGCCGAATGTGAATAGTCCTTTACGCGTACAACTAATATCGATAAGCGTCTTTTAATTAAATATGCAAGTTTTACGCTCGGATTCACAGTACCGACAGCTGACTTTACAGTCTGCTGCCGGCGTAATTTATGTACTTGTTATTCCAGTTGCCATATTTCATACAATGTCGAGAGTCTTCGACGGTTGTTACTTACAAATAGTTGGTCTGCATTATCATTGTGGGGATAAATGTTAATACTGTATATTAATTTTCATGTAGCTTTATTAAAAGGGGAAGAAATGCGTACTCTTACAAGTAACTGGGCATCATAATGGACCCATCACAATTCTCTAAAAGGGGAGGCATATCCTTTTTCCCTTTCCTTTTTTTTAGATATAAATAAATATATATCTTTTTCCAATGTAGTGTACGGAATTATGTATGATAATCTCAGACGCAGTTTTCATAGAAGAACGCTGGGTATCTATAAATCATGGAAACAAATGTCAGTTACATTCATAGAGGAAAAACCTTAATTTAAGGCAACTTAATTCTACGAAAATTGTCTGTCACCGTGGAGAGTTAATTTTCTTTGTCGGAATAATTAAAAAATTTTAGGAGGAACACTGTAACTGACATGATTTGGTTTAACAGCTTTAGCTGAGAAGAATTTAATGCATTTGGCAGATCTTTAAGAAGTAGTACCTGCCAAGGAATTTGTTTCTGGTGTTATGTCCTGCCTCATCACTACAGACTTTGTAGAGTTGTTTCTCTGTTAATTAGATGTAAAAAGATGCGAAAATTGAAAGCGATCTTTTACATCTCTCTTTCAGATGCGAACTTCTTTCAGCGTGAACGTGGTATATTGGTTTTACAGAGCAGTAATGTGGCGCATTTTCAAATATGGCACATTTGCTTGGTGGAAATCTGTTGAAAGGAAAAACCTTCTTTCAAGTTTAACCAACGTCAGAGATCTGCATGTACTGGTTCCACATCCGCAGCAAGGTAATAATAAACCACGTCATCTTGCATGGATTGTGGACTTGTGGTCCTATGAGGAAGATTAATCTAGGAGTAACAATTGAGCACGGCAAAGAAGAAAATTATTGAAAACTACCTAGTCCCCACTTTGAATGAATAGGCGGATCAGCAAGGAATTGATTGAATTTGAAGGCATGTTTAGCCTTAAAGCTTTTTGATTCTCTATTTTGTTTTGTGCATTTATAAATGTTAGATCAGTAACTGAATTTAATCGCGATTATTAATACATATTTAAATAGTGTGCACGACTGGGTTGCAAGAAAGTCCTCGTTTAATAAAAGTTTGGTTGAACTTTTCTGTTTATGTCAAATGAAGTGTAAGTTTCTGATTGTGTAAGCCCTAAGTGGTTGAAATAATTTTAAGGTTCATGTTAAATATGGTTGAAAAAAAAAAATGTATTCAAGTCAAAATCGCTAGAGCGGTTTTCCGAAAATAATGCAAAAAAAATATTAACAAATATTGCAACGCTTTTTTCTTTAGAAAAATACTCTTTCTTAGTAATTATTTAGCTTACATCTTACAACTGAGTAGGGTTAGCATTACTTGGTTTTAAAAGTTTTTTTTTTCGAAATCGAAAATGGAGTTTTTGTGAAACGAGCAGTTTTTAAAAGTAGCTATTTTGATAATTAGAGTGGAAAATGAAGGAATCAATTATATTTGAAAACATCAATGGACCAAGATTTATTTTGACACCATTCCCATCGCGAAACATTACATAGTATCATATCCCATAGCGAAGTATCATTTTTGGAAATTATTGTCGAAATGTGTATGGTCGAATAGTAGCGTGCTATTAATTGTTAATAGACGGAAACAACAAAAAGTAAAAAAAATAATTAAATAAATAAAAATAAAAATAACAAAAAAAAAACAAGAAAAAGCATCAACAAATACGTAAATTCACAAATAAATATATTAAGAAAGTAAATAAATTAACAAAGAAATAAATTAACAGATAAATAAATTAACAAATAAATATATAAATAAAAAACACATAAATAAATAAACTAATAAATTAATAAATTAACAAAAAATAAATAAATTAGTAAATTAATAAATATACATAGTAAAAGATAAATAACGTTGAATAAGTTAAACACAATATATATATATATGTATCGCATTTAATTCGTTTATTAGATGATTATCCTTAAGATCACATCTTATTTTAAAAGTATCGGATTATGATTCGTTTGCCAGGGCACTGATTCCGTATGTCGATTATCGTCAGACGATAGCGTTTCGACGATAGCTTTGCTCTCCGTAACTTCAATAATCGTCTATCGTCCGGGTGATATCGTTTAGACGATTCAACATTTGCTTCGCGTAAATCAATAATCGACAGACTACTATCGTCAAGACGATAGCGTTTGCGCGATAGCTAAAGAGGTATCGTCTTGCATTGATTTGTGTATTTTTCCCGACAATTGGAATATTTTTCATGAATTTTGTTGTGAAAATTGACTTCGTAATACTTTAAATGATTATAATGTTCAAGATAACATTACGGCAATTGAAAAGGAAAACTTGGCGATGACAACTACCTAAACGAAGAATTTGCAACTTGGAATTGGAACCAACCGGTTGAAGGAGTTGGCGCTACAAATAAGGGATGAAATAAAAAATGCGTTGTGCAGATAATGATTTCTTTATGTATTTACACAAAAAACAAAAACAATGTACTCCGATGTACTAAGAAACATAAATATCACTTTCTCCAAGCAGTCACGGATTTTGTGGGCCGGCTATCGGCATTTAAAATTGCAATTCATCCCACATTTTTGTATCTAAGAAGTTTTATTCAACGCTTTCATCTATCAGAAAAAGCATTTTTGATGGTTTTGAAATAAATAAAACTGACAGGCGGTTGCCGTCTAGGATACATTCACCAAACACTTTAAGCGAAATCGTTTAACAAACTACAGTTTGTGAGCTACAGAGATACGGAAAGCTCTCAAGCTTTGTGAAATAATGTTCTCAAACTTTATACCAAATAATCGAGAGACGAGACGATAGTGATATAGTTACGGAAAGCAAATTGGTGACGAGATCGTCGACTACTATCGCGCGGACGATTATCGTTTTAAAAGATACGGAATGAGTACCCTGGAGATCCGTCAAAAGAGGTAACCCACAAAATCGCGTTCTATAACCAATTCTTTGGTAGTTATGAATAGTCACACATCTCTCCTTCTGTGACGTTAAAGCGTTTCTGAAAGAACCTACAGTTCACAGTGAAGCTTTTGTCTATGATAGACTTAAACTCCGACTTACGTTCCATCTTCCAAATCACTGTGTGGCGATTAAAGAATAATAAAAACAATATCCGCATATCTTTTCATTAAACAGCTATTATTCATTCAAATACGTCTCCAATAATTAAGAAGAAGCTCTGGATCTGGTTTTTCGTTCGTCGATCTTAGAGATGGTAGAGCAGTTAAGTACTTACCTTCATTTGTGCCGGGCATAGGAGTCATCAATGGACACTGTCTGACAGGAAAACATACGACTGTGCTTGGTGTACCAATGAGTTTTTAGGGACTGCAAGTGCAGGATGATAGCAGTGTACCTGCATTGCTCTCACTCAGAGAAGGAACCTTCAATTGAGAGGTTGATGGTTAAAATTGAGCACGAATATAGGTTTCACGTAAAGCGATGTAGAAACATTATGATCCAGATGAATCGTTTTGGACCTACTATTGGACTAAGTGTGCAAGCGAAAGCTGCGGTAGGCGATTTCACTGAAATTAAGAAGAACTGAATGAATTTGGCGCCAGAAAGGGACTTTCAATAGAAATTTTGCATTCGCTTATTGGATTTAAAGAGAAAATACCTAAATTTGTTTAAAGCTTAATGCGTATACCGTAAAAAACAGTTCTTATTCGGTCATCTCTGCTCACAATGAACTGACAAAAAAATTAAAATACAATCCTTAAAAATGTATGAGCAATATCTCACATCATTTAGAATGCTATATCTAACTTTGGGGTCAAGGAACAAGTGCTCTAAGTTGGCGAGCTTATCAAATAGTGTAAGTGTCAATTTTAAACCAAGTTCCCATAGATCATTACAAAGTTGCAATAACCGCAAATAGTTTCCTTATCAGTAAAGAACGTTGCTCTCTGTGATTGGTCGTCAAAAGTTGCAACAAAACCAACATGGGAACAGTTCAATGGACTATATGTGGCGCATGCAAGATAAGAAAGTCCACGTGCAATTGTGCATAGTACATCAACTCTTTTCCGGATTGTATCTTGCGGTCTAAACTGCATTCGAAGACTGTATATAATGGCCGCCACGAGCATTGCCAAGTCAGTTTCAAACTGGTGTTTGAACATTTCAACTCTTTTATAAGTGAATCCATAAAATTTCATCAACGATGAGCTACTCCAAAAAGTCTATGGAAATCCTTTTCCAGCGTCCCTTTGAGCCCGTGTTTACTCCCCGAGACAAGGGAAAGGTCATTTTCGACTTGCCTGACAGCTTCTACGCAGGACAGTACTACGACATCGGCTCTGAAATTCAGTCCCGCTACAGCAACGATGTGGAAGTCAAGGTAGATATACCGACCTACTCGAGAAATTGTTTTACCTATGATTGGGTTTCTATGACTTTTTTAGATACCAGTTCGTGACATTGAAAAGCCAGACTTGCGATTCATTTCCAAGAAAGGGACGTTCTCGTTGTTCAACCCTGTTGATAGGCATATGACATCACGTTTGATTGAGCTTCTAATGGGTGCCGAGGATACGGAATCATTCATCGCTCTTGCTGTCTTCATCAAGTAACAACATTATCTCACCTCACGTTAGGAATATCTTTAAATTTTATCACGTCTAGGGATCGCGTTAATGCGTACATGTTTCAGTACTGCTATGGTGTTGCAGTCCAGCACAGAAAAGATACGGCTAATGTGCGAGTGCCCCCGGTGGTTCAGCAATTCCCAAACAATTTCATAGAGCCGAGAGCCTTGGGAGACGCCCGAAATGATGCTAAACTCTTGCCGAATTCTGAAAATAGGGTGAGTTTTGCATGCTTTAGCAGCTGTGTCTAACTTAACATGTCCTCCTCGAAGACCCCCCTGGAAACCCCACAAAACTACACAGCCTCTGATCGTGAAGAGGAGCAACGAATGGCATATTTCCGAGAAGACGTCGGCGTTAATCTGCATCACTGGCACTGGCATTTGGTCTACCCAGCTGACGGGCCCAGAGAGGTGGTTGAAAAGGATCGTCGCGGTGAACTTTTCTGGTACATGCATCACCAAATCCTGGCACGGTACAATGTTGACCGATTTTGCAATTTGCTCGGCACCACGAAGCCTTTAAGTAACCTAAGGGAAGCTATCAAGGAAGGCTACTTTCCTAAACTGATAAACAGCGTTACAAATCGATCGTATGCGGCACGAATGCCAGGACTGGTACTGCGCGATCTCAACCGCACTGAGGTGACCGTCGAAGTGGCCGATCTGGAGAGATGGATCAACCGCATTCAAGATGCTATCGATGTCGGAGCGGCCGTTGATGTGAGTGAACGACTCTGAATAGATAGACATTTGTGATAACTTTTGGTGCTTTTTAGGCCTCTGGCAATATGGTCACTCTTGACGAAACGACAGGCATTGACGTTCTCTTCAACATTATCGAATCGTCATCACTTTCAATAAATCGCCGCCTCTACGGCGACTTGCATAATTTCGGTCACTTGCTGTTGTCTGTAATACACGATCCGGATTCGAGATTTTTGGAGGCTCCTAGTGTAATGGCAGACGTCTCGACTGCAATGCGCGATCCCATCTTTTATAGGTGGCATGCATTCATTGACAATTTGGGTAATAAACACAAATCTCTTCTGCCACCTTATTCTCAGGATCAGGTATGTAGTTCTCTTAGCCTTTCGTTGCAAAAACTACATGACATGAGGGTAATTCTCTTGACAGCTTGATTTCCCTGGCGTTGTTATCGACAGAGTTCAAGTTAAAATTCGGAAGAAGAACGCTACACCAAATGTTTTGATGACCTACTGGCAGAAGAGTGATATCGACTTGGGATCAGCAATGGATTTCGCTTCGCCAAGTGCCGATTCATTTGTCCGTTTTACCCATTTGCAGCATGATCCCTTCGACTACACAATCACTGTGACCAATGAGAGAAGGGAACTCCGCCAGGGCACCTGTCGCATTTTCCTCATTCCGAAGACCGACGAACGTATGATTGAATTGCCACTGAACGAGAAACGGACCCTGGCTATCGAAATGGACAAGTTTTATGTGACCTGTAAGTAGAAAATGTAAATGAAAAAAGCTTAAGCTCATTTTGCTCTTGTTGTAAGTGGGGTGCTCATTGAAAGTACTTGATTTAAAGGGGGGTTGTCAATTGCATTGCATCTTTCAAAGCAGGACCGCTTTTACACAATATTGAAGACAAAGATAGAAACCATTAATGAAGGCATTTCCAGGCGGCGCTAAAGTCGGAAGCGCTTTTTTTGTAACCCTAAATAACCTGCTTTAAAAATAAAAACGAGCGCCCTATTGTGAGAGCATTTAGGCAAAAAGATGCCAACAAAATATGCGTCTTTCAAGACGTTGTCACAGCCAATAGCCAGCTACTCCTACTATTATTTCAAATAATAAATAAATGGAGTAATTTTTCTTTTAGTGAAACCAGGACAGAATCGCTTTAAGCGTCGCTCGGAAGTATCCAGCGTAACGATTCCATTTGAAAAAACCTTCCGCAGTGTCGATGTAGAGCAACGCCTCACAGATCCGGCTCAATTAGCTGAATCTCGCTTCTGTGGCTGTGGATGGCCGGAACATATGCTTTTGCCCAAGGGGACTCCAGATGGCAGATTGTTTGATCTCTTTGTTATGATTTCCGATTATAAGGATGATGTTGTCATTCAGACCAATCAAGTGTAAGTGTTTAAAAATTATTCCAAAACATTTTCCCTAAGTAACGTTAATTATTTTAGTCCCGACATTTGTGACGATGCTGCTTCATTCTGTGGCTTGAAAGATAAACTCTTCCCGGACAAGCGAACAATGGGCTTCCCATTTGACAGGCTCTTGCCAGCAGGAAACTTGGTCGACTTGGTGAACAGTTTTACAAACATGAGAACAAGGGACGTTCAAATTGTTTTTCGAAACAACCTAGGCCCTAATTGAGAATGCCAAAATATGACATGCCATTGTACAATTGAGAGCATGTAACAGAATATGTGTCAATAAAAAATCTATAACCAATTCATATACAATGGCGAATTGAATACTTTTTATTTTCTCGAACTTAAACATAAACTGCACGGAACGCATACTCTGTCGGAGCTCAAATTACATTCGAGGTAACCCATTTCGAAAAAGAAAACACTTCACTCCAAGTCGTAAACAAATTCCGCAACCAATTTCTGTCGGAGGATATCTCAACCTAGATGTGAAAAATTTTACAATTTCATCCCACTTCAACTTAATTCGCCGATATGCGTTACAAAATGTCGGAAAAATATTCCGAATAGATGTTCCTAGGAATACCTCGAATCAAAAATCCTCCGAATCTTATAAAATCGGAGAATTTTCCGTTCCGAACGGATGCCTCGATAGGGCTGATTGACCCTCAAAAGTCGCGAAACAACACTTTTCATCTTCTCTTCTCTTTTCTTCCCTATCTCTTCTCTTCTCTTCTCTATCTCTTCTCTATCTCTTCTCTTCTCTACATATATATAATGCCTGATTGCGCATCACGCAGAAACTACTGGACGGATTTTGATAAAACTTGGCATAGTGATTTCTTATGTTCTGGGTCAGGCTTTAGGATACTTTTTAACCCGGAATATAACTTGGTTTTTACAAAATAGTCGAAATAAACGGATATATGTAAGGAACATTTTGTTTATACAGACCTAGCTCAGTAATGGCTTATCGGATTGAAAAATAAAAAAAATAAACATAAATTCCTTCCGATCGTTCCAAAAATGAAAAACTTACACAAAACGAATGGTTGTGAGAAGCAAAGCCTAGGTTCTCAAAAGACCTACTATTTTTTAATAGCCCTTTCGAAAGTCGAGCCCCTTTGAAAGAATAAAACTCTTTTGGGAATTTTTTGAATTCAGTTTACACTTAATTTAAATTAATTATTTACATTTAAAATGTTATTCATCCTCGACTTCTTAAAACAGTAGTAATGCGTCGTATGATCGGTGGGTTTACATTAGGCTTTGAAACTGCCCATAATCTCGGCGCTAGAGGGATACGTCGCGGGACTCCACGTTTTTGCCAAACAATCACAACTGCTACTTTGTCAATTATGGTCTTTTCTTTAATGTACCGATGATGATTTTACAATGAACGGATGGCATGCAGTTTTGGACACTTTAGCCAACCCGATGAGCACAGCATGGGCTCATCATTCGAGTTTCCAAGGAAATACATCTCAAGGAACTTACGGTATTCATTAAATTGCAGTATGGGGGATTTGTATACAGTGCAATTTATTGTTCAACATTGATCCACATATGAGAAAGTTCATCTGACGATATTACCTTGAGGGATTCTTACCTGGTTCTTAGATAACAGTGGCCCTAAATGCTGTCATTTGGAAGCAGCCGTAACGGCGCGGCGGTGCCAATGCGGTGGTAATTTGACTTTTCCTTCTATGCTGCATATCCCAGGCGATCATTGTATATGGGAGGTGTGGACTCGTAGCAAAATGCCACTTTTCGCATGTTAGCCATTCGTAAACGGGCTCTTTCATTGTGATGTGGAGGCTCTTTATCCGTTTCATTCAGATTCGATAATTCGATGTATCAATAACCTTTTTCCGCATTTTTTTTTTCTCTATTTAAAGAACAAGAACTGAAGTTTTGATTTGAAAATTCTTTTTTTTTAGAATGAAATAAAAATCAAGTCATGTTTATGATGATGAAATAAAGAAGTCGATTGTCATAAATTCAAATTTTCTCTATCCCAAATCTCTGAAGTAAGCAATTTCTGGTTTCAACGGGTGTTTGGTCGGAACCTACCTGGTTCGATACGAATCCATAAAAAATATCCCCATGCCGTGTTGTGCGAAGCCAATTCATTTTATATTTATAGACTTTTTTCTCCCTTCTGATATCCATGAAAACAATACCATCCTGGGGTGGTTTTTCTGTATAAGCTGAAATTTAAAATACACACAAATTATTTAAAAGCGCTTGTCATTGATACGAACCTTAAATTGCAACTGAACATTTCAAAATTGGTGATTTTTAATTCTTTCGTGCAATAGATCAAAGCCATCATGATTTGACGGCCAATTTTTAACGCTAAGGCTTCACAAATACCATTTAGAATAAAATAAATAGCCAGTAACAGTGAAATAAAACAAGTGAGGTATTTTTTATTGCGTTCAATATTACATTTTTATTTGAGAGGTCAAATTTTTAATGACTCTGCTGCATAGATCCAACTAAATTTGAGCGATGGCATTGGTTATGGTATTACCAATGTGATTTTTTTTAAATTACGGACCAATGACGCTGCTGGCCAAAAATCAGTACCAAACAGCAACTTTTTATGGATGTGTGGTGTCTTTCCTCGAGGCGGAGTGGAGACAAATTCTAGGCAGTTGGTCTCTGCGCGGTATACCTTTCGGTCGAATTAGATTTAAGTCAAATTGGAGTAATATTATAGTTGAAGAAATAAAGTAAGTTTAGTAGTAGTGAGAGGTGCATTTTATTATATTCTTCTCGCACTACAGATGCATTGCCACCTGGTGAACCTCGTGTGGGTTGGCGTCGTTCCATATACGGCAATTTTGCATGTTAATATCGCCGTTCACCAAATTTGGCGCCTCGTCGCTAAAGATGTAAATTTTGTCCAAAATTATGGTCCTCTTCCAAATGCTTCGAAGCCCGGTCAACAAACAATGGGCGTTGTCGATGGTCATTGACTTTGAGCTCCTAGGTCAGTTGGATCTTTTACGGATGTAAGCCGAAGCCTCGAAGCCTAATGTTCCCCCTGTACACTTTCATTGACCTCGGCAATGTTCTCGGCCGATCTAGCGTTCCTTTGACGTTTACCGAACCAGTTGTCTCGAATTTGGCCACTAAACATTGGAGAGTTGACTTTGCAAACAGACTCAGTGATAACTTAAATAATACTCTTCCAAATACAAATATTTTTGTCTACTTTTAAAAATAAATTTAGCATGATTTTCAAATTTTGTTACAAAAACCATCTATTGCTTACAGGCATTGTGAGTGTTTGGTTATGGGACGATCGTGTCGAGTTTTGCTGTCCGTGTGCCTTAGGAATTGTTGCTGCAGTTTGACAATTAAAAATTTGACTTAAAGCAGTTTCGATCCTGTAAGTTGTTTAAAAAATCGCCGACACAGTTCATGGATGAAAATACTTTTTCTTTTTATATATCAGCTTATAACTGAAGTCAAATGTCATATTATTAAATTCTAACTTGTCAGTTTCCTCTGACAAGTTGAGAATGGGCACATTCAAAAACTTAGTTATCTTAAGTCGACTAGATTGGTCTGGAAGAGGTGTAACCTGAACGCAAAAACTAGATTGGTCGGGAACGTCACTTTTCCTACGTCAGCCACATATGCTAACTGTCAACTTAGTACTCAGTCACGAATTTCTTGACTAGATTCGTCGGCTACCCCTCCATAAACGTCAACTGACACAGCTGCCCATGTGACCGATCTAGGCCAATCAAAACTGAGATACATCAAGTCAGTCAGCTGTCAGACTTACTAAACTAGATACTTGAACGTCCCCAATGTTTTCATTCCGCTTACTTTGTTCTCCGATGTATCATATTTATGGTTTTGTGCTTTTGAAATAGCAAATAAATAAATTAACATAAATCAGTCACTGCAAAAACTAATTAAAGTGTGGATTTAGAAATGTTTTTTTTTTTTTTTTTTTTTCAAAAAATCGGCTTCTAACTTCCTGTTCGCACTGAAATAAATTGTCGCATTTCGTAAACCAATCCAGTTGTAATAAATCCAATTATTTACATGAAAAGCCATTGCTCCATTTGTAATGTAAAATGCAATCATTCGCTGGACTTTGTCCAGTTTCTATATTATGAGGGTACGTATAACGCAGTATGTTATAGGTATGTTAAGGCTCGAGGTTCGACGTGTTGTGCCTAATTTTGTTTAGGAATGCTAAATTGAGTTTCCATGTAAGCCTTCTGAATAATGTATTTGAACTGGTTGTTCCGATTTAATTTGATTTAAGTGTTAGCCGAATTTTGTGTGGAGAAATGTTCGGTTAGGGATGAGGTAATTTCATAGACAGCAACATAATGAGCAAAGTTACATTTATACATTTCCATCTAAATTGTTACAGCAAAAATTGAATGTTATCCCAGCTCGGTTACTTAATTTCCACTCGTAATGTGGAGGCCATTCTGCCTTTCTCCAGATGTAGATTTTAGACAAACGGCAACAATGAGAAAAACAAAATAAATGCTCCCGTCTGTAATGTGTAGAGCACACTCCCCCTATCCTGGAATATCATACGTTGCGTTGGATGATTTTTTTATTGCCCAAGATAAGCTGATGCGCGTCGGAAATTGCCAAATGCCTTTTAAACATATTTCTGAGCTTTTTCGACTCGCCTCATATTATTTTTATTTACTTTTGTGAAAAAGAAAATAAACAAACAAATTAAACTCAATTAAGGGAGGGATGATGGGTCTATCTGTACATCACGCCTCCGTGTGCTGTAATCACTCGCTGTGCCGTAAAGCTAACGCGTAATGGCCTTGCATGTTAACATCTCATCACATTACCCTGCGGAAGGATGTGTTTTCTGTTGATGACATCGCCGACGATGTGCGAGGTGGTGGATGGTGGTATAGTAGTTGTGGTGATGTGTTTGCGGTTTTGTTATGGACACAGCCCATTATCTTTCGGGGGTGCTGCATGAAATGGCCAGCAATTCCGACTTGTTCTGGTTATTATGCTATGCACATAAAAATCCGCAGACCGAACTTCAGTAATTGCTTCGAAACCACTTGTGCAGTATTTTATGAACTACTAGCACTGGTATATGTAGGTATACAAAATACAACACCAAAGGCGATTTCATTTCCCACCAAATGAGTACATCAGTAGTCAGTACAGAGACCAATATTTACACAACGCGGAGGGGCGAGGAGGGGGTCTTAAGTTAATGGATTTAAATTTACCGAACAAGGCAGCAGGCAGCAGGCAGCAGGCAGCTGGCAGCAGTGATGGACATCTTAATGATGATGGCGCCTTTAAAGCAAATTCTGAATAGAGTTGCTAATTTAATTAACGAGCGCACCAACCGTTCTTGTGCAGAATTCATTTGTTATTGAGTGATAATGGTAATGATGTATATACAGAGCTGAGATTGATTTGGCGCCTTGGTCAGTGGGTTTCGGTAGACCCCGTGCATGACGGCAGTATTGTAATCCAATCAGAAACGTGTTGAACCGAATTGACGATAGCTGTAATTGCATTCAACGCTCGTTAATGATGTCGAATGCATAAATTTAAAATATGTATCGGCCTTCAAATATAAATTGGACTCCAAATGAGCGTTTAATATCTATGATGAAAGGATTCAATTTACTATTATAAGCAGCTTTGAGACGTAATGATTATGGTCATACTCATCAATCTTATAGTCATTAATGCACAAATAGATTTGTGCAGTAGAACACGGTTAGACTTTGCACACAAACGGCTGTATTTGGCACACACATTTTAAACTTATGATACCTTATATGGAAACGACATGAAAGGCCGCACGCAAAGTGTTCTTACTAATGCGGAAGGGCGACTTATATAAGGAAAAGCTTAAAATTCTCACGAATCTTTGGCAAAAATCAAGGAAAAGTGTTGTGTTAAGTTTCACAACTATGCGTCGTGTTATTTCCTATGCTAAGCACATGAAAAGACTGAAAAATCAAGAAGAAGCTATCCCTTATCCAGGTTCGAAAAGCGCAACGCCTCAGTTGTTGTCGCACACATGAGAACTTCGGAATTGGCATCGCGTAGTCTTCTGCGACGAGAAAAAAAAATAATTTGGAAGGCCCCGATGTCTATAGCTGTCTACTATTTTCATGACCTCCGCAAAGAAACTCATCATTTGGACCAGCTGCATAGCATAGTTGGATGTTTGATTGTTTAGGGCCATTTCCTATTATAACACCTGGCAAATTAATATTTTTGTCAACCTTAATGAATGCGATGTCTTACAAAGAGACATTTCCAGGCTTTCATAACCTTTTTGGACCTCTGCATTGGATTTATCAACCTGATAATGCGCCTATACATGCAGCCCGATTTGTTAAAACGTATATAGAGTGCCAAAATATGGAGCTATTAAGCTGGCTGCCTTATTCATCAAATTGAATATCATCGAAAATGTCTGGGGATGGTTGATACGTCAAGTATATAGATCACGACAGCAATACTCGAGTATACGCGAACCAAACGAAGATATTGAATTAGCTTGAAGCTTGATTTCGGTAAACTATTTGGTCAATTTTTATGCATCGCTTCCAAACTGGATGTGTAAAGTTTTGGAGCAGAAAGGAGCCTCAATACACTATTATAATTTTTTAATTTCAAATACTCCAATTACCTAAAATTTAATAAATGTTTGTGTTCAAAAGAATCAAAATTTCCTGAAACGTGGCGCAAAATTACGATCTTGTATTTTGTAATTTTTTTGTTATTAATATTTTGTTAATACACAAAGCTTTAGTATTAAATCTTCTTTGTGGTACAACAACTATTCTATAAACTCTAATTTAAATAAGTCTCTAGCATGCTTGGCTCGGGAGCAGTGGGCAAAAGAAAACAGAAATAAGGGGTGTCCTATTCAAGTGGCGAGGAGTGTACTTCGTGCATGCATGGGAAATGCATGGGAAATTAAAATCTATCGAAATCGCATTTTATTCATTCAATCAAATCATTCAATTCAGAAACCACTCTGTCCCATTTTAGTGAAAGAGTTCTTAGAATTCTCGCATACCTACTCTGTTTAAATGCTTTTCCTTGTCTACGACACGAAAACTTGTTGGAAAAGATTCCCAAAAATTTACCTTCGTACTAAATTAATTACTAACGGATTTTGAATACGAAAAGACTTCCGGAATCTTTAAACGCCGCCATTGAACGTCAAGTTCTTCAACTTTAATCAAGAATACGGATTGTATGGCAATAATGAAAATTCTTTTGTGAGCTTTACACAAAGGCAATGACGACGACTGGAGGCTTGCATCTCATTATCCACATTATATCTTTGCACATGATTTGCGCTCGTTAATTCTATAAACAATGGAAGATCCAATTCAGGCGCGTGTTACCCTCGTTTACCCTTACTATTCCGAGAAGAAGTTTTCCAACTATGCACCATAAAATGTAAGGAGTTCTTTGATGAAACTTTTGAAGTCGGAAAATGTTCTTGCACTTGGAAGTTGTTGCATGCGTGTCTTACCTGCATTAGGTGCGAATGTGGTCCTTATGTGGAATCCTTGCACGGAAAATGCGCTGATGTTTTCCAATACTTTACAGTGTAAAACGTGATTCCAGCTGCACGCTTCTAGAATGCGGAAATTTTACCTATTTTCCATTTTATCCTAAGCACTATGGAGCAGTGCCGGATTTGATGAGCATGAATCTTAAGTCCTTGAAGAATATATAGGAATGGTATGTTACCTTAGTTAAAGTTTACCTCTGAATAGGTGAAGTTGTTTTCGGCTTTAACTCAAACTAAGAAGGTCACTGTGATGGAGTTTGTGAGAATAGGGAACATTTAAAGACCCAACCATGGATTTGAGTTATGGTAGCCACTTTTCGTTGTTATTACATTCATACAACCGTTCCGATATTTAACTGACTGTCATGTTCACAGATTTCTGCGAGAAAGTCTGTTCCAAAACAGCACAGGCGCCAGTGTTTTACAGCGGATTAGCAAAGAAACACATGGGTTTGGACTTTAACAATCCATTTATGCAGTAGATTTTTCGAAAAAGTGGATTAAATCCGAATTTTGTGGGGTATTGTCAATACCTATGACGGAGCTTAAATAAATATATCCTTTTTATTTATTTCCATTATTTTTGTACATATTTAATAACAGGAACATAAGAATAAATTAAAAAAATCAAAAAAAGGTTGAACAATTCAAATAAATAAAATTAAAGTTCAGAACAGAACTCAAAATAAATTTTCCTTCCATAAGCTTATATTTTTTTAGGAACTTGATTAATTGCAACGAAAGTTTATAAATTTCGGCTAATTTTTCCATTAGACATTTAACAAACATTCATTTACTTTCAACGGTTTTAACATTTAATTTATTTCTAAATTTGGTTTTAAATTAATTCATTTCAGCAAAAGTTTTCTCTGCCGCTGCTAAAAATTCCTAAATATTTAGGTATTCGTTCAGATTTCAGAATATTCGTTTGGTCAATTAGAGACTGTCAAAACTGAATTATGTCCTTTTCTTTAGTTTCTTTTAAATTTTATATCATTAAGCCCCTGCATTGAGCATTTAAAACTTCAGACGTAAGTTTATTGAACGGAAATCTTCTATAAGTTGCGATATGTAAGGCTATTCGCCTTCTAGATTTTTTGTTCGGGTTGATCAAATAAACTTCATGGTTGTTTCCGACTGAATATTTTTATTTAATTTATTCATCAAACTTAAAATGTATTATCTATTAAAAAAGATATATTGATATCCTTCCATACTATTTCCCTTATTTCTTCTAATGAAAAAAAAGAAAAAACTTCAGATGAAGTTCCAAATCGAAAAATCGCAGTAGATTGCTAGTCAAGCGCAGCAGCGGAGAAGGTTTCAAAATTTTTCCAAAATCGGAGTAGATCTAATGCAATTTGAGTTAAATCCGAACACTGCATGCCGCCATCAAGTTTAAATTTCAAAAACGTAAACAAAAACACGACATTTTTCGAAAATGGTTCGTTTCCATAGTAACATGTACCTACACAAAAGAGCGACATCTTGTGCGAAGAGCTTTATTTCCATAGCAACATGTTACCAAAAGAGCGTCATCTATTTTAAAGATGAAAATCTACAAAGAGTGATTTCAAATTAATTCTGAAAGTTTTTTTTTTGTTGGAAATAGAAAATACAAAAATTTTCAGCATGTACTTGGGTTATTAAAGAATTCTCCTGCTGATTGTTTAACTGAGAAAAATAACTGAAGTAACAAAATCTAGCTTAACTATTTGTCCTTTTCAGCTTAGCTTATTTTTTTTTCATTTCTCGAAAACTCGAAAGATATTTAATTGAATTTGTTTAATTCTTACTTACTTACTTAGGCGGCGCTACAGTCCGGGGTGGACCTGGGCCTCAACCAATACGCCTCTCCAGTTAGCGCGATCTTTGGCTAACTGCCTCCAGTTGCGCACTCCAAGTTGGTTGAGGTCCCCTTCCACTTGTGCGCGCCACCTAAGGCGAGGTCTTCCTCTACTGCGTTGTCCCTCCGGGTTGGAATCGAAGACTCTTCGGGCCGGAGCGTTGGTGTCCATTCGCTCTACATGTCCCAGCCATCTTAGACGACTGATGCGTATTTTTTTGACCAGGGCGATGTCGCTGTACAGCTCGTAGAGTTCGCTGTTAAATCTCCTCCTCCAAAACCCGTCAACGCAAACGGGACCGAAAATCACTCGAAGAATTTTTTGTTCGAAACGACCAAGGAGATCTTCATCCGTCTTTGTTAAGGTCCATGCTTCTGCACCATATAGCAGGACTGGGATAATGAGGGTCTTATATAGAGTCTCCTTAGTGTTTCTCGACAAGGCCTTATTAATCAGTTGCCTTCTTAGGCCGAAGTAACAGCGGTTGGCAAGAGTGATTCTTCGTTTGATTTCCGAGGTGATATCGTTTTCTGAATTTATAGCGGAGCCGAGGTAGACAAAGTCCCTAACTACCTCAAAATTATAGCTGTCTACTGTGACGTTCTGTCCGATTCGTCGATGTTGTGTGTCCCTTCTTGTTGACAGCATATATTTTGTCTTGCCCTCGTTTACCACTAAACCCATTTTTGCCGCTTCAGTACTAATACTTGCAAACGCGCCAGTGACAGCTCGCTGTGTTCTGCCAATAATGTCAATATCGTCCGCGTACGCAAGCAGTTGCACAGACTTTTGGAAAATTGTGCCTCTGGTGTTGGCTTGTGAGTTGCGCACAATTTTCTCAAGAATGATGTTAAAGAAGTCACATGACAGCGCATCACCTTGTCTAAATCCTTTTTTGACATCAAAGGTCTCGGTGAGATTGTTTCCGACCTTAATGGAGCAGCGAGAATTCTCCATTGTCATTCTGCACAATCTGACGAGTTTGGCAGGGATGCCAAAACTAGACATGGCTCTGTATAGCTCGTCTCTTTAAATGCTGTCATATGCGGCCTTAAAATCGATGAACAGATGGTGGGTATCGATTTGGACTTCTTGGGTTTTCTCCAGGATCTGCCGTAGTGTGAATATTTGGTCGGCTGTGGACTTACCGGGCCTAAAACCGCACTGATAGGGTCCAATCAGTTGGTTGACAAATGGTCTCAGGCGTTCACACAGTACAGCAGAGAGGATCTTATAGGCGATATTAAGGAGACTGATACCTCTATAGTTGGCGCAGTTTAGAGGGTCTCCTTTCTTATAGATCGGGCAAACAATGCTGAGGTTCCATTCATCAGGCATACTTTCTTCCGACCAAATCTTGGAGACGAGTTGGTGTATGCACTCTACCAAGTCATCTCCCGCTGCTTTGAAGAGTTCGGCGGGTTAGCCATCTGGTCCAGCAGCCTTGTTGGACTTCAGCTTGGATATTGCTATCCTCACTTCATTTTGGTCAGGTGGACGGAAATCTTGGCTTTCATCGTCCGGATTGAATGGATCGTTCTGCCTGACAGCGGGATCTTGGTCGTCTTCGCCGTTTAGCAGTCTGCAGAAATGGTTTTTCCATGTCCTCAGCACCGACTGTGATTCCACTACAAGGTTCCCTTGTTCATCTCTACAGGCTTCTGTTCGGGTTTTGTTGCCATGACACGTTCTTTTTACCTTTTGGTAAAACTTCCGAACATTTTTCCTGGAGTAACATCTCTCTATTTCCTCGATCGCGCGCTTCTCATGCTCTTTCTTTTTCTTTCGGAGAAGCCGGTGTTCTTCCCTCCTCTTTTGCTCGTAGAGCTCACGAGCTGCTCTCGTCCTTCTGTGCAGCGCCGCTTCGTAGGCACGTTGTTTTGCTGCATGCGCTTGCCGGCATTCTTCATCAAACCAGGGGTTTCGAGGGGGTGGTTTGGTGAAACCAAGCACATCAGTTGCGGCGTTTCTGATGGCTTCTTGGCATCTATGCCACTGGTCTTCAGCACTTGATGCTGGCTGCGTAGGACTTCTCGAGAGGTTGAGGGACACGCGATCGGCAAAGTTTCTGGCGGTCTGTTGCGTTTGTAGCCGTTCAACGTTGAATCTCCTCACAGTATTTCCTTGTTGTTGTGGTGTCTGGGATATCCGCACTCGTACCTTGGCTACAACAAGGTAGTGGTCCGAGTCTATGTTGGCCGCTCGGAAGGTGCGGACATCTAGAATACTGGAGGAGTGCCTTGCGTCGATCGCAACATGGTCAATTTGATTGACAGTTTGATGATCCGGTGACCGCCATGTTCCTTTGTGAATATTGAGGTGAGGAAACCGTGTGCTAGCTATAGTAACATTACGTCCCGCCGCAAAGTCAATTAGCCTTAGTCCGTTTCCAGACGTGTTGTCGTGTAGGCTGTGCTTTCCGATTGTTTAATTCACTTCCATATAATTTTAGGTGTGAGCGAAATAAAAATGTTGTTGCCTATTGTTGTCTTTTTTTTTTGTTATTCCCCATTAAAAATTATTGCTAAATTATTGGCGTAGATTGCTAGTACATTCGACTCTTGTCTTAGGACAATTGAATGTACTTTACTATTTCAAACATATTTATAAATTAATTTTTAAAATCCAAAAATTGTGACTCATTGTATGAATCTTTGAGGAACTCAAACGGTCCCTCTTTTAATTGCCGCGCCAACTTTGATTTCATATTGAGACGATCAACATACGTGAAGTTTTAGTTGGCTACTATCAGTTCATATAAAATTAATTAATGGAAATATTAAATGGACCTAAAATCTATAGCAAAGCAACTGAAAGTTCCTGAGCTCTCAGCAGGCAATCGCTTCAAAATCATTTTAAATTGTTGTTGTAGGTGCCAGCGAACAGAGTAGGTACACAATATTTCACGAGTCAAGCAGAACAAACGCTGGATACAATTAATTTGCAACTCGGCCTGTCACACGGGTTTCATCTACCCGTCAAACGTCATTTTCATCTACCACCCTTCATATAACTTATGACATGTTTTGTATAACCTTATGTAGGTATTTCAGCAGACTTTAGAAGGCATTGCTGTGGAAAGCCTTATAATTAACCACCGACATTTCAGCCAAAAATTAATTAATTATTTTTTTCCCCAGCAAAACCATAAGTTAAATTGGTATGGTATAAGACCTATAGTCTAAAAAACTTTTTTGAAAGCGGTTTCGATTAATTTAACCGAGATAAACTCAATTTTAATCAGTTTGCTAGACTTTTGCCCGTCCTCCGCAATAGCGACGATTTCGAAAGTAGAATTTCAATTAGCAGTTTTCTCTCACTTGTAATTGCACATCGTTTTATTCAGGCCTATGTAATGTACCTTTAACGAAGGAAGCTTAGAAAGTATTTATAAAGAGTTGGGTTCCATTCTCTGAGTTTGGCAGCGAAGTGATGTTAAGTCCCGCATTTGAAGAGATCTAATTTGACGGTGCTTTTTTAATTTGTTTGAATTTTTTTGGAATGCAAGGGGTATTCTTTTCAAATAGACTTTGAATAAGTACACTCATACAATTCATGGTTTTCGTGCGTAGGTAGAGTTATTTACACATTTACGATGTTTGCATTTTGAGAGATACAAGAAAGAGCAGAGGTTTGGTTTTAATGTTTCTTGTACGTATTCCATTTTAGCAGAAAAGCGAATCAAAACTTAGTTAAAAATAATTCTGCCAAGGATAGACAAGAACCTCTAAGTAAATTGATTCCGAAAGGAAACGTAATGTGAGGGGAACTCTTATGAGGGAATATAAGCAGGGGGTACAATTGACCAAAAGGTCGCAGGTAGTAGTTGTTGTATTGGCATCACTCTACATATCACTATTATAACACTTTGTACGAATTACGTTTGACACTTGTGAAATAAAAGGTTAATGTCGAATAAGCATTCATAACACATGGTGGCAGCGGGAAAATTATTGAAAAAAAAGGGGAAAAATTTAAGAAAAAGTAAAAAAAAAAAAGAGAAAGGCAAATTATCCAAACATATAAAAAGAAGAAAAAAAAAAAACAAGGAAAAACAGAAAAGGTAATTAAAGTATAACCAGGAAAAACAAAAAAAATTACAAAACACGTGTAATTGCATGAAATGAAATGACCGAGGAATCGAAGGAAGAACAAGCGACCACCTCAGCTAGACTTAAAACGACAGTATTACCACCCATCCCACCTCCAACACCACCCAGAATCTCCAAAATGCAGGCCCAATTGGCACTTTCGGCACCAGAAGAATTTTCATTTATACCATCTGAATGGGAAAAATGGATCAAGAGATTTGAGAGATATCGCATTGGAAATGGACTACACGAGGCGGCTGAGAAGACACAGGTAAATATCCTCATATATTGCATGGGCGAAAAAGCCGAGGAAATTTACGCATCTTTTAAACCACAACCCGAAACATATAATGCATGTATAAACAAATTAGAAGAATACTTTATACCAAAACGAAATATAATCTACGAACGAACTAAATTTCTTAAAAGAAAACAAGGCGATGAATCGGGCGAAGAATTCGTTACAGCTTTATATGGATTAGCAAAACACTGTGATTGGGGCACTCTTTCAGATGATATGATACTATTAACTCTAGTCGTAGGTATGCGAGACGAAAGTTTAAGCGATAGGCTACAACTTGACCCGAGTCTCACATTAGAAAAGGCAATTAATTCACTCCGACAGGTAGAAGAGCTGCACCGACAAAAGAAAGATCTCCAACTAACACCAGCATCACATATTTACAAAATCGATCGAGCGGGAGATCAAAAACGTAGATTTGATAAACAGAAAAAAGTGGGGGACAAAACAAAACAGAGACATCAAAGAAGTGAGGCAGGAACCGATAAGTGCATGCGATGTGGGTACGAACGACACAGCTATGATAAGTGTCCAGCGAAAAGTACAGTTTGCAAAAAATGCAATAAGTCCGGGCATTACGCAAGAGTATGTAGGACAAGAGGAGTCTGTGAAGTTAGAGAGGGGGGAAGTAGAGACAATGCAGGCAGAGAGGAAGAACACGAATACTTTGTTGGCATGGTGACTGATAAGTGGTCTGTGGATTTGTGACTAAACAAAAAAAAGATTACATTTAAAGTCGACACAGGGGCAGACGTCACATTAGTACCCTGGTCAGCAGTAGCAGACATGAGAAATATGTGTGTCGAGAAAACGGAAACAAAACTATACGGAGTGGGACAGAAAATTGATGTAATAGGAAAAGCTAATGTTTGTTTGCAATATGGACAAACAGACGTGGATGAGGTGGTGTATATTACAAAGGATAAGATTATGCCACTACTGGGAAAAACAGGAATAGAGAAACTGGGTTTGGTCAAAAAATTATTTGAAGTTTCTTCGAGGAATTGGGCGCAGGAATTTGAGGAAGTTTTCGGTGGACTGGGGAAATTTAAAGAAAAGTATGTAATCGACCTAAAGCCAAAGGCTGAACCATACGCGATATCCACTCCAAGAATAATACCTGTACATCTTAGAGAAGAGGTTCAGAAGGAGTTAAATAAAATGGAGAGAGAGGGGGTAATAGCGCCGGTTGAGGAAGCCTCAGAGTGGTGTGCGCCTATGGTTATCGTACCGAAGAAACAGGGTATCAGAATTTGCGTTGATCTAAGTAAACTCAACAAATGGGTAAAAAGGCAGATACATCCGATCCCGGGGATAGATTACTCGTTAGCACAATTATCGGGTGCAAAGTTTTTTACAAAGCTGGATGCAAACAGCGGATTTTGGCAAATCCCTTTATCTAAGGAATCGCAAAATTTGACAACCTTCCTTACGCCATTTGGTAGATATAAATTTTTGAGACTTCCATTCGGCATAACATCGGCCCCAGAATTCTTCCAAAAGAAAATGACACAACTTTTAGCGGGAATGAGGAATTGCATAGTGCATATGGATGACGTTCTTATATGGGGAGAAACTATCACTGACCATGATCAATGTGTAGAAGCTGTACTCAGGAAAATACGAGAGTCAGGGATGACACTCAGCAAAAACAAATCGGAGTTTGGTAAAACAAAGATAACGTATTTGGGTCACACAATCACCGCAGGTGAAATTAGGCTTGATGAGGAGAAGATAAATGCAATTGTGGAAATGCAAGCTCCGACAAATCCTACGGAAGTGCAGAGGTTCTTGGGGATGGTAAATTTTATTGGAAAGTATATCCCAAACAAATCCTCGATTCTCGAACCCATTACAAGTTTGCTCTGCAAGAAAAGTGCATTCATTTGGGGGGACGTCCAAGATAAGGCGTTCAAGGAAATTAAAAATCTTCTCACATCACCACCAAACTTAAAGATGTATGACCCTACAAGGGAAACGACAGTTTCTTGCGATGCATCAATGCTAGGTTTAGGAGCTGTACTTTTGCAGAGGCATGAAGGAAATTCATATCCAGTTTCATATATTTCACGAACGTTAACACCAGCGGAAAAGAATTATGCTAATATTGAAAGAGAAGCTTTAGCCATTGCATGGGCATGTGAAAAATTTAGGAACTATTTGTTAGGGAGGCATTTCTCAGTGGAAACTGACCATAAGCCTCTTCTTCAAGTTTTAAAAACGAAGAGCTTAGATGACCTATCACCGCGATTGCAACGAATACGTATGAGGATGATGAGGTACGATTTCTCAATAACGTATATACCAGGGAAAAATTTAGTTGTTGCCGATCATTTGTCTAGAACGCCCATTAAGTGTAAGGCAATCAACGATGAAATAGAGGAAGAAATAGATGCATACATTCATCAAATATCTTTAAAAAATATTTATACGAAGGATGAAAACATCACAAATATCATTAAGGCGCAATTAGCAGACACAGAATGCCAAGAACTCAGGCAGTACATCAACAGGGGCTGGCCGTCACGGAAAACGTTAAAAGCTGAGATGAGACCTTATCACTCAGTCATGGATGAGATGTCTATTATAGACAATCTGATTTTACGGAGGAACAGGATGATAATTCCCAAAAACCTAAGAGGTATCATGCTAGCAAAGCTACATGAGGGGCACTTGGGTATAACGAAAACGAGATTACGGGCACAAAGGACTATGTGGTGGCCAGGAATCTCACAGGAAATCGGGGAAAAAATTAAAAATTGCCCAGCATGCGTTCAGCATGCGAAGAATAAACACGAACCATTAATAACGTCCGAATTTCCGGATTATCCTTGGCAGAAGGTTGCCATGGATTTATTTAAATTTGCAAATAAATGGTACATCGTAATAAGTGACTGTTTTTCGCGATATTTTGAAGTAGAGGAGTTAAAACGGATGCGGATGGGAGACATCATACAAATATGCAAAACAACTTTCAGTCGTCATGGGATACCACAATTTATCTACACCGACAGCGGTACACAATTTCAAAACTTAGAATCATCGGAGTTTCGGCAGTTTGCAGCAGAGTGGTCATTTAGAATCGTTACTAGCAGTCCCCAATACCACCAGGCAAATGGTGCTGCAGAAGCTAGCGTAAAAATAGCTAAAAACTTACTAAAAAAAAAATACGGGAAAGTTTGAACTGGCATTGTTAGCATATAGAAATACACCGCGCTTAAATGGTTTCAGTCCAGCAGAACTTAGTTTCGGAAGGAGACTACGAGACACCATACCGAATGTAAACGTAACGGAAAAACCAAATCTCAAAAACTTGAACAATAAGGAGGCTGTATACAGGAGCGGCTATAAGGAAAATTATGACAAAAGACATAGGGTAAAGGAACTGAGTGAGCTGCATACAGGAGATTTTGTATGGATTGTTGACCTCAGACGACATGGGAAGGTTATTAAAAAAGTTCAGCGTAGATCATATCTAATTGAAACCAATAAACGTATTATTCGTAGAAATAGATTCCACCTTATTAAAGCATCTTATTTAGATTCGTTACAGCCAAATTCGAACACTAATCCAAGTTTAGAAGGCATCCTGAGCGACTTACCGGATTTAGATTCAGGCGAAAAGACAAGGATATGTACAGAAGATGAACACCTGCCATTGGAAACGGAAGCTAGTGATCAGATCCAAGCGGCGAGGCGAGAATCATATGACGCTTTAGTAACAAGATCGGGAAGACGAATATATCGTTCGTAAACTTTGGAAAGACCTTTTGTAAATATCTGAATTTATTTTGAATTAATTATTACTTCGTTAAGAAAACAAATATGGAATTACAACTTAACATTTGAATGAATTTTATATCATGTTATTAGAACTTAAATATTAATTTAAAAGCGTTTGTTTAACTTAAATATCTAAAAGGGGATGTTGTATTGGCATCACTCTACATATCACTATTATAACACTTTGTACGAATTACGTTTGACACTTGTGAAATAAAAGGTTAATGTCGAATAAGCATTCATAACACAGTAGTAAATTTAAATGGCTTCTTGTTTAGGTACTCCAAAACATGTCTCGGCCCGGTGCAGCGGATGACCCCATCAGTAAAGAAATTCACCCTAACAAAAATATTCATTTCTTGACCGACTCTTTCATGATCATTTTTAAAGAAATTTTTGATTAAATACCCTTTGACGATAGTTTTCGAACTCAGGCTCCTTTTTAAATTTTATGATTAACAATCATTTTCTGACAGCATATTCATAATCAGCACTGCCAAGTCATTCTGGGGTTTGAGCACCGTTTTTAAATAATATGTCAGCATATATTTTGAGCTCTTAGGAACCAAAACTGTAGAAAAAAAAACAGCTCGAAAGTAGATAAAAAAATAAAAGTAAAAAAGCAACAACATGAAAAGTTTATTCATATTTAATTATATGCCGATTGCACAGTAAAATAAAATATATATATATAAAAATAAGTTGAATCTTATATCTCGAAAACCACCGAAGCGATTGAGTTCAAATTTGCACACAATCTTAGGTATTCGCCCAGGAGCATTCCTGTTGAGACTGGTCAAAATTGGACAAAGGGGCATGGCACCGCCCATACAAAATCTTATATCTGGAAAATCACCGAATCGTTGAATTTACCAGGATTGCCTCCGCATAATCTCGAATTGAAAGTTGAAGTCACTATTGTTATGCTTCGGAATAATAATCAACCCCTTTTGTGTAACGATACAAGACTTTCTGTTAAAAGATTAAAGGCTTATGCAATTGAAGCTACTATTTTAACTGGAAAATTTAAATGTGAAGATGTATTCATAGCAACGCATCCCAATGATTCCATTTTATATTCAATTTGAATTTGAACGACTTCAGTTTCCTGTTCGCCTTGCGTTAGCTGTTACTATTAATAAGGCGCAAGGGCAAACGTTAGGAATTCGCTGCTGCATTCATTGAAAGCGAAAAAAAGACAGTATGCAGTGGCAGCGTTAAAAAACACTAAAATATGTTTTTAAGCACTAAAAAAACGACCAACGATAAATCGACTTTTTCGTCACTAAATTTAAATTTTAATCACTAAAATTAGTATTGACTTGGCAACGCTGACCATAATCATAAGCCTCAGTAATCGTCTAGTAAACAATGCGAACAGACGTGGTGGTAATTTACTGGTGACCCATCACTTGTCAACTTTAACAATAATTTAAAGCCCCCCTAAGAAACAGCCTAAGCCTACTTACATTAAGCCCTTCTTGAACTGTGTGGACCAAGGCATCTATCATCTATTAATTACATCTGCCAATTGTGACGTTATATGACAAATTCTACTCAATCCACTGTATATCCTTAAAACTGTCTCAACTTTCAAGTCCTAAAAGTATCTCAAAAAAATATTCACAGCGTTGTCGTTGTCTTTTTAATACGAATCGTCGATGATATTTCATGGTAATTTAAAAAAATACATACATGATATATAATTCTATAATATCAAAAGATCCCACTGCCCATTCAAGTAGATATTTATGAGCATCAGCAAAAAGATATGTGATCTGCGCAGAAGTTGTAAACGTTTTAAAAAAAGCAATCGAATTTCAATTCCAGTTTGTTTGTTTGCATTCGCACTGCAAGACTCATGTTCATGATACAGGCCAGATTGTAATTATTTTCTGAACATGCCTAGGTCTCTCACTATCAATAGTGTATAGCAGCGATCGCGAACCAATGGTATCCGACGAAATATTATTGGTACATCACCATCATCTCTATTTTTTGTTATTATGATTTTTTTTTTTATTTAAAATGAATTAAAAAGTGTTAATTTCAAAAATTTCATTACTATATTTACAAATAAAATGCTGCGCAGTGTAAAATTATTTATTTTTGTTCCTAGTAGTCACTAGAAAGCTTGATCCAGATGATGGGAGGCCAAAGGCACTTCAAATAATTTTTTTTAAAATGGCACGAAGCTCTCTGGTGTATAGTGTAACAAAATACAATGAAATTCATTATATGAATCAGAATTTTTATATTTTGATTTTTATAATCAAGGATATCTAAAGTTTTGTTTAGCACCGTTTTGAAAATCTTGACAGAATAGCAAAAATCATCCCTAAAATCCGACGAATTTATCTGAGCCATGTCGCGTCGCCTGGCAGGGTATTCCCGAAGATATTTTGCTATAAAAACACTTACTTAAGTCGTGTAACAGCTCGGAAAAGTTTCTCCATTCAGTTGAAAGTGTACCTTATATACCTAAGCGAAGTTAGATAAAAAATATTTTGTTTCTGTCGAACGTGTCGTCAATTACGCTAGAGTGGTTTTATAGGGCAACTGTTCAGTTTTCGAAGGACGATTTTTCGCAGTAAAGCAGCTTCACCAACATTGTATGCCTTTTCGCAGATGAAATCGACATCTTTGGTAGGAAACCCACTCTCAAATATGTTTTAGGTCACAATATATAGTTTTTTTTGTTAAAAAGCTTGCCATTGTGAGCTGCTAAATTGTGATGAAAGAATTAAAAACTGTACCTACCGATTGTAGTTGATAGAAAGCGCGATATTGTACCTGATGGGAGGACAAAAGGATAGTGCACGATCGGTCGCCCATACACCTGTTTCGTTGCGCACGGGTGATCCGAATAAATATTTAAAGGAATACTGAACACTAATCCTTGAACGTACCTCCATTAGTTTTCTTGATCCCTCCCAAGATGTTGTTGTTTTGCTGGATTGATTGTTATCCCTGATGGATTAAGGATTTCTTTTTTAAATTGGCATAGGGATCAAAAACCATCCGACCGATGTGTATTTCGTCTGATGCCCACGTGTTTTGCGCAGTGGAGCAAGTAATTGCTCGTCAATTTAGTTCTATCTGTATTCATGCACAGAACACATATTCAAGGCAAGTATACATGGAGATGCTGGCAACCGTCTTTTTAATCTATCAACCTACATCATCTGTAATTATTTGAACAAATACCTACCTACACTCCTGAGCACCCTCAAGAGGCAAATGCCATCATTGCTGTACGAATTAGTGTGCCTCCTGCTGCTGTCGTTGCTCAGACTACTTCCACTTGCCATGTTGCGTACCAATTAATTGTTGACGACGCGCCGCCGTCTTCATTCAGGAACTTGAGATTGTGATATCTATTATTAGTCTCGTTGAAATATAACGCCCTAAATGTTGCTCAGAAAATAAACTGAGTGCTTGTAATGGCAATAGAAATATGTGTTTAATACATAGATGTTCCAGAATAAAAAACAAGAGCATATTCACTGCGACCGAAGTCCTTAACTTAATAGATTTTCGTTCATACAAGAATTGCTGCTTGGTGTGGAAAAGTTTGATTGAAAAATATTGCAATGCCAAAAGCTGTAAACACGGCATGTGCTTGCAGTTTTTACTCCGCAAACTTGTTGGCATCCTGAAGCTGGAGATTGGAGTGGTGTATGGGTATTAAAATTGTGATCTGGAGAGGCGAATGCTTGTCGCTTGTTCGTATGCTAATCTCTGAAACCCCTGAAGCAATTTTATTTTCAATGAATGATAAGGGATGGGTATTGGTTCCAGCGTGAAAGATAGGAGAGTTTTCGATTGGATGAATGGCGGCAAATTCAAAATGTTGTTTTGCAATACCCTTTGTGACGGTCAATTAGGGTATAGAAGTGACAGGCAAGAATTAACAATTTACAGAATTTCTTAATATTGCGTTTACAATAAATGTTAAGTGTTTCTTAAGGCAAAAAAATGCACTATGAACATATTTTCTGCGCTAGTGGCACGAGAGAGGCCAACCTTATTGCGAAGATTATCAACTGAATTAAAATTGAATCAATTGAATTAAAAATCGGTATTGTGAAAATGAATTGATAAAATATTGTGCTATTGTGAATGCCTTTAAAATATTTCTATTATTCTGGATGGCAATGTGTGTCCATCAGTTTGGTTGGTTTATTTTTCTTTTATTATTGTTTATAGGCTATAAAACAAGATTTTTCAAATTGGTGATGCTAGAACATGGCTATGACTCGAAGTAGGGCTAGTGATGTAAGAATTCAGAGATTTGTTTTTGAATTTGCACGTGTTTGGGGTTAAATGAAGTGCGAGTTTCTGATAGTGTAAACTCTAATTGGTTTGAATTATTTTAAGGTTCATGATTAATATGGTTGAAAAAGAAGAAGTGGGAAATTTTTGCTAAAAAGGAGTTTCTAGTAGTTGTGATTACATTTTAACTGGTAGTGCGTTAATTTTTATAAAACGTCATTATTTGCATTTCTCTAAGAAAAACAAAGTACGGGGTCTTATTAACAATACTTATGTTATCGTCAATAAGCATTTTAGTCAAAATATTTAAAGCTGATTTTGGAAAACAATGCGTACAAAATAGTAACAAATATTGCAATGTTGAGTTCGAAAAATAATCTTGTTCAACTATTTAGCTAAACACTGAGTATAGGGTATTGTTCAGGATGTTAGTATTACTTGGTTTTTAAAGTTTTATCCAAATCGAAAATGGCGTTTCCGAGATTTTAACAGTTTTCAAAATCAGCGTTTCCGGTGGCTAGAATCGAAAATGAAGGACGCAATAATATTGAAAACGTCAATTTTACTTCAAGTATGCATTTTGGTCAAAATCGCTTTAGCCGTTTTCATGTTGGTTAAAAAAAAAAAAAAAAAAACCCTCAAAATATGCCTTTTTTCAAAAATCCATTATAAACAATTTAGAGAAAAACTGAGTTTGCTATCATGTTAGGAATGACCATATTACATTAGAAATTAATTTTTGTTGCAATCGTATTGACCGTTTTCGAGATAAGGCCACTTTTCAAAAGTACCGTTATTCGACTTTATAGCCAAAAACTGGATATGCAGCCATGTTAATCCCATGTAGCATAGCGCAGGTATATATTTTGGTCAAAATCGTTAAAGCCGTTTTCAAGTAAGCCATAATTAAATAAAGTCTTATGTCGGTCGTTTTCCATTGGGCAAAAAGAAGCGTCCGGGAGAGTCCGGAATCGAAAAAATCACTTCTGAAACCGTTCCTTTGGCACAAAAAATACTCTTCTGGTGATTCTGAGAAGAGAAATTCGCTTCTCGATTTGAAGTCAGAATCCACTCAAGGAGCACTCACACATATGTAATTTATGTATTTTACACAAGTCAGCTGACAGCAGCCGTAGATTATTTTTTGGCATTTCACCAATACATTTCTACATTCAACCAGAAGCATTTTTCTTGTTCCATTGGATTGCAGAATGAGTGAATCCCCGAGTGAAACCAATGGAAAACGACATTAAAAAACGACATTTTTCCAAAAAAAGTCCCTTGAACGATAATTTAGGGAAAAACTGAGTTTGCCATCATGTTGGGAATGACCATATTACCTTATATATGAATTTTTGTTGAAATAGTTTTGACCGTTTTTGAGATATGACCAATTTTCAAAATTACCGTTATTCGATTTTTCTGCGAAAAACTGAGTATGCAGCCATCTTAGTTACAACTACTTAAGCCTAAATAACAATTTTGGTTGAAATTGTTAGAGCCGTTTTCGAAAAACTCAAAATTGCTGAATACCGTTAGAACGGCAACACTTATCGTGCAAAAAAAAAAGTGGCCCCGAATTGTAAGCCCACCAACTCCAAATCCGAAGTTTGAAAGAAATCCGTCCAGCTGTTTGCGCTGTAGAGCTCGGGAAGGACGGACAGACGGACAGACGGACAGACGGACAGACGGACAGACAGACAGACGGACAGACGGACAGAATTGCGAGACCCACTTTTTCGAGTTCCTCTATCATCGTAATGTCAGATTTGATTAAAATCTCGAGTTCGATTTTTTGTACGATTACAATACCTTTCTCTTACTACGTAATGCGAGAAAGTTAAAAACAGAGGAGTGGTATTTTCTGCTTTTTATTGATTGTTTTCAAAAAACTCTTACGAAACTTATTATAATTCTTAAAATGTGTGTCTAATAAAAATTGATAAAAAATCCTTGGCTCAAGGGGCAAAAGGGGCAATTAGTAGCTAATGAAACGCCTGTGTAATTAAATGGTTTAAATTTTTCTTTATTTAAAATTTAACGAAAATATACAATTGATGATGATGAATTTGAATAGTGCGCCGCTTTCATGCCTTGGAGTCTATAATTTTAGTCTAAAGAGAGTTTAGGCTTAGATGGACTATTATGGACTTTTTACACTTATCCAGATATTCTCCATCCAGATCGCGTAAAAGTATAAGCAGCCTCTACGTGCCTTTAAAATTGTTATTTATAAACATTTTTCCGCAATAACTTTACAAAACGGGGTTTGTGTCTGAATAGGTAAGAATTCGGATAAACTATTACAAAAAACACCAAAATGTATTACTTTTTGCTCTGAAATCGACATCAGATGTTTGTTGGTTCCAATATCGAAGGTCTGGCCAAAAGTAAAATCCCGAAAAAACATAAACAAAATGACATTTCAAAAACTAAAAAATATATGAAAACTTTACGCAACGTTTAAAGTTACGCAGCCTCAAGGCAACGTTGTTTTTGTTTATAAATTGTATCGAACTGCATGAGTATTGCAACTCTGCAGTCGATGTATTGAAAGAGTATACATATAAACTTAACGAAAGAGCGAGAAGCTTCTAGTAATTGTATAACGAGAGTTAGTCTGATAGCAGGAGCGAGCATGAGCAGGTCGCAGGTCTAATAAAAGTGGTTTTTAATATTTTTCCACTATAATTCTTTTGTGTTTTATTTATTCCGATGGTCATTGTTTTGTGATTCGTATTTTTCCCTGAGCTACGATACATAAATCACGTTTTCCCGCGTAAGGGCATTGTAGACTCTACGCTGTGTCTAAAATAAGGCCGTAATGTATTTAAACTTAACGAATTCTCCTGGAATTTACTTGTATCAAAAGACACATCATAAACTAGTCTTTCGATAGGGCATCTGTATATATAATTTCATGATACGGTGTGAAAAACACAAAACTGATCGGTAAATTGTTCTGAAAAACAGTTGAGTTGACATTCAGGCGCTTTGCAAAACTTGAGCATTGAGGTTGAATTTTCATTAGCGGCAAATTTAGGCTACACTATTTTTGAGGACTGTTTATATGAAAAATGTAGAAGTCTGATGCAAAACAGTATTTGGAGGCAGCCCTTAACTCAGTTGATACCAAATTCCAAATGATACAAATTTTGCTTCAAGTAATTTGAAACTGGCTATATTTAAAATCGCCTCTAGCTTCAAGTCAACTGCAGGCTAACCTTTCTGGAAGTACCTACCAAATAACGAACGCCTGTGCTCACAATAATAAAAGATTGAGTTGGCCTTTGTTACCTTATTACGTGACTAAGCACACCCAAGGCGCCTTCACTAGGTGACATAATATCATATTCGTAATCATCAAAATTGCTCCGCACCAATGGAGCGAAAACATTGAATTGAGTTATGCCTTTGCACAAAACAGTTTGCAGAGACATAAAAGAGTCATAAATGATGTAAACGCGCTATCACTGCGCTAGAGGCAAAATATTTGCCAATTAAATTCTCCCTAAACAGAGGGTGGATGGTTACACACGAGTGCGTTGTTATATTTGGTCAAATATTTGTGTTGGATTTAATTAGAATTTCGGCTTCGGAGCCAGGTATTCGGGCTATAATTTGTTGTTTGACATTGACATTGACATCACAATCTCTCAATTAAATCTCATTCCAGCTTTGAAGTTGACGTCTTTGTATTACCCAATGAGACTAGCAATATATTTGCAAAGGGTATACCCAAACATTGTCTTAAACATAATGAAATCACAATGGTTAATTTGACGAAATATCATTTATGTACTCTGGTAGCAAGCTGAGTAATATGAGTCAAATTTATGCTTTCATTGTGACGCTAATGAAAGGCTGGTTCAACATTGACAATCTCATGAAAAGAACACATGTTTGTCGTAAAAATCGCACTGTTTTAATAACCATGAGTATCTTTCAAGACATATAATTGACAATACTAATTGACAATATTCTCTGTTAAAGCATAGAAAATAGTCATGTTCAAGCTTGACTTTTATCATTAACCGTTTTAGTTTCAGTGGCAAAATTTTAAATTTGCAATGGAAAACGCTAATATTATATTTGTTAAAAAGCGGGAAAGATATGTTATTTTTACCTCTTCAGAAACGCGAGTGCTTATGAGTTTCAAAGGTCTAAAGAAAATAAAAAAAAACTGATTCCGTCACAAACAAGGAAAAATATTACAAAATTATTTAATGCTGCTAGTGGTGTGACCGCAAGAACTTTAAAAACCTTAAAGCTAAAGTATGAAAGCATTAAAAGATTCCAAAAAAAAACCGCACAAATTCGTCAAGAGCTTATTTCCTTGTTTTGTTGAAGTAATAGAAGTAGGTTATTGCTTCCTAATTATTTCCTCTTCTTCAATAATAATATCGTCAATAATGTCGAACAATTCCATTTCTACAATATGAACATATTTCCCCAAACAAAGCTTTGTAAAATAATCTTTTCAAATTTGACAGCTCGCCTACTATAACTAAAGATTTATATTTTATCCGTCTCAGAAATGGGCGGACAACTTTATAAGACAGTTAGCTCTTATATTCTTTGAATAGCTGCTATTCGATTATTGAAAAATGGATTTATGTCCTATCTGACAGTTATCCCTATCTGATTGGCTATCTGACTATTGAAAAATCAGCCCCTAGAGAAGAGCGACAAAATATTTGATTTGATGGAGTAGTAGCCTACAAGAATACCCTTCTTTTCAGATATATGCTATGCAGGACAGCAAAATTCAATTTTTCATAAATTTTTGGATAATTTTTTGCCATTTCCTGTGAAAACAAAAGAGTTCCACTGCAAACTGGCATTTACAAAAAAACACTAAAATCGCAATTGTGGGTGAACGGGTCGATCAGATTGAGAAAAAAATTACATTTCCCCAGAGCGATTAAATCGGTGATAGATACGCGCCAAAAAATCCTTCAAAAGTCAACGTGTCGGATCCAGCTTTACAGGTAAGCTAGGCCCGCCACAGAATCTCCCACTTCCCGAGGAGCAATAAAATCAAGAATAGAGTAGTTAAATACCTACGAATTAAGTTCCATGTTCTTTGTTTGGCAAAATTCCAATGTGGCGGACCCAGCTTTACCCACGTCAACACTGGACGTGGTGCAGATTGTTTATTAACTGCCTAACCAAAAATGATGTCTCGCTGATCGTAAGTGTTTAGATAAGCACCTAAATACTATATTTTGTAGTGTCTCTGTTTCCGTGTGTTTTGTTTCTATTTTTTATTAGATTTTTAGAATATATTTGTGTTTTGTTTTAACATGATCGACTTTTCCATTTTACTGTACTATTGTTATTGTTGGCGTGACTTCTAACCACGTATTAGTCCCCAAAAGATACACCAACATTTGGTCGGATTAGAAACAATGATACCTGCCAGCAAAGTTTTTATTGCCATTTACAGCCAAAGTCGGTCCCTTAAAGGTATTGCAAAATCAATTGAAGAATTCAACAGAAACTTCAGTCTTTATTGCGTTACATGCATAAAAAGTTTCACCGCCCAAAGAATGGAAAAGGACAACTTTCTGTCTGCCAAGGGAAAACCATCATCAAAAGGCATTCAAATACATTGCTCGAATAAATTTTAATTACTGCAATAAAATTGCGAAGGAGCTTCAAAAAAGATCTTATTTTATTTGAACATTTATTGGCGTTGGCACTCCTCCCACACTCCACAGGAGATGAAGAGAACAAATTTAAAGCAGTCGAGAGCCGACCTTTCTTTTATCCAATACCAATATTTATTGACTTGGCATTTTACCTTTCGCTACAGCATGTCTCTGGCAATCTGCAGAGAATTACTGCCACAAGCCTGTGTAATAAAAGAAGCACCTTCACTTCATATCGCTTAGGGAAAGAAATGTTGTTGGCAAAATGAATGATTCACTTCATCAGTTCGCAGCAATGGGGGTAAGTTGTGAGAAAAAGTCTCATAAAAGGATACGGATTGTGGATCCAGTGGAAAAAAATGAATAAAACAGAAAATTAAAACTTTTTTTCTTATGTTTTGTTGGATATGAATCAGGGTACGAGAGTCTAGACTGGATAACTGATTTGATCCGTTTTTCTTTGTTGTGACAAGAAAACTAAGCAATGTCTCTTCAGGAACGGACTGGGGGCATACGAGGTTACTACCATAGATCAAACAATTCTCAAAATCCACAGAGGGTTAGGATGGCTTTGTATAATTTTCAACAAAGAACAAAATTATTCATTACATTAGATGAATAAGATGAGATATATCATGTGCATGGGGTTGTCCCATAGAAGAACTGGGCACCCTTGGGGTTGTAGTTGTATTGCAGTGACAATAGATTGTGATGTTGTTAATCATGGACAGAAATTGTACGCGATTCGGTTTTATTGAACAGATTAACATGTCCTTTGTGATTTATAGTGGATGGACTTCCAAAGCTTAGATATTTCATCTCAGATGACCAATTGTGACAGACCAATAACCTTTCAGAAAAACAAATTGATTTTCATGCAAACAAACAAGCTTCCCTCGTATATCCCGGTAACCTAAAAGCACAGAGGAACTCGACTCATTTAAAAAAAAAAAAAACCTTACCAAAAGCTCGCATAAATTCTTTGTTGGTAAACTGTCATCCCCGAAAGTTATGTGGTGGTATTAAACTACCGTGTTGGAACTCGTTACTAATCATCCTTAGGAAAAGCTGTAGATAACGCTGTGACAAAGTCAATGCCATAGAGAAGCACATGAGTGGGAAGTGTATTTTAAAGCTTTATTTGGTACCGTAAAAAAAACGTTAATGAAATATTTGCGAGCCTGTTGGAAAACCTTATGTGGAAGACCTTGAGTCTCTGAAGGATTCTATGGATGGGAAATGGATTCATGTAAGGAAGTCCTTAACTTATTGTTCGATGCAGTTTGAGAGTAGCTCCTCAGCTTACCCAAACTCTCACGGCCTGACTTTTCGTTTAGAAAGACTCCATCGTCTATACGTAGTTTCGAAGCTGACTGATTAATTCGAGTCTCTGATATAATGCCAACTTAGATGATGGGTTTTCTAAAGGACAACTCGAATCTATCGTATATTCCAAATCAATGCTTAAATCCCCGACCTAAATCAGTGCTTAGAATTGTAAAAAAATGATTGGTAAGGAATAGGCATACTGCTTGAACATATTTGGATCTGCTGTCAGATTTCTGGTCAAATTTGAATCAAAAAGACCGAGGTATCTATTTTTACTTCAGCATAACTGCAAAATGTGAACTTTAGTATCTGTGGTACGAGTATTTAACTATTCTTTCAGGTTCATCGTCCTTTTGGCAGTATTTGAATTTAAATGTTTATTTTTAAAAAAATACGTTTTGTGTCTGCTGCTTCTCTGTCCTTAAAACCCTTCAGATTTTTTTTATGGAAACAACATCACAACATAATAAAAATCAATAAACTGTCAAACGTTTTAAAATATAAATGTTACTTTTGCCACGAAAAAACCGTACCGAGTTTTTCACTCGATACAATCACTTTAACAGAATTCCTTCCATCAATCTCATATGTCACACGCTGTCATTTCTTACAACAATCAACTAATGTACGCACGCCCCCGATGAGCCGGCAATAAAATATTAATGTCTCTAAGACGACCATAAAAAAGGTAATCAAGTGTTAACTGTCTATAGACACATGCAGCAACTCGACGCAACCTTATTATGTTGCTACAAAAACAAAATAAGATACCAACTGAGCTACGCACATAAAAAGAGCTACTTCTCCTAATAATGATAGCAACAAAAAAATCATAAAATTTCCATTCCTCGTTCCACAGATGTCGCCGTAGATTTACAAATAATTCATCTTATAGGAACGCATGAGCCCACGAGATCCAATTCATTCTCAATAACCGTAAAATCGGGCTTTTTATTGTTGTTAGAAGCTTTGCCCCAAACGTATACCTGGAGGAATAATATGCGGGGGTTGAAAACGATTTATCCACAAATATAATGTTAAATGGTGGAAGCGATTACTCTCGAGATCCGTTTCCTTTTTGTTTAGTGAAAACTCATTCGATGATTAACAGTTTAAGCATTCGAAGTCTTTTGTATCATAAAAGAAGAGTCCGCCTTCTTCATGTCATAGCGAGTACAAGCATATGAGAATGCAGTGAGCAGAGGTTGAACAAGGACTAATTGAGTCTTTCAGCTTTTGGAATGCATGCGAATCAATTGACCCAAGTGCCCGAAAAGAATTTAATGCAGCGACAGTCATGGCACTAACGAGAAACTCCGTTGTTGATGGCTACTATACTCAATCATTGAAGATAAAATTGGACATGAAAGAGGAGGAGGATACAATTTCCAATCCGAAATGAAAAGGATGTGCTGGCGCAATTTATGGCGTGTCTGTCTTCGTGTGTGAAATGGAATATAACATAGGTCCATATAGTATGAGGACATTTTTCGAGAGAATCCTTTTGATTAAGTATGCGCGAGCATCGTCTGGCATCCTGCAGACTCTATGCAAATTAGGATCTAGTTTCAAAGTGCAAAATGTGACAAATGCTAATTTTCCCATTACATATACCAATACTATACGCTGCTGCTTGAAGACCACTATAGTACGATGGACAGTGAATACACAGGTCTGTGTTAAATTTTTTATTCAACTTCTTCTTGGAGTCTTTACATTACATTTTCTAAAAGAATCAGATAAAGTTATGTTTCGATTGCAGGCTGTGTCCGATTTCCATATCTTATTTTAATGACGTGTGATATAAAAGTAAAACCACCGGCAACCGTCCCAAAAATTAGCCAAAAAACGCATCGAAAAACTCGTTCAACGCAATATGACTAAATTCAAATGACTAATGACTAAATTCTACTTGACAATTTCGAGATTGACACTGGGTATTTATTTCAAGTGGAAGTTACTTGGCAGCATTAGTTTCTGTTTGAATCTTTTTGGTGATGTGTGTGCAAATTCTGTTCTAATAAAGTGCAAGCGTCTACTATTCGTCTACTTTACTTTACTTTTCTGAAATAGGTGCTCAAAAAAACACAACTTTTATGAAAGCAGTAGCTTGAAATCGGTCAGAATTTCTGACGTAGACAAATTCGGCCAACAAGACCATCAGAAATTGAGCGGCCAATTACCATTTACCACTGTTTCTTTGGGCTAAGAAAATAGTTGAGAGCACTGGGTAAGTCCTATCTCGAAGAGATTTTGTAAAAGACCTTAATCATATCGGTCCAGTATAGACTTTGCAAGAAAAAGGTTTGGAAATTATGTGCGTTCGCCAATTGCGAGCTCGTGAGTTTATTAAAAGAAGAACTGCTGTGAAAACTGCATAACTTTTTTTTATTACTTGACAGGTCGAAAGTTACACCAGTAATTGAACTCGTCCAGTACTCGTAAAATCAGCGAGTAAAACATATAATCGGCTGCGACACCAACGCACACCGCCATTGTTATTTTAAATTAGGGAAATAAGCCCGCCCGCCCATTATAAGCTCACAAACCATTGACGTATTAATCATAAAGGTTTCGAGGGAATCGAAAAAGACGACGAATTGGACAGAAAAGGTTTAAAATCAACTTTCGCAGGACCTGAACTCTTCTGTTATACGTCTTAATCCTATAAATTCCGTTATAAAATGCTGGAAGCATACGAAATATATGCCACATAGCGAGAAAACCCTAGATCTAAGACAGTCCGAACGAGCTAATCAGCCTTTCAACAACAAGCAGGTAACTTAGATGTCACAATATGGTATACGATATCAAGAAGATGAAATCGTCGAAAACATTGAGTAGATATGTAAATGTCCTGCCCATTGCGGAACTCAAAAGAATATTTTCAACGGCTAAATTATAAACACTTTTCTTCGGTAGCAATCAAGTAGTGCGTCCAAAGCACGTTCTACTTTTTAAAAAATCTGAAACACACCCGGCTTTGCCCGTGCCTTTCATATTAACCCCAAAACACTAATCCTCGGCCGCTCACAACTGTTTTTGTTTTTTTGCATTTTTCTCAAAATATACTACTCCCATGGGATTGTCTTCTTGCCAACTCCATTCGGAATCACACGCGGTGGATAGCGGATGTTATGTTTGTACAATTTCAGTGTTTGATTTCCAAGTTATAGAGTCCAGTGTCGCCTGAGAGGCGAGGATTAGTCTACGTTGAGAATGAAGGCTTAATTTACCTGCTTATAAAGATTCTGCACCTTGGCCTGAAGAACCCATCATTAAAAAAGGAAAGAAAGCTGTATGTTAATTAAAATGTCTAATTTTTTCACTCAATTATTCATATCTGATTTTTGTTTGTTTATTATTATTTATTTATTAATTTTTGCAAAGCTGATATCCAATTTAAAATATATATTACTTGTAAAGTCCTCACTTGTTTGAAAAGTGAAAAAATGTGTTTTATAATTTAAGGTTTTCATTATTAAAATTCAAATAAAACTTCAAAATGAATGTTTTTTCTTAAAGAGCAATGTTTTCCAAAGTATTATAAAAACTTTTACTTAAAACTCCCATATGTCAGAATCAAAAAAATTCAAAATTGAAAGAAATTTCAGAAATTCGTTGTCTGTTACTTTGGTAAAAAGTGGCCAAAGCCGTTCCAACTGCTCAAAATAGTACACTCTGCATTTATAGATCTGTATCCGCTTGTGTATCAATTAAGCTTATTAAAAAACCTTTTTGGTGATTTATGAGTCTATAAAGTGATTATAAGTGTCCGTTTGAATGTTCTGCCTGTTACAACTTTTATCTGAACGAAGCATGTCCAATAAAAGTAATTCATTTCATTAACCCGAAACAGTCAACTGATTTCATTCGATAATTCTATCAACTGTCGGTTTAGTGGTACAATAATTTTCAGCGTGGACCTTTTTTTCATACAACTGACAGCTTCTAACAACACCAAATAAAGTCCCTAGGCATCGTTTTGAAAGTGGGTGAACCGACTATAAATTGAACAAATTGACTGCGGTCATAACATTGACTATACAAATTGAATCACCTTAAGTCCGGCAAGTGAACATAACCAAAAACCAATTGACAGGCCACAAGGTTGTTACACTGGCCAACAGCATCCCCATAAAAGTCAATATATGTAGGTAGTTCCGAAAATGGTTGGGATACACTGACAGATAGATAAACACATGTTCATATGGTAAGTAATTACTCAACAGGCTCCTTCACTAGTTCATGGAGGTACCATATTTGCAGGAGGGTTATGCGGAAATGATGTTCAAACAAATGACGAGCCTGGGTGCGAGGCGAAACTTTGCCTGTCTTTTTTTATTTCATCGGACGTTCCTGTACATTATATTCGATTAATAGAGTATAAACAGATATAAGAGATATTATCGCTCAGTAAAGGATAGGAGAGTGCATACAAATAATCACATAAACAGGATTTTACCCTGCGCCCAATTTTACTTTCGAAATGTTTTTTTTAAGCTTGCTTATTGAATATTATGTGTCGATACTTGATTTCAAATAATAGTTACAATTAGGAAACAGGATTTAAAAGGCTTAATTATGAATATTATGCGGTGATACTGTTTTAATATAATTTGTAAAGATAAGCCTTCATTTAAATGCAGTTTCACCGACTATAATTTGCGGGTTATAAGCCGAAAAACTAAAATAAAACAGGTCGTCATTAAATTATAATGAGAGTGCTTACGAAATTAGTTGACAATATCACAACCCTGATGCATTTTATTTAAGGGAGAAAAAATGTCCATCTTGAAATGAGGGGCAGGCTAACATAGTCCGCAAGGAAGATTTTTGCAATGCAGATTGCACACTTGATACAAGATTAACCTCGCTCACGCTACACGTGGGTGAACAAAAGACTGCAATGTCCAAAAGAAGAAGGGGCATGATACCATAAGGGACAAAGCAGATAGTCAGGAACCATGCCAAAAAGTGGAATAAGAATCTTAAAGAGACCAACAGAAAATCTTAACAGACCTCAATAAAACAGGAAATTCGAATATGACAGTGTCAGTTAGGCTCCGCCAAGTTTGGCAATTAAGTAATTTTAAAGCTTTCTAGAGAGATGTTAGCGTATCACTGAAATTCACACGTAACACAAACCCTTGGGCGTATCAGGTGGTGATGAAGGACTTATGCGCATTATCATCTACATGCCGGAAGATGTGCAAGCGATTTCCCTATAGAGAGAAAAAATCATAAGCTGAATAGAGCTTCCAATGAGGGTCTTAAAACCGAATCGATCTTAAAGATGAAAACTGAAAATATAATCTGAGAACACATTTGAAATAGGAGGGTTCAATTCACAAAATATATCATCAAAAAAGTCATCTGGCAAAAGGATCCTTTCACGGCGAGCTACACCATGGACCTTGAGAGATAGACAGAAGTGTTGAAAGTTGCCAAACCAATCCCCTGTAACTAACCTGTATAAATTGCACACAGTGAGAAGCCCTGGGAGACTGAGTATGCCTCTGGGTAGTGGCTACAGCTCAGGAGCATACGGGAGAACTGAAAGGAAATCTTATACCTACTGAGAAAATGCATGCACAAACTTTTAGCTCATCAGTCATCACAATAGGTTTAATGCAATAATTTTAGTTTACTAGGCGAAGACATTTTTTGCAAATCGATATCCATTTTTTTTTTTAATAATCAGCTTTAAAAATATGGGTCGCGGTAAGCCCTTTACCAAAATAATTGCGCTTAATACATTGGGCTTAACACACAAAGGAACTATAGAGTTGCAACCAGTTCTTACGGTGACCGGTGTTAGCTCCAGCTTGGTTACTATGAGGAATGCTATATGAAATCCTTAATATATAAAGAGGCTAAAACTCTTATTGCAAGGGTAGTATTCTTATTGCTTATTCCTCGGAACTTACTATAATTGAAAATATATGGAATAACTATCAAGCAAGTTATTTGAGTTATTGAGTTATTGAGGAATATGAAGAAAATGTTTGAATATATTTCAGTGAGAGGTACTCTAAATTTACAATTATTCTTAAGCCTATTTTCTAAAGTCTAAGGACACTCTCCATAAATAATTTTCTAAATCACTCAAACTCAAATCCTTCCAGATTGTTAATGTTTCCGGTTTTAAGTAATTACTCAGTTTCTATATTAATAAAAATTAAACCAAACAATTATAAAAAAAATAAAGAAATGTGTTTAGCTTCACAAGAGCCATCCCCCTCCGACCTCCTAATCCGACTCAACCGTCATTAATAACTCCCTCTCGTCGCCAAGTGAAAAATGTAGAAAAACAAATTTCTTTGAAATTACCAGGAACCAGGAAGCCGGCGATTTTATTTAAAATTAAAAGTGTTACAGGCCGAAAACGATATTCGACCCATTTGTATCCGCTCAAAGAAAACTGGGACACAAATTATTATCTATACTTCTATAGAAAATATATTGTCCTTTCATGTATGAATGGGATCCTATTTATCGCTTGTCCTATCCCATTATTTTTACGCTTTTCTGTCCTCGCATTTTTTGTATCCGCTTTTGGTAGCTTTCAGTTCGTTCATTCACCTAGTAAAAGGAAAAGTTTATCCCCGTGGTGGGTGGGTGCGCCATCAAAACGGCATGTTATTTTTCCTCCTCTTACAGTTCTTATTTTTAAATTAAAGTAGTTGCTTGTACTCTGGGATTTCGTTTGACGGTATTGCAAGGGTTCGGAACAGGACCATCAGGCGGACTTTAAGTGGGTCCGAAGCAATGTGATGGATTAAATGCTTGGTTTACTTTCTGTTGGTATCTCTTTTGTGTGGTGGTATAATAAAGAACAAACTTTCTTCAATTGTGTTTCCTATTTTACAGCATCCGGTGTCAGAAGGGAATACACTTCAACTTGGGGATTGTTGCTTGAAAGGAAATAAATAATATTGGAAGAGTACCAGTGTTAAATTTAATTTGGAGTTTTCTAATAGACCTTAAGATGTGGTTAATTTGATTTCGATATAATTTGTAAATAGAAAACTCGACAATGCTCCGCTACTGCTGAATTTGAGCAAACATATCTAGGCGTTATTGATATATAAACATTTTTCTTCGGTAGGAATCAAGGATTTCTTCCAGATAACGTTTTTCTTTATAAAAACCGGAAATGTCAACACACCCGGCTTTGCCCGTGCCTTTCGTATTAAGTTTTTCCAATCGAACACAAAATTCCATACCTACAAACCATTTTTTTTTTGATTTTCCAATTTCCGAAGGGTTTCTCAATTACGAACAACTGAAAAAAATCGATTAGTTCTCATTGAAAAACCCGAGTAGAAATGACACATTTCAGTGGACTGAGAAGTTAATCAGAAAAAGTTTTTCGTATAGAGAAATGAGTTAAATCTTTTTATAGAAAATTTAAACATAATTTACTTTTTTTTTGATAAACTAACTTTAAAATTCATAAGCAACATTTTAAGACCAAGATTGAGTTTAACCATTAACTTCAAGTGGTTTCGTTTTCGTATCGCTATATATGATTTTTACTAAATGACAAACATACTGCATTAATCTTTTTGAGCATGAAATCAACGAAAACGAATTATCAATTACAACCCCAATACCGTATTGTAGACTAGCTGACCCGTGCTCGCCTTGCTTCACCCGCCTGTTACATTTCATTTTTTTTTTTCATTTCATTTTATTCCAAGCATTGAGCATATAATTAAACAATCAATAAATATGTATACTTAAATGATATAACATCAATGATCATTGAGGAATATAGGATACATCCTTTAGTTAAAAAACTAGTGACGGATGCATTAATTCAATTTAAAGAAATAATAGCTTAAGATAAATACAACATTTAAGACAAAAAGTATTTTTATCATCTACATACAGCGAATAGTTTTTTTTTATAAATTATGTTCCCCTTCTGAAAGCAATATAAAGCAAAAACAAAGACAGTAAAAACATTATTTGAATTCCTACTAAAAAGTATACACACAAAATATTTAGGCAAATATTTGTTATTTGTTCCCTCTTACCCACCTCAAATCTCAACGGAAAGAAAGCAACACGAAAAGAACAACTTGACATTGACACACGAACAACACCCCGGCCCATTTCAAAACTTTTCCCAATGAACAACACCTGAAAATGTACTCAACCTGAATATGTGCGCTGAAAAGAGACGACTGCACATTGAAGTGCAAAACATATGATCATGATCACGTTAGAGCATGCACATAATAATCACACACACACTACTGCAACGATACTCACTGCATGACTACTGGCAGTGGTATCTGGTATCCACTGAAGGAAAATTGTTGCCGATGCATGTTTTGAATTATTGTTTTAAACATTGCTTATCTTTAGGACAACGCAGGAGGATGCTTTATATATTTAATTATTCAGTGGAAAATTTACTAAATTCACGTATTTTTTTATTTTTCAATCCGATAAGCCATTACTAAGCTAGGTCTGTATAGATAGAATTTTTTTCCTTGCATATATGCGGTTATTTTTTACTATTTTGTAAGAGTCAAGTTAAATTCTGGGTTAAAAAGTATACTAAAGCCCGACCCAGAACATAAGCAATCACTATGCCAAGTTTCATCAAAATCCGTCCAGTAGTTTCTGCGTGATGCGCGGTCACTCGGTCAGACATTTTTTATTCTACAGTTTTTTTATATGTAGAGGAGAGAAGAGAAGAAGATAGAGAAGAGAAGAGAAGAAAAGATATAGAGAAGAAGAGAAGAGAAGAGATAGAGAATAGAAAAGAAGAGAAGAGAAGAAGCGAATAGAAGAGAAGAGATGGTAAAACTTGACAAAATTTCCCAAAACAATATTACCACTCACTCAATTTAATAGGGAGTCATTGTTACTCCGTGGTTTCCCCTTTCGGTTCAGTCTTCATAGATTTTTTAAATTTATTTGTTGTCATAAAAAGTTTGTAGTTTAAGATTCGCAGACTTGACACGTTCCGTTGTTATATTATTTATCTTGTGTATGTTCCGCGGTATATAGCTTTCTGAGGGGCTACTCCTAAGTCATGCTAGGTACATTAATTTGTTTTAAACGTTTTGATTACCGATGCATTTCAATAAAATTTAGCTGTTCAGAGTTCGCATACAATCCGACTTTCACATTGCAAGGATGCATGACCATTGACCATACCAATCTGACATACTAAATATGGACTGCTCCGCCGTCAAGTTCAAATTTCCATAGTAACGTTAATAAACAAGACATTTTTTCAAAAAAAAAGTTCGTTTCCATAGTAACCTGTAAACAAAAGAGCGACATCTTTACCGAAGATATTAATTTCCATAGCAACATGATAACAATAGAGCGTTACCTATTCAAAAAATTTAAAGCTTCAAAGAGTGATTTCAAACAAATTCCGCAATGTTTTTTTTTTTAAATATAAAAACAAATTTGTTGAAGAATCAAACGTTTCCGCTTTGTTTTTTTCACAGAGACCTTTTTTAAATTAATTTTTCAAACCACCGACTTGTTTTCAAACACTATCGAATGTCGAATAATTTTCGAATGGCAGTTATGTTGAAATTGTGGACTTATGGAGCTTTGGAGTATTCCGTCTGCTGTTTTGGAACATACGTGAAGTTGGCGTCTAGCAGTCCATATATAATACGTCAATGTGCATGACATATTCATGCATATGATGATGGATATAACGCATCTTACCAAGTGTTAAAAATAACTCTCAGTGATAAATGCAATCAAACTAAAAAACATTGGGATATAATAATCAAAAGTCTCATTTCATACTTGAAGTACAAGTACACACTCACACATTTTCATTTTAAAAACATATATTCATATGGCAAATCCAAATATTACAATAATTTCACTTCCAGTCCTAAATAATTTCAACCAGCAGTGTTCTCGAAAAAAAGAAAACATTCTCAATGTGCATTCAACAGTGAATTTTTCTTTTTGTGCTGAAGCTCTATCGAAATTTGCCAAGAATAATGTTTACTCCCACAGCAGTTGTTGTCCTTCCTACTCTATGCACCAGCATGTATACATTCAAGTGTACTCATCTTTAAAAGTTTATAGAAGAGAACACGATCCACGGAGGAAAGCAGGACTCGTACTTTCCTTGCGAGCGAATCTAAAACGGACGGATATAAAGGATTTGGCAAATTTCGTGTCAATATATTACGAAATCGTTCCAATTTTGCATTCGTTGGCGATAAACCCTATCCTCAGCAGTTGCACAAAACGCCAATTACAGTTGGGCAATATATAGCCTCAAAAGACATCTTAAATGGAAATGCATTTGAAAACTAATGGCATGAAACGTTCCTTCAGGGATGGTGCTCCCCGTTTTGATAATATATACATCTGGATGTTAGGTTGTATAGAACCTATGTGCGGATAAGTGTTTTTGCTGTTTTGCCAAAAATGAGTAGGTACTGTATAATTCTAAAATTTGATAACGACATGGATCTAAAGTGGATTTAAAGGATTGAATGACAAGTGTTTCATATTTCGATGAGGGAATTAATTACAGCTCATTTAGGGATAGCTATAATATCGTTCATTGGAGTATTTATGAAATAGTCAAGGACCTCCTTTAAGTCTTTTAAGGCATGAAAGTGAACAGCGTACTGGATTCATTGCTGGTACCCTTGGCAACTGTTTGTATATATTTGTATTTTATGAAAACAAATTACAAGGTTAACGAGGTTGTTACGTAAACTCGGGAAGTGTGCACGTGTGTAAAATTATATTCACTTTCGTCGATTTATTTTCGTGGGAACGGCAACAAGAATAGAAATTTCAATGTAAATATAACATGTTTCTTAAGCAACAAATAGGGATATTTAAATTTAATTAGCGTAGATAAGTTCTCTGCAATATTATGTTAAGTAAGGAAAGGCCAACAAAAGAATCTGACTGACTGTGGGTACCAGTAAGGCATACCTAAACGAAACCATTAACATTTTCGTGGCTCCATTAAGCTTAGAGTAACCGCCGATTTAGATAAGTTCAGGGCTATCGGCAATTCCGAGGGGAAAAATTCCCCCCGAAAATGTTTTTCCATGGAAAATATTCCTCGTATCGTGAATCTCCATCGGAATTTATTTCCCCCGGAATTTTCGAAGACATGCTCGAATGAATTGATAGCTGTAAATTCAGATTATATTTGGGAATATTTTGCAAATATTTTTTGTAAAACAATTAATTTCGTTAATTTGAGTAATTGCAAGGACGCGAATTGGATTTATCTGTATTTTAGTAAAGAAAGCTCGATTCGGTAAAATAGAAAACAAAATATAAAGCTAACAAAATGCACAGCGCAGTGATTAGAATTTAGATTGTTGGCTGAGGAAAAAAAATTAACAAGAAAAAATTAAGTGAAGCTGAGCAGAAGAACGTTAAGAGATAAATCCAATCTCTTTAGAGTTACTACAGGCGTTGTAAGTAAAAATTTAATGTTTGTTCCTTATTTAGATTTAACCAGTTCAAGGATCTACTGGATTTTCTTTCTGAGAATCTGTCAACCATCAAAAAGAAACATTCGCTACTCCTGCCATCGTCAAGCTGACTGCATGCCTGAGGTTCTTTGCAAAAGGTTGTTATTAGATAGGAGTTTGAACGGATCATAGATTGACACAGTCTTCATTCTCAGAAGTTCTTTTTCAACTCTTTTTTTAGAAGATTCCTAATCCTATACCAATCCTATGTTGCACTTCTATTTTCTCGGTTCAAATCAACCAAATTGAATAAAAAACCTAAAAGACTTTAAACTCCCATAGATTTATAAGATCTGTTTTTGCACTATCTGCAGCCGCGAAGGGTTATTAGATCAAAGTTTGTGACCAACACAGGTTCAGGCACTGAGAAAACTTCTTCCAAGCTATTTTTGACAACATTAAAATCACATATAGTTTCAGGACAATAGACCAATTTAGCAATCGGGTAGAGTTCACTGTCTTGCTGTTGGTTCAGGAATTGAGGTGTGTCGTAAGCTTTGCCATGGCTGTTAAAACATTCATAAATAACAACTTTGGCACGGGTTTCTTAAAGTACTAAGTACTACAGGTAAAGCTGAACGAAAGTCTCCTGTAATAGCACTGCCACACCAACCATAAGGCCTTTGCTACCTCAAATGCAGCAAATATTTATATCATTAACTTCTATTTGACTAATGGGACGTCCGCCTAATGCTAAGACAGCTTTTAAAATAAGCTTTTAGCATTTATTGTAGACCCTGTTTAAAATACTTGACAACTACTACCGTTCCCTAAACAATTGTTGCTGTTTCGTTTTAGATAAATGGCACGTAAGAGTTCATAAGTTCGCTAGGATGGAATAAGCCCCAAACCTGACCCAGTTATTCAAGTGTAAAAACAGCCCCTCTCTACCAAATATCGGCCCCTAACATGTTGCCGATATATACAAATAAAATATTTACCCCCACCTTACAGGTTACACCATAATGTTGATTATAAACAGAAATCACCACCGCACACATCTCATGTGCAATACCGAAAAGCCCATAATGATACACATATTTTTGACAAATTACTTCGAATCATAATATGTAACGTACTCACTATTCAACGCACAAACTTTTGAAGTACCTATCAAATGTCTATTTATATACAAATTTCTGAAAATAATATAGAGAAATGACATGTTTTTAAGTATCTTGTTTATCATATCTGTTGTTTATGTGAAAAGGACAGGTGTACATTCATTTTAAGGATTTAATACATTTTTCAACAAATTTCCCTAATAGGATTATTGCTTCAGCAACGTTTTAAAATGTGAATAAAGTTCAACACGCTCCACGTATGATCTATACCCACCTACATTCAATTTAAAGGGAGCATCATCCAGATATTTGACAATGTTCCGTGTAGGTTGTAGGGTATGAATTGAGTACCTACATGTGTCTTTCTAGGAAGAGCGGATTTATTTTCATTTTTTAATACCAGCATGAGAAATTCAGTGTCGTTGATATGCGCACATCATGAAGTATTTTTGTTATTATTTTTATTTTGTAATTTACCACGTAATAAAATTTGTAATATTTTTTAATTTAATGCTCTAGTATCATGTATCCTTCGAAAATGGAAGCATGCTACCTGAACGGCAACGGAGCATTCGTAATCGGATTATTAAAATATTTTTAATAATAATTTCGAGGAGGCCTTAATGTAATTGCTTATTGGAGTGAACACAATAAAATGAACATACTTGTCTTTTTTAATATTTGATACGGATGAGGTGATAAATGTAAGTGAGGGTTTATTACTAGATACAAAAATCCAAATAATTTCAGTAAGTGATTGTTTTTTATCGACGTGTTTGTGGAAATCTTAAGGGGAGTGGATATGGTTTTCAGTTATTCTTAGACTGTAAGAGCAAACAGCAGTGTTTCAGAGCGAAAGAGTGACCAAAAATGATTAGCAAGATTCTCCGATTAGCCCAGTTCGTACCTTTATAACCTTTTCATATTCTCAGCCTCATATGCTTTTCAAGAACTATCCACAATTTACGGTCGGATGAGAGCAAAAACGGGACATTAACCTACAAGCTGCCTGGTGCCCATAGGATTTCCTAAGTATTTATGCTAACATAATTATTTAATCATTATTTGTCAACATCCAACAGAAATCCACGTCATGATATTAATAAAGAAAAAATGTTTTTTATTTTGAATTATGTTAAAAAGAGCTTTATTTTAACTTCGAACTTATTTTTTGTATGTATGTATTAAAGAAAATCCACTTCACTTTCGTTGACTATATGCTTTTAATTTTATAGTAATTTTTTTATTGTTAAATAAAATTGTTAAAAGTGTTACAATTTCACACTTCTCGAAAAATTGCCGTGATAAAGGAAGTGATTTTTGTAAAGAAATTTATATACAGTACTAGCTGTACCCGCCCGGCTTCGGCCGTGCAAAATGTGGTTTCAGAATAGCTGATGGAAACGAAATTCTTGGAATATTCAATACTATAAATAAATAAATAAATATTTTGGCGCGACAGGTCTATGGAACCCAAGGCCTAGCTTCTCGCAACCACTCGCTTTGTGTGGGTTTTCAATTTTTGGGACGAATGGAAGTCATCTACAATTTTACGCCGAGTCCAAACGGCTAATTGAGAAGCCCATTCATGACAGTTTTACTCTCGGATGTTTGTCAGACGTTCGCGAGAGGTGGCGCAGCGGAAAAAAAACCTTAAGATGTAATTTGGCCCTCTCGGGATTCGAACCTGAGCCCCTCGCTTAGTAGCCCAACACACTACCACTAAGCCACTGCGCCGACTATTCAATACTATGATCTTGCCATTTTTATTTTGTAATCAATAAGAGTACACGCGCTTAAAATGTTTGTGAAAAATAAAATTAAGCGCCTTTTTACAATATATAAATACTAACCAATAGTATTCATTGTTGTTAAAAGGTGGTATTCCCGAACTCTATCACATCCACATTTCTCATAGGTAACGCTTGAGTTGGCGAATAAGAGATATTTCTTACCACTGTAAATTATAATTCGTTTTCCTTTTTATTACCGTAATGCTAACAACTCTTTCTCTCTCTCAGTCTCGTATAAATTTCACACCCTATCTCTCTCATTCCCACGCCCCATACAAAATACTGCATCGTTATTTAAAATGCGATTTATGAATGAATAAAATTATATGAAAAATAAATTTGACAAGAGAGCAGGACAAAGCGTTGTAAAAGAGTATGAAGCGTCCCACACACACCTTATACTACATACCTGCAATGCACCCGCTGCTGTACTGCGATTGCGCATGAGCAAGCGGGTTAAACAAAGAGGTGTAAAGCACTCTACTCTACTCACGGAAGAAAAAAAGAGATACAAATAAATATTCTTTTAAAATCAACTAGAGTGAGAGCTTTAATAACCCGACATTTGGGATTACTTTCGTTTTGTCATGACGAAGACGTTAATGATGGATAAAAATGGATACACACACAATTTCTAGTTGATGGCTTACGTGTGTGCACACCATTTTGTGAATAAAAAATTCATTTGGTAGGCTTTCGTTTATATTTTGTTTTTGTTAGATACCTACCTAGTCTTAATGGTGGAAATTTAAAAAGGGCAGTCTGTAGGAATCGGGTTACATGGACACCGATGTCAGGTATACAGGATTTATGAATGCATGAATGAAATAGGAACTGAGCAAGAGAGCAGACACGTCTTTCCTACATATCTGACATTTCTTTTATAGGTTTCTGTTTTTCTAAGCAAACCAAACAGCATACTGCCTCTGTCTGTCACAGGAGTAAAATAATGTTAAAACAGATGTCAATATATTGAGCGGTTAGTAGATTTATGTTTGATTTGAGAATGAAGTGCATATCCACAAAATTTTGTCTATTTATTTAAAAACCTTTTAAGATATCGAGTTAATGGATATCCTACGTTGTACATGCAGATATCCTCTTTAAGCTGGTATTTACGATAATCTAAGTCGAACAGAACTACACCAATTTTATTTAAATGATGATAATGATGATGACTGAGTTCCAACGGCTGTAAGGTTGTATTTTTTGTCAACACAGCGGTTAACCATTTACTTTGTATAGCATTCCATATATTTTCTAATTCTATAATCCTTCCAACAAGATGTGATGTACTTTACTCCAAGGGAAGTTGCCTCCTGAAATATTTTAAATTTATTCAAATATGACGGTGCAAAACATTTTGCGAAGAGAGTTTATCTACGGCCCGCAAATTACACCCACGGAGTAGGTACCTTAAGTTTTCAAAGAATTCACAACTTTTCAATGTTGAACTTTTCAAATACGTGTTTCACCCCAGGTGGTACATGAAACGCCATTAGCCGCAGAACCAAAAAAGCAAAACCATAATTGAAAGGAAAAAAAAAAATTGCAAATGAATCTCACCGAACATTTTAAGTATGTCCCTGTAATTTAACATTCTATTCAGTATGACTACTTCCCAGAGGGGAATGTGGGCTATTAGACAATTGAAATGTAGGAAGTCTCCAGACACGTACATAGATCTTTGATCCCCTTTGCACGAATTTGATTACTCAAGAAAATTAATTAAATTCGTGTCCAGAGGATTATGGGTTTCATTGTTAGAAAAAAAAACACCGAATTAAAAATAAAGTGCCCGACGGAGTCGCATGGAACTTTGGCGTTCAATTTGTATTGCTTTTGATTTTATTAGGCACGTAGGTAACAAAAATCAGAAGCGATACTACGATTAGATGAAATAAACCGTACAGAAAACGTAGGAATATACATTCTTACATATAGTGCAATTTTAGCTTAAGCAAATTCATTTCGAACGGCAGAGGCAGTACATATCAAATAACAATCGAAGACTATAAGCTCTCTGTCTCTTGTTAAAAAGTTTTAACCGCCAAATGTGTGCGTTAATAGGCTCTTACACCTTGTAGAAAACTTTTGAGTACAAGGACAAGTGTTGCAGCAGTCTCTGATCTGTTAGGAAAAGTTATTATTTTGACAGGAATAGATTGGTGATGCTGGTTTTTGTGCCTGTGGTTGGAAGTAGGGTTCATGGTGTACCGAAATCTGCACACAGTTTTTTTTTTTAAAATTTACATTCTCAGTTATAAAAAGACGACGAAAGTGTATGGGGGTACCGGTACACTCAGTGCTTTTAATCGTGTAAGATCAAAAAGGTCGTTGTTTATTTTATGGCGTATGCAAAGAAAAAGAGCAGAAGTGGATGACAGTTGCTTAAATGAAGTTTTGCGTAGCTCTTATTGTATTTTTATTGGAAGTATTGTATTGAGATAAATAAAAGATCAGTTTGTACAAAATTTTGTAGCAAATAGTAACAAATATTACAATGTTTAGTTCGAAAAATAATAATAATGAATTTTTCGAGGTATGAGCAGTTTTTAAAAGACGTTGAGCGCATTTGCTTTTCAGAAATCCATTTTTTCTGAGTGACCGTATTACATTCAGAATAAAATTTTGTTAAAATCGTATGGACTTTTTTTGAGATAAGTTCCATTTTCAGAAGTTCCGCTATTCAATTTTTTAGCGAAAAACTTGTAATGCAGAACAGTTAACCACACCTACTTACGCTTAAATATGAATTGTGGTCGATATCGTTGGATCCGTTTTTGAAAAGACCAGACTTGTTTAAAACCGTTTAATGGGAAGTTGTTAATAATAGGGTAACGTGCAAAAAAAACTCCAACTCTTCGGTTTATGTAATCGGTTGCATACGCGATAAGCTTTCTGAGGAAAGATCTCTATGTAATCTTCGGTTCAGTTTCTACCTTAAAGAGCTAAAAAGTAAAGGTACATAAACATAGTCAAGAATATTTTATTTAATCAACTAAGGTAAGTTTAAGTGATTTTTATAGACCTCACCTAGGTGTAAAGGTTGGTTTTATGCAAAAGCTCTGTATTCACATTTCGTGTACCAAATTTATCCTCGAGTTAATTCTCCAGTTGTTGTCCTTAACCGTTTTTCATTTAGCAGTGAACTGATTTATATTTTATATTCACAATTTGATTTATAGTTGGCTTTGATTTATCTATCAGCTGGCTTTTTTTATCGATCTAAAGGGAATCTCTATTCAGCTTTTTAAATGGTTTGAATGAAAAAATAAAAAAAAATTAAATAAATAAGTAATTCCTGAGGGCGAATAGAAGAATTGCTTTCCTAAGCATTTTCCATATATTTTTCTTTGGCAGATGTTCGAAATTTTTCGAAATTAGTCTATTCTTAAACCTACCATTAGGTACGCTTAACAACGGCGAGGACACCACTTTTCCAAAATCGCTTTTGATTTAGGACATTTAAACTTTGAAACTCTTTTTCTAGAGTCATATTTATTTAACTTACACCTATCTGCAAGCACCTCGTTAGCTGTTTAAGCTTTACACGATCGTCCAAAAGTAGAATAGAGAGAAATGTATCCTTAGAAAGCAACCTTCTAAGCCGTCTATTATATTATTATACAATGTCTTCAGCTGCAGATTTAAAATTGTAAGAGTCTTTCCCTTCTTACACAATCATTACATTTTTAATACTCCAATTCAAGATGAATCGAAGCTAACGCCTATAGCTTTTCGTAGAAATTTTCGTCAACAGATTTCACTTAAGGCTTACGCGAAATGTTGAATGAATGCCTGTGGGGAAAAACTCGTAAGTATATATTAAAGAGATTAATAATGAAACATCGTCTTCAGATTTTTTTCCAAGAGTCATCCATAGATGCACTGGCTCAATCAATCAGGTGAAATGTACGATGGCATGCTTGGTTTGCGTTGCCTATAAACAATTTCTAAAGACAAATCTTATCAGGCAACTCCAGGTGTGCGACTAAATTGTGTGAGTTACAAATCAATATTATTCTATATGTTGGTATCTGCTTTGAAATGTGATTAGTCATTGGCGTTCTCTGAAGAAACAACCTTCGCAAAAATAAAACACACTGGAAAACTCTCTATTTAAAAATTATTTATACAGGTATTTATTGAGTAGAACCAGCTTCGCCGTCCGCTACCTTTATTGGAATTCGAAGCCCTCTAAATATATGCAATGAAGCCAAAATAAAATAAAACTCTAGTTCATATGCTCCAAACATAAAAGAATATAATCAGTTGACGAAAAAATAGTGGTAGGTATTTTTAATACACACAATGCTGCAACTGGCTATATTGAAAGGAAGTCCCCAGCTGCACACTTAACACTGTGACACGTTTAATTAATTTACATGAGAGTGGATACCACTACCACAATGAGCCACGGCAGAAGCAGCAGAGCACTATAGCACACCTAGCCAACTGTAGGTAGGTACGCTATTTCCATAAGCATAGTTGCAGCGGTAAGGATTTCATTATTTTCCAAATAGAAACAAACTGCACTTAGAACGGCTTGTTACCTCAGTTGTGTGAAGGAAAAGCTTCTATTTAAGTTTATTTCTGTACGCTTCAAGAATAAAACTTCCACCCGAGCCCCATTGTTTAAATTCAATAAAGGATACCAAGAAAAAAATGCCGTTCTCCTCGAGCGCGAACACAAAGAACCCGGATGCTATACATTCTGAACATCTTCGCATCATTCTTTCATCTTAGGTTCTGTGAAATTTGTATGACGAAGGAGAGGCACTAACTAGAGAGGTACCACTTTGGTACTGCTTTTGTTTGAAGGGATATTTTCGTGTTGATGATGTCGTCAAGATAATCTATAAAGCGAGAGGTATGTTCCATGTCTTTTCTTAAATATACAATATACATTTAGTTTAATTTTAAGTTTAAAAGCAGCAATAGAGTGAATATATCATTGGTTTGTTAAGTGGGCTGCCGATCTATGAAAGTTTGAAGACTAATGTATGTGCATTATTTTTTGTAGATTTTAATTTACAAGTTTACCCAGCTTGTGGGTTTACTCGTAGTTAGTACTTCTTCCTATCTTAGCATTTGTTTAGTATAGTCTTTAAACCTAAAGAAATAACTTAAACATAACTTGGAAATACCGATAATTTCAGGTCTTTTGTAGGTACACAACTTTATACCCGTTGTTGATGCATCAATTAAATGAAGCTGGCTTCGATGCCCGGCAGGATAAGTTTCAGATTATTGTGTAGTGGACCTTATGTTGCACTATCTACTTACTTACAGTTCTTTGTGCAAACATTTCTTTACATCGAAAACTAAATTTTAAACGACTTCTATTTTTGCTGCAGAAAACAATTTAATGAATGACATATATTTTGTTTTATCTTAATATATGCCTAAACCAGAGATTCAATGTTAAATAAATGTGTATATCTATAAAATTGTTCAAATGTTGGGTTAAATTTCTATGAAACTAATTCCCTGCATTATTAAAAGAACGTCAACAAAGTTTTCATAATTTTTTTCTTTTGTGAATTAAATAAAAAATAAAGTGCACGACTGGATCGCACGAAACTTTCTCGTTCATATCATCAGTTTGGTTGGTTTATTTTCTTTTATTATTGTTTATAGGCTATAAAAGCAGATTTTTCAAATTGGTAATGCTGGTAGGTGGCTATGACTCGAAATAGGGTTTGTGATGTAAGAATTCAAAGATTTGTTTTTGAATTTGCACGTGTTTGGGGGTAAATGAAGTGTGGGTTTCTGATAGTGTAGACTCCAATTGGTTGGAATTATTTAAAAGTTCATGATTAATATGGTTGAAAAAAGAAGAAGTGGGAAATATTTGCTAAAACGGAGTTTCTAGTACCTAGTTATGATTAAATTTTAACTGGTAGTGCGGTAATGTTTATAAGACGGCATTATTTGCATTTTTCTAAGAAAAACTAAGTACGGAGTTTTATTAAGAATACTTATGTTATCGTAAATAAGCACTTTAGTCAAAATCTTTAAAGCTGATTTTGGAAAATAATGCGTACAAAATAGTAACAAATATGTAAATTTTGAGTTAATCTTGCTCAACTATTTATCTAAAAACTGAGTATAGGGTATTGTTGAGGATGTTAATATTACTTGGTTTTTCAGGTTTTATCCAAATCGAAAATGGCGTTTTCGAGATATGAACAGTTTTCAAAATCAGAGTTTCCGGTGATTCGAATCGAAAATGAAGGACGCAATAATGTTTAACACGTTAATTTTACTCCAAGTATGCATTTTGGTCAAAATCGCTTTAGCCGTTTTCATGTAGGTAAAAAAAGAAAACCATATTCTCAAAATATGTGTTTTTTCAAAAATCTATTATAGACAATTTAGAGAACAATTGAGTTTGCTATCATGTTAGGAATGACCATATTACATACAAAATTAATTTTTGTTGCAACTGTATTGACCGTTTTCGAGATAAGGTCACTTTTCAAAATTACCGTTATTCGACATTTTAGCCAAAAACTGGGTATGCAGCCATGTTTACCTTATGTAGCGTAGCGCAAGTATACATTTTGGTTAAAATCGTAAAAGCCGTTTTCAAGTAAACCAAATTTGAATAAAGTCTTAAAAAACAACATTTTTCGAAAAAAGTCCGTTGAACGATAATTTAGGAAAAAACTGAGTTTGCCATCATGTTGGGAATGTATTACTTAAATATGAATTTTTGTCGAAATAGTTTTAACCGTTTTTGAGATATGACCAATTTTCAAAATTCCCGTTATTCGATTTTTCTGCGAAAAACTGGGTATGCAGCCATGTTAACCGCACCTACATAAGCCCAAATATCAATTTTGGTTGAAATCGTTAGAGCCGTTTTTGAAAAAATCAAACTTGTTTAAAACCGTTATATGGGAAGTACCGTTAATAATAGGGTTATAATGCAAAAAAAAAAATGGCCCCGAACTGTGGGCCCACAAACTCCAAATCCGAAGTTTGAAAGAAATCCGTCCAACCGTTTGCGCTGTGGAGCTCAGGAAAGGACGGACAGACGGACAGACGGACAGACGGACAGACGGACAGACGGACAGACGGACAGAATTGCGAGACCCACTTTTTCGACTTCCTCTATCATCGTAATGTCAGATTTGATTAAAATCTCGAGTTCGATTTTTTGTACGATTACAATACCTTTCTCTTACTACGTAATGCGAGAAAGTTAAAAACATAGAAATCCATATATGAAAATCAATAGCACAGAAAAACGGGCGTTACTAACATACAGCAAAGTAAGGCTGAGTTCATAAAAGTAAAAAAGCGGCAGTACTGCAATTTTTGCGTTCATTAATGTAAAAAAACCTGCATTATCTTTGCATGACGGCAGTTTTATTTGCGTTCATAAAAGTAAAATGACAGTCAAATTGCAATCAACTCTGCATTGAATTTTATTTTGTTGTCGAGTTGCAGGAAGATGTCAGGAACAAATATGTAAGTAAAATAGATGAAAATTAAACAGGTATATCCAAAATGAATGAAGGTTTTTTTTCATTAAAATGTTAAAATATATTATTTGTGTTTTATAGGAATGAAAGTGAAGAAAAATTGTGGTCGGATGCTGACACCAAACTGCTGATTTCCATCCGTTTAGGCATCAAGTCCGAATTTATAGCAGGCCGAATATGAAATCTGTTCTTTGGGGAAAATATTTTACGGAAATGGTTTCTGAAAACATCATCTGGAAATTTTCCTATGGTTTTAAGAAAACTCTCAGTTTTTGGAATGTTTCTTGAAATCCTGTTCATTTTTATTAAAATAATCTTCCTTTTTCTTTGAACTTTGCTTCTATATCTTTCAGAAATTTTTGCCTGAACGCTTTCAAAATTAGATCAATTTAAATGATTAAAAATCAGTCCTAAAATGATTTTTCTAGTTGACATTATTAAAGTTTTTATAAATAACAACCATCTGTCGCTGAAAGAAGAAAGATAAACTAAAAATGTCTGTCTTTTTGGTTACTGCCTGCTGCATATATGAACTCTTTTTTGGAAACGCAAAACTACTGCAAACTTGCAGCAGTGTTTCTGTTCATAATTGCATTGAATCAATATTTTTTGCATGGCATGAGCAACAATGTTGCAAATATGAACTCGCCCAATGTCGGCGGAATCGGAATGAGGGCCGTAACAACTCCTTTAAAAAAAATAACATAGCAACCGAGAAAAGAATTTTGTGAAATAGGTAAGAAAAGATAAGGCAAATTAGCTAATTTTTGTGATGACTATTTAATGACAAGAACATATTTAAGCAAAAAAGTTCCTGGACAGGAACAGATCCGGGCGGACGTAGCCAGTTATAAATATAAATTTGAGTGACAAATTAAGAGTTTTTCTACTGCGCAACGAGCCAACGTCCTCGAAAACTCCCTTTTATTTTGTGACCTGGGCCCTATTTCACCAACCACTTTTCACTTTACATTTTGCAATTTTTCACTTTTCTTTGCAATTTTCGTTTCACCAAACGCAAATTTGCAAAGAGGAAATTATTTTTTTGCAAAATTGAAAATGTTTCCTCTTTGCAAAATTCGTTTCACCAAACACAAATTTTCAAAGTGCAAAACATGTTTTTGCAAATTGAAAAGTTTTGTGAATTTGCAAAGAAATCGTCCATTTCGTTTCACCAAACAAATTAGATTTGCACTTTACATTTTAAATCGTGAAAAGTTTTTCAATAATATGCATAGAAAAAAAATCATTTGCAGTTGAACAGTTGGTGATATAATTAAAAAAATATATAATGAACCGTTTCAAAGCACTCTTTGAAGACGAAGAGGATACAAATATACAAATATATACTGAAAGTATAAAAGAAACTGGTCCAATAAATGCCTCAACATTAGGTATAGATGGCCGCAACATATATTATAATAGAAATATCCCGAAGCACATTCAATAAAACTCCCCGAAAAACGGGCACGAAAAATTAAATAAGAGAAAAAGACTAGGAATATGAGTAGTTAAATGCTTTGTAACTTGTAAGCCAATATGCGGCAAAAGCGAGGTTTTCTAGAAACGGTCAATTTTCTGCAACTCACCCTCTGTCGGTTCGCAATGGTGGTGGATAGTGGACTGTATTTCCCCTCTCCATGGTTTCTTCTTTCATTATTTGTTCATACGAGAGCCGAAATTCTAAATTTCGAAATTCTTTGGATTTTGATTGTGAAAATCAGTTTAAGCAAAAATTTTATTTTCAGTTTGTTTTTTTTTTTTCAACTAAATGCGGTCAAGCATAGGCACACCTCTATCCTAATGTCCGGAAACTTGCTATTTACTATGTCCTTCAAATGAACTGATAATAATTTTCTTTTAAGTTGCATTTATTCAGTTAAGCTTAAAAGTACTGTAGTAACCAGGGCTGGAACTTACTAAAATTTTAGTATCTGCAACTATTTATGTAGAAGCATAACGCGCGCTTTAAAAGCATTATTGGGCTGCGTTTCTTAGAGCAGATTTTAGTATCTGTTCCTCTTTCTAAATTAAAAAAAAACACTTAATTTGAAATTCAAATATTTTCACTTTATTCATTCAATTGTTTCAATAAAATAAATTATAATTATAAATAAAATTATTTATTATAATCGACTCGTACGATGAAACCAAAAGGAATATCCAATTAGCTAAATATCTCAACCTTTTACAAAACCATTCTAAATTTATTTTCGTTAAATATCTATGCTCATAAATTTGTTTGCTAAACGACTACTAAAATCAAAGAGGAAATGGTCCTTAGATTTGTTATATGCCTCTTTTTAATGGGAACAAGTATCAGATTAGAAAGTCAATACCATTGTACGTTTTTCAAACTGTTGTGACAAAATTTACGTTATAATAGTTTTTTATCTACACCCTGTATTATACAATTTAGTTGCTTATGCATTTGCTTAAATATTTTATTATCGCTTAAGATTTTTTTTAAATATCTATTTTCTTAATTACTGAGAATATTTTTATTTTATATATTTATGCACCTATGTACTGTACCTTTGTACAATGCTTTTTTTCTACATTTACAATTCGTTTCTTTCGTTTACTTAGATCTACTATTTAATAATTTATTTCTAAGAGTTTAATTTTTACTCTAAACTTAGTTAGATGATTTTGTTTATAACATGAATATATTATATCTTTATTATGTTAATAATGCTTAGAAATAGTATTACAAATCATCAATTTTAACAAGTATTATGCATTTTATTTTTTGGTATTTTAATGGAACAATTATTACCTTATAGTTTCTGTATTTTACTTCATGAATTACAAAAATATTTTATTTGCTTTTCATCTATACAATTAGTTACATAGTACGCTACATACCACTTAATTATTTAAGTTTAAGTTCGTTTAGAACTAAAACAGAAGAAACCTCATCTCTCTGGGGCTCGGTAGAGTGAAAGAGGTTACCAACTTAAGCAATTATAGTAATTATCTAATTATTTGTAAAAAACTACGTCGTGTAAAAGCAACTACAAATATTTTTGCTAATTAATTTATCTTCTTTAGATTTTATGTTTTACTATATCAAATGTATTACGGTAAATATATTTATTTATGCTAAGGCTAACATTTTATGTATTAAAAAACAAAAAACCTCTGAATTACATGTAACACTGGAAACATTTTATATAAATCTATCATAAAATTTCATACTTAATTAGGTTATTCATTTTTTTATGTACAATTAAATTTTAAATTCTCTATACAAAATATACATAAGGGAAGAAAAATCAACTCAAAGAATCGTGTGGTGTGTACTTTGTTAAAAGCTGAAATAAGAGTGCAGTTTGGTATAAATTAAAAATATTGGAATTAAAAATTAAAATATATTAAACATAGTGTGTGTTCATTGATATTATAATGTTTATAATTAAAATAATGGAACCCAAAGAGTTCTGGGTAAAATCGGGAAATGATTAATGGAAATAATATAAAAAGGTCATCCGGGAGTGGAAAGCGCTTTATTTGTAAACTACAGGCGACTTATTCATATAATATATATTTTTGAATTTTTGTAACAATTTTAAAACGAATTTGATGGACCTGTATGAGTGACATAACTAACGAAAAATAAAACATACTTTTGGTGTGAATTTTCCCCTTTGATATATATAAAACGAGGCGACAGTTTTATGCAGTTTTTTTCTAGTTATACCCAAGGACGTTGCTCATAAGACATTGCTACATTATTTCCCTACTAGGAAGAATAATTGGTAGTAAATTATTATTGAGTACGTCGATGATAAGTAATTGACAACTACAGCGAAGTCAAGTTACTGAGGTTTCCGTCGACGATTGACAACTTAAGTAGGAACAAATGTATGCATTCATTTAAATGCCACATGCCTATTTTCGTTGTTAGAATCAAGGGCCTATCTTTGACGTTCCGCGTTTGCTGCAAGCCTCGTGCAGTTCGAAATCATGTTCACAGGAGTTGTGTGGAAAACCCCGAAGCTTCCACCAAAAGTCAAATAAGTTGCAGGAAATGTGGATGGCATTCCATACCGGGCAACCAAGTTATTACAACTGTTCACAATAATTATTGCACCCAATGCGATCCCGAAATCAAAATTTCTACTAAAATCCCGATAACTACGACTAGTAAGAAACCTTTCATCCATCACTCATTCATTCCGCCACCGAGGTTAATATTTCTGTACCAGAGGCTGCCACAAAGTTCATACCGCACAATTTTCACTTGAATCTGAACTAAGCTGAAACTATGTTCCGTAATTGAGTTTATTATTCCATCTAACAGTTTTGAATTCCGTCTTCCCCGTAGCTGTAATAATTTGGATTGCATCTCTAGCTGTAACTAGGTAAATCAGTCACTATTAGGGTAGGAATTGCGTTCCCAAATTTTCTAATCCCCCAGACCCTTTTTAGTGCAATAAATTTGTGGGTTTTTCATACCTATTAACTACTACGTATTCAAGTCGTCTGTGTTTACTTCGAAATCAAAATTATAATAACAAACAATTGCAATTAAAAATTAAGTCGGGACTTAAACAGAGAAACAAATCGAAAAGTGAAAGAGAAATAAAATAGTTTTTGTGTGAGGTAAAGAAAATTTACAGCATATCGATGTTGGAAGTGCCATTGCCAGTTGTTCTTGTGGTTTTTGTAACTTGATTTGCATTCATCAGTGGTGGGGGTCCACACCAAACGATCTGTCAAAAAAAAAAAAAAATTGTGATTAGTTGAAAATATCTTGTAGGTATACACTGAAAAATTTATTTGCTATGACTTTTAGGATTAAGGCTTTTTAGGACTTGGCTTTCAAAGAATTAACCACATAACCTGAAATTTATAGAGAGCATTGGTGATGTATTTCGTTCATATGGTTCCTAACGCATCAATTTCATATTCGATGTTCCATACTACTTATTCAAACCAACATGTTTGAAACAGTTGGAGATCGTTGCACAACGCGTTGCTCAACAAGAGTACGTTACGGGTAGTGTACAAGCTCGGGTTGCTATAGTTGTGCATTGCGTTGGGCACGAATTTTAAACTAATATGATTTAAATTATCCGTTGTTTTACTTCCTGCTTCTTTTGTTGATTATGTTTCTGTTGAGTGAGACGAAAAGCTGTGCCAATAAAAGATTCGAACACATTTTAAGAATGATCATTACTGGGGACGGGTAAGCCGCATTTTGGAACCAAGTATCTTCCTTTTAACATTGATACAAGTTCCAAAAAGGGAATTAAAATCATCGAAACTCATCAATCGATTTTAATCTCTCACATATTTCTATGAAGAAACAATAACCTCCTTCTGAATCCAGTCGGGTGAAAACAATTGTTTTCGCAACTCCAAAATATTTGCTTAATCACATTTACTCGCTGCCCATTTAAATAATTAACGTGGCAGCAACTTTTCCTTTTCTTTCAACTGAAATCATATTTAAAGAAAGGCAAAACAAAGTTTTGTTCTCAGACACAATTCCATTTAAAATATTTTATTAAGGTTTGAGTAGCTGTCAGTTGACGAGAGGCTTGGTTAACTGTAAGGGGTTATCAAATCAACGCGTCCATTAGCTCATTGAACAACCACAACGAAAACACAGCTGACCAACTCGAGGAACTTTTTGTTTGCCAAAAGCGGACATGCCATACATACCAAACATGCCGAATGGGCCAGGAAACACTTTAGATATTTTTTAGGTCTTTTTAGGCTTGATAGTGAGCGCAGTTGGTCATTGACTCTTTTGCACTGCGCTACCTCTAGCGGACTTAGTGGCTTAGTGGTTAGTGTCTTTGACTACTTCTTAACCACTCAATCGACTACTGGGACCCAGGTTCGTTCCCTGAAAAAAACTCAAATTCCATTTTAAGTTTTTTTTTTCACTGCGCCACCCCTCGCGGAAGTCTAAGAAACATCCAATTGAAGCTTCTTTCTATTTGAAGGAAAAACTCCAAAAAAATACTGCTTACAACAAGCTAGGCCTAAGTTCCTGTACGAACCTGTTGCGCATGTTATTCAAAATTACTTTGTTCTATTTCTTTGGAATCCACATTGATAGTCCTCAATATTTTCCGTGTCTGACGTGCAAAAGCTACGCATATGAAATCATTATTGCCCTCCATTGAAAGTTCACTCCCCGCAATAAGTTCTCATCTACATCTGTTATAGTTTGGTTTGCAAGAACCGTATTCCATGTAACCAGCAGTCCATAAGTGAAGTGAGTTCATAAGAGCGACGCCATTATACCAACAAGCCACTCACAACCCCTCAAAATCCATGTATATCCCTCCTCTCAAGAGGACTCGAGATTTCGCACATTATATTCAGAAAGACTAACTTCTTCAGAAATACTAACAAAGCAGCTTCCATTAAACGAATTATTAATGCTCTCTTTATAAAGGCAATTTCATAATGCTAAGCCAAGTGCATCCTACCCACTAATAATATGCATCCCTGTGGGTTTCCTAGTTCTCAGGCACTTTGCCGTTGCAATCGTTTAGCTCAGTTTACTATTCAAGTTGTTCCAAGTACTTAAACTTACCTTTCTGAAAGCCTTGCGAAAGTTATCCGACAGAAAGGCGTATAGAATCGGATTTATGCACGAATTCGTGTACGCCAGTACATGTGAAACGATTTGTAGTATTACAGTCACGTGTGTGTTGGTATATAAATTTAGCGCTTTGAGTACCAGTATCACCTGCAAATAAAAAGGAACAAACAGTGTATTAGTGGTGGCCATCTTTTGAATCAATCGTGTTAACAAGTGAAGGTCAATCAAGTTTGACCATTGACGTGGTCAAGTTTAAAAAAAGTAAAAAACATCGCTGCGCCATCAGAAGTAAAACCTGGTTCTGCTTTGGCAATTAGATGAGAAAGGAAGACAAACAAAGAGTTCTGAAAAGATAAAGTTTGTAATTGGGTAAGACAAGTGGACAGTAGGATCTTTATTTGTTGCTTTCAAGATTAAGGATAAAGTTTTGCTTGTATTAGTTGTCGTATTTACGAGTCTTAAACTTTTTAGTAATCAGACTTACAGATGCACATCTCATTTAGACGTTGGACCGTGTCGTTAAATAATATCCTCTAAAGCCGGTCAGCCCAAAAAGGGCCTAATGGGTCACAAAACATAATCGCGCTATGTCCCTTTGGATATAGCGTTCATTTCTGATCAATCGGAAGAGCCTCACGCCCCCACCCTTTCATATTTTTTCAAGCTTGCATCTACTAGAATGCGCTTTTTATTAGTTTTGAAATTAATAATTTTTCCGGCCGGTGCTCGGTCCACTTTTTCGGAGAAGCCACCAGCACTAGGACTTGAAGGTGAATACCATTGGCAACGACTTCTGAAATAATATGATTTTTTATTAAATAATAGCAACTAACAAAGAACCGTTCTTAAACACGTCACCATTGACATTTTTGACAGTCTACTACTGTTGGCAGTGACTCTTAAACATGACATCTATGAGAAATGTCTGAACTATGAAAGCACAGAGCTTTTTTGTTTACATTTAAAATTTCCAGCAGCAAAAAAAGAAAAATTTAGCCGGGTGGAGTGAAAAGAGAGCTTTTCATTGCGAAACTGACAAGAATTATACAATGAATTATTAGCGGAAAGTCGGTGTCGAATTCTTTGTGAGTACCTATTCGTTTCTAGAGCTTCGTGAAAGCTAGGATATGTTCGAGATTTGACTTTTTAAAATTTAGACAAAATATACAGAGTGTACTATGTGATCAAAGTACAAAGTACATCGGACTTTTCCACTTTTTTGTACTTTTTGCAAAATTTACATTGACATTTTTGACAGTCTGCTTACTGTTGGCAGTGACTCCTTTGAGAAATCCGAATTTTGATAATTATTGTAAAAGCAAAATGAAATGAATTTCCTGAACGTTTTTTTGGTACCTCGCAGCGCTAAGGTATAAGTGAATTTTTATCTACGATTTTTGAAGCAGAACAACTCGTGGGGAAATTTTCCTTAGCGAAACAAAAGAGTTGGTGAGCGAACGGGGTTTTCGAAGAAATTATCTTTTTACTTTTTGACACATTTAAAGAAGAGGGACAAATCATTTTATTTTATGAGTTCAACGCTAATAAATAGTAAAAGTAAAAGTTGGACGGAATCTTTATTTTATATATGTTTTTGTTATCATATAATAGCCTACCTTTTTTAGAACATTTAAAGAAGAGCGACAAAATATTTGATTTGCTAGGGTAATAGCCTACCAAAATACACTTCTTTTAAGAAATTCGGCGCAGTAAAATTCGAACGCTCTATTTTTTTAGTATTTTTTTCATAATTTTTTACCTTTTCCTTGAAAAACAAAAGAGTTTTACTGCGAACAGGCAGTTACAAAAAACACTAAAATGAAGATTGTAAGCGAACGGCCTATCAGATTAAAAAAATTGCATTTCTGTTGAGCGATTAGATCGGCGATAGGTATGCGCAAACAAAATCCTTCAATAGTCAATGTGGCGGATCCAGCTTTACCGGCAAGCTAGGTCCGCCACAAAGTCTACCACTTCCCGAAGAACAACAAAATCAGAAATATAGAGCAATTAAATAGCAAATAAATCCCATATACTTTGTTTTTCGAAATTCAAATGTGGCGGACCCAGTTTTACCCATGTCGTTCATTGGCCTACCGTGGATGTAACACTCAAAAAACAAGAGTAAATTAGAAAGCAGCAACTATAGCTGGGAAATTAGTATTCCTTTCTCTTTTGTCCAACATATCCGTTCAGATTGCCACTTTTAGTGTACGAACAATTTACTATTTTGTAAGCTACAGTTCCGTCATTTTCGATGGCTTGTTGTAACATATTTCTTAACCACTTTCGTTTTTGAAGGGAGTAAGTTCTTCTATGGATCATTGGGCTGTACTGTTATACTACTATGAAACGACGACAGAAAAGGACACTTACCCAAGTGTTCTTAAATTAACAGTAGACTTTGATTTGTTTTTTACTAAAATATCGTAAAAAGTCCTTAAAGGGGACATTTAACGAAGGTGCTCCGATTTATTAGAAGACTTTGATTTTTATGAATAGGCACTTTAAGAATTGGTCCTTCAAACCTCAGAAGTGCACTGATCTCAAAATCGACTGTATTCCTTTTTTTCCGAGTTGCTTAATCTTTCTCTTAGATGTAGTAATCAGGAGAATAAAACACTTAAAAGGTAAGAGTAACCATGACCAGTCACATTTTATACCCACACCGATAATCATTCCCGAGCAATAGCAAATACCCACAGGGATCGATAATACGTCGCGGCAGCTTTTTTTAGATGTTGCAATACAAAACACAGTTCCTTGCAACTGTAGAGGATCAAAGAAAAGTGTATTCGCTTTACATATCCAGGCAATCATGGACAAAATAAGACACAAAGCGTCAGCCAATTTGACAAAAATGTGTCTGCCAACGGCTCAATCCTACTGAGTGTCAGCAAATTTCCATAAAACAGGGATAAGAATGCACTCAGACATTCAGGAGGATATTATTATTTCATGGCAATCATGCCAAAGTGGATCGAACCGATAGCTAACGAATGTGGTAGTACCTATCGAAGTGGAAGCCATTGTAGTACCAATCAAATCAAGTCAAGCATCCCGGACTGGGTGTGTGAGCTAATAATGATTCCCCAATTTTGCACACGGATAAACAAGGAACACTTCCTGCTTCTGTGTTGAAATTGGCTGCACAATTTTAAACAGTAAAATTGATGTATATCCCCAAAGCATGTCAATCAGAATTTATGACACACATTTTGATTACCGTACTTATTCCGAAACTTTTTGTGATTCCCGACGAGGCAGACTCCCGTAATCGTAGGGATCTGTATATTTTTTTCGTTTTATTTTTATATTTTATATCCAGCTATTGAAACAGAAAGGATTCTTCCAACTTTAGCAAAATGTTATGTCTTTAACGGGGACAGCTGTCAAACAGTATAGTGAGGTTGATTAATTTAACTGCTTTACATAATTTTTTTGGCACCCTCATGAGACGTCCTAAAACTCTATCTTCCCAGCGAATCCATTACCCACTCGGTGGTCGGTTTAAGAATCTGAAATGGCTATAAAGCACGTATGACATTACATATATGGTAAGTGAAGTGGATTTACTACGTTTTTTAGCTTATGTTGTTTAAGGAGAACGCATTCGCGACAGTATGCAAAAAATGGTATGTTTTGCCAGAAGTTTTCCCGAGTTTGCCTTACACTGCTCTTAGAGGTTTGCTTGGTTTATCTGCCCTTGATAATTTAATGTTGGGCTGTACTTTCAAAGGAATCTGCCGTCTTAAGCGGAACTTCAGCCTGGATTGAAAATAGTGTCTCTTTTTTTACTGCAGACGTGAGGTTTGACACTGTAGTAAGCTCCTCGATGCTGTAGAAAAAGTTTCATAACTTATGAAATGAAAATAGTTTTATAACTTATGAAATGAAAATAGTTTTTGTTTCATGTGAAAGTGAAACGGCACTAAAAATGTTTTCCAGACTCCAGAAAAAATACCGGAGATTCCGAGAGCATAACAACCCTAAAGTGAAAATTTGCAAAATCGCGAAGAATTTTTATTGATTCCCATAATGTTTATGTTTTATATCATGTATGTATGTAAAGGAATTGACAGAAATCCAGAAACAGGAAATTATTACGTCCGGTGACACCTAACCTAATATTTGCTAATAAGAGGGATGGGGAAATTTGATCACGATAAACGACGCAAATCGGAAATATACGAGTATATTGCTGCCCTATTGGTGTTATGGTTTATTCATGGTATTGCTTATCTAATAACCATTCCCTGCATTCTCATCCGGAACTACTGATTCCAAATCGAAATAATTAATTCAGAGCACGGAACCGAACTAGTGTTGGAAATGGCTACAAGCACCGCCTTATTATGCCGTGATGAACACGCATATGTGGGCGACGGCGACGCCTTCTAATTTGAAACGCTCATCCAAATTAAAGTGCAACGCAATTTGCAATAGACTTCCTATTGAAATAAATTTGGATACATTCGATACAGCAATAATTATATGCAAGTAGTCGAGTTAAATACGTCAATCCGATACCGGGAGAGTTCTGAAGTTCCGGTCGAGAGAAAATTGTGTGAGAGTTGCGTAGTAATAAATGTCAAATGCAGTATTAATAAAGGCACCCTCACCAAAGGTGCGCAGTGAAATATCTATGTAATGTCTTTGGAAAAATACTTGACTCTTATTTTGACTGTTTAAAGTAGTTCACTTGATCTGTTGACCTCCCTACGTAGTTAAAACTTAATCTAAGTAAGGCAAGAAAATTGATAATTCCAATTCCATTTCCATGAATTTATCATCAAAAATACTGCACAGAAACATTTCGTAGAAAGGAGGTTTAGCATAATGTCCTTGCACGCTAATTTTTATCGACATTAACTTCCATTTACTCAACAAATAGTTCCTAATTTATATGACGGCCATTTATGTTCAACTTTCTTGTTCTTGTAAAAAATATACCTTGAATCTTATCATTGTATAATATTGGCCCAAGAATTGAGCACTGGCGAACACCTACAGCTCCAGTAATGTTTAGCAGCTTTGACAATACCATACCATATTCTGTGACATCAGACAATTTTGGGCAGTTTTACAGTAAAATACTGGGAAATCAATTTCCAGCTATGTAAAATGCCTTCTCTATGTGTGGGAGTGTAATTCCCTTTGACTTACCGACCCCGACGAATGATTTGTGAGCTATATTCAATCTTGATAAATATATTGCTCATACTTTTGCTAAATTCGCTTGTGCAAAGTTGATTTAGTCATGTGAGTAGGTAATAGTAAATAATAATCTTTATAATTTACGTAAGATTTGCAGGAAGGACAAGGCGCACAATAAGAACCGATAGTAATATGTTCCATATCTCTTTCGAGATCTGGTACGTCCTTTGCATATGGGGTACTCCAGTTTTCCCATAGAAAGATGCAGATGTTCCATATCCATATCAAGGTTGAAGAGTACCCTGAAGAAGGAATCAGATTCAGTGGGAATGCGGGAGGCACTCCTCTTTATACAATCCAGGTGCTCGTTAAACTAAGCTCAAAAGACTTATGAATTTAGTCAAGGGTGACTAAAGCGTTAGTATTAAGTCAGATCTTCGGGAATAATCAGATAGTCTTAAACCCAAGTTAACCCAATTGAACATGCTCTATAGCCTTCTGAGCTATTTGATAGTACGAAAAGATGTAAATGAAGCAATCGTTAATTCACCTTGGTAAGTACTCTTGAATGCAGTCATTTCTAAAGGCTGCAGTTGCAGTTTGTTTTGCTTTTTTTAACCAATTTAATTTAATTGTTGAACTCAATCTTGGTCTTAAAATAATGCTTTGTAAAATTAGGTTATCAAAAAAAAAGTAAGTAAATTATCTTTAATTTTCTAGAAATAAATAAAATAAATAAATTGTTGTCTGATATATATTTTTCAACGAAAAATGTGCCTACTTGATTTTTATTCCCAATAAAGGACGTCCGAAACGTAGAAAAAGAAGAATGCCCACTCAACACATTACGAAAAATTGAAAAGGTAATATTCCAAAGTAATGATTCCGAAGGGAATGGCTATGAGAGCTGAACTCTTATAGAGCGAATATACCTCTGAGCCGTAAACAGTGGGTACATTAGAAAATAGACCAAAATGTCGCACAACGACAACCCTATTTAAATCATCATAATATTAATACGTAAACATCAAAAGTTTCCGTGCACTTTTAAAGTATTTACAATGAAATGAGGAGAATGAAACTTATATCATTCGTAAGGTACTGTGCCATAGATGTGCAGAAACAAAAAATAATAAGAATCAAGATTTAGCATATAAATAAATTAAAATAAATAATAAATAAATTATGTAAAAAAACAAGTTGGCTTTCGTTACTTTATCTACAGACAAAATTGGACCACGGGCGGTACTAGTTATAATAATTGGACGTCCACAACTGAAGGTCGAGATAACTCCATGCATACAAATGCATGCTGGACCATTTCAAAAACATGCATATCTACCCATTATATAGTTAAGTTCGATTTTCACTTAAAGCCAGAAATATGGCTGAGTCCATCGTTTTCAACATCGACCGCAATCTTAAGGTTTCATAATAAAAATGAAACTACTTCAATATATCAACGCTAGCTTAGGAATTTTTGCATTTTGCATATCAATATACATATCCATATGAGTATGATGTGCGATGTTGTGCTAACCCTTGGGGCTTGGTATTATTTATGCTGCTATACACACTCACACATCTAAATACCTAATGAATTTATCGAGCCCAATGCAGCGTATTGAAGGCAAACAATATCTACATTCCTGAGGAAACACTGATGCTGAAATTCGTAATTATTAAGCAAACATCTACCGGCCCAGTGCATATTTCACTAACCGGCTTCAAAGAGTTTTAATGGGATTACCTTACTAAATCATTCCCACACGTTATTAAGTAAATTGAATTTTGTTATCCAAACTATACATTTTACAATTACTTCGCCTCCTTGCCAATAAAACCCTTCATAGAAAATCAATAGAGACATAACTTTGCAATGTGCGACTTCGACATGCAATGCTATTATTATACCTGAGCACTTTCTATAGGCATCCATTATTTGAATTTAATTGCTTTTTCATTTTCTGTCCTACATTGTGTCTGATGCCGCTATTTGCTATTTGTACAACAATCCAATCTCCTTTAACGCGTCGTGTCGCAGAGCATACTGTTTGCACTTTGCACCCTACAAAACTCATATCCGGTTGATGTGTGATTCCGGTTAGACTACCGGAATCTTATTTCCACTGCCTGGCTAAACTGTTTGTAACTTCATTATCATGACTTGATTACGCTGACAGTGTATTTTCGTACTGAGTTTGGCTATACAGTGTACAGCGGGTGTATCCACGTGTATTTAAGCCTTTAGTCATTTTACGAACGGGGCGATTGTACAGTGACTAGGATATCCATATGAACGTGTATATGAAGCAAAACTTAATTTAATTGGGTAATAATTAGATATTCTGCCAGTGTTTTCACCACATGTTCACATGGATGTAGCTACACTACATAATGAAATTTTCAACAGCCAGAGTTTGCACCTAACTAACTTTCTTTGTGTACCTATGAGGCATTTACCCCTACTCATAAAACTGAAGCGGCCTTAATAGAGTAAGAGAAATGGGGTTAATATTTTTGAAGTTGTATTTTACTTAAAAATATAGATACATACAGGAATTTAGTACATACATTTTTTTAGTGCATATACGTTATTTTGGAGTTTATCAGCATAATAATATCACTTTCAAACAGCCTCATAAAGAAATATCCAAGAATTTTAAATCACACAAAGTGACAATAATTAGTCACGATTAATCACCAAACTACCCACCCACAGGGTTTTCACTTTCTCGTATACGTAGAAGAGAAGGATGTTGAGGACGTTCGGATTTCAAGCTTAGTAAGTCTTACAGCAGCCTGGTAGCTGGTTGGTTGGTTGGTTTAGGTGGTTGCTTTTCCTCCATCCTGTGAATAGGGAAAAACACTAGTAGCGCTTGAGCGTCGTTTTGAAACCACAACTAGTAGAACTTGAAGATAGAAAGGGTGACGTATGTTATGGTAGCTCAAAACCAGCCTGAGGAATTGATGGAGTTGTTGAAATGGATGCCTCGGATGGCCGATAGATCGTCAGGGAAAGGACTGCCCAGGGCACTGTATCTTGTTTTAGCTAGCCGGACATTTGCAAAGATCGTGGAACACTGTTTCACTCTTGTTAGTGTCAGCGTAACGACAGTGGGTGTTGTGAGGGATGCCTAGCTTGGCTGCGTGAGTTCTTAGAGGCGAGTTGGCCAAATCTTTCTAGAAATGACTCAGTTTGTGAGGTTCACCCCCTTCTAGTCATGGCCCCTGCAGTGTAGTGAAGGAGGATTTCTCTCTTTACGTTCCCCAGCGGAGGAAAAACCTCCCTCGCATAAGATACGCTCAGAGCAGAGCCACGTCTAACAAGTTCATCGGCTTTCCCATTCCCCTCTATGTTCCTATGGCCAGGAACCCAGACGAGAGTGATTTCAAACCGATGACCTACCTGGCCAGTTTCTCCCTGCAGTCCACAACAAGTTTAGATGAAGACCTGGCCGACACCAAGGCCTTAATCGCGGCCTGACTATCAACGAAGGTGCCTATTTTTGTATCGGGTGTCGCACGGTTCATAACTGGACCACACGCCTCCCGTGATTCCAATTCCAGCTGTTCTTTGGACTTTACTAAGTTTCGTGATGTTATAGGCTTTACTTAAGGCGGGCTACCAAACGAGTGATCCATATGTGAGGATAGGACGTACCACCGCTGTGTACATCCAGCGAACCATTTTTGGTTGAAATCCCCACTTCAAGCCTGGTAGCATTTGCCTTTTTTTGGTTGTTCTAGATCGATCCCATGTTCAATTTTTCAATTAAAGTTTATGAAGGGGAAGCAGATAAATTTAGTCAAGAAAATCCTGCCTAACTACTCAGTTGACATTTCGAATTTCATATAAAGACGCTTGTCCCAGTGCTCGTTCTTAATTTTGTTTAAAAAAACAAAGATTTGACACGCAGCGGTGTTGCGTAAACATTTTCAAATGGGTTGTTGAAGCAAAATTAATCGTATGCAAATGTTAAAAAAAAACTTACATCTGTGTACCTTGAAACTATATATTGAACATTTGCTTTTCACATCAACTAAGCAAAATCAATTCAAGCCATCATTTTATACTTCAAGTCATTAATATTTAAAATGATGATTCGGAAACCATTGACCAGTAAGCTCAAACACAACCACTTCAATTTATTAAAATACCTGGTCGCCACGTAATAAGAAATATATTTAAAAACAAACAAGCGGCTTTGATATTATCCACAAAATGAGAAAACAAGAAGTGTAAGATAATAGAATAAATCGAAGAAAAGCGCGTTATTTTTTACATAACCAAGTGGCAGTGGGTGTTGACTGTTGAACAATGAGGTGTCAATCACAGTGTTTAGATAAGAAAAAATAAAATAAAAGCGAATGTTTTCGTAAAATCAACTATCCAATGAGAACTTTAATAACCCGATTTATTTGGAGTTACCTTCGCTTTGTCGTGACGATGACGATGATGAACAAAAAGCATACACCCGCAATATTTTATTTGATGGCTTACGTGTGTGTACCATTTTGTAATTATCGAATTCATTTGGTAGGGTTTCATGTATAAATTTAGGTACAAATTTGGTTTCTGGTAGATAGTGTTGAAGGGTGGAAATTTAAAAAGGAAAGTCGGTAGGAATCGGGTTATATGGACGCCGCGCTACTGCTTGACAGTAAAAACAGAGCAAAATTGCCCTATACATACTAAATATGGACGGCTAGTGAAATTCTATTTACATGATATACTTCTGCCAAAAAATATTTTCGAAAACATTGCGGACGCATTCAGCCGTCAAGTTTCAGTTTTCATAGTAACCTAAACAGAAGAGCGACATCTTTGGGGCAAATTGTTAGTATTCCTTTTTTGGCCGGGTGGGTGCCCCTGAACTATACTACAGAGTTTGTTGATCGCTTCTCAGCAGAATTAAACAAATGTAACAACTAATACTGCACTGAAACATTTCGTAGAAAGTATTCGTGCACTTTTTTGCGAATTTTTATAATTCGAGAGTTGTGTGAAGCCTAAACTTAACTAAAATTAAATTGACTAACTTTAATGTTAAACTGAGTGCATGGCATTATTCTTAAAGATAAATGTCTGCATTAAGGAGATATCTTTGATGGATTCTTGATTATAATAAAAACCACGGATGGATTCCACTTTTTCTATTTAAATGAAGTAAAATTATAGAATATACTCCAAGAATCACTTATTATTGCATATAGAAAATCTTAAAGTTTAAAATTCGACACAGCATAATGTTAATGCATGTATCACTTCAAGTTCATTGGTTGCCGCCACAATGAACTTACATCGACTAAGTATTCCATGCAATCACTGTACCTACCTTCGGTTGTATCCAAGGGGCCGTTAATTGTGTCCCTGCATGAAGCAAAATGTGTAATCTAGTCATCAGTAATCACCGATGCCATCAGGGTAGATGCTCCCTAGAATCGTAATGAATTTAAATGTGCCCTACGTGATGTATGTATTCAGTCGTGGTACTGGTATATACAAACTCAGTTCAATGGCGACGGTGCCTTTCCTCTCTCTCACTTAGGGTTTCCCTTGTTGATTGTGGCACGAAACAATCAAATTGTGGGAGTGAACATCTTCCTGCCTGGCATATTCACTAGAGTGTGGGTAATAGGCTTTGATGTTCTGCACTATTCATGGCCTCTAAGGACTTCATGTGGAAGCATAAGTACTAAACGCAAATAGCAATACGCGATAAATAAATTAGGCCGCTTCGCTTTGGCGCTATTGCAATTTCCTTTAAAAGCTCGACCAAAACAAACAACAACAATTAATCTGCGGCTTGCTTCATTCATTATGAGTAGTTTGTGGTTTCGTTCTTCAGCTATTTCGGTCTCACGCACTACTGTGGTGAATGGATTTAGTTTTGAATGACGAATAATTAATTTGCTAAAAGCCTATTTCGTCTGACTTCGACTGTTGACTGAACAGAATCACCGGAATAATGGCCACCATTATTTGGAATGATTAGCATTTTTTACCAATTACAGATTTATCTGAAGAAAGACACCAACAATGAGGTTACAGCTATTGTGTAATTAGTTTCGGTAGTGGGTCCTTGTTTTTAGCAGTAAAGGGCAGGAAGAAGGTTATACGTTTTAACAAGAAACGGTTTTAATCACACTGAATTCGCTTTGTAATTTTTATATTAATTTCATAAGGGGCAGGTTGCCTGACTCTAACGTTTTAGAGCGTGTACAAAAATCACTTTCAGAGCGATAGTCTGCGACTTAAGATATAAAGGGTGTCCCATAATTCATGTAAAATGAAATTTTGATAGAAAATGCTGAAGAAAGCTTTATTTTTTTATTGATTCATAGAGTATACAGATTGGGTTTTGTATGGAATAGCACATCGGATAAATCTTTTATGGAAATTTTCTATGACCGTTTCGCATAAATATGGCTGAATTTGGTTAATACGCCATCCAATTTCCTCCTTCAAGGCGCTGGGGGTTGTGGGCTTTAAAACAAACTCAAAGAAAAAAGTCCAATGGCATGAGGAAATGACTCATGCAGTAATTGTATTGGTTCTCTGGCTGTAAGGCATGTGGCACCGTCTTGTTAAAACCACATGTTGGTCACATCCATATCTTGTAGTTAAGACACTAAAAATTGGGTTATCATGTCACGATAACGAACACCATTAATTGTTAGTGCCTGAACACAACCGCATTTTCGTAAAAGAAGGGTTCGATAATGCCTCCAACCCAAAATCTCTTTTAAAATCTGTTCCAACCGATTTTTCGACCGGAATAAACTAAAAATAAAGAAATATTTGCAAAATTTAAATGGAACCTTGCCATACTTACCGAACATGCTCACAATATTAAACAGAATCCGATTTATTGTGAATAATTCTAGAATTTAATTGAAAGTTCCTTTTTGCAAAATTTTGTAATGCAAAGCTTTTTAATGAATTGCATATTTTTTTTACTTTTAAGATTTGTTTTGTAAAATAAAGATACCAATCATAACCAGAAGTACATACCTATAGTCAAAATATATTGCTTTAATCTATTTTTTACCGGATTTCTGATTTAAAATTCTTATTTTAACTTTTGACCGGATTTTTTGACAGAATTTAAAATAAATTAAATCGGTGATACAGTCAGATACGACCGGATTCCCTTATTTTTAGTGGCAACACTGGTCGCGCGTTGCGGATGCATTTGTTTCTCAACAATATATTAGTCGTACAAACAGTTGGTTGTTTTAAATCACTATGACGGCTATATTTTGTACGAAAACTTCGGACTGTAACTGACAAACCTTCATTGTTTTTAAAATATTTCTTAACAATGAAAATGCGTTGTTCTTTCGTATAGCGCTCCATTTTAAATAACTGTCATCTGTCACCTTGTTATCTTTTTTTCGTTGGCATCACTGTATTATTAAATGGCGCAAAATTCAAATTTCGAGTGAAATATGTGTGTCACATGCCTTTGCCTTCATATATAAATCAAAAAAATTCTATATATGGACGAAGCGGGGTCCGCCACATTAAATTTTCGGCAAAAAAATATTTTGGATTTAATTGCTACAATCTATTTAGTTTATTTCTTCTAAATTTTGTCGCTTTTCGGGATTAGGGATTTTTTCGTCTATCGAACAAGTAGTTCGTCCACAAAAATATGAATTTTTTTAACTGCCAGTTCGGAGTAAAACTCTTTTGTTTTTCAAGAAAAATGGAAAATATCATGAAAAATTAAAAAAAAAATTATTCGTTCGAATTTTACTACTCCAAATATCTTAAAAGAATATAAATGTTGGCTACTATTACATTAAATCAAATATTTTGTGTCTTTTTTTCAAGTGGTCCAAAAAAAACGTAGATAAACTAGACCTACCAAAAACAAAAATTTTGAAAAAAAAAAAAATGGATTCCTTTCGAGTTTTACTATACCATAGATCAAGAGAAGTGTCTTTTCATTAGTTTTCAACTCATGGAATAAATTTTTTGCTCTTCTCTATATATGTCAAAAAAGTAAAATTTAAAAAAAGGCTTAAAATTGGAAATTTTTTATAAAGTCATATAAACCCTTCGAAGTTGGAATCCATCCCTTTATTGGGCATTTATTATCAGACCAAAACATACTCAGACTGGCTTATCCTCTATCCCAAAATTATTCATTTAGTCCTCACATGCTTAGCGGCCAAGCGGACCCATCGCGCTGCTTTGCTGAAATTAAGATCTCATCTAACATTCAGCTAGGAAAATGTCCTGTAATAAAAATATACTATACCATCTACGGCTACTTGAACAGTTTTCCTGACTCAGCATCGTCTATATTGCTATATTTCCGATTACATAATTCAATAAAGCTACCAAATCACCTCGTTAGGGATTTTCGTGCTCCTTTTTCTTTGCGCAAAATCGATTTACCGAACCAGTTTCCAGTCAACTTATTCCGACGAATGGTAATTTTATGTTGATGACAAATTAAAATTATGCGCCCTCTCCCTATCCCAAACAATCTGAATCAAAATTGGGTAATCGGTCGGAGACTTGGCCCAGGGAAGCCGACAAAAAGAATGATAGCCATCTCAAGCGAATGCCCTTAATGGACTCGGAATTCAAAATGAACTTGAATTAAGTAAAACAACAAATGTAGTTACATACTTTGCATATTCAGTGGGTATTTTGCGGGTGCAAATTGGACACACCCTCGCTCTTTAGCAGTCCAATTTGAAATGAAGATTTGAAGAAAAAAATTCCTTATCGCAGACATTTTGCCTTCAAGCAATTGTCTTGACCGTTAAAGTGAATTTAAAATTGAAATTTGCGCCAGGGGAAAAGTCAAAGAGGATGGCTAAGAGACATGCAAATAAAATCAAATACGAATACAGTCGCATGTCCTGCCAATGGCCTGACCGGTGCTCATTCATATTTGCATTTAAATTGGATGGTTCATAGATGAACACCATATAGCTTCACATGGCCTTGAGCGAGGGATAATAATCGATTGAATGTTGCTGTAATCAACTACGACCATTGAAAATGTTCAATTTCAGCAGTTTGAGCTGCATGATTGCAATTTGCTGTATGCGCGTGCAATGGTTCATGCAATTGAGTTCATAGTGGTCTACACATAATGTAGGTGCAATTAAAGATGAGTGCACGCTATTTGTTGCACTGGCGAAGTTAACTTAATTTAACTGGGATGTACATGACCTTTGACAAGCAGGCTCAAAACTACAGACGGGGTGGCCAAGAATGAACTTAAGAAGGGGGCAACATTTTTCAATATTTTGTTCATACTTTTATTTTTGAATAAATGTTTGCACTAAGTGATCGAACAAGGCATATACAGTGCGACCTCGATGAAAGCAACTAATAGAAATTTGGGCAGTTGCTTTTATTGAGTTTGTTGCAATAATCAATTCAAAAAATTGTCTAGGCTCCAAAAATGAGACAAAAAGTTAAACACCTCAGAATAAAAAAGACTGGTAAACAGACGAAAACTGACAGTTTAATTCATATTTAAAATTAACAAAAAGGAACATTTACAAACAGCGAACGAAGTTAGCGACCATGAAACAATAGTTTTTGAGGAGTTGCAATTACTGAGTCAACAATGATAAGATTTAATGTTGCTCTTATCGAAGGTTACTTTTATTGAGGTCGCACTGTATATTGTTCAATCTAAAAAATTGCACAACTCCTCAACCCTCAAGTTAAAAAGACACGGCACTCAGAATTAACTTAAATCTAGAAAGCGATGTGTTATATGTTTTTATCCGTCGTTCGGGAAGCGGGAACTTTGATCATAGGTAAACTGGGAGACATACAGGCCCAGAGATTCCCAAAACATACCATAAGTCGCGTAGAGTCATACTTTGGTAGCTGTGTCGTGCAACAGATCCATAAAAAACAACCATTCCATTTTGGGGACCTACAAGTTATGTCGATTCCGAACGCCTGAGTGGAGAAGGGTTTCAAGATAGTCACTTGTCAGAGATTTAAAATAGGTTGGCGCATTGGAAAAAACCAGATGTAATTTGTGTTTTCTGTGATCCTTTGCTTGGTCCAACTACAACATTTTTTCCTAGGCAATAATGGTTAGCCGATACGAAACCACAGCCGTTGAACCTCTTGAAAATAAAAATTCGTCAGATTATAGCACATTAATCATATACAATTTACATTTCACAATTTATGTCAAATTTAACAGTCGAAATTCTATGGACGATATATCAGAAACTTTACCCATGGTCAACCATTTTTAAAAATGTGCATTCACCTGATGCGTTGGTGAGAGATGCTTTTCTAAGTTTCGTGACATTGGGCCCATTCTCAACATCTATAATTATTATTTTAAGTCGACTAGATGTGTCTGGTCTAGATTTAGCCTGAACTCAAAAACTTGATTGGTCAGGCAATCAGACAAAACGTCAAGTGAGTACACTCAGTCACGAAATTCTTGACCAAATTTGTCGACTACCCGTCCATAAACGGAAACGGAACATTTTCCCAATAATGTCAATACATATTTCTACGTAGCAATACTAGCGCACCTTATCTTTGCTCTAGCGCGTGTGGTCTCGGTATACCCTACCTCTAGTTCGACCAGTATAATACCATAAAACTATATCCCCAGTAAAGTCGTTAGCATTTTTTCGTTTTAAGGGTTTCATTGAATTTTGGAATTCTAGAGAGACCTCTATAGAAAACGTCTTATTAAATTGTCGAGGTCTATAAGAGTGCTTTGTTATTCAATTTCCTAGTAGCTCCTAAGATCCAGTGCTCGGAAGGGGAAATCTGTAGAACATCCTCAAACACTATCCGTAAGTAGATAAACATTTTATCTCTCCATTGTGGGTTCTGTACAAAGCTTCAACGTTGAGTGGCCCCTCTTATATCTATACTCGTAGATAGAATAAATATTTTCTTTTGCCTTTCCTTATCGCTGGACCCATTTTAGCTGTGATTATAACTCTGAGGCTGGATTATTTGACTGTAAATATATGATATCGATATTGGGACTGGGACTGGGCCTCCTTTTACCGCACATAATTCATACAATCCAAACCAGCCTAGAATATAATACAAACAGAGTAACCTTTGATCAAATTATTGAAATAGTCCCTTTTCGATGTGAGTCTGAGTACATTCCCATACGAGTATTTATCCAGATTTGAATGTACACACATGGTGAATATTTTATCCCTTATCGTTGTGTAAATATACCAGTAGAACACCTAAAAAATCCTTTGCCATTAAAACATACAACAGTGGGTATTTACAATATATCGCAAATGGATGAAACCAATAGACTAAATAAATGTATCTGCATTTTCATGGCAGTGCTCTGCGGTGTTTAAAATTCATGTGAAGTAGCCGTATGTGTGGGCCACCAGCAACCTTTCATGTTATGTTTTTTAAATGTTTTTTTTTTTTTTACTTTTTTTTTGATGAAAATCAAATAAATCCGTTAAATATTCTGCAAACGTACCCCTGATGTTTTATTAAGTTCCAGTTAAATATAAATAAAAGCGTCAGTTAATTTTGTATTGACCGACATCTGTTGGAGGTTCCAGGAGAAGATTTTTTTTTTGAATCAGTTTTGCCTTTTTGATAAAGTAAATTTTTGTTAACGTTAAGAGTAAGCATTCTGGAAAATACATATTTTTTATGAAATGTGAGCTGTTAAGCTTTTTGATAATTTGCAGTTAACATTGTTGATATTTTACTAACTATAAATTGTTCTATATATTGTGACTCTGATTTGCCTCAAGTGCGCCTCGATGCTATTGATTTTGTTTATCCAGACGCGACTTGATAAACCTATAAGCGCGAGAGTTCAACACACAAAAAAGATATATTGAAGCTACTGTTATTAATATTCTGTAGGAACTGACTGTCCAGCAAATAATAGCAACTCTTTGATCTGGACGCACAATACTCGGACCAGGGATAAAACTGCCAACACTAGAAGTGCATCGGAGAACGTACCCTTCATGACACCAAGCCTGGAAACAGTCTCAGGCTAGTTGACTCGGAGTGTGTGTTCAACCGTTGGTTAATACTGTCCGAGGAGGCTTACTCGTAATCAGTTCTTAACCCAGCTTTTTTAGGTATAGGATTTCTTCTTTATTAGTTAGTACTTGTCTGTAGAACGGTTACAAAGGTTTTTACAGATTGTGCGCAAAGTCGTTTGTCTTCATCGCAGGGATTTTCGGCTTTTTTCTAGCTTTATTAGATCAGTGGCTTAGGGATTAGTGTGTTCGACTACTTAGCGAGGGGTCCTTTGTTCGATCCCCCGGAAAAATATAAGTAACACCGCTCTGACACGCTTCTGACATGCATCCGACAGTATAACTGTTATAAAAAAAGAGCTTCCTAATTAGCTGTTCTATTTGCAGATCCCTTCTATTCGTTCCAAAAAAATAATTTCTCTATATATCATTTATGATGTAGGGGCATGTCTATGATGCCGGTTTCTGGCGTTTATCATGGGTATGTTTACGTCCTAATGTTGGCCCTCACAGTGAAGGGTTATTGTGAAAAAATCGCATCACTGAACGATCAGAAAGTCCGAGGGCGGACGGATGCTTGCGCGCAAAATGCCATGGAGATTGCAAGACTAAAGTTCTCACTGCGTCAATGGTCTCAGTTGATCTCGGCCCAATTTATTCCTTGGACTCCCAAAAATTCAGGACATTTACTTAAGGCTGGGTGTCCCCCAGCTATGAACTCCGAGCTCATGTAAACGTGTTTACATGTATTAGTGCACAGAATTTCAAATAGCCGAGCACACCCTCCCCCATCAAGATCACAATTGTGACTACAGAGTCTGCAAAGTGAGAACTCGCTCAACGAACACTAAATAAAAATAATACAAATTTCGCTGCACAACGAATCAAAATAAATCAAAATAAAAAAAACAACAAAAGGACAAGCTGTATAGATGTGTGGCAAACTTTGTATGTATAGACTGAAACCGATAATATGTGTGATATCAATTTTCCTAGGAATAACGTACAATCCCAAATTCTCAAATCCAATCACAAATAAAAATAATATTATATCCAAAATCTATTATTCATTTTTCGTTCATTGGGTTAGGATTTTGGCTCATTATATAGAATCGGTTTGTGCTCGTTTTTTTGCTATAGCTTTGTTTTTGGGTTGGGATGGGTTTCTTGTATATAGTTAAACATAATACCCTAGGACGATACGCAATTCATAGATGTCTTTTCTATTGTCCATTTACAAAATTCTAGCCTAAGGGTTTGCAAGATCTCTCTTTCCGTTTATAGAGGATTTTTTCATAAATATATTTATAAACCGAAAGTTGTTTTACCTCGTAACTTTATATACGTTGATATAAACCGTTGCGGTTTAGGCCTTTGTGTTACTGATAGTATTCAGTACTACTATAAGGTGATACCTAATTACCCTACAAAATTTTAATGATAAGTTGGATGACTTACATTTAGGAACTAAAAACGATATGTTAGGTATGGGATGAATTTTATTCTAACCAAAACTTTATTCTTATGCTAATTATAGAAGTCTGAATTAGATCTTGCTAAGCACGTCTAGTACTTTTCTTACTTGCCTGGATTTTAAGAGTTCCAAGACGCATTCCTACTCTACACTAAAATTGTTATAACCGTTCATTGATAAGCGAGAGAAAGCCAGTTTGCTAGCCTTCTAGTGAAAGGATTTTTTTTTAAATTCTTTCCTCTCAATACACAAGGCTTTCCAGGCACAACATAATGAATAGTCATCTGTGCGCCAGAGTACATCACCTTTAGATATTCAAATCGAAGACAAGGAGTCCGTGATCACCCCGTCGCCTTTTCTTCTCTTCATATAATAAAATTGTAGAATAAAAAATGCTGCACCACGCATCACGCGGAAATTACTGGACGGATTTTAATGAAATTTAACATAGAGATTGCTTATGTTCTGGGTCGGGATCGGGGCCTAGGATACTTTTTATAGCGTAATATAACGTGGTTCTTACAAAACAGTCAAACAATTATATATCTGTAAGGAAAATTCTAATTATACAGACCTAGCTGAGTAACGGCTTATCGGATTGAAAAATTAAGAAATAGGTGAATTTACTAAATTTTGCCCTGATTCATTCAAGATATAAAACATCCTCCTGCGTTGTTCTGAAGGTAAGCAAAGCATCGGGTAGGAACATATTTTTAAAAAAAAACTGTTCGATGTAGTTCGATGAAAATACTCTTTGTCTTAAAAGTGGCAGGCGGTTGAACCAAGGCGAGCGCGCTGGTCATACACATGACATAGGACAAGTTCTCCGGTACAGGGAATATGTCCCTTAAAAATAACTGCAATTATAACATCAGAAAAGAGCCTTTTAGCATAAGTAATTTGCACAGGCTGCCTATTTGGACGGATTTGTATAGGAGAGGCAATAACATATTAGGAACTTCCCAGCAAGGGCGTTCTTTAGGGTCCTAGAAACGCAGATTTTACCGTTTCTAGTTTTGCAGATGATGTAGCGATATCTTTACCATTCGTTTCGTTTGAAGATTTCGAATGTCTATGTTATTTAGATCGTTCTGATCACTATAATAAAATGCTCTATTATGAGTTTACAAGTAACGATTGGAATACTTAAAGAATCCTTAATTGGAAGCAAAGGCAGTGTAGTTCCGTGTTTGGCGAGTTCATCAGCGAGCAGTAAACTGTTATGACTTTATGTCCCGGCACCCAACATAGGTTAATATTGAACTATTCTAACATCTTTTTGAGAGATGAACGACAGTCTAGGGCTGTAGAGACTGACTCCGGGCACTTGATAGCAGCTTGACTATTCGAGAAAATAGGCACTTCTTATATCGCCATTATTTCAGGAAGATCAGGAAGACGGAAAGAGAGACTAATATTAAGTCTGTCGGAGAAAACACCACCACCAACACCGTCCACAACTTTCGAACCATCTGTGAAAAAATGGATGGCTTCATCCTCCAAGAATGATCTAGTGGGAATTGTAGTACTGGTGTACCAACGTTTCCTGAAAGGTTCCTGAAGTTTTTCAGGATAGCAGCATGTCCAGTTGTTCTTCTGGTCCATTGTGAAGTAGCTGGGTGACTATCTTACAAACCGTCAGTTAGCAAAAAGGTTGATTTCGCCTCAACAAACTGGGCATGTTAACAAGTCTCAAAGGGCTAAGAGGCACACAGTCGACACAGATTTAAGGCGTCATCTGACATTAAGAACGGTCTTCAACGAGATGAAGAAAAAAGGAGTACACAAGCTTAGTAAGAAAGAAGACTGCTTCAAAATTGACTTTCGTCCACAAATCATTTTAAACCTTCACCTAACATATTTTGTAGGTCATAAGGACATACTAAGCATCTCCACCATGACAAGCTAAAAGAAGAAAAGGGTTTAACAAATATAAATGCGATAGGATATTAAGAAACCCCAAACATTGAACGCATTTGTATCAAAATAAAAATATTGAATAATTGCTTATTCGAAGAAAATATAAAACAAAATATTTGAAATTAGGTTTCTACATCTGAATACAAAGCAAACAAATTCAAATACATCTACAACAACAAAAATCATCACCCTTTTCCCACCCACTCTCATATCAATGTTTCTCACATTATCAATGTATATCTCGTTGTTGCTTCCTTGACTTTATCAAACAACAATAATAATATCTAGTATGTATCTACCGAAAAACCAAACAAAACGAAATAACAACTTTTTGTCATTCCCTGTTCAAACAGCTTCAGCGAGCGAAAATCTGCAAACTACAGATTCTCCCTAGAGAGTAAGATTACTCAAAAAGAGAATAACGCCCTGTCGGATATTTCGTGAACTATATTGCATATGTGGGCGTGAGCTCTGAAATAAAATTAAAAATGCAGTAAAATAGTAAACTTTTCAAAATTCCCATTTAATTATTTAATGAACCAAATAGCTAATTTTTATTCATTGAGCAGATAAACAAATATTCAGAGAGCATTCTCTTTTTTACAGATAAAAAAAATAGTTCCTTGTTCCTACATAAAGATTGATTACTTTTAGTCATATTAAACTGCAGTTTTAAGCCGTTTAACAAAAAAAATCGAAAATGTGGCTCAATGACTACCTGCATAAGCCCTTTGGCAACGATATGAAATCATAAAAAAAAATAAAAAAGTTTCGTCTAGGGATTGCCCCATCAGGGCGCAGGAAAAAACACCGAAAAAAGGGTGTTTTTGGCACTTTACGGAATGTCAAAGTCGAAAATTAAAATTGTGCTTCAATAGCGACCTGTAACTCTGTACCGACTATTGAACACCATTTACTCCGATCGATTATCTCTTAAACTCTGGAAACCAAATCGGGATGAAAAAACGTATACGCCAGCCACCCAGCCTTAACTAACAAATGCCATTTTCCTTGAACCGAAATCAAGCTATAATTAAACGCATTGAGTGAAATACAACTATTTCCCTCTAATTCAGGCGACTGTCAATCTCTAATGTTGTAACCTCATGTTAAATGTAGCCTTTGGGGTCTAATGATTGTATGTGGTAGTAAATCCAATTACTCTCAGTTAAGTTATTTTAGCTGTTCTCACGGAAATTGTCGAAATAATTGCTCACCCTAGGCCCACCACAAGTGATTGATTGTTAACACTGGCAGTTATAAAGAGTTTCGTTGAATAACAAGAAGCACATCGTCTCTTGATGTGATGTGGACGGCTGTTAACCCCAATGCTTGCAGAGTACGTAAACCACATTTCCTAGATACTTAATGTTTGTTCTCCTTGATGATATCAATTACTGTTGAACGATTTGTGTGTAGCAAATTGTGTTGATTGTCACGGTACGTCAGAAATAAAATATTGTTGTCGTTAAGAGGAACTATCTATTTGTATCGTGTAATCGCTGTCAATACAGTTTCAGAGATGGTCAGACAATTTGTATAAAACAAGAATTGATCCAAATAAAAGGGCACAACTGTACCGACGAATCATGTCCCCAAAATTGTTTTTGATACGATAATCTTTTGAAAGTCCAAAAAGTCCAAAGTCAACCCTAATGACAGCAATTGGAAAAATCAAGAACATTAAAACTGCTCACTATACTCGCAGCATCATATTCCGGCATCCAAGACGGAGCTCTTGTTATTTTAGTTTAGAGTGTATTTTTCATTACAAATAAGGTTTCCACAGTGAATACCGGATACCGAACTTTTAGGGGAAAGTGACCCAAATTTTATATCTCTGTTTTAAAATAACTTTAAATATTACAGCCATCTCGCGAATAAAGGAGAAAATAACAGGATTTTTTAAGTTAATCCTCCGTTTCAAAGACCAAGCCAAACCGGATTTCACACCGTACGTGGGATCATAGAGGATGGAAGGTCGAATTGTCACAAGCAAACATTAACATGAAATGATTAACTGCTAAGCATTTTGTATGGGAAATTCTTAACTTCCTTATACTAGTCTTAATGCCGACATATTGCTACGATTGTTTCTACACATCTATGGCACAGTACCTTTCGAATGATATAAGTTTTATTCTCCTCATTTCATGATAAATACTTAAAAAGTGTACGAAAACTTTTGATGTTTACAGATCAGATTGGAAGCCCACTCAATAAATGCCTTCCTACAGGAAAAAAATATTGGTAAAAATAAACGTAGCTCAAGAAATGTAGCACTTTGGAGTAGCGATTTAGTATGTACGGCAAACAAAAATCAACCGAATATGTAGCACAGTACTACATTATGTAGTACAAGTGGTGACGCTGGACCACACCAGCAATACAATTGCGATGGCCCTTGGAAATTCATGAAAGTGCCCATTTCGGAGAAGTTTTAAGAAACAATAGGAACAGAGTGGAGCTAGGATACATTCTTAGACAAAATTCTATGCGCAATATGCAGCTTGCAGACAAATTTCGCCTTTCTGCTCTCAGCCGACTGTCTATTCCCGGAAAAACAGGGAGCATTTGTTTTCCATTGAAATGTTTCCAATAATAGACGCGCTGTGTGGCATGTTGCACAGACGCGTTGGTTTGGTTAAAACAAGAAATGTTCCATATCAACCATTGAACTGGGGAACGAAAAAGTGTTCAGTTATGGCATTAGGCACTCTTAATTTTCCGTATAAACTTTTGGTCGGCATTACCTTTCAAGAAATTTGAGCCAATGATTCCACTTGCCTATGAAGCACATCAAACCAAATTTCTAAACACCGATTTCTTCAAAGCTTTCCAACCCATTGACAGCTAATTCTTTTGAGTACCTACCTATTGACATTATACCACTAGTGAGAATGACAGTGAATTCATAAATTCGTTTCGCCCTTCATACTTGATCTATATCATATATGAGTCCCATCTGAAGAGCATCGCCTTACTCTTGCCCTTGAATCTTATTGTTCAGACAGTGTATGCCTTATTCAGCGATTTGCAAGCAAATTGAGTCAATGCGTAACTTCTTCCTTCGCTTGATTTGCTTTAAATTTAATTTAAAAGCCCACACAAGTCAAGGACTAAACAATAACAAGAGCAGCTATTGCTGCCGCGAGCAATAAAACAAAACACAATTCAAAGGTTAGCTGAGCTTTTAAGAACCTGTGCGATATCAAATATCATAAACTCTTGTATAGAACCTTCAAAAAGATGCCAAACATCATGTAGGTTTCACTTTCAGGTGCTAATGTTAAATGGGCGCTTCAAGTGCAAACTGAGGTGAGAGCCTTGTTATTGTGTTATCTACTCATATTAGTATATAACCAAGAAGCGAAAGACTAAGTTTTCGACCTTCTTAAATTTCACGGCGGTCAAGCGGTACCAGGCATGACTACCACCCTCCATTATGGTTTGTTGGTTGTACTTTGGGGGCGTCTTATACTTAAATTAAAGAGGACTCTGAATGATTGTGTGAGTAGAAAAGTTCGTTGGCATGTAATTTGAGAGGATAAGTGGTAAATTGGTTTCGAATTCTCTTTTTTTCCCCTCCAGCAGCTCCCTCCTTTTAGCTTATAAACCAAATAGACGGAAAAGAGGACAGGGAAAGTGGATACTTATTCAAATTTGAGAGGAGAATTGCTCAGAGAGATTTACTTTTTTTTTTTTAATTCTTCGGCGTTTTTAGTGAACTACGACGACTCTATGGAGTGTGGAAGGTGAGCTAAGGTACCATGAAAGATGACTCAGAAATTGCCGCTGTGTAATTGTGTTTATTCCTGTGGTGGCATTTATTATAGTATGGCAAAATTCTATAAGAGGCTTTGGGTGTTCAAATTAAGCGGACTGCATTTTTAAATTAAAATGAAGTGCGACCAAGGCGGAAGATTTTGTTATATCAAGCGGCAGAGTTAAGGAATTTTCGGGGTTGTTTGCAATATTTTATTTATAGCTAAACCATCTTCTTAAGATATATACATTATATACAGAGCACTGTTGCTGAAAGGTTAAACAGATGATGTTATTTAATATTTAAAAAAAATCCTTAAAACGGAAAGAAAACGAGAAACCTTCAAAATATTCCAGTATCCATAGCGCGGAAGTGTGCTGGCAAAATCAGATGACTATTATTATTATTTTTTTTGCTTTCCAACTTTTTGTTGCATGGATAAACAAAGCATTGAGTCGAAATAATTTGCCAAACAAAGCACGAGTTTTGCCCTCTTCCATTGTTAGAAACAAGAGGAGGCTAATTTGCTACCCTGCCCGGAATCCTATTTAAATAATAAAAATCATTGTTCTACTCTCCTTTACTTGGGCGAGTGATCCGTCTCTTCGGAGTGATTTGTATCTGAAGTAATGGGACAAAGGAGCTATTTATTAGGCAAACTAATTTGTGCAGAGGACCACCCAAGGTCGATTGCTCGAACTTCCGCTGCGTAGACACATTCAATTGCCTTTCACAAGTGATTCTCTATACAGTTACATAAACAATGGGTTCTTACAAGCGTGCGGTTTGTTTAGAAAAATTGTTAAATCACTGGCTACCGATGAAATTTGAAAGCTTCAAAAGGTATTTTAGACATTAATTCGACGTAAACAAGTGAGTGGATTGAAATGCGGAAATGTTTACTACCCTTTTCACTCAATTAACTAGGTAAACGGCAATTCGAGAAATTGACTGCGGATTGCTATGCAAACCTTCGGATATGTTGAAAATAATTTGAAGTGGAGAGAGAAATTGTATAAATGAAGTAGGCTTTTCGAAGCATGTGACTTCTGGCTAGTCAATAATTATTTGAGAACGAAGACTGAATCCGTCTCCGGTAATTATTGCTTATTGATTGCTTAATGAACTGGCTTGACAAATGTTTTTGTGCAGAGAAATATGGCAAGAACAAAATTCTTCAGGCATGCATTCAGATCGTCTAATAGTGTTGATCTTGAAATGACGGGGAGAGTTCATTGCAAATCGTAGTTTATCGCTTAGAGTAGAAGATTTTACAACGCATGTTTAAGTGCCTAAAATTATTTATAATTTGCCAAGGTAGGTACACTCATTCATCATTTTAAATAACTGTTTAGCATGTTTCCATTATAGATATTTTTCCGCAGTCTTGCAAAAAGGGCTAACATCAGATAGAAGAAAATCAGTTTCAATCAGAACGCAGCTCTCAGGAAGGCCTCACTCGCATTTCACCGAGTTTACCCATTGATGAAGAAGCAGAACGGTCTAAGCAAAAGATCGAAACTGCTGCTATACAAACAAGCGGTGCGGTAACCTATGGCTACCCCATTTGGAATACTGTCTTTAAGACATATATAAGAAAACTGTGAGTTTTTAAAAGGAAACTCCTGAGAATCTCCACAAGACACCACTACGATCCAATCTGGAAGAAAAAACAACAGGAGAAGAAGACTCTGCGGAGAAGCCAAAGTCATACAACTGAAAGAGTATATGGTAACGCACTTTTCCAGGAAATATTCGGGAATACCTCCTGCCTTCTAAACCCACTAGTCCGAAGTATTGACTCTTTTAAACGAGGAGATATTCCCAAGAGATACAAACATTTTAACTACAACCTACCATCGAGGATAATACCAAGAAGACTAACCTTCTCCAACACTAAACCAACATCAACATCATGACCTGAGGTCAACCCAGGCAACGATGCATACTACGAGTAAGAATCCGAGAAGAGAACCACAATATATTAAATAGATTTAATAAAACAAATATTGTACACGCAGTTGTTGAACCAACACATTAAAATATTAATTATTCACCAACTTTGAGTGCAGCTTGGTTATAACCTTTTGGATAATGTAACCATAATCTCGACGGCACTTCCTTAAATATTGGTTCTGCCTCATATTTTAAATTGTTAAGTTCACCACCCTATGCCAACTTTATCCAGCGGGTGACAAGACTTGCACTTCATTCCATTTCTTCATAAACATATTTTACAAATTATCGTTGTCAAATCTTAAATCCTTTAACAAGCTAAGCCTTTTCTGTAAACGTAAGCATGTATTTTCAACTCAAACTGTCAACTTATATTGACATCTGAATGAGTTTTTGCTGTCAATCTTCATTAGCAAAAACGATTGTTTCCTCAAAGTATACACAATTATTTATTACTAAGCAATAATTTGTATATACTGCCATTATCAACAAAATGGCTCAATGATTCATACAATTAAATTAAAAAAAAGAAGAATCCATCAATCATACTGACGGGGCCTTTTTCCCAAAGTAATTATTCAACCCTTGGCGGTTCTCCAGCAAATCGGCAGGCAAATGAACCGTACAAAAAAATGATTTCCAACTATTTTAAATTTGTATACGATCATTATCCTGGATGGGTTTGATTGTGCCTAGTTTATATTCTGATAGACAAAGCATGCATAAAAGATGGAGTTATCAAGACTTGCGATATTCATCATATGGAATCCCAAGGGGAAAGGTAAACACGAAAAAAAATACTCACATGAATTGGAAGCCAACAAATAGCAAAGGCCAGGACGACAACCACCACCATCCGTGTCACTCTTCGTTTGCCTTTCCTGAAAGTAAACAGATCAAAATGAAAATGAAAAATAGAAAAAAGAAATCCAAAGGTTAAAACAAAATTATATCGCAATTTTTTGGAAGTGGGAAAGGGATTTATTTTTATTTAACAAAAAGAAAAAGGGTAATATAACAACGATTTAATTGACTTTAAAGGTTCTTCAGGGTTCAAGTTCGTTAGTTTACTTGTTGGAATACTTTTTTGAAGCCTTGTCAAACTTGAGTAATTAGTCCTTTTTCGCGATGAAGTAACCGCTAACGAATGAAACATAAAATGTTTCCTAAACAGAAGCCAGTTTATCATCTACAGAACAGTTTCCAACTTTTTGGATTATTAACCAGTTCCTGATGCGACAAAGTTGGTAAACAAAGTTAATTGTGCTGCATGCAAGTGACACTTTAAAATTCTGGTTGCATTAAAAGTAATCGTAAAGAACAAATGTGCGCAGCTGAAGCATTTTCTGAGCTAGCTGAAATAAATCAAATCCTGCTTTCAGCCAAGTTGCCGTATGCACCTGATCTGTAGTGGTTTTTAATATTTCTGAGCACTTAAAAGTGTACTGTTAACATTTTCGCTATAAACTGCAAGTGCATAGGGAAAGGGGAAGATTTGAATGGGAAAGACCGCAAATAGAATGAGGTAGGGACATATTTTTAGAACCGACGAATGCTTGTGGGTAGAAGTGCCACCCAGTATTGGTTTATTTATGCAACCAGTTTGTGCACATTCGTAGGAGAACTAACCGACAACGGGTGTAAATGCCAACGAATTGCTGGTTTCCCTATCGTCGTGTTGGCCACTCAAAAGTTCAAGGGCTTTATCGGTAGTGACATGTGCCAGTAATCTAACACTAAACAAATATTGCCTCACACAGAATTTGCGTAGGATCGACGAGGCCAAGTACAGGGGAGCTATCGACATTTCATTAGTTAAAGTGGGCAGGTTGTACTACGTTAATGACAAAGACTAACCGTCCAGAAGCGTGTCTTGTCATCGAAGGTGACCAACCGATTATTTGCAAAAAGAAGGCGGACAGCAATGTATTTAAATAGAACCAGATCGCTTTTAGAACAAAACCATAGAAAAATATATTTCTGAGTGGATACGTGAAGGAACCATTCGAAAGAGTGATTCATTGTCAGTTTCATCGGTCTTGCTTTCATGCAAGAAATATGATCGCTGTACGAATCTGCATCGATTTCGGCCAACTAAATCGACATATTCATCAGAGGGGTAGTTTTCCATTACCAACTATGTAAGAAATACTAAAAAAAAACGAAAAAAAAATACCCAAAATATGTGAACCCATGCTGCCATTTCAAGTTCAACAACACGAGCAGTTGCTTTGGGATCCCGGAAATTATGCCAGATTTTTTTTTTTTAAAACGCCAGAAAATGTTTTTATAGGCAAAATTGGAAAAAGCATCAGAACATTGTTTGGAAAATACGCCAAAAAGAGCCAGAAAGTAAAATGGAAACTAGGCCAATTTGCAAATTGCCCAGAAATTACTTTATTTTATTATTTTACAAGATAGTTAGTGAGTAAGAAGGTAACTAAACAAAAAGTGTGTCTAATTAATTTGTTTATTTGTTACAACAATTGCTATACATTTTTTTTCTGGCATTTTTTTTTTAAAAAGATTTCTTCCAAAAGTTTTTTGGCATTTTTCCATTTTCAGAAATAAAAAAACGCCAGAAAACTTTTTGGAAAAAATACTTGAAATTGTGGAAAAATTTCCAGAAAAGTCAGGCCTCTTTTCCTAAAGAAATAAAGCCAGACTTTTGAATGGAAATTTCCGGGAACCGTTGCTTTGGCCTACATTGACAAATAAGTCAGATCTAATGAGGAAAATATTGAAAATGAAGGTAAATTGTGAGGGTATATATCTAAGGAGAGTGCGGGCTGACATAAAATAGTGAAAAGCGTAATTTTCCTTAAGCGCAAGTACCTAAGTTTTATAGCAGACACTTTGTCCTAAATCGCGGCAACAATCCTTTTGTGGAAAAAATAAATGTCATTTTCTACTTTGCCAAGACCATGACAAGAAAAAGTCTTAGCTTGAGAGAACCTTCTCTGGCAAAAACCGGTGCAAAAGTTGTACGTGCCCTTTACCTATCCACCTTAATTAATCACGATGCTTGTCGATGTCTATTCGTCGATTCATTTTCCCCAGCTTCAAAGTTACGAAGTCAATGTTCTAGTTCTTTAAAGACGAAGCGTGTAATACCTTTGGGTCAAGTACTTACATTAAAAGGGAAATAGACGCGCTGCCCATTTGCACTCGTTAGTTTTTGAGAGATGAAATGTAAAGCTCATCATCCGTTTGTAACTTGTAAGTCGGCATCCAATATAGAGGGCGTAAAGCTTACACACAAAAGTAAAGAACATGTTTTTGTTGTAGGTACTTATGCGATCTTGGGCGGATCAAAAGCCTTTTCTTTTTCTTTGCGAATAGTAAAAGGCTCGAAAATCAAGGTTTAGCGTTGACTAAATTTATTTAGTAAATAATAATTGTAAGAGGGGAAATATCTTGTTCTCTCAAAGCCGCTCTCGAACGAGAACGAGGAACGAGAATTGAGTAAAATGCGTAAGAATTTGTAAAAATTCGTGAAGATTCGTAAGATTTAAAATAAGAGAACAGACCTTTTGTAAAAGCAATTTCTATGAAATATTTTGTTTTGTTGAATTACAAAAACTAAAAAAAAAAAAAACGGATTACCGTTTGTCATTTAATTGACAAAGTATGACAGATTTGTCAGTTCATTGACAAATGTTTTGTCAGTTCGCTAAAAGTCACCTTTTTGTCAATTGTATCAAGAAAAACAAACAAAATTTTCCTTTATTCAGTTCAACAATGTTAAAAAGGAAATGAATCGCCCTGGTTTCTTTTGTGGTGCTGGTTAGATCAGAGTTGGAGCTGCAGTCGAAGAAGAAGAAATAAGAAAAAGAAAGAAACCTGATTGTTGGGTCCAAAATTAGTTTCTCGACCAAAGATGACTTCCTTATTTTTTTCTTGGCTTTAGAGTCTTCCCATTTATCATCTTTATCAGGCGTTCTTGGTGTTGATGCAAAATTATTTTTTTCCAATTAAAATTATTTATTTTAACTCGTGTCCAACGTGTCTTTTGATTGACAAACATTTGAACGTGATGTCAATCAATTATAACCGTCATATAAAGACGCAGTGATATTTCGATTGACAACTCAGCTATTTCTCCATAAACTCTTTGTCAGTCATTGACAAACGCTGATAGTCAATTCAATGGGAAGCAGTTTTTCGTTATTTCCATTTTCAGATTTTTTAAATTATCACAAAATACATCATTTGTCGATTTCAATACGACAAGTGAAAAAGGCGGGTTTTCAACCAACAAAGTATCGGAGAAAAAAGCTATTTAACCTTTCACTAGATGGCGGTTACATTTTTGGCCATTTGGTTTCCCTAGTTAAAATATTTTGCCCATTATCTAGTTCAGACTTAGTAGTATTTTGTTTTTATATCTTTTGAATTCGCAGTAGTATGAAATCCATTAAAATCTAAATGAACAAGTGCAAGTCTGTCTTTACATAAAGTTTTTCTATTTAAGTGTGCAGACTCTTTATACACTGAAAAGGCTTTTCCTTTTATTATGTTGTAAAGAAAACTCTGAGGCGATTCAAAAGGAAGAATTCACAAATAGCTTCAGTGGAGTAGTTTTCTAAGTCTATCCTTTCGCAGTTTGTCTCTATACTGCCAACCACCCAGAATATTCACATTTAAAATCGGTCGATCTGCATTTGCACTGATTCTCCTTTCACTACTTCACGCAAAGTAGACCACCAGTTATAGCAAAATAGCCTCCCACTGGTAGGTAGTAGCTTTCCATTTAATGCGAGGAGCCAAGAACACTTTTATACTAACAAAAAGCAGCAAATCTTTCCCTTTCATACGGCAGCTTATATTCTCTTTTACCTCGTTCGGAAAGGTGTAGTACATCTGAAAGGATTTTCATTCAAAAAGCAGTCTATTCAGTCAAGTTACACTTAAAGCGTTCGCCACTGCTAAACCAATAAATGATTCATACCTTCATATAAATTCAAAAGTACACCGCTGAAAAAGAAAGACGTCGTCTGCCAAATCTCAGTTTAAGAGTGTTACTAGTTTATTTTGCAAGGACTCATGTGGCAGGTGTTGCGTCTAAGCAGAATTGGAACGTGCAGATACGCTCGACACGTGTGGCCAGCTCTCCGAATGACTGTAAATCGCATACCACGATGTGTGTACGTTTTAGAAAAGACAAACTACACCTCAGTAAATCACCACAAACCACTATTACCACAGCCTTATCGGAAAGAATGAGGGTGCCGCCAACGCGCCAGCACTAATACCTACCCAGCTACATAGAAATAAAATAAATGTTTCATGTATGAAAGTAACATGGGTTACGGTGCGACAACTTAATATCTCAAGCCTGACAAATTACTCGTGTCTCGCTCACAATTCGTTGACATTTCAACCTTCTTTGTCAGGAAAGAGGAAGGAAACGTCTTGTGACACAGGAGTCACATTCGTACATTACATACACACAAACATTCTGTTGTTCACTTTTTTTTTCAACGTATCTTTTCTTCACATTTTCGTTCTGTGACAGTTTGTAATGAAATGTGTTGCTGAACAGGAAATTGTTTTGTGACGATACGTGTAGGGTTACCAAGCGCAGCCAACAATTTAAATAAACTCACTTGGATTAAACATCGCATCGTTATGAATGAATTCGTAATTTGGCTCATGATAACATTAAAGAACTGGTGATACCGGGGTTTTTTGCCCAGTGTGCCAGAAGGCCTGTAGCAATATGTGAATGTACGAGTAGTTCTCTGCAAAGCTGGAGGCAAAAGGGGTTTTATTGCGTTCTATGACTCATACATTTCAGGCTGTTCTTAGAGCTGATACCCTCACATCGATAGTATGGTTACTCGAAACTACCATCAATGTTGGGTAAGTTTTAACGTTACTACCGAACCAGTAGCAACGTTAGCTGTTAGCTCGTATAAAACGTTGTCTCCTCTAAAGCCAGTCAACTAAAAACATAGTCGTATGTGTCAGGTGGGAAAAGCTGCAGTGCAGGGACATCTGCAAAGCGGCTTATTCAATTTTCGTGGAAAATGTTTACACAGCAAATTAATGGTTGAGGAGAGTGGCCACTGCTTTTTATTTGGAAACACATGTAGGTATACGATGAGATAGAGGGAAGTGAGCGCAAAGCAATCAAAAATATCACAAATTTTTCGTTTGGGACTATTATGAGCCAAAAAAACAAGAAGTCGGAGTTTGAAAGATATCTTTAGCTGGCCATGAAGAGAATTGGAAGAACCAATAATTCTCGATGTGATTTTTCGCCGTCTAAAAAAATCGTTTTAGCGAAACAGCTCAAATTCGTCTCACAACTCAAGGCGCTGCCGAATTTTTTCCTGCATTTGAAAGAAATATATGAGCTAAAACTATAGCGAAGTGGTTCGGTGTGGCGGTGGGTAGGGGAAAAATGACAGCATGCTTTTAAACCGGTCGGAGTTCCAAAAGCCTTCATAGAAGAAGGAAGTGGTGTGTAATGTAATTAATTAAATCCGAAGTGATGCGCATTTTTCTTTCCGATAGAGCGACATCTTACTCAGATGGAACGAATGCTTTTCTTAAGTAGCTTTATCCAAAACAGCACATTGAAAGTAACGACAGATAAACCGCTTCTTGCTGGGCGGAGGAAAGTCCTTCAGTAGAGGAAGCAGTATCTTGTCCTAAGACTGCAGAATAATTGTGAATCTTTTCAAAGGGGGTATACAATGGACTGCTCCAATAATTGTGTCTATTGGAAAAGTCGTCACAAATGTGTTCACTATAGATAGGTGCATTGCAGAGCTGAATTCGAGTCTAAATGTGTGGGTAGACAGTTTAGATTGCATGCCGAAGGTCAATTGACGAACAGTTTACTCAAGAAGTCTTTGTTTTGTATAAGTTTTGGCGTTCAAGGACTTGGAGTTTTTTTTCGAAAAGCAAATATCAGAGAAGTTTTGATTTTTCATTAATGGTTCTTCACTTGAGGGCAAAGCTAAGTTGTCGGCATTCTTTGACCGTATTTCTTTCAAATCGTTGGTTGCTGGTCGAGAGAAAGCTAGCGATATAAGATTCCTTCGTTTAAGTTTTGAGATAACTCAGGTTGTGGGAACAACACAAAGTTAGGTAGATACCTACTCTGTGTTGACCGGAAAGAATTGGTTTTCTCATAGAATACACGTCTCAAGACGTCTTCCGCAGTCAGCACGATAATGTAGGCATCTTCTAAGCAAGCCCAAGAAGATCAAGTCCGACATATCTTCCCTAACCATTTGGGCATAACTCCCGACCATTCATATTCGTTGACGGAAGATCGAAAGTAATGGACTTCGGCATTCTGTAGGTCATTCAAATCAGAGCGTTCCTATTCAACGCGTGCAGACAAAAAAGGACTGAAGTTGGAGGTTTTAAATGAATTTCCTCCAAGCTTCTGTAAGATTATTAATCTATGCCAGTAAACACAGCTAACCTATGAAACTCTCTTATGTGTGTAAATACCTTGAGGGTTTATTTTAATTTTCCGTGAATTTATTAGTCTAAATTTTATAACTAAACTTATCAGATGGTAACTCCAGTGGAAATTAATTCATTCAAGTGTACAATGCATATGCTTGTAAAAGATAACGACTATCCTTGTACACCCATGCCATTAACCCAATTTTACTGCCTGTCATTTGGTAACCCTGACGACTTGTTACACCTAAACGAGGCTTTCACAAATTGACACCGAATAGCTTTTAAAGCGACAAAAACTTTCTGTTTCCCAGTTCTTAAACAATAATTGAGTGCTTCGTGTTCGCCTGGGTGGCAAATAAAATAATAAAAGCCAGCATCCAGTACAAGGAGGAGAGAATTTATTTCCTACGAAAATACTTTCTCGAGCACGTCAACACACATGCACAATTTATTACCAACTTAATAGGGCACAGGTACCTGCAAAATATTTCATGTGATAAATTTCACTCCCAGGCTTTGCAACCATTCCCGAGCAGCTACTGATGATGACTTTTTAAATGTAATCCTTACAAGGTAACAGTCAATAAACACAGGAGAACAACAACCCGCGCTGGTCGCTATTAGTTTACTCCAGACAAACAAACTCATACCGTGAGCATGGTCCATTTACTCGAACCTAATCGAGCACAATGAGCTGGAAATATATGGGGTTTGCGTTTGGCTAAGATGATTCCCTTCGCGGTACCTACTTGTATGTTATTAGTCAATAAAGGAATGGAAGGTGATAAGAAAGTCGATGGTGAGAGGATCTTGGTGGTTGCGGGGTATAAGTGAATTGTGTTTGCTACAAACCTTGACTCAGCTGATGGCTTACATCCGGGAGCACTCTTCCATAGACGCGCCAACATCCCCATATACAGGAAGCAAATTAACGTCAGTGGAGCGACGTACGACGATAGGAAGAACGATACCTGTTGGAGAAAGGAAAACAGAAAAAAAATCGTTAAAACATCGTTTTACACAAAGACATATCGGGGTGTTATTGATTTCAGGCTGTAGGTAGGTCACAGCATTCAACAAGGGCTCAATAAAAAAAAGCACTAGGCTCAGGGTACCTACGTACATCATGTTTCATCTAAATTAATTCATTTCCCGTCCACCTAACAGAATTACCAAAGCCATTTATTCTCCCCCCAATGCCCAGGTGTATAAATTAAATTCCTTGGTCTCCATTATTTTTCAATGTGGAACCAATCCACAGGTGCTCGTACCTATGTCAATCCTGCAACCGACAGACCGACGGAACTAAGCCTAATGTAACAAAAATAAAAGGTTACCATAGGACACGACAATAAAACAGAAGAAACGCACACAGTGTTGCTAGGCGGTGAAAAAGGATGACACTTTTACAGCCTGCGACTTCTCAGGCGAATAAATAATTCACATAAGCCATTACCTATCCATTATTTATACGAATAGGGAAAAAGCAAGCACCCTTCGGAATACGTTAGGAATATTTTTGCCGGCTTTTTTTTGTTCTTGTTCGTAGAGTACTGTAACAACTACCATTTATATAGATACTTATATATGAATTTAGCTGCCATAAAAAAAAGCTATGATTAGAGAGTAGACATCAGGTTAAAGGCATGCGAATTTGGTAAAGAAATATGCAAATGTCCTCTAGGCGACATATTTTTATTGTTGTAGGGTAATTAGAAATCAATTTGCATTTAAAACCACGATGTAAGGGAACCAATTTTTCAGAAAACATGCGAAAGGTTAAGATATTTAATTAAGACGTATAGAACTTTAAATTGGCAGCACTATTTTAGCTGGCGGCCATTTTGTCAACTGTCAAGTGATTTACTTGTAGTTTGGTTTGGCATTTCAACATGAATAGACTGACGCCTGAACAACGCTTCCAAACTGTTCAAATTTATTTTAAAAATCGTGGTTCTATTCGACATACGTATAGCGCACTACGTCCATTTTGCGGTCAACATAATCGTCCATCAGAGCGTTCGATTAACTATGAAATGTTTTCGCACAACCTTTACTCTAAAAAGTACCGCTAAATCTACTCCCATTAATCCATCTTTTTTGCTTAAGTTTCTGTAACAGCTCTTCTCCTTTAGTAAGCCAATCAGCTTTCTAGCTCGTTAATCAAAATCCGAACCAAGACTATTTATTTTTTAAGCCCAAAAAATGTTTTTATTTTTTCCATAATTTTCTTTGATAATATATGAGGCAACCTTCTGTCATCGTATTCAAAAAATCTATATATATAAAAATGGATCTTGGTTTGTTCGGATGCTTAAAACTCGAGAACGGCTCAACCGATTTGAATGATCTTTGTTTTGTTTTGTTTGTCTTACATCAGCGATGGCTTAGAAGGACAGAAAAGTTGGAAAATTCTCAACAGGTGGCGTTGTAGGTACACATTACATTTTTCATGGGGAAACGCACTTTGAAAAAAATAAATAAACTGGATAGAAATCGAGTAGTGACACTTCACATATAGAAAAAAATATGTTCAAAATCACAGTTTGTTGATCTTTTGTGATAGAAACACTTTACTGCTAAGTGCGAGAGAATCAACAGGTGGCGCTGTGGTCGATCTTCAGAGCCGCTCAACCGATTTCAATGAAACTTTGTGAATGCGCATGGTTGATTCCAACTTGAAAGATAGTATAGTTTTGGGCCCTAATGGAAACAAAGTGCAATCAAAAACAATACAAATAGAAAACCTTGGATTAAAAATAAATAAATAAATATTTTGGCGCGACAGGTCTGTGGGACCCAAGGCCTAGCTTCTCACAACCATTCGTTTTGTGTGGGTTTTCAATTTTTGGGACGAATGGAAGGGATCTAGAGATTTACGCAGAGTCCGAACGGCTCTTTCATGACAGTTTTACTCTCGGATGTTTGTCAGACGTTCGCGAGAGGTGGCGCAGTGGAAAAAATCTTAAGATGTAATGTAAAAATAATCGGGATAGAAATCGGGATATGGCACTTGCCATATAGGTAACAAAATAATTAAATTACTATAGGTATCTGGACATTTATGAAGCCTTGAATTTTTGTAAATGGTGTTCAACACAATGGAGCAGTAATCAAAAAGGGCGCCGTTGCACCTCCCTTAAAAAACGACTCTGCGAATTGTGGCGGGACTTAATACGAAAGGCCCGGGCAGCGCCGTGGGAGTACAGCTAGTTCTTTATAAATGTATTGCAAGTGTAACTCTAATGTGTTAAAAAGTCCACAATCAATTCCGGTCTCTATATACAGGGCATAACTTGGTGTGTTAGATGGAAGCTTCAGCACTCGCTTGATTAAATAACACTAGTTTATCAATGCCCTCCAAATGTTTATATCCCCATATCATTAAAGTCTGGGAATAGTGTGCCAGAATTTATGTTGTAAAGTTCCATGTCAAATTCGATTATTCCGAGTTCGTTGTGTGGTAGGTGTTCCGGTTACTAAGATGGTAGGATGTCTCGATCGTTGCATTATAATCCTTGTGAAAAAAAACTAAGCATGATGATTTTAAGGGTTGTCCTGTTTTTAAATGCGACCAAATTAGGGCTTAAATTATCGAAACTCGACCACGCATTTCTCTAGTCATCAATCTGCATTCAAATAGGCAGTATTAACATTTTTTCAACTTTTTGTAGTGGCAGTTTTATTTCTAACTGGGTTCTCCATTCGAGTTTGACTGCATGCGGCCAGTTCCACATACAGATCTGAAGCTTGAAAATTTTATCTTCCCTACCCCATATTTGTTTTTAGGTAAGTTACTCCAATGCACTAGGGATGACGATGGGCCTGATATGGTGCCTGGTATCAACCACTATCAACCTAACCTACTCCAATGCACAACCCAATATATAGCGCTCCGTCACCGGCACTAAATAATATGCAAATCTAGGAACTACACACCTATTAATTGGTCCTTGATTTTGCTCTTATGAACAGCAAAAAAACTTTAAAATCGATAATTTCATCTTTAAAAGTTCGCTTCTTCGCCAAAAGAGAAACTTTACCAATTTTGCAGTATCATCTTCTGACAGGTACTCCTACTTGGAGAGGTAAACCCAGCTATGGTGATTTATGTAACAGTCCTTAAATACGAGTCATTTTTGCTTTGCTTGACTTAACTTTTGGAAAGGCAAATATATGTATTTGTATAAATAACGAATATGAACTGTAGTTAAGAGGATGCGCTCAGCTCTAACTCTATGAGTAACTATTTGTCAGTTGCAGATTTGCTTTTTATTACAAATGAATACAGCTGTGCGCGAAAAATAGCGACATCCCTCGGCGTAAATATTTCATTATTTGGAAGTAGGGTACACAGTGCTGTAGATGGTGTATGGGACTATGTTTTTGAGTTTTACGTTCGAGTTTCCCTCTCGGTTTTTTTGTCGTTACTTGTTATGAATTTGAAAACAAACGCCAGTAGCTTGCCGTTGTAAATTAAATGTCAAGAAATGAGAACAAGGAGAATGAGTAATGTGACCTTTAAATTGGACATGATAAACAAAATTTTGTCATGAGTCAATGCCATAAGCGATTAGATTTTCTGTATTTGATAGGTCTTATCCAAAAAGACGTCTGAAAACGATATACTTTCAATAAACCATGGGTGGATGGAGATTTTCCAGGGGATGATTCGAACGCGTACATGAAGTTGATTTAACCACTTTCAGCTACTGTTTTTAAAGACTTGTGGAAAACTTTATTCACGAAATGGAGAATCGCTTTTTGATAAACATCATTTTTCGAGATACCTATATACAAAAAGTTCAGATTTATGTCGCCATTATTTTATTACCGCAATAAACGTACACAAATTGACATTGTGTGTAAATTTGCAATTCTATTTAGCCATTAGTCCGATGCTGACCAAGACCAACACATCTTGCTACATCTTGCTGTTTATGGTATTTGAATCTGCTATTACATTTCTTATGACATAGCAATGAACTTGTTGTGATGGTTTTTGCTTCCAAAAAAGAACAATAGGGACTCAACATGGAGGCAACTAATTGCCACGTTTTTGCTATAAATTCAGAGCGCTTACGACCATTACCAGGACTAACTAAGTCAACATGCGATTTAATGAAGTGATAAGCTCAGTATAAAATTCTTCATTATTCAAGCGGCCATTGCTCAAATGCGCTCAACGCAGGTGTCTTTAACGTTATTTTGAATGAAATCAGGTAATGAAATGTAACGAGCGCTGCCTGTAGCAACATGGAACAGTAAACTGAATTATAGCCAACACAATAAAGGAATGTTAATTTTTACTGGGATAGACTGGTGAAGCATTTGATCGATTTCGATTTTTTTTTGTTAATTTGTTAAGTTAATTTTGGAACATAAACCAGAATAATGAAAATAAATCAATGCAATACAACAATAAGGCACCCAAAATCTACTCTGCAATCTATCGTATTCAAAATCCAAACAAATTTTTGTGAATTCTAAGCTTTGCGTTGAATTTTGAAATTGTTTTTGTTAATTAATACAAGGTTAGAATTATTAGTCTAAGTAGAGTTACCCTGCTTTTGCAATTTAGTTTTTTGCTCGCGTTTAAGGTCCATTGCCAAACAGAATACACCACCGTCCTTCGTCGTGTTGGCGCCATAGGACAGGGGAGGATTAGATATAAATGATTTGCGTTTTTATTTAGGGTGATTAGGTTTTTTTTATAATTTTAAGGGTAGAATTCGATAGTTTTTGTTTTTTTTTATTTCCTTTTTGAATAAAAAATTTGATTGAATATGTGGGCCGGCTTTAAATGGGTAGACTAAGACAGGACGCTACCTTCACTGAGTTTGACGACAGAACATGACTTAGAACAACTATTCTCTGATGGGGTCATAGATTGTGGTTAATAAGATATTTGTGAGGCTATCAGACACAATTTCGGCCAGAGTGATAGCATTCGGTTGTGTTTATGACACAAAGAGACGATAAGCATGTCTCGGGTCCTTGACGAACCATTGCGAATATTTCTTCTTGGCTATTTTTTCCATAATTCGTTTCCATCATTCATTTCTAAAATGTGAAGTCTCACACCACCATACGTCGGCCACTTGCCCATTTTCACTAAAAACATTGTGCTAGTTGTTTAAATTTGTATCGTAGCTCAGGGAAAAGAGGAAGCAAAGCAAAATAAAAACCGGCGGAACAAATAAAACACAATAGAATTATAGTGGAAAAATATTAAAAAAAAAACACTTTTATTAGACCTGCTCATGCTCGCTCCTGCTGAAAGACTAACCCTCGTTATACAATTACCAGATCCTTCTCGCTCTTTCGTTAAGTTTATATACTCTTTCAATACATCGACTGCAGAGTTGCAATACTCATGCAGTTCGATACAAAATTCACATCGCTCACTTATCTTTCCCTTAGGCCCCAGTTATAGCCGTATATAGTTGTTGCCACTTCCGGAATCGCCGAAACGCTGCTAGAAGGTGGTCGAACTGCACATTCAGCTTTTAAGTTGCCCCTCGACCTTTAAGAGTGAAGAGCCTCCATATGCAACATATGAAACAAAGCAATCTTGGCTTTGATCAGTATTAAGTAAAATAATTTGTGTGGGTTTTCAATTTTTGGGACGAATGGAAGGAATCTACAATTCTACGTCGAGTCCAAACGGCTAATTGAGAAGCTCTTTCATGACAGTTTTACTCTCGGATGTTTGTGAGACGTTGGCGAAAGGAGGCGCAGTGGAAAAAACCTTAAGATGTAATTTGGCCCTTTCGGGATTCGATCCGCGGACCCCTCGTTTAGTAGCCCAACACACTACCACCAAGCCACTGCGCCGACAATCAGTATTAAGACATGCTCAAATAATAGTCTGGGATAAAATTACAATGCCGCATAGGGCAGAAGTCTAAGCTAAGCTGTAAATAGGACTTTACACTTTTACAGGCCATTCGCTGTAACATTTTCATATTTTCATTACAGAAATCCTTTAAAAAAACAATTTAAGTAACAATTTGAAAAAAATACAAGTTTCTGCATAAAACAAACGTACTGTTACTGTTTGTATACCTATGAATGCAATGCATGAATGTTACATTTTTATTTTTATTTGTGGTTACGTCGTTGTGACGGTATTTTGGGGGAGATGTATAAGATTAAAAATTACGCTTAAGGTAAATAATTACTCAATTAGCAATAATACATTAGTTACCACAAAGACAACAATTATGGTATTTTTATTTTCCTTTGTCGGCTCTTTATTGCTGTTTTTATTCGTTTCTCTCTTATCATTGCGGCAACGCTAACCACAAGAATAGTACGCTGACGCTACACAAATGCACACGAGAGACAAATGAAGTGTGTTGCATATTTGTGCCCATCTCGCATGTACTAAATTTTAGCATTAGCAAAGCCCTGTTTTCCGTTAACTTTGCAACAAACAACTGTTTAAAATCAGTGCTCATCTGTGCCCCTGCTTTGCACTGTGCTTTATCATTATACAATGAGAGAACCAAACCGCTTGAGCCGCAGGTAGTGAATTATATCACACCAAACGGAGCATAGCCTGCAGCGAGATGACTTTATCTTAGTTTTCGTTTCCAAATGGAATGAGGGTGACACAAATGTCTTTTAAATTAGGTACTGTCAACGAAATTGCGGTCATGAACTTATCCTGCTCTCTTAAATATGATTCATAACTTTTATTTTCCATTGTGGCTGCTTTAAATGCGAACAATTCTCTCCTGAATTCTCTCCTTATTTAAACCAGGAAAGGTTATCTCTATAGTCACCATCCACTACACATCTCCAGTTCAGCTTTTATGTTGAACATATTATACAAAGGGTACTACTTAACAACTACGTTATTACTAATTCCATTTATTTGCCGCAGAGAGTTTTATATTATTTCATAATCCTTTGCCTTTGAACATACTAAAAAAAACTAACTGTCGGAAATGTACTCAAGCAATAAACAAACACGAGAAAATAAATTGTTTGTTTGAAATATTTCAGTGTTCGGCATAAAGAGTGCATTCCTAGAAAAAGATTAAATTTATTATATGGGAATAAGTAAAAATTTCTTTGAATTCAAATAGATCGTATTCCTAGATTGAAAGACGCCAGCTATTGCGTTTGGGGATTTTATTCTAAAATTGGATTGAAATCATAAGAATATGTAACGAGGGACACATGATTTTGCGGTATAATTTTTTTATCTTAAAAATAATTGAGATAAAATTCAGGTTTATATTGTCATGACAGTAGATAATTTTGTGTTCTTAAAGGGCAAATTTAAATGCTTTTCGTTACGCCTTCCTCGTTTTATACCAAAAATAGTTGCTACATAGTATGAGTGTTTCATGCTCTCAAGCTTACCCTGTTACCCATTCCGTAAATCACTGACGGACGGTCCCATTTTTATATTTTGTTTGCTTCCACGGAGTAACTACCTATAATATTTCGCTATTCTACATTTTCCATTATGCAATATACATTTTTCAACCTTGATAGAGTTTAAATATGGTATTAAATAATAATAATAATAATAATAAATATGGTATTAATTTTATAAGCTAGTAACTAAATGGGAAAGGGTAGGTACAGAAAAAAAATAAGTACAACCGCGATAGGAGGGCACGCGAACGACATAGAGAAGTACGGGAAGTAATTTTCATAACCCAGAGTGCCTAATAGAACTTGGAACTTTTTTTTCTGTTAGTAAAATAAGAAAATTAAAATCAATTTATTTGTAAAAGTCGACATTAAAATAAAAGAAATACCATTTGACATATAAAAGGATAGTGTCTAGCAATATTGTATTAAATATTAGAAATGTGTTGTCTAGCAACACTATAATAAAATGTCAAAAAGTATTTAAAAATAATAAATGTTAAGACACTTTATACGCTACTACAGCAGAGAGAAGTCGCAATTATTTTTGTATCTGGAGAATACAACAAGTAGTTGTAGGACAATGTATGTACACTAAATTATAGTTTGAAAAAGTATTTACCTTACCTAAATATTTTAGCGTACATTTTTTAGTTTTATTGCCCAAAAAAGGTCTGGGGTTGTCAAAGGAAATTATGTTATTAATATAGTAGAGTAGAGTAGAGTATTATTCAAGCATTAAACCAGCAAAGCAGATTGTTTTTCTTTACTTATTAAATTAAGAATAATAACAAAGATAAAGACTCCCATTTTTAAAGTTGTTTAAACTTTCACCATTCGCCTTGTAAAAAGGTAGTGCGTGTTGCATTAGTTATGTATGCTTATAAAGTAGATTTCATAGTTTTTCAAAATATTCGCTAGCAAAGGGGCCTCAAACTTAATACCGTTAGCAACAAACGCACTGTACAAAGTTAAGGGTATCATTTTCCAGAAACACCCGATGCTAGTACCGTCGCATTGCTTTTATTTTTCCCCATAGTTCTGAAATATTCTATAGCACCTGTTTTTTTGACGGCCAGTCAATCTTTTCTATATCGTTTTCGAACGGGATAAGAAAATCACTTCCTTCAAAAGAATAAGCAGGTATATATAAGTAAGGCTTACAGAAACAGGGAAATTCCCTATGTTTTATTTCTTTCGCTACAAAATTTCGTTTTGTTTGCATTGATTAAGAATTGATTGAGCAATGGCGAGCTAAAGGCAGTAAAGTCAGAAAAAAACACATTTTAATTAAAAACGCTCCCTAAAAATAAGCATGTTAATTAAAGGAATAGCCTATGTCCTTCTCAGAATCTTAACTAACACTCCAAAAAAAGTTTCATCGAAATCTGTGCAGTAGTGTTCACGCCAACCGCGAACATAAAAAACGGCTAGAGTTTTATTATATGTATAGATGTATTGATCTTCGGGCTTTGGATACAAAAGGTCAAACGTGCGTTTTTATATGCGTAGGTATTGCAAGTGTTATATAGATTCTGTACAATAAAGGTTAGTCGGATCTTAAATTTTCATCTTTTGGTTACTTATACTTAATAATAATTATAAACAAATTAGGTTGTTTTTCTTATACAAAAAAAAAAGTCAAAAGCAGTCAAACTGAGGGGTGATTGATCGTTAACTATGGGATAAATGTGCACTTGCACAGCCTGTGAAAATCAAAATTTATCGATCTTAAGCTTATTTAAAAAAGGGTGGATTTAATGTTTGCTGCTTTTTTTATCAAATTAGCAGATTTCTATTTTTTTTAAATAGGTACATAAAAAAAATAAGACTAAAAATATAATTATATTTCACAAGAAATAAAAACTTTACTTTTTAAACTGTTTTAGAACCTTTACCACTTATGCAGAGAGAATTTATTTAACTAATTTCTGATGTGACTATACCAAAGTTTGGGCGTATTAAATCGTGCAATATCGATTGATTTGCTTTGCGCCGAACTTAAACCGCTCATTTTGCATATATCGATGTTAGTGAACGACTATAGAGAATAGAGCCCTTGTTAGAACTCTGAATATTTTTCAATTGTAAAATATATTTAAATAATTTTTCCACCATTAAAGACCCTATCTGGATGTGGGCACATTAGTCAGCTATGTGCACATCAGTAAGCATACAAAAATATGACGAAAGTTTTGTAGGTGTAAACAGTTGATAACTTTTACGCAAACTTTATTAATACGGGATAAAGTTTTTAATTACTTTTTCAAAGTATTCAATAAGTGAGTTTTAAACACCATCCATTGTAATGGATGACCTGTCAATATTATTAAACTTGAGGAAAGTTTTGATATTTGCTTTGTAGACGAGAGTTTACAAAGATAGTTCAGTTGTTTGTTTGTGTCCAGGAATTGTATTGCTTTAATATTTTCTTGTCTATTACTATCTAAAGAAGGATGTGCGTTAAAAGTTCTATATGTTTCCTTTCTTCGAAATACTAATTGATTCCAACACCACTTCCGCTACAACGAACCAAACTTACATAGCAGTACATGTAGGTAAATATGAGCTCTAATAGCCAAAAACTTTAAGGTTCTAAGAACATTTACATAACTTCGTTAAGATATCAATAAAATAAAGCACAATGTATGCGTAGAGTCATAAAATATTCAATCCGATTAAAATATGTAAACACATCAATAAAATGGAACAGAAGGGTACGTAGTTTAAAGTCCACACACTTAGGAAACAAAACGCCTTATTCACTCTGTTATCCCAAATTGAATCTACTGTGATAGACAATTTTTTCTCTCTTCAAATTGATCACCGGGTCTCTGAAATGACAGTTTCCTCATTGCTTTCAGCCGTTTTCGAAGCAACTCCTAAGCTCAAGATTGTGTGACAAATCACACTTACGCAAGAGGCATTTGTCACACAGCGAGAAGATTTGATTGATAATTTATATCGACATTAATCTATAGACTGAGTTGGTGGCTACGCCTACAGTGCTGCTAGTACAAAAAGGATTTTATTTCTTTTAGACTAATGAGGCTCACAATTGATGCTTCAGAGTATATTTTCACTCAATTTTCCATTCCACAAGTAATGGGGGATGTTAGGTAGGATTTTGTTTTAAATTCGTCCAATTTAAGGTACAGCTTGTAAACAAAAATGGAGAAAATAAAAACAAAGAAAATTGAATACCCAGAACTAGTGTGTCCTATGCGTGTGTGCGTGTATGCCGAAGATGTCTTAAACGTAATGACGATCTTATCAGGAACAGGAGATTCCTTTCACTGTCAAAGTGGTTTTAGATAAGAAATACGTTGCTTTCTTTGTGCGCCACTGATAGTAATTGAAATAAAGCCACCGTAGATAGCTTTTCGGATAATGCAGTAGAGATTCCTCGATATTTTTTTTTGAGAAATCAAGGACTTTGGGTAAAGAATTTTGATTGAAAAGAATTTTGAAAAATGAATCTCTCCCTTTAGGTTTATTCTTACAGTCCTGAATTTTGTTGGAAGAATAATTGAAATACGGAGAAAATTAGTTTAATAACTTTCCAACAAATAAATAGTGGGGCTTCAACAACATGTTGTAGTTTATTTGTTCGTTAAAGTATTGATGGAGAAAAAGTATCACTAGATTTCAAATTTAAGCCCCTTCGAAAATATATTTTAATCCTTATCGATTTTGTGTTTTGCACGTTTAAATGGTTAAAGTTGGGATATAAGTCATTCAAAAAATGGAATGTGCTTATGTTCTGGAGATCATTACAGTAGAACCTTGAACAGTTTTATTTAGAAACAAGGCGAAAATTAATATTTTAATGGAAGAGTCTAGATTGATGGCAGAGGCAAATATTTATTTTCAGAAGAACTTTGATTTGCGTGCAGAATTAAAAACATTGGCGGGCGAAGTCAAGATTTATCTTTGCTGCACGCACTGAATCACTTAACAGAACAGAGGGTCAGTTGAAACGAGAATATATAATTAGAGCGGTGATTAGACGTATAGAAGGGATGATTACAAATAGAGTCTCTAGCCTTGAAGTGTATAGGTATACCTACTTACAAAATGTTAGAAAAAAAAACACTCAACGATTGGAAAAAATCAAAAGAAATTTCTTTATCCCACGCCATTAAGTAAATTTCTTAGAAGAATGGTAAATAGCTTGAATGAACATTTGGCTACGGGTAAACACTTGGAAATGTGCCAAGAACTTAGGAATTCAGGCAATCCGAAGACCAAGGAAATATGGTAGTCGGAATGTTTTGCCTACCTCTGGTCTCTTATTTCATTTTCGCTTTACGCACCGAGGACCAAAAATCCGTGCTAGAAATTTATTCTTCATCTTCCCTAATATGATGTCATTCTTGGAGTTCATACTTACTCTGAGATACATCAATGAACCGTTTTATACCATAAAGTTGCTGTTATCAAAAGTGGCACAATTCGTCTGAAATTCGGCTATTGTTGGAGATGGGTGCTCTCATAAGGTAAGAGTCAATATAAAGGTGGTGCGGGTATCGACTTTAGCATAAGTGTGAATATTTTCTTTATTTGCTTTATTTATTTATTAATTAGTCGGCTGCAGAATAGTGAGATACAAGGACGACTAATCTTTGAATAGGATATTGTATGCAACATGTATAACCCAGTTATCGGGCATACTTTCTTTCCAAATTCTTGGCAGATGATTCCAACAAATAGGCTACAAAACATACCTCGACATATGCTAGTAATTATTAGAACATGCGGCTCTTATAAACATTTTTGATACTGTAACGACCCGTCACAAAAGGCGGAAACCACTGAGAAATCCGCCAACCGCCACTGATCACCACCACTGATCGCCACCACTGGATGCGCTGATACCAACCGACGATGTGTCATCACTCATACCAGTACCCCGAAGCCAGAACCACTGACCGTCACACAGGAAAACCAGCACCAACACCAGCAGTCGAAATAACAACTACGCACAATGCAGATTGTCACAACGCTTACAAGTCACACTTATTAGGTACTCGTCGTGAAAGTCATGAGTACCCGGGAACAAAAGTCCAAAATCCAAATTATTAAAGAATAAAGGGAAAAATTGTTCAAGGCGCCAAAGTTCGTTTTTCTTTGAGGACAACCCTGGATCTTCTTTTTGAACAATCAAGGCGCAGCAAGAATATGGCCAGAGCTGATATTTTCCCATCGGAATGCTTGCAATTTAAAGAATCTGATCAGCTCGATAAGTAGTCTAATTATATCTTTGAAAAGAGGCACTTTACTGTATCGAACCTTGGAAACTAGATTCTGTTTATCATGGTATTATGATCTAGTGCAAAATAGATTGATACGCAGTCGGATTCCATCATCCACCATCCTTCGTATTTCCATTCTTTGGCACAACTTTGGCATCGTACTTCAAACAGGCTTTGTAGGTTGTTAAGATTCTCAAACTGTGACTAACGAGGTTCCTTTCGATTAAAATTAACTTCCCTCTTACTATGAAGGACTCATTAAGGTTATTCACTACCTGAAACGCAAAGTCCACTTCCTCTTAATGGCTGTTTAAAAGAATCATCATTCCGTTTGCCTTTATTAGTAATTAACACTAGTTATCACGTGAAGATAAATAAAATATCAATTAATAAGGACGACCAAAAAGAAACTAGTCTCAATTTTAGGTATTACCCAGCCCGCTGCAGACATCCACAGTTTGTAAATTAGCTTAACAAGCAAATTACCAAGCACTTTAATATTAGTTCCATAAGCATAAACATTGAAATTTATTCCGCACTTTGCTTCCATTATTATTTTGCCATCCTTATTTGAATGCTAAAAATGGGGAAAAAATATACATTCCCATTTCTTCCATGAAATGAGTGCTACTGCCGCGCCTTTTATTGAACGTTAAACTTATTGATACCCACGTGGCTATATAAAAAAAAAAGAAAGAAACAAAACCATCAAGGCCTTTTCAGTGCCGCAAATACCCTAAGGAGTTTTCACCAGAATTATACGCATACATCCATCCCAGCGGGTGCTATTCACCCACATGCCATTTCAATAAAAATTGCGGCAAAACCGCAAATAAAACTAAATACACACAGCAACGCCGACAAGCATAGAACCAAACGACTGTTGAAACAGCTGGAGTTACACGTGAGGCGCATAAAACCGCAGCGATTCCTGCCACAGGCTGATACAAACCGCATATATTAAATACAAGCGATGGGGAGTCAAAATGCTTATCTTACCTGTCGAAATCTATTATTTACGGTCGCCTATTTGTGGGCATTTTTCTGCCAGCACTCACCTGAAAACCGACGAGACTCCAAACGTCCTCTTCCGACGAGAACACACAGGCGGTGTAGTTGTGTCCTCGGAATTTATATATCCTTACCGAGTGTGCCAAGGCCACAGGTATCGCTGTTGTAACGATTAATATCCATGCCATACAAATAGCCCTGCGGAACATAGAAAAGATGTATACTCGTATTATGCATTATGGATTCGCCAATAAATCTCAATTATATTGACATTTGAAGTAGATAACAGTTACTGCGCTGCGGTAGCGATGATTTAGATTAGACGAACTGTATGTATGTATATACTTACAGCATTGCGTTACGTTCGGTACGCAGAGACATACTGGTCACTGGATGTACGACAGCCAAAAATCGGTCGAAGGACATTAGAACGAGGGTGTATACGCTGCAGTGACATGTTACCACAATCATGTACTGGACAAATTTGCACCATAAATTTCCGAACGGCCATTCGGGTAGAACGTAGTCGGTAGCCGTAAAAGGAACACAAAATATCACGAAAAGGATATCGGATACGGCCAAGTTTATAATCAGTAAATTTGTGGTTGAACGCATTTGTTGATTCGCAACGACCACTGAAAGTAGAGAGGAAAATTCTTTTATTAGCAAGCTATTTAAGGACCTTATCGGGCAACATAAATTTGAAATAATAAATGTGAATATGAATGTATTTACCGTTAAATGACAGATAGTTGAAAAGGTATAACAATATGTGTTTCATTCTTCACAAAACACTCATCTAACTCGTAGAATTCTCCCTGTCAATCTGCTAGAATCAACACAAAGAGCATCCCATCAAGGACCTTTATTTTATAATTATCCCTTCAATCAATATTAAAACAATATTGCCTTGCAAAACTCTCCAGGAACACAGTGAAGGGATAATAATTAACCTGATTCCAACGACAGTGTTGACAGTGCTATTATACATACACAATGAAATGTTTGTTCAAGCTACGACAGTGACGGCTGGTGACTTGTTTTAAAACCACAAAGCATACCTAGCTAGCATCTAAATTTTAAACGAGGTCGAGAGCTTGTGAAACAGTGGGAGGTCACTGCATTGTGCAGAGCCGTCATCATCGCCATCGTCGGCAGTAGTTGTCATATGTGAGTTTTATTTATGTCCAAATGGAAATAACTGCTTCTGGGAAACAATTTCACGTTTATTTCCGTGAGCGGTTATCTCAGATGCAGGGCGCGTGGGGGTGCTGGAATTCATTGTTCTTTTACGACCAAACTCGTTGCTGAGCTGTCTACTGGAAAATGAGTTTTTTTTTTGGCAGGATATATCAATGCAACACTAGTGAGAACCAATTTTCGGTTGCACCACATGACAATGTGGATTTCGCTGGCTCTGATGAAATTGAATCTGACAGATGAACATATACATTCAACTGGTGGTGTAGAGAAATTCAATTTCATCGAACATAAGGTGCCAACGGAAGAATAGAGGATGACAATAGTGTCGCAATTCCAATTGGTAATCGGGGTATTGAAGTGAAGAGAAGTAGATATTGTCTGGCGGGGTGATGACAGCCTGACGGATCAAACTCTTTGCGCATTGAGTTTGGTTTTTATAAAAGAATTAGGGGAGGTTGTTATATACACTGTTATGATCCTTGAGGAATAACCTTCTCCAAGAATGTAGTTGGAAGTTATAAAATACAATTCATTTTGAGTAATCCTTTGATGTGTTTTTGCTAGCTTTATGGAGACCGATTACTTCTTCTTGTCCATTCTGAAAAGATAGTGCGCATCTGAGAACTGGATGGCCTCTCACATAAAATGAGGAATACAACAATAGTTTCCATTCTGCCGTGGAAAGAGGCTGAATACACATACAATTTATAAAGCCTGAGGTGGGTAGGCAACGTTGTGTGCATGGCAACTAGGAACCAGTCTCAGGTAAAAAACAGAGGGAAATACTCAGTCTCTACATCGAAGATCAAGCAAGATCTGGAAGCTCGTAGTTTTGCATTGCAAACGAAAGACGCAAAAGACGACAAAAGTCCGTATTGGAATACGGATTGTAGTCAATAAGACTTTCATTGAATAACACGTAACATGGCAGTAGGCTTGGAAAATCTTGTGATCTGTTGGTAAATGTCAAAAGTGAATAGACATGCAGAATGCCAATTATGGCCATTGACTCTATTGTAACAATTTTTCCCATTCAAAAGCTTCATCGCCGGGGATGGTACATTTAACCCATCTTACTATTTAAAAGAGAAAAGAGAGCCAACATTTTCTGTAAGTTTTTCTGTATAAATGGTCTATGTAACCTTTCGAAAATCGTAAAAAATACAGCTTCAAGATCAGTTTTTGTAAATATTCAAGGAGCGATCAAAGTCAGTAAAACTGCTTACCTGAAAACAGTCATCCCAGTGCAACTGCATCTTGCAATGCGATTGGCCATTCTAATCGGAAAATTGGATCCCGGTTACGTGGATGGGATTTGAAAAAGGAATTTGAGAAGCGAACTATACGAGCGTTACAACGACATCGACGTACTAAGAAAAGTAAGAATTATTTGTCTACCATAGCTGGGACGTGTTGAGTGAATCTACCAGGGCCGGCCCAACCATATGTGCAAGATGTATAAGGCGCCAAGTTCTGCGGGCGCAAAAAAATACTACCAATAGCAGTTTAAACTAAATGCTTGTTCAAATGAGCCTAAAATAACAACACCCATCAAAACACTTGCAATGTTGCAACTTCAAGACCCATATGCGAGTTCATTTCTTACCTATCAATTTCAAAATATTTCACCCTGTTCGTGTAGGTATATTTCCTTCGCATCCTCTTATATTTTACAAAATTGTCTAGTTCAAAAATCTCAAAACAAAAAAAGTTTCACCTCGAATGTGCAATTTTTATTTTGCACATTCCCTCGCAAAGTTTTCATATGAAAGAAATCAAACAAAAAAAAATCTTCCTACGGAATCGCTTGTGTTGAACGTGCAGGTTTTTGATTCTGCACATTTGACATGGATGATATTTCTCCTCTACAAAAGAGAGTAACAAATTTCACTTAAATAGTTGTCATTCTCTTCCACTGAAGTGACTTTGAAAAATGAAAGTCTATTGTGAAAAAAGGAAAGTTGCGAACTGCGATAAATGCGTGGAATTGTTATTGCGCAGGCGGTTCTGAATAACGTATTTCTGTGGCTTTGACTAATGGCATTTCTCATTTTCACTATTAGATATACTCTGGTGCATGTTTTAAAAGGGAGCTTTCTCTAGATCTTGCAAAGGGCCGGCACTGGAATGGACTCTAACGCTTTTGATTGAAGAGGCAATGGAGTGGGGAAAGAAATCGCCAAATAAGTAGAAGAAGACTTCAGCCTACTTGTAAACAGCAATTGGAAACAGGTAGACTTATGTCCTATGCTAAAGAGACGCCTTGGTTAAAGTTGCGGCGCTATTTAAACTAAGTTATTTCTTTCCATTCAGTGGATCGTCTGGGAATCACAATATACAGAATGAAACACACATTTGGCTAAATTCTAAATTCAGATTTTTCAGTATTCCTTATTTTTCAAACTCTGTGCAATGTTCAAAAAATTATGAATAAAAATAGTTTTAACAATTTTATACGACAATTTTAAATGAAAAAAGCTTAGCACTGTAGACACCCTGTGATACTGGATTCGTACATAACTCTCCATACTGTAAGAAATGTAATTCATTAACTTTAATTAACAACATAAAAGCAAGTTGTGATGCAACCGCAAATTGTTGTTGATTTCTGATGGAAGGCACAATCTGACAAGTAACTAAGTTTGGCCAAAATATATTAAACATTAAGAAAAATATGCGTAAACTATTTTTTTAACACAATACTTCTCTTCAAAAAGTAAACCAACCAAAAGTAAGTCAACTGGGTTTTTGTATGAACATAGTTTTCAACTTGCACAACTTTTTAGGGTTTGTTTAAGTATTTTTGATAATGAATGTAATAATCAGATATGGGTTGTTCTGTTTCCAGACATTTAATCATACAGCATTCTTAAAAACTTTACAGAATTTTTTGTCATGGAGAATTGTGGAATGCAGAATAAAGTACCGCCCCTTAATCAAACTAACGAGGCACCACTCGACCTCCATTAGTCCCGCATTGAATCAATAACATATATGGTTTATACTAATTGATTTGCATTAGTAAATCTCGAAGACTTAACCACAACCACTTATATAATAGAATCACACTCAATTGCGTGTATAATTAGCTAGGTACCTTCGAAGACCACACTCAAGAGTATCTTAATTATATCGCCACAACCACTGAACTGGTTCGTCCTTCGAAAACCACAAGAGCTGTAGAGTGGACAGGGTATCTATTTGGGTATTTGAATTCAGACGATTATTCTGAACAATTTGCCAATTTTATGAGTATGATTTAATGAAATTTAAATTGGTCCGAAATCCTGTTGACTTGTGTATTTTCTTTTGGCAGTCGTCGAAATGAGTGTCCAAACATTTATCACCCACGAGAATGGCAAAGGAAATTCTTTAATTTGCGACGACCAACGGTTAATTTATGACTTCCTTGTGAATTTCAATTTGCGCATTCAACCACAGCGCACGGCAGATGAACCAACCAGTATGTGTTTGTAGCAACAGAGATGTGAACACATGCAAGCAGTCGGAATCAACCATAAAACGGATGCAATTAGTTGGTGAAACGACTTTTCGCATTGTCGCCTTTCTGATAGCTTCGTCGTCGTTTTGTGTGCGGTAAGTGCTTCATACCCTTAAGTAGAAAAGGGCCCTCGACGAATACCACCACCAAGCCAATGAGTGATGTGCACAGAAACAGAAAAAAAGTAATATATATGCAAAGTGGAGGAAACTATTCTTTTGTTTCCTCTGCTGTCCAAAGTTTCGCGTAGAAATGTCTCATTCCTTTGCATTTGCTTCTGTTTAAAAGGCACAAACTTCGTATGTATAGATGTTGTCATTATTATGACAAACTTGACGATTATTTTTAAGAAAATTTAAGAGCTCGACTGTGGACAATTCAACATGTCTTAAGAGACTTTTAAATAATTGTGAAGTACTATTGAATTGCGAATCGTATGTTACTAGTTTTTTTTTTAACTGACAACAAAGTGGGATTTTCAAACGAATGTTCAAGTTTTTGCTTGGAGATTGATGATAGCTCCGCATTATTAATTCCTGTGACCTGTAGTCCCTGAACGTTGTTTCTCCGTGGCGTTTTTGATTTTTTTTTTCGAATATTGAGAAATCCCTGGGAATACTTAAAGGGATCGCGTTTGCATATCGCTTCCAAAAATGTCAAAACAAAGGCTGTTTCCACTGTTTTATATAGTGTTTGATATTCAGTCAATCATGCCAAATCACAAAGGCAAGTTAGACGGTTGAGCAGCACAGTCAAATGACAAAACATTTTTGTCGAAATGATTGTTCGTCATTGCTAATGTTGCGCGCGTTGCACCGCAGACTCCAATGGCCCTTCAAATACTCAACTCTCCAATATTTTGGGGACAAATTCGAGACAAATGGCAATAAAGGCCAATGAACCCATGGTATCCGTATTGATCCATACTCGGTATGAGATGCAATTGCAGAAGTGGCATTTATCATCTGAACTACATGGGTACGTACACCACGAAATAGTTTTGTACGACATAACTATTCTAGATTCAATAATTCGTTGTAATTGACCCTAAACCATTTGACAATCATGACCAAAGAATAGTCCTATAAAACAGTTAAGAGAGGAGACCTCTGTCACATCTTTTAATCTATGTTCTAGTTATTTGATTAGCATGATTTACTATAATAAGAGCGAATAGTTTTTTATTTGAAATATGAATGGTCGAATCTTATTTGAACAATGTTGTTGAAATCTTTGCCTGAAATATTAATACATCAAATTGATTTATTAGCTCAGTAAGATTAAATAAACTTAGCTCCAGCTCCAATCAATTTACCGCAAATCAATATTGTCGTCTGAAGTTCAACAGAAACCTAATCCAATCGAAAGCAAATAATAGATTAATCAAACTGTCTTTTGAAAATATATTTATGTAATCAGCAGAAAGGTTGGTTTTTTTCCCTTTTTCTATAAAATTAAATGAGGAGACATTCTTTGGTCGTTCTAGAGTAATTGTAAAAAGACCAAAAAAACAGCAAGCTCCTTCCACAACTCGATACTAGAGGGCTATTGCCAATAGACGACAGCCTGTGTAACGCTGTGTTTGTGAAGTTATTTTAAACCTATGTACATTTTTTATTCATAATTATTGTGTGCGGTATTCAGTTCACCCAATCGCTTCTTGAGAAAAGGCAATGGCCGTCATAGAGTTATAATTATAATGCAAGAACAAAAGCAGCAAGAACAATAGTAAAACGAACGGAATTCAAGAATTCATTCAACTAATCGTAAACACAAATACCGAATCTCAACAGCATTGTTTGGAAAGGAAATATATTTATTTTTGAAAATGGTTATAAATTCCGCATAATGCGATAACGATGGGTTTATGAAAGGAATGGTCCACTTGGAGCATCGTTTCCCTTCTGTGTATATTTCGGATGTATTCATAAGAAAACGTTTAGCTTCGGTTGTAACCAAGAAAATATACAAACAAATACCTATTTACAACTGAGATTACCAAATCCTCTGTTATATATTCGTACACGAAACTCATCGTCAATGAAAGAAACTTAAAGATGTGCAATAAAACAAGTTGTGGAGGAACCAATGTGAGTGCGTCCTTTAATCAATCCGATAAGATTGACGAAACGTTTTTTTAAATATCGCACCCTTCCGGAAACCTTTCACTCAACAAAAGGTCAATTTAATTAAAGCAATCAATCAAGTTTCTCGAACGTTGTGTACAGCAGTAACCAAGATGAGTATTTTAAATTGAATGCATGACTGAATTTGCACTACACAGTTGCCTTGACAATGCACCACCAATGACAGCGTCAAAGGGAATTTCATTGGGCTACTCGGGCGTATGTGGAACTTTTTTAAATTTAAGTGCTTGGCCACGAATGTTTTTTTCCAATAAAATGAGACACAACAGGGCAACAGGAAAATATTGTAGCTACCTAGTAAAGCCGGAAATATAACTATCGTTGCCCTCGTTGTTGCTCATCCGAAGTAAGTAACTAGGGACTAGGCAGTAATGCAAGGTAAGCAGTATGTAGCTATAGAACCGAACTAAATAAAATAGAAAAAAATGGATTTGTATTACTATCAATATGCTCTTATGCTATTTGAAGACGGGTATGAGGAATTTTGTGCAACGAAAGGCAACCTGTGCTTACGTGAGATCCCTACAAAACTAAATACCTCTCTTGAAAAACACTACATTTCCCTACATAATCTAAATAGCTCCTTGAAATACAAATTACCAACAGACCACAGCATGTCCATCGGTATGTTTACGAAAGGACATCTTGTTTTTTAGTTATTTAAACCTACATTGTTTTATGGTGTAAAATTCGCACAACTATTGTGTGCGGTAGTCAGTTAACTAGGCTCCTTGTTAAACAAAATTCTCATAGAGAGTTTGAATTATACAATATACAAGAACAAAAGTAACATGAATGACATTCATGCGAATACAAAGAGCATGTAAACTCAATTATCCACATCAACAATTATTGCAAACATAAATTCAATGGAATTGTTTTGGATGTAAATGTATTCATTTTAGAAAATGGGTAGATTGTTATGCCTTGTGCACAATGTTCGAAGAAAAAAAAATGTTTATGCTGACGCGGGCTGGATTTTTGTATGCCTGGGTTTTTGGCATCCAGTATTAACCGTTGTCAGACTACAAACAAAATCAAAAACTAAACCCGTTGAGAATAAAGAAAGGAAAGCAAAACATTTATTTTATTAAGAGAACTTTATTGGATGTTTCCAGTTAAACGTACAGAACTAAACTCTTCGAGTTTTTCTTCTCGACTTCTATTTATAACATAAAAATGCTTACGCTAACAATTGCTTACCCTAACAATACATTGCTGGGATTCATTCGCGCTTGCATTCGCGCTTGCATTTTGCATTATTGGGATTCATGTTGCAACAAAATAACAAAAAATAATCTTTTGAGAATTGTGTCTAATTACAGATAACAGAGTGTGTGTATGACTTTATAAAAAAATGTATGACATTGCAAGAATCAATTTAAAATTCCTTTTCTTTTTTTTTTTGTTTACTTTGTTCTGCTACATCCGTAACACCTCCTTCCTTAAGACACGTTTATGGGTATCTAACCCTTAAACTGGGCTCAATACGGTCCAATGACACGGTATTTGATATGGGTGATGATGATCTCTTTGATCGTGGCCTCGTTTTTTCATACTTTTCCTTCTTGTTAAAGCATCTATTGAATATAGATAGTGTTGTTCGACCACCGGAGTTGAAGTTACACTTATAGACAGCGATTCCCAAAATTATTAAGATGATGGCACCTGTAAGCCCTGCTACGATACTTCTGCTTTGCTCAGGGATTGGTTCAAGAATACGTTCCCAAAAATATTTATGATTCTGAATGTCTACTGCCAAGTCATGAAGTACATCTATGTTCTTAATATTTAACTTTTGTATTGGTTTCGTATCAATGTTTACATTTTCCAATTTTATATTTAAGCAACAATCTTCTAAATCGTTAAACGTGTATTTGTCTTTCAATGTTATGGCTTCTAACTCTTTATCTGTTTTTATTACCGTCTCTATTGTTTCAAATTTACAATCTTTACTTAAAACTAATATTCCCAAATTTCTTAATAACCCGTCTTCTTTTTCTTTATTACAAGTACAATTGAATTTAGTTTCCTCTGTTACAATGAATATAAAAATATTTTCCTTGATTTTATAAAACATTTCTATTTTAGAGTTTACTGTTTTAAGAATACAATTATGTGCTTTATTTCTCATAAACACATTTATTTCACAATTATTGTAATCTAATGTACTTTTTAAAATTTGAGTTTTACATATGTAGAATCCATTTATCTCGTTACAATCATCTAAATTATCTTTAAGTACATAAAATTCTTTGTCTTTACTTATCATTAAAAACTTATAAGCTACTGCGATTATAACAATACCATTTTCGATAATTTTTGGTAGTACAATTATTTCATACATGTCATATTCTTCATGTGTTACTAAAGGTATCTGTAACAATACTATTACATCTTTATTCTTTGAAAAAGCTCTAACATTTATTTCCTTAATTACATTAGCATAATTTTCAATAGATGGTTCAAAAATAAGAGAATTTTCTGATTTAATCTGTTCCAATTCTTTTAGTAAATCATTTGGTTCAATAATTCTCGGGTGTATTATACCAGTTTGAATGAATAAAAGACTGTCCATAATTTGTTCAATTTCCAACTCCAACTGAGTGATTTTAAAATTAACTTTTATTTTTATCTCATTAAAGTAATTATTTATTAATTGCTTTTCTAGCATTTCCTTTTCTTCGTTCTTAAATCCATTGATTGTGGTTATAATATCGTTAATTTTGTTCCCTGTAGCATTCTGTAATAATGTTACATCTATTACTTCCTTACTTAATCTAGTCATAAGTTTTATATTTTCCTCCATTCCATCCTTTATCCTATTTTCATTATTTTTAATTACGCTTATGGCGTTTGAGTAATAATCAGCATCATCACTATCCATAGTGCCGAATAGAGTTTTAAAACCTTTACCAACTATGTCTATTAATCCTCTACGACTCCTGCTTCTTCTACCTATTATATTGTAAATTACTTGAATCTTATGGTCTAATTTGGCAAGATTATTGGATGTTCTTTCTTGATACTCTTTACAGTTATTCAGATTAGTTACACAAGCATTATTTATAGCATTTACTATTTGTTTTATATTATCCAAATGGGTTTCTGTATCTCCTATATTTATTTTGCTCACTAAGGTTAACTTACTACCTATCTCTCGACCATATCCTTTGTGGTTGAAATAAATTCCGTTGTTTTCCTTGAGGGCTCTTATCTCTACATTTCCACCGAACGACTCGTAGAAGGTTGAGAATCTGTGAAATAGGGCCGAATATTTGCTTTATTGTGTTTTTGTGTTTTATTTCCTAACTTAATTAATACATAGTCATCATGTACCTCTACTATTGTATGTGGACCTTTAAATTTGCTTTCTAGCTTTCCTTTTACCAAATTCTTAACTAAAATTTGCTGTCCTACTTTATATTCTAAGGGTTTTCCTACCTTTTTATCATATCGAATTTTTGCTTTTTGCCTTGCCCGTAAAGTTTTATTCTTGGCTGTTATCGAAATATTTAAAAGTTTAGCTTTTAGTTCATCTAAATAGTCATACACGCTCTTCTCGTTACTATCGTCTACTTCACTAGGTTTGTTCGCTAGGTTTCCGAACACAAGTTCGTTGCACTGTTGTGTTGTAACAAAAGCTAGCATATGGCATTTGCTGATCCCAATCTATCATATTATTTAATTCTTTTGCTGTTGCCTTTAAATATTCCAACAAACGACAATGTGCTCTCTCAACTCCACCGTTTGCCTGGGGATGAGATATGCTTGTTGTTATATGTCGCATTTCGAATATTTTGCAAAATTCTTCGAATAATGCATTACAAAATTCCATACCGTTGTCGGTTAGAATTATTTTTGGTAATCCAAAGTTTAAGACCCATTCGTTTACAATGGCTCTAGCTATTGTTTCCATAGCTTTATCTTTCAATGGTATAAATTTTATAAATTTGGATAAGTCGTCTTGTATTGTCAAACCAAATTTATATCCGTCTTTGGTTTGCTTAAGAGGGCCAATCAAATCCATTGATATTTTCTCGAGAGCTCGTTCTGCGGAGCTTACTATCTTCATTGGATTTCTTCTAGGTTGTCTAATTGTCTTTTCCGTTTGACAGTTTTCGCAGTTCCTGATGTATTCTTCGACATCTCTTTGCATCCCTTTCCAAAAGTATTTTACTCTGATTTTCGCATAGGTTGCTTTCTGTCCTGTATGACCTCCTAATAAACCATCATGGTTTTCCTTAATTATGCGTTGTCTCTGTTCTAGGTCAATGATTTCCCTACATGCATTGTTTTCGTTACTGTTCCCTTCTTGAGGTTCTAATTGCTCATCTAACTCATTTTCTTCCTGCATAATGTCGCGTACCATCTCGTCTATTATTTGATCTACGTCTTCGAAGTTTTCCACTTCTGTATTGTTATTGTTCCCTGTGTTTGGCTGCATCATTCTAACGTTTCGAGACAATTCGTCTGCGACAACGTTTTCGCATCCCTTTTTATAACGAATTTCATAATTATACTCCTCTAGCTTTAGTCTCCATCTTACTAAACGCGAACCGGGATCTTTGACGTTAAATAGCCAGGTCAATGGCCTATGATCAGTTTGCACTATAAATTTCCTGCCGTATATGTATGGCCTGAACTGTTTTGTAGCCCACAATATTGCCAAGCACTCCTTTTCAGTGGTGCTGTAATTTTGTTCCGCTTTGTTCAGCGTTCTACTGACATACTGGATAGGCAGGTCTTTACCACTGTTCTCTTGGCTGAGGACAGCCCCTATCCCTTTGTTTGAAGCATCCGTTGTGATTATGAACATTCTATTATAATCTGGATACTGTAGCACTGGGAATTTGGTAATTGCATCCTTCAATCTTTCGAATGATTCCTGTTGCTCCTTGCCCCAATTAAATACTATGTCCTTCTTTAACAATTTATTCAAAGGTGCTGCTATCTTACTAAAATTCTGTACAAACTTTCGATAATAGCCTACCATTCCTAAAAATGATTTGATACCCTTTTGATTGTTTGGTGGTTGCATTTTAATAATGCTTTCTATTTTATTGGGATCAGGCTTAACCCCTTGGTCAGTTATAACATGACCCAAATACTGGACTTCTTTGCGAAGGAATTCGCACTTGTCCGGTTGTAGCTTCAAATTAGCTACCCTAATTTGTTGAAGAACTTCTTTTAACTTATCGTTATGCTCTTCGAGGTTTTGTCCATACACAACCACATCGTCGAGGTAAACAAAGCATTTAATGCCTTGTAACCCGGCCAGCACGGTGTTCATTAACCGTTGGAAGCAGGCCGGAGCATTTTTAAGTCCGAAGGGCATTCGTGTGTATTCAAAATGCCCGTACGGAGTGCTGAATGCTGTTTTTTCTATATCATTATCGTCAACCGGAATTTGGTGAAACCCCGAGGTAAGGTCGAGTGTTGTAAAATACCTCGCCTTTCCTAATTGATCAAGAATTTCGTTGATGTTTGGGAGCGGATAGTTATCGGCAATCGTCAACTCATTGAGTTTACGATAGTCGATCACCATTCTCCATTTTTTGATGCCGCTTGCATCTGCCTTCTTTGGCACTACCCAAAGAGGAGAGCTCCACGGAGAACTACTGTCCCTTATTATTCCGTCTTTCTTTAATGTGTCGACCTGACTACGGACTTCATCCTCGTGTACCTTTGGGTATCGGTAAGTTTTGGTAAACACCGGCGAAGATCCATCAATTGTCCTTATCTGATGCTTTGTCACATTTGTATGCGAAAGCTTTTCGTCTTTGATGCTAAACACATCACTATACTCTTTGACTATGGCCAACAGACTTTCCATTTCTTCTTTGTTCATATGCTCGGTACGAACATTTCCGATTACCTTTGACGATCTTTCTGTACTTTGAGACATTATTTCATAATCATCAAGATTTTTACCTGTAATTCTTATATTGCTGATATCCAAATTTTCCTCTGTAGTGTTTAATATTGTAGCAAAGCATTCACCGTTATTATTACTTGTAATGCATTCTGATACAATTACTCCTTGTCTTAACTCTTGTCTTGGGATAAGTATCTCTTTCTTAAGACTAGTATCCTTTTCCAGTTTTACAACCCTGAAGGTTTCACTTCTTGGCTTTAAGAATTTTTTCTTTCTAAGTATTTCAATGCTATTTCTTCATTTCTACTCGTAATAATACCTTCTTTGTAATGTATAGAGTAACCTCCTTCCTTAAGAAAGTGGCTACCCAATAAACCATCATATTTGCCAAGTAGATCATTTTCTATAACTTGCATCGAAATTTTACTTCCCCTTAATTTACCCTTATTATTTGGAAACAACTGGATTTCTTTAATTACTTCGCCCATTGTTTCCTGAGGCTTAGCTCCCAATCCTTTGAACTTGATTATTTTAGAAGTATCAACCTCACGCTCATAAACACATCTTGCACAAACCATTGAAACTTCTGCCCCCGTATCAATGATAAATCTTTTTATTTCGTCATTGATAACAACATTAACATGTGGACTTTCTAAATTTCCAACTTGGTTAAATATTGAAAAGTCCCTAACAATTCTAACGTTTGCCTCACTTTTAAACTCTTTTTTATTTGAACTAGTACTTGGACCTGTTCCTTGGGAATCCTGTCGTCCTCTTCCCCTTTTAGGCTGGCGGCAATTCCTTGCAATATGCCCGATTTTTCCACAATTATAACACTTTGTCTCAGTAAAATTTACCCTCGCTAAGTTCCTATTTGAATAGTCCCTATTAGTGTTTGTCTTAAACAAATTCAGACGCTGCTCTTCTTCCTTAGCATATCGACTTGCCTCAGCTAAGTCCTTTGGCTTTTGAGTTACCACATAAGTTGATAACTTTTCTGACAGCCCATTGATAAACACTGTAAGACTTTCGCCTTTTATGTATTCTATTGGACCTTTCTGATCCTCCTCTTTCACACCATGAAGTTTACTCTGCATTAACCGCCTCTCCAGGGTTTCAACCCTCTGTGTATATAACGCTACAGATTCATTTCTGCCTTGATTAATGCTTATTAGTTCTCTATGTAACTGTAAACTACTATGTGGCTCCCTAAAGATACCACTTAATTCTGTTTTCAATGTTTCCCAATTTTTTATTTCTTTATTCATAAGGATGGTTGTGGCATTGCCACGAATTTTAGTCTTAATGAATTTGAAAAGAATATTTTTTTGGGATTCAGTTGCCAATTCCATTGCGTCATTGCAAGCGTCTATAAAACTAAAGACTTCCTCGCTGTTACTACTAAAAGTAGGGACGAACGACGTCAGCACGCTCATTGGAACTTCTGTCATTTCTAGATACTCTAAACTATTTTCCAGATTTTCTAAACTATCTTCCAGATTTTCGCTTTTAACCTGACTTTCTAAGTCTTCGTCACAACTTATCTCGCTATCACTACCACTAGCGGACATGAAAGCCTTCCTGGTGACCCAGTTACTTAACAAAATTTTATAATTTCCCTCGTTATTTTCTATCCAGCTAATGCTTTTCGTTTCTATAATTCCTGAAGGGAATTTGATTTTAAACATCTGCTAGGCACTAGGAGATGCTGGAGATTATTAAAAAAATTTTTTCTTTTAACCCGTATTGTTTAGTTGGAACACACCAAAATATTCTCTTATCTTATTGATTGCTTAACTGTTTACGCTAATTACAGAAACATTGATCGCTAAATACAGCACTTACATTAACAATATTACAATGAAGTTATCCATAGTGAATTCACGACCAGAGCACGCTTCACAGCTACCTTAATCCAGATCCAGAATGCAGGCACAGCTTCAATTTCTCACAATGTTCTCTCAAATGTAATATTTAAGTTTCTTGTTAGCACTTCCACTATTTTGCTTTAGCGATTCACCTTAGAGTGTATAGTTTCTTTATCACGACCGTTTTTATTCTTTCACTGCGTATTTAGTTTTTTCTTTAAAGGATATCTTCGTATCCCACCGCTGCCACCAATTTTTTGTTATGCCTTGTGCACAATGTTCGAAGAAAAAAAAATGTTTATGCTGACGCGGGCTGGATTTTTGTATGCCTGGGTTTTTGGCATCCAGTATTAACCGTTGTCAGACTACAAACAAAATCAAAAACTAAACCCGTTGAGAATAAAGAAAGGAAAGCAAAACATTTATTTTATTAAGAGAACTTTATTGGATGTTTCCAGTTAAACGTACAGAACTAAACTCTTCGAGTTTTTCTTCTCGACTTCTATTTATAACATAAAAATGCTTACGCTAACAATTGCTTACCCTAACAATACATTGCTGGGATTCATTCGCGCTTGCATTCGCGCTTGCATTTTGCATTATTGGGATTCATGTTGCAACAAAATAACAAAAAATAATCTTTTGAGAATTGTGTCTAATTACAGATAACAGAGTGTGTGTATGACTTTATAAAAAAATGTATGACATTGCAAGAATCAATTTAAAATTCCTTTTCTTTTTTTTTTTGTTTACTTTGTTTTGCTACATCCGTAACAAGATACCTATATTTAGTTTTGCATAAAAGTATTTCCTTTTATCTATATTTTGGATTTATTTTGAAGAAATTAACCAAGCCAAAGTAGGGAAACCTTCATTATTTATTCGCTCATGCATCACACCCCCAATAAGAGAAAAGAAACTGTAAAATGCGCAAAAAGGAAGAGCTCATATAACAAATAGTCAATCCAATGAGACATGCGGTAGTGGCTGAGACGAAATGATTTTTTTTTTATATTAGTCGATTTAATTAAAGAAAATCAATCAAGTTTTTCAAATGTTGCGCACAACAGCATCTAAGATGAGTATTTTAAATTAAATGTATGATTGAACTTACACTAAAAAGTTGCGCACCACCAACGACAACCTCAAAGCGAATTTTACTCAGGTGTATGGGGAACTGCTATTTTTTGCTTAATTTGTGTACTGGGAATCAACTGAGATTTTTTCAGTATTTCCAAATGGCAATTTAATGAGTAACAGAATAATATTATAACTGTTCGCAAAGTGTTGAGTGGGATAAAAAATTGTTATTTTATTTTTGGGACGCTTCGTGGCTACATCTGGCATGAAACCTATAGGGAAAATACACGTCGAAAATCAGTTAAACATCCTTTCATGCGGTGTTATTGCGAAAAACATAAATTTCGCATTTAAAATAGGTAAAAGGTCGAGTTTAATAATAAAAAATCATTGGATTTTAGTAAACGACCTGCATCATCGCTGCATGACATTTTCTTGTCCGATACCAGGAAAATTAAAGAGTTATAAAGAGGAGACAAAAAGGCAGGCCAATGAATTCAAATTAGTTTTATACTGGCAAAATAAATAGACTCGTCGGCAAAAGTATTTCGTCAGAAATGCCAGTCGCTCTTAGAGGTGCTTTTAAAAGCTATCATTAACACTTACCATGTTTTCACTGAGTGAAATCAATTTGGTCCCATCGCTGGACCGGTCAGACCTTTTTGTGGTTAAAGTGCGATTTTTTTGCTGGCATAATTTTTTTGACACAATCATATTTCACGGTTTGTTTGTCGAAAAATCCTCTAATCGTTTGAGTTCAAAGTTATTATGATAGATTTATTGTGCACATTACCATTTGGATTAAAATATATGAAAAATGGCAGAGTTAAATATGGAAGATCGAGCAACTTTGGTGTCGGAGTACGATTGTGTCCTTTCTGTTTAAAATATAAGTGAATAATAAAATGTATCAAGGTATACCATAAATATCCAAATTAGTAAGCGCAAAAGAGTAAACTCTGTGAAAAAATTTACTTCGCACTGGTAAAAACGAAAAAGTTATACCTTATTAGCGAGAGGAGAATTTTGAGGCTTCTATCTGAATTTGGTTTAAGTAGACAATCTATAAGGAAAGTATGTAACTCACGAAAACAAAATCAGGTGGCTACAATTCGCCCAAGTGTATAAAATGAATCAAGAAGCTTCTGTAACTTAGTTTTGTGGACGGACGAGAGTTCATTTGAGTTTCATGGATCACCGAAAAAATGATTTTTTGGAATGTCGAAAACAGATAGTCAGAACCGCATGAGTCGTTCAGACCATTAAGCACGATGGCGGGTCGGTAATGTTCAGGGGTTGTATATCGCCTAACGGTATATTTGGTTTCAATCGATTGAACAATGAACCAGCACAAATGCTTTAAACAAACATGCATTCCCATCTGGCTATTTGCTAACCCTGCTGTTATTTATTCTCCAACAAGATAACACTCCTTGCCAGAAAAGCCGGATGATGGTGCAACTTTTGCGGCACATTTAACCAGAAGAACACAACTGGCCACTCCAAAGACAAGATTAAATACCATTGAAGATGTATGAGTTTATATTAAAGGAAAAAGAGCTGTTTCTCTGGCTCGGAGCAGAGAAGAGTAAATTTTTGTAGTAATAAAGCTCTGGGATGACGTTCCCGCAGTAATGAATAAAAACTCTTCGAATCCTTTCCAAGACGATTACCAGAAAGTTGTTGAAGTTAAAGTGAACATATTTGTTTAATAATTAGTTTGATTATATTCCTTATTAAATTTAAAATTATATTAAGTTTTTTAGTAAAACTTATTTGTCAAAAAAATTATGCCACATTTTTTACGACCTGGGGTTTTACGATCACAAATTATGGAAAAGTATGATATCGGGTTGCCAAGCCATACCAAGGTTCTTACGTATTTATGCAAGTCTTTTATAGACTCAGCAGAGAGATTTTCGAGGTCTTGGAAAAAATATCTTCTAAGAATTCTGTCTTTGATGTGTCAGAGTGGCGGGCAGTGGCAAAGAAAATGTGTGGCGTCCTCGTGCGGGCAATGATTGTTCTCCATCTATCATTTGTCGCTGCCAGTATTTTTATTCTCAATTGCCTGTCTGAAGTTGCAGGGGGTATCAATGCTGATTGAGTTTTAGTAGAAAATCATTTCTTGTCAGCTCATTACCTTTTTCAATTCCGAGAACTCCATTAAATCCTGGGACCCAGCCGATTCTTACATTGTGCTTACTTAGAAGTTAAGATTTAATAAAACCACAGAGACCGCTTTAATGACCACTTGGCTGTCAATGAAAAAACTGATTTCTGCATGAGGTATTGCCTGTTGTCATTTCCAGGAACCTCAGCCTGGAACAGCTGAATAGATAGTGGAAGTATTTCAGATACAAAACCATCTCCAACTCTGACGTCTTGGTACCATCTGTATAGATGGCTATTACTTATTCGTTTTAAAGCACTGGCCATTCACCTTTACGGGGAAATAAGTGTAGTCACAGGTGTTTCCCGCGTATTTAATTAGAATCTTCGCATGACCCCTCAGGTTGTGTTACCAGCTCCTGTCTATCATGGAGCGTTGTTCGCATTAGATTACTGTACGAAAATATTTGGGTATTTAAACTAATTATATTTAAAGGAAGTAGTACATACAACCCTTAATAACACACACCTAAATGCTAGATAACATTCGATTATTCTAAGCTTTGAAAATGCAATCAGGCATCTTAATAAAATATCGTGATTGAAAAAATGATGAAGCACATACCTTAGCACATTCATCTCGACTGTGAAAGAATGTAATAACCAAAACCTCGTATGCGTCGCCAAACCAATCGAATAACCCAAAATTGGATTTTTCCTTCTAACGACATCATACACAATTTATGCGCGTCAGATGGTTTGTATTAGCTCAAAGGAGGATTCATCATAACTCTGTCAGTAGACGGAAATTTGAATCGAGCTCGCATATTCAAATTTGTTTGTCTAACGTTATATGAATCCCAATCAATCCTACTGATCCTTGAATATCGAGAAGCTTGTAAATATACATTCTGGAAAAAACATACATATATATGCATGCGGCTTGTTATCAGACCAATCTGGTTTGCGGGGCCAAGTGGATTTGTGTGCCAATCTTAGTGTGAGTGAAATCCTTTTGAATCCATTGAAACGTGTTATTGTTTGCAGGCAGGAGATATGACGTAGCCATACAAAAGAATAGCACCCAAAAGGAGCATACTGAAATCTTTGTTTCAATTTTTATTGAAAAATTTGTATATATGCCCCCTTTGGGCACAGTATAGCACAACCATTTTTTTCCATGTTGTTCCTACTGGGGACGTGCGAAGTGTGCCTGCCTTGAGGATGTTTACAGATATTGAACAAAATATTAAAAAAGCAGCGGATAAGTGGAATGAATGTATGCTGCAAAATGGCAAGTGTTTCTAATTCTATGCGGCAATGCTTTGAGAGAGAAATTGGGAGAAGCGATTCACATTATTTCGATATTAAATATTTTCAACAGCGAATACAAGGATCGAATTTGTAAACAGTAGCAGGCGGGGAGGTATTGTAGTGGGATTAATATTCATGCTGCAGGCTTAATAATTTAAATATATTGTGGCACATGATGTGTTACAAATTTGATGGCAGTAGATAGGTACCTACATATGTAATATACGTGTACGTATGTTTAAAAAAACATATTTTAACATTTTTAGACTTAGACTTCTGTCGGAGAAATATTCTTCTTTACCAGGCATTGGAAGAAAAACAGAAAACGCTTGATGAGCCAACGATTCGTAAATTATATGTCAAGGGTATTTTTTAATAATGGACAACGACAGAAAAAATGGTTTACCTTTTATGAGTTAGGGTTCATGCGCTGGAATACTGAGCAATGGGTTTCATAAATTCGTTGCTCATCTTGCAAAGTCTGAAAATATCCGTAAATAAACCTGTCCTAAAAAAGTTCATTATATGCAGATATGATTTGTTTGTGTAGGAAATATAACTAGCCCTCATCCACCACGCCACAATATCCATATCATTAAAATCTACAAAAGGTACAGAGGTGCTTCTTCATTGGTGCCAAAAAAATAAAAACGCACACAAAAAGAATCGAATTGTGAGTAGTTACTTCTTGCGCAAACTGTTTATTATTTTTTTTTTGTTAATCACTGAAGATGCAAAACGATTTCAGGGAAACAGATCCAGTAGTTACTTATTACTTATTGAGATAGTTCACAGGAAAGCGAAACGAATATTTTCATCATTTTATTTCATTAAAATAAATAATCTTTTTCACGGTTCAGTTCAAATTCTTTAAGTGCCTTAAATTCTAAAATTCAGCACTTTCAGTAGTTTTGTTGATTAAACACTAGCGCGGTAACGTTTGCTAAGCTCATTTAATTCCGACATAAACAGCATAATAAAATGGAGTTCGGTCAATGAAGTGCAATTAAATGTTCCAGTGCTGTCTGCCCAGTTAAATGCGAATCCCAACCCCCTAGTCATTATCCATGTATGATGCTTGCATTAGCGAAACGAAAGACTTTCCATTTTCGGTATGTGTGTGTGGTCATAATATATAGGAAGTAGCCAAGGACGCTTGGTTTTCTCAAAGGGTACAGGAAATATTTTATTCCCTTTGATTGGTCTGCAACGCATTCATTCGCAACAAATTTGAGTAGAACTCGTTCTGGTCTGGTACTGGCTATTACATATAAAATCGGGCTATAAAACTAATCGAAGATATGAACATTGAGATTTCTGTTCTAACAGATATCTTTTTTTTCGAAAGCTCAAATGACATTTTCTATCAGGTAAACCTTAAAAGCATAGAAGCGCATATCTTTAGTATATAAACCCTGATTAAAATTTGCATTTATTTTCCACGACACCGAATAGAACTGTGGTAGACAGACTTTCATTACTTTTAAATTATTGTTCAACAATGAAAACACGTATTCCTTTTGCGTAGTGTTTCATTTTTACTATACCTAAGGATATCAGCTCGTAAACTTTTCTTTTTGTTTTGGTTGACAACACTTACCGCAGAAATGTGGGTAAATTAAGATCTTGCGTGAATTTTGGAGCACTCTAGATCTAGATTTTAACTTAGTTTTACAGCCATTAAAATGATTTTCAAAGTGACTATAAATTCAACAGTGCCTGAATAAAAATAACCTGGAAATAAAATTAAATATTATAAATAAATATTTCTTGGGCACGTGAGTTTGTGCCGCTACAACTAATGATATTCAAGTTAAAACTGATTTTAGTTTGAATATTTTGCATTTGGGTACGGAAAAATGCAAATAAATTCACATAATATTACCTGCATTAACATTTTTGTGATATTTATATTGGATAAGGTATTTTAGCATCTCCATTAATGGGTGAAGGTTATGTGCCCACATTTTCTATTAGTGTCAGCATTTTTATTTCTGTAAACCAACTCCCAAAGAAATGAAAACAAAGTTGACAGCTCACTAAGAAGGTAATAATTCTGTCATATTTCGGTTATAAGTCATAGCAAAATATACTATTCTATTAATTCCAAACTTAGTCACCGGTAAACATCCCGCACTTAAGAACTATAAGCACTTGAATTGTCACGGAAACATTTCTGAACTGCGCATTTTTATGTACTATCATTTTGGCATCACTTTTAAAAGTCTGAATAGCTTTTTTGGCCTGACTGAGTCCTGGAATTTCTTCTCAATATGAGAAGTGCCATCTTTTTAAATCCGAGTTTAAAGCTGGTTTAGAGATAGCACTGAAAGGGAAAGGATCAGGTTTTATAAATGAGGTTTCGGAGGTTTTTGCTGGCAAATTCATCAGCTCTTTCATTTCCTTCAATGCTCTCATGGCCCGAAACCCACAATATTTTTCTTTTTCTTTTCCTAGAACTAAGCGTTTGGAGGAGCTTAAGGCCTTAATAGCCGGTTGACTGTCCGTCAATTTATGGATGTTAGCGCCTTTAATATGAGTTTGAGATGAGGTTTGCGCATTCGATAAAAGCATGGAACTCTGCCTGAAATATATTGCGGTCTTTCCCCATAGGTACATATTGAAATTTTTTGGTTTGGTCTACAATTTATTTGTTAATTTAAATTATATTGAGTAGTTTGTTTAGTTAGACCAGGCTTATGCCAAAAAAGTTATCAATTAGGTACTTCCTATTTTTACTGCAAATATAAAATGGAACGAACCACAAAAACTCTCCTCTATAAGGCCCTTCAGTCAACGCTCATTAAAATGAAATCACATTTTAATGCAAAATGAATTATAAGCAGTTCACACACGCTTTCTCCACACTCCGTTCTTCCAACTATTACAGGTATCTCATCCTAACCGCCATTATATATCCAAATGTTTGTTGCCAAAGTACTGTAAACTGGCAATCCTTAAATTAACATTGTGGTTGAACACAATTCCGTTTTTCAATACTCCATTTAAATGCGGCAAGTCTAGGTATGCCACAGATAGTTATATAATACTTTTACTAATCACCATTCCCATTACACAATTCAATGCAAATACTCTTGCAGTAAAAACCAACTAAAATAAATCTATTTAAGCCAGAATCAATAGTTGATGACAAATATTATGGCCTTCGATATTAGTAAAAAAAAACATGTCGCCAAATCTGTATGAAAAACAATGCGAGAAAATGTAGAGAAAAAACCGAACGCATTTGTAAATATTCCACCAAACGATACAAGCTATGCTGTAGCCAAACCAACCTTTCATGCTAGGGCACTTTTGTTCCTGGTCACCATGTTGTTTGATCCTGAAAAGCAATAAAAAAAATAAAAGTTTCCAGTTGTCAGTTCATTTGTTCGCCCACTGTGACAGGGCTTGTCCACAAGGGTATATTTTTTTCGTAGGAGGAAAAAGTTGTTCCTTTGCGTTAGGAGATACGGTTTAAAATTTATGATATTCAATTCCTGCCACAGAGACTCAATGAAAAAGAGAGAAGTGAAAATCTCATAAAGCTATCAACAAAAATATTCGCGCGAAAACTTTTTATACACAAAACACACACATACTTTAAGGATAAACAGCTGAGTGGGTATTCACGTCTCTTGACATTTGAGCTAAAATTACATTTTCCATATATATAAAAAAAATACGAGAAACATTACGTTAGGTTAGGTTAGGTTGAGTAGGGTGTGAGTTCGTCACAAGGACCAGGAACCATAATGGGCTCATCGCCATCCCTATATAGGAACCTTCAAGATCAAAAACCTAAACCAATTCGCATTAGCATTACGTTACTGCGATAATTAAATACAGAACTCAAATAAAGAGTTAAACATGTGAGCGCATATTTAAAACATGTTTCCGAGGGACAAAGAGGTATAGCTTATAATTATGTTGATTTTTTTGACGATCTAAGCAATAGCCGATGACCAATATTGGATAACTTTTGAACAGGGGCGTTGAACAGGCAGAAAATAGGTCATAATTTTGTTTAATTCTATATTTATATATTAATAACGAGTTTGTTAATTTCTTTGTCATTTATTTATTTACTTTTTTAAATTATTAATGTTCTTTTGTTTATTTATATAATATATATCGTTTTGTTCATATTTATTTACTTATTTAATAAATGTCTATTTATTTATTTATTTGTTAGTATATATTTATTTATTGGTTTAAGTCTCTTATTTTTGAGGTTTCTGGTTGATGTTTTCCTCAAAACTTACTTGTGTATAGGTATGTTTTCTATTAAAATAGCTTGAAAACGTTTTCCAGTAGAAAGACATACATTTGTCATATTTCTGAACCGTCCGTGGAAATTCGACCGAATTTGTCTGTAGACAAAGTAACGAAATCCAACTATTTTTTTACATTATTTATTTCTTATTTATTTTAATTTATTTATATGCTAAATCTTAATTTATATACATTTCCGTTATGAAATAAGAATGGAAAAGGGCAAAACATGAATATTCGGTTCCATAGTAACACCTCGCAGATAACTCTGCAATACCCCTGAAATGAGATTTTATGATTGCTTACTTTTAGGGGTAATTAAATTGCATACCTTTATGGGTTATTGAGACTCTCCAACAGGTTCTAATCTAAGATGATTAAATTCGTTACTATGGAAACATGACGACTACAAATTGAATGGCAACAAAATGCTTTCGATTAACTGCTAAGCATTTTGTATGGGAAATTCTTAACTTCATTTTACCAGTCTTAATGGCGACATATACCTTCGATTTTTTGTTTGTGCACATCTATTGCATATTACCTTTTGAATGATATAAGTTTCATTCTCCTCATTTTATGATAAATACTTTAAAAGTGCACGGAAACTTTTAATGTTTGCGTATTAATATAAAGATTGTGATATAACACATTTTAAATTGTAAACGAAATAAAATGATGATGATGTTATGGAAAATTAATTTTCTCATACATTTTGTCTGGAATAGCTCTTTTGATGATATCTCGAGATTTTTTTAAATGAATATTTCCTTAAGCACGCTGGGTCTGGGGAATAACCTGATAAATGTGCTACGAAAATCGTGACCAGTCGAGACGCAACGGAAGTGAAATCAAAATGATTATCCTAAATTCAAAAATTCAATAAAATTTTTTTTAATATAAAAAACTTTCTCTCTTTATAATTTTTCTTTATTATTTCTTCTTTCCTTCTCGACGGTTTATTAGCAAGCGAGAAGAACAGTAAACGTTTAGCGTTACGTTATCAGGGTTTTCCCCTATTGTGAAAAAAATTACTTGCAGGATAAATTCCACTGGAATAAACTTATTAACCTTTTGGACTGAAAGGGGTTGCTTACGATGTGAGCATTATGTTTTACCCAATATTTTGGCGCGACAAAGTTCAAGGGGTCAGAAGGTACCGACTCTTCGAAAAAAATAATTTACGCTGTTTTATTATTTTTCTGACTTGGGACTCTTAATTGCATTTTAAAATTGTTTATAAATAGTATTTCTTGATTGCTAAGTAAAATCGATGAGAAAAAGTGTCGTCTTTCATATGTTTGTATTGTAATTGTTCAAATCGATCAACATGAATGTAAAAAGATTGGTCAAACTTTTGAAAATGTGAAATCTACTTCAGGTCTTTGATTTTGCATTTTATCCATTCCCACAAACTTGAACAATTTCTGTATACATTACGAGGCAATAAAACACCAAAGTAATGGAAGAAAAGTTTTCCCAACTAAAAAAAAATGCTCATAACATCTTATACTCGGTAACATCCCACTCAATCTCAAAGTTTGTGGGTGCTCTTGCGTTTATAATTTAGTATCCCTTATACCTACGTCTTCTGTCTCGTAAATGGAAAATCTAAGGATTTGACGTTGCCTTACATCTCACACTTACACTTGCAAAGAGATTGCAGTGAACACGAACATACCAATATAACATCTTCTTCGCTCTAGGGAGTTTGATACATTGGACTATCTCGGAGAAGGAACCATGTTCTTATTTTGCAATTTTGCGATGCTTAATTTTGCGAATCTAAAGTGGACTTTGGGACGGAATTATATTGTTTTGGGATACCAATATTTAATTACATAAAATGCATATCTTGTAGATTGCTCTAGGGTATTTCATCTCCACTAAGTTCATTCTAATTGATTTTCTTTAAATCCCTTTAAGCGTCATTTGGTCGTTAATTGTTTTTCTTCGTTAAACATGCTTCACAAATAAAGTGTAGCATTAAACAGAAAGACCATAAATATTTTATTGCTTTCATTTCAAAGTCAAGCAAATAAATTAAAAACAATCAAAAATTGCAAAGAACACATTTTGTAAGCACGTTCCAGTCATTTTGTCAAACGGAGTTCGATATATATTTTCCTTCCCCTCTACGAGGAATGCTTTTATGGCATTTCGCAAACTTTGCAACATGACCGCAAGGTTTCTAAGAATCTGCTGCTGTTTTGTTTCTTCGAAGGCTAAAGTTGTTTTGCAGTATATAATTATACAGTTGTTTGAGTTCATTGATTAACTCTATATATATATTTCAAATAAAGGACTGTGTGTTTAGTGGCAAGACTCACTTGGGGTTCACGTTGAAGAAGATGGCCGATATAACCGTCATAAATAGCTGGCACCATTAAATTAACAATAAATAGTTAAATAGTTGCCCTAAGAACTTTTATTGAACCCGAATTTTGGGTTTTCGAGATACGAGCAGTCTATGGCCTTTTTATCTTTTTAAAACTTAGTAAAATAGCTTTTTCCTACTTCCCCTCGTTAAATGTATTATCCCGGCCATTTGCAAGCCTTTCGCTACCCTGTATACATACTTGCCAAAATTCATTAATCCTGGCATGTAACCTTCCACTCACAATCAACAGACGATAAGTCACCACATTCGGTTCATAAAATATCGCAGCATACAATAGCGTAAAATGCGCACATTTACCATTTTGTTCTGATCTCATTCGCATAAAATATATAGGACAATGAAACACTCACCCAATATCACCAAGGCATTTCCCAGGAGTCCGGCTAATCCAATTATTCCGAAAAATACCGGCACTACCATAGACACAACACGTTCCAGTGGCCAATCCACACTCTCATTGAGTTCTAGTTCTAATTCGATCTCCAATAGGTTATCCTTGAATAGCGATAGGTTAACGCTATTGCAGTCGGTAAAATTTGGCCATCGACACGAACTGTTGTACATTGTGTCGCATTAGTAGTTTTAAGGTTGCTATTTCGCTGGCGTGTATGCCGCCAGATGGTATACAAACAGCCAGTGTATGCTGGGTGTTTGCGTTAATAAATGATTTGCAGCCGCAACAGAGAAAGTTGCCCTCGGGTGTCTAATTTATTTCATTAGCGACTTTTATAATGACGCCACGTGCCACTTCCACAGCTGTACGACCAATAAAGGACATGCTATGATCCTCTGAGAATGCCGCCTTTCTTCTGCGCCTCTTTTGATGAACAGCCAATTTTGTTTTTCCGTCGCTCCTTTAAGCACAGGCAATATGTCTAGGTTGATTATATTTAATTAGCCTGCAATGAAAACAGAAGACAGTTATGATTAATTTGGGCACGCATAATAAAACATATTCTTTTGTTAATGAATTGTTAGCAGAGCCCTTACGGACTCACCAGCAGCCGTATTTCAATTTCTAATCAGTAATTCATCAAAAGTCACGCGAATAGTAAACGGACAAGGAAGCTAGTGCAGGAAGCGCTATACGGATAATGGAAATCACGTTCCGGTGATAACGATTCTCGCACAATATTTCGCCATATGACTAAACGAGGGGATGGACTTTTTTTTCTTGCCATCCTTTCCGCAGTTATATAAAAATATTCGCTGCCACTGTCAAGTTTTCGCCTCTTGAATCGAAATGCGATTAATATTTCGAATATTGATAATAATTGGATTGGGCTTGAATGTGAGAGTGAAAAACCGAGGCATTTCAAGGGAGCGTTTCTTTTTTTTTTCCTGGAAGCTACATGTATAGTACATTGTCGGATGATTGGCATTGAAGGGCGTCAAAATATCGGGTGGCGCTTTTAATCCGAACGAATTCGTTAACTCAAAATGACAGTTCGTCGTTTGGCTGGACGTTATTGATGGGAAATTTAAATGATTGTCAAATGACATGATGCGAACAAAATTGGCGATGCTTTGATATAAGCATCAGCGATTTTTCGCATGGTCAGAAAAAAAACCGAATTTATTTATTGAGTAAATGTATATGACAGCCTTTTAGTGGCGTCGTTCAAAAACGCACTGAATTTCAATTTTAAATGCGGATGAGCCAAATGGGTGTTGCTTAATTGGGGTGTACCTATTTATTTTTAAGTAGAGAGATTCTGCAGTGGTCACTATTAACTATAAAATTAAAATTAAATTTTATGAGTTTATTAAAGTGGGTTTCGTATGATGTGATATATACTGGGACCATTGATTGTAGATACGTTGAAAATAAAGTGCACGACTGGATCGCACGAAACTTTCTCGTTCATATCATCTGTTTAGTTGGTTTATTTTTCTTTTATTATTGTTTATATGCTTTAAAACCAGATTTTTCAAATTGGTGATGCTGGTGGGTGGCAATGACTCGAAGTAGGCTTTGTGATGTAAGAATTCAGAGATTTGTTTTGAATTTACACGTGTTTGGGGGTAAATAAAGTGCGGGTTTCTGATAGTGTAGACTCCAATTGGTTGGAATTATTTTAATGTTCATGATTAATATTTTTGAAAAAGAAGAAGTGGGAAATATTTGCTAAAAAGGAGTTTCTAGTACTAGTTGTGATTCTAACTGGTAGTGGTAATGGTTATAAGACTAAGTACAGGGTTTTATTAAGAATATTTATGTTATCATAAATAAGCATTTTAGTCAAAATCTTTAGAGCTGGTTTTTTAAAATAATGCGTACAAAATAGTAACAAAAATGGAAATTTTGAGTACGAAAAATAATCTTGCTCAACTATTTAGCTAAAAACTGAGTATAGGGTATTGTTCTCGATGTTAGTATTACTTGGTTTTTAAGGTTTTATCCAAATTGAAAATGGCGTTTTCGAGATATGAACAGTTTTCAAAATCATGTTAGGAATGACCATATTACATACAAAATTAATTTTTGTTGCAATCGTATTGACCGTTTTCGAGCTAAGGCCACTTTTCAAAAGTACCGTTATTCGACTTTTTAGCTAAAAACTGGGTATGCAGCCATGTTAACCCCATATATGCTAGTGCAAGTATATATTTTGGTTAAAATCGTTAAAGCCGTTTGCAAGTAAACCATATTTAAATAAAGTCTTAAAAAACGATATTTTTCCAAAATATTCCGTTGAACAATAATTTAGGGAAAAACTGAGTTTGCCATCATGTTGGGAATGACCCTGTTACCTTAAATATGAATGTTTGTCGAAATAGTTTTGACCGTTTTTGAGATATGACCAATTTTCAAAATTACCGTTATTCGATTTTTCTGCGAAAAAATGGGTATGCATATGCAGCCATCTTAGTTACACCTATTTAAGCCCAAAAATCAATTTTGGTTGAAATCGTTAGAGCCGTTTTCGAGAAACTCAAAATTGCTGAATACCGTTACAACGGCAACTCTTAACGTGCAAAAAAAAAGTGGCCCCGAACTGTAAGCCCACCAACTCCAAATCCGAAGTTTGGTTGAAATCCGTCCAGCCGTTTGCGCTGTGGAACTCAGGAAGGACGGACAGACGGACAGACGGACAGACGGACAGACGGACAGACGGACAGACGGACAGACAGACAGAATTGCGAGACCCACTTTTTCGAGTTCCTCTATCATCGTAATGTCAGATTTGATTAAAATCTCGAGTTCGATTTTTTGTACGATTACAATACCTTTCTCTTACTACGTAATGCGAGAAAGTTAAAAATGTTTTTCTAGGTGAATCGTCATTTGGGCAGGTGGGTGGGTACTGGGTACACGCGCCACTCGTATTTTTAGCAAGTTTGTTTAATATTCCTCAATACAATCCCCTATTATTTTCCACCTTCAACAGAGTTGTGCTAAAAGCAAATCGCTTGTACTGCTTCCATGCACCGACCACCGCACAAAACGATTTAGCTTTTCTTAGAAATAAAAACTATATTTATTAAATCGTATCCGTTATTGTATTGTGCTTGCCATCGAGCGACAAAATCACCAGGAAGCCAGAAATCTGGTTAAGAAATGCGCTGCAGTCTTCTCGCAAATTGAAACCAATTGAGTGATTTCCTCTTCCTGATCGATGCCACTCTGTGGAAGCTTTATTTGGATTGGAGGTTGAATTTTGATTTAATTTCACCATATGAAAAGGACCTTTGTTGTCGATCAATAATATTATAATATTCCTTTGTGATGCTGTATTCATCGACAAACAATCGCTGATTCTTTGATGAATTGCTGCGGCTTTGGTTGCTATGACACAACAATTCATCGCTTTGTTGAAGACCCAAGCACATTTTTTTTTAAATCTTACGCGAAGATTGGAAATGGTTTGTTTTTGTTTTTCCATAGTTCGATTATGGAAAGCAGGTGACCAGCGATTTTGAGAGAAGTATTTGGTCCTCTTGGCCTGATTGTTACATTGGATCATCCTCATGCTTTCTAGAATGGCGAGGTTGAAAGAAATGGGAGACAACTTGATCTTCCTGGTGAAAAAACTGTTTTCACTGGATTTACGTTATGATCACAACATTTGCAGAGAGTTTATTGCAAAATTTCAGAAAGTGTTTGAGGTTATTTCTGCAAAGCAAGTAAGTGTAAACGTCGTCCTTATGTTGACTATGGTTGACTGCTTGTTGTTTTCAGGGAAAATAAGTTACATTTTTTTGAAATTTTATTTAAAATCTACCATTCTAATTACCACGTTCAATGTGTGGTTGTAATAATCGACGAAGTGAAAAACCATCATAACCCGGACGATCACGTGCGGACCACAGAGAATTATTATTGCAGCAAATTATTAATTCTGATCCCTAAAGATTGTTTTTCCTTCACAAGAGTAGGTTTTATTCTGGGAAGCTAGATTTTTTTTGACTCGGCTTTTAATTGTGGATTCATACTATTTGTATCACAAATTTTAGTTCACAGTAGATACCACTGCCCAAAATCTGCACTATTTTATGTGCATTGAGCGCCACATCAGGATAATCTGACCTTATTCTTTTCAAAATTCGGAAAACGAAGCATTGGCCAAGCCTCCAGCCTTACATTGCGAAACCCCTTTAATGGATCAACTTTTAAGTTGTTTTATAAATTTGTCAAGATTGGGAAAATTCGTCTAGTATTTGCTATTAACTGCGATTTTAATAATAAGAAATAAAAGCAAAATAAGTTCTTTGCTCTACCATATTCCACCCAATCGCAAAATATTTATCAGAGTTGACTGCGATAATGATGGCCCCATCAATTTTTGTCTTAACTTAGGAAAAAAGCAGAGGTTCGTGAAGGTGTTTATAGCTTTATCCGTCTATTTATTAATCAGGACTATATACATATACACCTCGATCTTGAAGGAGGTTTATCCTCAGTAAGCTTTCGTAAGATTCGTAAAACCGTACAAACTCTGAGGCGAAAGCGGTATTAGTTTTTACGATGCAAAACGAATGACAAGTGAGAGGTTTGAAGAACCCCTGTGCTTAATAAATAAATAAATAAATAATTAAATTCCCGATCAATATGATTCTGATCCTCTTGCCCTTTCACCTGCTGACTTTTTATTCGGGAAGCATATTATAGGTATATTGCTGTTCCTCAAATTGAAATTTCGAGTCCCTTTATATATAAATACTAGCTGACCCGTGCTCGCCTTGCCTCACCCGCCGTTTTTTTTATAAATATGTTCTCACCCTTGGACCTTTTTAAAAGCAATATAAAGCAAAAATAAAGACAACAAAAACATAATTTTAATTCCTATTTAAGTCTACACAAAAAAGATTTACGCAAGGTTCTGTTATTCGTTCCCTCTTATCAACCTCAAATGTCGGCGAAAAGAAACAACACGAATGAAACAACTTGACATTGACACACGAACCCCACCCCAGCCCATTTCCAAACTTTTCCCAATGAACCGTACCTGAAAACGTGTTCAACCTGAATGTATGCGCTGAAAAGAGACGACTGCTCATTGAAGTGCAAAACTCAAAACATATGATCACGTTACAGCGCGCACACACACACTACTGCAACGATACTCACTGCTGCATGACTACTGGCAATGGTATCCACTGAAAGAAAATTGTGGGCAGTGTTTTGAATAATTGTTTTGAACATTGCTCAGCTTCAGGACAACACAGGAGGATGTTTTATATCTTAAACGATTCAGAAGAAAATTTGCTAAATTGACCTATAAATTTATTTTTCAATCCGATAAGCCATTACTGAGCTAGGTCTGTATAAACAGAATTTTCCTTACATATATCCGTTTTTTTTTTTACTATTTTATTACGAGGGGAGTTCAATATATTCGCGGTATGGGGGGTATACACCAAAGATGTGAAAAAATTATTTCGTGATTTTAGTAGTTTCTGTAGTGGCTGTTTTTCGAGATTCTACACCTTCGTTGTCAACCATTCAAAAGTGGTCAAGTGAATTTTAAATAGGCAGGGAGAGCATTGAAGATGGCCCTCGCTCAGGCTGCTCACTAACTGCCTGCACAGCAGAAAACATTAAACAAGTCGGGAAACTTGTACTTGAGGATGCCCGAATAAAGACTAAAACGATAACTGAGAGCATTCACCTTTCCATTGGTACCATACACACCATTCTTCATGACTGCTTTAATCTTTCAAAAGTCAGTGCAAGATGGGTGCCTCGAATGCTCAAAGCGCCTTAGAAACAAATGCGAATCGAGTGTTCTAAGGATTTTTTGAAGCTGTGTAGCGAAGACCCGGTAAGAATTATTAATAGAATTGTTACCGGGGACGAAACTTGGATTCATCACTATGATCCTGAAAGCAAACACGAGTCCATGCAGTGGCAAAAGAAAGGCACAGGCCCCCCAAAAGAAGATCAAGGTTCACCATCTGCCGGAAAGGTGATGGCTGCAGTGTTTTGGGACTCAAAGGGAATTTTGCTAATCGAACACAAACAAAAGGGTGAAACCATAAACGCCACATCCTACGCATCCACTTTGCATCATTTACGGAAAAAAATAAGGAAACAAAGACGGATTAAGCTGGTTGCTGGCGTGTTGCTCCTTCACGACAATGCTTCAGTGCACACGGCACCTATTTCTAAGGCTGCTGTACGGTATTGTGGTTTCGAAGAGGTTCAACACCCACCCTATAGTCCGAACCTTGACCTTGTTGAATATTTCTTGTTCCAAGATTTAAAAAAAAACCTTCGTGGTAAGCGATTTACCGATGATGAGGAGCTCAAAACTGCAATTAATGGACATTTTGGAGAGAAGGATGAAAATTATTTTTTTGAGGGTATAGAAAAGTAAATCTCAAGAAGTAATAAATGCATTAATGTAAGAGAAGATTATATTGATAAATAAAAATATTTTTAATTTAATTCGTGTTTTCCTTCATGTCGATACCGCGAATATATTGAACTCCCCTCGTAAAACCAAGTTATATTCCGGGTTACATAAAAAGTATACTTAAAGCCCGACCCAGAACATAAGCAATCACTACGCCAAGTTTCATCAAAATCCGTCTAGTAGTTTCTGCGTGATGCGCGGTCAGGCATTTTTCATTCTACAGTTTTATTATATGTAGAGAAGAAGAGAAGAGAAGAAGAGAAGAGATAGAGAAGAGAAGAGATATTAAAACGAAATGGTGGCAAGGTCTTACCACCCGCAGAAAAGACCGAAATAGAGAAATTTGCAACTTAACCTTTCAATCGACGATGTTGTTCTTGTTCTACTAAAGAAACATAATCTACCCCAACGAAGTAGATTCTTGGACAAATTCAAAACAAAACTCACCCTGGCGCAGACAACAAGTGACGCGTTGTTACTACACGTACAAAGTGCATAGACAGTGTACGACCTGCTGGTAAGGTTGCTGTGCTGCCTATTTCAAGAACGACATACGAGTACATTAAACATTTTGCAAAACCAAAAAAAGGAACAACTGCTTTACCTTAGCTGTTGCGAGAGAAGACCGACTATACGTCGACGATGGGTAGTCGAGTATTTGACGTTTCATTCGCTGTCTCGTATTGGTTTCGTCCGTCGGCGGTTTGTTTGCGTCTTCGTTTTTGTGCGGTATTTTTTTTTTGGTTTTTTAAGTGTTTTTGTTCGATTAATTGAGTTTTAAACGTCCTGTGCCTTGTTACCAGAGATTGAGAATATTGTTGAGACTTCGTTCTTGAGGTTATTCCAATCACTGGTATGTACGACATTGATTACATCTACGATTCCGTATCCTTTGATGGGGAATTAACAATCTAAATAATCAACATAATTTAAGATTTCTTTATTAACTCAGCTATTCGAATTTTTCTTTAGAAACAAAGCATCGTTTGTCTGCTAACTTCACTTTAAACGATTTTGACTGCACTCGCGTACTGCGGGATGTTCTGCAAGTTCGGTTTAGTTGTATGGTTTGTTGTTGTTTTGTTAATTGAAATTATAACGTATTTTTAAAAGTAAGCATTTTATCCTTTGTAATAACATATCATACCTACAGTACAATATGGAAAAGTAAAAAGAAAACATATGCATGTACCACAACTTTAAACAATAAATCAATTACAGTTCAATACACAATATTACACACATATAAATAACTATAACATACAACATTCAAAAGCACATGAATTGTATCCCAGAAAATAAAACGATATTTCACTAAATTATCAAAGAGGTAGCTGTATCCACTCTCAGATTTGTTCAAACAAAGTCGTTTAAGTCTGAGGATTTATTACCAGCCAGTACCATATGAATACGGACTACTTCAACGGCTAAGGCACATATACCATTAAAAAGATTTCATTTCGATTGTATATGTGGAAGGTTAAAGGGACTGCAAATGAGAGATTGCAAATGGAACCTACGAAGGACGATATAAATCACATTTACACTCTGCTGAAAATTGTTTCAATTCGAAACGAACTAAACCGAATGAAGGCAAGTTACTGAAGGAATAATGCTGAGTTGTGTCTGAAAACTCGAAAAGTGAAATCCGCCCCAAGGATAATTCAAATGATATATTGAAATTCGAAATCTCTTTTTGAAGGTGCCAACTGCCAGCATATAAGGGAGTGCGAATTGCCTCTAAGTAACTGAGTTACGCCCTTTCTGATATTGTTATGTTTTTGATTTGGGTGTGGGTTGAAATAAATACCCAAGGCACCATACATTCATATTGATTTGGATTATATTTTGTCAGATTAAACAACATCAAAGTTGACTCCCTTGATTATATTCCATCATCTTCTTTTCTGTATTACGCATAATTTATTTACCATTTATTAATATTAAAAATGAAGTCTCCCTTAGCGGCAATTTAATCCGATTATATAAAAAGGCTTCCCTTAATTTTACAACACAAAAAACGCACATTTTCACTTGCAGGCTACTCAAAATATACCAACCTCATCCATCAAATGAATTTTCAGTATTTTTGCTGTCAATTTTAATAATGACAACATTATCGCTCAGTCAATTTCAGAAGCTTGTTAAACATCCTTCTGAGCCTAATCCATTTAACAATCGAAATCACTGACTACGGAGATGTGGATCCGAAAAAAAATGATTGATTGTGTTGCTGGCAAATCTAAAAACTTTTTAAAACTGTTCTATAATATATTCCTTCCACTTCAATTATCCATCCCTTTTCAAACATCTAGTCCTAATAGAATCAAACTTGTCTCAACGCCTCGCCAAGGTCTCTTTTTCCGCTACCTTGGGCTCACGTTTGATTTAAATAATATTTACAATACAAAACGAAATGCCTTGCAAATACGAAATTCACTTTACAACAACAAGTAGGAAACCAATTTCAGTGGGGATTTTCCGCATGAAAAACTGGGCAACCACAAAAAAAATCGGAAGGGAACAAAAATAAAGTGCACGACTGGATCGCACGAAACTTTCTCGTTATCATCAGTTTGGTTGGTTTATTTTTCTTTTATTATTATTTATAGGCTATAAAACCAGATTTTTCAAATTGGTGATGCTGGTAGGTGGCCATGACTCGAAGTAGGGTTTGTGATGTAAGAATTCAGAGATTTGTTCTTGAATTTGAAATGAAGTGCGGGTTTCTGATAGTGTGGAATCCAATTGGTTACAATAATTTTAAGGATCATGATCGATATGGTTGAAAAAGGAAGAAGTGGGAAATATTTTCTAAAAAGGAGTTTCTGGTAGTTGTGATTACATTTTAACTGGTAGTGCGGTAATGTTTAAAAGACGGCATTATTTGCATTTTTCTAAGAAAAACTAAGTACGGAGTTTTAATCAGAATACTTATGTTATCGTAAGTAAGCATTTTAGTCAAAATCTTTAAAGCTGATTTTGGAAAATAATGCGTACAAAATAGTAAATATTTCAATGTTGATTTCGAAAAATTATCTTGCTCAACTATAAGCTAAAAACTGAGTATAGGGTATTGTTCAGGATGTTAGTATTACTTGGTTTTAAAAGTTTTATCCAAATCGAAAATGGCGTTTTCGAGTTATAGACAGTTTTCAAAATCAGCGTTTCCGGTGGTTTGAATCGAAAATGAAGGACGCAATAATGTTGAAAACGTCAATTGTACGTCAAGTATGCATTTTGGTCAAAATCGCTTTAGCCGTTTTCATGTAGGTAAAACAAATGAAATCCAAATTCTCAAAATATGCCTTTTTTCAAAAATCTATTATAGACAATTTAGAGAAAAACTGAGTTTGCTATCCTGTTGGGAGTGACCATACTACCTTAAAACTGAATTTTTGTTACAGTCGTATTGACCGTTTTAGAGATAAGGCCACTTTTCAAAAGTACCGTTATTCGACTTTTTAGCCAAAAACTGGATATGCAGCCATGTTTACCCCATGCAGCGTAGCGCAATTATACATTTTGGTTAAAATCGTTAAAACCGTTTTCAAGTAAACCATAATTAAATAAAGTCTTAAAAAACGACATTTTTCTAAAATGGTCCGTTGAGCGATAATTTTGGGAAAAACTGAGTTCGCCATCATGTTGGGAATGACCGTATTACCTTAAATATGAATTTTTGTCGAAATGGTTTTAGCCGTTTTTGAGATATAACCAATTTTCAAAATTACCGTTATTATTAATTATGGGTATGCAGCCATGTTAACCGCACCTACGTAAGCCCAAATATCAATTTTGGTTGAAATCGTTAGAGCCGTTTTTGAAAAAATCAAACTTGTTAACATGGGTTAACATGGGTTAACATGCAAAAAAAAAATGGCCCCGAACTGTAAGCCCATAGACTCCAAATCCGAAGTTTGAAAGAAATCCGTCCAGCCGTTTGCGTCGTGGAGCTCAGGAAAGGACGGACAGACGGACAGACGGACAGAATTGCGAGACCCACTTTTTCGAGTTCCTCTATCATCGTAATGTCAGATTTGATTAAAATCTCGAGTTCGATTTTTTGTACGATTACAATACCTTTCTCTTACTACGTAATGCGAGAAAGTTAAAAAAAAGTTCAATTCCGAGTATCATGGAGATGTATAAATTATACAAAAGGAATCCTTTTGGGTGTCTTACCTATGGTCAGAGTATGGGGTTATGTTCAAAAATATAACAACAACTCGACGAGTGCCGGAGGTTCTAATCCATTTCTGTCCCACACCATTAAGAGGAGATCCGATAATATTGTTTTAACATTTACGCTACAGGAATGCAAAAGAATGTTGGCAGTTTTGTAAACCGCAATGCGATTCCATTCTCGTTGGATTTCGTTTGCATTTGCAGTTATGCTGCTTTTGTGGTATAACAGAGTAGAGGGATTCCACTGTGGGTATTTCGGACAATTTTTGTGAAATGAAAATAGAGATTCTGGTTTTCGGTGCCGAGGTGGTGTTTATATTTCCCCATTTGAACTACTTTGCCTAACAAACGAAGGTGAGAGGTTTCATTGCAGATGATAAACATTAAATAATTAAAACTCAGCTAAATTCTTTATGGAATTATACATACAATTACGATCAGAGAAAGAATTTTGGATCCTTATTCGAATGGAAGGCGATAACTGATATTTCAAATCAGCTAATGTCGATTTAAAAATCAGAATTGGGATCAACGTTTACAATCGGCAGAGATCCCATCGCCTTGCCAATATTAAATTATTCTCCCTTATCTGTCAGAAGAAGATATAATAATAGTTAGCACTGTAAGACCCTCAGAAAGTGAATAGTTGTCATAGTCAGACTGAACTCAGAGCTATTATAGGGAAAGGACTAAGCCTCCGTCTCACGGCCAAAATCACGACCTAACATCCACGATGTACAGTACATCTGCAATTAGTTAGTAGTCTTAATTAATGTTTAAATAGTGAGTAAGTTAACTTTGGAATTTAAAGAAGATACGCCTAAGTGACTTAGGAGTACTTTAAAAAGGGCAGTATGTGTAAGATTATCTTTAGGAAAATGAAAACATTATAAAGCAACACCTTCACTAGAATATAGGGCCTAGATTTAGATGTTTTAGATTTTAGGGGGATGTGGTATAATAAATGATATATCCCGGAGCACAGCGGCCACAAGTGGGCCTATTGTGATGTCCTCCATATAGAGCTCATCCATGAGTCCGTAGTTTGTTTGAAAGGCGGCTAACTCTTTGGGTGAGCTGGCAGCTATATCGACTACTTCGAGGTAAAATTTACCTAAGTAACGTTGACGTGTCTTGATTAGGCAGTTTCAATCACATAAGATGTGTTCTGCTGTTTCTTTGTATTAGTTGCACAATCTGCAGGTGTTGTCGTGTGCTATTCCCATGGTCTATCGGGCATAATAGTTATTTTGCAAATTATTAGCATAAATTTCACTAATTTGAGTTATATCTTCAGTTGATTCTTTTGAATCAATGATATGACAATATTTGAATTTGATTTCCACACACTTAATGGTCCGAACCTGACAGTTTTTGTTATATTTATTACCATTTCGAGAAAATTAATATTTGTTTAAAAAAAACTAAGGAAGAAATGTCATTAATGTTTTATTTCCTACACTTGTAAAACATTTCAGTGATCAAATTTTTTGTGAGGATTGTCGTAGAATTCGAAAAATAATATCAAATCATAACAAACTTCACAAGAGCTTGTGACAACAGCATCAGAATCGGGGTGTTACTTTCACATACACATCGAATACTTCTTTTTTGTTCGGCTTTATCAGAAATAATTAAATACAGTGCTAATGATTTGCATCTACCATCGTTGCTGAAAATTCGTAATTTGAAAACACCAAAAAATGAAGAAGTCTAAACGAACTATAGCCTATAGTATGCTCGGAATCATTAGAAAGATTTCAAAAAAAAGTTGAATCAAAATCTGTCCAGTAGTTTGCACGGCATTAGGTAACAAGCATACAACGAATATCTGCTGGAATTTTATTTATTTGGTTAGAGGGAAGGCGTAGGCGCAGTTGCTTAGCCGTTAGTGTGTTAGACTACTAAGCGAGGGGTCCCAACTCCAGGATTCGATCCCCGAAAGAACACAAATTAAGTACATCTTAAAGCTTTTACACTGCGCCACCTCTTGCGAATGTCTGACAACCATCCGAGAGTATAACTGTCAATTGGCGTCTTGTACTCGGTATACAAATTGTAGATCCCTTCAATTCGTCGCAAAAATGAAAAACTCGCACAAAACAAATGGTTGTGTTGTGAGAAATAAGGCCTACTATTTATTTCTTTATTTTTATTTAGAAGGAAACGTTATCTGCTATTGCCTTTGAATTTTATCATAAAAAAAAGACATGTTGTGCTTTAATGTTAGGCTAGCATTAAAGCAGTGGAACCCCTCTATGCAAAATATTTGCATTTGTTTTTCTTTCTAGTTAGGAACTTTTCAATCATCACACAAGAATTCGTAGAAAATCTCACTGGTATAAAAGCCAACATTTGAGCAGCACACATTTTATGTTTACAAACAATTATTGCAAATTCACATGCGGTTTTAGAATTCATCAGCGATTCATTAGGCTCTTTGCAATAGATTTTCATAATGACTCATTCGATGCCACAATGATTAGATTAGACGGGGCCCGCCTGGGAAACAGGGCGTTTTCATTTGCATTCTCATTTGATGCTTGATTTGGGTTGTTTCATCGAAAGTCGGAATTAACAAAAAAAAATCCATTTCGCAACATCATTGGGGACGTTCGGATAGGTAGTTTGCGTAAAATGTCAACTTGATTTGTTTGGACTAGGTATAGGAACGCCTTAACTAAGTAAGTTGAGTGAGTTGGTTGTTGTAAACCTGTGGTTTATTTTGGAATTTTGACACTCCAAAATGCCAACTGAGTATACAGGCAGGATTTTCTTGACTAGATTCGTCTGCTACCCCTCCATAAACGTCAACTACAAAAACTAATCACATGACCAATCTGAGCTAATGAAAACTCAAACACTTCTAGTCAGTTAGCTGTCAGGCTAACTAAACTAGGTACCCGAAAGTCCCCATTAAAAATCGATGTTTCTTTCAATACAACTAATAATTTTTCTGGTTTGTCTTCCCCAAAAAAGCGAATAGGTTGGATTTAAAGCAGTGAAAGTGGTTCTTAACTATCAAAAGGTATCAAATACCAGAACGCACTTATTACAACTACCTACTAGCTACTACTGCAGTTAAGATTAATCCATCGCAGCAGAATAATGAGTTAAGAGATATGAGCAATTAAATGGAGCCAAAATTTGAATACGGCAGGAGAAGTACACACAGTAGGTATGTGATCACAGTCAATAAAAAATAAAATTATTTCTAATTCCTAGCAACTAATAAATTACCCAGTTGATTTCGTTGTTTTTGAAGTAATAACGCTTGTGGCGTTTATGGAAAATTTCAGTAGAGGTATCATAATTAAGGCTCGTACCTAACTATAAATCAACTCCCAGAAGGGCGAAAGAAATGTAGGTTAGCCAAATTGTATTTTAACGGTGAACTTTACTTTGAAAATTTACTTTGAAAATGGCGACATAGTTTATCGATGCATATTTAATCAATTCATAAAATCTACATAAATAAATGTCGAATTATTCCTCAACTGTGCGCTATATTGTTTTGGCTCCTTAAATTTAAATGTTATAGTTGTTGTTGTTGTTTACTGAAATGTGATATGTTAATTTGCTCCACGCCATTGTTATTAAAGATATTGATTTTGTACACAGTTTTAATATCGAAACATTTTTAACTTTCTCGCATTACGTAGTAAGAGAAAGGTATTGTAATCGTACAAAAAATCGAACTCGAGATTTTAATCAAATCTGACATTACGATGATAGAGGAACTCGAAAAAGTGGGTCTCGCAATTCTGTCCGTCTGTCCGTCTGTCCGTCTGTCCGTCCTTTCCTGAGCTCCACAGCGCAAACGGCTGGACGGATTTCTTTCAAACTTCGGATTTGGAGTTTGTGGGCTTACAGTTCGGGACCATTTTTTTGTTTGCATGCTAACCCTATTATTAACGGTACTTCCCATATAACGGTTCTAAACAAGTTTGATTTTTTCAAAAACGGCTTTAACGATTTCAACCAAAATTGATATTTGGGCTTACGTAGGTGCGGTTAACATGGCTGCATACCCAGTTTTTGGCAGAAAAATCGAATAACGGTAATTTTGAAAATTGGTCATATGTCAAAAACGGCCAAAACCATTTCGACAAAAATTCATATTTAAGGTAATACGGTTATTCCCAACATGATGGCATACTCAGTTTTTTCCTAAATTATCGTTCAACGGACTATTTTCGAAAAATGTCGTTTTTTAAGACTTTATTTAGTTATGGTTAACTTGGAAACGGCTTTAACGATTTTAAACAAAATGTATTCTTGCGCTACGATACATGGGGTTATTATGGCTGCATATCCAGTTTTTGGTTAAAAAGTCGAATAACGGTACTTTTGAAAAGTGGCCTTATCTCGAAAACGGTCAATACGATTGCAACAAAAATTAATTTTTTATGTAATATGGTCATTCCTAACATGATAGCAAACTCAGTTTTTCTCTAAATTGTCTATAATGGATTTTTGAAAAAAGGCATATTTTGAGAATTTGGTTTTCTTTTGTTTTACCAACACGAAAACGGCTAAAGCGATTTTGACCAAAATGCATACTTGGAGTGTATTTGACGTTTTTAACATTATTGCGTCCTTCATTTTAAATTCTAACCACCGGAAACTCTGATTTCGAAAACTGCTCAAATCTCGAAAACGCGATTTTAGATTTGGATAAGACTTTAAAAACCACGTAATACTAACATCCTGAACAATACCCTTTACTCAGTTTTTAGCTAAATAATTGAGCAAGATTAACTCAAAATTTCCATATTTGTTACTATTTTGTCTGCATTATTTTCCAAAATCAGCTTTAAAGGTTTTCACTAAAATGCTTATTTACGATGACATAAGTATTATTCTTAATAAAACCCCTTTCTTAGGGTTTCTTAGGAAAATGCAAATAATGCCGTCTTTTAAACATTACCGCACTACCAGTTAAAATGTAGTCACAACTACTCGAAACTCCTTTTTAGCAAATATTTCCCACTTCTTCTTTTTTCAGCCATATTGACCATGAACCTTAAAATAATTCCAACCAATTGGAGTCTACACTATCAGAAACCCGCACTTCATTTGCAACCCCCAAACACGTTTATCGATAAATTCAAAAACAAACCTCTAAATTCTTTCATCACAAACCCTACTTCGAGTCATGGGCATGGCCACCTACCAGCATCACCAATTTCAAAAATCTTGTTTTATAGCCTATAAACAATAATAAAAGAAAAATAAACCAACCAAACAGATTATATGAACGAGAAAGTTTCGTGCGATCCAGTCGTGCACTTTATTTATTACGATTATATGAGACCCTTAAAGGTCGGTCCTATAGTTTTGTCCATCCGTGTGCTGCTGATAGATATTTTTCACACACATGGTGCTTGCCAGATCATCAAATATTTATTTTCAAATCTTTCAAACTGAAAACAATGACTCGCATCACTACCTACCTACAGTAAACTATGTTGAAAATGAGTAAGTACGTATGGTTAAAAAGTCCCGTTTGTACGAGTTGAACCAAAAATTGATTGATTGACTTTACTGTTTACTTCTCTGTTGTCAACTTTCTCTCTCAAACATTTCTGTATATTTTATGTTTCGAATAAAATATTCTTGCCAGTACAAAAGTTATATAAGAGTAGGTAAATATTTGGTCGGTTACATCTTGCCTAACCTGTATAGTGTATATGTACAATCACTTGCTCTGATTTGATTCCTTAGAATTGTTTTGGCAAATGTGTGTATGTTTACCATCGAAGACCCAGAAACAAACGGACACATGCATTTTGTATGTAATTCTCAAGTCCGATGGCATTCGGCGGTTTCTAAAAAGGAGTATAGAAGTATCCCGGAAGACTTTTATTGGATTTCTTGTTGTGCGACATGTCTATACTCTCGATAGTCGTTAAATAATATTGAAGTGACATTTGTTTCCGAGAGAGACATCTTGAACTTTATATAGCGGGACACGTGGAAGTGATAGCGTTTATATGTATTTTGTTGCTCACGTCGTTAAATGTTTTCCATTTGCTGTCTGTTTTGAAATAAAAAATATGCGCAGAATGGAAACACTATAATTTATATAAAATGTATTTTTCAATATCCTTATAGAAACTTAAAGTTCGGTTAAAGCATACTGGAACAACAAACTGCTTTTACTGCTACTAACACTCCTAGGAAACCTGAGGAAGGCATTTAAGCGAAATGAGATGAGAAAAATATTCAAATGACATTAAGGTGCATGTTGACTTCAATATAGGAGTAAGATATTCATAAAACCATTGGTAAAATAATAGTCAGTACATAACCTATATTTTATAAATCACTGATCTGTGAAAATCTGTTGGGATTTTTCTGCTCTTTCTCACACATCATCAGAGCAACCTGATCTGGCAAGGGTAACGGTTAAAGGACAGTTTGGCCAAACAAAATATAGAAGAAGAACGGCAAAAAAATAGTTTTGGAGCTCAATTGCATCGGACCGCCTTCAAAGAGTGGAAAAGAATGGCAAAGGGTTCGTTAATAATTTAATATGTAATGCGAAATAGTTTCTTTTCTTCTTACAAAATATATTTGCAGGTTTGGGTACAACTTGAAAAGAAAACTGGCCAAGAATAAGCAAAGCATTAAAACAACCGGGGGTAATCCATCGGAGGTAAGCAGGTAAGTCTAAGCCAAATGGAAGAAAGTGTCATAGGGTTGGTGGAGCTGCAAAGTCGCAGTCATCGACAAGGAAGCTCTTCGAAGACAAGAATGCAAGATTCTAACAGGAGGATGCGGGTGAAAACTATTGAAGAAGAGCAAATTGCCTACCTACCTCAAAACGCAAACTGAGAACCAAACGAATAGGTATGCTGAAAACAATTAGGGAAATGGAAAAAGTGAATTACAGAAACTATGTTATAAACATCCAAGTCACCAAAAAATAAATCAAAACTACTTTCCAATGTTTTTTTTTTTAACTTTTTTCGTTTTAATTGCAAATACTTTACTTGGTTCGATTACAATTTCCACAAATAAATTCATAAAATTGACATTTAACAGCTGATTTTGATTTTCAATTTGCTCCTAAAAGATGGCAATTTATTTTCTTAAGACAACTGAAAAGAGTTGTCCTACATAGGACGAAAAATTTGTTTGGTTGTCTCAAAGTTAAGTTGTTATGTAAACAACACAACTAAGTTGAGCTGTCATCCATAATAGGGGCATTAACATCCAAATAACTTCTGTCGTAGGTACGGACTGTCAACGTTGTAGGTAACTTTCCGTGGATGGTTCTAATTGGATTGACACCTAAGCCATATCTACAATTTTTAATTGTTTGTCATTTCCTTTTTTTTAACTTTTATTTGCATACATTTTTATATAACTGTCATGAAATAGCTAATCTCTAACAGCATCATACTCTATGAACCCGTCAACAGCCCATCAACAAGAGGCACATAGACCACCAGCATCAGCTTTAGAATTAATGTTACATGAAGCTTGTTAAATAAAGCGTATCCTGTTTTTTTTTTTTTTTTTTTTGATAAATCGCATAACTGTTTTTGTTCGTTAAATCGGTCACGTCCTACCTTAACTACCACAAACAACTTTAATACTTGTTTTTAAGCGAATTCCCTTTTATAATATCACAATTAAAACGCCACAACAATTCACTCATCCTTTCCGTAAATTTCCTTCGCATCAGTTAAATGGAATGCGATTCTGGCGAAATTCTACCACTTGAATTGTACAGTTTATAATGTGGCAAAATAAATAACGAGAGATATCAAATTGTTTTGATTGGGCCCCCAAAGTGCGCGAACACGCCTTAATAAGTTTAATTGCATGTTCTGAATTTAATCTTTCCCCTTGGTTCGGCAATTCACTTTTAAATGCATATTATTAAAATTAATTGCACCTCAAGCGTCGAACATGCGAGATAATGTGCGATATTATGTTAAAATGCACATAGCGTTGGCCATTGCAAGGCACGGTTCAATTCGTTTGCGTCAATTTGCACTTAAATAAAAACGATGTACGATTTAAGAGTTATTGGTTTCAGGGTATCTGCCATTATAATACTTATTAAAAATAAACGAGAAAGTTAAAAATAAAGCGCACGACTGGGTCGCATGAAACTTTTTCCTTGATGGTAAGTTTGGTTGGGTTATTCGATAAAATAAACGTCCATAAAATAAAAAGTGACAAACCATTTATTGCTGTTAATAACTACGGTTGACTCCGCTTATCTGAACGCACCAATTATACAAGAACAAACCATGCTGTATATACCTACTTCGAGGACAGGTATATGTTTAAGTGGATACTATAAACACTAAAAAAACAGAGCTAGGTACGTGTGATTTATTTATTGTTCTTTCAAGGAAAATATGTTCTTATATTTCTTAAAGAAAGCAAAAAGATCAACTTAGGCAAGATTAAAATCCCATTTCGTCCACCCACGCACAATGCAATGGCCCTTAAAAGATTTATCTCCTGTGGAAAATTTAATTATTCATAACCCAAACCCATTCCTCTTTCGTAATTTCAACGAGAATCACCTGTACGCTTTGTGTACCTCCTGCCACTTCCAGGTCAAGCGAAATATATTTTCCTCAATTTTTACCGAACAAAGCTATACCATAAATAACGTACAGCACAATAAGGTGATTAACGATGGGTCGAATATAGCTCTCCGCCAACTCACACTCAACACTGTTGGTATAACGTCATTGTCAACGCTTACCATAGGCAATTCATTAATTCCGAATATTGAATTATTTATACATAATTCCACAGAAGGACCTTCCAAATTTGTGGCGAAAAAAGGAAGCGAGACATTTTGAATGATTATGAGTGACATGAATTTCCACCAAAGTACTAATTTGCTGCTGGTGAATCTAAGTCATTGTGCGTGATGTTTTCGTCATTTATTGCGAAGTCGTTTGCGCATAAATTCAAAGCTGAGGTTGAAAGGATTTAATTGGATTGCGGCTAGGATGTGGCTTTGTGAATTTGATGACACTCACGCCGAGTATAGTTGAAATGCGTGAGACCGCGTCGAATCACGGTAAATACATTATTAATATTTAGTCACGCTAAAAGGATGTTAGGTCTGTGAGACAGGTAATAAACTTAATGTGAAAAGTGTTGTGTTCTTTGGATGAACCGCAGTTCGTAATATTTAATCTCCGGTGAGCACACGATAAACTTTTTCGGGTGAGAAATTTCATTTGGCTGCGATATAATTTAATTTAATTAAATGTACGCAAATTATACTATAGCTGATTCGTTTTCTTTTAATGAAAACGATGATGGAGGCAGATTGCCTTTTTTAGGATATGAGCGAAAGCCACCTGTTTCTCTAATTACATTTGCACACGACCTTGGACGTGACAGAACTTGATACCTAGCTACGCATTGGGCCTTTACAAGGCATTTTTGTAATTATAATGCAATTGAGAACGTATGTTCTGGAAAATGTAAGCCGAGTTTCTTAATGTCCAAGTGTTAAACTAAAAGTGAAATGGAACTCTTATGTTTATTAATTGAGTGGAAATTGTAATTTCATTACACTTGGGAAAAGTTTTCATGTTTCGAGTGTGCAAGTAGTTATAGGATAAAGAGATAACTTTGTAATGTCTTCTTAACGCTTAAAGTACCTCTACCTTGGGCAGTACGCCATCATGGTATCTGTTTTACTTCGTGTCCTAGGCAACAATTAACAATTTTTTTTTTCGTTACGCCAAAAAAGGATGGATCAGTTAAACAGTATATGACCCTTAGTAACGAATTTAAACTTGAGTTTTACGTAATCTCGAATTTTACAAAAAAATCCGTAATAATAAATGATCGATCTACTTCTAAAATCAACAAACACTTAGTTGTGTTCGATTCGTTTCCAGATCGAATTTAAAAGTAACAGTCAAACGTTGCAAAATGAGTTTCGAACGAATTTAACAAGATTTGGATTCAATGCACTAGAATATTACGGTGATGTTTGGAAGCATACACTTCATAAAAATACCTAAGTCTTTCAGTAAGATTTGAAAAGGATATCGTACGTTAGATAACGCATTTAATTGAAGACGGCATAAGAACCACCAGTAACAAAGAAACATCCGTTCCACCTCTTATTATGGTCTGTATTACTTTGCGACACCTTGCAAAAGAAACCTGTCAGCTCGATTCAGGTACCTTTGGTTTGATGTCTAATTAGTGATATTTTATAATGCAGAATAACCCCCTCACAGCTGATATGCACAATGCACGGAGTAAGCCAAAATCTAGCCAGCACGGCTGGAAAACTCCCAGAATTTATTAATTCCTCGAAAAAAATGAGTTTCCTCAATGCATGAGTGCTATAGACTGCACTTAAATTAAGATAAACAAAGTGCACGACTCGATCGCACGAAACTTTTTCGTTCATATCATCAGTTTGGTTGGTTTATATTTCTTTTGTTATTGTTTATCAGATTTTTCAAATTGGTGATGTTGGTAGGTGGCTATGACTCGAAGTAGGGTTTGTGATGTAAGAATTCAGAGATTTGTTTTTGAATTTGCAAGCGTCGTGGGGTAATTGATGTGCGGGTTTCTGATAGTGTAGACTCCAATTGGTCGGTATTATTTTAAGTTTCATGATTAATATGGTTGAAAAAAGTGGGAAATATTTGCTAAAAGGAGTTCTAGTACTAGTTGTGATTACATTTTAACTGGTAATGTGGTAATGTTTATAAGACGGCATTATTTGCATTTCTCTTAGAAAAACTAAGTACGGGGTTTTATTAACAATACTTATGTTATCGTAAATAAGCATTTTAGTCAAAATCTTTAAAGCTGATTTTGGAAAATTATGCGTACAAAATAGTAGCAAATATTGCAATGTTGAGTTTGAAAAATAATCTTGATCAACTATTTAGCTAAAAACTAAGTATAGGGTATTGTTCAAGATATTAGCATTACTTGGTTTTTAAAGTTGTATCCAAATCGAAAATCGCGTTTTCGAGATTTGAACAGTTTTCAAAATCAGCGTTTCCGGTGGTTAGAATCGAAAATGAAGGACGCAATAATGTTGAAAACGTATTTAATTGGCAGTATTAGGCTACGCATATTTCGTTAAACCTTGTAGCTAGTCGCCGATTGTCAATTAGTTATACTTGAACGTTTCTTGTTTAGATATTGTTAGTCCTTTCGGGTATTTTCGTTTTTATTTAAATAACTTTTTTTATTGAAGGACTTTAAAGGAGGATATTTAGCAAAGAACTCTGCAAAGAACAGCAGGCGGAAGATAACAATAACTGAACAGCCGTAGGTACAGGTAAACCCCATTTACAGTACCACCTAATATAAATATACCACCGACCTTGAGAAGACTTAAGAATAAGAACGAACCGTATTGCTTACGTTCTGGTGATGGCTTAAAATCATAAATCTTGGAAAGAAAATGCAAACAGGGGCAGCCGACTACAATTCCTTTTGTGTGTAGCAATGTAACAGTCGTAACTTTTCTTTTGAAAACATTTGGCTCTTATTTCCTTTAGAAAGCTTCAAGTAAATTTATCCAACCACATTCACAACAGATGCATAGAAATTCTTTCAAAGTTTTTCCTCAAATTGTATTAATTTCGACCTAGAACAAGAAATGCATTCCAAAGAAATGCAATTCTTAACTGTCTTAATTCGTCATTCAATCACTTCCCAAAAGGAATCGTGTATAAGACGATGTGAACGATTATCATGAAAGCAAGTTTTCAGCGTGTATGAAAACTCGACTTTTACTACATCCGTCGTGGCTCAAGATGTATCATGTTTGTTCCCCCTTACAGTTCCGAAAAATATCACAAGTCCCAAGGAGCACGTCGTATGTCATCTGCTGTCCTGATGATGTTCGTACATTTCTCTTGGTTAACACCATATGCGTGTTCTCCTTTGCACAACGTCTAAGCTATTCGGAAGCCACAAGTTAATAGGTGCACCTTGACTACCACGACCCACAAAATCCATATCGTTGTAGCACAGCATGGAAATTGAGAAACTTTTCATCTGCCACCCAACCACACCTGTGCTATTTGGGGTTCCATGGTGTTTACCCCATTTCATCGGATATGGGGTTTCCTCCACCTACACCTTGTAGAGGAACCTCGTTCAAAATTATGCGCTCATACCTCGGGTATTTAAAGTGTGGCTCACACTAAAAGCCTTCTGTCATTCAAACCTTGACGTAGATTTGCAAACTAAAGAGCTGTTCAGCCGCCACAAAATCCCTAACGTGTGACTCTTTGAACTGGAAGAATTCATAGCAGTCAAGTCAATGTGTCTGCGTTCAAATGGGTGGTGACAGCAGGCACCATTTCCCTATGGTTTAGAGGAGACCGTAATAATTGTGGAGGCGCAGCAGCGTTAACCCGGCGTACTCATTCATGTCGTTGATGATTAAAAATGATGCCGTACTACAGGATTGAAGGGGAAAACTTTTTTATTTGCTTGTCGAAGTGTGTAAAAGTTTTCTAGCCTCCCAGGAGCAACCTGCTATTCCCACCCGGAATACCTTTATACCGCACACATAGGTATTGCAGGCTGGTAGTTTAAGTTCAGCCGAGCGGATGTCTACCTTTGTATTTTTTACAGGCGCTTTCTGAAGGGATGCTTCAATGGTATAGGTAAATTGACATTTAACAGGACACGTGGGTGGGAAGGTTAAACAAAAATGAAATTTGTAATGGGTGAAAGTTCTAGGTACTGAAGATAATATTTGACTTTAGGGGTTCAGCCATCTCGAAGGGTTTTGCGGTGATTTTGTCCAAAACTTATGATAAACGGAAGTAAGTTTGGTAACATTTTTGAGCTGTTGGGACTGCGTAGGGTCCTGGTCAAATACTGGCCCTTATTCTTATACGCAGCAGCATTTTTAATTGGGACCATTAAAATTTGTATTGGGCAATGTCGACCGCGTTCGCTTTGTGCAGGACGTCAGATTGTCCACACTTCATTTTAATAGTATTTCATGCATTCTAAGACTTAGGCGTCCTATATATCATAACATATACCTCAATATTGAATACAACAAATGGTGGTTATACGCACATTTTGAATGCAAAAGTTATTTATGGACAGCATCCTTTGGAAAGTCTCTCAGATGGAAGAATATCAATCACCAAGATTGATAAGGTAAGTTAATATCGGAACTTGCACAGATAGCCAGGATGCTTATACCTACAAAACTTTTGTCGATGATGGATAAATATCAGAATGTCGTCAATCCTAGTTTCTGACAGCGTTTGGAAAGGGCAATTTTTGTTCAGTTTGTCTAGGATTTTTCCATTTTCTTCCTGTGCAAAGAAATACTTGTAAACAAACATGTCATCAGTTGAGCATTAGGAAAGATTTTGACTTTACGTATATACGGGGTATAAGCTTTAGGAATAAAATCAGGAAACTTAAACACTCGGTAAGTAATGTTTTGTATACTTTTTCTGTTTTGGTGAGATTTGGTGGTTGGTTTGCTTAGATTTAAGTAAACTTATGAAGCGTTTAGTTTAAGGCTTACAATCTGAATTACAGTATTTTGTTCTTCTTGATGGATTTCTACCACATTCTGAACAACTGGACTTTAATGCTTATTATTAAAAGAAGAGTATGTAGGACAGTTTTTTTTAGGCATATTTATGGGATTTTTTGTTACTGCTGTTTTGTTCTTCGAAGAACATATTTCATGTGGCTTTTAAGTGATTTTTGGTTGTTTCTTAAAAAAGTATTTTAACACATTTTATACCACGGATTTCGAGGCTTAAAAAATATACTAACCAGTAGAAACACTGACATGATTCTCAGGGGCTAGAGTCTAAGGTATTTTTCTTTCTTTTAGTAAAGCATTATTAGTGATACCTATACTGATGAAAAAGGCTTTTTAATGAATGCAGTTTCAAGTTTGTAATAATTTAACTGAACTGTACTGGTATGTTATATGGAGGTAGTGGCTTCTTCTTTAAGAAACAGAGACTAAGGTGTGTTCTCCTGGATCTCATCGTTCCCATCAATTGTTCCCAGACGGTGGGACAGTTTGTAAAAAATGTTGAGGGCTACTACTTAACATATTTATATCGTTATGCGTCAGATTTAGTTTCAATATATGGTTTCTTGTCAGAACCCCTACTTAGGCAGCCATGATCCGTCAACTTAAAAGTAAAATTTTAAGTACGCCTTTTGTCAGTATACAGTAGAAGGTTACACCTCTTACTAGCAAGTTCTGTACCCATCTGATTGCTGACTTTATCCCTGTGCCCAGAAACTAGCGGTATCCGTGGTATGCTTCGGGACAGAGAAATAGCTGAGATTTTATTTGAATAGCAGAAATCTTTTACGGCCGTCTATGAAATAATTTGATAATAGCGTCATTGACAGATCCTCTGTTTATACTTGTAGAGATGAAAATCGATCTCGTTTTCATGGGTTCATTTGATCAGATGTCAGCCGATTCTTGCACTTATTATTCATACATTAAGTGAGCCCGTAAAGTAAAATAGCCTCCAAATTGATGTCCGTTGCGATGTGGACAACTCCAACCGCAGGACTTGAGGCTATCCTCAATCTGATTCCACAAGACATCTTTATTCAATCATCAACCGCCATTAATGCCATGAGAGTCAGCCAATCAGTAAACTGGAAACCGAACGAAACGTGTTTGACGAACCTAAAGAAATACTTTGACTTACGGAAGTACAGAAGTTTCAGAGCAAGCCTATCCCTCTTTAAATATCTCGCCTTATACACTCAAGCTCAAGAAGCAGGGAGAAATGTCACAAGAGAGGCGAACGTTAGATGGACTGCACAAGAAACTTGCCGTACCACAAGAATGATATTGCCGACCTTCAATCAACCGAGAGTCTTAAACGCAAGGATAAGCTATCCCTTTCCTCCCTTGTATAGGTATCATAATGGGGCACAATACTCTACGGTAATGAAGAAAATGCGCTTGAAGAAATAAGAACTTTGTAGAGGGTGCGGCGATGAGGAAGCTCTTGAGGACACTACTTGAGGACAGAAGCTGGATTGAGAAGCTTTTGTTCAAAAGTTATGCTTGTCGGACCTTGGCGAGAAGTGACACAATAGAAATAACCTTAAGGTGTAAATTCTGTTTTCCCGGGGGTTAAACTGCAGTCCACTCACCTAGATAGTTATATACCCAAAGACCAACCTTTTATCTCTCTCAAATAATAAAACAAAATTAAACTACTCAAATGCCAGTCAGCCGAAAATAAAAACCAAAGTTATTAAGAGTTGTTAACGTGGATTTAAAATGCATCTGCCAGCAGGCCATTTTGTTCTGTTTATGCCTTTAGCTTTTGAAGAACCGTAATCAGTCATTCGGGAAATACACTCTCATCCTGCTGTGCTAAAAAAAAACTGAATGTATAGGTATAATAAATCAGATTTATTCGCCTGGCCACAAAAACCAAAACATCCTGCGACTGCGAGTGACAACAGTAGGAAAAAGTACAGCACTTCAAAATTAAATGAATAAATTACTGTTTATCAAAATACCGGGTAGAATTTACAGACCTAATGGAGCCATAACTTTTATTGCCCTCTCTCCGTTACACTTAATAAAATAAATTCGATCTAAATGGCTTTTTATCAAAGTGCTAGCCTCAATTTGTGTTTTTATTTTATTTCAGTTGAATCGAGCCTCCTTTCCGTGTCATTTTTTTTCTGTTTATAGAAATAGTCGTATTTTATAAAAAAAAAAAAAAAAACTGCCATACACTGATCAATTAATTTTAGATTTTCCTCATGGCAGTCCGCAATGGCAGCACAAAAGAATCCACCTTCTAAGCCTCGCCAACACAAACTCATCACAGCAAATTGATGCCGTAATGAGTTCGTAATCAGTCGAGCTTAACGCTACCCAACTGTCACACATGTTAATCCCTGACAACCTGCAACTTATAGAGTTTGCTCAATGCCCATGTTGCAAACACCACTTGCCTCTTGCCGCACGGCCTCATCGTATTGTGTAGCATTTGGATTGGTTAGGTTAATGTAAACAAGCAAACCCAGACTGCCTATTGTGTTGGGAACGACATTGGCTCAACATCGCAGCTTCAATTTGCAAGCAAAGACAATGGATGGATATACCCTGGGATATTGGTATTATTAGAAATCGGAATTGTTGCGAAGTAGTCGCCCGATAGGTGACACATGACGGGTTTCGGTTGTGGAAAACAAGACTGTCGTGTGGGTGTCGGTGCTGAAATTCCCAAAATAGTAAAGATGACAATCTTGTTAGGCTTAATGTGGATTTTATCAGAAATTTATGTAAAATCAATTGCTGTCGTTGTTGTGGGGTTAATAGTTCTGTGTCCGTTTTTGTGTTCTGCAGGCCTCGGTGTGGTATAACAACTGCTGTCACACAATGTTGTATTCTTGTGGTTACAATGCTGTGACACTGTTGGTTGTTGCAATGGTGTCTCTGATCAGCTTGTTTGGAAGTTGTTTGAAATGTTTTACGTACCATGTACCAGATTGCGACAACAAGGACCCCCATTGGGATTGGAAAATGATTTATTTATGCGATAACAGAAATCGTTTACCAATGCCAAGAGAACTGTGATTTAGGTGAATTAGAATGGAGAAGAAACAAAGGCGATGTACATATAAATCCAAGTGTCAACCCATTTCTGAATATAGTGGTGTCATTTGGTGAACATACCTACGTACGGGTTCGATACTCTGTAAGACACCAGATTAAATAACTTTATCCAAAATGAACCATGGAAGCATTGACTTGGGGAACATAAATATATTTGGACAAATCTCAACACAGATTGTATACTGTAATGATTGGGATATCTACTGCACAGCAGAACGTTGAAATATCTGCCTTTGGCATTGAACAATTATTTTACTTAAATACATTTATAGTTAGAAACTGGGAAAATGGATGAAGGTCATCATTATATTTATAAGGTTTGCTTATACACTGCTGGTCAAAAGATTAGACCCACCCTCACTTGCATTAAAATTTCTTTAATAACTTTTATTTTGAAAGCAATTGAAAAAATGTTGATATGCAAAAACTGTGGTTATTCACTGATTCTTCAGGTAGAATATTCGGAAGATAATACAAATTTAACAAAATTGTGTTTTTCAAACATTTTCTTAAAGCTACTTAAAATAGACGCACTTATTTATTTTTTGGATGAAAAGTAACTTACATATTATAAACATTTAATTTTTAATATTTGACTTATTAGAAAAAGAAAGGAAAAAAATTATTTCAGTAGTCAGTACTGCCTCCTTTGTTCGTAATAACTTCATCCTTTATAGAATGATACGGGGAGTCTATAATATAGTTCAACGAAATTCGCTCCAAGCGAGTTTAATTGCTGCAGTTAATGTTTCCTTATCTTCCTAATGTTTTCCCTCTTCATATGCTTTCCGTGTAAGCCAGCCCCAAACATTTTCAATTCCGTTAAGGTCTGGAGAATATGGTGGCTGTCATGATATTTATATTTTGACTCGAAATAAACGACTTTACGACTCGAGCATTAGAATAGCAGCATTATCCTTTTGAAAAATCCATGGGATTGGTCCGAAGAGATCATTGAGTTTTGAAAATACCGACTCCAGAAATGTTTTGAAGCGCTCGCCGTTCATCTTCTGATCAATAAAAATTAATTCGATTGTTTCATACAACGAGATGGCACATGGCACTCCACACCATTACTCCACCTTCTCGGCTGTGATGGTGGCTTAAATACAGCGCATGTTATTTGTAACGTGAGAAAAAAGAAGAAAGAAAGAATTTAAATAAAATAAAATTATTTAAATTCTTTCAAAAAAAAATATATATATAATTATTTTTTTTTTTTTTTTTTTCAAAGCTAAACCTAAAAATCCCGGGGGTGCAAAACTGTGCCCCGCGCGGCTCGTCCGACGAATAAAGTACACGTCGGGTCCTCCACGGGGCGTCATCCTGTAACCCAGGATCCATATGTATAGCTTCTCCTACTACTCCCAAGCTCATCCTTATCCTAGGAAGAAAACACCTTTTTCCTCGGGCTCGATTCACCACCATGTGTCCATGACAAACCTCCAACTGGACAACCATATATAATGCCCCAGCCAGAACATAACACTAGAGTGGTGGAACCCTCACAAAAAGGAAGACACAGGAAAAAGGATAACCACTTCTTATACGGCCTGTTACAGCCGTGTTAACCGAGTAGGTAGGGCCGTGTATGTAACTAACCATTTTTATTTACACGGATTATAAGTTCTAAATACCTTCACTACTAAGGCAACCCCTAGGACGATAACACTACAGGCAATCTCAAAGATCCAATAGGGCTACCGGGTGAAGGGTGTTCGGGCATTCAGCAGCGGCAGGCATGCTAGCGGGGCTCCGTCCTATGCTCGTCGGAATGGGGGGGGATCTTGCTACCTACTAGCCGAACTGTGTTACATTCTAATACATGCCTGTCTCGAAGGTGTAACTTGAGAAGAAACGTTTAAAAAGAGAGGAGCCCGAAATTGTCCGATGATTTGTCACGTTGTTGCCCAATGACAACCGCGATGAAATACGCCATTTGTAGTTGGAAATACACCCTGTATGCGCGGGAGAAAGAGAGCAAGGTGATCTAGCTCTCGGAAGTGTAAACCCACCCCTATGGTGACCTGGAATTAGGATCCATAGCCAACCACCGTTGGTAACTAAGCCACTTCCAAATAATTCCCATAGTTACCCCTCAAAAAAAAGAAGAGGCCTTAGCCTCCTTTAGACCAAACCTACTTCGTCGTGTCCTAGACGATCAACACATCCAATCTGAGATATTATTACTCACTATTCATTTTGGGGAATACCCAACTTCCATGCTATAAGAACCAGAAAAGAAACTTCAAGCTCCGAAATAATACCAAGGTGATGTAATATTATACAAAATCCATTAAATTTTATTTACTCCAGAAAATCACCTGTCTAAATTAATTATGTCTAAAATTCAAGACTCCAAACTTCAGAAGGAAGTTATAAGCCATTCTATACGAATTAATTCCTCAACAGGAAGTCTTAATAACTACTTAATGAATATCGAAGAGGGGGGATCAATAAATAAACATTCCAGCGACTCCGCTAATATTTTAGTGAAATTGTTAATATGTAGGGAATACCCAAAATTACTTCAAAATGATTCAATTACTACTTAGATTCGAAATAATTACGATAGTAATTTACGTTAATTATTTAAATGCCGGAGAGGCCAGTGAATGAATACAATAAGGCTCACAATCTGTGCCACAAAATACAAAAAAAAATCACAAGAATAATCAATAGGACAAGGGTCAAAATATATAGACTTTTCAAAAGACTTACCCCTAGAAATTATAATTTTCCCTTACTTGGTAGGGACACGACATGTAGACAGCAGGGGGGATGGTGTGCACAGCATCTCCTGAGTGTAGTACCGAAAACGCTAAGGGGAAGAAAAGAAACCTACAAAATATGCCGTCAAGTGCGGCAAAATACAATTGATTATCCTTGTTAATCTTACAAGAACTAGAGATATACAGATAAAGTAATTAATTCGTAGAATTATCTACTTCATTCTTTTATTGACTCAATTAATACCTAACGGCAAATTAATTTCATTATATTTTTTTTTTCTTCTTTATTTTTATTTAATTTTTATTAAGATTTTTTTTTTTTTTTTTTATTTTTATTTTATTTTTATTTTTGGGGTAAACGAGAGAATGTTTTAAAGATATAAATTTAAATTTAATGTCCTACCACGGAGGCTGTAAATTAAATTACGTTAGGGGATGGGAAAGGGGGAGGGTGAAAATTCGGAATAGTTTGACGACTCTGCTAGGCTGCATGCTGATGATCCTGGTGATGATGGGCTGCTGAGTTTGACCACTCTTTCCTTGACTACTTCCTGGTGATGGTTTTCGAATCTATCGCATGGATTTATTACGGTATATAACCGGGAAACCGTGCCACTTTGGTATATTTTTTTTTCTTTTATGTTAACCGCACTATATGACCGAGATATGGATGGTCGGCGGGGTCTGAAGATACCAATTTCACAAGGGGGGAATTCGGCGGTTCACTTAAGGCACCAGATTCAAAAACCGGACTCAGGGTAGGGAGAGTCTTAAGTACACGTCCCTTTTTCCAAATCACGTGGGTATGACACTGGTGAGTTGATGGGGAAAAACAAAATCACTGGGGGTGGCTGAGTAAGTCAGGGGGGAATTAATGTGACGCGGCACCACTACGAAATTATTATCACGTGGATGAATTTGGGGATTCGACTGAGTTTTGAGTTTAAGTTTTTATCTATATTTTAATCACGATTGCACATGGTGTGTCCGTAGGGATTTGATTTATTTAGCTCCCACGACAAGGAATTTATTGGTGTTGAACCATTTTATTAATCGCGACAAGTAATTTACTTTGTACAACGTATGAAATATAACTCGCCCAACCGCACGCGCACAACCCCGAACAAAAGCACACCAACCAAAGGTCACGTCCGACCAGCTCCACTGCCAACTATCCAACTCTCTACTTGCTTTCAAAAAGCTACCTCGTCAGCAAACGAATGCCTCACAACCAATCGGACGACGCGCAAAAACAACTCAAACTTTCCATGGAAAAGTACTGAGTGCGTACCCACGCCACTTTTCCATAGACATCGTATGACTCCAGACAAAGGGAATACAGAAAAAAACTACCGCTCAACCCATGTATGTCGCCAATGCAGCTGCGCATACATCATGTACGATACCTCTTTCTTTGGTATTTTTGCTAATGCGGTTTGACTGCTTTGCTACCTACTGTACGAGTACATTCCTTGTGCCACACCAAAAAAAACTACCACGCCATCAATTATCAATGACCTGGTGTGTATGTGTTATCGCAAATTCCTTTTCTTGTTTTTACTCTCTCTCTCGTTTCTCTTACTTATCCTATGCCACTACTACTTTAGCCAAAATACCATCAACGCCCTCTATGGGCGGATAGAGTAACACATATCCCGTACACACAGAGGATAGAAATGGATCGTATCCTGTACACAAACCTTTATTGTAGTTTGTATGGGATATTATATTATTGAATAATTTTGGATATCCGAATATGGTTTGGGTTCGGGGATCGATTATTTCACTTACAAAAGGGTAGAATAATTTCCTATGGAAACGATTCCTACATATTTTAAATCATGAAAATAGTATTGCAAGCCATCAAAATTAAAACGTTTTTCATCAGTAAAGACAACCGAACGCCAATCATTAAGCCGAGTGTCAATTGTATTCTTTCGCATATTGAAGCTTTGCGTATAGCATTCAGGTGGGTTTTTCTTGATTTTCAGACGATGTTTCGCATTTCTGATTGTAAACTGAACAGTTGAAAGGCTTGCGTTTCCTTCGGCTGATTCCTAAATCTTAGCTGTCGACTTAGTCCAATTCCAAATGCTAAGCAATTCGAACAACTTTACGTTCTGCTCTGGAAGTTAGTTTTTTTGAAGAGTTTTCCATATGCCCCTGGATCTTTTAAAAATCTATAAACAGTTCTGGAGCTGCGTTTTATCTGTTTGCAGTGTTGCCAGATGAATTTTTACGAAATCTGCATTTTTAATCGTCATTGTCATAAAGACAATAATAATTCGATTAGCGCAACTAACAGAAATTGAAGCTAGTTGTAACAAGTGAGGCTGTTGCTATAACGAATTCAAACACTTTTTGGAGGTACATAAATTGTTTTGCGATTACTTCTTTAGTAATGATGAAAATTTAGGTGCAGAGTACCAATAGCAGAAATGATTATACTAAATAATTACAAATTCATTGCACACATTGTTTTTTTCCAAGTACATATTAGAATGAACGTCTTAAAAAGTTGTGTGTCGGCCTCTTAGAGCGCCAAAAATAATTTAATAAAAAGCGGAAATGCTTGTGATTTATCACAACACAGCGTTTGCTTAAGACCTAAAAATCTGCAAATGGCTGTCCAAAATCGGCAAATCGTCATTGAGGCCGAAAATCGGCAAAATAACTATAAATCTGCAAATATGGCACCACTGTCTGTTTGGCAATATGTCGTCCTTGTGAGGGGAAGAAATATATATTTTTTGTCGTTCCAATAAATTGAAAACAGTAGCTTTTTCCATTTTTACTTCAAATATTGCTCGAAAGCAATTGATTTCTTAATTTTCAGTTTCTATTTAATCAAAATAATTAGACTTGTTTACGCAACAAACAAGAAACGCAAGAAAATTGAACTGCGTCTATTTCAATGGCGAACGGAAACTCTACGTGATTTCATGGAAATTTCTAGAGTCTTCGTATGCACAATTATGCTTTCGCGAATCAACCAACTATGAGCAGATGTTTTTCGCACAAGATTCGAACTTTGATAAGTAAAACATTTTAAACAACTAATACATGCCTGATAGTAAATAGAACAGTTTGTTTAAAAAAAGTTAGTGCGTCTAACCTATGACAGGCAGTATAAAATTGACAAGAAGAGATTTTAAAAAAATTCTATCTCTAAAGTTTAGTTGTGCAAAGTTTTTTTTTTCTTGAATTTGAAGGAACAAAAAAAATTAAAAACCCACCCTAAACCACTAGATCTGGGAACTTAAAACTTGGTATAGAGTTTTAAATATCCAAGACAGTCGATATTAATGAATTTTTGACAATTTGATCTTTGAGGAACGAGGTGGCTTGAATTTGCACCAGCCAAATCGGCTCACCGCAATTAAACATATCACGGCAGGGCATTTTCCTAACGCTTGTAGTGCAAGGCGGGTGTAAAAGTGCATATCCCCCTGGTGAAGGCTATTCTATTGGAGCCTTCTGAAAGACCCTGTACCCTAGATACATGGCGATCTTCTAATGTTCGTACTTTGGTAAATTACCAATTAGTTAACTGTAAATTGATTTGGTGCATCTGTAATAAATTCTGGTTTGAGATTGAATTAAATATCTCATTACATCGGAAGCACGGTGTATCTCGAGATCGGCAAGTCTAATAAAATTGGGACTAACTGTAATAAATTGTAATAAAAGTTTAAACAATTATGTTTATGGCGGTGGACCGATTTAGCTGGTGCAGATTCAAGCCACTGAGGAACGCCCAGGCTTCGAATATTAATTTTTAACTAAACCTGAATAAGGCGAGCTGTAACCTAAAATAATTGTATCGGAGCTACCTCAAACAATAACCCAACTATTTGTAACACAAATAAAAGAAGTTCGAAATAAATACCATACCATACATCAGATAGTCCTCCAGAGGAGGTACACTATACAACTAGCATACTGCATACACCAACTATACTTTCAAGTACTAATTAACACCTAAAACTCTCAGAGCGACCCAATTACAGCAGGCAGTAAAGTTACGATCTCAATTTGACTGCGGCTGACTAGCTTAGTGGCTCAACTTAATTTGAAATTAAATTTCAAAACTTTTCCAAACAACTGAGTGAACCAATTATAATGTTTGCTTATACAATGTTGTTACAGATGACGTCCGTATGCAAATTCTAGTAACTTTTACAGCACAATCCCATCAAATGGTACACAGCGATACCGAAAACCGCTAACGGCATGGGTGAGAAATCCAATTATAATCTTTTTTTCCTTCTTCCCTTAGCGAAGGGTTTAATCTTTTGATGTATCCATTCCATATGAACGAGCTTACTACTTGATGTGTCACATCGTGTGCAAACACCATCATGAGAAGTTTGCGAATGTGGGCGGCAGTGGGTAATGCTTTCGTCCTCTGGACTGGATCAAAACGGAAATAGTATAGACACTGAACATTTGCTCAGATATAACGACCGTTCAGTTGAGACAGAAAAAATTAAATAGTAGCACCTACCTAGAATACTATCAAGTGCATTCATCTGGTAAGCTATAAAATGTTTACCCCGAGCGAACGAGTATAATTAAACTCCTTTAGAGCGTGTTTAGTTTCCGTTTCGGTGTTTCCTTGGGCAGAATGAAGCAAACAATAGCAACTATTATGTTGTTAAAGAATTAATTGGACTTGAGAGTTGACACATTTTAACGACGCAGCCACCGAAAGTGAGTGTTTTTAATTTCAAAAGTTATTTATGAGGCACAGTAGATTGACTGCAAGTTTTAAAATTAATAGAGCCTTTCATGGAAATTTTGGCAATATAATACATAATTATTTCAGTATACCAATAAGCCAAGGAGTCACACTTGGTAATTAAAAATAAATGTTTACGGATAAATTGTTATTTGGTTATTTTAACGTCAAAAAATAATTGGCAGACTAAGCTTATCTCAAAACGACTCCAAAAAATGTAAATTTTTACATTTCGGTGATTCAATATTTATATATATATATATAGTGTGCGCCGTCTTTTATGTCGGACAGCATACGTCCAGGGAATTTAGTTGCAGAAATTGCCTCAAAGAGTTCATTTTAACGTGTTAGGCGTTGATACACGTCATGTCGACGATCTTCCACTATCCCATGCTCAAAAAATGCGGCAAATAGTGATGTCAGACGTTGCTTGTTGGCCACGATATTTTCGACGATATGCACGTTAAGCTAAAACAACTATTTTTAATGAACAGCGTCACTATTTCGGTGTGTGATTTTAATGTGGAATGATTCATGGACAAAACTTAACTGAAATGAGGTTCCAAAAACTTGGCTACTCAAGTCAAACGGCTGTTAACTGTCAAATTAATTGTTTCAGTCTGGCTTCTTGCACAGTAAAATAAAAGAAACTCTGTAACCAATGATATCACACTATAAATATTGACTCTGGCCCAAGTGCATTTTGACTGCATCTTGATGGTAGACACCTAAATGAATAACTAAACTCAAAAAAAAAATTCCACAGTTAAAAAGGACAACGGCAAACATCATCGCATCATCATCACCGCATCATGACCTGCCTCTTTCCATTACAAGGATCGATTACGCAAGTAAACCATCCCTTACATTTGATCGAGCGAGGAGGACTCAGTGGAAAAGACGTAACATATGATTTGTGTTTTTTCAGACGTTCGAAATTAAAATATTTTACCTGTGCAATAATTACATAGCCAACCTATATACATATACATTCGCTTCCTTTACTCCTTCATTGTTCTGACCTCATATTCCTTAATAAGTAAAATGGTCAAACAAAAAACCGAACGTCTGAACTTGGCAAATAAGACAAGGTGGACGAAACCGAATGGAACCAATTGCACTCCGATGGCGATGAATTCAATGATGCAAGAAAAAACAAATTAAATCAAAACCTAAATAAATTCAGTTTATTTTTTGTTCTACTATATGAAATATTATTTCCAGTGAATATGGTACAGTTTTTGGGTCCTGGTTTTACGGCTTCGGCCTTCCCAGGAGTTGGGCTCGTTAAACATATACTATAGTAATCGCATATACCTCATATCTTATCTTACATCTGCTTACATCTGCTAAAAAATTACCATAAAATATTCCGCAGCCGAAAAAATGCGAGACAATAAAACACCACATTTGAGCATCCTTATATTTTTACAGCGCCAAAAGTGGTGTATTCCTCAATGCTTCATAAAACTCTTTAAACAGCCTTACGAGATGATTTATTCAAACTTGAATGTTTTTTTTTAAAGCGCTTCATTTCACTTGTATAGTGAAGAACCTGAGGCCTGACCTACTTTCTATTCGTCGCTCGCACTTTTCGCAAATAGTTTTCGTCGACTAGTTTCATAGCAATCAAAATAACTCGGAAGGGAATTTTTTCCGTGAAAGGAACCACTTATGTTAGGGGGAAAATCAACTTAATGACGCGACCAACAATTTAACGACTTTGCAAATGCCACTGCACTGGCAGGACGCCTAGGGTTTTATGTGTAACATTAAAACATTTTTATTGGATATGTGCAATATGGGATTTTCTTTATTGAAACGACCTTCGGATGTGTCACTCGGGAGGGAGTCCTGGCTAAAGTAATTGCATTGTCTGTTATTCACAAATGTTTAAATGTATTCAGGCTTGTACATAATTTTCAAGTACTTCTTCAAGAATGGTAGCTATTCTATATCAACAATATTGTTAGAATGCACAATTATACTTAAAACTAGTAGCGGCACTCGGAACTCAGTCAGACACATCCATTTGTTAAATGTGAAGATTTTGTTAATCTTTAGAACTAACGTGTAGTAAAAAGGTTACAACTAATCACAAAGTAATTTATACAGAAAGTAGGAGCAAAGGAAATTTATAAAGCAGGACAGAACTTACTATTGAATATTTATGTGGAAAGCTTTTTAACGGTTTATTTAATAAGGACGGGTCGATGTACAAATAGAGACTTTTTGTAAAGCTCATGTATTTCAATATAGTACATGGAATATATAACATATTTTAAAAGTCCGCCGCGGCTTCTCACGGTGACACGGATGACAGATCCCAGTGGTCCAGTATTTAACGATTCTGCTCCATAGATCCGGCTGAACTCGACTGGGTGATGGACCAGGTTTTCTCGAGTTTGGTCATCAAGCGTAAAATGGGCGCAACGCGTGCAAAGCTGCTTAATCGTAAACAGTAGTCAGTAGATTAGACAGATGCCACAAAAACTACATGGCCGACACAGGCAGCCAACATCGACCCATATTAATTAAAAAAAACACAACAAGAATCTGTGAAGGCTAAAATGATACGATTCTGGTGCAATTATTGAAGAAAACCTACATACCAGCAGGTGGCCATGTTATTAAGAGACATGAGTCATTTCAAAGAAATTTGACCAAATTTACTGAATTTGCAGTTGTTCAATGCAAGTCCCGCTAAACTTTAGATGCGAGTTATACTCAAGTGTGAGTTGAGGCAGTTAATTGCACCAACTCTTAACGACTTCCTAACATTCATAATGATGGCTGTCATAAACACACACCAGGAAGTAATCCGTTGTGTTTTTTTAAGCATTTAATTTCGCTCAGTTCGTAAAATAAAATTTGTTTGACTTTACAATTCTACAGCGGAAGGAGCGGCGACATGAGCTCAGGTATAAAACAAAAAAATATCGCCAAATTACAGAGAAAATTAAATTCGGAGATAAAAAGAAACCTGGTAAGATTGAGAACTAAAACTTTAAATTAAATGGAAGTAAATGAAGGTTCAATGTAGGACATGGGAGAATATAACCAAATTTTTCTGTATGAATATCAGAGTAAAGAAATTTCTAATAAAATAATTCTACGACAATATAGAAGAGATTAAGTTTAAAACTTAAATTCAGTAATTATATTTACCAAGGCCAAGAAGGATCCTTGATTTTGTTAACATGCATTCTGAACGCCCAATATCAGATCGTTACACTTAACTCCTTTATATTATCTGCCCTTATACTAGTTGATTCCAAGCACTGAGATTGAGCTCTTAAGAGGCATTTCTAAAATAAAACCTTAAAAAAATATGTCTCGAAATCGGACTGAGGGTATGCAAGCCCAAAAATGTTTTAAATATTTATAAACTTCAATAACACGACAAACGAGACTTCAATTATCACTTAATTAGTGGTGTTCCTGTACACCAATAACTTAATTTATAATTTATTTATATTATCCTAAATATGTACTTTTGTAAAATTCGCTTGGAAAAATTATTCACACAAAATTTCCAACATAGTAATATAGTAATAGCTTTATTCGAAAAATACTACAGATCAACTATTCAGCTAAAAACTGGGTATTTTCCAGGATGTTTGTTAGCATTACTTGGTTTTTGAAGTTTTATTCAAATCGCTAATAGTGTTTTCGAGATATAAATAGTTTTTAAAAGCAGCGTTTTCGTTGATACACAATAATCGTAAAAAAATCAATCTCATTTTGCTCAAAATCGATGTAGCCGTTTTCATACATGCAACTATAGAAAACCAAATTCTCAAAATATGCTTTTTTTTTAAATCGTGTTGACGGTTTTCGAGATTTGTCCAATTTTCAAAAAAAAAATGTTATCTGATTTCTGAGCGAAGAACCAAGTTGTGAAATCGTTAAAGCCGTTTTCAAGAAAACTGTACCTAGGTAACTTAATTTAAAAAAAAAACAATATTTTTCAAAGAGAGACCATTGTACGAAAATTTGTGGAACAACTGAGTTTGCTAACATGCTATGAATTGAAATATTACTTCAGAAATTAATCGTAAGGATTTTCAAAAGTAGATACCGTTATTGGATTTTTTAACGAAAAACTGAGTATGCAGCAATGTTAACCCCATCTACATTGGCCCAAATATCAAATTAAACTGAAATAGTTACAGGCATTTTCGAAAAAATCAAAATTTTTTAAAGCCCTAAAGTAAAAAAAGCGGCCCGGAAAAATAGCCCAAAAAGTACAAATCCGAAGTTTGAAACAAATCCGTTTAGCCGTTTAGGCTGTGGACCTCAGGAGATGACGGACAGAATTCCAAAACCCACTTTTTCGAGATTTTCTACCATAGTTATGTCAGAATTGATTAAAATTTCGATATCGAAATTTTTCTTGTATACGTAAAAGCTAAAAATGAAATAGTTATACCTTTTCTGTAAATTGGACAAAGTCGTGGAGTACAATCTCAAATATTATTTATATGTAAGCAAAACTACAGCTACATTTCTAAACTTATATTTATTTAAGAGATCAAAGGAATTCCCCACAGTTACACTGACAATAACTTTTACTACAATATTATCTGTTTATAATGTGTACCCTATAAAGACTCTTATCTCTTTATCCCGACTACTTACATAAATGCTCAAGTCCTAAAATAACAACGAGACGCAGGCAGACTGTTCACAAACCACTAACGGAAAGAAAATCCAATCCACATCGCTCCCAACAAAAAATTAAAGGATACACCGAGCATCTAAATGAACCGTAAATTGAATTCCGTCCGTACCCACTTAGAAAAAAAAGGACGGTCTTGCAGAAATTGAAAGCAAATTTTAATTTCCTCAATATCATGTTAACCGGAAATCATACATCTATGGCTCGTATCCTTTATTATTCTTTCATTTTCACATATTCCCTCGGATAAGAGGAAAAATGTTAAATTACAAAATTCCACACACACGCACGGACACACAATCATGATCCTTTGATTGTGGCTACAAAAGTGGAATGTCCAAACGTCCTTGGAAAAAGCTCATATATATCCACTGCTCGCTGACTTCAATAATAAGTTATTATCTACCACTCATCCCACTTCCTTACGCCTCTTCAGCATAAGAAGCCTGGTCTGTGGGTGTGTACTCGGATATGAGCGTCTATATGCTGACAATTGTGTGGGGGGCACACGTCGACCAAAATGGATGTTGTTCAAGTTTTAGAAGTGTTTCGTTGGTACTCATCTCGTCCACTCTAAAAGGATTTCCGATTTCATTGGTTTTACTTTATTCTGTTTGACTTTTGTTCTTTTTCCCCGCTTTAAAGCAATCTACATCTATATGCACTCAAGTATACTGGTTGGGACGTACATATATCCTTTGGTTATCATCGACTCTGATGTGGCTATACGTTTGTTAGGTGATTTATATTTCTGTTCACCGCGGTGAGTACGTTCTCGTAAATTCTCGTACATACACCCAATATCCGTCTTATGCAGCCACTTGAACTACTCCAGCGGGAGTGTCCTTAAGGAGACTTCACTTCCGATATCACCGAGTTGAAGAAGTTCACAATCGATGTGTGTTTGCGTGTGCGAATGAGAATGGCTGGGGTATAGTGAATGATTGCTTTTGCTTGCGTGTTGGATGCAGTCCTTTCGAGCTGATTGATAAAGTTAAAATCAATCATATCGCCTGTGAACCCTTGCGATGAAGTTCAAGATTTATTTCAGTTCAGTGATGAAACTTATGCAATCCATCAAAAATTATTATTATAGAAAGTGTGTGGGTTAACAAACAGAAAGTTATGGTGATATGGGTATCATATGAATAGAGAGATGTTGACCTGAATTCATCGACTGCTGGAGATTGCCACTTATAACCATGAGATTTATATGCGGTTGTGAGGAGAAATTTCTCACTTTCAAGCCTTCACTCAGAATAAAATAGGACCACACTATTGGAAGGCATTGTTTTCCATAGTTAAGACAGTTAAGTACTAACCGTTCTTGATGTTAGAGTGCACTCTTTGAACAAATTTGGGCAATTGGTGGAACGCTGATTATATTACATACAGGGTATCCTGTTTTCGGAAAAAGAGGAGAAAAATAGATATTTATATAGCAACAAGTTGACCGAAAATTTAAGCAAGCTTCTTTGAAAGTGATTTTCTAAAAACCTGGTAGTACTTGAGAAGTTAAGGGATTCTATGACTGATGGGAGGGGGTATACTATGCTATGGTTAGGGGACACTGCATTTTAAGGAGTATTTTATTTATAAAAGTACTGCTACCGGGACCTAGATGGTCTGTATCAGATATGGAGAGGGAATGTGTCCATCTGTGCCCTTCTTTGTTCTAGTGTGAAAAAAAGGTCTCAAAAATATCTTACACCAAGTTTACGATTATCATTTCCATTGTATTGTTTAGTTTGATGATCGTAAGTACAACTGAACAAACACCAAACTAAAGACCGATAACTTAGCATTGTTCATAATCAAGTTCCATAATCTTTTATTTATTTATTTTATTTTTTCATCAAATGAGAACATTTCCTGTTCTCGTTAGACTACCTACTACAAAAATACAATACTTAGATGCTGCCACAAAAGCCTATAATCAAAATAGGCTTCTTCTTAAACGAATCCCTACTAAGACCTATAAAAAATAAATTGCTATAGTTATAAGATGTTCTAAGGCATCGAGTAATTGGTTCATTGCAACCATAATTAACTCTATGGCACAGAGAAAGAAAAACGATTTCTAAGTACTCTTGAAGGAACATAAAAACCAATTATAGATAATAGAAAGGGGCAATCAATGTAATTATTTATCAAATCCCGAATAAACATGACTAAAAAATATTATCTACGTTTAAAAAGAGGTAAGATACCAAATAGTTTGCACCTCAATATTCCAGCGTAATTAAAGCACAGCGACTCTAGTTAAACGCTTTTGAATCTTCTCAATCCTACTAGAATGTACTTCATAACAAGGATTCCAAACCATACTACAGTATTCAAGATTAGGCCGGACAAATGCAAAGAATAAACATTTTAGAGTATGTGGATCATGAAAGTCTTTAGAATTCCGCAAAATAAAACCGAACATTGAATTGCCTTTAGCAACCGAGAAGTCAATGTGCTTACAGAAACTTAGTTTATTGTCAAAAATGACTCCTAGATCTTTTTTAGAGGACGTAGTGTACAATGTAATACTATTAATAACATACGTAAATGGAACTGGGGAAAGATTACGACAGAAGGATAAGCTTTGACATTTAGAGACATTGAGGTGGAGGTCATTATTATGACACCACATAGAGAGTCTCTCAAGATCCTCTTGCAAAAGAATGCAGTCATGCTCAGAGTGAATAGTTCGGAACACTTTTAAATCATCCGCACACATAAGGCATTGGGAATTCAAAAGCAAGTCAGAAATGTCATTAATAAATAATAGGAAGAGAAAAGGGCCCAGATGACTACCTTGAGGGACTCCAGAGGTAACATAAACTGGTGATGAAATTACATCCTTGATGCGCACATACTGAATACGATCCGTGAGATAGGATCGAATCCACTCTAAAAAGTTGGAGTGAAATCCAAATCTTTTAAGTTTAAAAATTAAAGCATGGTGATTAACACTGTCAAAAGCTTTGGCAAAGTCAGTATATACTACATCACATTGTAGGCCTTTCTCAAGGTTATTCAGCACCGAGTTACAAAAGATTGCAAGATTTGTAGAGGTCGATCTACCAGCCACAAATCCATGTTACGAATGAGAGATTACTCCCTTTACGAGAGGTGTAAGTTTTTCATAAATAATTTTTTCATATAACTTAGGTATAGGCGAAATTTTGCAAATTGGACGATAATTGGTAACATCGTGCTTCGATCCTGATTTAAAAATTGGAGTTGTGAACGAGTTCTTCCAAACTTTCAAAAAATTTCCTGTCCGCAGAGACAAGTTAAATATTAAACAAAGTGGCACGGAAAACACATCAAAACACTTTTGAAGTAAAAATGGCGGGATGCCATCGAAGCCAGGATTTGCGTCTAATTTTATTAAGGAAATAGCATTTTGAACTTCTCGAATTGAACACTCTAGGTTACCAATATTTAAAGAATTACAAGTCATTGAGCTTTCATTCGAGGCACTAGCGTGGTTAGTCCTACTTGAATATATAGATTGAAAGTTGTTAGCGAACATATTACGAACATAGGTTCGTAGTAGGTTCACGCTGTAGTCGCTGAGGAAATACCATGTCGCCAAAATACTTTTTTCTCTTGTGTTTTACTTTTTAATGAAATTGCATGCTTGCCTGACTTGCTCTGAGTACGTTGGACCTATCAATTCATCAACTACGATAAAATACATCCAATGCAAAACTAAAAAACAATACATGATGTCACAGTGTCAGACATATTATGGGTGGACTAAAATCTAGCTAAAAATCGTTCGATGAAAGTATAAAACCCCGCGTCGAGTTTTGGTAGCAATATGCTTATTTAAATAGGATGACGATGCAGAGCACTAGTCATTCCCTAAGGTTCGAAAAAATACAATCGACTACTTAAACGCCAATAAAGGCTTTATGAAACAAGTTTTAGTGTGCTATAACCGAAATTTGTCCTGCGTGAGATGGTTGGTCGATTAGATTTATGTTTCTGTAAATGAAAATACTTCAATAAATAATTATTACTAAATTTAGCCTCTTCCATTTTTGTTAGACAATGCAATTGTTGTGAGCTTGGGTAGGCCACGGAAGCAACTTCGATGCAGTTGACTAGCACAGCTCGTCGGACGGGGTAGTTTTTGCCCTCACACTTGCTCAACACACATTTTGTTCTCGTGCCATTTAAAGAAAAAAATCAACAAAAAATAGGAAGAAAGGAACTTAAAATTGACTGCGGACAGACAGAATGGACTAGAAAATAAAAAGAAAGAAAAACAGGAGAGAAAATGAAGCGCCAAGTACTTCTGCCAATGCTAGTGAGAGAGCGGGAAAGTAATAAAATGCTTTTCTACTTACCAGTAACAATGGAAATAAATTGTCCTCATAAAAGAAAACGCCAGCTACCGATTTCATTGTTAACATGCATGCACTGCGATTTAAAGTGCAGTGGAAACAACTTTCGCATTTTAACTAAAACCTACATCAATGTTCAAATAAAAATGATCGCATGTAAATTTCCGTAATCAGCAATAAGCACTTATGACAGACCCACTGAACAGCAGCACAATCACCAAAAAACTATGGAGCGTAGGCAAACCACAATTAGAACTGATCTATATTCCAAAATAATTAATTATATTTGCTGTGGTTGAATAATCGGAGATTAATTTAAGCGTTTGCAAAATTAAAAATAAGTGTTCAAATGCACTGAGAATTATTTACATACACACATGCCTCTTATCAGTTTTAAGTTCCCTTATCATCGAATATGTATTCAGATTGGGCTGCATCTGTCTGGCTATTGCTGGAGATCTTTCTCTATGGTAGACGGAAATGTCTACGAATTCTCAAAGCGGCTCAATAGGTTAGGAATTGGTTTCTTGAACGACAAATACCTAAGTTTTACGGTTGCGTGGTTTTACTTTAGCCTCCAGGGTAAGCTTGTACACAATTCGAGTAGAAGGCGGAAAAACGTTATTGAAGTGTGAAGTTATTAAACTACAGGTAGCTCGGGTTCTTCAAGGAAGTGCAAATTGTCCCAAAATAATGGTTTACAAGAAACATTACAAATTATATGTGCATTGGTCCTTTTATTCCACTCTCTTTCAATAAACATTTTTCCTCAGCTTCAAATAACTAGGATAAACCTAATGATGGAATTTATTAAAGATATTATGAGGAAAAACGTATAGTAAGAATTAGGTTAAGAAACTGTTGGTTTTGTAGAATTTTCATCGATTCGGGTTCGAAATTAGATTCTTTTTTTCTCACCTGCTTGAATGCATTAGGAAATACTACCAGAACTAGTTCTGAAAAGAGGAATTTCTTAAGTTTGACAATTCATTAAAAAAAATATTTGGGCGCGACAGGTCTGTGGGACCCTAGCTTCTCACAACCATTCGTTTTGTGTGAGTTTTCAATTTTTGGGACGAATGGAAGGGATCTACAATTTTACGCTGAGTCCAAACGGCTAATTGAGAAGATCTTTCATGACAGTTTTACTCTCGGATGTTTGCCAGACGTTCGCGAGAGGTGGCGCGGTGGAAAAAAAGATGTAATTTGGTTCTTTCGGGATTCGAACCAGGGAACCCTCGCTCAGTAGTCCAACACACTAACCACTAAGCCACTGCGCCGAAATTTGACAATTCATTACTTTAATAAAAAAAAAACTTGATTTGAATTTAAATTTAAACAAATTCATCCATTAGTTAACGCTGAATTTTTCGCATAAGATTATGCAAGATTTAAATTTACTTAAAGTACTGACAATTTCAATTTTAAACTTTATACGAAACATTTAAGCACTTTTTTCATGTACGCAATACATACCCATTATTTGTATGACCATCAAATGCACGGCATTCTGAAAAAGAAACATTAAGATTATTTTGTGAGTAAGCAATTTCCAAGTGATGATACAGAGAAACTTTGTTTTTAAATTAATTATTTGTTGCAAAAAAAAAACAAATTAGATTTAAAATTGGAATTTTAAAATATTGTAACGGCGGGTCTCCACTCTCAGTTGTTTGGGTTACTTTCAGTAATGTACAGTAAGATCGGGGTTTAGGGGGCCACTCTTTCGACTCACGAATTATTATATATGACAACGCCAAAATAAATATTAAAATTTAATATTTTGGATTATATAAAATTAAAAAATGAATAAATATTTATTAAATTTATATAATGACTGACATTACATAATATGTCAAAATATGCACGAAGTATTAAATTTAAATAAAGATGGATATGAGTCTCAATGCAAAGGTATTTGAACCAAACCCACATTATATTGAAAATTTATAGTAATTACATGCATTTATATTCGAAACAAATATAAAAATATAATACATAAAATATTATTAAATTTAAAATTTTTTTGATTTAAATATCTTTGCGATATATGTTAACACCAAAATTATTATATTTTATTTCTTATTTTTATAAGTTTCAAATATTTAAATTCAAATACAAAACTGTCAATCGTAGGATAATTGAAATACTGCTCTGGCACTGGCTGAATTTTCCTTTTTGTGGGTGGTAAGTAAATCAACCGAATAAATAATTAACTTGAGTTTACTTCGGTTCAGTTCTTGTATTAACACCAAATACAAATGTATTGAAGTGAATGACTTTCATAATTTCGTAATGTAACCAGAGAAGATATTATTTTCCATCTCAACTATAACATAATTGTAATAAGGTCTTGATTGAAATACTATTTTGAAACAGGTGGGGTTAGAGTGTATAGAACCCCTCGGTTTAGGCGTTAAGAACATAGGACCGCGACGTGACTTTGAAGGTTACGCGGAAATCAAGTTTATTACAATCTCTTCTTAGAACTGAATGAACGGCAAGCAGGCGATAACCAGACTTTTCAGATTAAGGTCAATTAGCCTCAACTAATATCGACTTTTGTATTTATACATAAGTTTATAGAATTATGGACCCAAAACAAATGTTAGCAGATATCTGATGACGATTGCTGATGTAATAGGACTCAAAACAAAAACTCCTTAAGAAACGTTACGTTTACGTTCTCTTATGTCGGGACTGCTGATCAGTCTTAATAAATAATTAATTAATTTTGGTACGAATTTATGCCGATTCGAAATAGCTAAAGTGGAAAAAACCTTCAAATGTAATATTGTGATTTTCGGGGACTCGAACCACGATGTCGTAGAAGTATTTTTGAGCTTGAGCTTGAGACTTCTTACCTATAAATATATTTCCAATGACAATGTTTAGTTTACTAGATTGTTGAAGTTCTTACGCTTGTTTTAACAAATAAATTAAATTCTTGAATCATCGGTTGTTCTTCTTGGTTAAGAATGTCGCCTTTTTCATCGATTAGAAAAAAAACGACAAATCTCCCAACTCTATAAACGACGATAAAGTAATTCTCGATGAGGCATTGCCTTAAATTCAAATACGAATCTACGAAAAAGAAGCTTCCCTTTTTATAAGGCATGTAAACATTAATTTTACTGAACAAATAATTTAGTTGTGCATCAGTGTATGGAAACTAAGCAACTTCAACCACTAGGAACCTTTATGTGTAAATATCCAATAAACACGTTGGTCTTGGTAGCAGAAGGTCAGAAAAGGGTTAGCTTCTTATTTACCTTAAGACAGATGAGATATTTATCAAAATGTACACAGAATGCCGAAAAAAATAAATCCATTTAATAGGTTGCCATTATGTCTACCCTTTTGCATCCAAAAATCTCATTTAGCCTTTTACATTATTCATATGGTTACTTAAAAGTACAAGACGGTTTTCCTATGGATCATGGTTATTGCGAACCAACACTATTGAAAAAGGAATTTCTCAAACGATGACACAGGTGAGTCGTTTATCCCTTTGCAAATAGGGAACTTTGTGTGTTGTATAAGCCAATTTTAGGCGCAGTCATATTGACATAACCCAGAGGAATTGAATTTCACTATGACAAGTTATAGAGGATTATACCAAATTGAAAGAAAATTTAGTTCTTAATACCACATCTGGGGTTCCTAACATTTTTGCACCTAAGCAACAGCTTATGGCATTATTTATACAAATATCGCCGCAAGCAGAAATATCGCCGCTAAAAATATTTGGGTTTCAACCTGTCATCTTGGATTTAGAAGGAGTATCGTCAGCAGGCCTTCAGCGGGGTCTTCACATTACCTGAGGTCATCCTCATTTCGCTAATTTATGACAATGGATTTTTGAATTTAAATCATATTTGAGAATTTTGTTTTCTAAAGTTTACCTATACATGAAAACGGCTACAACAATTTTGACCAAAATGCATATTTAAAGAAAGATTGACGTATTGCGTCATTATCACCGAAAACGCGATTTTCTGATTTTGATAAAAGCTTTAAGAACCAAGTAATACTTACATCCTACAATACAATACCTTATGCACAGTTTTCAGCTATATAGTTAAGCAAACGTATTTTTCGAACTCAACATTGCAATATTAGTTACTATTTTGTGCGAATTGTTTTCAAAAACCGCTTTAACGACTTTGACCAAAACACATATTTAAGACAAAATTTGTGTTTTATATTAGGTAATTATATGAATTCCTGAAAAACTACTACCCAAATCGCATATTTTTGTAAAACTCACTGCTAATAAATATGCAATCTCAACTACAAAAAACTTATTTTTTCAACCATGTTAAATATGCACCTTAAAATAATTACAACAACATAGAGCTCACACAATCAGAAATTCCTACTTTATTTGAAACACTACACACGTCCATCGCCAAATTAATTTAAAACTGCGAATTCAAATTAAAAAACAAAAACAAGAGCATGCCCTTACAGATCAGAAAATCCTCCTACGCTTGTCATTGTAATCAAATTGTCTAAAAACAGTGCGCTTAAAACGTTTTAGGTAGAACTTTCTAAACATGTTTTTTACTAAGAGCCTTTAATATGGTTTGTCAGAAAATTAATATTTATTTTGCTATATTCTTAAGTTTTCTTATTATTTATTTTTTATTTAATCTTAGTATACCAAAAATGGATATTTATGATTCTTTAATAAGACGTTACCTCCGAGCTTTTATATCAGGTATTTTTTGTTACAGGTTTTTTCATGCCAATCAAATATTCTTCCTAAAATGTCAAATGCCTGTTCCTACAGTCAAAACATCGGGACGGATGTTAATGAAGTAACACCCTTCTAAGCCTTAGGAATATGTGGCTTAAACTTCGCTAAAATTTGTTATTTTGCACACACATGCACTGTATACTCAGATTATCTAGATACTGTCTGTGAAAAAAATTAAACACAAAATTCGTACCCAACTTTTCTCCATATATTTTTTTATAAATGAGATCCCAAATCTCACTCTAGTTCACTTATGGTATATTTTAGTATAGCCCTTCTATTTAAACTTAAAAATGTTGTTTAAATAATACGATTACTTTAGAACTCCCTTGACTTGATTTATGAATCAATAAAAACGACGGTGTGAACTGTGCCAAACCTTTTACAATAAATACCGATTTAGCAACGACAGACTTAATAAAATACGGCTTCGCTTAACCCATTCAAGTATATAAAAGCGAACTTTATGGTCCATTCTAAAACACAAAGGCCCAAAATTGCAATAAAACTTTTGGTAGTTATGCACTGGCTTACAATTTGCTTTCCTCTTTTGATGATCGATTATCCTACACTATCCAAAATAAACTGCTCCCATAGTTGGACATCAGGTGATGAATATATCTCCAAAAAGCACTATCCACGAGGAACGATACTCGGGTATTCAAAACAATCCATTACAATAAGAGGCGATGCAAAAAAAAAATGTCCGCCCCCACTAGAGCGAGTTTGTATCAGCAGGTCCATTCGCTTTTATGACTAACTTTTGCAGCCGTATTGGGATATGTTCTCAATGCCAGACACAACTCTAACATATATAAACACACGAAGCCCTCACTGGCGCTATTTGATATCCTTAAAATCAATAGTGGTTCGATGGTTTTCTCTTCACAATTTTTTTACGACACCTTAACAAATAAAACGTGCACTCCGTGTCTGTGTTTGATATTCAGGGCTTTGTCATAAAGGTCGGGGGACATGTTTTTGTGTGGAGGATCCTTGGAATGGACGAATCGATTCATCATAGAAACCAGATGCCATGATGTTATGATTGCGTCTTATCAAGGACATTAACTGAAGAAGATGGTATTGGATATATGGCTTTGATGGCAATGGAACTAAGCCAATCACAAACGGATTTCAGAAGACTTCTTGCTATTGAACTTGAAATGGAAATGCTCTCAGACTAGTGGTATATGAGTGTCAGTTTCGTGAAAATTACATCGTTAAGAGCTTCTGTTTGAAGAGAAAGAAAGAAAAATTGCAAATGCCTTTAGCTTTGACTTAGCCAAAGAATATGTTTGTTTTTTTTTACTTTCTTCCTAAATGCTTACCTTTCCAAATACTTATGTGTTTGTTTCCACGACGTTCATGGGAATAATTTTGAACTTTATTGCATTTTAAGACGGACTTTATTTTTTTAAAGAAACTCCATTCAGCACTGCTCAATAATATTTACCTAACAAGTTTCGCGTCACTTTTTTTTAAATTTAAATAAAAATTGGAATCCTTGAATAAGGTTTATAGTCTTAAATCGACGGTGGTATCTGTATATATAAAAATGTGTGAAAAATGTATAGTCATTCATCAATTGAGAACGACTGGCCCGATTTGTTTTCAGTTATTCGTAATAACCAGGAGAATATTGTTACGAAAGAAGTTTTTAAGAAACCCATCCGGAAAAGTCGGGAATTTGGAAAAATTTAAATTTGATTTTTTTGTATCGTATTTGTTGTGCAATTGGTCCGGAACGGCTTTTCGAATGGAAAAATAAGATATTCTTAGTGGAAAATTTGGTAATTTCCGGAAAAACAAGAAAAGAATTATTTTTTTTCGATGAATTTTTGAATCTTATCGCATTTTTTGATGATTTATAGCTTTTGTCAATCGCATTGTAGAACGACCAATCGGCTGCTGAATTCTGAGACAACTGCTGGCACTTTGCAATGGCAAATGCCTGTTGATATTTCGACTGGATTTATATCGATCCCTGCAAATTTTCGCGTCATTGGAGAAAATTTTAAAAATCTCGATTGGATTAGTGAACGAGCAATACTAGCAGCGAAGAATTAGGACGTCGATAGCTTGAATTTGATTATTCAAAGTCAAATCGCTGGATAATTGCATTTGTACAAATCCGTTCACCGCGTGACCGACGAGCATGAAGCTCGACTCGCTCGATGTGCCAGGAACTCCATCGCATAATTTACAGCTGAAGGTTAGATCGATTATAATTAAGTTGCGGAATCTAAATCATCCGAAATTGTGCAACGGTACGCGGTTGTCCGTCAAGAAACTGATGAACAACTTGATTCAAGCGACGATCATCAAGGACAAATTTAAAGGAGAGGAAGTCCTTATCCCACGATCCACGAATTCCGATTATTCCTCAAATAAATTAAATCGAAATTTTAACTATCTGTGTTTTATTATCATTTTGGAGTTTATCGTTAAATTGGAAGAAGAAGTTCGCCAGGTCCGCTAGTATTTCTATAAGACCGTAGTCCGTGCTCCTCTGAGTCTAGTGAACAAAAATATAATTTTAAAATGTGATTGAAGAATGTTTATTTATTTCACTTATTTTAAGAACCAGGTGCAGTACCTCAACATAATCTATGTTGGTGCTTGTTGCCGATATTTCGTCTTCTGTTGGATTTAAATACCGCATTTTTTTCCAGCAGCATCTCTTTCGCACACTGTGTAATGGAATAGGACACCAAACTTTAAAACCGTCCCAGTCAGCACGTTTTGATGACTTTTTAAATATACCCACATACGTACCTACACTATACGAGATAAGTTTCTTGCAACTGCAATTATAAAAGGAAGCCAAACGCCCCATACACATATAGCAACCATTAGCCTTCAGTGGAAGTGTCTCCCATCGAAAATGTTGGCAAACAAACACACCAAATACACCAATGAGGACAGTGAAAAAAGGGAAATGCTTTCATTTTCGTTACACAATGAAAAGTCCAATACACATACGCCATTAAATAAAAGTTGTCGTGAATTATATCGCTCCCCCGAAATGCCATCCCCATCAGGAACGTTGTTATAATAAATCATTTGCATTGTATTCTCTTAGCATTAGCGTATATTGCCTTTCAACGGGAATTTATAGGTTCAACTGATTTTGATTTATTAAAGATAAATAAATATCCCCAAATTGCCGACCTAAGTCCTTTTGCCGCGCACAATTTCTCAAATCGGATCTGCTTAGAAATTTAATTTATTCGTTCGACAACAAACTAAAGCGAGAACGATATCGAATAGAATAAACAGTTTCATATAGTCGTGTCAACATCTCAACGAGCCCCGCATACATGGGCCAGGAATACCTATGAAGGTCGCAAAAGAGTCAACATGAAGCCATTTAAAATTATCTCGGCATCGCCATGAAAAGTTTTATAATTTATATCAGCGGCCGCACCCTATAAATATGCGATTGTTGTTGAGTAGATGGTTCTGATTTTTCGTTGAAAGCTAGAAAATATATATAAAATTCGTATCCTTTGTGTTTTCACAGCGAACCCATAAAACTCGTTGCAAACACTACGCACTCGTTAAAAGTTCACAGTAATTCAATACGCCGCGCCACTCCTTGCTCTCAGAGTCCGGTGGTCCTTCCAAAAATGGAAAATAGTAATTAAATGACTTTTCGCAGTCGAAACATCGCACAAACCTACAAAAACCATCAACATGATATGTGGTCCTTGTGGAAGCTCGTGTAGACAGATGGTTTGATGTTGGACTTTAGATGTTAGATTATAGGTATGACGTATGAATTTGATAATATTTAAATGAAATAGAATATTTATTTTTGTAGGGAAATCCAATCCGGGATGGTCCCAGTCGTCGGCAGCCACTCCCTCCTCCATCCTCCAGCAAACACAACAACTTGGCTAACTTTGACGATGGTGCTTAATTTCGAGTTCTTTATTTATTTCGTGTGTGTATAGCCGTAATGGACTCAAATTGAATGGCATATCAAGGGGGAGCCTTTTAACAGTCCTTGGTCCGAAAACACCCAACAGTACACACACACATATATTGATATCACACTCAGTTGAGCAATCATTTGCAAACGCACTTCGAACGAAAGTTTCCAGCTGACTGGTATGGAAGTCAATTTTAACGCTCAATTTGGTCGTTTAAATGAAATTGCTGCTGCTGCTGCTGCTAGGAGCAGTGGCAAAGTTATGCTTCCAATATCATTAAATTCTTTTGGCAGGATATTTATAAATATTTTTTTATTCGTTTCGTGTCTGCAGAGGATAGAATCTATAGATACATTAAATGGGCCCCTGTGGTATGGAAAAATTGTGCGAGAAATATTTGGCGGTCAAGCTGATGAAGAAGGTCATTTCTGTCTGGATGAGCTAACAGAAAAATGGTCAAGACGTGAGCCAATTTGTATAATCTCCGTTAACTTAAGATTCAATGAACTCAGTTCACAGTCAATTAAATTTTACGATTCCTTTGAATAATGGTATCTGATGCTCTATTTTGAATGGCCATTGGGCATGGCTCGGCGATAATATTTCCCTGCAGAAGGAGGGCAAAGAATAGATTTTTGGGAATTGTTCGTTTGGGTCAGAGAAAACTTATTGAGGCATTCACTTCTCGGAGCAGACTTTCCTTGTGTACAACTTAAGGCATGTGCACACTTTAATAGAGGGTAAAGGTTACAGAAGCAGCAACAGCAGTTAAATGGACAATAATTTACATCATCCAGGGGTTAAAAATATGTCTACTGGCGATTTATGTGAAAACCATAGATAAAACATACTGAGACCCCCAACTTCGGCCGATTTGCAGTTACTTGCCTACGAGCTTTATTTTTACGAAGTGGCAAAGACTATAGGTAAGTATTGTGCATACAAATTCGTACATATTCAAATGTCACGTAACTTGAAAAATTCTGGTTCATCACACTCGCACCTAAAATTTGACAGTTTCGTTGTTGGAAAAGTTACGGGTAGTGTTCATGGAATTTTATCCGTCCAGTCGCTTGGAAAACGGGAAAACAGTCGCTGCAATGGTTAAAACTGAACCTGATTTTGGGAAGCGAGTGTTGATGATCTCTCCGGACATCAGTACATCAGCAAAAAAATTGATTCCATTATATTTTGAAAATATTTTCTACATATTATTTTTTTTGCAAAACTATCCCTTCGAGTACCTACCTAAAATTAAATTAAACATTCATGAAAACATTATAAGTCATTCAATGACATAAGAAAATATTTGGAATCGTCTTATTGGTTGTAGTTTTTTTTTCGCCCGCAGAATTTATTTTTTACAGACTGCAAGATAAGTGCCTGTAAATTGCGACTTTTATGTTTGTCAAATGGTGCTCTGGACGCATGGTGGCGTAAAGGCAGTAAAAACGATAACTGATTCTTACCTGAGGTTGAAAAAGGTTGCTATTATAACTTTTACGACTCAATACACTTTATAAAAATACTTTCCGGGCAAGCTATACAAAATCGCGCGATTTTTTGTATTAATTTGTCATTATTTCTTAATCCCTAATAATATAAAACAAAGTGAATATTTTTTTGTAGGAAGCTACAGAACAAACGGGTGAACGGATTTTGACAATTTTTTTTTTATTTATTAGGTTTCTATGAGGAGCAAGTTCGTGCATTTAAAAATATTTGATTTTGATTGTGGAAGTCGAAGAAATTCAATAATTAGACTTTAAACACAAAAAAAGTGAACTTCTCCTTCGTCTATTTGAATGAAATTAATTCCATTTTTTAGATACCTAAAACGCCCATCTTTTAAGTCCAAAACTAAGTTTCTATTTGTTATATCAGCTGAGCAATATTAACAAATCCTTTGCGAAATTCCTTTTTTTATCAATTTGTTAATTGACCAAGATTTTCCAATCGATCTCAGTGGTGGTTTCTTTTTCAGTTTTTTTTCAAGGTATATTCGTATTTTTTGAGAGAGCGGGAGAGTTTTTTTTACTCAGAATCGGATATCGGAACTGTAGTCGAATGGATTTGGTCTGCTCATGCTCAAGTGCTCAAGTGCTTTGCATCTGCTCAGCTCATGCGTTTAAGGTTGAGCTGAGTGAGTTCTTTTTTAGTTGGCTAGATATAGAGTATGTATATGAATTTGGCGAGTGTGCTGTCTGCTGTCCATTTGAGAGGGACGGAGGATGGTATCGAGAATCGAGATTGAGTGTGATAACAGATAAGATAATGTGACATTGTGAAGTGTATGGGATTTCGAGCAACGTTGCCAGACTTTTAAAAATGAAAATGCTAAATCATAAAAATAAAATTGGTGTAATTCTGTTCAATTCGAAAATTGAATTTGACTGCACATCTTTAAATGCAAAAACCCTAGAAACTGCTGAATATATTTTGGTAAATTTTTCACAGGCCTATAGACTATAGAGGATATCTAGGCCTACAATCCCAACTTTATTTCAACTTCTTATCTCTATAAATTCCGGAAAAAAATTGGACAAGAGTAATTTATTTTTTCGTTTCGTTTTGCTTTCACGCTTTGCGTACGAAAAGACTGGTAGCATAAAAAAAAAAAAAAAAAGCTTAAAGAGGGCATATGCAGGTATCAGTTAGGATAACTATTAACTCGAAAGAAGCTCAACTTCTATTTTATTCAACCTGGAAGTGGCGTGGCGTCTATATAACCCTAACCCGATTCCTACCGACTTCTCTTTTTAAATTTTCACACTATCTTCCAAAACCCAAAATGGTGCACATACGTAAGCGATGAACTAAATATTGTGTGTCTGTGTATCCATTTTGATCATTCATCGTCTATCGCAAAGATCGCAAAGCGAAGGTCGGGTATCGGGTTATTAAAGCTCTCGCTCTCACTGGATGGATAGTTGACTTTACATTACTTTTTATCCCGTTTTTTCTCTTATTCGCCAGCCAAGGCCAACTCAAGCGTTATGAGAAATGTGGATGTGATAGAGTTCGGGAATACTACCTTTATATAATAATGAATGCTATTATTTAGTAGGTATTTAAATACTGTTAAAATGCGCTTAATTTGATTTGTCTGATTAATAAAACTGGCTACAAGAGAGGTTTTACAAATTCGAAGCATGGTTACTTATTTACCAATTTTCGATATCATTAACACCGATTGAATGTGTACATTTTTCCTAAATAACTGGAGAAAATTGGCTCAAAATGTTATTATTTTATTGTTTTAAACTGTTCTGAAACAACATTTTGCACGGGCAAAGCCGGGCGGGTACAGCTAGTGTTTTATTAAAAACCAAAATTTAAAAATATTTACAAATTTGTTTTAAGGTAGGAAAATGTTACAAAGAAATGTTGCAATATATAAAAGAAAATGCAAGTCTTAATTTAATTAAAAAAATAAATATATTTAAAGATTGTAAATTTACTTCTAAGAAGGCAGTATATAGAAAAAGCAATGAAATATACATAAAAACACAGCAACAAAAAAATGGGGTTGTTATTTTATTTTTGATATTGGTATTACAGTAAAACCCGGATAAGAGCCTCACCTCAAATTCCCGTTTTGATATGCACTTATGCGGGTTAGGCAGTTATAACAAAAATCCGCCTTAAGTGCTCAGAACTTTAGTTCTCAAAAAAAGGTACTTATGAGGGTTAGGCACTTAAGCGAGATGGACTTATCCGGGTTTTACTGTTATTCATTATGAATAATACCCCAAATTTAAGGCAATACTTCGTTTAAAAAAATCTGGTAGAGATATTGTTCATATGGAGCTGATAGTCCTCGGAAATGTTATTTCACTCACTAATATTACACTTGTCGTTTACGAATTCCGCTGGTAAACCATAGATATCGGTGGCTAAAGCTACATCTTCTTTATTACCCCTACTAGACCTGGTTTATCTGCTTTCCTTCATTAATTTTTAACGCCGCGGGTATGCTGTGCTTTAGTAGAGCCTTAATAGCTCTTAATTTCCACCATCGTTTCTAAATCATCAAGTGCGGAGGACGCCTGACTGATGGTACGTATTCGAAACCAAAAAGGACACATTTATTTAACGTGACCTTAACCAAGGCATGGACCGCTCCATTCGGAGAAGTAGCGGTTCGACATTAAGTTCCTTAACATGACTCTCGGAGTCACACAAGGTATACAACTCAGCGATTTCATTTCGGCAGCTTGGGTCCGTGATCTAATTTTTTCGGTAAGTACCCTTACCTCATGAGTCATAAGATATAAGAGTTGAAACCTTATTATCGAGAGCTTAGTTTTTACACCGGCTCTCCCCCCCCCCCTCATATCCAATCGACTTTTTTGCGTTGTAAGGCAGGAAGACCCCTCCTTCGATCCAAAAAGTCTTCAATATTCTACATTCAATTTGATACACGTCAGTTTCCTGAAATATATCATTCCCAAGTCTTACTGGCAAAACAGATTTAATAATAAATTGAATTTGTATTATGCCTTTTCAGAAAAAAAAACCTTATCAAATCTGTGCAACACACCTCGTAATCCTTTCCTGCAAATATTGCCTACAACAAGGAGGCAATGTCAATATCTAAAACCAAACACATAGATTTGCTTTTAAGGAATAAGCTGGAATATTTTGTCTATAATCTTCTTACAGCCCCTCACAAGGACACAAAACTCGATTCGTACACCTGTGAACGTCTTCAGTGTATAATCCTGTTCGAAATTGTGAACCATAACCTTGCATATTGTGTCTTTTGGTTTTCTCCCACCCCCGTCTATTATTAGCAGTCAAAGATCAGATAAAAAAATTAGAAGCAAAGCGGAGCCGAACAGTTTTATACAGGATGTCGTTATTTAAACGGATCTGAGACTACACCTATGTAGAAAAATCTCTGGTTTCCTTTATCCCTTTCCTCTATCATCCGCTTAGTGTTTCATTTCGTTGAAGGGCATTGAAATGAAATCAGATATCAAAGGACGTTGCAACAACGTCATGCGGAGGTATTATTTACAAATTCTTCGCAATTCCGCACTGAATGTGCAGTCATTTGCACTCTCTATCTTCAGCGGGTGGCTATAGGTGGTATCCCTTTTGGATTTGATTTCAAAGTATACTCACGTAGACGATTGCGTTAGCCGAATGGGAGAAGCCACCTCACCCGTTTCGCTGTGTCCTTAGGTGTTTTTTTTTTTTTTTTTCAATTAAATTGTTTCAGCCTACAGCCTCTGAAGCTAGTGGACTTGGGTCACAATCAATCGTTATATTTTTTTTTTCTCTTCTCCCTTATATGGGCGAGAAGGAACAGCAACAAAGAAAGGGATACTTGCTGAACGTGTTATACTTAAATTGTCGCTGGGATTTTCCTTTGCGGAATGTCTGTTCTTATAAAGACAAATTGAAGGGGTATTGATCGCACTCTAAGCGGCGAAAAGAAAAAGTGTAACAGCCAGATAGCTGGTTGAATCCTTATTTGGGTTAGCAAACATTGTGATGGTAAATTTATCGAGGACCACGAACAGAAAAATCTATTTAACACTGCCGATGGAATAATGCTCATTATTTTCCGGGTTCGTGTAAGCCTTATCAATGGAAGGGCAATCATGAAGGGGCAAATATTTATAGGACACTTGGGCTTATTGGGTTTGTTAAACTTTACGACGGCCCATATTGAAAAGGCTGTTCTTGGCAAATTCTGTCCCGACTGATTGCCAACGCACTGCGTCCCTTTGCCATTTGTTTTTAGTTCAGTGGTTTCGGTTTAATTTACGATGGTTATAGGAGTTGCTATTTATCAGAACTTATCCAATTAAAATTTTTAAGACACGAAAATGGTTAAATGGTGCTTTTGAGTTTTTATTCAGGCGTGCGGAAGGGGTGCACAAGCGTAAGGTGACGACTGTGAGTGGGCAACTGCAGGCATATTTAAAAGTCCTGTCACCTTGGCAATATTATCTTGTCACACTTAATTGCTGGCAAACAATAAAGTAGGCGTTGGAACACTGAGGCAACGAAAACAAAAGAGAAAGTTTAAAAGTAAAAATGTTTGAAGGGCTTAAGAAGGGCTGAATTGACGTAGAATAGTATGCGTGTGATGGAATTAGGTGCTTTGAAGCTGGTCTAGCTTACGGCAATTACGTTTGACCGCGTTAAAATTTTTGAGCTCAAATGGTCTTAGGTATTTACTCGTCCATTGTGCATGCCATCAGGCCAAGATGTTTTTTTGTTGGTCTCTGTTTCCAACAGGTGCCTTTTATATTTGATAACGATAAGTGTCCTTTCACTCAGGCTAATAGACGGTATGAGCTCATGAAGAGCAACGCAGCTGTTAAGCTTAAGATTTTATACCAGTTTCGAAATGCTGAATTCAGATAAATGATTTCGCCAGACCCATACCAGTCTTGATGTTAGTTCGATTTTGCTAAAGGGGGAACACTTTTAATTTGTCCGGGATTTGAACATAGAACCCCTGTTTTAGTAGTATAGCGCACTAACCCAAACATCAGTAAGTACCCCCAGTATCAGTAAATTTAAAATTCACAACAAAAGGACAAGCAGCATCGCAAAATCGAACTTAATGCCGCAATTCTCAGCCCCTATTACATTTTCTGCTATAAACTCAGAAAATGACATCGCACCAGAAACCAAATGAAACATGTCAATCGCTTTTTCTTATGCGTATGAAAAAATATTAAGAATTATAGCAATATCAAGAAGCACTTAGGAGACTCTTTAAAAGACTCTAATCGGCTGTGACTCGAAGACAGATGAAGATATCATTGGTGGTTTTGATCACAAAATTATTTGATTGTTTTCGGTTTGCGCTTACAGTCATTGGAAAAGAAGGTTTCACAATAAACTGGGCAAGCTTTATGAACAATATCGATCTTTTAAACAGCCGTCTTAGAACAAAACTATAATGCCCCGCAATTGTTCATTCAAATATTGTACCATAAACTTTTCTAATGAAAGTGAGGACAATTTCCATGGGGACGTCTTTTAAATCTTTAGAAGATTACAAACTTTTCCCTGTAAGCTCCGACATCGCTTCGGAGATTTTGGCCCTTGGGTATTCTCCTTGTGGACCTGGCGAATTAATGCATCTCCATCAGTTAGCAATTATGCTGATTACAGGATCGGAAATGACACAAAAAGTAGCTACTCCTTTGAGTATTATCATGGAGCTCTTTGTTTTCGTATCTCGTTAACCGATTCATTGGTACGTCATGTTGATTATCAGAACATGATATTACGTAGCACGGACTTTGTCTATTGTACGTTTGGGGATTGTACACTGGATCAAGTTATTTTAGTTCAATTTATGATTAGTTTTTTGCCAACAAAATAATTGATACAGGTTTTCAGTGGTATTGATTTTATTGCGAAAGCGCAGCGGTCACGGAGAATATCGACAAGTCAAGAATATAACGTCACTTGTTCTGTTTTGTCGGAGTATAGATTTTTTTTAGAACCCCAACCCTGGCGGTCGTGTGTAAAAATCTTCGACAATATATTAAGTAAAAAAATTACTAAATGATATTATCTCAAGTTTTGTATACCATGCAAAGGAAATTGATCTTTTTAACTACATCTGTTAAAGTAAATGCAACATGTCTGTCTGTCTGTGTGGATGTATTTTATACGTTCATCAAAATTCGGAGGGATTTTGGAACAATGGGCGTGGTACCTCCCATACGAAAAAAACATCATTAATAAAATGATATCTGTAAAAATCAGTAAAAATTGGAAAATTTGATACAAAATGTATACTGTAGGTGCAAGCCACTTTTCCAAATGTGGGCAATATTGAACAAAGGCCAGTACACCTACAATAGCAACTTAAGCTTTTAAATGTAGCAAATTAATAAACATTGTCATTTAAAAGGAATTTGTTAAAAAAAAACGAACAAGAACAAATTTGGGCGGGATCAAGGAATAGGGCGTCGGACTTTCCATTAAACGAAGGTATACCATGTTCCCACCAACGTGATTTAGCTGAAGTAATTTACAAATCACGATAGGTGTTCCCACCGAACTTTTAAGTAATTAAGTGTGACATTTGAAATTAGTTGGCAAACGTTCAATATCGTACATATAAAAGTGTAAAAGAAAAATTACCTGCAACAATTTAAAATGAGTTCAAATGCTTTGGATATAATTTATATCTACCAGAATAAATCCAAAAATGATGTAAACAATCACTATCTGCATTTTTTGACAGTTTTTTTTTTTTCTGTAAACAGCTGAAGTCGATAATAGGCCTGTTTGATTTTATTTGTGTCTGTTCGATTCTATTTTGTGTATGTTCGATTTTATTTTGTGTGGATTTGCATGTATTTAAAAATTAAACAGGTATAAATCACTTAATTAGTGATTACGAAAATGTATGCTAAATCACATCATTAATGAGATGATTTAGCTCAATCAAGTGGATTTAGCTAAATCACGTTGGTGAGAACATGGTATTACTTAGAATACTCTTTGTAAACGTTTATACCATATTAAGTTTTGGTAAAGGGACGCAGAGAGGGCCAAATTACATCTTAAGGTTTTTTTCCACTGCGCCACCTCTCGCGAACGTCTGACAAACATCCGAGAGTAAAACTGTCATGAATGAGCTTCTCAATTAGCCGTTTGGACTCGGCGTAAAATTGTAGATCCCTTCCATTCGTCCCAAAAATTGAAAACCCACACAAAGCGAATGGTTGCGAGAAGCTAGGCCTTGGGTCCCATAGACCTGTCGCGCCAAAATATTTATTTATTTTTTTTTTTAAAGGGACGCATATTGGCTCTTAAATTTTTTTTTTTTTCAAAATGTGGACGTTGTTAAATATAACAGTGAGTCGTACAAAAAAAAAAAACAATTTAAAGAATTTATGTGTGGCAGCCAATGTATGACAATTTCATAGAGAAAAAGTAGTTAATTAGGAAAAACATTTTGAACCGCAAGGACTGACGACACACTCGCATATTTAAAAAAAAAAAAAGAAGAAAGGATCGTTGATAGCTCTACTACGGAACTTGGATTCAGTGTGCCAAAGCATAAGTCGTTCTTATACGACGAGTTCCGTCCGATTCTAATTTCCCTTAACCATAACAAGTCGTAAGGAGCCCATGCGCGTTAGCTACTTATTCTATGCAGTGTCCTTATTTCTGAATTAAGAACAGTTATCATTTCTTAAGATGCACTTTCCAGGTTTCAAACCTGAGACCCCTCGCCCAGCACACCGCCACCGTGACCACTTAAATAACTATAAGAAATATGGAAAACAGTTATCAATGCCATAACATTCGCGTACAAACTAGGGTGGCAACAACTAGTAACTTGAAATATTGAAGTAGGACACCTTTACCGCAGCTAAATCTAAGGCCAATCAGTAGAAAGGATATTGTCTGCTTCAAAAATAACAGTAAACTTTAACTGCGGTTCTTCACATTGTCTTTTCCATTTAAAACATTAGTGTATTTACTCTCCCCTCAAACAAAACCCAACTACACAAAGCGGAAAAAAGCCTTGCTGAGTGTAATGACTGAGATCGTTAAATATTTACAAAGCACATTAGAGTCCACTAAGAGTAGTAGTCCTAATCATTGAAGAAATATGTAAAAAAAAAATTGTATTCACGAAAATATGTAGCTGTAAGTAAAGCATTTATTTTTCAGTTCGTCGCCGCACTTTACTCAAGAAGCAGTATGACTACACGAGCTCGAGGGGCACAAATGTGTACCAAACAATAATCCTCTGGCCTTAGCATAAAAGAATGATAAAGTATATCAGATGAACATTAACTTGGAACGCTCTCCCTGTTTAGATATCCTACCGTTATTATTTAATCGTGTCCCCATGCAATTGTATCTGAAATGAAATTCTTTTTAAGCTGCCCTTAAGTACGACCACAGAATGTATATGCAAATAGCTCAGCGAAAGGTAAACATTTAATTAGTAAGCCACAAAATATGGCCTCTGAGAAAAAGAGCGGGCGTTGTCATTACTTTGTCCAGTAATTGTCCCCGTGGTAAAAATTTGCCTTCCGTGGCTCTTTTGTGTGTTTACTAAGTGAAAAATTGCGTTTGACAAGCGGTCTTTGTAGTAGCTTTCTGGCTCATAGAGCAATGGACGGTCACAGATAGTTGGGGAGTGTTTTTCTTTTATTCGTTTTCATAATGAACTAATTAAAAGTGAAGGGCACGAGGGCGTTTGCATTTACTTAATTACCTTCTGGTTGTTTTTCGAATCTTGCATTGCATCAAAGCAATATTCAAAGCAGAAGCCATCAAGGGGCTCTTCGTTAAAAGGATGCAAAGTACTACTAGGTATAAGGGGAGCACTACCCCAAGGCAAGAAATGTAGTAAACAACTTTGTACGCTCTGCAGCAAATAATAATGCAAGACAAGATATAACAATTTCTTAGAATGACTGGTTCCTTAACCTGTCACTGCATTATGGAAACAGATTAGTTATAATTCCAAGTCACCGCTTTTGCCGGAAACTACATCGCTACTTTGTCAGCCCTTTTACTAAAAATCTTTTGACGTAATTTCAGAAAGCAGAGTCAATCCGTAACATTCTTTAACTTGGTTTGAAAGCCTGTAATGGATGATTGAGTACATATTTATTTTAAGTTGATTCAACTTAAATTCTGAACATAACCACGATTGCTTCGGGCCTGATAACTCGAAATTTGTATCAAATGAGTGTCCTTCTTTTACCAGCTGCCATATTTTTTAACGATAAATAATTGATAGGTTAGATAAGCTCTTAAATACGTAACTGCGAACACATAAAAGGATCAACGAAAATAAAGAGTCGTCCCAACATCTTCTCGCAGAGAAATATGTCGTAACACAATTGATTTTGTTTTCCTGCCATTTTTGTTTGAATGACATTTTTCAGTTGGACTTTGACAGTTCTAGCGAGTTTGGAACAATCTACTGAAAATAATACTCAACTAATAAACTTTTCAAATTTTCCCAGTCCTTGGCTAACTGCCTGCAGTTGCGCACTTAAAGTCAGTTGAGGTCTTCGCGTTATTAAACTAGAAGACTCTACGGGTTGGAACATTAGTGTTCATCCGCTCTACATTACCGAGCTTGGCTTGTCGACGTCGCTGTCTAATTCGTATTTGAATCTTTCTCTCAAAGCGAACAAGGATGCTTTCATCTGCTTTATGTGCGCGCTCTAACGTGATCATATGTTTTGCACTTCAATGGCCAGTCGTCTCTTTTCAGCGCAAACATTGAGGTTGAACACATTTTCGAGTTTGTTCATTGTGATAAGTCTGGAAATGGGCTGGTGGAATTCGTATGTCATGCTGTTTCATTCGCGTTGCTTCCTTATTGACGACATTTGAGGTGGGTTAGAGGGAAATATCAGAATTTTGCGTAAATCTTTTTTGTGTAGACTTTTCAGTAGGAATTCAAATTATATTTTTATTGTCTTCGTTTTTGCTTTATATTGCTTTCAGAAAGGTTCAAAAAATGTTCGATGTAGTTCGATGAAAATACTTTTTGTCTTAAAAGTGGCAAGCGGGTGAAGCAAGGCGAGCACGGGTCAGCTAGTATTGAATAAACCCCCACAATTTCTTCCTATGTTTAAGCTTGAAGAGAAAACGACAAACCAACCATAACCTAGATGACCACAAAGTGCGAAAGTGTTACGAAATATGTGCCTAAAAGAGCTCATCTTTGAGACAAAGCCGACCATTTGACTGACATTATATTTAATTCGTAAGGTATATTCGAGAATTTAATTATAAATTATAAAATTGTATTTCATATAAGAGTTACTGAAAATAACGACCTGGAACACCTAATATTTTCAGCAGTTTAAAGTTGGAATTATAAATAAAGTTTGTTAGAAAGCTAAGCAATTTCGTATGTGTTGTTTTCTGGTGGATCCATGTAATGCCGCTGTATTATATTTTCTGACGCGTCCATTAAACTATTGCAGTATTCGCAAGCTGAATTAAACTGAATTAAACTCTCTCTGATCTTTTGAATCTTAATGAATTGGCAAAACAGTAAAAGTAAGTTACTTTTCACCGATGTGCACAAAATCAATCAGTCAGGGTCGTGCTCTGGTCATAGGCACGCATTCTTAAAACTCATGTCATCGTACCATCACACACTGGACATGGACACATGACAATTCTTTTTATTATACAGAAGAGGCCCAAAGACATTATTTGTCCCTCTTATCCTTCTGACTAACTACATGTCTGCAAACAATCGAATGGTGAGAAACAAAGCGCAGACAGAAATATTTATGGAAAACAAAAAGAAAGTCGTCTGTGAAAGTTTATGAATAGTTTTGTTAATTTTTTCCACAAAGGAGAAAAGAAGTTTCAGACAAAGATGACACTGCGGTATAGATAACCATTCAATTGTTATGACTCTGCATGACAAAATTTAATTAAAGCCGTGCATGAAAAAGCTGCTTGACCCTTGATTCTATTCGTAATTCGATCCGTAATCATTGTTGGCGGGGCTTTGTTCTCATTTTTGGGTAGGTCTTTTGGGTCAATGCACTCGGGATTTGGGAGTTGTAGGTATTCGTATTCGAATCACGTTTTGTTATTTGCTGATACAAATTTATTCAGAGGGATCGAGGGTATTCGCTGAGTACAATCAAAGCATGTATGACCCTTGAGACCATCTTTTGTTTTCCATACAAGATTTTTGCTATTATATCTGGCAATGGGTAAGTGCGTTGGGATTTTTGGCCCAAGTACTTGATTAAGGCATGGATGGGATTTCAATGAAAAGTGCTATCGCACCGGACAATAGAATGTTTTGTCTTTTACATAAAAAGGAATGGAGCTTAAACGACATTATAATGGCTTTAGGAGGTGTATTTTTTATCTTTGTAAAAAGGTGAATTGAAAAAGTTTGTAGATAAGTAAACAATATTCCCGTAAACAAAATACCGATTGTACCATTCTCTATACAACGAGCTTCGGGGTTGGCGATTTGAGACCAACGTTTTCCCAAAGTTCGTTGATATCTACATACATATCTACAAAGAAAGAAGCAAGCTTTACTGCATTAGTAAGCAAAGTCTTCTGTATATATTTCTAAAAGCTTAGAAAATTCACGATGGTCTATAAAAAGCCCGTCTTTATTTACCTTAAAAACAGCAACTATGCAAACTTAAACTGTTTTCCCTTTTTAAGTTACATGAAACAAAACCTTTGTGCAAGTAAAAGCGAATGAACGTTCTTACCACACTGTACCCATAAATCATAATGCAAAGGCCATTTCCGAGATAATGTTAAATGGAACCCTGAGGAGTACTAAGGTTTGTAGGAGCCTCAGCAACTCCCTGTGTCATAGAAATAAAGGACAGCACAGTAGACTTCTCCTCGTTGTAGTGTATAGCTCTCACGTCGGTGTCTCATTATACAAACTAAAAGCCATCGGGAAGAACCGTATTAGCAATTATAAAAGTTATTTAAATCTTTGCCAAACTATATAAGGCTATAAGAAAATGTTCATATTTTATCATACATTTAAAAACATCAGCTCTTCGGAAGTCAAACGAAGAATAGTTCCTATCCAAACATGCTGACAATCTACGGCAAGTATCAAAGTAAAAGTTCGATCATATTAAAAACAATTTCGATGAATGGAAGTTAAGAACCTATTGGATGTACCAAGCGTTAAACGATATCTTGGTATCTACCTCGACAAGTCGGTATCTACATTTTGACAAACATAAAAATGCTTCCGTAGTTGGGACACAGCCCATGCTTTCCTTTCGTTATATAGGGAGTTTCAAAATCTGCGTTCATATTATAATGCATTCAAAGGAGTATGTAAAAATAAAATAAGTAAAAAATAAATATTTTGGCGCGACAGGTCTATGGGACCCAAGGCCTAGCTTCTCGCAACCATTCGCTTTGTGTGGGTTTTCAATTTTTGGGACGAATGGAAGGGATCTACAACTTTACGCCGAGTCCAAACGGCTAATTGAGAAGCTCATTCATGACAGTTTTACTCTCGGATGTTTGTCAGACGTTCGCGAGAGGTGGCGCAGTGGAAAAAAACCTTAAGATGTAATTTGGCCCTCTCGGGATTCGAACCTGAGCCCCTCGCTTAGTAGCCCAACACACTACCACTAAGCCACTGCGCCACAAAGGAGTATGTAATGATGCGAAAAAGAGAGATGCATAGTTGGTGAATTGGACAGTACACTCACCCGTAGGAAAATAGCTTTACTTTTGTTGAATAAAATGTAGTTACCTAAAAAAAAAAGAGAATTTACATATTTAAGTAAGAAACATTTTACAGAAATAGATACGAGTGTATCTTGTAAACACAGGCACAAAAGGTATTGCAAATAGTATACAAATCTTATAGTCTCTCTTTCCGTCTACAAGATCACTGTTTCGTTTTTCAGGATTTATTTTGGAAAGAGTAAGTAAACGTTCTTAATATCAATAATTTTTGTGTTCTACATTTCACTATAATCGATTTTGATTTCAAATTTTTCGAAATTGAGGAAAAGTGAAATTGTTGTGTTCCACAATTCGATTTCGTCGAATTTCAATCAATTTGCACTATTTCACTCTATCAGGGTGAAATAGTGCAAAGCAGACGACAGACCATTAAATATGTATGTGAACAATAATAATTATTTATTTATTTGAATAATAATAATTTCATAATAGAATAGGTAACAGTTTTTGTATAAATTTAGTAAGAATACAGCACAGGATGCACTATTCATTAAATTTATGTTTTGTCGCGGATGCTCTGTTGAACGAGCTGGAATCCCAGAAGGACGTGACTGGGTGAAAGAATGTAATTTCCAATGGATTTTAATAGACTTAGCATGCGCCTTTTCATTTTTTCTTCAGCATACTTTTCTTTTTCGGTTCGCAACACCACAGCAATTAACACAGCACTCATTATTAAATAAATCGCGAAAACAAGACGAAACTCAAACCAAACGAACTTTTTTATTAAAATTATATTTGTGCAACGTTTCATATGACAGATTTTAGCTGTTTTCAATTTCACGAAAAGTGATTTCGAAAAAAATTCGAAGTGGCCAAATCGGTCGAAATGTAGAACACTGAAAATTAATTCACTCGATTTGCAATTTCGATTCCGATTTCATTTCCCTCGAATTCTGGAACCTTGCTGATAATCTCTTGTCTTAAGAACGAGTTGTTAAAAAAATATTAACAAGTAAAATCGTGTGGCAAAATACGAAAATATTTTAAATTTTAAAAGAAAAAATCTTGGTTCTAGAACAGTAAATGTTAAACTTTTAAAAACGCATATATTTTAAATGTATTATTTTTATAAAAAAATAACTAAAATCGAATAACTTCTTCAGAACTGTATAATATAACACTTTTTACACTTGTTGAAAATTATTAATTTGTTGATTTTACAAAAATTGTATCCTATACGCCATCAACTCTCTTTTATTGAAGATTATTTTATGTGTAGATGTTATCAATTTCATGCGAATAGATGATAATTTTGAGCAGTTCCTGGGAAGCTATGCGGCACTCTTCCAATGCTTTTAGCCTGTGGCAGGAGAATCCCCAACTTACAAACAGTTCAATATTATTTATCAAAACTTGTTCATTTAAATTCAAATTTTAATACTTTTTATTTCTTTGCGCTTTTTATTTTTCAACATAAAATTTTAATGTAAGAACGCGATCGCAATTTATGATGATCGCATTGTCTCTTGTACTAAGGGAAAGATTTACAGTGGCTTTTTTATGAATTTAAGAATAAATTGTTGTGTCAAGAACAATTGCATTGCAACTTTTATCAAACAATGATACAAGTATAGCATAGCAAGTAAAACAATGATACAAGTTAACATTTTTCATTGTTATGTCAAGTTTCTTTTATTTTTTATAATAATTGTTAAATTAAGATTTGTTGAGTCAACGGATGTGAAAGGATATTTTGTCTCAAGAAATATTTAACACAACAATTTTCTTGTTGGGCTGATTTTTTTTTCGGTTTTAAAATTGGTTTAACAATAATTTTTATTTTAAACTAATAATGTGATTCTTAAACAAATCAGTAACAAGTTGTTGATGGAAGAACTTTATTTTGAGCCACAATTTTGCACTCACAATCTAATAAGAACTGAAAAAGTTCTTTCTTTCTCAGTGTAATTTCTGCTAAAAATTCAGCACCTTCTCGAATAGTCAGTCTCTCCTAGAGCAGGTCAATATTCACCTATGTTGGGTGTTGGGGCATAAAGACATCCGAGGAAACTCTAAGGCTGTTGAACTCGGATTCATACGTTATTCCGGTTTAGGTTTGCAATTTTTTTATCAGCAGATTGGTGAATAGGGGCTTGTTAGTTGAGGCCGTGGTCCACCCGGACTGTAAGTGCCACCAAAAGTAAGATTGGTGAATAGATCATATTTTTCCGGAATAGTAGAGTTTAGCCTTAAAGTTTAAAGTACAGTTTTGGATATATTTATATTGAAGCGCTATACATTGAGTTTAACTCATAAAAGTACAGGAAATGAGAATAACATGAAAACATACTTCTTTCGAAAATAGCTTAAAAAGCCGATGTGCATACAAGATTCAAAAGAGAATAATCAGAAATCCTATTTCTTAAATTTGCAAAAGTGTGGAAGACTCTTGATATATAATTTCTTGAATATTTTGTTTTTTGTATGGAATCAAGAAACTGCATATATTAAATTTTGAACAAACTATTGCTATTTCTTCGGTGCCAGACTTACCTCTTTGCCAGATAAAATGAACTTTTTTCAAAAGTTTAGACGCGAAAAGTCAATGCATAAACATAGTCGCTTTCCCATTTAAATATTAATACTATAGTCAGATGTTGCGGTGCAGAAATGTTTGTGGGTTTTTTTTTTGTAAATGCTCTAATTTTTTTTTGTTAATTAGAGCATTTACAAAAAAAAAACCTTTAATCAAGAATTAAAAAAGCCGCAATAGATTTTAGAGAAGACTATCAGCGTTCCAAGCGGACACATCTATAAATCGTCTACACTTTCGTAAACCTTCCCACACCGTCGCCCTTTATTAAAGCCATAAAATCACAACACAAAACTTTGGATCCCCTGCGGTTTAAAGTGACTCCCGGAGTAGCGCCCGTTTATCATCTTCCCACGTTCATTCATCACTCTGGCGTTGATGACACAGGAAATGTATTTTTAAAGATCCCTCGGGTGACATCCTTGCACTTCCGTGCTAAGAAAATAACACTCCACGCCATACTCGAACGCAAGAGGAAACACGGTCTACTACATACTTTAACTTTCATCACGTTTGCCTGTTACGTGCCATGCTACTCACTGCAACCACCTTTACACTGCATGCTGGTTCAGTGGTATTCCGTTCAGGAAACTGGAACATTACTCTCTACTCACTGGTTGTGCATTGCACCCTGACAAACAACCAGATATCAAAATAACATAATTACAAGCACTCGCTCGTCAGGTAGATACACAAGCCATCAATGCCTTGAGTTTCTTTTGCTGGCAAAGTCCTTTGAATTATTTTGCAATTTGCGTGCAACACACTTAGTCCGATCTGTGTCCTTTACTATACCCATAGTATAGTAACGCTGTGGTCGGAGAACATGTGTCTGCAGTGGCAAGCACATCGCTTTTAGGTATGAAAAACTTACGAGCGCATGAAAAGCGTCAGTTATTTTAGGGAAATGAGAGTGTAAACTTAAAATGGGTATTTTGAAAGGCGTACTTAGCTAACCGACGTTATGCGGTGCAGAGACACAAATGCATTTTCCCAGAGTAGGTACCAGATCGATACCTATACCCACATAATTATATCGGTGAAGTTGCATTGCAAACCAGAAATGAGTCGTGGCACAGAGGAGAGAAAAAAACATTAGGTACCCTGAATTTAATGCTCGACTGTTGAGAGGTAATTAGAAATACATATTTTAATTGAAACGAGTAAACTCAAAAGCGTAAACCGGGGGTCCTTTCTTTCCGCAGCAGTTTACATAAATTCTGTACGTATAACATTTTAATAACCAGTCTCCAGTGGAAGAGCCTTAAATATAAAACAGGGTAAAGGCTTTATTACTTTGTCAGAGTAAAGGAACATGAGTACATAAATAATTACCGTTTTATTAATTATATAACCATATCCAGACCACGCATTTCATGATATCCTTCCATGTTCATCTACTTTTAATTACAGCAAAATGTTTTGAAAATTAATTTCTGGAATGCTCTTGTTTAGGAGCTGTTCATGCTTAATTTTGTTTTACCGCGCTTGAAATATCAGTATGCAACGTCTAGTTCCATTGTGGATATTTTGAGAATGTATAAGGAAGTTTCATCTTCTATTGTACCGTAGATTAAGTTAAATGTTTGCCCTTAACAAATAGTTCCGTGAACATTTCTAAATGGCAAACCAAATTGAAATTCTCTGCATTCACAGATTAGTTGAGTAGCCTCATGCAAAGCATTGAGTGCATCTCCACGTTAATTTCCAATTTGAATTTATATGCTCATTTTTTGAACTGAACATTTTTTTTTATTTTTCTAACTCAAAAATAGTCCATGCCTGTGTCACTATCAGAAATTAGGATATCCAAGGTCTACTATGCATTATGAAGGTGTGGCTTAATGAAACAAGTATATATAAAAAGAAGGAATAAATTCAAGACGAAGCATAGAACCATCTCGGCTTAAGAAATAGTGGCTTGAGAACAACCTATTTTAAGTGTAACTTGAAATGGGATAGAAAAGACGTCAGTCTGATTTTGGTGAAAGAAGTTTAAAGGCTTGCCTTCTTCATATCGGATACTATGTTTCTAAAGGCAGTCAATCTGATAGCTGACAATAATTCTTGCAAGTATGGCCGAGTTCATAAAAGAAAAAAATGCGTTCATTAATGTAAAACACTGCATTTTCTTTGCATGACGGCAGTTGTCATCTGCGTTCATAAAAGGAAAACGACTGTCAAATTGCGATCAACTCTGCATTGAATTTTGTTTTGTTGCCGAGTTGCAGAAAATTGCAATATAAAGTATATAAATAAACGAATATTAAACAGATTTACCAAAATAAATGAAATTTTTTTATTAAAAACTTAAAATATAATGTTTGTGTTTTATAGGAATGAAAGTAAATAAAAATTGTGATCGAATTCTGATATCAAACTGCTAAGCAATAAACTGTTGAGAAATTGATATAAAATTAAAGGTCTTAATAACGTTGCATTAAAGAAAATGAACTTGAAATGTGTCCTTTTTCATGCGGAAATTGTTTCTTAGAACGTCATCTGGAAATTCTGCCATTGTTTTTAGAAAACTTTTCTTGAAATAATTTTCCTTTTTCTTTTAATTTTGCTTCAATTTCTTTCAGATAATTTTGCCTTAACACTTTCAAAATTAGATCCATTAAGTGAATAAAATACAGTCCTCAAATTATTCTTTTAATTGTAAATTATTAACAAGTTTTTGAAAATAACACAACCGAACTCTAATTTCTAACACTGAAAGAAGAAAGAGAAACTAAAAATGTCGGGTTTTTTACTGCATATATGAACCTTTTTTTTGGAAACGCAAATTTGTGTTCATAATTGTATTGAAGCAATATTTTTTGCATGAAATGTGAAATATTGTTGCAATTATGAACTCACCCAAACTTTCTTAAGGGTAGCCCCTGTTACTGTGCAAATTTATTTTGAAGTCATTAGTCTTTTAGTTTGCCAGACTTACCATCAGGGAAAAATTTAATTTAAATGCTGTGTTAATTATTTTTTTTATTGTTATTGTATTTTTTTAAGTTAGGTATAACAGGTACCTACATATGTGCAATATCTAATCTATACATATTTGCTTTTAGTTAAGTAAGTATTTACCAATAGGTGCCTATACAATATTCTGATAATATACCCTTAGTATAATGTCCCTGATTTTTTTTATGATTTTGAATGAATTAAAAACGTATGGGATACCGTTTCGATGCATTTTTCTTGAATTTCATAGGGGACCCTTTCTGAAAGCCAGGGAAATCTTTTTGGACCCTTTTCAAAAATGTTCGAAGGTAACACTGCTTACCATACGTGTCGTTCGGTAGCATTGAAAGATTGTAATGAAAGACCTTATTGGTTTAAGGGCTAACAGAACGGTCATACAAAAACTAAGCCGGTTGAATTTGCTGGAAAAAAATTGCAACACATAGTTGCATAGTTGTACATAGTCATTATCTTCATTGTTCATGTCTTCCGAGAAGATTGACCGGTTTAAATAATTTTCAAAGTTTTCGAAGTGAATTTATTTATTTAATTATAACTGATTTGCAAATTTTGAGTGCGATGGGTAGAGCAAAATCACTTAGTAGTGTGGAGAAGGCTAAGGTCGAATTGCTTAAGGAGCAAGGATTAACCGGGCGTGCTATAGCTACCAAAATTGGACGAAGCTTTAACTTAATCTATTCCTACTTAAGAAATAAAGAGTCGTACGGGAAAAATATGAAAGGAGGTTTTAAAACGGCTACAACATCGGCTGATAGAAGAGCAATTTTGCGATGTGCTTCCAATTCCTGCCACTCCGCTGCAAAAATAAAGCAAGAATCGGGTGTTAGTGCTAGTGTTTCGACGGTAAGAAGAGTTATCAACTGTGCCAATCATTTAAAACGGCTTAAACTTAAAAAGAAACCACCATTAAACCATCAGCGGAAGTGTATGCGTTTAGATTTTGCTAGGCACCATACGACTTGGCAAGAAGAATGGCGTTACGTTGTTTTCTCAGATGAAAAAAAGTTTAATTTTGATGGGCCTGACGGCTTTAATTACTACTTCCACGATGTGAGAAAAGAGGAACGTTTTTTAGCCCGGCATCATAGCCGAGAGGGTGGTGTCATGGTGTGGGGATCGGTTACCTACTATGGAACTGTTGAACTCGAGTTTCAAACAGCAAAAATGACCGCGACATCTTACAAATCAATATTAGAAAGAAATTTTCCTAAATTTAATGATTTTTTTGGATCGATAAATTGGACCTTCCAGCAGGACAACGCACCTATCCACACGGCGCGTATAGTTAAAAACTGGATAAGGGAGCAAAATGTCGAATTGATGCAGTGGCCACCATACTCACCGGACCTGAACCTTATGGAAAACGTATGGGGATGGTTGGTCCGAAAAGTGTACGAGTCTGGTCATCAATTTAAAGACAAAGAAACTCTAATTTCCGCCATTAAATTAGCCTGGAGAGAAATTTCGCTGGACTTGTTAAAGTCACTTTATGATTCAATGCCAGACCGAATTTATGAAGTTATCGTGAACAAAGGAGGTAGTACCAATTACTAGAATAAAGAAATAACATACTTTGATAAGAAAAACTTATTTTATTTCATTCAAATTGCCGTTTTTTGTGATTTCATTATTTGTACCTATTCAGTTGACGCAGAAAAAAACTGCATTTTTCCGTATGAAATGCTTTGCAAGAGAGCTAGAGAAAAAGTAACGGTGCTTTTTGAATTATTCTTTCTCATTTCTTTTGGCAACATTATAGACAAACAGTTAGCAGCATGAAATGATAGATTCATGTACACTATGTGGAGATAATGAGCCACATAGATTTGAAAAAGCTTGTACCTATTCAGTTGGAACGGAGTGTAAATCAGCACCAGGCATACACGCAGCAACAAGGCTTCTGCAGCGTCCGGTCTAGAAATTGCTCTGTTCATTTTCCCTTCCCCACTCAGTCAGTAGTATGTTTTTCTAGACAGCCATCTCACCCAACTTAACCTGCCCTAGATAACATATCAGAGTAGGTAATGCTAAATTAAGTAAAGTAGCTAAACATTTTTATTGACCTAAGGCTAGGTAAGTAGCGGTCTTTGTAAAATTGTAACAAATACCAAAAAGCAGTTTTTTATACTGCCGGTATTGGCAACCGTAGTGAAAAACGAAGATCTATGAATTTTGGTCAAAATGTTTGTTCATGTTAACAAAATTAGAGAAAAACTAAATTTGCTTTGAAAAGGTATACATCCAGTGCGAATCCAAATGCCTACAGGCTCATCTCAGAAGATCATTCCCATTATAACTCATTGTGATTATCTGTAAGAGATCAGTGACAACGAACTACTTTGAATTTATCTATCAGAAAAATGTCCCAAACCTTTTAAAGTTGAATCATAATAAACCAACAATTACGAACGATTCTTCAATTTATTTCCTATGTATGTAGATGCGTTAAAGTTGGAGCTGAAATTATATGGTCCCCGCTTTAAAATATTCATCTTAGTTGGTTATAGTAATAATTCCGATTTTAAGGCTAAAGTTTATGCAAGGCATCTCTGGTGCCAGAAAACCCAGCTGAAGAACGCATTTTAAGGCTAAACATATTTCGACTACTCGACACCCCATTTTTCTTAGAACTATTTGTAGGGAGAAACTGAAACTATTCCTTTTTGCTATCACCAATTTTTCCGAAGATAATCCATGAAGTTTTCCGGCGGTTGGTGAACCTTGATATGATGCATGATATAGAATGATATGAAGTATCTAGTGAAACTAACTAAAATGTCAGATGTTCAAATTCAACTGTCATTGGCAACAAAATTCGAAAGATTTAGAAATCTGAAGGCCAAGAGATGATAGATGACAGAATAAGGTCAACTATCATTTGAAATTAAGGGGAAGATAACCGCCACATCTGAAATGCCGTATATTTTTTTTGGTCTAGACACAGTTTATCTGCTATGTTCTCGTATATATGTATAGATACGATGCGACGAACTGTCTCTTTTCATTGAAACGCATGTGGTATTGAAATAGATTCTGTTTCTATTGCCTCTTTTAACTTGACTTAATTTAAACAGAATTTTTTGTTTCTTTTGTGTATAGAAGCGACATGGATAAATTTCATGCAAATTCCAAACGGTTGAGCTGAGAAGCTTTCTGAGGGCAGTTATGACATCGGATATTTGTCAAACATTCACGAGAAGCGGGGAAGTGATGATGAATGATATTAGGGTTTAAAAAAAATTATTGCTTAGTCCAGCAGTCTTGTCACCGAGCCATAGCGGAAATGGATACGCCGTTCATTTAGTTCCTAGTTCGCCGTCATATTCATTAACCTTGTTGATTTTTAGAGAAATCGTGAGGACAATTCCTTTACATCCAGGCAATCGAAATTGATCGATCTAATGGTAATCAAATCATCCATCTTTGAGGAAACAGAAGCTCGCACAAATTATATTCCCATTTACAATTGCAAAATTGTTGTTCCTTATTCTTCACCCTATTAAGTTTACATGGAAGAACAAGTGAAGAACTTTATTATCACACCTCCCACCCTGCCGACCCTCTGTCACACTATACCAACATCAAGGATGACCGGAATCTTAATTAACTTGTTCGCCCTTCACATTTCGCTCTCGGTCTCATTTAGTTCCATTCCAATGCAGGAGTTGGCAGTGCCAGAACTTAAAATCCCCATGAATGAAATGCTCCCTCTTGTAAGCCAACAAAGCAAATAAAACGAGGGCACTGGATGCGTTGTAAGTTTTTGCTCAATCTTCTGAAAAAAATACTTTTAAATAGTGTTCCACAAGTTTTCAAGTTTGTTTGCACCTGATTGCAATTAACTTTTGTTTTTATGTAGAGCAGAAATCATTAATTATCATATTTTGAAAGAGAAGGATAAAGGAAGCGCAAGTGATGTTAGTTTGCGATTAAAACGATAGAAAATCACAAAATAACACACGGGTTGTTTTAACGATCACACAGATGAATGATTATTTACACTTCATGGAGAGTCAAGGATAGGTACTCCTTTGTTGTTCATTGATGTTTTTCTCTCTGAAGATGCTCGTAGTGTTTATTTGTTTCCCGTTGGAATTTCTGTTTTGAACAAACAATGGAAGTCGATCGAAAATATCTTTTAACTGGAAAATTGCATATATCACTTCAATTGAATGCATTTTCCTTATGTAAAACATTTATTAATGAAAGTGTTGGGGCACAAAAATAAATGGAAAAAATCTAAAAACCCCACAAAATCCTTGGATGAAATGGGAAACGCCGCTGCACTGAAGGCTGCGAGTGGTTCGTGAGCTCTACGAGCAAAATGGGAGGAAAGAATTGCTACTTTTTTGGAAGAATGAGTAGGAGCGTGAGCAATGCATGGAAATTGGATCAAAACATAAAAGAAACGTGTGAGGAGAAGAAGAGCCAAAAAGATAAAGTTCGAGATGAAGTGGGTAGGGTCATACAGCAAAAACAAAGACATTTGTGGACTATTAAAAGGCGAACACAATCAACCGCTGTCAGGCACATCACTTTTACCTTTTTATTATAATTAAATAAAAAGTAGGATCCAAAAGATAAACTCGGTACCTAATTTTATTTAAAAATATTTGAACAAATTTATTAAATTAAATTAAGTTTGAGTAAATTATTTTAGGATGGGAGGATGTTCGCAATCCAGCACACTTGATATTGAAAAGCCACGATCTGAATGAACTCAACTTGGTTCGGTTTTTTTTAGGGCCACTAAACTGCGTTGGTTTAAGGGAGTGTTTTAAAAGGCTGCGTTCTGTTTGCTATTTTAGGAAGTGCTTGCAAAAACTGCGTTCAGTGCATATATAATATGTGAACGCAAGACATCCACTACAAGACCTTTCAAATTTCAATTCATTTGTGCTCACACACATTTTCATTCGTATATTTTTTGACCAACAATACAGAGTTTGAAACTCTGTTTCTTTTTTTTTTTAAATGACCGGATTCTATTTACTCTGACCGGAGAACATTTTAAAATCCTTTTAACGGATTTTGGACCGGAACGGAAAAATTGTTTAACAGGAAAAATCTATTAAGACCGGAGGGCTAAACATGAACATACTTAAGACGCTCACAATCAGCGTTGCCAAGTTAGTACTTTCAGTGTTAATTGTAGTGCCCAAAATTTCAACTTTCGAGCTGTTAAAAAAAAATAGTTTACTCAAGGTACCCAAGAGGTCGAAATTAACGCTGACAATTTTCAAAACGGTGCTCAAACGCCGGAATGACTTGGCAACACATGCGCACACTCAACTCAGTAACAATTGTAGTGAAGTGTATCCACTTCACTGCTACATTTACACATTAAGCAATATTTTGGAAGACTGAATTTGATTGAGGGTTCCTTTTTCTGCAAAACTTTGTAGGTAGTGCATAGCTTTAAGATTTAAAATTTTTTTTTTAATAGTCAAAATATACTAGGTATATTTCATCGGATCGGATTCAAAAACTTTTATATTAGCTTCTGACCGAATTTTTTGACCGAATTAAAAATTAAGTCGGTCATTTGATCCATTTTGACCAGTTTCACATTTTGTAGTGGCGAAATTTTTTTTTAAATATAAATATAATATATAATTTAAAAAATATATTTTTAAATTAATTATAATATATGTATATTTAAAAAAAATATTTTTAAATTAAGCCGTAGTCGATAGAACGAAAATTCAGCGATTTATCAGTATAGTGATGACTCTATTCGTTTCGCTTCCTTTCTGTGGAAGGATGAACAAAAGTTGAATGTTTGTTTTGTCACAAACGATTAAAATTATCAACACTATGAAATGTATGCAATTTTTAAAAAAATATTTAACACATGAAAGATTCATTTTTGTATGTTAATTCGCGCCTCAAATGTCTTGTCACAACATTTTCAGAGGTATTTAAGTGCTACAAAAAAATTATAGCTGTTTAATGACAAGAGGCAAAAATATATATGGACTTATAAAGCTTCACCTCTTTATACTTGATACAAAATAGCTCTTATTCGGAATCTGACCATCATTCTTTATTTTAATAAAAGTCTTTTTTTCACAAACTATTATTTGTGGGACTAGGGGCCCACCCCTGCTTGCTACATAGAAAATACAATACAATTAAACACAACATACCTATACATAATCTCTTAAATTTTTGTTTTCAAATAAAATACTCGAGTGAAAGCGCAGTTGTGTTTGCTAGTAACGGAAAATATCTACAACACTATTACTCCAACTTTAACTGTCCAATTTTGTAATTCCAGTGTAATATCGAAGAGGAAAAACGGCAGGTTCACGGTTGTTAGATGACCTCTCGCAGAAACTCATTTCCATTTATTTTCTCCGGGTAAATAGCAATAGCTTTAGATCTTATTTTAATTAAATTCTCTATTCAAAGAACATTAAAGATATACACATATAAATCGGAATGCAGTGACAACCACTATCACTTTTCCAGTGGGGACACTCTCTCCTGATTCTAGGAAGCAAACATATATTGCAGTTGTGCACTTGTTCAGACGTGATGTTCCCGAAAGCAGATACCCCACTGCGTTGTAATTAAATATTATTTTAGAACTTTTATGCTAAAAATTAACTGAAAATAAATTAATTAAAGTAGTTGCGGCGGAGAATTATGTATATGAAACAAATTTGCTTATAAAGCTATAAAAACAGCTATAAAAAAAGACTCGTCGTAAATTTTGAATTTTGTATGAACTTCCTGACAATTTGATAGTGCGGTTTGGTTTTGTCCATTTAATATGGATGGACGGTCATTTGTGGGAAACTTAGCCACCAGATTAGCATATAGATTTAAAATGGAATGTGTTAACGTAATTAATTCGTTATAAGGGAAATATGGGCTAGTGGATGCGGTCGACAAATATTGATCGATTGATTGTCAGTCATTGTTTGTACATATAACCAAGCTCATGGGTATGTAATGAATTCCCCAAGAACCTCCAAAAAGGTCTTCCTATAAAGGCAGTTGTAGACTTAATAAAATTAAAAGAGCTCTCTGTTCAAATGTACATTTGATTGTAACCCACAAACATATCTTCTGGTTTTCCGTGAAAATCATACAATGCCATGAAAGTTATGAAAGTTTTAAATCTGTAAATTTTTGTAAATACTATTTGTATGACGGTTGGGTGTTCACTATTAGCATCAACTAAGTGATGGTCAGTATCCCACAGAATCCCACAATCCCTTTCGGAAATTACCTACCAAAAGTGCAAGTCTCAGTAGCTAAGCAAGAGGCACTGAAAAGGATGGCATTCACAGATGAACTCATTTGATTAAATCAACAGTACTTTACTGTGTCGTCTTGCGGGCCAAAGCATTGGCGTCCATTCGCTTTACACGGCTGGGTCGTTGGACCAACACTCATCTAGCTAGGTCGATGTCGCTGTACAGTGCGTCGTTGTATCTCCTTCTTTATTCAAAGTCTATGCAGAGACTCAGACAGGATCAAATAAATTACTCGAAACATTGAACCAAGAGTAACTCCATCCGATAGTCGACTCCATGCCGCTGCGCCAATAAAATAAAATGACTGTGACAATTATGGTCACTTTAATTGTTCGAGAACTGGGTTTGGTACTCAATTGGCTTCTGAGCCCAAAGAAACAGCGATTGGCTAAAGTTATTTTACATTATCTGAGTTCTTGCCCTTATTGACCGCCAAGCCCATCTTCGTGGCCTCAGTCTCAATACTCCCAAAAGTGCCATTGACATCACGTTGCGTTCTGCAAATTATGTCATAATGTCGTGGGCGTAGGCGAGTAATTGAACGGACTTTTGAAAGATCGTGCCTCTGGTCTTGGCGTTTGAGGTCTAAATCTTTTTTTACATCAAAGATTTCGGAGAGTTATTTTCCGACATTTCAGAAGCAGTTTGGAAGGGATGCCAAAACTAGACATTGCTCTGCCTCGTTTAGCTCGTAGTGTCAAAGGCGCCTTAAAATCGATAAAAATGTGGTGGGTCGATCGATTTAAAGTTCCTAGGCTTTTTCTAGATCTGCCGCAGCATGAATATTTGTTCGATATTGGACTTTTCTGGCCTGAAGCCACACTATATGCTGAGTACTTAAATAGTAGTTATTTAAAAGAAAACTAGCAGATGGCACACCTTTTACTTTCATCCGACTAATTTATAATGACGATGAGTTGGTGCAAGGCATGTATGCATGTCTCTCACGGTTTTGAAAATTTCGGCTGGTAGGCCATAGGTTACAGCAGAATTGTTGCCCTAAAGTTTGCAAATTGACAGCTTTTTTTGACTACCTCAACTCCGATTGAACGAACTGATAAAGTTCTTTATGCTAAGCCTCTGTCAAGTCTTCCAGAATGTACCTCGGGAACTTCTAGCATCGACTTTGTTTAAACGCTAATGTCTGCAGCGTTTTATGTCCTTTGAAATGGCTACAGCTTTCAGCAATTATTGCCATTACCTTTGTTTTATACTTTAGAACAAAAGACTCCAAACTAGTACGTTAAAGCTGTATCTATAAGTTGCAGTGAATTGGTAGTTAGAAAAGACAGAGGCAGCGTAGATCTCGAAGGTTAGTGTTAACTGTCCTCGTTCTTCGAGACCCCGAAGGGCAAATACCAGAAATTGACGCTGAATACTCTCGATTCTGGTTTGATAAACTCGTTGATAGGGTGTACCATATCAAATGGGATCTATAGAGATCTGGTCACGTACAGGTTGCAGAATCCCTTTTTGATGAAGCCATGTGATGCGTTTGCTTTAAGAATTATATCAGCAATATGCACTTGCTAATAAAGCTCTCTCTCGCACGCTACGCCAACAATTCAAATAGATTGAACGAGAGTTATAGGTTGACCGTGAAAACGAGAAGGAAACTTGTTGCACTTACGTGAGAGTGACATTTAGTGACATTGCTGCAAGCAATTAAGGCATATTCATCACAATTCAAAAACAGATTTAAATTTTTAAAATACGCTCTATTTGCATAAACTCTGAAAGTCAGTATTTCTAGGTATTTAAAATAAATCCATCACACGGCGTTCTTTAATTCAATTTGGCTACCCATTCGGCGCATGCCTTATCTCTGCTTTATAATAATCATGTCAGAGGTCACTGTCAACATCATCATTTGTACCCATATACTTTCATTTCACGTCTAAAAGTCAGGGTCTTCTGATTCAATTCTCTGAAATCCCATTGACACAATGATATTTGCTTCGCCTCTAACAAGATTCATGTATTCCGTTGTTCGCTGCCATAAACCACCAGGGAATTTGCATTGTCATATTCTATCACTTTACCAACATAGTCCCCATTCAATCAGTGTTCGTTCACGATGGTAGTACCACAACAAAGGAATGTCATATTACATTCCACATAGGGATAACATTTGGTTGCCCTGCGGCTTTATTCAGAATCCTTTTGTTGTACCTACCAAAAAAAAATTCAACATCTCGTTGCGGTTCTCTTGAGATTTTGTATTGAGCTAGGAAAGTTATTTCCCAATCCCTACATCCTGTGAAAATAAATTCCTTCGAAATACCTTATATTTTGTAAAATTTCTGCAAGAGGAATGAGTGTTTGAAAAAAATTCTTTCGAACGCGTGGCCTCACCCGTCACGGCATGTCGTGGTCGTTAATGTAATTTTACAATTCTCCCACCCTCCAGATATATATTTAAATATTTCTAGCAGCATACACGGCTTCCACGTGTGATCTGTGTTGTCAGAGTGGAACGATACACCTAAATTGCAGCAAAAATAAATCAATTTCGTTTGACAAGGCTCCAAAAAGAGCCATTGTACTCGTATCTCATCACCATCATCATCATCAACGTTATCGTTGTCATGATTGCCATATAGTTTCGGAAATAGCTTAACTAGAATAATACAACCTGACAACATCAATAAAGTTGACTGCTTCGACTATACGAAGACATGGGATAATCACATTGCGGGGAGTCGAAGTTATTATCCTTCGGAAAACTTTCCAACTGAGTTGGCAGCCACTGGGATGATAAATTGCGGAGAGAGGAATCAGGCCAACAGCATTAAATTTTATAGTTTTTAGGTAATCAGGGTTCAGGGACCGACGCCCTGATTGGGCTTATCCTAATAGAAAATTCCGCTTTTTCTTTGGATTGAATCTTCACCGACGAAATTAGTCTCCGAGCCAGTTTGATAAGGGAGAGTCATTGTAGTGTTAAAGTCAACCGTATCTTATGGCTGCGCATTTAAGGAGTCCTGTCTTCTGAACTCGTAAAACTGTTTTTAGGGTTTATTGTTAACGGGTGGCATTTTAGGAAATTTAGTGCGAAATTCGGGATGCTGCTTTATTCGACTGGAAACGGTTTTATTGCGGTAATAGACTGTTCTTTTTTTATGGGTGAAGAATGGAATTTCTTTGGGTAGTTAATCATCATCGCTGGGGTTAGAAATAATTTCTGTTTCATCAGAGGGGACCTTCCAATTATAAACTGGAATCTGGAAGTCTTGAACTGATGCAGGCTCTTTAAGATGTTTTTTTGAACTGCAAAAACAGTTCCGTATTAGAATGGATTTTTTAAACTTCCTTATTGATTTTCGGTCCTATTATGATATCCTTACCTATTCGGAAAACGGCCTACTATGAACGTAAATTCAGTCTCCGACTGCGGATGGGAGAAAACTCCGAATCATAATAGGGCACACCAATTGCTTTAGGGGAAAATATGAAAAGCCAAGAAATGAGCAATTGAAAAAATAGACAATCGCTATACATCAGCAACGACGTTCTGAAAAGTTACCAAAAAAAATGTTCGACTAACAGAAAACTTGACAGAAAAATGTAGACATAAAGAAAGACTATTAAAGACTGTTAAATGGAGAAGACGACCCTTGTTTCGCTGTTTATTTTAGATAGTTCGACCCATTCAACCTTGACAATGTATGTCAGAACTAACGTTCCCTAAAACAAGTAAGTTTTGGATTTTGGTGCACTTTGATACATTTTACAATTTTCCATGTTTCCAAATATTTTCCATTTTTTTCAAATCAATTTTTGAATCTTGCGATCAATGGGAGTTTTTTTAATTTTAAAATTGACTATTTTTCATTCTAATGTTCACATACCATACATTTACGGAGCGAAGTACGAGTACGACCGCGAATTATTCAATTCCTCATTCATTGGGCCTTACTCATAGTCATAACTCATAATCAATCCCAGTTCCGTCCTTCAGTTTGAAGAGTTTACAGTAGATAATTGTGATCGAAACCAAATTGATTATTAGTGTCGTCTACAAGTTGTCAAATGTCAACAATATCTTCACTAATTATCTGCTACTGTTATTATAAAATGAAATGTAATGTTTTTTTAAGGGTTTTGCTATTTTGTATATTTAAATTTTTGTTTCTTTCGTTTCTAATAAATTTCTTTCTTTGAAAAGCCTATATTTGCTTGTAATACTTTTGATATATTTTACAGACTGAAATTTTGTTAATTTTGATACATTTTTCACAAAATTAAGATACATTTTCCCAAAATTCTGCGGCAACGCTAGCTAAGTAGCCCTTGTCTAGTTTTGGCATGCCTGCTAAGCTTCTCAGGCAAAACAGATTGACGACGGAGAACGTCGGCTTCATTACGGTTGGAAACAATCTCAGCAATATCTCTGATGCCATAAAAGGCCTAGATAAGGTGGTGCGGTGTCATGTTATTGCTTTAACATTGTACTAAAAATAATGTGTCAAATCACAAGCGAATACCAGTGGTCTATTTTACATAACTACAAATTACAACCACAAGTTTGTACACACTTGTGAATGGCACTGCGAACAATCGCCAAAGGCATAATCGCAAAAAAAAATTTTAAAAAAGCAATCCGCTAAATAATTTAAGGACTATCTTTCACTTCACAATGTGGGAAGTCTCAATAAACAGTTTGATTTCGACCAAACGACATTATTTCAATACTCTTTCGTTTATAGATGAGCACATTTTAATTAAAACTTAAAAACGTATATTGCATCCGTTTTGAAGTTGCATCCATGTATATCCAAGAAGGTACACTCCGAATTTTAATATAAACTTGCCGAAAGTTTTCCTGCATATTTGTAATATCATTTTCAAGACTATGATTTACAATTAAGCACACCTACGAGCACATTTCGTTACTTGTTAAGGACGCACTTATTTGACATATTTCTTAGAAGTCATAACTTTGGAAATCATTAAACTTTCACTGCACCCAACAGAATACTGCATCGTATAAACAGAGGCCAACTTCAGTGACTTTTAGTCTTTTGAGCACAATGTCTAAAAGTTAATGACAGACATGTTTCACTGAAATCATAAGGCGCCGTCTTCTATAACAATTGTACCGTACGCTACTTGCAACATCAAAATTGGAAGCAGATTTAATTAAACAGCACTCGCTCAACGCTCTCGTGAGTTACTTCACAGTTTGACTTCTCATGGAATAAACCCTTTTCCCGCGCCATAAGGCACAGCGACATCTGTTGTTATCAAGTAAAAGTTGACGCCAGTCAGACACTGTTATATGACTCCTTGTACATTGAATGTGTTTCCCTATAGTACTTTTAGTTTTTTAAAACCTGTGCTTTCAATTTCAATCGCCATAAGAACCAAAACAAAAGGACGAGAAAAAGTGGGCGTTGCTGTGCCTGTGCCATGAAGTCCAGAGTGGAATGGAATTGCCGCAAACAACCAAATTGGCGCCAACTTGATGGCTCCAGCTCCATAGTAAGTGCGTTTTATTTTTTCCTTTCTGCCTTCCATTATCGTCCATTCCTCGGTTACCTCATGGAGTTGTCGCAAGTTTCTAGATACCTATATTAAAATCAGGAACGTATACCTAGTATTAGTAGGTAGGCGAAAAAGTAAGTTTATTATTCTTTAACAGTTGTAAGCGATAAGGGGTGCATCTGCATAAATGCTGCTTACCTATATGGAAATCAAATTTTCGCAAAATGTACTCTAGCGATCGAAATGAAGATGTAACCAACTTTGAACGATTAAAGTCTTCGAAAGGTATCCTGTATTAAATATTATTAATTAATACTTTTTTTATGGTATGATTTATTTATGATATTTTATTAGGCTGACAGTGACAGCCCACCTATGAGGTCTCAATTCGCTGTAAATGTCAATTCGCTGTAAAAGTGAACAACAAATGCGATGGCAAGCAGAAAAAAATAAGTTCACCGGGCCAGAGCAAAGTTCAGTATATGTATTGTATATCCATTATGAACTGTGTTGTTAATCCGATGTTTCAACAAATTTAACGGATAAATCTTCCATCCCTTATTTGAGGATAAAGTTAAATATTTCAATAAACAGAATAGACAATGAAAGACAAATAAAATCGAATTAAGTTTCAACAGCGTTTTCTGGTCAACTGGTAATGAAATTCAAAAATGGCAATTTCTATTGCATCGACTGCCATGGCATTAGGATATACAGGCTTACCTAAGCCATTTTTTTGTATACAAAGGCAATTGAAAAATTGCCAAATTTATTTTTGTTTTTATTCATCTGACAAAACGTAATTCTTGATTACACATTGTGCGCCAAAAATGTGAACGTAAAACGTTCTATCATAGCTCTGATGGGGTATTGAAAATGTTGATGAATTTTTAATGAATATCAAATAACAATGCATGCCGTGTTGAAATGTTGCATTAGCTATAGCTAAATGTACAATAGTATGATGGAGAATTGCAAAAACTGCGATCAAAGGTGAGGAAATAAAAATTATTCGCACTTTCGGTGTGGCTGATGAAACGCTCTACCAAAATAAAACGTAGTAACTTTTTCCTGTGCAATTAATCGGTTAAATTTTTTCTTCATTTTACTTAGTATAGCCTAACATTTAGATTTAACGAAAATGTACAAATGAGACGATGAAATCAGAATTTGGATAGTGCGCCGCTATCATGCCTTGGAGTCTTTTAGCGAACGTGGCCTCATAATCGAGATCCTTCAGTTAGGACACACGAAACGATTTCGGCTGTAGCTACTGCCATACAAAGCAATCCTGGAGTCTCGACTCGGAACTTATCTGCGCATTGATGACCGTTATTTAAAGTTGTTGAAGGAGTTTCCTTCATCACTTTCAACTCTGTGTAGTTTTAACAAGATGGTGCAACCACACACATTTCGAGGCTTGTTATGACGGAGCTAAAGCAACATTTTCAAAAAAAACAGATTTTCAGAAATTGCCGACAAGATTTACTAGCTTTTTTTAATGAGGTTATTATAATCAAAAGGTATACAAAAAAAAACTCACAAATTTGAACGATTCAAACAATAATTTAAGCAATAACCACTACACCGCTTCAGGCAACGAGCGGCTGAGCATTTTAAAATCAGTTATTTAACAAATAACTCCTTTTGTCCTAGGGGTCGCAGAAAGGGCCTGGTCCTCCAGGTTGGGGGTTGTGCGTGGGGCTAACAACCCTACCGCGGAAAAAAGCATCGGTTACGAAGCGACCAATAGCCTCGGATAAGGATGGATTTACTGTTGACGACCCGGACAAACGAAATAAGGACAATGACGTTCGGATCTGCACATGGAATGTTCGAACCCTGAACAGACCGCGTGCAGCCGAACAACTAGCGGAGGCCCTAGACTGCTACAAAGCAGATATCACCGCCATCCAGGAAGTGCGGTGGGATGGGCCGGGCAAAAGGAAGATGAAAAACTGTGACATCTACTATGGTGATTGCTACAGGGAACAAAAGCAGCGTTTATTCGGATGCGGATCTGTTGTAAGCGGCAGACTTAGGCAAGAAGTCTTGAGCTTTCGACACGTGAGTGAACGCCTTACAACTATTCGCATCAAGGCTAAATTCGCCAACATCAGCCTAATATGCGCTCACGCCCCCACAGAAGATAAAGACGATGCTACCAAAGATTGTTTCTACGAGCTCCTCGACAAAACATATGAGCAATGTCCTAAATATGACGTTAAAATCGTCTTAGGTGATTTTAACGCCAAAATAGGAAAGGAGGACCTCTTTGGTAGCACAATCGGAAAACACAGCCTACATGACACCACGTCTGAAAATGGACTAAGGCTGATTGATTTTGCTGCGGGACGTAATGTTACCATAGCTAGCTCACGGTTTCCTCACCTCGATATACATAAAGGAACATGGCGGTCACCAGATCATCAAACCGTCAACCAAATTGATCATGTTGCGATCGACGTAAGGCACTCCTCCAGTATTCTAGATGTCCGAACTTACCGAGGGGCCAACATTGACTCGGACCACTACCTTGTTGTAGCCAAGGTACGGATGCGGATATCCCAAACGCCAAAACAACGAGATAATACTGTGAGGAGATTTAACGTTGGACGGCTACAAACGCAACAAACTGCCAGAGCCTTTGCCGATCGCGTATCCCTAAACCTCTCGAGAAGTCCTACGCTGCCAGCATCAAGTGCCGAAGACCAGTGGCGCCGATGCCAAGAAGCCATCAAAAATGCCGCAACTGATGTGCTCGGTTTCACCAGTCCACCCCCTCGAAACCCCTGGTTTGATGAAGAATGCCGGCAAGCGCATGCAGCAAAACAACGTGCCTACGAAGCGGCGCTGCACAGAAGGACGAGAGCAGCTCGTCAGCTCTACGAGCAAAAAAGGAGGGAAGAACACCGGCTTCTCCGGAGAAAGAAGAGAGAGCATGAGAAGCGCGCGATCGAGGATATAGAGAGGTGCTACTCCAGGAATAATGTTCGGAAGTTTTACCAAAAGGTAAAAAGAACGTGTCAGGGCAACAAAACCCGAACAGAAGCCTGTAGAGACGAAGAAGGAAACCTTGTAGTAGAATCACAGTCGGTGCTGAGGATATGGAAAAACCATTTCTGCAGACTGTTAAACGGCGAAGACGACACAAATTCCGCTGTCAGGCAGAATGAACCATTCATTCTGGACGATGACAGCCAAGACTTCCGTCCACCTGACCAAAGTGAAGTAAGGATAGCAATATCTAAGCTAAAGTCCAACAAGGCTGCTGGACCGGACGGCTTAACTGCCGAGCTTTTTAAGGCAGCGGGAGATGGCTTGGTGGAGAGCATACACCAACTCGTTTCCAAGATTTGGTCAGAAGAAAGTATGCCTGATGAATGGAACCTCAGCATCGTTTGCCCGATCCACAAGAAAGGAGACCCTCTAAACTGCGCCAACTATAGAGGCATCAGTCTCCTTAACACTGCGTATAAGATCATATCTGCTATACTGTGTGAACGCCTTAAACCATTCGTCAACGATCTGATAGGTCCCTATCAGTGCGGTTTTAGGCCCGGAAAGTCCACAACCGACCAAATTTTCACACTACGGCAGATCCTGGAGAAAACCCAAGAAGTCCAAATCGATACCCACCACCTGTTCATCGATTTTAAGGCCGCATATGACAGCATTTATAGAGACGAGCTATACAGAGCCATGTCTAGTTTTGGCATCCCTGCCAAACTCGTCAGATTGTGCAGAATGACGATGGAGAACGCTCGCTGCTCCATTAAGGTCGGAAACAATCTCACCGAGACCTTTGATGTCAGAAAAGGATTTAGACAAGGTGATGCGCTGTCATGTGACTTCTTTAACATCATTCTTGAGAAAATTGTGCGCAACTCACAAGCCAACACCAGAGGCACAATTTTCCATAAGTCTGTGCAACTGCTTGCATACGCGGACGATATTGACATTATTGGCAGAACACAGCGAGCTGTCACTGGCGCGTTTGCAAGTATTAGTACGGAAGCGGCAAGAATGGGTTTAGTGGTGAATGAGGGCAAGACAAAATATATGCTGTCAACAAGAAGGGACGCACAACATCGACGAATCGGGCAGAACGTCACGATAGACAGCTATAACTTTGAGGTAGTTAGGGACTTTGTCTACCTCGGCTCCGCTATAAACTCAGAAATCAAACGAAGAATTACACTTGCCAATCGCTGTTTCTTTGGTCTAAGACGGCCATTGACTAGTAAGGCCTTGTCAAGAAACACTAAGTCGATTCTATATAAGACCCTCATCATCCCAGTCCTGCTCTATGGCGCAGAAGCATGGACCCTAACAAAGGCGGATGAAGATCTTCTTGGCCGTTTCGAACGCAAGATTCTTCGTGTGATTTTTGGTCCCGTTTGCGTTGACGGGCTTTGGAGGAGAAGATTTAACAGCGAACTCTACGAGCTGTACAACGACACCGACCTGGTCAGAAAAATACGCATCTGTCGTCTAAGATGGCTAGGACATGTAGAGCGAATGGACACCAACGCTCCGGCCCGAAGAGTCTTCGATTCCCACCCGGAGGGACAACGCAGTAGAGGAAGACCTCGCCTTAGGTGGCGCGCACAAGTGGAAGGGGACCTCAACCAACTTGGAGTGCGCAACTGGAGGCAGTTAGCAAAAGATCGCGCTAACTGGAGAGGCGTATTGGTTGAGGCCCAGGTCCACCCCGGACTGTAGCGCCACCTTAAGTAAGTAAGTATTTAACAAATAATAAAAACGAACCAATGAAATAAAAATAAAATAAAGTGCACGACTGGATCGCACGAAACTTTCTCGTTCATATCATCAGTTTGGTTGGTTTATTTTTCTTTTATTATTGTTTATAGGCTATACAACCAGATTTTTCAAATTGGTGATGCTGGTAGGTGGCCATGACTCGAAGTAGGGTTTGTGATGTAAGAATTCAGAGATTTGTTTTTGATTTTGCACGTGTTTGGGGTTAAATGAAGTGCGAGTTTCTGATAGTGCAGAGTCCAATTGATTGGAATTATTTTAAGGTTAATGATTAATATGGTTGATAAAGGAAGAAGTGGGAAATATTTGCTAAAAAGGAGTTTCGAGTAGTTGTGATCACATTTTAACTGGTAGTGCGGTAATGTTTATAAGACGGAATTATTTGCAATTTTCTAAGAAAAACGAAGTACGGGGTTTTATTTACAATACTATTGTAATCGTAAATAAGCATTTTAGTCAAAATATTTAGAGCTAATTTTGGAAAATAATGCGAACAAAAGAGTAACAAATATTGCAATGTTGAGTTCGAAAAATAATCTTGCTCGACTCTTTAGCTAAAAACTGAGTATAGGGTATTGTTCAGGATGTTAGTATTACGTGGTTTTTAAAGTTGTATCCAAATCGAAAATGGCGTTTTCGAGATTAAAACAGTTTTCAAAATCAGCGTTTCCGGTGGTTAGAATCGAAAATGAAGGACGCAATAATGTTGAAAACGTCAATTTTACTCCAAGTATGCATTTTGGTCAAAATCGCTTCAGCCGTTTTCATGTAGGTAAAACAAAAGGAAACCAAATTCTCAAAATATGCCTTTTTTCAAAAATCTATTATAAACAATTTAGAGAAAAACTGAGTTTGCTATCATGTTAGGAATGACCATATTACATACCGGATTAATTTTTGTTGCAATCGTATTGACCGTTTTCGAGATAAGGCCACTTTTCAAAAGTACCGTTATTCGACTTTTTAGCCAAAAACTGGGTATGCAGCTATGTTTACCCCGTGTAGCGTAGCGCAAATATACATTTTGGTTAAAATCGTTCAAGCCGTTTTCAAGTAAGCCATAATTAAATAAAGTCTTAAAAAACGACATTTTTCGAAAAAAAAAGTCCATTGAACGATAATTTAGGGAAAAACTGAGTTTGCCATCATGTTGGATATGGAATAACCGTATTACCTTAAATATGAATTTTTGTCGAAATAGTTTTAACCGTTTTTGAGATATGACCAATTTTAAAAATTACCGTTATTCGACGGACACTTTTGCGAGACCAACTTTTTCGAGTTCCTCTATCATCGTAATGTCAGATTTGATTAAAATCTCGAGTTCGATTTTTTGTACGATTACAATACCTTTCTCTTACTACGTAATGCGAGAAAGTTAAAAATTATAGGTAACTATAAGTTGAAAAATAAAGTTAATATAATAAATAATAAATAAATAAATAGTTGGCGCAACAGGTCTGTGGGACCTGTTTTTCTATTACATGCTTCTTCATTTGCAAAAATATTGAAATGAAAAAATAAATGTCGCTCTCGATATTTATGGTTTATTGTAAAGAATAGCTATATCGGTTTTTAGAAACAATTTAATGATGCTCAACTTATCATGGCATCACTCGACCTTGTATATCCATACATGTAATAAAACTGGTGGGGTGCGTAAACCTGCTAAACAATTTTTTTTAAATGTTTAGACTCCGACAACACAATAGCTGGTTATGTCGCTCATTACTATTTCATTCTCCACCAAAATGTATGTACTCTTTACCTTGTATGTACTACATTTCACTTGCCATTACTCAAAAAGATTTATTCAACACGAACAGCTTTATATATTTTAGGGTCAGTTATAGCGATACCTAAAAAGCAACGAAAATATTATTTTGCTTTTTTGAACTCAATTTTGGTCTTAAAATGTTGCTAATGAATTATAAAGTTAGTTTATAAAAAAAAAATAAGCAAATTATCTTTACATTTTCGAAAAAAAACATTTATTAATTTTTCTGTACGTACAATTTTTTTCGTTCGGAAAAATAAATGAATTCTTTTTCTAGAAAAATTTAAGATAATTTACTAACTTTTTTTGATAAACTAACTTTACAATTTCTAAGCAACATTTTAAGACCAAGATTGAGTTCAAAAATTAAGTTTAAGTGGTAAAAAAAAGCCAAAGAAAATTTTTACGGTTTGGTTTTTCGTGTTGCTATAACTGCACTCTTAGGAAGCCAACACTTTCCCAAATATTCCAACCTATCAATCAGCTTTCTACATCTTCCAGAAGCTGAGCTGTATATACTAAAACACAACACCATCAAATTAAATTTATTACATCAAATCGAAAAATATCAGCAGTGATTGTACATGATCGTAGCTCATCGGTGGGGTGGTGGGTGAATGTGCATGCGAACCTTTTCCTTGTGCAAATGCTCAGTCGGCTGATGAAACAAAAAGACGTCCTCCGATGGGCCCGCTAAAGTTTTCTAATAGCCTAAGCTGGGCTGCATGTGAACATAAATAAATCGGAATTTAAAGCCATCCATTGCAATGGCAGTGCTGACTTGCGTAAATTGAGAGACAGCTAGTGCTATCCAGGAAAACTAAACTCTTTGCTCGAATTACGAAAAAAGTAAATATTAATTAGGAATTCAAACTACGACAAACACACGCGTCATCAATCTACTCAAAACGTTCTTGAGCTAGAGAGTGGATACCCAACTTTTCCCTATTTGTTTCAAAATTTATTACCCACCACACATTTTGGCTTGCAGCAGTACCACCACTTTGGGAATTACAAATCAATTTCAAAAATTTTGAGTGAAAACTTTCAAAAGACTTACACAACTTTGCGTTTGGTTTTTGTCCGCCCGCATTTTCTTGTACTCGGCACTTAAAATCTCTTTGTCACATTACGCACCAAGCATTACGGAGTGCTTGGTGTGGTACGAATTTTCACCGCAGGACATAAATACATTCCGACATCAGACTCCTTTTCGAGCCAAGAACCTCAATTTGGATTACGGAAAAGGAAAATTTAAAACACCGCAGGTGCTGACATTCCATTAATTTTCCAAGGGAAGCACATCTTTAGCATATACATTCGTCGCATATTAGATGCCCACTGCGTACGCAAGGTACAAAGAGATAGCACAGCAAGGCAACAAGACCCAATGTGTAGCGAATCATAGAATATGTACCCGTAACCGCAGGTTTTGTAATAGCTGAGACTGATGTACGTACAAATAAAGATTTGCGTTGAGTGACGTTCTTGCTAAAGGATTCAGAAATCCTTTTTTGTTTTGTAGAACGACTTTTCTTCTTATCATTTCTTTTGTGGAAATGAAATTGCCACTTGGTTAGCTACTCTTAAATGGGTTGGTTGGGAGGTGGGATGCCTGGTAAAAGGATGGTAAAACGCGATTTATGAGCGTGCAAAGTGTCGGACTTTTTTTTCTTCCACACACTCTGCTTTGTTTTAAATGTATATGGAGTGGTGCTGTTTTTAAAGTCGCTTCCAGTGCAGACATTGAAATATACGTAATTTTTCCTTGAGTTGAGATTCTCCTTTCTTTGCTATAAATATTGGACACATGTGTGATGCGGACTTTAGAGAGTGACGTATCATTAATTTCAGTTGTTTTCTTTTGTAGTTTGCCCACATTGCGAGGACCCAAGTGACTCTTATCTAACTTCTTTTTTCAAGCATTCACATTGCGAAACAGATTTTTAATTCTCTTTATTTTAGCAAATAGAGCTAAAGCATATACCTACAATGGTCGCATAAGTATTTTGCCAAGATTAAATGTTATTTTTTCCTTTTAATTCCAACAAGACTTACAAAAATAAATGCTTGGTCTGTTTAACTCATGGCATAATTATTTTGACAAATAAGTTTTACTTGAAAATTAATGTAATCTTAAATTGAATAAGGAACAAAATCAATCTAATTATCTCTTCTCTTCTTCTTCTTCTTCTTCTTCTTCTTCTTCTCTTCTCTTCTCTTCTCTTCTCTACATATAATAAAACTGTAGAATAAAAAATACCGCGCATCACGCAGAAACTACTGTACTGATTTTGGTGAAACTTGGCATAGTGATTGCTTATGTTCTGGGTCGGGCTTTAGGGTACTTTTTAACCCGGAATATAACTTGGTTTCTTCAAAAAAGTCAAAAAAAAAAAAGGATATACATATGTAAGGAAAATTCTGTTTACACAGACCTAGCTCAGTAATGGCTTAACGGATTGAAAAATAAAAAAATAGGTGAATTTAGTAAATTTTCTCCTGAATCATTTAAGATATAAACCATCATCCTGCGTTGTCCTGAAACTGAGCAATTTCAAAACAATTATTCCAAACATCGCCATCGCGAGCACGGGTCAGCTAGTTAAACAACTATGTTTGCTTTAACTTCAACAACTTTCTGGTAATCGTCTTGAAACCGATTCGAAGAGTTTTTACGAGTACGAGTCACAACAACGAAACATTATTGGCGACCCGGAAGCGAATACTTGAAAACGTCCATTTTCGCACGAGTTGCTAATGATGTTACATCGTCCTGTTAGAACCAAAAATACTCTATGCTCAATTTAATTGTTTAATGCTGATTTAAACATTCGATATGGTTTTAAAACACAGCTTCTGCGATTTTGTTACGTCAAACACATATCTCGAATTCGTTTTTCCAAACATGTATTGGAATAGGCGCAATCAGGCAGCCAACCCCCGTCTAGATGTCTAGCGGATCAGTCCGACTGCCCCTGATGATTTAGAATATCTCTAACAGTATTTGTGGTCTCCACTCCAACACCCAAATGAAATGAAAATGATTTTGATTCCGAGGCGGAATACCGACGCAATACCTACTTGTAATAGAGAGACGAGGTATTGAACTTAATAAATTTGAGTGATTCACTGGAAACTAAAAGTCCGCTACCCCGACCTCAAACCAGAATGTAATACGTTTCGTTACAATATATATTTTTGTAGTATACCTTTTGGAGTTTCTGATTAATTTTTTAATATTATCCCGGCGGATCAATACGTGCTTGCTCTTTCCAAAATTGCCAACAAGTATGTGAGTACTACATGACTGCTTACCTGAAATAAATTAGAGCATTTAAATTCAAATTTCAAATAACACATCAACATCAGACAATTAATTAATTTTAGGGATGAAATCTAATTTCCTCTTGAAACGAATTCAATTAATTGTTCGTCTTTGCTTGCTAAAATTGAACCATCACTGGGGGTTAAAGTTAAGAGCGGAATGCTTAACGTGACTTATAATCGTCATCAGTTGAGCGCACTAATATAAATCGTATACGAAATTTTATGTAAAAGGGGTATAACTCTTTATTGGTTTTCTCTGCAAGGGTTCTTCATATTCAAATTTCCATTGTGATAGCTTCCCAAGAGTTTTTTCTTCAGTACGCAAACAATGAATTGCTATGCAATGAATGCATTTCAAATGTCAAGGACGTAATTGAGAACACCCCTCCTTCAACGAGATGTGAACGTGACATGAGACGGCTGTTCTTGAATTTGAAGTCTAAACGACCTTAATCTACAAGTACCCATCAATGGAAATACATTTAGCCGCCTTTGAAGAAAATGCACAGCAGATTTTGCAATAGAGAAATAAATTCATTTGAACAATTTTAGAGTTGATAATGTGCTGCAATCACGCAAAAGATTGAGACATTTCAAACGGAAGGATTATTTCGTATTTTCCATAATATGCAAATGGGATATCATTTATTGTTCCTTAAGCGCAAGCACAAAACGATACTCTTAAGCCATCACTCATCATACTTCCCAAGGAGCGAGGACAATCTACGTTCAACGAAACCCAACACATTCAGATGATCTAACAGTTTCTATGCGTATCTATTCATTCAAACTTGATAGACGCTGCTCATAAAAAGGAGACAGTTGTTGTACTGCTTTAGACGTCCTTATTATACCATCAGGGGATTGGAAAAAAACTCAAAGAATCACTTGACGAGTATCTTAAAATGTTAAATTATCTCATGGCGCCTATTTTGATGTTGTGTCAGATAGGTTACAAATGGGTATGGAGTTTTATAGAGACATGTTCATAAGAAAATAAATGAGAGACCAAACTTAAATCAGTCGTGACAAAATTAAAATTAATGACAGTGCGGATGTTTCGTTGGCATTATGTCATTAACTAAATAGATTCTTGTGAATGTAACTAAGAAAAATATCGGCGTCCTTATAATGAGAACAAAATTGCTGCCCTCATTAATCACTCATGGACCCTGATGTAGGCATTGGAATATGCAAAATAAACTATTTGCAATTTATATAGCTAGGTTCTAAGTGAGTACCTACGGTTAAATACGACATTTCTGTTACCAAAAATGGACGAAAAACAGTTTACTCTCATACTTTTTGGAGGGAGTGTAGTGAATATCTTGTATTTTTAAATTACATCATGTGCACTGAACGCAGTCTTTTCGAGCACTTTTGTTTGTTTAAAACGCCCCCTAAAATCAACGCAGTTCAGCCTAAAATAAACCGAGTTGTCGTGCCGGACTGCCGGCAGTAAAGAAAAAAAAAAGAAATTATTCAGATCGTGGCTATAAAGTGTGCTGGAATGACGAGCATTCTCCCATCCTAAAATAATCTACATATATAAAATTCTTTATAAAAAAAACTCAAACTTAATTTAATAATAAATTCGTTTAATTTGTTTTTATAATAATAATCGATGTTATATCTTCTTTAAAACACACTTAAATTATAGGAGTAAGTCGAAAGGTTGCATTGACGGAATGAATGAGGCAGAAAAAAACCGCGACCCTTCATGCGCTAAGATTGTAATTGGACAAATGAGTAAAAGACTTAACCTTCGCGACATTTGACCACTTTTTTGAGTGGATCGGTTGACTTAATTAATATGAGTCAATGCAAAACTGCGACTTGTGCAGGCATATAAATCCAGGTCCCGAAAGTCCAGGTGGCTACTAATGAGCTTTTAATATATTTAGGCCTCTGTTGAAGTCTGTAAGACTTTATTAAGTGGTTGCGTTGCATGCACAAAGGTTGTGTTCCTCAGTTCCTTGCTCTCATTAGTAGAGTCTGTTCTTATCAGGAGCTTATCTCGACTTTGTGAAGATGATAATTGAAGAGCAAAGTGCGTGCCACTTTTTCTCATTGAGAGTAGTTGAAGGGTGTCCTTTTTGTAGGCGCGTTTAAGAAGCTTCTTGGCTTGACGCACACCCTATAAGGAGCTACTATTCGAATTTCTCATTTGGAACTCTCAGAAATCTAGGTAGGTAGGTAGGTAAGTTGGTGCCCTTATGGCGGTTGCCACGGCTTCACGTAGACCATCGGTTGGGTCCATTGTGTCCAATTACGGGTACCATCCATTGAGAACCTGTCAAAAAGATTAATTACACCGCTTATTAAATTGAGCCCCATAGATTTAGTAAGAATCACTTGGGGGTCTTAAAGCTCTGTTAAGTGCAGGTTCTTTAGTTTGTCCTGAGAGTAGCTGATGATGCAGAGTCAGTGCATCTACAAGAACCATCCAGATTTGAGTATGAATCTCAGTAGTTCTTTAAGATCCACATTCTCCAGATCCTCCAGCTCATCAAAGAAGTAGCTATTAAGAAACCTTTTCCTATTATTTTTAAGGGCCGGGCATTCGCACAACAGGTGACGTACAGATTCTATTTCTTCAACGTCCCTGCAGCTTCTGCAAAAGTCATTATGCAGTATGCCCAGTCGTTCCGCATGTACGCCTATCACACAGTGTCCAGTAATGACCCCCGTGAGCATGCGAATGTCTCTGCGACTCAGTCCGATCAAATATTTCGATCTCTTTTTGCTCACCTCTGGCCATAGTTCTTTTGTATGCCTGCAGGTATTGATATTGGTCCAACGAAGATTTGTTTTGCTCCAAGACTCAATGTCAATCTTCCTTACAAGCGTACTCAGCGGAGTTTTTACTGATTTTAGGGCCAACGACTCGTGTAGTTTCGACCCACTTCTAGCAAGTTCATCCGCATGTTCGTTACCTGCGATATCCATATGTCCTGGTACCCAGCATAGGGTCACCATGTTGACTTGTGATATTTCGTCCAGATATTTCTTGCATTGTCTTACTGTCCTTGACTTCACCACGACCGACTCCATGGCTTTTATGGCCGCTTGGCTGTCAGTGTAGATAGTGATTTGTTTGTTGACAATGTTTCGTCTATTGATGTCTTTCGCCCCTTGGGTTATAGCTGCAATCTCTGCTTGAAAGACACTGCAATCATCATTAATACGGAATGATTCTTGCAGGTTCAATGTTTCGCTGAAAATGCCCGCACCTGTACCGATATCCATCTTAGAACCGTCGGTATATAGGGCTATCTCCTCTTTTGTCGTAATCGTTTTGTTCTCCCACTCGCTTCTTTCGGGAATTCTAGTATTGAATCTCCTTTCAAAAACGAGAGTGGCGGGCAGGTAGTCTGTTGTCGCCTTTTCCCTTGCCGCATTCCATTGGGTTTCAATGGATGCATGCCCATACGGTTTGGCTGACCATAACCCAGACTCTCTTAACCTGATCGCGGTTTTTACCGCCTTGCTGCTGCAGTAAATGTCCAGGGGGGTGAGGTTTAGCATTGCCTCCATTGCTGCGGTGGGTGTGGTCCGTAGGGAACCCGTTATCCCGATGCATGCCGCCCTCTGCACTTTGGTAAGGCTTGAGAGATTATATTTCTTCTCCATGGCCTTCCACCACACAACTGTACCATAAGTTAGTATGGGCCTCACTACTGCTGTATACAGCCAGTGTACCACGTGTGGCCTGAATCCCCATGTATTACCGCTCAGAAATCTAAGTTCTGAGCTTTTAGCGATTAGTTCATTAAATCGTTCACTGCCTTCGAATAACATGGTTTCCTTGAACCCTAGAGAGTTCCTTCTTCGTGGACAGCCAGCCAGCGCGACAGTGTTCAGATAGTTCCAGACAAGTCGAGATTTGAATATGTCAATAATCAAGAGCTTTAAGCTCTGCTTGGCTATCAGTAAATAAGCTGATTTAAGAGATGACTAGATACCTTGTTTGAATTTGTATATGACCGACGTGTGCGGTTGTCTTCTAAAGCCGTAGGTGAACTGCAGGAAGGTTGAGTGAGCGCATACCCCCTGTGATATCAAATCTCGATAGTGTATGTACTTGTCGAAGTGTTTCTTGAGTTGAGGTTTGATAAGCCTTTTCGGTTAACACTAACGAGTAGTAAATAATAATAATAAACATGGCGAAGGTCCAGTACTGTACTGTAATAGGAGTTGTAAGAAATAAGTGAGGGTTTAGACGATGAGTCTCGTCCATATCGTCTAGAAATAAAGATTTATTTTAACCCATCCTTATTTCTATTAAGACATGTAACAGCCATCATTATCATTATTATCTGTGTTTCTTTCATCCCTATCAGCGTCTCTATCTATTGCCGAAAAAACGACGTCGAAGAATAAAAACATGAGTTGGTAACGCGCATCAATAGTAAAACTGACATTGACAGTAAAATTTTGATTTGATAAAATATTTTTAATGGAAAATTCTAACGAAGCAGAGGTACCAAAACATTTTAATTCAAATGAAAAATGAATTAATAACATATTATGTATTGTTTCATATATTACATTTCTTAGTAATTCACCTTTTTTCGTCCGCTTACTGAAACATTATTTCAAATTTTTGTCAACATGTCAAATGTCATTTATGAAATTTTAATACAAGTTATCGATAACATACACAAATTTGTGTTGGCTACACTTTCTCTATCCCCGCGAAGCTGTTAACCCCCATAAATATCCAGGTTAGGCCTTTGTTGTATAACAATTCTGGGTATAAAACAGCAGCAACAATTTAATTCACGTGCAGTCAGCTCAGCAGGTACTCAGGCAGTCAGTATTCAGTCAGCAGACAAGCGTTTGAATAATCAAATAAAGTACAATTTCACAAAATTAAATTTTTTCCGAATTTTTAATTTTTATCGACGGCAAAGTCCCCAGGGGATTCGATCATCGCTACAGACATATTTTGTTTAAGCGTTATGGTGATATCCATTTTGTTATTTTGACAGCTGTCTTTGTTTGGTTTTAAGTTTGCCGTTTAACTACCAGACAATGTTTCAAGCTTACAGTTACAGCCGAAATCAAATTTGATGCCTAGCGGATGGTTCGTTTTGATTCCGCTTAGTCTTTGACGCTTCCGAGAATAAGCTTCTTCTGGAGACACGCTTTATGGTCGGGTCTTATATCAATGTCGGTTTTTAGGACTCCCTTTGGAAAACCATCCAGTAACGGGCCTTCAAATAATTCTCTCTCGTTAGAATTTTAACTACACAGCTCGTGTATTTTTGGCGAGGAGATAAGCACCTAAGCGATTACATATACGGTGACCTTTAAACCGTATGGATACACAATTTTGTAAGTCCTACCCCAGACGTGATTTTGAGGAGTTATTTGCAATGATTTCTAAAACGAAGACCTTTACTGGACTTCTAGATGTGAATTTTGTTTGAGTTGCAATTGACGTTCATCGGGAAACAAAGTTCTGGAGTTAGGGAAATTAATGAACTCCGGCGGCTTATCGATCTGAGTTAGACGATTTCGAGGTCCAGCGCTTTTCTGTTCCAAACCCGGACATTTATGAATCGCAAGCCTTGACTTTTAGCCATGATAAAAGTAGAACGTACTTTACGAGTTTCACTGATCCTCTAGCGTCTAGCCTTTACCATGTGGACGAAGTTTAGAAAATATCTTTGTAGCGTGTTGGCATTCCATTTCGATCACTTCATTATCGTACGGTTAGTAAAATTTGCTGGTCTTGTGCTGAATAATATAGCGTTTTGGCCTTTTCAAGTCTAAAGGTCTCCACTTAATTAAAGTCCCTGTATTGGATATAACTTTTCTAAATAATCTGCATCACGTTTTCGCCAACCGCAAGTCAATTAGAAATTGATAGTCCATTTCGCCGCTGGAACAAACATCTGCGCGTAAACCGATTCGTTTAACTTTAGTTTCGAACTAACCAATTCACCCGATAGAAGATATATGCCATGAATGCTTAAACAGTCCATTATAATCGAGAATTAATACAGATGACACTCTCCACGCCAGAAAGGCCAAATGGAAAACTTTAAATTTATTCCATTGCTCGCAAAGTGAAAAACTTTATCCTACCAATTACATTTACATTATAGAGCCCGCCCACAGACTCTCTAATTTAATTAAAGTTTACCCCGCTATCAGCAGCCGCATAAATTCAAATTGTAATATGAAACAAAGCCCAATGTAAACTCCATTGAGTTATAACTTCCATCAACTTATCCACCCTGATATCGGGCTCTAAATCACCGAATTATCTTAATTAAAATGTATTCTGTTCGGCAGCGTTATGTTCGGTGCGATATTGGCTTGTAATTAACAGCGTAATACCCTTTTTTGCTGGCTGATGTGCAGTTTAAAGTTAAACACACCGTTACAATGGCCCATTGTTTACATCAAAGCAAAGCACATAACCGTTAAGCTGGAAACAGCGCCAAGGAAAATGGATTCGGGACTTGGAATAGTCATCTGGATCTGGACTATAGAAGAGTGCCAGTCATTAAAGATACATCAAACATCATCATATATATCGTTATTACTTTGTGTTCTAGTAATTTGCAATTAATTACCAGAAATAGATCCTTTCTACGCACAGTGCTTCTTCCTTCCGGCAGAGCCGCCTTTCGGCCTAATTACCTAATTAGTTTTAATTCAAGACTTTCTGGAAAAACACAGCCCACGGTTGAAACGATTATGCGAAAATCTTCCTCCGAGGGGAAGGGATTAAAATGTTTTTTTTGTTTTCATGTTGAGGTAAGAAACTAATTGGCGTGAAGTGTGCGATTAATTATATTTTATTTTATAGTCTTCAAAAGCAATTTCTTTGAAATGGAATAACTAATGGTTGCTAAGGGGTTTTGTTCGCGCCTCGCGCCTCGGGTAAGTAGTGAAAAGCATGTGTGATTGCACAACAATCGTAAGCAAACTCAAGGCAGACAATTAATAGGATAATCGGATTAAAAGCACTCTTGTTTGTAGACGCAAAGTTGAGTGAGTGGTGAATGCTTTCTCTGAGCAATGCACAACAGCTAACTGGTTCCGGATTGTGATTTTAAAAATACCGCAATAGCTTAGCAACAATAAGGATGGTGAATGTATTACCTACGTGAGCTACTCCGGTCCGAACGATAATTACATTAAAGGTGGGTAGCCATCAGAAAACCAAAATCCCCAAGTCCAAAACGCCGAAAATCCGCAACTTTTTCAAGATTATCATAGACCCATCAAAACCCTTCCCTAACGTTACTGACACCACGCTACTGTTAGTTATATTACACCAGATTGTGGTATCTACCAAAGTATATGTCTTCAAAATTATAAAACATGCAAAAATCACTTAATAAAAATACCCAATTTTGTATCTGCAAATATACAACGACTTGATTTTTAAATAATCAAGTTTTTCTTACGAAATCTGGTCTGCGTATAATTTCATTCCCTTCGCTAAAGCCTTGACGTGAAATCAAACAACCGTACCCACAAAATGTAGTCGAACGAAAAGAGAACGAAGAGACCCAACCTTAATTATTCCAGTCAGTTAATTTTCTGAACAATCCCAATGCCAAGATGCACAAGGCGCATCGAACATCGAAGATGATGAACTCCGGAAATACCAGATGGGACCGGAAGGACGCTTTTTAATTATATTTGGCCATCCCGTGTTATCACCCGTCGTTTTCATCCTTTTGACAACGGTATTCATTAACCATGCCACCGACATCCCGTGAATGAGATATAAGATACCTTGTACACAAAAAAAAAAAGTTAATAGATAAAAATCAAATGAATCCGGAAAACGGACAGACAACCCGAGTTCCAGAGTTCCAGATATTTAATGGTACTTATGTCTCTGTTTGTATAAGATAATTAAGGTTTGGGTCCGGTGAATTAATGAGTTCTTTTGTGTACCTGGAAAAAAAAATATTCGATGACTGGGTTTTTTTGACCATTGCTTCAATTCTATTTATATTATAATGTTTATTTGTAAAAGGTGTACAAAATTCGAAAAAGGTTAAGGACAAGCTGTTATAAAATACTGGAAAAGAGCCACTGGCTCTGGCAAGCACATCTTTGCAACAAATTCAAATTCAATACTTCAAAGGTGGTCGTGGGGGTGAAATATTGGTGAAATATTTGATCTAGGTATTGCGTTCTTGCAAAATTATGGCAACTTAAATACAATAAATATCTACTCTGATGCGATTTACACAAATTAAAAAAAAATTCAAGTTTCACTGCTTTGGTTTAACATTTAATTTATTTATTTTTTTAACGATTTTTTTGTAAAGTAAAAATATAGAAAGAGAAAACAGTTTCTTTTTATAAATTTTGCACTATAGTGAAATAAATTTCGCAGGTGTATTTAATAATTTAATTTCGAAATGAAGTCTCGATGAAATGTTGAAATTTTGATACTAATTCTCACACTCAGTTACCGAACCATAAAAATCTCGTAGTCTTCCGTACATCACGTACATCACTTGTACTACCAAAACCATAAAAGAGGAAAACTCGAGCAGCCATATACCCATCGTAAAGTTTTTATTTCTCTACATTACAAATTCATGTGCTGCAAGATAGTTGGAAATTTCATATGCACAGTAAGTTTGTTCTATGGAGAACAAAAAGTACCCTAGTCTCTGCAAAAGTTTAAATAGTATTTACAGGTGCTCTATATGGAAGGTTATATTCGAAGGCGGCTAAAGTTTCATCAACAAAAAATAGTGGTGGGCATCTATGAATCTGTACAGTTTTGAACAGTGTTGAATGGCTTAGGCTTAGCCACATCAAGGGATATACTGTAAAGTTGCTAGTGAATTCCCAGACGGTCAAATGAAAGATGACAAGAACATCAGTGTTCACAAAAATGCACTACAAACCTTTTATCATATTGCTCTAGAATTTTTGTTTAGAATTATTTAAAGGTTCATGATTAATATGGTTAAAAAAAGAAAAAGTAGGTTGGGTACTATTTGCTAAAAAGGAGCTTTTAGTGCCTAGTTGTAATTGCATTTTTACTGGTAGTACGGTAATTCTTAAAACACGACTTTAATTCCATTTTTTTACGAAAAACTAAGTAAGGGGTCCTATTAAGAATACTTATTTTATCATAAAAAGGGGGTTTTGGTCAAAACCGTTATGGCGGTTTTTGCAAAATAATGCGTACAAAATAGTAACAAATATTGCAATGTTTATTTCAAAAAATATGCTTGCTCAACTATTTAGCTAAGAACTGAGTATAGGGTATTATTTAAAATGTAAGCATTACTTGGTTTTTTAAGTTTTATCCAAATCTAAAATGGCGTTTTCGAGATATGAACGGTTTTCAAAATCAGTGTTTCTGGTGATTCGAATCGAAAGTCAAGGACGCAATAATGTTGGAAACGTCAATTTTACTCCAAGTATGCATTTTGGTCAAAATCGCTTTGTTTTCATGTAGGTAAACCAAAGAAAACCAAAATTCTCAAAATATTTTTGTTACAGTCGTATTGACCATTTTCGAAATAAGGCAAAAAGTACCGTTATTCGACTTTTTAGCCAAAAACTGGGTATGCAGCTATGTTAACCCTACGCATCTTAGCGAAAATATACAATTTGGTTAAAATCGTTGGAGCCGTTTTTAAGAAACTGTAACTAAATAGTTACAACGGCAACTCTTAACGTGCAAACAAAAATGGACCCGAACTGTAAGCCCACCAACTCCAAATCCGAAGTTTGAAAGAAATCCGTCCAGCCGTTTGCTCTGTAGAGCTCATGAAGGAAGGACAGAATTGCGAGACCCACTTTTTCGAGTTCCTCTATCATCGTAATGTCGGATTTGATTAAAATCTCGAGTTAAATTTTTTGGTCGAATACAATACCTTTCTCTTAGGTACTACGTAATGCGAGAAAGTTAGAAATAACGCTGGCTTCAAAATAAAAACAAGAATCCACAGCCGGCCCCTCGCAAAGACCCGCTAAGCTACGCCTAACTAACTTAAAACTAGCTTAAGACTAGCTTAAAACTAAGGAGGATGCTACATAAGTAGCGCCAGGGAGAGCGTATCCACCCTCGACCCTTCCTCAAGCCACCAGAATTCGGTGAATTGCTTGACCGTATCTATTATGTCCCGATCCACTATTGCGGTGCTAAATCGGAGGAATTCTTGAGCATTGGCGGCGTTCCCGTCGTGGATGAGCCGCTTATCCCTCGCGCCGCGGTGGCTATGGTAAATTACCAGTTCAACCTATTCTTTCCTTTTAAATCGTCATGGTCCTCGACCATTAAGTTTGTTACTTATTGAGTATCAAATGGTATACAATTCTGATGATATTACAAAAACGAAGTACTATTTTTAAATAGTACGAAACACCCTTAACGTTTATCCCATTGTCGCTTCAAACCTCTGAGATGGCAGAAGCTCCTCTGTCCAAATCAACTGCAAGTCAACAGAGCATTATTGTTTCGTCCCATTGCCAATTGTGTAAAAGACTATCATTATTCCTTATTACGTTTTTTTTTAATTTACAAAAGTATTTTGGAAGAAGTTGAAAAAACATCAGCGAAACGTCGGGAAAAGAATAAAATAGTTTTATTTTGATTCGGAAACTATCGACCAGTAAGCTTAAACATAACTACTTTAATTATTCATAAAATACCTGGTCACCACATAAGAAAAGTATTTCGGAATTTCAATATGAAACAATTTATTTAACACTTCTCTTATATTTGACGTGTGCTTTGTTTTATTGACTATTTTACTTGTACGATTTTATCCAACAAATAAAAATAACTCAAATTCGTTAATGAACAAGGAAGCTTTGTGTAATCCGTGTACTCCTTTTTTAATTGATAATTAATAATATTTCCGAATAGTCTGCTGACAATTTCACTCAATGGTTAATTTCACAATGTATAATCCGGAATAAACATGGAAAGTTATTCCGTACACTTATGCTTCTCCTTTGCGGCATTTGCAGTGTAATGAATCATAGAAATCCTTTTAGAAGAATCCCCCTTGGAGGTAAAATAAAAAAAATAAAAAAACATAAAAACAGCCTTTGTAATCCCTTTGCCTTACATGAAGCTATCCGTTTCTCTAACTTCTCATATAACAGGTAACTGTTGGATTCAATAAAGCAAGCATCACCACAAGCCGCGGGAACTATTACAAGCAGAAACTTAGAACCATTCAGCAAGCTTTCCCCTGACAGAACCAGCATGCAGTGCAGGAGCAAAATTGAAATTAATTAGCGGTAGGTAGCGAAAACTTTAGTAACTTTTTAGCGGAATATTATGAAGACAAAAAAATTGTGGCACAACGCCCACTCAAGGGATCAAGCTGTCGGGCTGTGGAAGAAGATAGCTCGACTTGGCACAATTCAATTAAAAATATTTCCAAGAAGGGGATCTCGCACTCTTTCTTTTTTTGTGATAATTTCTGCAACACAATTAAAGTTAATGGTGCAACCCAACTGATGGTGATGGCTGACAGTGAAAATTTCGATGTGCTTTAACACAATATGCTCACCTCTTTTTTGTTTGTATTTTTATCGAATTTAAGTTATGATTTTTATTTATTTTTTCCCTTCACAATCTCTAATTTTTAGAGAATGGAGAGAATGTCATTAATCTTCCTTTTTTTCTCTGTCCACTCCAGTGTTCTTGTCGTTGAGTGCAATTATGGTTTTAATTGAATTCGGGTGTTGTAGTTGGCGCTCTTGCTTTACAGAATGCGAGTGAGAAGTAAAAACTAATTAAGATGGTAAAGTGAAGCGCATTTAATCCTATCAAGTTTAAAAACTTGATAGAACCCTTCGAAGTGGTCAAAATCAATTTTGCAAAGTGGCTTCATGAAAGTGATTTCATGATAGGGCGGGTGAACTTTCTTCAACGTTCAGGGTGAGTGAAAATTTGTCAATGATATATTTATAAGCAGTGGCAAAACGGAAATACCTATGTGTTCTCTAGAAGGTGTGAACGCTTGGGAACGAGAGCAAAGTGATCTGATAGGATAAATCAATTAGGTATTCTTTAAGGATGTCTAAAAGTAAACTGCGCTGAATGCAACTGTAGCAGTTATTTTTGTACACTTATCGTTGATCATTAGCCCGACCGATTCTCCAATCACTTGTACTGACTCATAGTTAAATAGGTAATTAAAATGTTAAAACGCTTACTATTTACAAATGGGCGTTTAATGAACGAGAGCAGATTTTCTCAAGACTCTCTCGCCTTATAAGAGATTGAAATTGAATCGCGAGTAGCTTCAATGGCACCTAAAAGCCATTTTTTAACGTCTAGATTTATTACAAAGCCGATGTTCATCCAAGTAGGACTAAATGAAATACTATTTCGAAATTTACCAAATATGTGGACGTCTTTGCAGACCTACCAAATTGAAGATTTCAACTTGATCTGATTGCATTATTTAGTTGGCACGATCATTTGAACTAATATTGCTCACAGGCTCATGTGTAAAGGAATACTGAGTGATCGGTCTCAGTTTTAACCCCCACAAAATGCATGTTACACTTTAAGGGCATTTCTTTCACTGTTCTACCTCCCGCGAAAGTCTCACAAACACCCGAGAATAGGTATAATCGTCCTGAGAAAAGTAATTCAGTCCCTCGAAATCAGCATTTCTAATTTAGAAAATCACTCTTGCGTCAATTGCTTTTTTCATGCGTTTTTTCGCGCTTTTTTAACGCGTATTTTTCTCGAGTCTTTTTCGCGCGCTTTTTTTGGAAGTCCTTTTCGAAAGCATTCTTTGAAAGGCCTTTTCACAAGCATTTTTTGACGCGTTTTGGCGCTTTTTTTGCGTTTTTTTCACGCGGTTTGTTTCAGTTTTTACGTGTCTTTTTCGTGCGTTCTTTTTAGCCTTTTTCAAGCACTTTTTGACTCGTGTTTTGAGATCTTTCCAGTAGCATTTTTTGATGCGTCTTTTTTCGCGTGTTATGTGAGTCGTTTTGTTTTTTCAACGTTAGATTTTTTGTTATTTTTTGTTTTTTGTCACTTTTTTTAAGCCTTTTCTTTTCATGTGGTCATAAGCGATTGGTCCAAGAAGTAAGAACTCACACAAATGTAGGTTTTGAGTAAAATTAGGCCCAAGGTCCTTTATGGGTCTGTAACTAAAATTTTAGTAACAGGTCCAAATTACCAGCGCATGATGTCAAAAATTGTCAATTTTTAGCCTCACGTAAAATAATAAGGCAGAAACACAAAACAAACGGTATGCCAGTTTGTCCCACAAATTGGAGACTCTAATTTTTATCTTTGTTGGCGGTATCACACCTGCTATTTTTTTGAAATGACATCAGAGTACTTGGTACTCGGAGCTTTACTAGATACTCGTAAAGCCCAGGTCGGTCACATGAACATATTTTTCAGATGGCGGTTATTAGGGGTACGCTACGAATCTATAGTCAAGAAATTCCCGACTGAGTACAAACAAAGTTGACGGTTCGCATATGTAACTGACGTAGGAAAAGTGTTTAGTTTAGTCCAGCTTAAGCTGATAGCCTTTAACTACACTACATTTTTGAATGTGTCCAATGCATGTTAATTGAACTGTTTGACAATTGGTGTTAGATATATTTAAACTATTATATTTTTTAATCGAATGTCAGACGCCCCTTCCCGGCTATGCAAATGAAGCAAGCTTCTCCTTCTTCCTGAGGTATGTACCCTTGCGCTTTTTCCTTAGTAGAATGATATATACATAATGTTGCGAAGTCAACACAAATAAAATAAAGTTTCTTGCCGTTTTCAAAGGAACTCGTCTTTTTTGTCCTTTCATTTCCTCCAGGATTTTTAGTTTTTCTCTTCTTTCTTCTGCTACAAAATATTTGCGGAACGAGTCTCATTTTAACTTTGTCAAACTGAAAGGATGTGTAACTTCTTTGTCAAGTTGAAACCTACAAGTGTATACATGTAAGGAGCTCAACACACGCACACATTTTTATAAGAGCACAAAATAAACAAATTTAATATTGGCAACGCCATCAAAATGATAGAAGACAATTTTATTTTCCCAGTGAAATTGCGTGTAGAATGCAATGTGCTGATGTTGAGATGGAAAAAATTTGTGCCAACTCGTTGAATGTGCTTTTCGAATAGGTACATGATACGCAGAGAAAAGTGCATGTTTGTGAAATATTCAAACTCCGCAAAAAACATTGTTTTCCTGGACACAGAAAGCGATACGAAAAGTGCAGAGAATGCATCACTGAAATATTTATATATAGACGGTACAAATGCGGAATGTGCACAACAAATGTATATACCTATGTAAGTATGTATTTCATATTTCTGTTTGAGATGGAAATGTAATGGAAATTTCGCTTTAAATGCAAGCAACAAATACATTATTTGTTTATACAGTGTTTTGACTATATCTATACACTCAAAGAAATTGATCAAAAGATATCCAAAAGTTGCAATTTGCACATATGAATTTTGTATAATAATATGCTTCACAGCAAATTGTATCGGAACCAAAATAATTTGCAATCAAATCGTCCGAAAATTTTCTTTAAATTAATGCGTCTTTAAAATTCTGTCTAGATATTTATGTTAATCCCAACTGCACGTTTTCTGAGATGCTTTAATGGTAGGATATGGAGCAGCTCTTTATGTCCTACGAATAACTCCGCCAAAGCCGATAACCATACCACGACATGTCACCCCTGCCTCATTAACTTATGAGGAGCTCCAAACAGTTATGATTGAAATAGAGTCTATACTTAATTCGAGACCCTTAAAACCAATGTCTTCAAACCCCAACGTTGTCACTGCATTATCGACAGGGCACTTTTAAATTGGCGAACCACTCACATCCACCCTAAACGCAGATGCCTCAGAGAACAAGAGCAGCTTATCGCAAAAATGGAAACAAATCGTGGATATTCGGCACAAATTTTGACAACGTTGGAGCCACGAGTATCTAAGTGAATTGCAACATCGTTATAAATGGAAATCAGAACATGTCAATATCAAACCAGGGGTCGAATTACCGCATTCGTGAGCGAGCGATACGTCACTGAATTTTGTCGATTTTACATGCAAAACAATAACAAATTCAGTCACGTATTGCTCGATCACGGATGCGGTAATTCAACCCCAGGTATGATGGTTTTGGTAAAAGATGATAATCTGCCTGTCTTGAAATGGCAGATGGGTCGAATAGTGCTTGATATTCATGGCAATGATGGAATAGCGTGCGTGGCTGATGTTAAAACAGCTTCAGGCATTATCCGGCGACCCATTCATAAACTTGCTCCATTACCTATACCAAGCGATGAGACACGAGATGACTCAGCCAAAGCTTCATCATTAAGCAAAAGAAGAAATGTCATCGACAAACATCGATAATGAACCTCAACCATCTACCAGTTCTTCAAGCAAGAAAAGGGTATAGGTATGCTTCGGAGGAGATCTTATGAGTTTGTTATTGGTGGCAAGTCTAATATTACCGATGTCTTGCAACGAAAGCTTCAAGACTATGCCCTTTCAATCACCACATAGTTTCTATTCTGAAAGCAAGCAATATCAAAGCGATCAGACCATAGAAGAGTTGCAAGAGCTGAGAACACGTAAGGCGAAAGAGCAAGGACCGAAAGGACCGACTTTCATTGGATGTTCACCATTTTAACATTTACCAGTCTAAAAGAATTCTGTGGCAACAAGGAATAACGACATAAGTCAGTTTTTGCAACTTTTCAGGAGAGCCATTTAAATCTTTGGCTTGCCATTACAAACCAAGTACAAAACAAAAACTCTTTAGCGTGTAGTTCATAAACCGTAAGAGATAAAAGTATGAAAAAGTAATGACAGATAGAATCGCTTATTGCGCATCAGATTGTGTAAAAATCTCAATTTCGACATAAGTCGACTTATGATGTTATTCCTTGTGGCCACAGAATTATAAAACGATGTAGAAAATATTCAACGATTAGTTAGAAAATACAATTCCTAAGACCTGAACGAATTACTTTAGATACATATGTGAGTTCGAGTAACTATAGTACCAATAGGACCAGTATAGCACCGGATGTAACTAACCAAGGCTTAATGAATGTTGAGGGTGTTTTTTGTTTTGCCAGCTATCAATGAGTTTTTACAAGCGGAGTTTAAACATGCAAACGGACTCTAAACGTCAAGTTGTCTACAACAGAGACAATACTGAGACCCCCAACTTCGACCGATTTACAGTTATTTGTCTACAAGCTAAATTTGTACGGAGCTGACAAGATAAGGTGCGTTAGTATTGTACATAAAAATTCGTATTGACAAATGTCGCGAAACTTTAAACACTAACACACTCGCAGGTAATCCTACAACGTCAAAAGCGTGTAAAGCGTTCATAGAATTCTATCCGTTGAATTTGAAATTATTCGTTACATGTGGTTAGTAATTTTTTTTAATAAGTGTGCATTTGCTTAAAATGTTTATGAAAACAATGCATTATTGTTGCAAGAAAATAGTAACAACCAATAGTAATTTAGTATTTTATTTATATTGAAACGCTATACATTGAGTTTAACTCATAAAAGTACAGGAAATGAGAATAACATGAAATTACAAAATGTGCAAGAACGAACAAAGTAAACTACAATTAATTGATACAAAAACATTATATAAACGAAAACAAGATTTTAAATTAAATGTTATAAATAAGCGCAACCAAGAGAGAGAAAAAAGAAGAAAATAAAACTAAGTCAGTTCAAAATGGAGAAGTGTTTAAAGCAGATTGAATGAAATGATTTGTGTTCGATTTTGGACCTCACATAAATGGGTAGATTGTTCCAGAGCTTGACAGCATAAATGAAGAATTGCCTGCGAGAAGTTAAGCAGGTATATGTAGCGGGTCGCAATACTATATAGCGATTAGAATTACAGACATTTATGTTTTTGAACAAGTGATTTGTTTCTTTCTTGTGAATAATTTTAAAAAGTAGAGAACAGCATCGATATTTGAAGAAGCCTTCCAAGTTACAACCAAGGAGTTGGCGAGCGACAGATGAGATATGATCAAACCTACGACGGTTGAATACAAACCGGGCAATCGAACTAAAAGCAACGCGTAGTCTTTGAAGTGAGAGGAAATCAGGATCAGCAAACAGCTCACATCCAAATGAAATTATGGGAATTACTAATGCTTTTACCAGTTTGAGCTTAACTTGTGTTGGTAAAATCGATTTAACTATTGATAGTCCTCGTAATGATGCGTAAACTTTTTTTAACACAGAGTTTATATGGTTATCCCAAGTCCTAGATTTTTTGCATTGGTGACATATTCGACTTGGGAAGAGTTTAGAAAAATTGGTGGAAAGTCGGGAAGGTACGGCTGATGTTTAGTATAGGTATGGCTTTTGTTTTGTCGGGATTCAGGGTGAGTCCATTGCATTTAGATCACACGAGAATTGAGCATAAATCATCGTTCATTTTCGCTATAGCATCCTCAACCATGCCAAGAGGGAAACTAATGCTTATTTGATCGTCAAATGTCAAGCGTGCAATGGAATCTCGCAAGCGAAACCCGAGCTCTGTCTCCAACTTCGTGGGAAGATAGAGATAAGAGCTTTCGCACAGGCACCTAGTTTTTAGTTTAGTTTTAAGATATTTCTCTGTTCTAATAAAGTCATCAAGTAAAACAGACGTGTTTCCTTAATAATATAATTATATCGTCAGTTACTTTTAATAAAGCAGATGTGCAGCTGTGTCCGGAGCGGAAGCCTGACTGAAAATGGTTAAGAAGCTCTTTGTCTAAATAGTTAAACCAACTTTCATAAGTTTTTTTTAAGAGAAATGAACACATGCAGTCGATGGTAATAACGTAACCATATTTGTTCTAATATGTTTCAAATGTGTAATAATATTTTTTTAACTACCAGCAAGCGATGTCGCTCGAAAATTCGACAACTGGCACTTCATATTCTGTCGGCGTAAAATTAGGCAATACATAAGGTTTTCCAGTTTAGCAATTAAGTCGGGCCGTGTGTAATAAGCGATCCATGGCTCTAATTATTATATCATCCATTCCTGTGGCCTTTATATAATGTAGCATCTTACATGAACTTTTAATAACCAGTTTCTCTTTCTCTCTCTCTCTGGAGTCCTTAAACCTAATTGATTGAGATTTAAAAGCCTTTACGCCAACGTTACTACTTAATTGTTTCCAAAAATAAGTGAAAATAGCGAAATTTCTTAAAATCACATTCATAACATATTTTTTAAAACATGTTTGCTTCATTGAACAGAATTGACTATCTGGCTATTTCCAAGAGCAAATTGAAAGTCGGATAAGGGAAAGTCGAACCAAATTCGATTCATAAAAAATAATCCACACATAATCGGCCCTAGCGAGGTATCCGTCGGAACGGAAAATTTTCCGCAACGCATACTCTGTCGGAGACTCAAATCCACATCGTAAACAAATTTCGCAACCAATTTCTGTCGGAGGATATCGGAACCTAGCTGACAAAAATTGAAGAAAAAAAATGCACTTCAACGCACTCCAACGTAATTCGCCGATATGCGTTACAAAATGTCGGAGAAATATTCCGAATAGATGTTCCGAAGAATAACTCGAAGCAGAAATCATCCAAATCGTATAAAATCGGAGAATTTTCCGTTCCGACGGATACCTCGCTAGTATGTAGTAGATGCCGAATATCCATAAATGCTCATGGAAAAAAATGGAGAAAGGTACGAAACATTTTGCAAAACTTAACCATCGTACATCATAAATGAGTGGCTAGCCAACAGAGAGCCCGTAATTTAACAGACATTTTCCTAAAACAGTTTCTAGACGTGAAGCCCAAAATCGACTTGCCAGCTTAACTGCAAATGCAACGATTCCATTAATTGAAACCCATAGACGATGGTATCGGTCTTTCGCCTTCCGATCGATGAAATTCTTCCTTCTATTGCATTTTCGATGAAACCACTTACATTCGTTAGTTGTATGTTCGATATTGCCCAATCGATTGTAAATACAGAAGCATGGTAAGACTAATCAGCTTTAGTCCTCCGAGTCAGTTATGCCTGTTATCGGATACACATGTTCAAAATTGCTTCTTCGTCCGCTTTTCTATCCATGTAAGTACTAAGAGGAAAGGAGATCTGACCGAACGATTGCTCTTTGTGTGGTTTGGTATGTTTTCCTTCTCAACATTTACTCATCTGATGACCACTGTGTCTGACATCATTTTTGATGATGTATTCAAGTATAGATGGAACTTCCATCCAAAGTTGAAAGATACATTTTAAACAAAGTCATGTGTGTTATTAGAGAGACACAAAGGACGAACGGTTGACTCCCACACACAGTTACTAAAAAGTTCTGGACCACTTTGTAAAATGTTTTCGCCATTGTGTTGGGTAAATAGAATCGGAAAATATATTTGCCAATGCTGGTATCCTGCGGGATATTGACCGAACGACGATTTTTTTTTTACTTTCAATTTTGTAAGTTGAAACGTAGAAGTCTCATTTGAAGTATTTTTAATTTGAATTCACAGATGCATAATGCATGGCAAATTGTTTCTGAGGTTTGTTTTCTTTTTTATTTCTACCGAACCGATTTTCCATATAACAAAAGCAAATGAAGTAGCATACTTTTGCTATGTTTTGATTGAAACAAATCGAAAATATTAAACGAGAGTAGAAACAAGTAAAGACGGCGCGGACCGTAAGCTAAGTTTAAACATTAAATTCAAAAGTAGGTAAATTGAAAAATATAAAACGACACATCTTTTAATAGCGAAAAAAAGAAACCGAACTTTGTAATGAAATTTCGATAAAGAAACGATATTAGCGTCTACAACAGTGATTCCCAAAGTAGGTCAGGTGGACCCCCAGGACTCGACGGAGATCTACGTTGCCATGAAAAAATGATTTCGATAGCAAAGAAAAATGTGTTCAATTATGCAGCAATTGGAGAAGATAGTCTGTTTTCCATCGTTAAATCTAATCGTCACATTTTTGACGAGTTTTAGGAATATGGTAAAAATGTAGCAGCAGGGGGTCCTCCGAATTTTGGTCTACGAAAACAAATAGTTTCAACAACATTAAAATAATATTAGGAAGGAATATAGTTTAAGAGTTTGAATTTGTGTTAGATATACTATAGATTATGTTGTTAAAATATATATGTATTTTGATTTGGACAATAATTTATCGGTTCAAAAGTTAGCAGAGGTAAGCGATTTTATTTGGGGCAACTTTGTTGGCGGCGTTAAATTACCGCTATGCGTTATGCCTAATCATTCTTACAAGAACCGAATTATTTTCAACGATTTTTGGGCTACCTATTTTTTTAAGATTTTGGCGCTAAAAGCAAACAAAATTACGGCAACCCGAATACAATGTTCAACTTGACAAAGAGTGCTCCCTCCTCAGGCATTTACACTTAATTTGTATTCGCGTATTTTTGCAATCCACATTTACATTTACATTTACACATTTTATACACTAATCTAATGATTGCGAATTGAAACCAGGAAAAGTTCTAAAATTATGCAATAAGCGAAAATAGCTTATAGCCTTCTCGAAGTCTTATTTTTATAATCTTATAAATCTTTTTAGGATTTTTCAAGTCTTCTTAAAGTTTTCTCATGTGTATAGACGACTAGTTCCCGTTGTTTTTGATGTGAAACATCTTATGGCGCGACTTGGGACTAAAATCGATTCATGAAAGCGGAAATGACCAAGCGGAAGTGCGAGACGAAAATCGGCCTGTCGCCATCGCTATGCCGCCGCCTAATGTCGTTTTCCATTGGGCAAAAAGAAGCGTCCGGGAGAGTCCGGAATCGAAAAAATCACTTCTGAAACCGTTCCTTTGGCACAAAAAATACTCTTCTGGTGATTCTGAGAAGAGAAATTCGCTTCTCGATTTGAAGTCAGAATCCACTCAAGGAGCACTCACACATGTGTAATTCATGTGTTTTACACAATCCAGCTGACAGCAGCCGTAGATTATTTTTTGGCATTTCACCCATACATTTCTGCATTCAACCAGAAGCAATTTTCTTGTTCCATTGGTTTGCAGAATGAGTGAATCCCCGAGTGAAACCAATGGAAAACGACATAAAACTCCTTAACCACTCAACCGATTTGAGTGAAATTTTGTGGGTGGGTATGGTTGGTTGTTACTTGATGGATAGGATAGTTTGGGACCCGATAGGTGGCGCTCTTGTCGATCTTCTTAACCACTCAACCGATTTCAATGAAATTTTGTGGGTTTGCATTGTTATATGGAAAGATATATTTTTTTTATTTTTTCAACTTAATTGTCAAAGTGAATACTTGTATGGGCACGCTGAAGTGAACTGAAGAAGTCAGGTTTTACACAAACACTAGACTACTGAATCAGTTGACGATATGAAAACAAAATGTAAACAAAAACTCTCGAAAAAGAAAACTTTGGATTGGATTGAGTTATGAAAACTTTTTAAATTAATGAATACAATTATCTACTGCGCTGTATTAAGATTATAATATTATAAAGATTTGGTTTTTAAATTAAATTTCTTAATGAAATTCAACTACATACAACACAGTTCAAATTAACATCCACATTTAGCGAGAAAAGTTTCACATCTGGCGTGTGGTAACAAGCACGAGTTATGTTCACAGCCAGTGAACTAGTTGTAAATTTTAAAACCAACACACTTCTTATATTTTATTAGTTCTTTTAATGTCTTTGTTTTTTTTTTATTTATTTTTTTTTTATTTTTTATTAATATTCACAATTTTCAATATGTATTCCATACAATAGATTTCTTATTTTTGGTGCTTATCCAGTAAACCTCCGAATCACACTGACTGCTTCCCTGTTGGCTTCTTCTATCGTCAGCTATGCTATTCTGTTAGCTACAGCAGGTAGCCAGTTATCGATATTATGGTGTTGTTGTTATGCATTTGGGATTATGTACTATGATTGCTGTTGGCTCATAGCAGAAGTTGTGCGATATGGATTCTGTTATGCTGTCCCATGATAACTAGTTGGCCTTGATGGATGTTTGGCGTTGTTTTGGATGTTGTTGGCCTTGATGGATGGTTGGCGTTGTTTTGGATGTTGATGTTATGCTGATAACGAGCATGCACTCTATTCGTGATGCGTATTAGACTCATCGTTGACAACAATGATGTGATGGCTGATTTGGGCGAATGCTACTGTAAGCTGTTTTGGTTGTTGCAATCGTAGAGTATGTAACACGCTCTCTTTTTTCTAATATGCATATTATGACCGCCAATCATAAAGATCTCATAGTTTCATATTAATAATACTTCTGCGCATAGTTACTACGTTTTATTGATTTTGAAATTGGGTGGGGTGTGCTCTGAGTTCCTTTGTGCAAATATTTCCACCTAAGTGGCCAGTTTATAGCGATACGTAAAATTTTCTTTTGCTTTTTTGGACCACTTAAAGTTAATGCTTGAACTCAATCTTGGTCTTAAGATGTTGCTTATGAATTATAAAGTTAGTTTATCAAAAAAAAGTGCATGTTTAAATTTTCTACAAAAACAATTAACTCATTTTTCCGGACGAAAAAGTTTTTCTGATCAACATCAAATTAATTGAGCACCATCGATGCTTACACAAATGGGCCTTCGGAATGTACCATAAAGTGTAAGGTTTCTAATAGCGAAAAGCGAGTTATACTGCTCTATGCCGCTTAGTGGGATTATACTGCTTCTGGTCATTGCGTTCGCATTCATCAGTACAATTACCCAAACCACCATCCAGTCGACATTAATTTCATTCAAGAGGAAAGTAATCGGATTACGTGGAGTTAATATCCTAACCCGCACTATCGTTCAAGTGGTTAACATTTCCATGACAAATAAATCCAATTGACATCAAATAAGCACACTTTCGACTGGCACAACCAAGGGCTACCACTAATAAAGGATTATGCCCTTTAATTCTTTGTGGAACTGGCCCACTACGCATTTTCAAAAATCATAAAGCTATGCTATGACGTAGATGTATATTTTGTTTACTTGTTCACCCCCAGCTGTTTAAGGCTGGCAAAGAAAGCGTTTTCAAGACGATTTGATTGATTTATAATTTCGCCTCACAGCTCACTGTATACACAACTCACCGGTTTAGCTATAGATAGTCAGTCGGGGGCTATTTTTAGTCGAAGAAAACAAGCTCCCATTATTATACATAGTCCGGACGGAGTAAGACATCGCATGGAAACTTATGATTAGACACCTGCTGATGTTCTCAAAATGGAAGGCGTTAATTTCGCTAAATTGGCGGTAAACAAACCAAAGCCTTTAATTACGACAGCGCCTTAATGATGATGGCGTAAGAGGATACCTAATGTATACCTGTGTAACTGCACATATTTCTTTAACCCTTTCTTTTTTTTTGTTTTCAATTTTTTACTTGGTAAACAAAAGTCTTCAACAAATTTTGAAAATAAACACAAGCCTGGGTGTGAGGTGACGATGATGAGGAACAGGCAGATCGAGTTGAGGTCTTGAGGCGTATGAGCAACCGCTGTGCAATTTGCGGATTTTAAATGAATTTGCTTAGGCGAAATTAAGTGGTCGTTCGGATAAAATTTGAATTGCGGTATCTACGTCGATTTTAGATACACAGTGTGTGAATGATGAAAGATGAGATTTATATTGATGCTTTTATTAGTAAGCTGAGTGATTTTAGAATGTATCTGTGGCGCTCATCTTCTGAAAGATATTTGCTTTTATCAACATTGTGGTTTCATGTTTTATCATCTATACATTATGTTTGCTTTAGGCCTTGTAGTATCGAATGTTTAAAAACCTATCAGAAATGTTAGGAGTATGTGAAAATAAATAAAGGGTATAATTATGATTTTCGAGTGGCATCAACAAATTTGCTTTTAGCGAACGCAGGAAAAAAGTCCATCTGTCTATAGGGTATGTGTTCTAATATCAAAAAGGGACCAAAGTATCTAAAAGCGCGAAGTCAATCTTATATTTTAGTATGATATAAGAAAACACTGAGAAGCACAAATTTAAAAAGCAAACCATACCAAGGGAAACAAAGTCTTGTAGAATCATTTCGCTTTTTTCAATCATTTCCAAAGATTTTAAGTGGATACTACTCCGATCCTTACAAACATAGTCGAAAAAAACGTTTTGTACCTGAACACCAGTTTGGGTTTAGAAGCAAATAATCGCCGATCGATCATAGACTCTATCATGTCAAACACGGAATCGTATTTAAAGAAATAGGAACACCTAAACAGTAAGTCGTTTCTATTTGAAAGATTCCTACCGATTTGCGGTTCAATTTCAAATTTCAGTTGTGCTGATTTTTATCCATTATCTAATAATAAGAAGAGAGTCTATTTTTTCAAGCTGCGGGATATTCAACATTAATCGAAAAAATTGATATAAGCTATAATGTCTTAAAATTAATATTGAAATATTATGTGCGTTAGTTTGGTAAAAACTAAAGAATAGCTCGACCACTTGTTATGATTTTTTCTTTTGTTTTGTTCTACTTGAATCAGGGATGGTTTAGGAAAAAATAAAATTCGGAAAAATTATCAACAGGTGGAAAATTATTGTTCTCCTTCTTTACACGTGCCTTAATTTTTCCGCATTGTGTTGACATTTACGGCTCTAACGATGAAAAACGTGGTTTGGACAAACTCCCCGATTTCTACGAACAATAAATAGTGTTTCATTGGAGTATTGTTGAGAGAAGCATAAACAATTCGAAAACAAACTCTTTGCATTGAATTAAAAATATATTAAACAGCAAAGGTTAAAAATCAAGCGAAGGCTAAAAATCAAACATAAACTATCCCGTAGCTGTTTCGTATTTTTGTAAATAAAACAAATTCAAACAAAGCGCGTATATCTTAAAAAATAATGGTTAACTTCAGCAATAATTAATTAAATGAAAATATTAAAATAAATGCGTAATAAGATATTTTGTGTCAGACAATCATCCAAAGATGTACGTAGTCTTAAATCCGTATAACTAAAAAATGAAAGTATAAAAAAGACAACTTACGTCACAAAAAAATTAAACGGGTATTTGAAATTTAAGTTGGCGTACCTGTAAAGAAATAAAAATAGATATAAAAATCGTACCCTTTACATAACAAAGCAACAAAAGGGGAAGCCACTCTATTAAAAGCACCAAGAAATATTTTTAAAAATGTCCACGCGCTTTCTACGCACGTTTACTGAGTGTGTGGTTACGAAACAAAGTAACTAAAGAAATCATAAACCAGCTTTAATCATTTTTGAATTTTCTAATTATGTTAATTAATGAAACTAACTGATAAGATTTGTCGACTGTGTCTCTCCATACAATTTGTGTTATTGACCTGCTATAGTCCGCGCAACTTATAGATTGCTTTTTTTATAAACTCGGTTTTATCGAAAACGACCTTAAGTATTTCGCCGAAAATTGATGTAGGTATATCTACATATCTATACATAAAAAAAAGTGAATGAAATTGCGTAAAATATTTAGATATATTTCTAACAGAACACCTACTCAATCTGAAGGATTATTTTAAGGTCATTGCAACAATATATAAATGTTGTTGGTAAGCACAAACACTTTGATTGAAACAATACCACTAACCAAAATCAATTTTAAGTAATTGTTTTCAAAATTCGACCAAACGCTCGTAGGAGGTTGATGATGGTTGGTGTTGTTAAAAAATAATAGTTGATTTGGTTGTCTCAACAATAGTTCAATGCAATTATTTTATTTTTATAACTACATTCATTGCTTTCCAAAACAGTAGTACTAGGGCAATAATGCGTAGGACTGAATCGTACGAAACTTAATGCCTTATCCTAGTTTAAGATTTTAAGAAAGAGTTCACCAAAAACTAAATACATACTAACAAATGTGTAGGTTTTTTACATGGAAACCTAAATTTTAATACACTTATTTACTTTCATAAATTATCTAGATGCTGGGGTAAACATGTAAATATAATAAATGAGTAGTCAACGAGATACTATGCATCCATTTCTTACTATTAAAATTAGTTTGTCGGTTTAATGTTTATAAAAAAATACAAAAGCTTAAAACATTTTTTGTAAAATGATTGGGAAATAAAAAATAAATAAATAAAAAAAACTTAAAAAACTAAAACTTAAACTTAAAAACATAAAAAACTATTGTCCCAATATTGACCCTTTTTCTTAAATCACAGATTTTTTTGGTTTGAGGGAAATTGTTTGGGTTCTTTTTATGAAAAAGGATTATTTGGTATAACCCTGGATCTAAATTTGTCACGAAAACATACCGCAGGAGCAAGGACAAAAAGGAAGGAAAAATTACTCAATAGAAATTGTCAGGGGAAAAGCCGGATTAGGGAGAGCCGGTGTAACTCCTCGCTTTTCATTGTTAAAAATGTGTCTATTTCTTTGACCGGAATTTATAATCGCCCATTGGTTTTGTCCCATTATAATGAATTGACGAAATTAATTCAAAAAGAAACACGTATTGTGCGAGAATCGAGAATTTCACTCTTCTTGGTTCATTGTTCAGATCCTGGGTAGGGTAGTAGGTATCCATTTTTACTCTTTCCAGATAATAAGGAAAAAATCAATCTTGTTGGGCGTACAACTTACTATTCATTAAGTGGTCACATATTGCTCCTTTTCTGTTGGCTTTATGCATAAAAGATTCACACACAAAGGACTATCTTGCCCGATAACCTATTCATTTCTTCCTTCCCTCAACATTTTCTTGTCGGCAGATTTTACTTTCTGCTTTTAAAATTTCACTTCGGCACATTATATATTTATTACCGTTGACAAATGTCAATATATCCTGAATTTCCATTAAACTTTGAACTCGTGCAGATTTCAAAGTCTCATCCCTATGGTGAAAGATTTTCTTATTTAATAAAATGTTGGTAATTTGATGTTAAATATTAATATGCCTTCTGCATAAAAGGCAAGAAATAATTAGGACACGATATCATTTAACAAAAACAAAATAATGGTAGAACAACAATATGTAGACAATATTAACGACATCCTGAGACTGAAAATCGTAACTTGAAACTTTTTAAAGACAAAAACAAAAAAATAGGCACTCTAAATTCATAATACGCAAGAACAAATAAAGAAATTGCGTAGCACTGCTCAGGAATAATGCAGATTATCCTTCCCCTGGTGGATTTACTTGATGTAATATGATAAAACTCCTTTTTAATAATTTAACGCGAAACTTATCTATCTTCTTCTCATCGTCCTTTCCATCTTTGAAACAACGAAAAAAACATTTTTGGTGTAGCTGGTATACCATGACAAGGCAGTGTATTGAAATTTATGGTCAAAGGGAACGCGTAGATATTATTCAGAGTCAATATTTTAGCCATGTTTTATTTTTTTATTTAATCATTCATTCATTTATTCATTCATGCATGCATCTTTAATGCCCTCATACTTATTTCTCATTGAAAGGGTCGGGTGTAGGATGCTAAAGTGAAGCAGGAGACAAAACGCGCCCCTGGAGAAATATATGATTTAACGCTATAGTCATATACTCCTGCAGAACACCGCAGAGATTACCTCGGGGCTTGGGGGACTCGGTGCATCTCTGCAAACATGTCTGGCATACTTCCGAGCCTCCTCAAGTATCTACCATCGGTCGGTAGTGCTTTTGACCAAACATAAACCGCACTCATACCTCAACTGTAACTCAACCATAGCTTTGCATTGTGTTTCCACAGCCTTGGCGGATGACGAAGATTTCTTCGAGGAGACTTGAAAATGATTAATCGTCAGCGGAAAATAATTAACAAAAGCAGTTCACACAGGTGCTCCTTACTCACTTTTAAAGCTGTTATTTTTTGATACAGTTCACAAATCTAAAGCATTTTTGGGTCGTCGTGAAGCACCTTGTCGGACCGCAATACAGAAATTGGTGGAAAAATTCGAGCTGTTGGGACAAGTTAGTGATGTGAAGAATAAAACCGGTTCACGTCGCTCAAGAACTGAGAATATTGCTGCTCTAGCCCAAAGTGTTGAAGAAAACCCAGGTTTGTCCATTCCTCGTCGTTCTTTGGAATTAGGCGCAATCGAGAGATGATTAATGATTTTTTATGGCCGGAGTTGGATGGTATTGATCTGGACAACGTTAACTTTCAACAAAATGGCGCTACGTGCCACACAAGCAACGAAACCATTGATCTTTTACGGGAAAAGTTTCCGGACCGTGTTATTTTCTTTAAATATCTAAATAACACCTTTTATTGGAAAAACCCTTATATAACAGAGTTCATTAGTTTTAGGTGAACACATTCATTTAGAAAAGTACCTACGATTAATGGACCGGATGGCCGTTTACATGTATAAATGCTTCATACAAAAAAATAAGTCTAACTATGAAGTCACCTCTACTCAATGTGGCTTATAAGAACCAACCGGTGAAAACATTAACCGTCTGACATTAGTATGACTACGAGACACTTCAATGCAGAGCTTCCTAGGTTTCTATCGATGAGGTTGTTAATATATCCAATATGTTAATATTGTCGCTCTATCAATAAACCATGCGTTTTGTTATACAAACCACATTTCTACAAATTTACGAGTAGGATATATGCATGCAACCGTAGAGTCGCTCGACTCCGCCATCAATACGCACGCACCTGCCACCTAATATAAATCGCGTTATAGTCGTTGGAACAAATAAATAATAGTAAGGCAGAAATAAATTTAAAACACGTTCCTTATGTCAGATGTAAACATTGCGAATTGACGCCTTCTACGAAAAGGTCCTTATGCGAAATTTCGTAGCTAAAATAACTTACAACGAAGCATTGAAGTACATATGTGATTCTCCTATTTATCGATTCAATCCTGTTTGGAAGCTAATATTTGTTTGTAAATATGACATCAGAAATGGTCCAACGAACTTGATTAAAAGAAAGAAAATACCCTTGTGGATTAAAATTTGTAGTACCTATGTTAGATGTCGACTAGAATTCAAAAGCGATAATTGCAGATTTTATTTCCATCATCACTCCCATTTAACTTTCTAGAACGTCAACTCAGGAGCTATAAATTTGAAAATAAGATACAAACTCAAACAAAGGGCTATTAATATATATATATCCTGGAGCAAGACCTAAATATCAATGACGAATTTAATATCTCTCATTGGGAAACCAAATGAAAATAATGGTTTAGTTTTTTTTAGCTTTAATTTTGCATTTAAATTAAACCACAGCCTGACGACATTCAATCCCCTAAAATGATTATACAAGTAATATTTCCGAAGGTTCCAATTAAGGAGACTGACCCCAATTATCCCCCGAATCGTCTATCTTTATGGTAGGTATACCTAACCTAAAAATTCTTTGCTTAAAAATCCATCATTTAAATTTTTGTTTGCATTTTTCGGTTGTATTATTTCGTTGTAAATTTAATTTATTTGTATTTAATTGGTCGTAAGGTTATTGTGAAATGTGTTTGTTTTTTTTATAGCAAAACAGCATTGATTTAAAAAAAATAATGGTCTAAACGTCACTGGATTTTTAACGGTTAGAACAGCTACAAAAAAATGTTAATCAAGTGAAAAACACAATTTGTATCCGGTGCGTCATATGCAAAAATTATCATATAGAATAAGTTACAGTTTATAGCAGCGCCACGCGGCGGTCTGACCTGAAGGCTCGCACCCAGTGACAATTATAGTTTTTTCTTTTATATTTAATGTGTGTTTTGTAAAATAAAGAAACTTAATATAATAAGTATATTTATTTATTTATTAGCCAAAATATCTTAATTAATTCTATTTTTGCTAGATTTCTGTTTAAAAATTCTTGTTTTATCTTTTGATCGGATTTTTTGACCGAATTAAACAAAAATCTGTCATTCGGGCGCAGATTCGACCGCATTCACATTTTTGTAGTGCCAACACTGCTTACACCTCGTATTGCCTATAGAAACAATACCTCTGAGTTCCAGCTGCCTATTATGATAATCAACAGTATTACATAAAAGTATTTTGCGTACATCTTTTAGTTTTTGGATGAATTCTTAAGTTGCTGCACTGTTTCTAGAGTCTTGACAATATACCCCTATCATGACTAAGGGCCACTAGATTAAGATTAAGATCGATTAAGTAAAAATTATGTTGCAAGTCTACACTTATTTATCTATTCATGGATAGATTCATAAAATATTTACCCAGTCTCAAAACGCTGGATAGCCGTGCCCAAACGTTAAATAGTACCAGGAATCAGACCAAAATATATTAAATTTTCAGAAACAACAGCAGAAAGTGGCCACATGATTCTATAGCGTGGCACGATTTCCTAAAATTATCGGAGCATTACAAAAACTGTAGCACTCATTTTTAATTTCTAATTCAAAAACCTCACATTTTCATAACTGTGAACTAAATAAACTCAACTCGTTGGTTGAAATTAAATGCAATTAATTGTGCTTTGAAAAATGTTCATATTTTATTACACAAAAAAAAACAACATCCTTTTGATTTGGAACTACGCGTGCCATAGTCTCGAACACACATTACAACCGGATTACTCAGCAATAATTAAGTGAGTCAACAAATTTTGCAGGAAAGACGATGAAATCTTCCATGACATCCGGTTGGAATTCATTCAGTCCCTTGCCTGTCTACGGGGCGGTCGGGCGGAAATTCACTTAGTTACATCGAATTAATGTAATGCCAGAATTATGAGATGAATCCAGTGTTGCCTGCTATCGAGCAAGAATTGGATTAGAGTATAGTCAAAGTCGTTAAAGATTCAGTTGCGCGTGACAGAGGCTGTTTTGCTTAATTATTATGAAAAATTTGATGATGTGGGCGATTCAATTATGCTTGATGAATTGCGTGATTAATTATTTTTCGATTTTATGAGCATTTTTATTATGCTCAATTGATTCGATAATCTTGTAGGCGCTATTAAGTATATGGAACTATTTAAATTAATTATTACAAGTGGTTTTTATGGATGTGGGGTGGATTGGCATGTCAATTTCTACTCGAAAAATCAAATAGTGAAGACGACAACAACCTAGGCTACCAGCAGATTCAATTATACACACATCAGGTTAGACTCAAAAGAGTGCGAGTGTCATACTATGTTGGGACATTAGGAACCAAAATCTCGGTCCTATTAAAGTCGAAGCGAAAGTACCCTTTTCTCCTTTTAGGATATTTAATTGTTTCCTTAGAAAATAAACCTCATACACAAAGAGTTGAACGTCGGAACCTAACATTGTTTATCTTTCTATGCTTCTTTTACCACTGGACTTACAAATACAAAAACACCCAAGTAGTAATGCGCTACCTACGACTCACTAATGATTGGCTTCTTAAAAACAGTAGTATAGCAATATTTTAAGGGAATCGTTCTCTTATATCCCCGTAAAAGCGGATGAAAGTCTTGGTACACTTGACCTATGATGTGTTGTACCCTAACTTAGTTCCTAGGGAAAATGAGACCTCAGTATACATACTGACGGATGAAAACCAGCAATGGTACGGGGTCAGGTATTTACTCCCGCGAGTTGGACCTACCAATGGCCCTGAGACAGAGGTTCTGGCCGGACTTAAAGCTGCGAAGGCACTTAAAATGAGATCGATATCTAATAAAAATATTGCCATAATCATTAATAGTCAGGCTGCACTTAAGGCACTAGAGTCACAAACCACCAAGTCTGAGCTAGTCAGGAGTTTCTCAAGGCATTGTGCTTACAGAACCGAGACAGACCACGCTGAGTACCTGGGCATTGCGATATCCCACTTTACGCAACTATTAAAGGTATAAGACTACCTAGAAGGATTATTTTTAAAAGAGTCTTCAATACCTAAAGCAATCGCAAGATAGTTACAAATAGAAGGGCATAAGGTTTCGTAGACACTGTGCCTGTTTTAAACCGAAAGAAGTCTAAACAATTAATCAATTTCAGCAGAATGTAGTTAAAATCAACGATGGGAATACTCTCTGGGCGTGGGCACTGCCTTCTCACAGGAAGCATGCCATGAGACTAGGTTTAGCTAATACATGCAGATGACCTACAAGTCATGAAAGACATCTCACACCTTCTCTATGAATGTCAAGCAATTGCTCGGAGTAGAAGGAAGCACCTCGGTAAATACTTCTTTAATAACTCAAAAGATGTGTTTTGTAAGAAAACATTCAGAGCCCATTTTTATCTTTCAAAAATATAAATTAAGAGGTTTCGATCAGTCCCTAATTTTTGTTATTATTGAACAAATAAATATTCGACGAAAATGCATTCTTTATGTAATCTTGGCATTCTTAACTCGACTGCCATATAGATGAATATATTTTTAAGTCAAAAGTACAATATTTTTACACTATTCTTATATTTTTTGAACTATTTATTTTATCTGGTATTGATCGGACTTTCTTATCGGTTTGTATTACAAAATTTTTATTTTGCTAAGTTTTTCTAGCTAATAAGGAGTTTCGCTTCGATCTCTATTTTGAGGAATTTTTCAAGATTCAAGGTCACCATTTCAGGAAAACATTGGCACCCACAAAGCGTCCACGTCAATTCTCTCTGTCACTCTTTCACATTTTCAATACTCCTAAAATGTTTACCTTTCAAAATGAACGGCACCCTATGTGTATCAGATAAAAATATAATGCAAGCACTATTCGAAGATAAATTTCATTTAACAACATGACACCGACCCAAAGCATAAACGAGTCGAGTATTTACCCCAAAAGTTTCACTTTAAAGGGATCCACCATCACAGATAAGCTTCGACATTTTACAGCTAAAATCCGTCATCAACTGACGCTGTAAACATTTAGGACTTTTCACTCTTAAACGAATTATTTGCAACCGTCATTTCGAGGCTTAATGCCATTTCATGTTTTGATGTCCTTTCATTTTTTACGGTCAATTACTCAACGCAGCCCGGCAATGGCCTAGCCGAGGCCGGCGTAAAAATGTTCACAATTTACGATTAATGGACGTTCAATTGGCAGCGTCCGCGTGGCTAACAATGTCAGCGGTCGTAACGAAAAAAAACTGTCTAAAACAAACGCATTACTCATCGCCAGATGACAGCTAATACAGATGATAAAAACGAATTCACGCAATAATCCAAATTGAATTCAATTTAAAATTTATAACCCAAAATGGTGTTGTTCCCTGTCGCAGTCGCTGAAAGGTTTTTTTTTTTATTTCACTTTTTTTTTCTTATACGTGTTAGGTGATTGTGGGTGGCCGTGGCATGTTATACGTTCAGCATCGGTGTAAGGTTACTTTGTTTATGACGTTCACCTTTAGGATGGGGAAGGATATCTATTGCCTCTTCTGTGTTTTTTTTTTGCCATCAAAATGACGCAATATTTGGAAACATTAATATGTATGCGAATCACGTGTTTGAAGATATGATTTCTGCCGGCAGGATGTGTTCAAGGGCATGCCTTTAATTGTATTTATTTCCACGTTTCAAGGAGTTGCACGTGTGTTGGTTTTGGGGAAGTCTTTATTAAGAGTGACGACAATGATTGCAAGCAAATGGGAGTTATGTGCGAATATCATATGTTTGAGTCTGTCACGTTAGGAAGGATCTAAATCGGTGTCATCGTCATGTACCTCTGTGGGGTATTCATTTGGGATGATTGACATACATTTCTATAGTATATAGAGGTGTTGTTATAGTGATTTGTTTGAAATATATTCTATTTTAAGTGACACGACACTGTCAAGGTAATGTCCTTGTTTTCCGGTTGGCAATGCATACTAATGAAGGCCCATGCTATCGATTGTTTTGTCTGTATACAGGGTATTTTATGCAGAGATATTTTGTTTGTAAATTAGGCTAGCAAAAGTTCACAGCTCTGCAACTGAAAAAGTCTGTCTGAAGTAGTGTTGCCAGATGTCCCGGATTAAAGACATAATTTCCGTTTTCCACCTGGGTTGCGACTCAAATTCATAAAAAACACACTACAAAAATCTGTTATTGCCTGCCCACATTGACTGCATTGTAATTTGACCTGAACGAATTCTCGTTAAAATTTTCAATCAAACATACCAATTAGAATGGGCACATTTAAAAACTTAGTTGTTTTAAGTCGACTAGATTGGCCTGGAATAGATGTAACCTGAGCGCAAACACAAGATTGGTCGAGAACGTCACTTTTCCTACGTCAGCCACATATGCAAAATGTGAACTTAGTACTCAGTGATGAATTTCTTGACTAGATTCGTCGGCTACCCCTCCATAAACGTCGACTGAAACAGCTGCCCATGGGAACGATCTAGGACAATCAAAACTGAGATACATCAAGTCAGTCAGCAGTCAGACGTATGGCGTTTTCTATTGGGCAAAAAGAAGCGTTCGGGATAGTCCAAGATCGGAAAAATCACCTCTGAAACCGTTAAATTGGCACAAAAAATATTCTTCTGGTGATTCTGAGAAGAGAAATTTGGGATTTCCCTGCTCAATGAAGCTGTACATGTTTTATAGGGTAACACTATATGACTATGTTGTCCTTTTGACATTATAACAGAATAAAGAAACTTTGCAAAAATGTTTTCTTAAATAAATGTTTTGAAAACTGAATAAGAAAATGTCACAATGACATTATGAACAACTTTATGAAGTGTTCAGTATGTATGCGCAAAGTGAAAAATAAAACAAATTGTTTGCTTACAACTTCTGTAACAAAAACATAGAACACATTCTGAAAAGTTCAAAGAAAATGCATTTAGCAAGACCCACTTTTTTGTGTGTTCACTAAGATCGGCCACTATCAGCGTTTATCTATATATTGAGCTCGAAATATTTGCTCTAGACACATGCCTTTTTCTTACTTCTAAAACGAGACTATGAAAAAATGTTCAGGACTGGATCGCCTGTAATTTTTAATTTTACGAAACTGTTAATAATAGTTAAGACTTCCAAACCAAATTGTGAATCTTTTGACTCTTCGTGTTAGCAATAGGTCTTATAAATATATTTAGGCAGGAGTTGGATTAAGTAGACTGAGAGGCAGAGTAGGTATTTGAGAGGATGCCATTCTGGGGTAGAATCGCGGTCTTAAAGCTTTGGCTTAAAGTCCAAGTCTGGCTCTAGCGCTGTATCTGGACTTGATGCAGCTTTCGATATGACTGTAGATGGGTTCTTGTATACGGATAAGTCTTTCTTTAATATCAAAAATTAAGGACGGTTTCATGAATATGGTGGTAGCGGTAACAAAACTATGACATTCAAGAAGAATTTGGGAGGCAGTTATCTGGAAGTTATGTGTTTTAATTACAATTAAAAATTATCTGTCAACGCAAGTAAATAAGTAAATGACTGTCACTGTCACAATGACAATCACAAACATTCAAATAAGGTGTTTAGATGACATAACGCATGCCGTCTAAGAATCGAAGGAATTAGATCCAAGGAAATAAGTTTGCTATACGAGGTCAACTAGTTAAAAAATATTTCTGGCTAAATCGATTCCTAACCAATTATTCGTCAGCTTTGCCAGATGTTGGGATTTTTCACAAGTCACGTTAAACCAACCTAGTGATGTAATCCGATGATGCCAAACTAAACGTAATATAATAAAGAGTTGAACTGAGTTTAAGAACAATATCAAACAATATTTGGACGCAAATTTTTTCGACATTGTTATAAATGATCAAAATAATTCCTTCCCAGCTCCTGCAGAACTGAATGGAAATATTTCTATAAGGAGTTTCAAAGAAATAGAGGCAATCAAAATTTGCAGGCATTTTGTACCTACAACTCTTCTAAACAAAGTGTCAAAAGAATTAGTTTTAAAAATGAAGGAGAGACACTTAAAACATTCAGTTTCCTTACTCAAATATTAAAAAAAATTAAATTAAACAGCGTGGGAATCGTTTGGCTATGCCGATTCAAATATATCAAAGATATGTCTCCATTTCCGCATAGAAATGCCAGTGAACAAATCTTAAACTAGAAATAAGCGTTGATCTCTGCATCGGTAAATAATGGTTTAGTTAACACAAGAAAAATATGTAAAGCGACTATTAGTCTATGAGTGCGTAATTACATTACGGTAATATGATAACATTCATTTATATACAAACTTAATTTAGAACTAAAGTATCATATGTGTTATTTATTTTCTTATATATTTTTTTTATTTATGCACCTATTTAGTTTAATTCGCATTTCATTATTACCTTCCTAACGTTATATTTGCAATATTTATGTTCTTAGCTAAACTTGGTTTGTATTTTCTTATTTATTTATTTAACTAATTTTATGTATTTAGTTATATTAAAAAAAAAAGGAAATTTACTGCGAAATAATGAAATATAATAAATCCATATTCATTTTGTATAAGAAGGATGGGTGTCTTGATAAAATAAAATACGTTTGTTTTATAGCAACAACACAACACTTTGTTTTTCTACAACAAATCAAAATAAGCAAAAGAACGGTTCTAGAATATTTAGAATGGGTGTTTCGGCAAAAAAAAAGAATCTGGTTCTTAGCATTCAATTTCGTAAGCTGCTACCCGTTTTTGTTCACTATTTTCATCTCTGTGCGTTTTGTGTCCTTGCACGTTGCACCTAGTTGATACTGAATGCAGTTAAAACTTTCAGGCTCGAATGAAGCAGAACTGTTTGGTTCCATTAAAAAGAATAACAAAACAACGCTTCGAGTGTTACAAAAATTCCCTCCGGGTTGTAATTTTGAAATTTTTAATCACACAGACCGTTAGTTTGGAGTTCCGTGCGAAGTTGAGCATATTTTTGTGGAAAATTACACTTTGCATAGTAGGTACTACACTTTGGGGCAAAAAGGCGTTCTCTTTGACACGATTAGCAAATGTGAAACATAGAGCGGACTTTCATTGGCTTACCACATACCTGACAAAAACTGTTCAGCAAAACCCCCAACCTGGGTTAGTCATTTATTTACAAAATCTAATTTAATCCCCTTCAACGAATGCAATAATTTAGACTAAATCCCTGTATGAAAAATGAAGGACATTTAAATGAAAACCCTGCGACTATTTGTATTTCTTATTCTAAGTCGAAGAACCCTCTGCGTTAAGTAGGGCAAACATATGCATCAACTCCATTAAAAAAATGTCCCTTTTTGCATGCCCTACTTAAGGGAGATTACACTCCTTCCCCACACACCATACCTACAAGCACAAACACACTTCTGTTGGGAAAATAAAAGAAAAATAACTGCAGGCCAAAAGAAATCACTTGCGATAACACGACGAGGCAGTCGACAAGCGGTATATGTTCGCAATCATCTAATAATTTGTCATGTCGACTGGAAACTATATCCTTAACTCATAAAAGTGCCTCAAATGCCATCAATTCTTATCCTACACCATATCTATCCCGAATAAATAAGCCCGAAATATTTTTGTTTACCCACCACTTTGCGAAAAGGGAAAAGTTCCTGCCAACCATTAATTTCAATTTGACTGAATGGAAGGAGAAATCCGGTGGCACTGCCATGCGTTTGAAGTGCGATTGCGTCTCCCCTTCATTGAGATACCGACACTCTTATTTCCACAGACATCGCTGAAAGAAACACTGTGTCGTAAACGTCCCGTCTTCGTCATAATTTAGCCTCCGGAGAACAACAAACAGATCATATTACGAGTTGTATCCATGAAGCTTTTCCAATTTCATCCGGCGCGCTTCTTACCACCATGACGGGGTGAGATTGGAGTGTTCACTGTACAGCATCCTTGGCAACAAAAGCACAAACAACATAACGACGGTGACGGTAAAAAGTCAGTGTACTTACGTATACATTTATCCTGGTTTTGTATAGGGATTTGCGTTGCACTCTCATTGGCGGCAGATGTGAGTTCCCTTGTGGGTGGTCTCTGTGCAGCTCTCTGGGGGCAAATGTCGAAGAAAATATTATTCCGCAAGACTAACGATAAATAAAGCTTCAGCAGCGGCCGCGAAACGTGCAAAACAAACGAAGATATATACTCGTGAAGGAGAGTGAACTGCAGTCGGCGTGGGCATTTATTTTTTTTGTTCGTCCATTTGCATAGAGTATCTCTATTAAGCGAGATATTATGCAGGAAAAGTTAAGGATAAACAAAAATATTGCTTTTGCAGCTGATAAGCACAAGCTAAAGTGGTTGCCAAGAAGCGAATGCCGACTACGAACGGATTGGGGTTCCCGTCGCAGTGGTTTGCGAACTATTCAGACGCAAATGTGCACAGATTGAAGGACGTTGTGTTATTGTTGCATATTTTTGTGAAAAGGATGCGCTTACTGCCGGTTTGTTGTGGTCGCTGTATGGATGAATTATTCTCCCAAACAAAGAGTGACAAATGGCTCATGGTTTTTATTGTTTTTAATAATGAGTATGTGGGACATTAAAAGCTGATAAATGTTATTGTTATTAAAAAAAAATACAAATTTGTTGTTTACAATATAAAAATTCAGTAACTTTTATTAAAGCGGTGCTACATCATGTATAACGCAGGTTGTTATCTCATTATTTTGCCCCAAAAAAAACACAGACAGATAAAAAGTTATGAGAAGCTAGGCCCAGTTTTTGAACTTTGGAACAAATGTTGTCCCTACTCACGAGACTGCCTAAGTACATGTCTGGATGCAGTTGAAGGCGAAAGCTCACAGTGAGGAGGAAGACAAGAAATCATAAGATTGGGTTTAATGCATCATAGATGCCAGATTAAGTTTGAAGGTTTCCTCGATCCGGTGCACCTAGATGGATGCAGGTTGAATGTGCGCTGCCAAATACCTAATTTCTCAGAAGTCTGTTGAATCTTTTCTGGTCTAGCTTTGTCCATATAGGCTAGGAGTATCGCATTTAAAATTGGTCTACGATGTAGTTTAGCATAACCTAAAGTATTTATACAGAAAAAGCCTCTTTCTTCCATATTGTCCGCCTGGTACATGGTAAAGCGTGGCGATGAACTGGTTGTCTCCTTTAAATACATGCGAATGTTTTTCAGTACATACGACTTCATCAGTAAGTGGATTGTTGAGAACTTCACCTTTTTTAATTCTAACCGCAGCATCTTCTGCCTTAAAGTCGACTTAATTCCTAATCCTTCAGTCCCATAGTTAAAATACTATGAGCTGCACAATTGTCTTATTCACCGAGTTTTTTATGAGCAGATCTTAGATTCTCTCAAGCAGTTTTGAGCACTAAAAGTTCACACTAAACCTGTTATAAAAATAATATCTTTATCTCAATGCCATACATGTTAAAAATACAGAACAGCTGACGTGAGCGATAAGTGCACACGTAGGACTCGCAAGATTTACATCCACTGATGAGGACTAAGGAAAAAGGAATATGAAAAACTGTGAAATCTGCAAAAGCTATTGCTACTTGGAGCATAAGCAGCATTTTATGTTTAGATGAATTTTTGTTTAATAAAATACCATAGGAACCAGACTGATCACAATGCGTTCGAAGGAATTTAAGACCTCCGAGCTTTTCGAGGTATTCCAACATTGAACGAATATTTCGAACAGCCTAAACGCAACAAAACTTTTCCTAAGCGCACGCTTGGGGGCATATAGAGGTATCTTAGTTACTTAGGATGCGCTACAATACGGAGTGCACCTGGGCGTCAAATAACACATATCCCTAGTAAGTCCGATCTTTGGTTACCTCAAGTTGCGTACTCCAAGTTGGTTGAGGTTTTATTTCACAGCAACTTATTCGAGGTCTTCCCCATATGAATCTTCTCCGGTCACAGACCCTAGCGATCTTACACCGCATACGGAACTGAAAATCTGTTGAAGAACTTTGCGTTCGAGGCTGAACCAGGATTGGGATGATAATGGTCTCATTATCGTTATCTCTCCTTAGTGTTTCTCGACAAGGCCCATCGATTGGCAACTGGCATATTCGCATTTGTGTTTTGCATAGGTTACTACGAAAGCGTTCCTTAACTTTTGCGTAAGTTTCCCTTTTTGAGAGAGAAGTCATCCCCTCCAAAGGTATTTTGACAGTCTTTTCCATTTTTACTACAAAAGTAAAGGAACAGACATATTGTCAATCTGACAAGTTTGGTATATACATATTCTGCTTCAAAATCGATAAAAATGGTGATTATTGATATGGACTTCTTCTTGGCTTCATATATAGGTATCACTTAAGGAACGGTACTTCAAACATTTAGCATATTGGTAAAATAGACTTGTCGAGGGCTACATATTCCAAATTTAGGGCTGCAAAAGCGAGAATTTGAATGTGAAACAGCGATGAAAACCAAGATCCCACTGTTATGCAGTATTAGCACTTCAACACTGACGAATGAAGTAAACTGAACTATCTAAGTTTAATACAAAAAAAAAATTTTAAAAGGCGGAGGATATTATTTTAGACCCCAAGTCCCTCTGTAAAATATTATGAGTCTCAGCATCGTTGGATGTCCTCAAGGCATGTGGCCCCTTCAAAAGTGAAGTATCAAAGTGCGTGCATTTTATTATCAGACAAATATGGAATCATTAAAGCTTTAATATCAGAAAATGCTACCTACGTATTTATATCAAAAGAGTAGCTATTTCAAAAATGTGTATTAATCATGCGAATATCCCTTAACACCTGCATGCACAATTGACCTCACGCCGACTGTCCAATTACCTAAACACTGTCCACAAGCATTTAATTAAATCATACTTGCCAAAAGGTGGTCCAATATAACTGCGAGGAGAAATTTTCCAAATCAATTACCACATAATAGGCGCCACACACTCGTACGTAACCACATTGAATTCAATTTCAAATAAAAGCACAATTCAAATCAAAGAGATTACTCGCACTTGTTTCGCAAATTGCATGGTGTTAATGAAATCAACAAATGAATGGCTTTCGGTTTTTATTTGTGAATAGATTGGTTGGTGGGCAATTGAATAAATAATAAACACACAGGGTGTATTATTTGAATACCCAGTCGGACGAATTGCTGTTTGGAAATCAATGGTTTTAGAATTTTAGGCTGTGGAATTTTAGGTATAGCGGAACGTTCAGAGTTTAATTTACACAACAACTAAAACCGAATGACCATGCACAGTGAAGAGACTTCATTGAATGAGTTATTGATCATCCAAACATGGATGCTGATTTTTCGAGAAAAATGATCCAACGCGTTATTCTATACAATTACCGTTAACCCTAGACTATCTAATTTATCTTTAAATTTAAAAAGATATAAGTATAAAGAAAAACACTTGATTATTGTGACATAGAAAGCTAATGTTAGTTTTTAAATGATGGGCCTGCAACATTAATGCGACGAATATGACAGTTTCTACCTAGTGGCCAGCACCAGGAAAATAAACTATTCATAATTAGATTCAAACAACGCCAAACCGTTTGTGCGGTCGTGAGTGCCTTAGGGACTTCTCAAACCGCAGCACTGGATACCATGCTACATATTGTTCGCTTGAATATTTGCGGTAGATGGCAGAAAAGTCGGCATTGCGACAGAGGGAGTCATTGCAATTGACCAGTTTTAATAATGATATAGGTCATGCGTTACAGATTACTGAACTTCAGTCGTATATGGACTTTAGTATTAATTAGGTACATATAGTATTCCAAGGCGACGACAAGGGAAGAGAATGCTGTCATTGATTTACAAGACTACTGACAATTGATATCCCGATAAGATGGCAACTTTAGAGGAGAGTGCTTTTTCAGGGAATTTACAATATGTACTGCTGATATCTCCAGAATTCAAAATGGTTGCATGGAAAACTCGAAATGGTTCCTTACGTCCTAAATGTAAGTTCTGCATAAATTTCTTATTTATGTATTTAAATATTCATCGTTCCCCGCCGTTGGCGACCTTTCAGGCTTGTTATGTTGTGTTCGGGAGGAAACAAAAATAAATTACGTCCGTTTCAAGGGCCGACAAATGTTTAATTGGCGAAAAAGGTAGACATTTAAAAAAAAAATAAAAGAAATAGAAAAAAGATGTGACAGTCAGAGCGACATCTCTATGTAAGAAATTATAATTCACTTATGTAAGATGTTCTTTACAAATGGTAACTGAGCATCTAGGGTGTTCCCCTTGTCACAAAGCGACGGAGGCTAAGCTCGCCGGGGTATAGCAATCACTGTTCATAAAGAGAAATGAATTACATCGATGTTTCTCCACCACAGTACCAAAAAATGTGTTTCTACTTAGTAGAACAATGGACCGGAATTCAAGTATGAGTGCTTCAGGATTTAAAATCCAATTCAATTAAAACAGAGAAGGTCACTGTGGTGTTATACAAGTAATGTAATGCGGATGTAATCAGTTTCGGGTTCGTGAACCTCTTCAGTAGACATATTTACGAGTGGCGCTAAAGAAGGACGAAAAGAGATTAGCGATTATTTTAGGGTCTGCTACTACTGATGATGTGTAAAATAATTTTTGGGTCTCCAGATTTCTTTTTGAAGTAAGGAAAATGATTAAAGCGTTAAAGAGAGTGGTGTTAGACTGAATCAGGATTGATTTTGTAGGTACCTAAATTTGTTTACCTTTTTCCGAACTTTTTCAAATTAGGAACAATTCAAATTTTGTATTTCACATTTTTCTTACAGTTTATTAAAGATTTTATTAATGTGATGTTTGCATTGAAAAACCTTTAATATGGCAATGCAGCAGAATGCGAACAATTTGGCAGCACTTTTTTTGTAGCCAGCAATGTTTTTTTTGTTGATGTCAAAACCCCATGTTTTAGAATTTTTTTTTTACAAACTAACATTTGTGTCATTTATAACAATTTAACGTTTATTTTACCAAAAAAAGAAAAATAGCGTTACATAAATACGAAAGTAATTTAAAAATAAGAAGATAATTTTAAAAATAAATTTGGATCGAAATTTTTGCCGAAAAAAATAGTTGCTTTCTTTTCATTTGCTTTAATTTTATTTAATACCTATTTTTAAAAGCACTGCAAATAATCGCGCAAGGCATAATCGCCAAATACTACTAAATGAACAATCGCCCAATAATTTTTGAGCTATTTTTCGCGTTGCGGGAAGGTACAAAAAATGTTAAAATTACCCAAAAGTGAATTAACATTAATATGAATTACATTTTAACAAATATTTATTTAATGTTCGCCCAAAAGACAAAATTAAAGATCCCCTAATATTTTTTATTAAGTAACGAGTAGGCCGCACAAAAAATTCAGTATTTTGACTTTTTTTTAAATTTATTTTCTACAAAAACAATATTTTTGTTTTTTTCTCAAATTTTCTGAACAAAAAGAAAAAATAAATTCTAAAAAGTTAAGAAAATAAAAGTACAAAATTGGCGCCAATTTTCTTAAGATAAAAGTCAATTTAATTTCTTAAAAAGCGTTCTGCTTTAGCTACAGAAAATTTAAGAAAATAAAAGTCAAAAATTCACCATCGCCAAAAATAACATTTTAAACCATTTCGGCGATTACATGAAAAACGCCCAAAGTTAAAAATAAGATTCACAGAATAGTCTAAGCTTATGTCATACATCGGTAAGACATAAATCCATAGGAAAATGTTAAACTTATGTTCCGCTTTAGTGGTCAAATATCAGAGACGTTCTCGAATTATCTCATTGACTGCAAATTGGTAGCCACGTTACTGCTTTGGTCATATTTACATTGCGTCACAACAGAAGGTAATTTTTTCCGATCTCGACTTTCAATTGTTTTTCGACGCTTAAGAATTTTGATTATTAAAACGCATCTGATGGATCTTTCCCAAGTTTCTACAAACCTTCAATTATAAGATTAGACTTGTATATCTGATATTCTATTTATTTGCTGTGCCAAGCTTTGTTTTTGTATGTTAATAGGTAAAGAAATCGGAACAAATTGCACTTCAAGTCACCCAAAAAACTATTTACAATTTGTATGTTCCTAAACCAAGCCAGATATACAGAGTCAACATAACGCAATTAAAACTTTAAAACTTGCTGTTTCTCGAAACCGACTACCAGACCTGAATGAATAATATTAGCAAAAAAGTTGTGAGTACGAGGTTTTAAGACAATTTCTCGCTGGGTAGTGGTTGGGAGTAAAGTATTGACTTCATCTCATTTAGTTAGTGGAATTTCTGGATCAAGGCATTATACGAACAGCAGTCGTTACCGGAATATATTGACAACTGGTTACCTCGGGCCAAAAAGAGATCATAATCACCTATCCGCACATTTATCGACATAAAGCGGAATTTAAAATGAACAAAATCGAACAGCCTCACAGTTGCTGAATGCTGATGCAATTAAAGGTTGGGGTTGTTATAGTCAAAGCTAAATTAGCCCGGGCTATGGCAAAAGGAGTTCAGTGAGGGTGGTGTCGGTTAAGCCTGGGTCCCAGTCAAAAGTTAGAGAGAAAAAGGTGAAGATCATAAAAAAGCACACTGAACGCTGTCGCTTGTCAGCAGTCTGCTTAATCTTAATAACTATGCCGATCTAGCAGCCACATAAAATCAGATCGTATACCTATCTACCATGGTCTGGTGCCTTAGAGTCATTCCGCGAGAACAGCTTCTACACCTAGAATCTAATTTAGAAAGCCCCTTCCAATTATAAATTTCTGAAATTTTCTATCTTCCAAGTCTTAATTGAAAGACAAACAGTTTTGCATCAATTACCTTTACAGTCGGCCAATACGTTGCAATAGAAGAAAGAGTGGACCCTCCAGTTCTTGATGTCGAAATCTTTGCTTAACTATCATATACGAAAAATCCTCCATTCACAACGGCAGTAGACAATGCTCTGTTTTCAGACACGAATCAGACTCGGAGCTACAAAGCTACATTCATGAAAGCAGCTGACTGCGGCCAACTTCATTCGAAGATTGACAAATCATTTTTCGAACTTCGACAGTGGAACATAGAAATGTCAATTGTTGCAAAGATTAAGAAAATCGACCTTATGTCATATGCTACAATGCCTACGATATAAATAAGTAAGAGAATTCACTTTTCGGGTCTTAAATAATAATCATATTGACGCAATTCTGAACTGCCAAACGATGGACCCCTATAAAAAACAAGAACTACAACTTAAAGGTCCTTTTTAATTACACTACTTCTAGCGAGCGTCAGGCAAACTACATAGAGGATAACAAAAATAGTCTCTTTAAAACCGCACCCTAAAATAAAAACTTGCCTCTTCATTGCCAACAAGGAGCTCGACCCAACTGTAGCAATACTTTTGAAGGCTCTTAAAAACTCGGGTGTAAGTGTTTTTTTGGGATTCCCAGTAGAACCTCTCTATAGACAATAGGTAAAGCCAACAAACCCAAAGATGGCTACAAAATGTCTCTGATGCTGAGTTAATTTCTGATTTCAAATAAACAATCCTTGCATGGACATTTTTCGTAAAAAGCTAAATATCTTGCCCTAACAACTTTCCTCGGTAGAACGAAAATTCGCCCATAAAAAAAGAAAAAGTTAAGTCAAAGATTGCTGAATTATTCTTTAGTAAAACTCAAACAAAAATCGTCTTCTGATAGAAATTCGGTGGTGATTTACTGATTCCATAAGTCCCTATAATTTGAGTTAGAAAATCTTATCCTAATCTAACCTAATTGTTTAAGGACTTGCATAGTTGGCTATTTTTTGTTCTATACATTTAGGTTGGAAAACCACTTACCTCACCTAAACCATCGCGAAGCAATCAATAATAATCAAAGACCATTTGTAGCAAAGTACCCACTCTTGATGTGGATTTCCCCACAATAAGGACACCATATGCGCTAGCATCCCATGCCACTATACTACAAACTCCAAGAGGATAAGCAACTTTACGAAAACTCCCCAAAAACAATTTGCAAAAACCAATCACCGGATTATCTATATTGGTCAGCATTCTCGTGGACCGAATTGAATTATAAGAAAAGCAAAGCTCCCCAAAAGTCCCAACAAAAGCCGACAAGTTAATCAACTTAATTTCTACTTTTCTTTACGTAAGTTTCCATCCAAGTAGATGTCGTGCAATGTTAATACGCTTAGCAACGCAGTGAAGATGAAGACTGAGGACTGAAGAGAGTTTCGTTCACTTTGGCGTTGACGTGCATGACAAAAGCACGCAATATACGACATTATACATTATTTGGCTATTAAATGTCTCCTTAAAAACAAACATTGTCGACGCAATAATTTACCAACCCAGTTTGTATTACTATGCCTGGGGGAATAATTCAGCTATCCTTAACAGCAGCAAAACAAAAAAGAAACCGAGTCGAAAGTGCGATAGCATGCAAACTCCTTTTCATCACATTTTTTGATACCCTCATGATGGAATGGAGAGTGAATCTAAAAACGCTGATGTAATGTAGGCGAATGTATATAACGTATCTAACACGTGTGTGCAATGCAATTCAATGCCACACGGTAGGTGGTAATCCAATTTGAATACTTGATTGCTTGGCATTTCAGGTGAGGCAACACAAACGAATTTATTTACGTTTTTTTTTTTATTAAAAATTTAATAATAATAACTTCATTATAACGGTATGAAGGCTCATTGTTCCTATGGTATATAGAAGTATGAGAGGGAGGGCATTCTACATATGACGGTTATTCGACATCCGACACATCTGCTGATAAACGGACTTGGATTACACAATGGGCGTTTGTGCTTTTGCAATGGTCCTCTATGTCTTAAGTACGCAATTTATGCGATTCCTAATAGGACCATCTGCGAAGTGCAAATCTGTAGAATTGTTGTCAGTACTTAACCGGATTAGAGTGTTGCGTGAAACTTCTAATATACTGTAATGTATACTTCCGACGTAATGACACCTAATCCACGACCAAAGACTTAAATAATAATTCGAAGGCAATCGTTAGTCCCATGAACGAACAGCTCTCTCTTCGGACTCGGATATTAATTAAATATAGAGCACGATAATCTTTAACATTTTCACCAGACCAACACGAAATGAGGTGCGAGGATAGCCATTTATAGACTTAAATCCAACAAGCCTGCTGAAGCGCATGGCCTGCGGACAAGCTATTCACAGCAGCGGGTTATGACTTGATAAGGAACATGCACCAAGTTATCTGACAAAGTTAGTCGTGTGAAAGTACACCCAACATATTATTATAGTTCAGCATCGTGCGACCCATTCACAAGAAAAGAGACACTCCGAACTTCACTACGCTAACTACAGGGGAAAGTATTCTGAAGATCGCGTTTAAGATCTTGTCGGTGAATCTTGAAAACAAAATACAGGATAAACATTAGATAACCTTTCACCAGCATTGTAATCGTGTAATCGTGTTAGGAATATTCATAAGACGGGCTACCATGCAACTTTTGTGACAATAGAACAATAACTCAATACTGCTCACTAGGAAAAATCCTTTACGATGTATAGATGAGTATTGACATTTTTTTAGAATATTCGCCCATACGAGAATAGGTCAGAGGTCAAGCAAAGCAGCATTAATGACCACCACTTTTTTTCTCGGGCTGAAAAATTTATAGAACCACGGAGATATTATAAGACCTTAATCCCTAAAGGAATTTTTCTCGTGGCCAACACCAAATGGTCTTGAAGTTATTACAATTAAAATGGAAATGGAACACATCTGGAACTGTACCCAGAAGTTAAGCATGTTGGCACTATCCTAGACTCTCAAAACTAATCTAGAAACGTTACATATGCAAGAAAATCCTTGGTAAACGCTTGGGTACCAAGCTGGGGTAACCAAGCTGTCTCGATACCAATGGGAAAAGCCCAAGCTCAAGCCTTATCTACAACTCAGGCATCAAAGGCGCAAACATCCATATATTCACGGATAGTCAAGCATCTATAAATGCCCTTAGCTCGCCCACCTTTGATCCCAAATCAGTCTTATACTGCTTCAATACCCCCCAAAATGTAAGTACTAGAAAAAAACAAACAAAATATGGTGGGTTCCTGGCCACAAGGGAATTGAAGGAAAAGAAAAAGCCGACGAACTGGCCAGAAGAGGTTCGGAAACACCTTTCACCTGAGCCCTACTGCGCAATCGCAAAAACAGGGGCAAAACTTGCTATAAGGAGCTGGGAACAAAATAACTGTGTTAAACACTGGGAAAACATCCCAGGCTTAAGACAAGCCAAAAAAGTTATTAAACCCTTTAAAAATAATGCCAAAAAGATTCAAAATCTACGCAGGCATGATGTCAAAAATCTAATTGGCTACCGACTCTCCAGAGTGCCGCCTATGTCTTAAAGAAAACGAAACAACTGAGCATATGCTATGTGAATGCCCAGCCCTCTGTGGTATTAGAAGAAACTTCTTCTTCAGGGAAATAATAAGTCCAGAAGAAGTAAAGTTATCCTCTGCTGAAAGTATTATCAGCTACATTAGGAAAGTAGAAACTCTAATAGCCTACACAATTTTTTAATAAGTACCGTCGAAAGGTTAATTCGAATTCATCCCCTTACTTCAGGCGAATACAAGGAGCCGTCTGTCTCAAAGAGGCTAAAACCTGGAGGCATAGCTCCAATTTAGGCGGTTTATTCATAAAAACTTATGTTATTCTCTCCAGTACAACGGCGATTCCAAATCGAAAAAAAATCACTCAACCGATCTACTTCAAATTGGATAACAAATACGTTCGTACAAGAACTCCGCTGTGCACGGATATAAACGACTCGCCATAGGCGTTCTAAGATAACAATCTTTGAAAACTATCAAGTCTAAAATAAGCAGAAGCTGGCAAATACGAGATAGGCTGGGAAGAAAAATCAAAAGGCAAAACTAAACAAAATTATAGAAGAAACGGAATACCCAAACCTGCAAACGTGTCCACTGTATTTGGAAAAAAATACCTTTTGGAATACTAGAGGTATCATGCACAAAATAACCATGTGCACTTTCTTTCGAATCTAATCTAACCTAACCTAAGACCTTTATAGTCCCGATGCTGGTTTTATGATGCAGAAGCATGAATCTTATGAAAACCTTTTGGGGGAAGCGTTAAGAAAAAGATTCTTGGAGGAGGACACGATTCAATGGCAGACCACACAGCGAGGTTCACCTGCTCAAAAACCTTAAAACAAAACAATTCTTTAACAATCTCGGTGAAATCAAGAATGACCCTAGAAAAATTTGGGAAACCGAACGGTGATGAATTCAACGTAGATCTCGCACAGGTTATTGCATGCAATGCAAACAAAACAAAAGATTCTCCACTCACAATATATCGACAAGTGAAGATATGGAGAAGGCAATTCACTTATACTACGGAATACCCACTATATAGTCAGCAGCCTTAGGGTTCTTCTTCAGGCTTCAATTTTGTACAGATTGCGTTTTCTTAATAAATAAAAGAAGGCTTACAAACAAATAAACACAATGTCGACAGAAATCCAATTCTCAATCCGTTCTGTAACTGGCATCTAAGAATATGCATGGTAGGTTACTAGGGCAGATAGCCTTTAAATAGAAGACCACTTGTATTTAAGAACATCTCAATTCAAACGAATATAGGTATACCTAAGCCGTTGCAGTGTCAGTAATAGCTAAGAATACATACACGCTGCCGGTAGGCACGTTCTCAGGAGTCCTTCACGTTCTATTTCTCATCACCCCAATCCCTAAGATGTATACATTTTCCCAACTCATGCATGCACACACTAGCATCAGACTAAAGTACTTCAAGTTGCACTACTTAAATATACATACCATCCTACATGTATGTTCTTTAATTGTTGCGACCTTTTCGCATACAATTGTCCTATAGTGTCGAGTAGAATGGCCAGGATGATGGGCCAAGGTTAAGTAGGTAACCTTACTCCTTTTGTCTTAAACGTTTATACATATGTTAGGCAGGCTATGCGAACATGTTAGGTATAAAAAATAGAGAGAATTTAAATTGGCATACTAACATTTTACAAAATTGGTTGTACTTTCAGGACAGATAGCTGAATTAGGAAGAATCGAATAAAGTGCTAAAAGGTAGAATACTCTTATGCAACGTAACCTCACAAAAATGATTTGCTTGTAATGTACAAGTAAAAGCTAATAGTACTAGTGTTTTACTAGAATCTATTTCGTTTGTTGTCATTGCAGAATTAAAATTGATTCCGTGGAAACAAGGTCAATGCTTATGTTCATAACAAATAAATTGTACTAAATGAAATGCACGACTGGATCGCGCGAAACTTTCTCGTTTATCAAAAGTTTGTTTTCTTATTTTATTAGGTAAAAAGTTACTTTTCTTATTTTATTAGGTAAAAAGTAGTAAAGTCGGAGAAACGATACTAGATAAATAAAACGATACATAAACTATAGAATTAGTGTTAAAAAAGGTAAGTTTTTGCTTAACTTTATAATTTTACCGTGGTGAGCCATGGCTCTCTGCAAATTCAATAATAAATAATTGTCATAATTCAACATGTAAAAATGAAGTTCTGTTGCAACTAATCAAGACTTTTTTGGTTCGAAATTTCTGTTCAACTGTTTAGCTGAAAACTGAGTGCTTCTTGGCTTTAAGAGTTGTGTAAGAGTACAGGACCCTCGAAAATAGTTCAGAAGGGAATGCTAAAGCGAGGGGAACTCTTATGAGGGAATACACCACTTTAAGGGGTAAGCAAAGGGTATAAAGTATAATAGATCGGAAGATCGTATAGCAACAACCCCTTTTATATAATAATAGTAACCATTCCCAAACTGAAAACTAATATTTGTAATGTATAATAACATACAAACTATTGCGAAAAGTTATGGTAAGATCAAAATGTCTACCATTTGCTGGAGGAAATCTTTCATGTTAACAAATAATAACAATTTGAAATGGAAAAGTTGATGCTGGCCACTTTAATCTGTTCGCTTGTAAATATTAGGTCTGTTCCTTTACTTTTGTAGTAAGAATGGAAAATACTGTCAAAATTGCAGTGGTGGGGATAAATTCTCTCACAGAGAGAGTCACTTACGAAAAAGTTAGGGAACGCTTTTGTAGTAAACTATGATTAATGACAGATACTAAATTCAATAAATTTTTATTTCATATTCTCTAATGTCTACTTCCCATTTTCAATACGATGGAATGTTCGAGGTGAACATTCAATATTTATTTTGCCGCCTGTTGATACCATTTTAATGCACAAAAAATCAAAACAAATACAATCGAATGTCAAATAGCACAAGAAATTTCAAATCAGCTGTGACTGACAGCTTTTCCACTTCGTACACCAAGAAATTTGTTGAGTAAAAATTCGTAAGATTCTCAGTGGAGGGGTAATATCTTGCTCTCTCGATGAGGCTCTCTTTTACGAATTTTTCGAGTTAGGGAACGGCATTTGAGTAAAATTCGTAAGAATTAGTAAAAATTCGTAAGATTCAAAAGTAAAGGAACAGACCTATTATCGTAGTACAGTGCGACCTCAATTAAAGCAACCCTCGATACGTGCAACTCATCGATAAAAGCAACACCTCTTATGATTGTTGACTCAGTAATTGCAACTCCTCAAAAAAAGGTGACTCGATAAAGGCAACAATTGTTTCAAAAACTCTTTTTTCGTTAGCTGTTTTTTTCTTATTGTTTATTTTAAACATGAATTAAGTTATCAGTTTTGGTCTGTTAATCAGTGCAAGGCATGTTTTTTCGATTATTATGAGGTGTTTAACTTTTTGTCTCATTTTTGGCGCCTGTACAATTTTTTGACTCGATTATTGCAAAAAAACTCAATAAAACCAACTGCCCAAATTTCTATTAGTTGCTTTTATTGAGGTCGCACTGTAATAGCCGAGTGTTATTCTTTCTAAAGGTGACTTTACTAAAGACAGGAAAAAGACTTGGTTTTAAAAATTAGTTTTCAATGCAACGGGAATCATAAGCGTTTCATACCACCATTACAACTGTTTGTAGCTTGGGGAACAAGCCTGCATAGTGTTTATAGTTTATGAGTTCACGAATAATTGAAATTTAGAATGGAGGAATTTTTCTGAAATGTCATCTGCAACCAACGGAAGCGCAACAGGAAACCTAAGAAAGGGGTCGATGCAAAGTGCAACCAGTCATTTTTACCCGAAATTGGATTAATTTTCTCTTTCGCCCTTTTTAATAGGGACCAGGAATAGAAAGAATGATATTGTATGCGGGTATTTTGGCTAAGTAAGCGGAGACCTAGTAGGTAATTGTTATTGATTTTAGTTTTCGATTTTAATTCCCAATATTTGTTTCGTAATGATAACATAGACTATGTTACTTATCATTATCAGATCACTAAGCTTGCGTTGGACTGGTTATTTATTTATTTATATTAATCATAACCATATCATAATCGTAACCTTCCACTCAGCAAGCGAATCCCTTACCCATGCAATACGGCGAATGAAAGGGACTACTGAAGAAGACTATACAAATCTAGATCTAGGAAGACAGATAAAGACACGATATGGGCTCTTCTTTAAAATTAAAGTTTATGTCCGAGTCTTTTTTTACGAATGTACTGTCATTTGTCAAAAACCAAGCTTCAATCGAGCCGAGCAGGCGCAAGTGAGCAAACTGTAAACACCACCTGTCAATGTCATGAGAAAGCAGCCTTTGATTTTTCCAATCGGATTGGATTGGGGACACATTTCAAAAATATGACAGCTAACCAAGCGATGCTATAGAACATATTTTTTAATATTCAATGATGGGATAAAGCTTGACAGTCGACACACTTTTAACTTGAGTTTCATCTCAGAAAATATCTATTAGTCAAACATCAAAATTTTGACAAGGCTACAAACGGTTTCGGTGGCTTTGTTCAAAAGAGCCATAACTCCACCTAAAGCGTTAGTTTTAAAATTGTTTTTGTTTCCTCCAAATTCGAAACGGAAAATGCATTTACAAACAAGTAGGCGCTGTGTGAAAATTTACCTGATAATAGACTCTTAATTTGATTACGCAAACGCAATCCAAGCTTTAAAATATTTCTTCTCTAATGCAATGGGTTATAGCTTTAGAATTATAAAGTGCACTCATGATTAACCTTAATTTGAATATCAAAAATATTTCTGCAGAGAATGCTGCACTAAAGCGACTGGTGACCTGAAGCTGGATATTCTTTTTACGACAGACATCAAAACTTTGAAAAAAAAAGATTTCGGGACACTTTTTTAGAAAAATTATAAAAAAACCATGAGACAGAATTGGAAATTTCTCGAATTTTTGTGAAATTACTCATAATGTATAAGATATTTTCCTATGGAAATCCATTATCAACAAATTTGCAAACAATATTTATTGTTCACCACCAATTAGGTACCTTAAATGATGTTTAGGATGCTCCTTGGTTGGGTTGATTTGATGCAGTTAAATCCTTCCGGCCAAAAACGCAAATCTTTTGTCGCACTGAAATTCAATATTTTTTCACAAAACACAAAATCAACTGCTTTACAAATTGTAAGCAAAACTATCGACAAATGCGCATATTTTCTTCACAAATAAAAAACGTGGCTCCTTTGTTTTCTAAAAAAAAATTTAAATTTAAAAAACTTCCGAACAGGTGTATTGTTTTTATTTTTTTTTTTAATTTCCTTAAAGTGGATATTATAATATGTAAGAATTTCGTACTTTTTATTTAAATTTTATAAAAACACACACGCCCGCTCGAATAACCTTAAGTGTTAAACACTATAATAACACTCTCTCATATGGCATTAAGGAAACGACCGAACTTGTTGCCACATCGACGAAAACTGAGTTTACTCTTCAATGGGAATTGCCTATTAGCTTCGTATCGTGGGAGTGAAACAATGGTTTTGTCCTTTTGGATTCGGGCGATTGATAGAGACTGGAGGAGTAGAAAAAGTCTCCACTGAGCGTCGAGTAGAGATGAGTTGTCACTCAATTTCAGCTGTTGCTGATGGAGTGTGTTTCAAGGTGCTGCTGTCGAGCATGGCAGATGGGACAATGCTATTTGAATAGTCGGATAAGAGTTTCCAGACGAAAATGTTACGTATACGCCATGGTTGACCGTCTTAGTTTTATTGCTACGCAATAGCAAAATGGGAAAAAATTCTCATATTGAATTATAGGAGAGCGTCTGGGGTATACAATAATGTTGTCATCTATATTACAAAGGATGCTTTAATCTTAAATGTAAAAGATATGCATTGGGCACTACTTTCAGTTGTCCAGCATGTCTGAAATAATAATAGACACTCAATCGTGTTCGCTACACAAAGCCGCAAAAAATGTGCTAGGTTAGGCTATGAAATGGTGTGTGATGGAGGGGAACTCATCACGTCCACTCGGGGACTAAAATGTTCCTTTGTGTACCGCATATTCATAGTAAGAAACCAGTTGATGTTCCTAATAAAGTATCTTAATAAATCCCGTAAGAAGTTGGATAAGATCCTAATCTTCTTATTCTCCACAGTTGCTCTATGGTCCATTTGTAAAGCATGACTCCTATGGCGCAGCGTCCTATGACAATGCCATATGTGATGCGGAAAGAAGTTCAATATAGTGCCAGCAAGCTCTTTGTTTTATTTCTGTCTAATTTTTGGAGGGGATCACATTTCACATCCCTTCGTCCTTGCTTTGCTCGTATTAGGTGGCAGGTCTTCGATGCTGATATGGTGAGTACTGATACTACAAGCTACTTATCGCTTTCTCATGTCTCTATTAAAATCTATGAAATTTTATTAATTTTAGTAACTAGGCTCGCCCAGTGGTCGAAAATCGACCACACAGTTCTTTCTTTGTATGCGCACAGTATTGTTGTTGTAACTAAGGTAATTTAAAAACTTTATCTATATATATAAAAATGAAACCGTTGTCACGACATAACATGAAAACGGCTTGACCGATTTGGCTGATTTTTTTTTTGTTGTCTTTAATATTGTCAGCAGAAGGTTCTTATGAAAGAAAAAACTAAGAAAATTGCGCGGAAAATTAGAAAATTTCAGAATACTTAACCACCATATAAAATTTCTACTGTATTATTCAAAATAAAAAAAAAATATAAAAAAAGTATTTGCAGGGCTGTCATTCATTTCTATTTTATAAAAAATAGATTCCTAAGCCTACCAATTGAATTTAATATTCACAAAATGGTGCCCACACGTAAGCCATCAACTAAATATTGTGTGTGTGTATCTATTTTCATCCATCATCGTCATTTATGTCGGGTTATTAAAGCTCTCACTGTCACAGGATAGTTGATTTTGAGAGAACATTTATTTGTATCTCTTTTGTTCTTCCCTGAGTGAGTACCACGTACCACCTCTTTGTTGAAGTTCAACCCGATTCGATTGGTCATGCGCAATCACAGTACAGCGAGTGCAGGTATGTAATATGAGGTGTGTGGGCCTTTCCCATTTCATTTTATTCACCCAATACTCCCGGTATAACAGGCAAGACATTCGGCATTTCGTTGATTCTGGAAACAATTCGGTCAAGATCGCAAATTGCGTTGGCTGTTGCATCCTCTGGCAACTGCACATTCCGCTCTGAATCTTCTCACGGTTGACAAGCCAACGTGCACAATGACCAAGAATTCAGCGAAAGCGATATTGATGCGCGAATGCAAAATTACCATTTGGGAAAAATGCACGATGTCGCATAAACGAGCTTTGGAAGCAGAACAATGAAGGATTTACGAGTTGATTCGAGGCTATTCGGAGGTTTTCTTCAAACGTTTCCTTTCATCCCGAAATCTACTGCTGCCGATGAACTCAATGCATGCCTGAAATCGTCTTTTTTGTGGAGGCAAATCAAGAAGTTAAAATTGACCACGTACATAAGAGTCGCATTGCAGAACGACCAATGACCAATGCTTAATTCTCGAGATAACTGCTGGCACTTGGCAATGGTCAAATTCCTGTTTATATTTCGACTGGATTGATATCGTTCCCTGCAAATTTTTGCGAGTTCATATCATCGAAGGAGGAAATCATCACCAAAGTGTTTCCTGGCATTGCACAAAATTATAAAAATCCTGATTGGATTAGTGAACGGGCAATACCTACTAGCAGCGAAGAATAAGGACGTCGGTAGCTTGAATTTGATTATTCAAAGTCAAATCGCTGGAGAATTGCATTCGTAAAAATCTGTTGACCGCGTGACCGACGAGGATGAAGCAACCAACTATCCGACGGCATTTTTGAACTCGCAGCTGAAGTTGGGACCGATTATAATTATGTTGCGGAATCTAGATCATCCGAAATTGTGCAACGGTACGCAGTTGTCCTTCAAGAAACTGATGAAGAATGGCTATAACTGGTGCCTTAGCCCAATAATTTCAAACTATTATAAAATTGCGAAACTTCATTGGAAATATGTTAAAAAAAATATTACTAGATCATTACTTTTACTTCTGGTCGGAATATCAAACAAATTTTCTTAAGTTTTCTTCAGGTTGTTCCAGTGAGCAAAAATCTCGTCCTACTATAATTATAATCACGTATGCCGGCAGTCCTCATATCTGCTCAGGGGAAAAAAAATAGATTTCCCCCAACGATGATTGTAAGGATTATGTTGCTGTATTCTACTCGATAATGTATTCTATTCGATAATGAATTAGCACGTTACTCACTAATTTTGTTCGTGCCGACTATTAAAACTAAATGAGAAAATTAAGGAAAATTGCAACAAAAATTATCTTGGTGGAATTCAGTGTTAATCATTAAATATTTAAAACTTTGTGTTGCCCCGAGGCGACATGACATGGTGGTTGGTTTCCCTTTTAACTGGGACTTATATTTCTCTCAGCAAATAGAAAGATCATTTAGCACATATTCGACATATTCGTACTTTGAACATATTCGTACTTTGAAGAAAAACAAAACCATTCAAAATGTCAAGGATGAAAGGATCAATTATTTATGAAGTTAGGCAAAATAAAGACCTTGTGCCTTGTGCGTGTATGCAGAGAATTAAAACGAAAAGGGTGGAAATATCTCTTATCTCTATTACAGCCGGGAGTTCATTTTCGGAGGTATGACTCTTTACGTCGAGATTTCTGAAATTGCGGCTCGCAAAAAATTATATTCCAGGGAGAAGGAAAACAAATGCTTGGCTTCAATTGATATTACAAAGTTTTCAACATCACTTGTTTGTGGTACTGGATTGTCTCTCCCAAAATGTACAAGACTTGTTTATGTAGCTTCAATTGTTTAGATGCTATACACTCTTAATCGTAGATGTCTCACTTTGACAGGCTGTAACTTGAAATTAAGTCAAAATACACCTCTCCTCCTGATAGAAGACTTTTTGTATAGAAATCTTCACTTAAAGGAATATACCTCTTAACTGGGACACCCTGAAATATTGTAAGAAACTCTTGTATTAATTATCTAATTTTATTGTCAATTCCAAAGAACTATTTGTTAAAAGTTAAAACAACGTCGACTATAATATAATTGCAGGTACAAGTTTCATCTCATTTGTTATTTTTTTATTCATTTTTTATTCAATACTGCAGAATATCCTCGATGCATATTACATTATACCCTCCATTGCGTTGGTTGGTACGGCCTGAATTTCGGTACAGATTTCCCCGGTCGTCCGACACCAACTTGTGATATACCTACTACAACGTTTAGCCGCTCCCCTAGAACAGTATGGGACAACACGAGATTCTGCCAGATCTGGCTGGCTCCGGAGCAGGCCTTCTGACTGAGAATATCGCAGACGATGTGGTGCCACGCAAATGGGCAACAATCGGCGGTCTTGGCAGAGAATTTTGATGAAAGACTTGAAGATGTTTAGACATCCTAGGCCTGCTTTTACCATTCCAAACTTATTTTTTGTGGGGTTTATTAAAGTCACGAGTATATGTCGGCGCAGTGGCTTAGTGGTAGTGTGTTGGGCTACTAAGCGAGGGGTTCCAGGTTCGAGTCCCGAAAGGGCCAAATTACATCTTAAGGTTTTTTTCCACTGCGTCACCTCTCGCGAACGTCTGACAAACATCCGAGAGTAAAACTGTCATGAATGAGCTTCTCAATTAGCCGTTTGGACTCGGCGTAAAATTGAAAATCCCTCCCATTCGTCCCAAAAATTGAAAACCCACACAAAACGAATGGTTGTGAGAAGCTAGGCCTTGGGTCCCATAGACCTGGCGCGCCAAAATATTTATTTATTTATAATGTCAATAAGCCTTAGATACTTGAATCCCTCAAAGAGTATATCAGTAAAGAATTCAAGGACTTATCGCCGGAAGTTCTGGCAAGAGTCATGGAAAATGTCATAAATCGACCTTGACTGGTCATAAATTCTGCCGGCGGCCACTTAGCCGATATCATCTCAACTTAATAGAGAACAATTTAAGACATCAAATGAACACAATCCAAAAGCAGAACCAAAGTTTTCCTTCAGTCATGAAAAAATTACAGCCAAAGAACATCGGGCGGCAACTTTTGCGCCACCTTGTAGACGCACTGTACACCGATAACGGACGCGATGCTGAAGTGCAAAAATTCGATGATAAGTTACCAAAGGTACCGAGGTAATAAAAATCTTAAATGTTAGCCATTCTGTCAGCTCGTTTCCCGAAAGTTTTTGTCACGCCTTCAAAAAACCCAACCATAACAAAGACAGGTAGTATGAGTGTCAGCAGCAAAAAGGATCATCGTTTGGATTTTAGTGAGATTTATGTTTACAAGGTCACTTGGGAATATTTCATTCAACCTCTAGACCCAGCCTATTGGCATGACCTTGAGTACCTTTACTGTACCTTTATTTTGAGTGACATTCAAACTGCGCATGTTGTAGATCCCTAATCATGAATGGGACAACACGTGAGAACCGCCTCTTGCAACATGTTCCAAAAATCGCACTTGTGTCCATTACAAAAATGTTTTTCTCACAAATAAACATCCACGCCCAATGCGTTTGAATAGTAGAATCGATTATTTTTAAATAAACAACTTCGTCCACCACCATCACCCCGATAACTACTGCAGCTTCTCGCACGTGGAGAGCAATGAAAATAGAAATCCTGTTTGAAAAAAAAAAAAACAGCAAACAACAAAACCCTATTGTGTTCCACATTTGAATGCCTTGTTTGTTATGCGGTGCTTTTAAAAAGAAATACCTACACAAGCATTGTGGCGGGCGGTTTCCGAATCCAACTTAAGGAGATGAATATGTATATCCGTGTGCAGGTACATTATTTTAAAGAACACTGAAAATATATTCTGGGAATACTATATCAAATGGATGATGGATGTCCTTTGTTCATTCGAGGATTTTATAATGTTGGCCAGGGATATCTTTGGAAGGAGTGTATCGTGATTGTCCCATGGTGATGGGTTTGGTTTTATAAATATTTAATTGTTTAAAGTGATTTTGGGGATACTTCTTGGAACGACTTAATTACATGCTTCTTTTATACATTGCTAGCGTTATACTTATACATGCACGCACAATTTTTCTTGAGTTAGGGGTAAATTAGAAACTCTGCTGTACTTACTAACAAGCCTCTACTATATGACCCAAAAGAGTGGCGACTTTCTGATAATTAAGCGGGATATCAATGCCCAATTTGGATAGGACAACGCGGTCCTGGAACGCGTAAAAAATGTGTTTTGGGATCGGCTTGAGTTTTGTTGCACGTATATTCGAAAATAGACGTGAGTTCACCTGAAAGGTGTCGGATGTTGGTTGATGGTTGAATTAAAGTCGTAAAAGTCTGAACGCGTTTGTAGGGTTGGGCAATGATCATCATTTGTTACCTCCCTAAGCTTCAAACTGCAGTCACACCGCATATGGGGGATACCAGGAATAAACAAATTTAACCTCAACGGTCTCTCTTAAATGACGTAATTTTACAATCACTCTTAACTTTATAACTTCGCCACCTATCAGATAGGCTTTCGGATTTCCTAGACATATCTTCTTGTGAAATATGGATCCGAAACGTTGTCCATGCAGTGCATGAACTAGAGAGCTCTAGATATCCGAAGATACCTACGGGCCATACCTACAATTTTATGCCGAGTTCGAACTCCTGAAGTTAGAACCTTTTCTAGGACAATTGTACTCTCTGATGTTGGTCAGACGTTTGCGGAATGCAAAAAACCTTGAAATGTAATTCGCAATTTTCCGAGCTCCGAAAGTGAGACTGCTAGTTCAGTAACCTATCACTGCGCGCATCGTAGATCATTGAAAAAAAAAATAAAGTGCACGCGACTGGGTCGCACGAAACCTTATCGTTCATATCTTAAGTTTGTTTTTTTTTTTTATTATTTTGTTATTATTTTGTTCGAAGCTAAATAAAAGGAAAATCATACAGAAAACATAAGAACATACATAAATAATTTTCATTTTTCATTTAAAGCTATTCATTTCAGACTGCAAGGTTTACAAGATTTTTGAGAACAAGGACGAGCGAAGCAAGAGTTCCTGATCTATTAGGACATGTTCTTGATTTTAAGTGATGGGATAGATTGGTGATTCTGGTAGAAGTCTATGACTCAGGGGGGTCTACGAGGAAAATTGTTTGGGAAGCTTTGGTATAGGTTATTGTTTAGGTTAGCATTACTTTGTTTTTAAAGTTTTATCCAAATCCAAATGACCTTTTCGAGATTTGAACAGTTTTTAAAATCAGATTCGAATCGAAAATGAAGGACGCAGTTATGTTGAAAACGTACGTTTGATTCAAAGTATGCATTTTGGTCAAAATCGTTGTACCCGTTTTCATGTTGGTAGGCCAAGGAAAACCAAATTCTCAAAATGCGGCTTTTTTCAAAAATCCTGAGTTTGCTATCATGTTAGGAATGGTCATAATACCTTAAAAATGAATTTTTGTTAAAAGCTTACAGACCGTTTTTGAGATATGTCCGTTGTTAGATTTTTTAGCGAAAAACTGGATATGCAGCAACGTTAACCTGTTAAAATCGTAAAAGCCGTTTTCCAAAAAAATTGAAACTTGTTTGCGCTGTGGACCTCAGGAAAGGACGGACTGACGGACAGAATTGCGAGACGCACTTATTTGAGTTCCAACTTTTGTACAAATAAAATATCTTTTTCTTACTGTGTGTAATGTCTATACGAGAGAGTTAAAACCAAATCGTTTGAAATAAAAAAAAAACTGCACATGCCGTCTCAGTAATTTTATATATTTTACATAACCCAACCATATATGTAACCGACAACGGAAAATAAAATAAAATTAAACCTATAACTCTACGCCCTTTAACATTATGCAGTTGTTGTCGTGTGAAAAAAAACGTAGAATATCATTTATCGAACAAGGCCAACTGAAAATGTTGCAGACAGCTTCCAACGTTAGTACCGTGACTACCTTTACTACATTATTTGTTTGTTCTAAGCGTACAATTTTCCACTTGACTGCAATATCAAAAGCCCTAAGTGATGGTTAAATGCTTATGACGATTTTTCTGTAATAGCTAGTCATTACAAAAAAATTGCTCAAATTGTATAAAAGATGCAACAGTCGTTCGTTTAATCATCAGTGCATTTTTTAAACCATTCAGTGCAAGGCTCTCAGACCTAATAAAACGACAATATGAAATTCATATTTATTATTGCTCTGTGCATTTTCGCTGCCGAAGTTAAGCTTTTAACTCTACGTAAAAGGACTGTTTAATTTTTATTTATTTAAAGGCTCTCATGACAAAGGAGGAGGCGAGGGAGGCTTACCGTGAAGTGGCAGTTGCATGTGCAGCAGAAACTGGAGCTACTAACGGTATACAGTGCATTGAACACTTTTGTTATCAATAACAAGTTCTCTTTTGTAGCGGATATCGAAACCATGATGAATCACTTGCCGGCTCAAAATAAAGAAACTAAATGTCTTCGTGCCTGCGCAATGAAGAAATTTAATGTGGTGAGATATATACATAGTTGCGTTTTAAAACAGAAAAATCTGAGTATATGCGAATTTTTAGTTAAGTGCTGATTGCAAATTGAACAAGGAAGTTTTACTACAAATAGCGGAGATTCAAGCACAAGGCAATGCGGACATGTTGAAACGAGCGGAAGAAGTCGCCAATATATGTCATGATATTGCTGTTCCTGATGATTAGTAAGAATACCAGTTTTGATAATGGCTTTTTGACTGATCATAATTTTTATATTCCAAATAGTTGCGATGCTGCTGAACTTTACAAAATGTGTCTCGTTCATGAATCTGAAAAGCGTGGTATGAAAATAGCTTAACTTGGACTGGTATTGTCGTCATGGGAAACAGTTAAATTTAATGTGATGGGGTGTAGATAAAATGAAACTATTGTTATTGTTAAATAATAAACACAAACGTGTATTGAAATATTTAGCTCAATGCAGATAATTGTAATCAAATACACATAGTATGTATAGGTATTTAAAAAAATATTAAAAAAGATAATTGCAAGGCGAACATTCAAAAATCAAGCCCCGATCTTTATATTATTTGTGTTTACCTACGGTCGTTGCATCTTCTTCGACTAACGAAGGAACTTCCACGAAGCGGTGTTTTTGTCGACGATAACCTAAAGCAAATCGCGAGTGGGCTAGCTCGTACAGAAGCGACTACCCGTTGATTGATTGTGCGGGGATGACTGCACCAACACCGACGAGATGAGACGTTCGGCCTTACCAATTATCAACTTTAGTCTGGTTGCTTGCACAAAGACTCCAAAATCTGTGCACCAATAATCGAATATCGATAACTGTACGGCCAAATATTAATGTTAAGATAGACATGTTTAGTTTTGTTTAAATCGGGCATTTACTCAATAGGCGCAGTGGCTTAGTTGTTAGTGTGTTAGACTTACTTTTGTATCAAAAGAAAACACAAACCTCTCGCGAACGTCTGACACACGTCTGAGTGAAAGAGCTCCGTAATTAGCCGTTTGGACTCGGCATAAAATTGTTGAACCCTTTTACTTTCATTCGTTCCAAAAATAAAAAAAAAATACACAAAACGAATGACTATGAGAAGCTAAGCCTAGGGTCCCACGGAACTGTTGTGCCTACTATCTCATTATTCGTTTTTTAGCCAGGCAGATTGTAAGTAAAAGAAAAGCCCGTCAGTTTTTGAGATGTGAAAGGATCATGTGAATGGAAATTGAAAGAAGAAAAGTCATCGGAAAATAGGTATAGTTAAGTAGGAGGAGGAGAGCATGACTGATGAAGAAGACATATCACTCAGACCATAAGTTGTCCGTTGTGATACCATTTGAGTTTATGGTTGCCCATTTCCCAAAATATATATAATATGATTCGAAAAAGGTGCATATTCTTTGAGACAAGGTAGAAAGGACACAGAGATGTAATTACAGAGAATTTTTTTTCAAAGCTAAATTGAAAGTTTTTATATAAACTGCGACTTAAAATTATGACAGTTTTTAAGAAAAAAAGCTTTTATTTTCTCCAAATATTGGAATTAGATGAAACGATCTCTCTTTGCATCTTTTACTACATTACATTTTTCATTCAGTGTTAAACTTATTTTTTTACATAAATTACCAAAGTAAGCCCAAGTTTTAAGTCGGAATGTCTAAGGTTGTATTTAACAGATTAGTTTTTATTCAATTATTTGACAAATAATGGTTTTATAATTTCTCTATGTCAAGAGTCAATTGCAAAACGAAGAGAAATAAGAAAAGGTGGACCCTTTTAACAAATTTGTGATGCTTTTTTTCATTTTTGGGACGAATGGAAGGGATCTGCAATTATAAGCCGAACTCAAACGGCTAATTGTGTAGCTTTTTCATGACAGTCTAACTCTCGGATGTTTGTCAGACGTTCGCGAGTGGATAAAGCCTCAAGATGTAATTTCTGTTCTTTCGGGAATCGACCCAGGGACCGCTCGCTAAACTTGAACTGTTGAGAAGAGTGAGCAGTTTTATTTGTGGATCCCTCAGCCCGTTCAATATTTACGTTTGGAGGGCAATTGGGATTCGCCAACTTTGCATTTATGAACTCCTCGTTTTCCCTGCTTTTGTAGGTGGTGTCGCGGCGAGGTTTTTGAATACTATCCCACTCCTTTGATTGTCCACTCCAATTATTTGCTTCATTACTTGTGTATAACACGTAGCTTAACACACATCCTGTAGTGCCTTTAAGATGGACCACATAAGCAACATGATGCTCATCTTATCAACGTGACCTTGAATGGAAATATACAAGAACCGGTGTTCATCGCTTTGTCATGAGTAAATTCAAAAATAGACACCTCTCTTCAACATTTCATCAAATCGCTCTCGAAGTTTGCATCAACATTCGTACTCTGAGTGATATTTACAGTGCGCATGGCAATAGCTCGTCATGAATGGACCACCACGTGAGAGACATTCATAATAAAAAGTCTCCACTAACTCACAAACGTTTTGTAACTTGTAGGATAGTTCTACACTCACCAGTTCATTCAATGTCGCCGCCACCCGCCAAGAAAAGATTATGTATACCTACAATGGATTGTTCCTATACACAATTCTGGTGCAGTGCCACCGCACCACCTCCGCCCCATCAAGTCCTTGCTGAAACATGAATCGTAATTCTTACATTTTCCATAAACGAGTGTACAGCGAGGCGTATCCAACAAAAAAGGCACTTCCTGTTTGTACACTTTATTGCTTTTGTATGTGGCTTCCGATAGCAGAAGACAGGAACAAATAATACGGTCGGCAGCATTGTCCTTATGTATGTACCACTAGGTAGGGATATCAAACTTTACGAATTAACGAAAATAAATGTTACGATACCATTCCACGTCAAACAAGTGAGTGACTTCATCTGTCCATTTTGAGATCTTATGTTTGTTGCTGTGATTTTAGCTGGTATATCTACCTAAGACGGCTATGCTGGATAGATTACTTGCGGTTTTCCGGACGTTTCTTGGATGGATGTGCCTTGTGGATTTTAAGTTGTAAACTTTGATAGTTTAATGGGATTACAGTGGATAAACCAGCTAAGAGCACAAGTTGAGAGATTGGTAGTGCTTTGGTATCGCTTGTGCACGTCCGAATCCCTGTAGATGAAGGATGCCATACTGTAAAAACCGGTGGGCCTTGAAATGGGTAAAAAGATTGAATAAGAAGATTGTAGTTTTAAAATCCGAAAGAGTCGAACTGGGATTGCCAATCAGTTGTAAGAGTGATTAGTTTAAAGGAAACGTACTCTATGTTATGGACAGACTTGAATGCTCCGGTTCACCTTGTTAACTTTCGTGAATAGATACGAGTAAGTAAGTATTATACCTCGTACAACATTTCGAACTCGAGATGCTTATCAATTCTGACAATGCGATAGTAGGAGAAATGATATTTCTTAAAGATTAAGCTTATTATGGTTTACATGATAATGGTCATAACGAACTCGAGTTTGCATCGAAATACATATTAAAGATAACAAAGCTATTCCTAATGAGACTTTTTGTACCTAGTTTTTCTAGGAAATAAAGCCTTTTTAAAAACATTTCTCAAAAACGACTACCCAATTCACCTACGGTATATTTTTGTAAATCTCAATTCCGCACTTCGAATTAAAATGCAATCACAACTACAAAAAACTTCTCTTTAGCAAATATTACCCACTCCTTCTTTTTTTTAACCATTGTATACAGGCGCACCTTTGAGCTTACACATGTAGAAACTCACACTTCATTTGCACCTTCACGTACGTCCGTCGCCAAAGTCAGTATAACTGAGAATGAAAATTCTGAATTTGATATATCACGAACCCTACTTCAATCATAGACATCTTAAACCATCTTAGCTGCCTTAAAAAGCACGACAGTTAAGGCGTCTGGTCCAGCAGCCTTGTTGGTCTTCAGCTTGGATATTGTTTTGCACGCTTAATTTTGGTCAGGTTGACAGAATTCTAGGTTTTTATCGCCCAGGTTGAATGTTTCGTCTTCGCCATTTAAAAGTCTGCAAAAATGTTTTTTTCCACGTCCTCAGCACCGACTGTGACTCCACACAATTTTTCCTTCGATGTCTCCACAGGATTGTGTTTTGGTCTTGTTTGTAAAACTTTCGAACATTGTAACACCGCTCTATTTCTCCGATCGAATGCTTCTCTTGCTCTTCCTTTTTCTTTTGGAGAAGCTGGTGTTCTTTCCTAATCTGCTGGTATAGCTCACTAGCTGATCTTATCATCCTGTGCAGCACCGCCTCTTAAGCAGCTTATTTTGCTTCATGCGATTGCAGCCACTCAAGCCAGGGTTTTCGTGGGGGTGATTTGGTACAACCCAGCATACATCAGTTGAGGCGTTTCTTATGACTTTAATTGCATGGATGCCACAGGTCTTCAGCACAACTGATTATTGACATTAACCTAAGGTATGAGAGAGTGTTTGAAATCACTTGGAAAAACAATTTCGCTACCTACTCCTAGAGTCTCGTACTTTACCTTATATTATTCTCAAGCGATTATTTTCATTGCGCCTACGCTTTGCGTATATTTTAAAACTATTTGAGAAATGTTAAAAATTGTGGTCTATTACATAGAGATCCATTTTTTGGGCAATGGGATCAGGTGGCCCAACAATGCAATGTCAACTTATCCTTAAGATGGGGGAGACAAAGATACTTGGGATGTTTCATTGGAAAATATCTAACGAAGGCCAAATAAATGTATTCAGACAGATTTCGCAGAATTGTCCAATCAGAAGTCGTATTATTTACAGAAGACTTAAGACATAGCTTAATGCCACGGAATGGAGCATAAGATGGGAATTTCTGCATCTTCTATATAGGATTGATTTATCAGTCAGTATACCTACAGCGTGAACTCTGTGCAATATAATATAAGAAAGAGAGAGGATGTATCCTGCTTTTTCGTGTTGACGATGACGATGCTTTACTGGAGAAGAGTGTTCTATCCTTAAGAGGGCATTAGTATAAGAAGCTTTAGACTACAGAAAGCAATAAATTGCAGAGTTATAAGTCAATTTGTGTTTCGGTTTTTGTTTATGTGAGTTATTGGATTTCAACATTTTTGGGATTTGAACAATTTTTAACCCGGTAATTTGGAATGCAAATCAAATAAAAGTGGTAGAAGACAAACTTAGTCTAATAAATAAATAAGACAAATTTACAATTTTTTAGATACCTATCTAATGTTAGGTATTAATAATCTTTAAGTGTCAATGAAGAGCCTATTCCAAGAAGAATAGGAAGGAGCTGTTAAACAAATTTAAAATCAATCTCCTTTAGAAGTTTAATTGACTTCTGAAAACATGCATTGCAGACAGAAATTTCCATATAAGATATGACAACGAATACTCGGACTTTAAGAGTGGACATAAATCTTGTATCTTTTGTGTACGAGAGATTTGCTGTAACATAAGGTGGCTTCCTGTTCCTGTCTTTAAAAAAATATATAAGGCGTGATATAGTGCAAGGAAATGGGAATATTCCATGCATAAAAATAAAAAATCTGTTACATTATTTTTACTAACGAATTTCGTCAGACTCAGTGCAATTCCCCACCCCAGACGTACACAAAAGTTGGGTATAAGAGAGCCACAAGAAGAGAGTTTTCCTCCATGCACAATTTAAACCAACAAAATTTCTTTGGACTAGTTGGTTACAGGACAGCTGAGACATGTTAGGTTGTAACTGACATTTTAGTTGATTTCACTTAGTTTGTGTGTTTGTTTTGCTATATCAAAGAAAAGAACAGTCAAAATGTAAAAGAAACAATTTTTTAGTTTCTTTAATGGAAGCAAACTTGCAATTTAATTACTCTACTTTTTAGTTATTTATTAAGCTAATATTGAAACAGGAAGACCTTATAACTGTAGAGTCAAAATGATCGAGAAAGGAGCTAAAAGTTGAAGAGTTATGGAAAACATTTCTTTACTTTTGTAGTAAGAATGTAAAGACGTCAAAATGGCAGTGGTCGGAAACGAGATGAATTCTCTCATTAAGAGAGACTTACCAAAAAGTTAGGTAACGCTTTTTTTACTAATCGATGAATGACAGATGCATAAAAGTGGGATAATAGAAAAGTCTTTAAAATGCTTAAAAAATGCGAATGATTTACTAACTTCTAAGTTGATTCATTTAGTAATGAAAGTAATTAGGAATATTCGAACTAGCGGTCGTGGTTCAGAGCGGAATAAATTTAAAACAAATTGAGATAAGCTGAAATAAAGTAAGTTGTATGCGCTTCGTTATTAGTAAGTGTGCGGACTTTAAATATAACTTCTTTTATAACTTTCTCGTATACGTAGTAAGAAAAAGGTATACAAAATAAATTAAATAAATATGGGACCCAAGGCCTAGCTTCTCACAACCATTCGTTTTGTGTGGGTTTTCAATTTTTGATACGAATGGAAGGGATCTACAATTTTACGCCGAGTCCAAACGGCTAATTGAGAAGCTCAAAAAAGGCCGTGTTGGAAGCTTTACCGTATACCAGTAAAAATTATTGCAGCAATTACAGCTTCTAAGTACCTACTCCTTTTTAGAAAAATTTCCCACTTCTTCTTTTTTCAACCATATTAATCATGAACCTTAAAATAATTCCAACCAATTGGAGTCTACACTATCAGAAACCTGCACTTTCATTTCAAATTCAAGAACAAATCTCTGAATTCTTACATCACAAACCCTACTTGGAGTCATGGCCACCAACCAGCATCACCAATTTAAAAAATCTTGTTTTATAGCCTACAAACAAAAATAAAATAAAAATAAACCAACCAAAGTGATGATATGAACGATAAAGTTTCGTGCGATCCAGTCGTGCACTTTAATTTTATGTGTTAAATTAATTTGTCGCAATATCAATTAGAACTTTTGTTTCCGAGCATAGGAACTAACAGCTACAAAGTTTGCTTCAGCTTATAAATGACTTCTTATTCATATAATGAAGTGTGTTCGTTTGCTGAATCAAGAAATTTGTTGAGTCCTTGATTTGTACTATCTTGCTCTCTCTTTAGGAATCTTTCAAGTTAAGGACCGGCACTGAGTACAAATTAAATTGATGTTTCCTAAACAATAAGTTAAATGGAAACTTAGCAAACAATGTCACAGCAAAAATCGTCAAACATAATAGGCAAAGGGTCTGGCACTCTCATGCTATTACAGCCATTGAACATTTAATCCTATACAGTAATTTACGATTAAAGTAGCTTTTGAAATATGTATATAGCACTATAGTGTCTGGCATATAGCTATTGTCTGGTATCAGAGTCTATGCCCCGATTTGGATACTGGCGTAGTCTTTTTTTTGATATTACTTACTTACTTGCTTAAAATGCTTCGGACGCGTGAAGAGACTCTCCCTGAGACACTACAGCCGTCCATCCTTTTCGATCCTGGGCACGCAACATGCTTCAATTATATAGCTCTAGAATCCCCCATGTTTTGGTCTTTTAAGCGAAGGTTAGGTCTTCCTTGTCTTTTCTTATCCTAGGGCTGTGATTCGAGAATCTTAACTCACCTACAGTCGTGTCAAAAATGAATGAACTGCTTCAGTTTTACACTTTCACATACATTTCAAACTTATTCAATGTTCAAGGATGCAGATTTTTCAAAAACACCGCGCTTGCTGGTGCATATGGAACTTTTTTTTGGCTATAGGCAGCTGTTTTCTTGATCGCGATGAAACTTTTATTGGGCCTTTTGTTGTATGTCGTGCCGTATTTAAACTATAACCTACCCTTTCTTAACCGTCTGTCAATCGTTTGCATTTACCGACTTGTGCAGGCTCAGTGCGTATTTTCTAATACTATATTTGTATGCAAATTAAAAATAAAACAATTTAATTTGCTTATAATGAATACTTATTCAAGTGATAGGGATTACTATACAGTATACAGCCTAAAAGTATACATGATGCCATAACAATAACCGTAACTCTATAGGTATACAAGATACCATAACAATAACCGTAACTCTATACTCGCCAATAGAATGCCTACAACAGAACGTGATAGATACATAATGAAAGGGGCTTATTTCATATACAACGACAGAATATAGACACCCTATCCGAAATCCTAATCAAATCTCTTGAAGAATTCTTAATTAAAGCAGGTTATCATACGTCGTATCCATATTTCGTTGCTATACATACGAGAATATCGAAATAATTCCAATAATCTCATCATAGTGCAGTGAAGCGAATGCAATTCTAGTCTATACGTCCATGAAGACCGGGGGCCTATAAATAGGAGAACCGAACACACATTCCTGTCCTGGTTCTGCTCACATACAATTGGGTAATTCCAAGGCAAATTCAATTCAATCCGAGATGCCATTCATCCGCAGTGTCATCCGAATCAATATCGAAATTCACACCCTGTCACTAACTCCGTAAACAATAATCACATGTCATTCATAACGCAAATATGATTTTATCCAAGCCTTCTGTCGACATCGAGCTAGGTGGGGTGTCCTTTCAAGTGGGTGTTGCTATGTACGCCTTTATGGAGTTTCTTGACGAGGGAAATGCGTCGTTCTCGCACTAAATTGCAACATTCCGGCTTAATTTTACAGACATCAAAACCACATTGTGGTGGGGGACAGACAGTGTATTTGTGATGAGAAGGATCGAAGCTTGTGGACCAAGAGAAATCTTATATCACAGTTTCTGTCATCCTTTGATTTTGTCTATGTTTGCATGATAACATTGACTTTTAAACGTAGTTACCTACCGAGTTAAAATAATTTCTGATATGTACATACAACATACCCATATGTATATGAATGATATCTTCTGTGGCAATTTAATCCGATTTTAGCATTTGACCAGATCTTAAATACAGGAGTGTGCTGATGAAGTTATCATATTCACACGTTGCAAATTTACTGAATTCCGGAAATAACTTCTCCGGTCGTCGGAGAAGCACAAAAAGGATTAAAAGGGTAAGGAATGGGTAAAAAAGTCAGAATATAAACAAAGAAGTACAAAATAGCCGTCATTTAATTAGAAATCGAATTATTATTTTCATTATCATGCTTCATAGTTTATCTACCTACAGAAGTCAAAAAGCGAAGGTATATACAATTATCGACCCTGGTACCTTCTTCTAAGTTCAGTTAGTGAGCATCTTTTATATTATAATCTCTTCGTTTTCCAATGACATGGTCTTGGGATCAGAATTAACAGAAAATCATTTTTTTTCAGACTTATAAGCCAGGAACGCTCAACTATTGATGTAGGTACCTAATATTCCTGTAAAAATATAAGGTGCAACGTGTTTCAGTGTTAATGTTCTGTTCAATATTTGAACGGAGGTATATTGCTATGGCAATTTTTTAGATCTTTAATACTGAAAGCGTTAAGCATTTAACCGGGTGTTTTAATAAAGCGATGTTCGAGCTAGTCTGATTAAATTTTGAATTTAAAGGCATATTTATTCTCCAGCACTGTTGAATTTTCGTGCTTTAAATACTCTATAGACGTATAAACAATGTGGTATGACATGTTTTATTCTTTTAAATTATAAAATCAAATAAAAATGTTTTGCCGGAAGTACGCCACATCTGTATTTCCACCTGTTAAGCTCAGTCAATTATTTAGATCCAACCGAATTCACAGTCCAATTACAAAATCCAGAGTCAAGGTAAGGAAAGGCAATAACGTTTTAAAAAATGCCTCGAAGAAACGCGCAAACCTTTTAAGAAGCAATGTCCGAAAAATTTACCAAAAACACTGCTTAGAAATAATGCGGTAAGCGTCCACAAAAACAGTCCAAAAAAACTTCCCAAACAAGACTGTGAACATCCAAAATAACGCTCGAAAAACAACTAAAGACGTGCACAAAATGCCTCAAAAAAAAATTTCGCTGAAAACACCCGAAAGTATAGGTACATCACATTGGTCACAAGCGCCCCTTATCCATTGTTAGAGCTTGTAACCATCAGGTTAGTAGTAAACTAGTTCAAAACTCCAAAAATTAGAATAAGCATATAGCCAGGTGTGGCGCAGTGGCTTAGTGGAAGTGTGTTGGGTTCGAATCCCGAAAGAACCAAATTAAATCTTAAGGTTTTTTCCACTGCGACACCTCTCGCGAACGTCTGACAAACATCCGAGAGTAAAACTGTCAAGAAAGAGCTTCTCGATTAGCCGTTTGGACTCGGCGTAAAATTGTAGATCCATTCCATTCGTCCCAAAAATTTAAAACCCACACAAAACGAATGGTTGTAAGAAGCTAGTCGTTGGGTCCCACCAACCTGTCGTTCCCTGTTTCTCTACTGTTTCCCAAGAAAAGTATTATCGACCATTTTCAGAAAAAGAGGGTAACGAAATATAACTACACCCTACTCTCATTAGCCATTCATGACAATGAAAACATATCTTATAAAGTGCTGCTGGTTGCTTTACTTGTTAGGCGAATGAACCTTATCTCTACAATATAATAATATGCATCCACTGCCACCCCACGCCCAAGTGGTTGTACAAACAACGGGCTAATGGGCATATACACTTACACGACTGCAATGCATTCACCCCGGCACACACGACTTCAATTCAAAAAAAAAAAAAAAGTAATTAGCAGGTGCTAACGGCTGGCGTGTCCCAAAGATGGACACGTTGGAGCGTTGTCACTGGTCACAATCAAATCACAACGCAAAAGCACTCAGCTCAGTATCTGTTATAGTACGTAGAAGTCGCTTATAACGAGGGTAAAGGGACCGATGAAATGAGGTCTTTATAACCGGCGGTCGCTATATCCGCCTGCCATATCTGGCTTGCACAAATATTCAGGAAAAAATTAAACAAAATCACATAAAATACAAACTTTTTTGTTAAAGAAGCGTAAACCACAACTACCTTGTTTAAAAGCAGCTTTCAGTGCCATAATACAATTTTTTTTTTATTTTCTCTCATTCCGTTCTCTCAACCGACGACAAGGACCAATTCTTTCCGAAATAGGTACCTATTGGTCTTTACATCCAACATTTCGTTATATCCGACGAGTCGACGACGTTATATCCGACGGTTGAATAGCCTAAAATATAATGAACCAACCAAATGAAATGAACGTGGACGTTATAAGCAACTGGTCGTTATAAGCGAGGTCGTTATAAGTGACTTCTACTGTATTTCCTTTTTTTAAACACTTTTTCCTTTGCCTTTTCCGATCCTTAGATAGGTACTATAATCAATGGGTTTCAAGAACCTCCCTAAATGAACTAGATACTTAGTTTATTCACCGACGGCGAGCGACAATACATAATTATGTTAGTAGGTAAGGTACGCTAAGCCGCGGGCGACTTCGGTCCACAAATCGCTGTAAAGTGTTCTGCATTCTGCTGTTGAAACGCTGCTGATTGTTCAGACTTCAGTGAACCTTTACGGATATATATTTTCAATAGATGAAGGTTATGTTGATTTTTTTTTCAAATTGAATAAAGTGTTTAGATATTCCTAGCAAAATGTTTGTTGTCTTGACAGGAAGCGCGACAAGACCGTATGTTGGTATGCGTCGCTCATTGATACAATTGAAGATGATGTCGTTTAGCTGGTATTTTCATGCCAAACGTATTTCCTATCTATATACCTACGAGTAGCTATTCTACATTTCAATTCAAGAAAGGAAGCCCTTGAGTGCTTGGGTCTATATAACTTGGTTTCATATCGAGGATACCGATATATTCAAGGGATTTTGCCATCAATTGTGCAAGCGAGCTTTATCAAAAGGACAGCATTCGTTCGCACCCCTGAATACAGTGAACTATACCTCCTTCAGTAATATATCTATATTGTTGCATGTCTACAAACGTTTTCATATCACACATCGTCATCATCCTTTATTAGGAAAAGCATTGGTTGGGTGGGTTGGCAATTTACCTTCCAGACGGGCAAATATCATGGATATCTTCTTCAGTAATGATAGGCAATTTAATGGTGGCCTTATGTGCTTGTGTGGGTGGTATATTTATATATTACAATAATAGGTACTTTGTTATAGCTTATGGCTGAAAAAATGAAATAAAAAGACAGAGATGTAGAATATAATATGTAGATAAAAGTATTAAATTAAGAAAATCAATTGACATTCGGTATTCAGCAGTCCAATTGTTTTCTTAATTCGTTTTTTTAATTCGCATTTTGAATACTGAATAAGGACTTAACCCTTTTAAGCCTTCTTCATAACTCAAGGACTAATGCAGAAATAAATTTCATTACATGAATATATATCTACATCATAATATTGCAAAATGTTCGTCTACTTTTGAGGTGTAAAATACCTATTTAAAGAATCCAGCAAGACATAACCTTGTATAAAACTGCCTTTACAACATCACGCACGCGCATGTTTGCATGAAATCGAACAGGAAGATCCGTTTGTCAGCAGTCAATGCTTGTAAGGGCGTAAAAGTCACATAAAGTGTGATGGATGTTCCACCCAGTAAATTTAACAAACAATTTATCAATCAAACATACGAAATAAATAAATAATTTTTGATTCAGAACTTCCGAAAGCTACTTTGTTTTATAGGAAAGCAAAATTCCGTAGAACATCACCATAAAAATATCAACATCCGGAGCTTTCCTATAATTCCTACCACGTTTACAAGATAGATGACAAAAAAAACGTATCACTTTTTTTGCGTGCTAGGTAGTGCTGTCCCATTCAGTCAGACGGCTATTTAGTATTCGCCATCCCTTTAGGAATGCTAGAAATGTGTGATGCTGTGAATAAAGCATAATGCATGGGACTTATAGGTAGGTACGTAGACTTTTGACAGAAATTGTTTTTTTGTAGGTACCTACCTATGTTCTAGACATTTCGGCTTGAAAATTTCACTTTTAATTTCACAGCACTTTTTGGAGAGGACTGAAAACTTCACTTTACTTGAACAGCGTACCAGCCTTATGTAGTTAAATTTACATTCAGTAATTTAAAACATACAATTCCAGCCTAATGAAACAGATCTACCAACCTACAAACATCAACTGTCACATATGACACTTCCTCATCGATGTTGACAGTTCTTATGATTTTTTCACAATTTATTCGTCGAAAAAGTTCGCAAGAATGGCTGGATTAATAAAAAGCCTGCGTTTAGCCCAACAAATTACGCAGAAATCGCCTGTGATTCTATTCACTGCCTCCAGAAGTGCTAGCCGTAAGTAATCCAAACAATATTTTCAAAATTCCCCTGAAAGCTGAAAGATCGATGTTGCTTGTTTACGTAATCTTAATTTTCTCATGTCGATTCGGCAAAAAAAGCGTTAAGAAAAGTGAACATATAACATATTCCTTAATTTTGTATATAGACTGGAACAAGGATTTTAAGCCAGCTCCATATCCAAAAACCGAAGAAGAGCGCTTAGCTGCTGCCAAGAAATACAACCTTCTGCCAGAGGAGTATCGTCCGTACGCCGATGAAGGTTTGTGGTATGGTGACTATCCTCATTTGCCAGCAGGTCCAGACGAACTGGGTAATGAGGCTAAGGATCCCTACTATCCATATGATTTCCCCGAACATAAACGAAACTTTAATGAGCCGGTAGGTTTGTTTATTCATTTGTTTGTTCAAATTTTAACAAATCATTTTGTAGGTTCATGCGGAAATCGATTTCTATGGTGAGGATCGTTACAGTCAACCTGAAAAGTTAAGACTAAAGAACTGGCAATACTGGTCTAGCTTCCTTGGTGTCATGGCCGGTTGCTTGGCCCTGTACTACTGGTTGGAAGATAAGAAAATGTTCCGGCCCGTTCTGCCAAAGCAGTTACCCGGAGACGGAAGAACCCATTACACATTCGAGCCGAAAAATTAAATATCTGCTAAGGCATTTCTGTCTAAAAGAATTGAATATTGATGTAGAAAATACGAATTATAGCTTTCAACAGTTTGTTGTATAAATTGAACACCAGCAAATGTGTGTTATATTATTTTTCTCTTTTCTCATTTAGCCCTAGAATTAATAACAATAAAAACTTTGCGGACTCAAATGGAGTGAAAGTTCTTGACTGGTTAGTGAATATTAAGGAGGTTTTATATTGGGTAAGGTGAGATTCCTATAGCGAGTCGAGTTCGCTGCAAGTCCATGTATTTTTCGTTGAGTGCATTGTCTCTTACTGGGCGATGCATTCTCCCGCTGGAGATTATTATAATAAGCGCCGTTATCCAACTCAAACAGAACCGTCCAAAACGAGCAAGGATATCCCTCTTCAATAATGTCTATACTCCTGCGCTACAAAGTTAATTAAATATCGATACCAAGTTCCTTCTGAGTAACTTTGTGTACGAAAAATTACCAAATAAGTAGGAACACAAGTCCGTACCTTCGTATAGAAAAATGTGTATTGCATTATAAAAAGGACCTTAATACTCAATTGGCCATTTTTGGAGTTATATTTTTATGAAAGTGTTTTAAGAAATAATTAGGTTTGACAAAATGCTCTTATATGGCAATCAGCCTTATTGTGAGTTTCGCCCGAACAATATTCCACCCGAAAATTGACATTTCACTTTTAGCTTATTATGAGTTCCGGGCGAAAAATTGTTGATGTTAAAAAAAATGTCCCTTATGCATTGTTAATTTAAGTAAATTTTCGGGCGAAACTCACAATAAGGCTGAATGTCTTTGTATGCGGCAGCGATATTTCCCATACCACGCAACCTGGCGAAGTTTGTACGAGCACCAAAACCTAATATCAATCTGTCTCTATAGACGCTGTCATATTTATGGTGAGGTGATTGATGAGATGACAATCAATCAGAACTTCTTGAATTTTTATAGAACCCTGTAGTGCTGTTAATATTTGGTCGACTGTGGATTTGGTGGGACCAAAATCAAACCCACAGCCTTCACAAATGGCTTTTGCAATGCAGTTAGTCACCCTTATTGCAAAGATCAACTATCAATTAATCTTTTATCTTTTATGCGTTGCGTGGCTTCGTAGCAGAGTTATTAAGCTGTATATACTTTTGGTCATTCTTTATCAAACTGCAAGACTTATGTTGCGGTGCAATCAATTGCGGCGTCTATGGGGTTTCTTGTTATCGATGCAACACTTGATGCTGGCTGCAAACGAATTTTTGAAAGTTGGGAGATACCCGATAAGCAAAGGTTCTGATGGTTTGTTGCGATTGCTAAAATTCAACTCAACGCGTAGTTGTGACGTAAACTTCTAACAAAAACGCATTCGCTAGATAATTTGCAATATAATGATATATATATATATATTTTTGTTTTATATTTTATATATAATTAGTTCATTGTAATGTTTGCACACTGGATACAAATTGTTACTTCCATCGTCATCAGTTTGATACATTTCATTACATTTTTTACATTAATAGATACAACTCTTCAATTAGTTTTACTAACCACTTTTACAGTCCTACGAATTTAAATGTTTAGTTCGTTTTTTGTTTCCTCACTTCTTACTAAATTAATTTAAAAAAAAAGAAGAAATTATTTATAAATTCATTTACTTTAATGTTACCAAAATTAAGGAATACGTAGTTAACTAAATACAATCACTCAATTTGAGATTTGGTAGTGTCATCACCGTCGGAATAAAACCAAAAATACATTAAAACAAAATAAATAATTATACAAAAATAATTAAAAGTATACAAACAAACTTACAAAAGGAGAAAAAATTAAATAAATGTATATTAGATTACGAAAAATAAATCAAACAACTAATTCTAGATTTAACATAACAAACGTACATAGTGGGTGTATGTGTGAAGCATTTCTTTAGTAGAAAATAGTTTACAAATAATGTAGAAATGGGCAGGAAAATAAATTTTTATGAACTAAATATTTTTTTTTTATTATTTTTTTTTTTGTTCTTATCCACTAATAAATGGTTTTTGTTTTTTTATTTTACTTTGTCTGTGTGTTTATTTAATGTGGGCACAGCCCATGAGCGGTGAGCAGAGATTGTAATTGTGAATATTAAGTGAGCTCGTAAATGATTGGAAGGCAGTTTTGTTGGGAATCTCATTAGACTGGATTAGAGGCAGTTTTGGGAATGTCTTTACAAATGTTCTAGCTGATATATTGGATTGAAAAAATAAGAAAGTAGCGCATGATTGTTGTAAAAGAAACACCAGCTTTTGTCAGCTAAAACCGACGTTGGACTAATCAACTTTCTTTCACACATTCGACGGATTTGATGGCGTCTACGTTTTGTGTGAGTGTTGTGAGTGAAGCTTAAATTTCATGATTTCATATACAAACAGTTTTGATTTACTAATAGAGGTGAATGCGTTTTTCCTGATGCAGCGAGATCTTGCTTTCATTGTATATGTATATGCAAAGTACAACACTTCATTGACGCACAATTATATCTGTTCTGTGTGCGGCTTAACACATTTACAAACGCCGGCGTTATGCTCTACAAGCAGCAAAACAAGACCAATCTCTTACGATTCCATACGGATTGAGTTGATGTTAAGTTGAAACATGCGAATCAACATGCAGCTCAAAATCAACTCAAAACCGAACCGTAGAAATGGGCAAAGGAATAAAATAACTATTCCGATTGTACATTTTTAGGTGTTTTTGCTTTACAAATCGCCTCGTTCGTGTGAAAAATCTTTAAAGCTCTGTGATCTAATGCGGCCCCAGCTGTGTTTTCACCTCGCATAAAACTTTTCTCTTTAAAAAACTGTTTCAATTCGCTTTGCAAAATGTTTCACACAGAACACTGGATTATCAGTAATAAAAAGAAAATGTTTACGCACTACACAGGTCTACGATAGTGCACTTTCGCTTGAAGGACGATCAAATTGCTAGCTCACCTAAAATATATTTGAAAACATCATTTTATTAACCTTCATCTACAAAATGTATGACATCGCATAAATGGAAGAGATCACATTGATCAAATACGACAAAATACGCGCGCCAGAGCAATTCGAAGCATGGTATTAAACTATTCTTTACTACTGCCGCTGCTGCTGCTGCTGTTTGTTGTGGCCACGCTCGCTGATCTGCAATCACACACAATAAAACCTGCTACACTACAACTTTTACCTAACAAGTGATTTCACTACAGTGATTAACGTTCTAAGTGTTGCCCATTTCCAGCAAAAACTAAAGGAACAAATTTGTTGACAAAATCAGGGCCAAACCAGCCCCCCAGAAAATTGGATGAACTAGGTAGTAGAGGCTTTTTTAAGATTTAAATGAGTTCTTAAACTAGGAGTGCGAGGATTTCAACACGAACATCTTACCATCTATTGATGAACTCTAGCAAGGCGAGCTTATGCACAAGTGTCTACTGTGGGAGGCTAAAAATCAATACAATCAGTTGGACACGTATTGTAATACCTACGGGCAAAAGGTGATCTGCGATAGTTTTTCCCATTTGTTACTTATGCAAAAACGTGAGCATGGAGATTGTACATTGAAATAGGCGTTACCGCCCGAATCACTGTACACAGTTCGGTCGCCTGTTCAACATACCTCTTCCCCGATTTACAAGGAAATGCATCAGTCTACGTTAGGTTGTCTAAAATGTAGGTCAAGATAGAACCAGTCTCATCTTAAGTTTTAGGATCAAGGAATAATTTAAAATTGTCGCCTGACTGACTTGTTTATATATATTTTTAGATTCGCTGCGAAATTGCTACAGAAAATAAATCTAGCATTCAAATTAAGTTTTTATTAACCATAATATTAGAAAAACGTTTGACGCATTCAAGGGGTTAACCATGTAACATTTAGGAATTTGTTATTTCCCGAAAGCTGTGCAGAAACCCCTCGAACTGAATCTATTTAGAAACTAGTTAGTTAACCGATGAATATATATTTTTTGCCACCACCGGTTTGGTGTATAAACCTAAAGCTGGTCACATTTACGAGCTCACATATGACGTTCTTTTTACAGAATTTCTTGTTTAATGTTTAGCTGGTTTGTCAGTTTTGTTAATTTTCCCTTTTTTATCGTTTAAGTTGAATCGTACAAAAATAACAAAAGTAGTTTGTTGTTGTTTTTTTCTTTTTACAATTTTGGTGTGTAGTTATTATCATTAAATTGTTCAGTTTCAAAGTTCTACATTGCTATGCAAGGTTTTTTGTTTTCTTTTTTTTTTTTGTATTTGTTTTCTTAATTTACATTTAAATGTATACATATATGCTCTTTAGAATTAACTAGTACTTTATTTGCATAGGGTAATATATATAATATATATATCTATATAAATTGTTTTAATCGTTATAATTAGATAATAGATAGTAATGGTATCAATATCAACATAACACTCTATATGTTTTCTTTTTTCACAAAAAAAAATAAATTTAGATTTTCAAAACAAATCAATACAAAAAAAAACTGTTTTTAGTTGCTTGCTGATTAATAATAATTGTGTGTAATTTAATTGTGTGGATTATTGTGGTTACATTAGCGCTAAATGTAATTTAATTTAAGTGTTTGTTGAGGGAGGTTGTGTTAAAAATGTTATATCTCACAGTTATTACCTAATTTGTTTACTTTTGAAAATAAATTACATGTAAATGTCAATAACTTTTGTTATTTTTTTTTTTTTTTTTTTGATTAGGTACCTTTTTGTGTAATTTAATTTTAATTATAATCATATTGACAGTCTCCTCTGTTTTGTTTAATAATATTTTGTTTAATTATCACGAGGTTTCCACTTTTAATTAATATTAATTATTTTTACTGATTTTGTTTGTTTTTTTTTTATGTTTGGATGTTCATGTGTATAAAATTGTTGCGTGAATTGAGTTTTTGTTTTATACTTATGAGGTCAGTGGTGACATTCCTATTTGGCGCGGGTCAGTAGGTGGTGCTCCAAGCTCCAAATTTTTTATAAGCATTTGCAGCCAGTGTTTGGTCGATTTGTCATCTTGTAGGCATCCAGAGAATGTTGCGTCACGCAACTGATCGGGAAGACATTGTCGTAAAGCCTCGCGTGCTCTGAAAGTCAAAGTTTAGATTAATAAGTTAATTATTTATTTTCCTCATTAGTTGTATCTTCCTATTAATCTATGCGATATGCGAAGAGGTGTAAAATTGCTTTCAAGTTAACCCTAAAGACTGCCTTAAAAAAGAATGAATGATAAATCTTGCTTTCAGTCTAACATCAACACAGAAATTTAACCATCGTTCTTACAAGCATTGGCCTTTAAAAAGTCGTATAGCTGCCCTCTTTGCTCCCACATCATTAGGAGAAAGATTTTCTGAAAAGTTTTCGGCAAAGCTAGTGGTGACGGGCTTTGGAAATTTAACGACGAGCTGTACGGAGTTATACATGGTTATCTACATAGTGAACAAATTGCTTTTCAATGGTCAAAAATGGCTAAGACACGTAGCGTGGATGGACATAATGATCCGGACTTTGAGACTTATACTTATGCTGTACAGGAAGACTTCACCTAAAGTGGCAGACACAAATAGAAGGGACCAGGGGTCAAAATACTACATCCGTATCGAGTGAGTGAAATGCATACGTTATCGAATGATCGAGTAACTACATTGGTATGATCAGATACGAACGGTCACGTATCGAGTGCACATTAAAAATTGTACCAATTGTACTAGCACAATTCTGCTACATTCATGGTTGATCGGTGACAAATTTTTTTTTTTTTTTTTTTTTTTTTTTTTTTATTTCATAAAATTTTATACAAATTCAATGTTTAACATTACACATTATATAATAAAAGGGAGTATAAAATAGATACTACAATCAGTTGTTCATTGAACAAGTGTCGAATGTAGGACGGAAATTTTTAAAATTGTTTACTAATATTTATTGATTGATGGGGAATCACAAATTGGAAAGCAAAAAATTAATATTTCAAAAGTGATTAGGTTGGAATTATAAAATATACTATGACTTTTAATGAGCAAAATTCAGTTCGTAAAGAAACTATTTATGGCTGAATAATCAAAGGACATAATCCAATTTTTTATAAACTTCAGAAATACACTTTTCACTCTCACGCGTCTAACAGAATCTGGAAGGGAATTGAAGAGACGAGGTGCGGTAGCATAGTAAAATCGTGCAAAATGGGCTTTATTATTTGTAAGAGCAGTTACAAAATGTCTGGCATTTACTCGCAAATTATAGTTTTCGTTATTTCTGACAGCATAAAATCCCGAATTATCAAAGAAGATTTTAAGGACTTTGTAGCAGTAAAGATGCCTTAACGGAAGAATTTTAAGGTTCAAAAACAAATCAAAACTCGGAGTTCTTCGATTCACCCTGCATATGATTCTAACGGCATGCTTTTGGCTTAAAAGTAATGGTTCAGTTTTGTTGAAATAGGCACCACCCCAACAGCTTATCCCATATTGTAGCTTTGACTTTAAAAGTCCATTATAAACAAGCTTCAGTAATGGTTGATTACAATAAAGACTAAGGTGAAATAATTGCCTCACCACTTTGTTAAAATAATGTTTAAGATAAATTGTGTGACTATACCAGCTCAGTTTATTGTCCAATATGATACCTAAGTATTTAAAGTTATCAACACACTCAATGCTAAAGCATTTATTGGAGCACGATAACAAATAGTTAAAAGAATGTTGACCTGAGTCAGATAAACAAAAACGTAAACAGTTAGTAGAATGGTAAACAAATGGCAAAATATCCGCAGAATATCCCTTCAAGTTGAAAATCATAAACTTTGTTTTGTCGCTGATAATTAATTTGTGCTTCAAAAACCATCTCCTAAGTAAGTCTAGGTCATAATTTACGTCACAACATATGTTAAGCAAGCTTCTACTTGAATACGAGAGAGCAGTATCATCAGCAAACGCTGTGATTTTACCTTTAAAAGGTTGCTCAAATAATGAATTGACATAAATTAAGAACAATATAGGACCCAAAACAGAGCCTTGTGGAACACCGAGTGCTATAGTTTTCTGGGAGCTATAAATATTATTGATTCTGACCATTTGTCTACGGTTATTTAAGTAGGAAACAAACCATTTGTACATATAGCCTCTAAATCCTATACGGTAAAGTTTATTTAATAATATCGAGTGATCAACCATATCAAAAGCTTTAGTGATATCAATAAACAATGAAGCCGGTATTTCAGAAGAATTGAAGCTATTGTATAATTCACCAGTTAATTTTAATAGTGCAGTCTCAGTAGATCTTCCACTTCTAAATCCAAACTGATAATCGCTAAAGAAATGTATTCTGTCAAGATACGATAGCATTCTAGTTTTAACACCTCTCTCAAAAACCTTTGAAAAAACCGACAACAATGAAATAGGACGGTAGTTGTTTAAAACTGTAGTATCACCCTTTTTGTGGAGTGGGATCACTACTGCTGTTTTTAGGGATTGTGGAAAAATGCCTAGTTTGAGACTTTGGTTGAAAATAAAACACAACACATCAGAGATATGAAAACTTATTTTTTTTAACAAAGAGCTTGACATATTGTCAAAGGAAGAAGACTTTGATGTTTTGAGGGAACAAACTATTTTATGGATTTCTAAGGCAGTAAAAGGTTCGCAGAAAAAACTTTCAGGTTGACGTATTATTCCTTCAAAGACTAGCATGTTTGCGGACTCGATGTTGTTATTAATTGTGTCCTGAAAAGAACTAATATTACAAAAAAAATCATTAAACAAATTAGCAACTTCAATGGAATCGGAAATAAGTGAATTGTTGATATTTAAAACAATGTTTTTTTCAGAAGCTTTTCTGCCAAGAATCTCATCGACAACACGCCATTCCTTTTTGGAGTTACCAACACTCATTGATAATTTGTTGCGATAGTAATTATCGCGAAACAGAGGTATTTCATCCTTAAGTTTTTTACAAACCTTAACATAGTATTTTTTAAGTTTTAAATTATTCGGATGCTTTTTAACAAGAACACTCAGCTTATTTTTCCTTTTAATTTTTGTAAGCAGTGATGGCTTCATCCATGGCTTAAGGCATATGCCTTTATTATTTTTCTTTCTTATTATTTGATGGCTGCTAGAAATATGGGCTTGTAGCTTGTTAAGAAATAAATCGAAAGCGATTGATGGATCACTATAACTGAAGACATCTTCCCAGAATTCAAAGTTCAAATTGTTTCTTAGGACATTAAAATCAACTTTGGCAAATTCTTCACACTCAGATCGATAGGTTCTAGGAACATTATAATTAAATTGAATACTTGTTAAGCTGTGATCCGTCAATTTTAAGTCATGCACCATAGTTTTGAATCCTATGCAATTATTACGGTGAATCCTAATAAATATGTGATCTAAACACGCGCTTAGCCGAGTAGGGTGAGTCAACAAGGAATCAAATCCAAATGATGATAAAGTCGACAAAAAGTGATCGACTTCTAATGAATTAGACAAAATATTGATATTAAAATCACCAAGTAAAACTAAATTTTTACATGTCTGAAGTTCCAAGAACACAGAAAATTCTTCCGTAAAAGTTTTCGCTGTACATTTGTGAAGCCTGTAGACACAAATAAAACAGTAGCAAATACCAGCAATTTCACAGCTAAAACTGATAATGTCAGCACTTTGCAAATTATATTTTTTTATTTTTAATCCTACTATGCCAGTTCTATAAAACACTCCGACACCACCAGCTGCATATGAATCATTGCACGCAGCGTCAAACAAAAAGTTAGGGATATTATAGTCAGAGATTTCATTTTCAAAAATCCAGATTTCAGATACAAAGATAAGATCCGGTAAATGATCTAAAGACGCAAGATGGGTGGAAATGTCAAATGTATTGTTTTTTTATGAAGGTTTCGAAAAGAGATTGGTGTATTTATAAATTCTTAAACATTTAATTGAGTATTTGCTGTATTTTTCATCTTCCAACTCAAAAGATGGTCATTGTGAGTCCATTTAACGAAGACGTTTTAGAGATAAAAAGCAATTCTTTGTCTTTACAAAACTCTGCGCAGTATAATCAGTGAAATTATAATTTTCTTAAAAGTTTTAGAGTGAAAAAGAATGCATTCATATTTAAAATAGCCAAACTTTATTATAGTGGAAGTATCACTACCGCCTCCCCAGTTCCATTGAAACTAGCTGCAACTTTGTCCTTACAAGAAAGTGGAGGATATCAACATTAAGTTGGAGTGGTTTAACTTATTCACTAATATTTCAATTGTAAAACCATTGAACAAACGTTTTTTGAAGGTAACGATTATATAATCGGAATGTAAAAATAACAAAATAAAAATATTTTTTATTTTCTCTACTGAAAATGAATCCACTCGACAACACAAACCCTACCGTATGAAAATATGCTCGATCACTGATGACAGAATACCAAAATTCGATACTCGATACTTGATCCCGTGTGCGATCATACCAAATCAGCAATTATCAGTCACGTATGACTCGATAACTGATGCGGTAATTCGACCGCAGAAATAACTTGTAGGTTGAAGTTAGCAACTGAAAGCATCTAGCTAAGGATCGGGAAAGCAAAGAGCTGTGCATATTCCTATAATAGACGCTTTTAAGCTACCACTAAAGCAGAATTAGTTGTGAATAATGCTACATCTATTACCACTGGACTTCTTAAGCAAACAGACAATAAAAGCCTTATCCCACAGACGTGTGGTGATGTTGCAAGTTGATACGAATCAGACATTTTGTTGATTATACGCAGACGCTGTGTTTTATCGAGATTGAGTTCAGCTTTTTCTGGAGTACACGATAACGATACCATGGACAGTTATAGGGTTTTGATTAAATTATGTGTGTTAAGTTGAATGAGCAGCGCACTTGATTCACATTATATGCGAAGACGGGTAAATTTATCTTTGACCTGTAGCGTGTAGGATTTTATGTGTTGGCAAAAGGGGAGGACAACTTTTAGATTTTGTAAATATGTGGGTACCATATTTACATCGTTGGTGCTGTATCAGAATTTGTTTCTAGCTTTCACTAGGCTGTCATATCAGCTAAACATCCCCACGATTTTGCAGACAATTTTAAGAATACCCACTAAATACAAAAAACCTACAAGTCCTACGTCAACTATTGATTGAAATAGACTCTACAAGGCGGTTGCTATTGGCATGCAGTGCACACTGTTTGAAAAATAGAATCAAGAATTGTGAAGTTGACTATTTCAAGCAAAGTGTGTAAATAAAAAAAAAACATATGCGTTTCTGAGGTGCGAAAATCCGCCAACAGTTTGGTGAAATATAATAAATTCCTCACATCAACATACATTCAAATTATGAAAGCATCTATTGGACCGAATTATACAGAGCCATACCCAGTTTTGGCTCGGCGCAGTGGCTTAGTGGTAGTGTGTTGGGCTACTAAGCGAGGGGCTCAGGTTCGAATCCCGAGAGGGCCAAATTACATCTTAAGGTTTTTTTCCACTGCGCCACCTCTCGCGAACGTCTGACAAACATCCGAGAGTAAAACTGTCATGAATGAGCTTCTCAATTAGCCGTTTGGACTCGGCGTAAAATTGTAGATCCCTTCCATTCGTCCCAAAAATTGAAAACCCACACAAAACAAGTGGTTGTGAGAAGCTAGGCCTAGGATCCCACAGACCTGTCGCGCCAAAATATTTATTTATTTATTTTACCCAGTTTTGGCATTGTCGCCAAAGGCGTTTGTTTGCGCAGACTAGCGATACGAGGCGACAATTCGGACGGATATACACATTTGAATGTTACGTTTGAGTACAGGGGTTAAATTACCGCATGCGTGATTGAGCAATACGTGACTGAATTTGTTATTGTTTTGCATGTAAAATCAACAAAATTCAGTGACGTATCGCTCGATCACGGGTGCGGTAATTCGACCCCAGCATTTCAAATTGAAAATCATAGCAGAGTGCACGCCAAATTGAAAAACCTTGTTCCTACTTATTTGAGAATTCATAAAAAGCCTGTAAGAATTGTCAACATTATATATATATTTATATATATTTCAGTTCCTACACACTCTGTTAGAACATTGAATTGAATTAATGACGAAAGAAACATAGTTTTTAAATAACAACTATAACTTACCGTGGATTGTCGGAAAGCCTTAGATAACATCGAACTACGTGCTTCAATAGGCGTGCGGATGGTTCTTTGGCAAGTTGAATAACCATTTTGCCCTAAAAATACAAAAAAAATAATATGTTAAGCCCGTCCACATACAAAATAAATAATTTTCCATTTACCAAAATGATTGCTACATGTGAAAACCTTTCATAGGTTTGGCAAATATATGACAGGCCGCTTTCATCGAGAAGTATCTTCTGCAAGATAAATGTGGCAACAGTTTTGCTTAGCTCTGAGCCTGACTCCATTATTCGCAAGCACAGAGGAATGATTTCAGTTGTCAGTAGAAAAGTTATCACTTCTTGTTCATCAGTCTGTAAGGAAAAGTTTGTCAAACATTTAACTTTTGCTCAAATTTATATATAATAGTATACGTAATTGAACAAATATCGTCCACCTTAAGTAGAGTAAGAATTACTATGTGTACTCACCTTAACCAGAGCTCCAATTACTCCCAAGCTAGTTAAACGTAAGTATTCAAATGGTCGCGTCTTGGATGTGGTATGCAGGAACGGATACAGGAACAACGGAATCTGTGCCTGCAGAAACACGGTTCGTGTATCCGGATGTGATGCTACACACTGCAGCAAGGCTAGGGCATTACAAACCCTATTCGATTGGTGTGCAGTTAGTGTGGCAGGATTAATTGATGGGTAAATATTGATAATCTCTTGAAGGAGGGCAGCTGTTGTACCAAAGCTATGCCATAGCATTGGTGCCAGATCTGTTACGGTTTCGCGTTTCTTACTTAATTCCAGCAAAGCAGTTTCTCGCGTTTCCGGGTGGGCAAGCTCATTGATCCATTGAAATACCTAGAATATGGAAGGGACATTTAATAACTTTGTTAAAAATAGAATAAGAAAAATATAAGCGATATAAATATGTCAAAACCGTCTAACCCGGAGGGACGACGCAGTAGAGGAAAATTTATCCTTAAGTAGAAGCAGTAAGTTAACGAAAGGGCCACCTAGAGAGGCTTCTGTTCAATCAAAACTGTAGAGCTACCAAAGTAAGTTAAAAGGTGAGGTTATTTAGCAGTTATCCAACACAAGCGTAATAATTCAGTTAGACGAAATTAGGTGCATTGTATTTCCACAAAAACACAGTCGATGGTCTACCGAAAGTTCATCTTTTGCGCGTTAGACCAGTCGGGCCATTAAGTATTTTGGCGTAGGTAGTGGCTTAGTGATTAGTATGCTGTTTCTTTCACATTGCGCCACTTCTAGCGAACGTCTGACAACTATAACTTGCTTCTCAATTCGACTTAGTCTCGTAGGTCCCCTTTTAATTTGTCTCAAAAATCAAAAAAACGCACCCAAATTTTCATCAGTCCTCTGCATAGGAAAGACTTCTGTCTGTACATAAACAACTTGCATTCCCTTTTCTTAAAGTGAAGCTTCAGTTCGCGGAGTAGATACCTAGGCCGCAGCCATCAAGCTTTCCCAGTTAGCCCTATCAAATAATGGCCGGGATCCCGAACATTGTACTTATAGATTGTAAGAAAGCAAGTTCAGACTTTTTTCAAACACCTCTACAAGCCATGCTTTAGCGAAGGCACTTTCCTGTGGCAGTGGAAAGCACTATTCCTTATTCCAAATGAAAGCAAAATACATGTGAAACAGTCGTGGTACATGCCGTTGCGCTCTGAAAATAGTGCAGTAAGAAGCGCTACACTCACCGAGCTCGACCAAGAAATAAAGAAACTCAAGACTAAAAAAGCTCCGGGTACGACCTGATTACGAGTGAAGTCCTGCAAATGTTACCTCGGAAAACATTATAACCGCCGCGATCAGATTACAATACGTTCCGAGTCATTGGAAAATCGCAGAGGTCATAATGGTTCTTAAACCAGGGAAACCACCGAATGAAAAAAAAAGTCGTACAGACCCATTTCGCTTCTTCCAATTATTTCCAAAGTTTTTGAGAGGATATTACTCAGTTTACAACCTATCATAGAAGAAAACCATCTTATCCCTGACCACCAGTTTGGGTTTAGATGCAAACATTCAACGATCGATCAAGTGCATCGGATAACTGACGTAATAGAGAAAGCTCTAGAAGGAAATAAAATCTGCTCTGCCGTATTCTTGGACGTTTCGCAAGCATTTGATAAGGTGTGGCATGAAGGCCTCAAGTACAAATTAAGACAAGTTCTCCCCGAACGGCTATGGAAAATTCTAGATTCGTATCTAGAGAACAGACTCTTTCGTGTCAAACACGGAAACGAATATTCCGAATTTAAAGAAATAAGGGCAATTGCGTCGCAATGAAGTGTCGTTGGGCCACTATTGTATCTACCTATTATTTACGCGTGATATACCACAAACAGAAGGTACTACCGTGGCCACTTTTGCCGATGACACTGCTATTCTAGCAGTGGGTGTAACGACCAAAGAAACAAACAAAATATTACAAGGTGCGCTTAACCGGCTCAATGAATGGACAATATCTTGGAGGATCGCTCTTAACGAAACCGGTCCACGTGGATTTTACATATAAGCAAACAAGTAACTTGCCTGTATTTATAAATACGGTACAAGTTCCATTTGCAAATGAAGCCAAATACCTCGGAATGACTCTCGACACAAAGTTAAAATGGAAACCGCATGTAAAAAAATGCGTAGAACTTAAAAACAAATATAGAGAACCTTTATTGGTTACTCGGAAAATATTCCAAGCTTAGCCTCGAGAACAAGCTTTTATTATATAAGCAACTGCTTAAGCCTGTATGGACGTATGGTATACAGTTATGGGGTTGTACCAGTGAAACAAATCTAAATATTTTACTAACTCTTCAAAATAAAGTGTTAAGATCATTCGTCAGTGCACCGTGGTACATTAGAAATGAAGATCTCCATAGAGACCTCGGAATTCCCACGGTTAAGGATGAAACGAAAAGTTGCGCTCGAAAGCATAGAAATCGACTATTAGGACACGCTAATAACTCGGTCCGTGAAATTCTCGATGAAACAAATTTATTGCGGCGTCTAAAACGAACTAAGTTGCCTGAAATTACTATCAACCGCGTTAAAATTGCGGAACGAGCAGGAACTATCGCCAGAATGTTGCCTGCCAAACGTGTATAACTTCGTGATAAAAAAAATTGCTTGAGAAGTCATAACTTAGTTGAAGTACGAAATAAATTTGTGGGACGTGGTTTTAGTGAGTAAAAATCTCACACTACTATGAGTACGCGTCTGTCCTCATAGTGTACTTTGAAGATTTCCACCTGCCGTGTTCCAAAAATACCTCAGATAGCAGTGTGTGATTTTGCTCGTAAATCACATTGTTAACTAGGTGTTGACAATAATCTGCAGCAAGTGGGCAGAACATGAAGACTATGATTAACTTCGTAAAAGCTGTTAAATTTTGATGACGCACTCTGAAGTCATTATTTGTGTTTTGCAGTCAACATGGTCGAGCTTCATTCATACGTGACTTCGATAACTTAATGTCTTCGTAAACAGTAGAAATTCATCAGACATAATATCATTTAAGCTGGCTTAAACAGAGAATTGCGTAACGTTTGTACCTATATGTATAAAAACAATTTTTGCAAATCGATGAATTTCACACGTTGAGCCATTGACTAAAAGATGAATTACGCGACGAATTGGCCTGGCAGATGCAGAAAGTTGGCATAGGGATTTACATTTTATTGAGGTACATCTTACTCACTAACTGCGTCATTACTGGAAGCAGATTGACTGAATATAATTTAATTTAGGTAATGAATGTACATTGTACACATAAATGAAATAGGTATATAAGCCAAATACATACCACACTCATGCTTTGTTTTGCCATTTTAGTAGCAAATAACTAATATTATTTTAATCTGAATCACATTTTCCAAAGCGTCTGTGGAATTGCTGACATCGTTTATATTCGGGCATACTAAATCCACCCCTGCATTAAAATTGTTTATCACTCCTTTTTAGGTAGAAGATGGTGACTGTGTACATCTATATTAAGGTTGAATATAACTCATTCTTGCCAGAAAGTCGCCGCTTGTTGTCAAAACAGTCTGCTGATGTTTTTTTTCCAGTGAACATACGTACATAATATGTACTCTTCCTGTTGTATTATTCATCGAAATTTTGCCGCCCTAGCATGTTCTCTCTAACTTCTATTCTTCCTATTATTGTTTGTACATATTTATTTATTTATTTGATCGGTTTTATTTTTTCCATTCGGCGGCCGAAATATTGCGTTTTTGCGCTGCGCCATTTAGTGCACACAAACACAAGTCACAAGGCCAATATCGTTGTGATGTAAACATCATTTATCAGTGAGATAAACAATATTTGCAAAAGGCGCAGATTCCAGACCTGTTTTCTGCGTGGAATGAATTTGAATTTTGTATGCAGCTCTTTCTTTATTGAAACAGCCAAATTGCTGGCAGCTTAAGTAATTCGATTTAAATTTGTATAGGTAGTCACCAGCACTTTAAAGAAACAACGCTATTCTTATCAGGTATCAAAGTTTCATCTGGTATGTTATAATTTTTATTTTATGGAAAAATAAACCAAACCAACCATTAAGTATTCCATTCATGTATACCTTCGGTAAGCATAATGGCGAAAATATTACGCTCATACATGACGTGCACGTGGGTGAATTACTCAGCTGATTTGATACAAAATCGCAAGTCGTAGTCGGCAACCTTGTTGGCAAATAGCAAATGCTTCAGAATTGATTTGCAAAGTTGGCAAATAGTTTTTGAATGTGAGTTCATTGCTGGTCATTGTTGTTTAAATGGTCTATCGTTACTGGTTGAAGAGATAAAGAAATTATGTTTTAAATTTGCACATATATGTATTATAAGAAGGTAAGCGTGTACATAACTATGACCAAATTATATTACACGCAGTTGTAGCAGAGCTTCAGTGTAAATGAATAAGGAAGCCCGCGGTTGCTGTTGAGCAATACTGAAATCATTACTGAGGCTATTGATGAAAAGCCGCTTTAGTTTGTAACACGTTTGCAAGAGGAGGGTTACGGAAAAAGCATTTGCTCTTGTATAAATAAAGGCCAATTTAAAGTTCAAATGGTTTTTCTTTCAACGTTTGTATGCCATCTGATGATTGCTGGCTTACTGTCTTTGCAATCAATGTTTTTATTTTATTTTTGAAGGTGTGTTTAAGCTGAAACACATTGCTTAGTAGTCCAACGTCCATCCCAAGGAATTCATGTACCTTCTAGAGTCAAACTCGCAACTAATATGGCCGTCTTACTTATCCAATATTGCGAGTTAACTTCCCTATTTAGAGCATATAGGTACTTCAGTCCGAACCATTACCTAGAAAAGCCCAGGCCTTAAACATTGTCGCATAAATATGTACCTCGGCCGCCAAACTTTGAATTAATTCACTTGACAGCATCAGAGACGAGCGATATTAAAAAAACGCACTACTTGACTTGCTGTGCATTGTATAATTTTACAATCTACTCCTATTTAAAATTTAATTCGTCCCGTCTAACGTCAATGGAACATCGATCATTCGTAGTTACTTACCGGCTAAAGAACTCTGGGCATCCTTATCCCTTAATAGACCTTTCAAGTTATCAAGTCTTTTCAGGCAAAGTGCCTCTGTTCGTTAAGTGAGTGTTCTCCGATAATTCGGCAATTTATACGATGTCCCAGAAAGGATATGTCGTGTGTAACGAACCGAGTTATTTAATTCCTCACGCCCAGCGAAAAACATAAGACATGTCGTAGGGTAGAGTGAAGGAAACAACGGATGCATATATTGGCCTTCGTTGTAATCAAAGCGGGCCAATTAAAACCAACAAAGTATAATTGTTCGAGAAATCTTCTTAAAAAAATAAGATGATGGGATAAAGGTCTTTGCGCATTCTGGTCAAAGGCGATTGCGAATAACTTTTTTTATTTTCACATTCACCTACAGACATTATTCAGAAGCCCACTTTGTAAAAGTATTACCTATGGTCTACTGAAGACATTTGGAGCTATACGTAACCTGTGGTCGGTATGGCGAGAAGCCTTGGAGAACTCAAATGCGAATTCAGTCTCTTATGGATTGAAATGGACATGAAATTGTTTAGATGGTGTTTGATTGCATTTCTTTACTTTAAAATATCACTTAAATATTATATTTGTTGATGGATAGACATCCTTACAGTTTTGCTACCAACATATAATCTGAGCTAGTTTTGTAGTCTCGAAGAGTTCAAGGTTTTAGGGAAGATCCAGTATACCTATATAACAGATCTTTACTTGGTTTTTGGACATAGGTTGACTACCGGTAATGATAAGACTGACAACTTTGCAGGATTCCGGCTACTTAATCCAAGGTATTCCAGAAATGTTGGATGCTTCGGTATTTATGTATTTACAGTCATCCGGATGGCACGTAAGCTCAAACACAACATGAGATTGTAGTTAATGCCGCCAATAACATGTTTGTACTAATAAATATCGCGAGACTGAAGCGTGTGCGGCACCGCTACTAAATAAACATTACAAGGTACCTACCAATTAATCGCTGATTAGGAATTCTATACTTAATACCTATTCAAATTGACGTAACAGGTACTTAAAATATACGTACTATACTATAATCGTAAATTAGATAATTTCATATGTTTGTGAAATTTTTTATTATGTGTAGAATTGTTTATCCGGTGACTAATCGTCTCGCATTTCATAAGAACAATAACATAATTTACTGTGCGCTGATATAGTAACTTTTCTAAGTCAATCACAAATAAGTCCAACTTAGTTTTTGACTACCTATCTGGGTGCAAAAAGCAATTTGGGATAAACAATACAAAAACTATTAAATTGGCTTAGTAGAAAACAGAAAGCGAAACTAGTCCTTTTGCAGTAGGTATGAAATAAATGCAATCAACATAAATTCATTGGTGATTATGCTATAGCTGTACATAGCTATATATATTCAAACTTTATGCTTTATGCAAAAAGTCAAACAGTTAATAGATGGATGAACTTTAATATTAAACAAAACAGAATCAACGAACAAGAATTGGCGAATAAAACAATTAAATTCGTCAATAACTAGCAGTTTTGAAGCTGGGTAGGTATGAAGTATGATGCGTGATGAAGAACAATAAATTTTGAAAATATTTACAGCCTGCCTACCTACAACTCTTAACTTTATTATAGGCTTTCTAATTGCGGCCGAATAGAATTTTGTATACACGTAGTTGCATGTTCCATCTGCTATCATAAACCAACACCTATTTGAATATGCATAAACAGAAATACATACATCTGCGCGCACCCATGACCCGATCTGAAAACCAGACAAGAACTTTCTCTCCCCCGAAAAGCAATACCGGCAATCGGCTCGGCGTTGTTTTTGTTGTATCTAAAGAAAGCGCAGCAACAACAAGAACATTTTTATAATACCACATCACTACACTTTTTTCCTCATTTCTAGGTTTAGATCTAGATCTCCGGTAACATCATCAGATCAATGGAAAACACCCAAAGCAAATTGAATAAAAAAAAAAAAGTTCAAAACAAGAAAAAAACAATTAACAACACATCAGCAAATGCGAGAGATTTCCCAAGGCTAACATCGACAGTTTTATAAGCAAGACAAAAGAAAAAGTCCCCCTCGTCATCGCGAAATGGATTTTTTTATTTTATATAAATTTTCTATTGCAAATGGCCTCCCGAGTCCCGATAGGTTAAGGAAAAAGAAAATACGTTCATTATTATTTTGTATCCATCCATGATAAAAATAAGTTACATGCAGAAAATAAATATTTTCATTACAAATATGTAGGTACGTACCTTTTCGGTCTCGGCCTGTGGATTTAGGCTCGCTGGACTTGGCTGGCTACTCATGGTTAGCTTGAGGTAGTTGTAGCTATTTTGTGGAAATATTTTGACGGTTTATGATAAAATTGGAGGGTAGAAATAAGAGAAGTATGCTTTTCTACTTCGTGAATGAGAAATTACGTCTTGGGATTTGGATTATGTTACCACAATGGCACTGAAATTATTTTAATTGAAGCAAAGAATTCAAGAACTTGATGCACTTGTTAACAATCTTTTTTATAAAATGTAATTGCCGATTTAAGTAGGAGCAGTTTTCACTATACTTTAAGATTATATATCGCGAAATATTGGGAGATTTTATGCACGAAAACTACTTATCAATCAAACGCGACACTATTCACTTTTTGCAGGAAGCCATCTTCGTTTTTAGACATTTTTGTGCTCAAATATACAATAATGTACTAAAAGTAAGGGTGGGGCGAATTCATTTGACACTTTTACAGAATGGCGAAAAACCAATTATATGTACAGGGTGGTACATACGCAAGTTGTCGTTTTGAATTGGAGTATTTAAAGTTTAGATTTTTATTTACATTTTTACTAATATTATTGTTTATGACTGCTACCAAATAGCAAATCAAATCACAAAAAAAAGCAAACGCTTACTTACGAGCAATATGTTAAGGGTAAATTTTAAAAAGTGTAGAATTTTTATGGGAATTCTTCTATTAAGGCTGGTACGCTGTTCGAGTGAAATCCAATTTTTCATACAAATTTTTCACTGCGAAATGTCAAAATGAACTTTTCGCATGAAAATTTCACCAGGCAGTACGCTGTTGAAGTGAAAAATAATTGTTCAAAAAGTGATTTGTAGCTGGCGTTACTTAAGGTATTTCACTTGAATTTTATTGTCCGTCGTATTAAATTTTTGACAGATCGGCGTGAAAATTTAATTTTCAATTTCACAGCACTTTTTGGAGAGGGAGTGAAAATTTCACTTCACTCGAAAAGCGCACCAGCCTGAAATTTCATGGCATGATTTGCCCAGCGCAGATAAAAAAAAATTGCATAAGATGGATGGCAGACATTGAGCTTGAGAGAAATCATCTCCTGTGGAGTCGGGGTGTTAAGTACAGTAATTATAGACACTTTGCGAACAGATGCAAATTACCCAAGAATGGCAACAATGCTGCATTGCACCGTCACACAAAAAACACATTCCTAATACTAACTTAAAAGCCGTCTGACTGAAAGGGACAGCACTACCCACGGAAAAATACGTGACAGATGACGTTTTTTTTAGTCGGTTGTTTACGTGGTAGCAATTATGGCAAAACTGTGCATGTTGATATTTTTATAGCGATGTCCTACGGAATAAAACAAAATGGCTTCCGGAAGTTATGAACGAATATTTGTTAATTTATTTTGTAAAATTGATTGATGATTTGTTGATTAATAATTCAATAAATTGAAATTCAGTAAATTGAAACCAATTTCGACTCTCAATTGACATGTTTTTGATTACTGCTGATGCTGAGAAACTGATCTCTCTGTTACATCTCATGCAAAAATGCGCTTGCGTGATGTCTAAAAATGCAATTTAAAATGTTTTGCATGGTTACAGAAATGAATATTAAAGGACTATTCATATAAGTGCGAAATGGGAGCAAGTGAATATTCAAAAATTCTCACATTTCATTCAAATGAAAATTTTTATTTAGTCGCAGCTCGTAGTTGATACCCGATTCCCCCTAAATTTTAAATATGAATCTTTCTCTTTAAGTTTTTATCTGTAAAGGCACCAAGTGACAAAGAACAGAAACAGAAACAGAAACTGAAACAGAACAGAGAGTTTTATCGTTCTGTAGTTAATTCTGGTTCTGTTTACTTTGCTCGATCAGCTACAAAGAACTGAAACAGAAACAGATCCATAAAAACATGGCAGCCGCCTATTCCATCAAATTGTATGTCGTTAGCTCTGACTTCAACGAAAAACATGGAACAGAATGAAATTGTATAAAATTTGGTGATTTCTTACGAAATCTATTATTCTCTCCTCTTCGTCTACTAAAAACAATAGTACGATGCGAAACAAACAGATGCAAAAAAATCCAAACAAAAAAAACCCGCGCCCCACGATAAATTTGAATTTCTGTTGCTGGCAGCAACAGAAACAATCAATAAAGACTTGTTTGCGTTCTGTCCTCAAACAGCCATTTTTCTGTCGCTAAATTCTGTTGCTGAAAAATAAATTTTCTGTTCCCAATTCGGTTTCTGTTATAGGTGTGAAAACAGAACAAAATCTAAATGACTGAATAAATTTTGTATTAATTTAAGACATGGTAACTCTGCAGTCAATTGCTGTCATGAGCTGTTTATTTTTCGCCGCAAGCAAAGTATTAAAATTCACAATGGCAATAGTTGCACTTCACAATTCACATCATATTTCACTTCACAATCGAATCAGTTAACTGTGAACTTGTTTCTGTTATCTCGCATAATTTGTTTATTCTAGAAAAGTCCTCAAATTTCACAACATCTTTTTGAGTAAATTGTGTAAATTCCAAATTCGAATGCCTTCAAATCGATAATACTCGTTTGCCCACCGATTGTGTATCCTCAAGCGAAATTAAAACCCGAGTTTACCCCATCATACCCATTTTACCTTGTTCTTTGTTTATTTGATCATTCGATATTAACCCCGATTGTTTTCTACCATATCGTGCAACTCAGTACTCTCAGGTCTCAGACTTATTATTTTTTCTTAAAAAAAAGACGCAGCAACAAAGTTATTTTTGGAAAAACGAAATATCTAAAAAATTAATTTTGCGCATATTGCACAGACGAGTAAACACTTTGTTCGTTGCAAGAACAAAGAATTTCGGTTTATCCTACGCACAGAAACCAAACCAAGGTGTCTAAAAACGTCGACATTGCTGTGGTAGACGCAAAGCGATTGCAATCTCTGCCGGGCAAAGTAGAATTTTGGAGCTAACGAAGTTTTTGCATTTAATTAGATTTCTAAATATAATTAAGTCGAGTGGATTAAAACATGAAGATTACGGTAACTACATTGACCGACGAGATTTTCGTCTTAGATGTGTCGGAAGAATTGGAGCTGGAGAATTTTAAGGCCTTCTGTGAAGTGGAATCCGGTGTTCCTGGGCCGCAAATTCAAGTTATATTTAATGGACGTCCGTTGATGGATAATAAAAAGTCGCTAAAAGCGTACGGCATGAGTGATGGTGATTGTTGCGTACTTCAGAAGATCAGCTTGAATAGAAGCGCGTCTGGAGCACCAGGAGTGGGTCGAGTTCTAGGTAAGTGTTATTTTAAAACAGTGCGCGTGATCTGTCACAATCTGCATTAAATGTATTTATTGATAAGTACCAGATACAAGTTACCTATCTCATAGACAAATATAACATTAGTCGAAAAAAAAAACAATTTTAATATAAGCTTGTCATGTCTGCTGTTATTGTCTGTCCGTAAAGATCTGTTTTTTTTTTTCACCTGCATAATGTGGGACTCCTTTTACCATTCTTTAAGATCCCTTTTGTTCAGATGTCCATACTTCATAGCCTCACCTACAGATACCTACGTTTTGATTCAATTGTTGCTTAATGGAGGATTCTGTAATTTAGGTTTGTGGGCTGTCGTGGCATAATCCGTGCCACACTCGTATCAGTCAGTACTGACTGGGAATTTCATGATTTTTTAACACAGAATTTGTTTTGGGAGTGTTAAGAGACCTGGGGTCGAATCGCGTCGTCCGTGAACGAGCATTACATTCACGGAATTAAGTTGATTTACATGTGAAACAAAAACAAATTCCGCTACGTATTTCTCGTTCACGGACGACGCGATTCGACCCTGAATGTGGGTTTGTTCTAGAACATTAGCTGAAATTTGTTTAAAAAATCGTTATTACCTGGAATTCTTTCCTGCAGCGCAATACCTTGCAATGTGTTTCAAGAGCCCTGATCCCTGAGTCATTCGCGCCATCATTTCCCAACCTTGAATTTCATTTCTGTCGCAGTTAAAGGATTTTATAGCTGCCTGGCGGTCGATAAAAAATCTGATACCTTCCGGTTGTATTGCCCTTCTCGCAGACTCGCGGGCTGCTTTTGCCACTGCCAAGACTTTCGCTTGGAGGACACTGCTATGTTGAGAGGGGTATCGATATTGAGTTTCCCGGGGTCCATTTTTCCCTGCTGGATAAGGCACTCAAGAAGAGTTTTGAAGATTCTAAGTATGGTGTGATGTAATCCGTGATAGGTACAATGCCAAAGTATTTCTGTAGGAGCGTTGAGTGACCCGCTTCATAACATTTTCAGTGGATGATTGGCTGATTCTTATTATACCTACTGCTGCCAATGCACAAAGGTGCAGAAGAAGGTCGAGGATAGCCTCAAGTCTGGCGGTTGGAGTAGACCTTATCGCGCTGGTTGTTCCGACAGAAACTAGTTTTTGTAAAAGCCTTTACGAAATTCGCATTTTTATAGGCTAATCGAATACGACATAAGAAGAAATGACTTACTTTGGAAACTCTACATTTCGAAGTTAACCGAGGCCTGAATGAACAAACCTCTCCAAGTAGCCCGGTCTTTTCCTAACTGCTTCCAATTCCGTAATACAAGTTGGTTAAGTTACCTCCCCATTTGTGTGCGCCATTTTCGCGAGGTCTTCCTCATATGTATGCTATAGGCGTTCTGTCTAATTCGTCGACGAGTCCTACTCGTTTGCACAATGTAGCTATATGACAAAGAACGTAAGACATGAGCGCTTCTAAATCTGATGAATAGGGTTACGGAGCTGTTAGCTGCAGCATGATTTTTACTATTTTTTGTAATAGCACAGACGTGTGTGGTTTTATTATTCCAAATGCAAGATACTGGGATCTGAAAGGCTTAGGTCAAAAGCGCTCCATAGAAATAAGTCGAATTTGTAGAGAACTTCAATCTCCTTCAGTCATAACATGTTATACATTCATATAGTGGCTGCTAAAATAGTCAGTTCCTTTATGGTACACAAAAAATATTGTTTTGTTTTTTCGATATTCCAGTTGCCTGATAAAACAAATACAAAGTTATGTCTGAGAATACGTTTCAATATGGTGGGTCAGTGTATCTATTTTAATGCGTATAGCCCACTCGAATAATGTGTTTCTTTCTTAAAAATAAACAGCAATAACATTCAGTATATCACAACACAAACAATTTTTATATTTTGTACATAGCAACTGGAGCACCATCACCATTGAGTTCTCTTGATTTCAGTGGAATACGCGTTCCTGGTTCAACACCTCAAATCGCACCACCCGGTGAGTTTACTGTGGGCGACGATGAGGATCCCGCAATGGTGCGACAGATGTTTCTCACAAATCCAGAACACTTGTCATTGCTAAAACAGAACAATCCACGACTGGCCGATGCTCTACTTTCCGGCAACTTGGATGCTTTTGCAAAAGTTTTGCGCGAACAGATAGACGAGAAAAAAGAGCGTGAAATGCAACGTGTAAGAATGCTTCAAGCTGACCCCTTTGATACGGAGGCGCAACGCCTGATAGCCGAAGAAATCAAGCAAAAAAATATTCAGGAGAATATGGCCGCTGCAATTGAATACAACCCTGAGATTTTTGGCACGGTTACTATGTTGTAAGTTGATTATAAAATGCACGACCATGCTGCAAAGTTGTTGGTGTATCCTTTTATGGTGATGGCAATGTGTTGTGTTTCGTTTGCAGGTACATCAACTGTAAAGTGAATGGTGTGCCGGTTAAGGCGTTTATCGATTCTGGGGCACAGACCACAATCATGAGCGCAGCATGTGCGGAAAAATGTCACATTAATCGTTTGATCGATACTAGGTGAGATGTGGTAGACGTCGGACGGGGTGAATTTGTGTTTGAATTTCTTTTTATTTTTGTTTGCAGATGGAATGGAATTGCGAAAGGAGTGGGAACACAGCGCATCATCGGACGCATTCATATGGTACAAATGCAGATAGAGAATGACCATTTGACGTCGAGTTTCTCTGTGTTGGAACAGCAACCAATGGATATGCTGTTGGGGTTGGATATGTTAAAAAGACATCAGGTAGGTGAATTACATATGTATAATTGTATACACATAGATAGCTATTTATAATTCTTCCAACGAAGACTGTGCAAATTATGAAGTATACTCGAATAATACATTTTTTTGGTTATTCATATGTGTATAGGCGTTTAGAAGACTAGAATAGAAGAATACTTTAGAGTCTTACATTTTATTTTAGAGCAGTACTTTCCATGCAAAGGAAGTCAGAAAAATCCAATCTCTCGGTCGCCTATTTGTTTAGAGCACATCGGCCACAATGTAGAAACATTCACGTCTATCACAGAATCCGTCGTATTTGGAATTTGTGATAGTTCTTTAGGGGTTCGTAGCAAAATTCCGAATACGAGGGATTCTGTGATAGACGTGATTATTTACTGTGTCTAAAAAAAAATTTGGGATGACTATGGGTCGTGTAACACAACACGACAAGTTTGTACGAAAGCTTGTTCAAAACTTTATGTTTCATATTTTAGGAGATCATCTTATTGATTTATTTTGCTTTGTTTATGGGGGAATTTGCCAAACTTTAAAGTCAGTAGCATTGCTTTGATTTTCGTCTGCATTCACACTCAATTTCAGCAGTATTTTTCGTCTGTTAATACATGTGGCACTACGTTTGTTTATTGTTATTAGAAGCATTTATTTTTATTTAATTTTTATAACTTAACTATATTTTTAAACTTACTCTTAAGGTTGGCTAACTTTCTTACACCAAGTCGGTTATGGTGCCCTGCTCTGAACTCTGGATTGAATTAGGATAATCTGCATGTAGGAGCGTTGAAGATATCGCTCTGAATGTTTATGCTGTCTAAGACGTTTAATATTAAAGAGTTTGTATTTTGGTGGACCTTTAAAGTCAAAACGAAGAGCGAACTCTCCTTTTCCGAAGGTAGTCAATTGAAATCGGAGCAAGACTGAGGATAGTCTCCGTGGTTGTTCAAAATAGGATCTTGCTACAGCGGTTGGCAAAAGTTATTCTCGGTTTATGTTCTGATACACTGACTTAATAAGCATTGCTGTCTATAATGAGGGTATGTCGAATTTGTCGGGTTTTGATTTATTTGTTCTAACTTCTAAGCTATAGCTTTAATGTAGATAGGGACTTTACCTAACTCGGTTCCGCTAAAAACTTGATAACAACAGAAATTAAGCACTTGCTACGGATGTTTTTTGGTCCTAAGAATGCATTAAGTAGAAAGATCTTGTGTCAAAAAACACTAAGGTAAGATACCCGACTTTTGGAAGAAAAAAAATAACAGCGAACCCTACAAGCTGTAAAGAAAATATGTCCAGGGGTGACATCACGTAACTTGATACAATCGAGTTCAGTCGATACAATCGATCTCTGGCAGCACCAATTTGTTTCGATCGAGGGTATTCGGTTTAGGACAATCGATTGAAACAAATTAGGTACTGCCAGAGCCCGATTGTATCGACTGAACTCGATTGTATCAAGTTACATGCTGCTACCCCTGGTTACAGAGGAATAACACATTAAATGCAGGATTATTTCTGTAGTATTAGATATATTTAATATAGGTTTGCAGGAATAGACAGCTGCTGCAGATTACTGCAAACAAAGAATCCAAAGAAACGCACTCAGTCCTAAAAACTAAAAATTCTTTTTTTTTTCAGATGAACATTGATCTACAAAAGAATGTTCTTCGTATCGGCACCACTGGCACCGAGACTGCATTTCTGCATGAGAACGAACTGCCTGAATGTGCTCGCCTGTCTGGTGGTCCAGACGAAGAAATGGCAGCAGTCGAAGAATCTAAACGAAGTGCAGAAGATGATGCGATACGTAAAGCCATCGAAGCTAGTAAAATGGATACAGGTATATGACAAATCACCACACCCACTCACACTTTACTGATTAATCACACTTCAATTCTTCAATTAGACTCACCATCAACATCAAAATCCGCCCAGCCGAAAAAAGACGAAGACAAATTCACCGAAACTGATGTCAATGACCTAGTCAAATTGGGTTTCAAGCGTGACGATGTCATCGCTGAGTTGCGCAAACAAAACGGAAACAAGACGCAAGCCACTGCAGCCCTCATTGCTAAATCTCTCAAATTTTAACAAAAAAAACGTACACAGGGTTGCGTCTAAATTATAATAAAACACCACCAAAAATAACAAAGACATAACGAAGCCTATCTTCTGAAATCTACCTCAGGCTTGAGCATTTAATGAACCGGAGAAGAATTACAATTGGGATCAGTTTTAGACTATTATCGCGAGTCTTTGGCAGGAAATGTCTCAAAAAAAGACGAAAGCAACATTTATTTACACGATTTCTATTAAATATACACATTCGCAATTAGAGTTCCGATTTTGTTGATATCTTAATCGGCGTGGTATAAGTAAAAGGACAGTGCACCGTATATCAAGTATCAAATTTTGGTATCAGTTTGAACTACATAATTGTTTTTTTTTGTGGGGGGGATTTTTCGAAATATATGGGTTAATTTAATTATAATTTTTTTTCGGGGAAACTGACTGAGTTTAAGTAAAAATAAAAATGCGATAAATATAAATATAAAGCGTGTTTTGAATGAAATGAAATGAATTGAAAGGTGAGTTGTAGGTTACTCTAGACTAGACATGTTTAAAAGGATGGATAAATTGATTTCTTATGGAAGTGCATGCCATTGATAAAGCAAGGTTGCATATTCCCAAAAGTGCGCAAAACCTTTCGCAGACTGTCTAGTCTAGGGTCTGCTGTATGCGAGAGCATTCAATCGCGAACGGGTTTGTTATTGTCATGCGCTTTGATTGACCACCACAAATCCGTGTTTATTATAAGGCATTTCTTGTGTATAAGTATGATGGAAGGACAAGAAAAACAAAGCCTTGCATTAGCTCAATCAAAGCGTATGGTTAGTTCAAACCCATTCGCGATTGGAAGACTCGTGCCTTAAATTGAACACGAGTTTGGAAAGAAATTAGCGTAACAAACCCGTGCGCGTTTCCTATTGAACACGGAAAAGGAAATACGCTTCCAGAACCTGGCCCAGGGAAAAGCTAAGACGAATTACTGTTGTTTTATAAAGATCAAAAGATGGAAGGCCCATTTTGATACGACTGTAAATCAAGAATTCGCCAGTGATGTTTATGTACATGAACAACAACACGTGTCGAGAGTTGTCGTGATCGAGTGAAAGAATATTCAAGCATATCCTATGAAAAAAACTAATGCAGCACTTCTGTAACTCTCATAACTTTCACCCCTATCGAGGAATCCGCCAAGGGGAATAGCTGGCATCGTAGAATACATTCGAAGTGAAAGATTCACCTGTCGGTCAAATGGATGCGTTTAACTCCATCGTAGAAAACTACCGAAGTAAAACTCCCCATACAAACTTTGACATTACAAATACGCAGTACCGCGTTGTTCCATGGTGTCAAAATCAGGGGTGACATCACGTAACTTGATATAATCGAGTTCAGCCGATACAATCGAGCTCTGGCAGCACCTAATTTGTTTCGATCGAGGATAATCGGTTTAGGATAATCGATTGAAACAAATTAGGTGCTGTCAGAGCTCGATTGTATCGATTGAACTCGATTGTATCAAGTTACATGCTGCTACCCCAGCATAATGTTATGTGAGAGTTACAATTACAACACTGTTTCCAGTTAAGCATTTACAACCAATTTTTACGAACACGTTTTTGTTTACAATAAAACCAACATAAGCATTTGTTTGTTTAAGTAAAAAAGCTTAATTTATTACACCAAATATCAATTATATTGTTTAGTATAATATTATGATGGTAAAAACTGTTACCCGCTCACTACTACTACTACTGTTTTAAACAATCCGCAAATTTATTAGAATCATTTTATAAGTAATCATACATAATTCTTGTTTTCTTTATTATATAATTGTAAACAAAAATAGTCCGTGCAGAAAATAGGCGATTACACGTTTATTTCGTGTACGCATGTCATGTTTTTTTTATCTTTAGACCCGATATAACATGACTTGTCTACGTAAAATGTTAAACACTTGTTGGCGTATTTTACTATTTTATATGCGAATTTCGGTTGCATTCATGGCTGGCCTTATCAAAAATAGTTTTAGAATATGTACAGTAGGATGGTGTAGGTGTTACCGATTTTAGAAATCTCACCTAAAACTTCCCATAAATTTGCGAATTTGGTGAGACTTTCAGTTTTACATTTTGCTGAAGATACGCCATCATAATATTTCGATTCTTAATGAATTGAATATAAAAAAGTTAATACAAACTTGATGGTTAGTTTTAATATAAAAAAATACATTATTTTTCGTTTATTTTTTATTCATTTTTTTTTACTACACTTTTGTGTTTGTTTTAATATAAAATTTATAAAAAATCGTTTCGTTTTTTTTTTGTTTATGTTACTGTTGAGGTTTGTTGATAGAAAAATAAAACATTCCTTCGGATATTTATTACAAGGAAGATTCAAATGGAAATACACATTTATTTTGTTTGCAAGACGAAGTAGAAATTATTCATGCCACGCAGCTATACTAAGAAAAGGTTTTTATTTTTGTTGTTTTAAAATGTTTTCCGACTCACAAAAAGCACTAATTCTATTCAATACATTTTATGTGGCGAACAATCTATTATGAATACCAATATGAAATAATAAATACAAAACTTTCAAAATAAGAGAGATAGTTTCGGAATGAATGCATCCAATGTCCTCGAGTTTATGCCTTCTTTTCCTCTTCGATGATCTCTTTGGTTGGCAGGGGATTCTTTTCGCATGTCTCAGTGTGCTTCAACTTGCCTGAATCGAAATTTTCAATGCCGGATATGAAGTTGTTCTGCTCCTTCTCGAGCTCGATTGCTGTAATGAAATGATAACACGTTTTTGAAATATGTATATATGTAAGTTATGTAATAATTAAATACAATCAGTATTATTTTTGTTTGAATTTGGTTACATTTGATTTTTCATGTTCGTTCTTTGTGCATTAAAAAACGAAACTGAAAACGATTTTAGTGCAATTCAGAAGTAGAAGTTGTGACAGTATAATTGAGGTTTGGAAAAGACATAAGGGACAAAGTTTCTGAAAAAAGAAAACAAAGATAAAGCTAACTAAAACGAAATATGTATGTTTTTCGCCTTTTTTTGTTTTTTTTTATGTATGAAGCGCTGCGTTGCGCGAAACCAAAAGAATGCAATAATCGACAACGACGCTGGTTGGAAATATATTAGTTGCATTCGGCGTGTGTGGGCAGTATGCAAAGCTATTTATTTTCAACAATCACTCTTGATAAAAAAAACAATTGTTTTGTTTTGCCTTCTTTGGTGTGCGTAACTCAAAAAATGTATTGTTTTGTTTTCAGTCTGAATGTGAAGAGAATTGGACGAGTATAGAGTGTCTACAATTCCTTAGAGGGTACACTCTGTTGAGGTGAACAGGGTTAAATCCATTCATCCTAGCGTGAGTGTTGAACACCGGAGAAACTTTGCTTACCCTTCCTCTTTTCTTAATATATAACATCTCAGCGTCTTTTGCACAATCATCAACTGTACGTACAATTATACCTAACATACTATGTGAACCTTTCCTCAATAAGCTGGGGTGGGATTATGTAAAAAAAACGACACGAAACCCACTTTCGCATTTCAAAAAACGAAAGAAAACACGCGAAAGCAAAAATTTGCTTCATGTAACTGCGTTCGTTTTCTTTTTTTCGTTCGCAAGGGTTTAAGAAACGGTGTGATAAAAAAAATTAAAGTTTGAGAAGCTGTATATTTCAAATATGTATGTTGTTTTGACGGCTCAGCTGATGGCTTTCAATGTAAATATTTCGTTTCTTGATATTTTGATCGTAACAAAAGGTGAACATTCGATAAATAATTTATATACATTTAACAATTCTTAAAAGGACGTAACCAACAACGCAAACGCAACAAATTATTATGATCGAGTGGATGGAGAAACACAAACCTTTCATCAGTCAAGATTTCCATCTCGAAGATGTTTTCGGATTTTTCTTAAATATACACAATCCTCTGCATCGCTATCATCACTATCGCTTGCTATTAATAAATAATTCGCCGGGATATATTTTGTGAAATAAAAATTAGTCACAACCACAGCATTCGCTGTATTATTTTCGCCAGAAACGAAAATATCTTTAGTTTTTAGAGTTACATGAATCAAAAATAACGAAAACGGCTTTCGCTTATTTGCTATCGCGGCAAATGAAATTTCCTTTCGTTTTCAAAGTCACATGAAGCAAAACGTTCGTTTAAACGCAAACGATTGAACGTTTTCATCTTACAGAATCCCACCCCTTGATTTCAGCGAATTAGTGTGGTTATGGCCCGGATGATCCCAAAAATGTTCCAACTAAATCTGATCCTCTAAAAAAGTAAAGAGTATAGAATGGAAAGGTTCGTTAAGCATCCGATCCTAACTTCAGTGATTCACATTTTCACAATGGCTTAGGGTGCAATTATAGCGACACAAAAAATGCAACCGAACAAATTTCTTTTGCTTTTATTAACCACTTAAATCTAATTGTTGAACTCAATCGTGGTCTTAAAATGTTGCTTAGGAATTGTAAAGTTAGTTTATCAAAAAAAACAAATTATCTTAAATTTTCGAAAAAAAGTACATTATGTATTATTTATTTTTATGTACGTAAAACTTTTTTCGTACAGAAAAATTAATGAATTCATTAGCAACATTTTAAGACCTAGATTAAGTTCAACAATTAAGTTTAAGTGTTTTGTCGGTTGCATTTTTCGTGTCGCTATAACTGGCCCCTTAGACAAGCTAGTATTAACTTTAAAGTTCCAGATAACCATTAAATTTTTCACCTTTACCTCAATCCCCTTATAAAAATTACATAATAAATGAGCGTAAATCAGTTATATAAAACAGATTTTTGTTTTGAATAACTTATCCAACGATAAATGTCCTCAATTTACCTGTTTTGTCAGGAAGTGGATTCTTCTCCTGTGTCTCGGCATGCTTCAATTTAGTGGGGTCGAATGCAGCAATACCCGCAAACAAGCTTTGTTGGGTCTTTTCAGCTTGAACATCTGCGCAAAAAAAAAATAAAGAAGTTAGTCATTCGTTCGTATTGAAATGTTTTTTTTTTTTATTATTATTGTTAATTATTAACAAAAATGAACAACAGAAATCAGGCGTTAAATTAAAACACAGCAAATTTTGAATTGTGTCAAGACATGTTTAAAAATAGAACATGAATGCACAGCACATACGGGTACACTTTTTTTTTTTAATAATTATTAATTGAAGCAGTTGCATTTTTGCTTGTCAGGAATTTCTGTTTTATTTTTTTATTAGGTTCAATCGACCACACAATCAGCACTTTGCTAAAATTATCTGTCCCTTCGATTTACTCAAAAAACACAAACAGGCATGGTTGTTTTATTTTTTTTAAGATATATGATATTTCTTACAATGAACCAGCTTGGACGTTACATTTTGCATTAAAATCTGTACACACTCTTTGCAACTCATGACACACTGTTTTAATCAAACCTTCAGCTGTGGGTAGAGACACTTTTACAACAGTTTCTGTGGGTTTTAGACCAGTTGCGCTGAAATCTGCCACGTCCTTTAGTAAGGACATGTGTTGTTTTTCTTGTTTAATTTCTACAAAAAGATGTTTGTTGTTTATTATTAAACAGTTCAAAGTTGAAAGGCTAGGTTGGGTTAGCTTAAAGCCGGCCCACTTCGCCAGGAATGCTTTTTTTCAATGTTTGTTTAATTTCTTAAGCCTGTCCTTCCTAATGTTATTATCTAGTTTAATATTTATAAAGAAATTGCACTTCTTGTGACAAGCGTAGTTTTTAACAAGAACTGAATATCTTCAACTCCGAGCATAGATATATTCCCAGAATCGAAATGACAGAATAGCAACAACGTTTTCTCACCAAAATTATCACGCGGAATCACACTATGTGTTGGCCCTTTATATTTTAAAGTTATTGCAGAAGACGAATGCCCCCTGAACTCTTACCAAAAAGTGCACTTTACACTAGAATTATCAAACTATGTATATGCATAAAGCTATAAATCAAAATCAATGTTTAGATGAATATTTTAAAATTTACCTTCAGCACTTGGCAGGATCACCTTCTCCTGGGTGCTGGCGTTCTTTAGTTGTTCGGTGTTAAAACCTTCGAGTTGGCTTTTAAGATCGGTAGCTACTTTTGGGAGATCCTTCAATGCTGGTGCAGACATGATGTACTGAAAAAAGAAAACAAAAAAAAACTCTTTAAATACACACGTCTAGAAAACATACGAATCTGAAGAATTTCCCGCATAATAACTAAACTAAGAATAATTCAAACACCTATTTATTATTGCCATTAATCTACAAAAAAAAAATAAACGGCTCGTGGGTGGTGGTATGACGAGCACTTTTCCTCGCTATATTTATTTACAGACATCAGCCCACAATAGGAATTTTTGTACTACTGTAATTGATTGTGACTTATGTGCATTCACATTCATATTTGAAAAGCCGAGTTGGGCAAGAAAAAGCACAAAATGACTATTCAACTAGTAGCAAATATCTACTACTTGACATGTTCATTTTAAATAATTTCGTTGCTCGTTGTTTAAAACGTTAAAGTGGGCAGGCAGCAACGAAAGTGCAACCAACTTCAAATGTTCTTCAAACAGCAGACTTAATGACCCACTAATTCACCAAATATGGGCACAACCGCACGTTTGAACGCCTTATTAATTTGTATCTATCTTTTAATTATGCATGCAAATGTAGCGGCTCTTTAAAAATATCTCGGCCGGTTGAAAAAAGAAATATACAACGTCATTTAGATGGAAACTACACTAGCTGTTATTTTAGTGTTTATATCTACATATCACCACTCTTGTGGAGAAAATATTCTCTTTTGCCTTTTTAAATAGATACAACATTTATACCGAAATTGAATTGCCGTCCTCTGGCAACGATTCAACGCCAAAACACAAGAATTCAAATTGGAATATGTGCATGCATTATGATTGGTAATACGAGTGAAATATTTTTTAATAATAAACTGAAATGCTAATTATTAAGTCCAACCTTTGATTTAAATTTCCGCTCTTAATTTGACGGTTAAGTATTTATATGACATACGCGCAAATTTATATTTTTAGCATTTTTGCAAAGTTATGTATAATTCTTTGTTAATTTTGAATTTATGAATTATCCGCCGGCCTGTGATAACTTTGTTTGTTTAGTTGCAAGCGATTAGAGCAGGCAGTACACACTCTGCCAGATTATTATCGATATATAAATAAATTCCCTCGCAAATTGTTGCGAAAAATTAGTCATATTTAAGTAAATACCTACACCCTGGTATACAGTAATCTTTATTTGCTAGATTCATGCGATAATGACCCATTCTTGTAAAAGGCGATTCGCTTTGTATCGACAAATATAGAAAATTGAACTGCTTGTTTTTTTTAGGCATTAATAGAAAACAAGGCATGAATCTGGTTTTGCTCATATTTAGGCAATTGTAAATCAATTATTCTGCAGTTGTGTTGTGTTGATTGAAAACTTCTAGATATGGTTACACATGACTGAAAGTGCACTGACGGTTTCAATTGAAGCCGGTGCAAAATCATATGATTGAGCTTTGTATGGACCTGTGCAAGGCTGGCAACGTGAAACATATGGTCAAGTTAATTCAGTTTCTTGATTAAGGATTTAATTATTCGCCTAGTTTCGTTGTACACCATCATTTTATTTGGTTGTAAGATATTGAGCTAAAAGCGTCAATATCCGGTTATGACGTTAGTTAGTGATTATAATACTTTAGGGTTGTTCCCCTTATTTTTTGGCCAATTTCGGCAAAATGACAGATATCAAGTGGGGATATATTCTCTCGGAAAAAGAGAATGCAACAAAAAGTGCAGGAACAAAAGTTTTGCATGACTTTTGTTAAAAATATATGCGAGAAAGAAAAGTAATATTCAAAAATAAAAGTCAGATGGTTTAAAAAAAACTACCAGTTTGCAGACGTTGAAAAACACTCGGATTCATATTTATTTTTGCCGACTTATACATTTTTAATAACAAAATTTAGCTTTCAATAAACCAAACCAAAATAAACAGCCAATTCCGATTGACTTTTGAGAGATTTGACAGCTAAAGTCAGTTATAACAAACTAGCCCAAAGAAATTTCTTGGGCTATTTTTTGCAGGTTTTTTATGAAGAGAAAATGTTTTGTTCTCTCGTTGTGGCTCTCTTCTACCCAACTTTTGCGTAAAGGAACGAAGTTTGACTAAATTTGACTAACGTGTTCGAATTCATTATCGTTAGGGGGACAGACCTATTATTACATATTTTTTAGATGTTGCCATATGACAGCTGTAAAATAGTTTGGATCATGAAAACGCCAAAGCTTGCAGCAAACCCAACTATATCAACACATTTAACAAAAGCTGGGTCCTAGAAAACGGTTCAAGATCACTTCATATAATTATCCAAGCCCGGTGAAGTAGATATTAACCAATAGGATATTATTTACTTCACTAATAACGCTACTGTTTAAGTTACCAGGAGAGCTTCTAAAGCAAGTTTCCAACTTTTGCTTGCAAATAATAAAATTGAAGTACATACGTACCGAATGTATAGTCATGGAAATTTATCGAAAATATACAACCACAAACATAATATTGTTCAATGGTTGGCACATTACCGGAAACAAACGTCCTTAGAACGGCAGAGCTACCGCGAATGAAATTATGAAACAAGAAAAGCTTCTTTGAACATTTAGATGAGGTAGGCTACATGAAATTCAAGAGATTACTTCTACTGCTTTTAAGTAACTGCAATCTTAATCAAAAGTTAACATTGTAGACCTATAGGTATGCATCTGGTTAAAGGTCAATCACAAAAGAATTAGGTATTTAGGCTAAAGATAACGTCAAACGAAAATGCTGTGTAATTAGCATTTGTGCATAAAATAATTAAACATAACTACCGAGTACCCGCAAAGCCTAACAGCTGGTGATAGGAAAAGAACGCCAGTGAATATCTATATAAAAAAACAAAGTTGCAAACGCAAGTTTCTGTATTTTGTGTTTGCAGCTTATTGAATTTCCACACATACTGTTTAATGAAAATGTTTGTAAAATCCTTTGCATCGATATTGTCAATTGTTCCACAATATTATCAAAATTATTTTAACAAACAAAAATGAATTTTTACTAGTAAAATATAAATAAAATTACCTATATTCAATTTAATTCCAAAGTCACGTTTCCAACGAAAGAATTTACAATAGTAGGTAGGTAGTAGATACGTGCTTCCCCAGGAATGCTATACTGCACGTGCACACCCTAGTGCACAATAAGAAAAACATAAATGAGATAAATTTTCCACTACTCAATCTCTTGCGAATGTCTGACAAATTCGAAATAAAATAACACTCTTCTTAAACTGTTCGGTGAAGCGTAGAATTATAGGAAGGTACCTTCTATCTATTTGCCGAAAACAAAAATTGGGTGCAAATTAAGTTGATAATTGCTTACTCCACTCATAAAGGCGTTAGTATTTAAAATGTATAGACCTACGAACCTACCTATACCCATCTACGTAATAAATCCCTGTTTATCAAACTTCTTGCCAAGACAATAACAAAACAAAAATATAGCTCTTTGGTAGCTGTATGTGTTACTTATTTGAATTGATACCTATAAAATAATAATTGGACTGCACACACTCTCCCTACACCAACGCAAAAGCGAAAATTAATAAAGTCAACTGTAAATTCAAACAAACAATAATATTCTCTGCTTTTCAACCTACATTGGTTGACTTTATTATTTCTGTAATAAATTCATTTATCATATCATAAAAATCTAAGGTACCCGTTGACCGTTGAGTCATTAATTCGAAAATATCAGTTTGCATCATACTTGTATCAAAGGTAGGTAGGTATGCAAGTTCACATTTCCCTTATCAAGGAGATGACATTTATCTTAATAGCTACAACCGAAATAGGTATTTGCATACAATGCAAGACAGCCTTCGAGCAGATAGGTACATACGTAGTTATTTTATTTACAGATACATACTAGAGTAGACTTCTCCCAAGCTATAATTCGACCCGGCTAATACTATACCATATAAGCACCCGAACTCTCCGCTGAGTGCGTCGCCGTTGTGTTGTGCAAGGTAACCCCTGATGCGTACAACCATATTAGGTTAAATACGAATAGAAATACGTTAAAAGTCAACCTGTAGATCGAAGCCCCCTTTTACGGTTTTGACTCACGTTTTAACGTCATAATACCTACTATAACAGACAATTTACTATAATTGGTAAAAAAAATCTCCACAATCAAGGTAAAAATCAATAACATCAATGGACCGATTTTTTTGTGCAATTTCCATTCTCTGTAGAAGAGTCTGAAATTTGAAATGTTTCTCGTTAACGCTCCAATTTAATCGTGCAAAATCAACCTACCTACATAAGCTCTGCTAAAGAAAAAAAATCAAAAAGAAAACCACAAGAGAGAAAATAATAAAACTGATGAATAAATCATCACCAATCGGGGTCATTCACAGATAAAATACCGGTAACCGTGACTCATATGAGTGCCTATCTGTAATTTGAAAAAATAAAGTCTGCGCTTGAATTTTTGAGGACACACTTTTAATGCTGCTGATGCATTTAGCATTTAGGTAAATTGCTTTTCAATTTTCTTTTGTACTATTGAACAATTTGCTGTTACTTGCGTTCCCAATTAGTAATAAAAAAAAACAAGTTATAGCCATTTCAAGAACAAGAAAATGACAAAATTCATTATCAGAAACAATGAAAAGCGAATGAATAATTTTTGTTCTGTATTTCTTTGTCCTTTCTTTCTTCATACATGTACCTAGTACATTATGTACATACTTCGTCTGTACAAAAAAACAAAATCATCCCACTCAACATATTTTTGTGTTGTATTTTGTACCCACTGTTGGGAGTTGAAATGAAAAAAGGAAATCATTGATATCTTTTAAGAGGATATACATTATGTACACGCATGCACATAGTGTCTACACACATTCTGTATTCTTGATGACGAATTTATATTTCGCGTTTAAACGGAATATATGCAATCACAGTCAGTGGATTCGATATTGGAGTGTTGCCTGGCTGCTGCTATTTGCAGCGAGCCAACCACTACCTCAGCTCGCAAAGTGCAAGCCATGAATTTTAATGGAAATATATATTTCTTTATTCGGGCATTCGCGGAGAGAATTATATACGCGACCGTCTGACTTGTTACTCATTTCAATTGAAAGAACCACAACCCATCTCCTTTGGCGTTATTTACACATATGGTATATGGCCATGGGATTGATAAAAATCGGATTCGGTGATAAATCAGTCCACCACGCCCAAGTTCCCAAATAAACCCCTCATATGAGCAATTGCATGTCTTATCAGAACAGTTGCTTAATATTTTAAGAATACCTACTTTGTGGGGTGTCAAAGATAAGTATTTTTTACAATTTCCTGGACTACCGACTTTCTACAATGCCCGGTCTGTGACCGAGAGGTTTTCTAAAAAAAACGGCCAAAAGAAGAAAGTGGTAAAACAAAGAAAGATAGTTATGTTGGTAGAGCGAATAGTAGGTACGCAACTCTCCAACATCTTTCAATCAATCAACCGACAGCGTAGCATATTAGGAGACAATTCTTCCACTGGTAAGCCATCTATCTATACTAAGATTAAATATGTAATGTAGCTGTGGTAAATGACCAATCCAATAATCAATATAGAGAAGACGTGCAAAATAAAGAAAAATGCAAATTCTTACATCTTCTAAATTTACTCACGTTTTGCAAAACAATAAGGAATTTTATTATATTTGCAGTTTGTCATCCCATCTGAGACTGTCATATGCGGTGCCATTGTTAAAAAGTACGAAAAAAAAATCGGGCTACGCCCACGTCAGACACCCGGCTTTTGTCGAGTAAATATTTACCGTCGCGATTTGGTAAACAATTTAGTGTATTCGATCAAAACTTAAAAATTGCGAAAAATTTAACATACAACAAATATTTAACTAACTAAGCAGGCAGAAACTAAGAACTTCTAATAATGTAAAATTCAACTCCCGTCCCATTTGCGCAAATAAAAATCATATATCATCTCAAAATGGAGTAAATTTTCGTAAAATATCCCCTCTAATTAAATTTCTTTTACTTACAGTATAAGTTTTTTTTTTTGAAGATGATTTTAAACAAAAGACTTTTGAAAAATTTCACTCAGCAAAGGAAAAACGAAAAGTTTGCGGTACAGTGCAGCAGGACGGTTGTCAGAGCGATTTTAAGGAATGAACCCAACTTGAACAGGGAACGTTTAAAAATTAACTAAAGAATTCAACGGAAAATCAGCGAATGCACGTACGTAAACTTGAATCTTGCCTTGGATGAAGTAGAAAAGAAAGTTCAACGTTCCATTTGCCTTGTCGTCTGTTCCGTTACTGTGCTGGTCCAATAGCTTTTGCCGTTCCAGTTTATTTCGTTTGCTTTTGTTGGCTATATACCTAGATGAGTTTGGGCATATTTATGTCGAAATGAGTCACTGTAATTATTTTAATTTTATTCTTTATTAAATGTACTAGAATAGAGATTTGCATTCTACTAAGGTACGTAGAAATTGAAATATTAAAAAACAAAACACTCATGCATGAATAAACACCATTCTTCCGTTCCTAATCATTATTTTATTTAGAAATTGGTGATGCATCGAAAAGGTTCTTTTTGTAAATGCGCCAGCGCCATTTGGCGTTTGCTGTGTGGATTCTAATTTGTATTAACACACATACTAAACAAAAAAATGCCGGCTGTCGAGCTTTGCTTTGACATAAAATAAAAAGGTGCGAAAGTATTGGGTAGTAGTAGCAGTTAGCAGTAGGTATGGAATGAATGAATTACCTTTGAAATGATTGGGAAAAAGGAACATCCAGAGCCAAGACAAGGCATTAGTTTTGTAGTAGATTAATGGATTGTGTAAAGTGTAATAGATTATTGTATGCTATTGGTGAGAGCAAGTGATGAGACTTTTGAAACAACATACAATATACTATAATTAAACTGAGCATAATAACAAAATATTTATTTTAATTTCATAAATCTCCTTTGCAACTTGTTTTATTATTTTAAGCTTGATTGCTTTAAGTTCTTTTACTTTGGATACACGTAACAAAACCAAAACAATTGTGGAATTAAAATATTACCTTCACGTACTGCTTGTTATTTATCAGAAACAATTCAAACCACATAATTTTTTTACCAGGTGTTGTATTTCCAAAAAGGAAATAAATTTGGTCATATAAAACATGCCCTTGTTTTCCTAAACCTATTTTTTATGTCAAAGACTAGTATGCTGGTTTTGCGGTGATCTCCAAATGAACAAATGAAACTTCTACGAAGAGGCAGAGGCAAATAATTTGTGGATTTCCATCAGCTCCTACACAAGAAGGTAAAAGTGACATTTAACATCAGCCAGAGTTTGTAGGTATTTTGTAATTGATTCCTGCTTCAATTCTACGGAATATAAAGATTCAATATTTCCGCTTTTTGAAATTCCATTTTTTCAAAAAATCATATTTTCGCAAGCAATTAATGAAAGTCCCGGACAATAAATGTGTTCGAAAAGAGAGTGGAGAATTGTATCAAGCAGTCTTCTACAACTACTCACTTTTCGCCATCATTTCGTAGAAGCAGCGTACTACGTACGAAAAGAAGAACGACATTTTTCAGTCATTTGAAACCCCCATTCTTATAATGACGACTAGAACTACCTACACAAATCATCGCGGCGGCGAGATTTTTGTTTTGTACTAAATCCAGTTTTAGCCAAAGTGCAATCACACAACAATTAACACGACTTAATGCTCTTCAATTATTGTAATTTTGGCAATGTAACGCTTTAATGGCTGTCCCTTTAATCATGCCACACGTCTAGCTTGTTGTAGTCTGTCGGTGAGCACAATAAACAATAAAAAGAACTTGCACCAGCCAAATCAGCCCGTCGGAAGCAATGAAACATCTTACATCATTTTTTTCACATTTATTACAACTTATTACAGTTAGTCCCAATTTTATTACACTTGCCGATCCCGAGATTTTGCGTGCTGGTGTAGGTTTTATTTGATCCTAAAGCACCACTCTATAACTTCCGATGTTAATGAAATATTTGGTTCAATCTTCAACCAGAATATTACTCTTGCACCAAATCAATTTACAGTTTATTAATTGGTAATTTACAAAAGTACAAGCATTAGAAGATCGCCATGTACATCGAAATTTCCTGCAACATAGAACAATTTATTACACCACACCACCTAGTGTAATAAACCTTATTTAAGCTAAGGGGCCTTCAGAAGGCTCCAATAGAGTAGCCTGCACCAGGGAGATGTGCACTATTACCGCTTTGACACTTGCATTGCATAAATGCAAAGAACGAATATGTACAAAAATGCGTACCTTTAACCTTTTAAAATAAAACCATATTTTTGCTGTAAAGAAAGTGTTTTTAATTTTTATTTGCGTTTGTTTTTTTTTACTCCTTTGTTCTCTTAATTTTTCTTTATATTTTTTGTTAATAAATAAGCTTAGTCCTTTTCAACAAGACAGTTTTTTCTCCTTTTAATACGTTATAATATTTAAATCGCATCAAAAATAATAATAAAAAATTCATTACCTTTCAATATACTTCAACAAAAAACGAAAAACAATACAGTCTATTTTTTCCATTGCAAAAATAAAATAATAATTTGACTTCATATTACTTTTTATCGAAAAGACCCGGCATTTTGTACATAAATCCCCATATACGTAATAGGACATCTGACATATTATGAAATACCATTTGCGGATGAGCTAACCAAAGGGGTGCTATCAGTGCGCTCATGCTTTACTGTATGTACACTTTTTTTTACATATTTCTATTTCTATATCATTTGTTAATGAGCCGAAGTATCTGAAAACGCCTGTGGAAAACATTTTCGTTTCGTTTGTGGAAAAATAATTTAACTTCTGGAACTAAATTCATTTGGTTTCAGCACTATCGCTGGGTTGCCCTCGACATTGATGGGTTAATGTGTTTAGGAAACAACGAAAGCAGCTAGACTCACTGCGAAGCACTGCTGAAACGCAATTTTTACAAAGATAATTTCTCTGCTCAATGATTGTACTTCCAGGATCAAATTGTTTTTTTTTTAATAAACAAACAACTTCTTGACATTTTTGACAGCACAATTACAAATTGGACACTTTTTCTTTTTGGCCCATATTTTCACCGCGCATTTGTAACAGCAGCAAAGGTGCAAGAACCTACTGTGCACAAAAACTCCGTTTTTCGGCTCAATCAAACACGTCATACATGAGCCATAGCTGGAAAAGTCGCCATTATTTTCTGTCGACTGAGTTTGAAGTGACCTTAGTTTACTCTCTTTGATTGACGAGAGCTGGAGCATATCCGGATCGCTAGCGGACGCCCTCACGTTTGTGTAGGCATCTGAACACTCTGATAGACTTTGAACTAGCGGTGATACTGCAAGTGATTCAGTACTAGATGGCGGCACAACCTCAGACATCTGCCTACCTAAAGCCTGCTCCTGTGAATTAAAATCAAATTCTAGAGTACTAGGGATGCAGTTTTTCTCTTCGGACAGTTCAGCTATATCGCTGTCATTCAGTTCATCGCAGACAGTGTCTGAGCTATCACCGCCATTACCAACATTATGATCACATGAAGATTTCCTTTCTTGACTCGACGGAGCCGAACTGAAACCCGAATCCTTTTGGGTATTCTGGCTACCACTTACGGATTGACTTAAAACTAAATCAGCATCAGTCTCAGTATTGCTAGGAACAACATTAGGCTCGTAACATTTTCGTTTTGCTAAAGACTTGTCTTTTGATAGATCTTTAGCGAGTCGTCTCTTTGCTGCCATTTGCAAGTGTTGGGCGGGTTTTTGTTCATTCAATTTGGTATTTCGGACAGAATGGGGAAAGTATCTACTCTCTGCACGGGTCTTGTCTTCGCAATGAGTTCCGTTTGAAGAAACCTTATAAAATTGACTTGCACTGTTATCGTCTTCGTCACTACTACTCCCAGAAGTACTCCTTGATTTATTGCGTGAAATACCAACCACTAACCTACCGGATGTGCCCGTTGATCCGCTCTGCAGAGAACTGCTGGACGATTGAGGCGTTATAAGGTTAGCAAGACTCTGGTCCTGGAGTGGCTTCTCAGTTCTTCTTCTTTTATGCGATTTATCCAACTCAGATGTTGTAGCAGACCGTTTTACGTATGGAAAACCTAAGGGGGATCTGTCCCGTTTGAGTGCTGAACGACTTTTGCGTAGTCGAGGCCGGGGTGGAAAATGCGTTTTACGAATCTGTAAAGATAAAAGCAAATAAACGAGTCGTTAGTTTCCTTCAGTTTAGTTTTGCACTCCCTTCAACATTATAGGTATATAAATATTTTTTTTTCTGATGTGTTTTTTTAATGTATTTTTTGTGATTTTTTTCTCAATTATTGTGCTCTTCGTTTTTTTTTCATTTCATCATGTTTTTTTTAGTGCTCTTGTTATTTTTTCTGATATTTTGTATTCTTTTTCATTCTTTGTGTTTTTTTTCTTATGAACTTCTTTTGTGTTTTTATGATATTTTTTCGGTTTAAATCGTTATAAATTTACATATTATTTGTTACTATAATATATTGAGTGCTTGGAAGTGAATAGGCCTCGGTGGATGCATTTGGGCACGTTAGTACAGCCATTAGTAGTTATTCCCTTCTGGACAAATATTATGCAGTTGAGTGGCAATTAAACACATTCCTCTAAAATGATGCTCAACGATAACAAACACGGGTTTAAGGCTACACCACAACGTTTAATAACAAAGAAACAAAGAAATACATAAATAAACCTACATATTATTATAAATGCAAAAATATCGTTAAATGTGTAACATGTGTAAAAAATATGTTTGTAAAATGAAATGTTTGTACAATGTCATGTGAAGAAAGCGCAAACAAAAGCCATTTTCTTGGAGATGTACCCCGGACATCACTAAAGAAGATTGTGCTAAATGGTGGTATTGAAAGTGTAATATAATATAAGTAGAATAAGGAAAAACTAGGTCTTATAGGAGTGAGAATAAAGCAATATTCTATATCCTTTCAAAGCACCGATCAAACCTTAACCAGTTAAATTGTCTTCGAGATCATAATAAGGGCACCATAACCGTTCACGAGATGAATGACGACTTTAATTACTCAAAACCTATCGAAGTAAACAGTCAATTTATGAACAAAAATGATAGCAAGAGATAAAATATTTTTCTGTACACACTAGGGAGAAGAATAAAGATGAAACTATGCTATCGCAAACGTAACCAGAAGAGTATGAGATGGGGTGCAGCCAAAGATTGCATGGTGATGCTGATGGATGACATTTTAAAAAACGACAAGGCGCTGTTCTCTTGGATTGTGCACTGATTTATCCTACCGAGGCTTTGTAAAAAAGTGCCGACGCAGCAAAAACGGCTTCTGTTCTTATATAACTTCGATATGCAGCAGCACTCCGAGAGCTGATATCATAATTGGCACAAAAGTCGGCAGTTAATATCTAACATTATATCCACGTAACACCCTTCGGTTATATCTCGATGATTGAACCAAAAACTTAATGTACCTCAAGGTGCAACAGCGATGAATCAATTCATCATGTGATGTCTATAATAAAAACTGGGTGTACGTAGCAAGTGGCCATATCACTTGTTAATATATAATACAAAAAACTGTCAACAATTGTCAAACTGATTGCCGATCGACAATCGTAGGGGCCAGACCCTCCTGATCGCGTATCGCATATATCGTTTAGCAAGAACAGAGGCTCAACGAAAGTTTAAATTATTCCGCATGGCTTTTGACTCTAACCCACTAGCATAAATAATTAAATTTGGATAAGAATATCCGCACTTTTTATCTATAATACAGCCAGTGTTTTTGTAACAAAAAAAAACTCTATAAGAATTAGATGAAGGCTATAAAAGGAGAAGTACTTCAGAGCAAATGTACTTGAGGAAGAAACAAGTATAGATTTTTTCAAAATTTATCAGAACAAAATGATAATCACAAAAGAGATTAAATTGGCCTACGATCAAAAGTTAATATATACAGTCAATATATCTTCTTTTTTTGCAAAAAATAAAGTCAAACTCAAACCCATTGACGTATTATAATAGATAATATTTTAGTACGATACGATGCGTTATCCAACACCATGCAACGTCACACAATTTTTTCTCCAGATTCTCATTTAACATACACCTCACTTCCCCAGCATTGTTTACATCACATTGCCAACCAATTCACCACTTAGAGCATTCATGCGAATACGTGCCACAACATTACCAACTGCGATGACGTTACGATGACGCAGTTCACTTTTTGTATAGCTCATAATAAACACCACAAACAACAGCAATTGCGATTTGCGACTTGTGAGAGTTCACGGCAGACCAACTGATATAAATGCCATACAAAACGAATAACCGCCGACTTGTTCAGACTTGTCGATGTGCTTACGTTTTGCAATTTAGCTTTCTCATATTCACAATGAGTGAGTAATTTATTTATTTTTACTTCTGTACACATGCAAAGTGAATACTTCACAAACATTTCAGTTCCAAAACAATTTTTTTAGTAAACAAAACAAAAATAAATAAAAAACAAAATTATAAATATTAAAAACAATATGTTAATACTACGTAATAAGGGGCGATAATAAATAAACAATCAATTACCTGATAGCATTTCTCACAATACCGGAACATTGGATTGTTCTTCTTGTTTTTGCATTTCACACACACCCAATAATCAGCTGCGCTAAACTCGGAATCATACTTGGAATTCGTTTCTGAGGAATCTTCTTCGGTGTCAGCAAAGTCACTTGAGCATTTCGATGTGTGGCATATGGCTGTAGCAAAGGCCGCTAAAATGAAATCCTAAAATGCCAACAATACAGTAGTACATTGACCTTCAGAGGCAGGAAATTTGTTTTTTCTTACATCTGTTCCACTCGATGAATCGTTTGAAAACATATTGTCGCTGTTGCTTGCACTTGCCACTTCATACTCGACCACTTTAATCGTGGTTTCAATTTCCCCGGATGTATAGGATGAATTTGATTCGGTATCACTAGAATCTCGGCAGACATCTATAACAGAGGGAAATAGTATGGTAAAAATACTTGCTTGTACATGTTTCTTCAACAAAAATAAAATGATTGTGTGTTTGGTGATCAAAGAAACAGTTTTTCTATTTGTTAACATTTACTCTTTGCATCTTCTAACAAATTGTATCTTTTCAATGGAATACAGAATTGTAATCTGTCTGAGAAACGAGATCACCAATCTTCAATTGAAAATATTCTTTAGAGATCGCAGATTGGCTTTTGGGAAGGAGTTTTCATGAACGTATAGCTAGTTTGAAAATCAGTGATATTTTTACTGCGCAGAATCCCGTATGAGAAAAAAGAACAATGAGCATTTCGTTTCCAAACGCAAACTAGGTATTTATGTAACATAAGGTATTTATGTAAAACTAAGATCGTTATGAGTCGAACAAAGCAACAAGTGGTTATTGTTTTGATGTGCAATTAATACACTCAAGGCCCAGACAAAAACAATCAAATTACCGCATTCGTTTATTCACTCAATTTCATTCTGGCCGCCTACTCATTATAAGTAGGATGCTTTGGTTAATTAAATCATCATTATATGCATTCCCCATACGGCAATACTGGTAGATAAAAGATGTGAGACTTGATCTAAGCATTTGAACCTGGGCGTTCATATAGGACGCTGGTCGCAAGCGTTTCATAGACTTCTTGGGAATATTTGTTTAACTTGTAACCAACTCCTCTTGTCTGAGATTTAAGTCATTAAAGTAAAGCAATGGCTGCAGTGTTCACGAGCTTAAGAAAACCACTTGTACTATTTGAGTTCTACATTCAAATAGAACAGTTCTGTTTGAAAGAAGATTCGAATCCGTTCGAAAGATGTACCGATTCTACTTTTAAATAGAACAATTTGGTTTAAAAGTAGAATCGGAAGAACTTTCGAATAGAATCGAAAGAAGAATCGAATTATTTACATAGTTGGCCCCCTTGTTTAAACAAACACAACAGTCGAAGGAAATAAATTGGCGGACCTTACGTTGAAACGTAATACCCCATATACGTTCCTGTATACTTTGTAATTTAAGTCGTTTGTCATTGAGCGGCAGGAATAAAATAAAATATTCTTAAACTGTCCCTTCTGCTGACTTTGCTACAAGCTTTCAAGTTAAAATCTTTAAACAAGAGCACTGCCAGCAGCCATACAATTTTGACATTTCGCTTATACAGAGTGTAGTCGGTCAGGAGAAGTTTTAACTGAGTAGATCACCGATTGAAAACACCAACAGATGCACCATGAAGCACGACGGTTATTGGTTATCGGGTGTCAGCTTTTTTGAACGTCTTCTTTTGTTGGTCTCAAAATAGGACTTGGTTTTAGTTAACTCTGACTCGTCAGCCTGGTCGTCTCTTTAGTTTTACTTACATAGCGTTGAAAGTTTTTAATAACTTTACAACATTTTGTTTTTAATTATGTTTTAGACGCATACGTATTACATGATATTCCTACTGTTGTTTAACCTGGTATCAAAATGTCTGTCATCTTATTTGCGCCATAAAAAAATTCTTATAGAAAATTTGCATCATCTAATACAATTAATTGTAAGTGCCTCTTCTTCTTTCTGTTTTTAACTGATTTAGTCCCTTTAAAATTGGTTGAGTCTAATAATGAATTATTTGAACTATATCTACAAAAACAACGAATAACACAATAAATAACTTGAGAGCTTTTAAAAAAAACTGGCTGGTTCACAAACGTACACATTAAAATAATTTCTTTTGCTATGATTGACGTACATATGTAGCTAATCGTATACGTGGCACTGTTACTAACAAATTAAACACAGACCTTTTACAGTTGTCGTGTTGCCTCAAAAATTATGAATCAAGATAATGTAGTTATTTGCCAAACTCAGGTTCCCACACATAAGTATGGACTATCAACCTTACAAAACTGGATTCAATATTTTGTATCCTAGATTATCGGCCCTTGCGAGGTATCCGTCGGAACGGAATTTATACGATTCGGAGGATTTTTGCTTCGAGGTATTCTTCGGAATATTTCTATGACATTTTGTAACGCATATCGGCGAATTACGTTGAAGTGCGATGAAGTGCATTTTTTTTTCTTCAATTTTTGACAGCTAGGTTCCGATATCCTCCGACAGAAATTGGTTGCGGAATTTGTTTACGATTTGGATTTGAGCCTCCGACAGAGTATGCGTTGCGGAGAATTTTCCGTTCCGACGGATCCCTCGCTAGGGCCGAATATTAAAAAATCACTGCAAATATTTTTGCTGTATGTTACCTACTTTAATAATAATTTAACGAACTGTGTAGGAAAAACAAAATAACCCTCTGTTGGGTGCCTGCCCATGTGGGAATAGAAGGTAATTAAATGGCCGAATCTCTAGCAAGAAAGGGAGCTTCAGGAACTTTCACAGGTCCTGAAACATTCTGTGGAATAAGGGGGTCACACTCAAAGAAGAAATAAGGAAACTGAGGGCAAAAACCTGGCATACGTCAGGCACAGAAACACTGGGGCAATTAAAGCCGAAAAATATATCAAGCTAGCAATAATTACATTTGTATCCTAAAGGGCTTTCTAACGCGACATTGTAGACTCAAAGATTCTGCGATGAATCCAGTGAAATCCGAGAACATGTGCTGGGATCATGTGGGGCATTGACACACAAAATACTGCATGAGAAAATACCTGTCACTGGACCCAGTTCTCATCTTTAGATTATTAAATTAAACTGGACTTAAGAGAGTACTATAGGACGGATTTTATCCGACTACCTATCCGGTAGTTTTTAAATTCCCTTAAACAATCGGGTATTCCATACCATAGACTAACTCTTCTCAAGAACTCACATGTAATGATCCTTCGGAACTTAAAACCCCCAAACTATGTAATGGCACTAGACTGCATATAAAAACGTTGCATACAAATTTTATTGCAGCTTTTACATTCATTGGGGTTGTAATATTACTGCCGTCCTTACAAAAAGTAACAATTTTTTGAAAAAGTACTTTTTAATAGAGTGCCACGCGGACGAAGTCGCGGGTAACAGCTAGTTTTATTATAAAAACCCAACCATATTAATAAACACTTTTTCGGCGAGTATTTATGGGTATGGCCCTTTTTAAATTTATGCCCGGAAATACTAAAAACAATTTATCAATGTTTGGCATAGATAATTCGTGATTTTTTGTAGGTAATTCTAAATTTTTGATTATAATATGTTCATGACGTAAACTTTGTAGCTTTAGGCCACCCAGCTAGGTATCTACTTGTATCCAAGAAAACCCTTGACATTGGTGCCTCCCTAAATACAATAGGTACATTTTGCGACAAAAAATAAAAAATGGAAACATGTAAAGAAAACTGTTACTGCGCCCATTACTTTAATAATGTTCTAATCAATTTTGTTACCTCTTGTGCCTGTTCTTCTAATTAGTACGTCTATTGAATAAGATTTCCGCTACCATTTATAATCTATTTTATTCCTGGTTGCTGCTTATCTTCAATTTTATAAAGCTCTTTCCATTCAAAGTACATATACTGCAAGTATACTAGCTCCAAACTTTACACACACAATTCTAATGATTGGGCAAATATTGTGTATGTTGTATGTGTACCTATAGGCTAGTAGTGTTTTGATTTCCGACTAAGGTTGGTTTTAATCATGTTGCTTGATATTATTCTACACAACACCCATCTTATATAATAACAACACAACCTTAAACGTTCATTTGAGCCGATTTGTTCTGCACAAAAAATATATTTATTCAAAATTATGAATAAAATACTTGTACATTTTTTGAATTCACTTCCAGTTGCAATTTTAACAGAACAATTTTCACACGACAAAAATGAGTGAAATTCCAATCAAAAACATCTCGATTCTCGACCCACTTCATTCATATCATACTGTATAGTTCCTTACATCAGTAAAAGCAAAATTATACGAAGAAGCATGTGTTCCTCGGAATTTGGCATCAATTAGATCGGAACAGACTATACTAGGAGGAAACTCTTTACGACCTTCACTCAACAACAGTATGCAGCAACCAGTTCTGATGTGTAGAACTTTACGATTATTTTTAAAGCGCATAATCGCAATAAGAAAGAAAACAAAAGGCAGATCCACTCACTTCTCAAGGAGCGATAAAAACCACCTATTTGATATTAATAAAAAAATATATACATAATGTATACATTCACGTGACACGCGTCGTCCGCGCTCGTATTCGTTCCAGTTCCAGCCTGCTAGTGCCACACTGCCACCACAGCTAGCCAAAGCGAACATTTCTCAAGTTCGGACGGATTCAATCAGTTCGAATTTGGACTTGAACGAGTTTTGACGTGTTTGCGATTTACGGATGACACAGATATTTACTTTTCTTTTAGGAAAAATCAACAATTACTCTTGCAACAAGTAGGTATAATGAGTTATTACATTATAAATAAAAGTCAAGTGTATATTGTTAAATATTATTATGTAAAATGTATGTATGTATATACTATACATACTGATAAAGAAAACTCACCCGTTTCGCGGCAATTGAAGCTGTCATAAAATGCAGACGAATCGGAAAGTTCATCGCTATTCCTTTTTGGGGATTCCTCTGCAAGTCGCACATAATACCTTTCATATATCTGTGGACCATTTAATTTGGTTGAGGACGTTTTTGGGATGATTTCCTCGTTTTCACTCAGCCGGCTGCAAAATATTACTTCTTCTCCAGATGTTTTACGTTGTGGGGAAGCTAAAGCTACAGTATTGTGTTCCCCGTTGTTCATTTTTGTGCGCCATGTTTTATTCTCTTCTACTGCTGGATGGGGTATAAGCGACGATTGTTGAGCCCATTGGTTATCTTTCGTTGAATAATATTTCTCTTTAACATCCGCCCCACAAAATATTTAGTAATTTCGAAATGAAAATTCACTATACCTGTATTTATATTACGTGATACACTCATTTTTATAACAAATTTCTATTTAATTTAGGCACTTTTTCGTATTGAAAATTATGAAAACTTTGGATCACTAGATGAATTATCAGCGATAATAAAAAATGAATATGGTCGGACTCGAAATAACGCAGACTTTTTACCTCCTTTCCAACACGTAAGTCATTGGAATGCACGCGGCTTGGCGCTTGTGGCTACCTCGTGTAGAGATTTTTGAAGGGGTATGGTTGTGACATGCGATAAAACATAGAATGAGGGGTTGGTTTGATCGTGTATGTATTTTCCCCTAATTAATGTAAAAAATGTCATATTTATTAGTTGGTGGCATAAGATGCATTGTTGAAACAACATATTGTTCAGGTTTGGCTACAAATGCGAGGTGAGAGGGAAAATAATGCGAATCATCGATTATGGCAGAGTCTTTCAAACTGCATAATAATCAGAACTCTACACAAGGGCAACTTTAACTAGGGTGTAGGATTGGGTTTGGTTCATGCATGGAATATGCTGACTTTCTGGAAAATGAAACTGGAACTCTTGTCTAAATAGCGTAGGGAAAATGAAACTGGAACTCTTGTCTAAATAGCGTAGTAAAACTTAACGATGAATTTCGGACAGTGGTAAATGACGGGTATTTATGGGGCGTTTACATGAACAATATTGAGTAGATAATATTTTTATTTTAATTAACTGGCACTGACGTGCCAGGTAAGTCACGATTTTAAAAATATGTGAATGTTTTCCAAATTTTGTTCGAATGTCTTACATTTTTAAAAGAATAGCTTTTAAAGATAAATAAACCACTTGAAATTACCATATGCATTTAAAAAGAAGAAATAAGGAGTATTAAAACAATAACCCCCGTATTAATAAAGGCTGTGTTATGTCAGTTTTTGTGTGTTTATTCAGAAAATAAACATATTAAGCTGTACGAATAAAGAAAGAGAACCGGTGTTCACGAGATAAACTGAGAAAATTAATTGTAAACATTGTTTTCAGTCTCAATTGGCCGCCATATTGCAACATTTTGACAGATTCGCAGAACGTTACCAAAATTATTGCGCGAGTAGGTATATTAGATACCTTTATGTATGTACCTTGCCTACATGGTTCTCTTTACCAATTGAGCCAGGACAGATTGCTTCAGTAACAGACAACTTGAACACTGTACAAATTTATATTAAATTTATGCGAGTGAAAGTTTAATAAACATATACCTGGAATTAGAAACATATAGCTAGGAAGATCTACAAGAAGATAATGCTATTTCTGATCAAACAAAACACAATGTTTATTTTAGGTTTTAAATTGCCAACATATTTATAGTGCCAGTCGATTTGTCAGTTAATTGCTTAAATATTTTATATTTTCATATTCACCATTAAGTGCGAGATTTCGAGGAAATATCTTGGTTATAAGATTTAGCTGGTGTTATAATTGAAGCCATAATGAGTACCACTCCTTATATTTGGGTCAAAAACAACATTGGAAATATAGACGTCACATGCCCTAAATAACGTTTAATCCCTTACAGTCCTTTATCATATCCATATAGATCATCGATTTACATGCCATTACAACAACAATATGTGAGCTTTTCTTCCAGATAACGAATCGCATGATTTAAAAATTTCTTTATGAAATGTTTTGGATTTACTTCAGAAACATTTCATATGCATTTATATAAAAAATGTCTACAATTTTTCACTGGTCTGGGCACACCATAATTTATGCCAAAATAATATTGTTTATGTGTTACATATTTGAAAATATAATTTTTATGTTTCTAAAACAAATATTGAAAAGAAAAATTATGCAAAATTGATTCAAAGATGTAACTTCAAGTGAAATGTGCCAAGTGTTTCCAAACATTGTCATTCATATTGTGACGTAACTTGCCCCGAATGTTTGCAATATGGCTTGTCGCAATACGAAATTTGTCATAGCCTATAATATCTGTTTTGCTACTCATAATAAAATATGGCTAACACCCCGACTCCACAGGAGATAATTTCTCTCAAGCTTAATGTCTGGCATCCATCTCATGCAATTTTTTTTAATCTACGCTGGGCAAATCATGCCATGAAATTTCATTTCATATCGCAGCGACACGAGAGACTGTACGTGAAGTTTTTTTTTTTTTGACAAATAAACTATTCAACTGTTTGTTTTGTTACCATTTTAAAACAACTACTTACGCCACAAACCAAAATCGGCATGAGAAAACACTCAAATGCGACAAAAAATGATATTTCCAGAAAAAAAAAAACAAGTATCTGTCAAATTCATGTCAGACATCCATGCCAAGAAATAATTGTAGAGAGAGATCGCAGACATCCAATCATGAGATAAAATAGAGTGACTTTACAGGACATTTTATCTCATGATAAGCATTATGCGAGAAATTATCTCCTGTGGAGTCGGGGTGTAAATGATGGCATAAAATATTTTTTTTTTTCAAGCAAATATGTGCCATTGTCATTTTTTGAAGGCAATATTTTCCATAAAAATAAAGACAAGCCATGTCGGCGTTCGTATTTATAATCTACGGAATGGAATGACACTATACCTACGACAGGCCTGATCAACGTAAAAATAGGAAAGAGAGATAGGTAATAGGAGTAAATGAATTTAACAAATAAATCTAAATAAAATATGACGCATTTCAGGTCCATGAGGCGAATTAGCTAAGCAGTGGTAACATGCTGTATTAAGTAGTTAGTTTAGTGATTTAACTAGGTCTTATACATATGCAATTTTTTCTCTTTACAAATAAATCAATTTAAGTAAGATTACTTTAATTTTCAGTTAACTTAAATCGAAGACCATTGGTATTTCAAGTATAATTTAATTTTTTAAGTACATTTTATATACAGTATAGTAATTGTGTATTTTATTTGCCATTTCATATTGTTTTAATATAATTACTTCTACCACTCCATTATGTTTTGTTTATAATTTGTTTTTTGCAGAGTGTGATTTATTTATTTTTATCCGCTGTGGATCATTTTCACTCTGATTGTAGTATTCGAAAAAAAAACTAAGTGGTTGGTGTAATTGGCTAAGTACCGGTACCACTCATTAGATGACGCTTTCAAATGTATTATGAAGGCGGTGCAAGTCTCAGCTAACTAATTTAGCACATGAATTATTCAAAAATGACTTTGAATAAAACTCGTTGCGCAATTTCCTTATGTCGTTTTCCATTGGGCAAAAAGAAGTGTTCGGGAGAGTCCGGAATCGAAAAAAATCACTTCTGAAACCGTTCCATTGGCACACTTCTGGTGATCCTGAGAAGAGAAATTCGCTTCTCGATTTGAAGTCAGAATCAGAATCCACTCAAGAAGCACTTACACAAGTGTAATTTGTGTATTTTATACAAGTCAGCTGACGGCAGCCGTAGATTATTTTTTGGCATTTCACTAACACATTTCTGCATTCAACCAGAAACAGTTTTCTTGTTCCATTGGGTTTTAGAATGAGTGAATCCCCGAGTGAAACCAATGGAAAACGACATTAAACTATTTTATTATTTTACAACCGTCAATCGGTTGATAGTAGATCTTCGCAATAAGGGTGATTATCTTCATAAGGGATTTGGCCACTACACGACATTCATTTCAATCTGAAATGTTGTATTGATCATGCGTCTACTTCAGTTTGCTTTATTTTGAGATAGGTGTTATACTTGTTAAACACGTTTATATCCAAAGATGGGGGTGTGCCGTGTGGGGTGTGGGCTACGGTTGGGGTGAGTAAGATTGAGCGAAAGGGATATAATCATGAGATTATGTGAGTTTTCTTTGGTTTGAGTTGCGTTGTCAATTGTGATTTGTGGCTGTGGGTTGTGTTTTGTTAGGTGTTGTGTGTTGTTTTTGGGACTGGGAGAGGGGGAGTGAGCAAAGCACTAAGGCTGAGGCCACTGAACAATGTCCACAGTCCACTGAGCACTGAGCAGAGACAGCCGAGACCCGAGAGCATAAGATGAGCTCATATTAATTATATTTTTGCGTTATAGCCTAGTACGCTGCTCGAGCTTAATTTTAGCTACCATACAAAATTCTCTCCAAAATTTAGCTGAGCTAAATTTAAGCGAATCCCTTTAGCCGAGTGGTACGTAGCTCGAGCTAAAAATCAAAATTTTGTTTCCGAGTTTCCTTCATGTATCTGTCAAAATTTAGCGCACCCATTTAATGGGTCGGCACATTTTGTTCAAGCTAAATTTTGACAGATTGCTCTGCTCTGTTGTTCTGCTGTGTAAAGATGAGCGATTTTAATGAATACATCGATGAGGAGTACCGGGAGCTAGAGTCTTTCATTTAAATAACAGAAAAGTCCTTAGAAAAAGCTAGCGATGGTGGTGGAGCAACATCCATCGACATGAAGACTTGCAGATTTTGAATAAAGGGAGGTTTTTTCAAAGAACAGCTGTTTTTTGTGACATTTATCCACAGGGCTCTCTATGTCAAAATTTAGCTAGGATTTTAGCTGATGTTTGGAGAGAAAAGTTGGAGAGCAGCTAAAATTTTGTTTGGCTCGAGCTGCGTACTAAGCTTATGTAGGTATTTTATCTGGGTATTATACCATGTTCCACCAACGTGATTTAGCTAAATCCACTTGATTTAAATAAATCGTCTTATTAATGATGTGATTTACCATACATTCTCGTGATCACTAATTACGTGATTTATACCTGTTTAATTTTTAATTACGTACAAATCCACGAAAAATAAAATCGAACACACAAAAAATGGAATCGAACAGATACAAATAAAATCGCAGCTTCAGCTGTTCACGCAAAAACAAACTGTCAAAAAATTAAAACTGAAAATGCAGATAGTAATAGTTTATATCTTTTTTGGATTTATTCTGGTAGACATAAATTCTATCCAAAGCATTTGAACTCATTTTAAATTGTTGCGGGTAAATTTTCTTTTGTACTTTTATATGTACGATATTGAAAGTTTGCCAACTAATTTCAAATGTCACACTTAAACACTTAAAAGTTCGGTGCATGGAACATGGTATTAGCTTGTGTTGTATGTATACCGAAAATGAAACAGATACCGTAAGCCGGGGTTACTTTGCACCGTTTTTTTGAGTTACTTCGAGAATTGTAAAAAAATTTATTAAAAATAGCAACAAATCTTTATATTTATTATTTTATATTTGGGGCATGAAGGAATGTATTTTTTGGGGGAACAATAACTTTCAACATTTCATATTCCAATTCCAGCCGAGAGAACATTTGCGTATGTTTTGCAACTTTTTAGAAGTCGGCCGTCCGACACCGACTGCGCAAACACTGCGCCGTTTGGCCACCAAACTTGAAGAGTATGGGAAGAGTGGCCGTGCCGAAAATATCGCAGCACACACTGCGCGAGCAACAACCCACAACCATCATCTCTCGTTTTGGCGATTTGTACTGGCCCGCAAGATCGCCCGATTTAACCGTTCCAGAATTTTTTTTGTGGGGATTTTTGAAATCCCGTGTTTACGTGAACAAGCCCAAGACCCTAGAAGCCATCAAGGACAACATTCGACACGAGTACGAGAATCTGAAAATGCCATAAAACGAGCCCGTATGGCAATCAATTGTGACGTAAACGGAATCGAAGTTTTTCATTTAGGAAAAAAATGAGAGCCAAACAACATCGGATGACTTCTTTTGGCCCACCCTGTATAAGCCCTGTTTTGTATTAGCTTCTATCTTATCTAGATATCATCCCAGATGGGAGATAAAAAAGCAAAAACTTTCTAACTAACACTTAATCAAACGCTTTAAGAATTTCCGATTGACTCCAGGGCCCTATTTCACCAACCACTTTACACTTTTCTTTTTGCAATTTTGCAAAAAAATAATTCCTGCAAAGTAAAAGTGCGATGTGTTTCACCAAAAATGAAAAGTTTTCACGACTTTTCATTTTGCATTTTTTCAGACTTTTTTGCAAAATGAAAATTATTAGTGTTTCACCAATTAGAAAGAGAACTTTGCATTTTTATCGTGTTTTGCAAATTTGCAAAGGGGAAAACATATGCGCGTATGTTTATATATTTTATTGCACCCAAGACGTAATATAGAGGAAGTTTTATTGTCGGAAACTAACGTCAGTTAAGAATTTCACCTAAAAACGTGAAGTGAATCGGGGCCTTGATTACTGACAAAAAGGAAAAATCCCACGATCTTGAGCACTGTCCGCACTCCGCAAAAACACTTACGATTTTCCAATCGCTGGAACTCTATAATCTACATTCCAGCGGATTTACGAAATAAAAGTGGGTAATGAAAGAGACAGGGAGAGAACTAAAGGAATTACGTTACGATACGAAGTTACGATGCGAAGAGCACACGAAAGGTAGGATCCAACGAATGAACTCACAAAACACAACTGATTGTTAAATTTGTCTTCTTTCTGTGGTACTTCGTGGAAATTCATTTACCAGACATGATTTCAGTTCACTACGAGCGGTCGGGGTTGCAATCGGTTACGTTGAATAAGTGTTCGGGTGTTTTCCGTCGCCTTTTCCAGTCGAAAACGAACATTTTTCTTTGCTATTTCTAATTGTGAAAGAAATTTAAAACAAAAAGCAAGCGAAATGTGAATTTTTTAAATTTTACTTTGCCAGCTAATTATAAACTATTGTTTGCTTCGAAATCGCGAATGATAACGACAAGTGCACCCGCAAACAAAAAAGTTGGAAACACACACCCACATACCTACACGCAACAAATATTTTTGTATTTTTTTTATTGTGGTTTTCTCTTGCGTTTTTTTATACGAATTTTAAAAAGTTGCTTGCCTCGATTAATTCACAAGTGACGTGAACATTATAAAGAAAAAAATATTTCGTTGTTGTGTGCGGAATTGTTAGTTTTGCCGTGACAAGATAAAAAAAAGTTTCAGTGTAATATTTTTTTTTGTTCTTACTCTATCATTTTCATTACATTTTTTGTCTAACTGTTTCTGCCACTTGCTCCTACCTACTTTTACATCCTATTGGAATTTGTTTTTGTGCTCATCTGCAACACAAACTAAACACTAATCCCTGCCTACGTTACGTCGAAAACTTGCTGATACGATTTACAAGGAAATACTTTTTTTTTTGCTTTTTTGTTCGCGAAAATTGGAAATCTTTTGGAATTCCATCATTTCAACACACACACATAGCTATATACTGGATAGTGTACGAATGGAATACCGCTCTTACTCTGTTAAGGCCTTAAACCATCGCACAAACACCGACATCAGTTTAAACGTCAAAAATGTTCATAAAGTGGATAATTTCCAGTTGCACAATTTTTTTTTTCGATTTTGAATAACAATTTAACAAAAATAGTAATTACATCCCATAAATAATTGAAGAAAAAGTGAGAAGAATTTTCGTTAGATCTCGTACCATCTATGAGGATGCATGTTTTCGTTTCTGCAGCAAAACTATCGTCATCGTCATCATTGCAAAAACAACAATACCACTGATCACCATCATCATTTTCCAGCAGTAGTAGTAGTGTTCTCTTTTTTAAATTTTGTGTGTTTCTTTGTTATTTAGTTCGTTCTTTGGAGCGTTCAAAGTTAACAACAACAAACAAAAACAAGAAAAAAAAATACACAAAATTGTCAATCTTTCTCTGAAATTTCATTTATTTTACTTTTTCTTTCTTCCGTTTTTTGCTTTGCTTAACAAAATTTATTGAATTTAATCTGAATATTCATAAAAAGTTTTCAAGGAAAATAATATTCATTTGGTTTTTCGCGTTTTTCTTCGATTTTGCTTCTTTTTTTCGCGTTATTTGCATGTAAATAATGAAGAACGGCAAAATGGGTGGTGGTACGCGTCGTGGGCTCGAGCCGCTCGAATTCGAGGAATGCATAGTGGATAGTCCAGAGTTTCGGGATAATTTGACACGACACGAAAAGGAATTGGATCACACTAGTCATCAAATCAAGCGGATAATCAAGGAGGTTAAGGACCTAATGAATGCGGCTAAAGGTGAGTTTTTGTTTTGTTAAGTTCAATGGCTTTGTATAGTTGGCCACTTGATGTTGATTTTCTTTTGGTGTGTTATTTTGTAAGGAATTGCAAAATGTACATTGGTATGTAGGTAGTTGGGAATGAAATTTAAGGCAACAGGTGATAGTCAGCAATGCTCTGTTATTGGAAATAGACTGGTAGTGGTTTTCATGACCTTAACTACAAAAAAAAGTTAATTCTCTAAAAGGTTATTCAAATAAGGCAAGCATCCGGCTAGATTTTATTTTGTGAAAATCCAATTTAAAGCAATATAGATTTGATATTTCGTTATAGCCGTGTTTCGAATAATGGGCAATTGCAAATTAAAATAACATTACGTTGTGTAAAATCTGTAGCCGTGCCCGAAGCCTGTACATAAAACACCGGCGGATAGGTAGCCACTTCGATTGTGAAAATGGACAGAAAAAAGTGTTGAATTTACAGGAAAAAGCTAATTCGGAAATGTAGATGTCTATACCTACAAACTCTGAAATAGACCTTAAATGAAGAAACATTACAAAAAAACAGGGATCCAAAATTTTAGAACTGCTACATGTAAAGAGTTAAAAAAAACTAGCTCGTCAGCAACAAAATAAGGGAATTTTAAAAAGATTTCTTGTATTAAATTAACTGTTCGTCTTATACTGACTGCTCAACAATAAAGGCCTACAAAGCTAAAAGAAAAATCGCCGCTTAATTGAGCACTTGAGCAGTAGCACATTGCATTTGAAAGGTGGCCGAGATTTACCAATCCTATTGTGTTTATTAGATAATGTTCAGATGTTTATAAATTAATTTATAAAGTTTAACTAGTGATTAGAAAATAGAGCACATGCGTTTCAATAATAATAAAAAAAAAAGGCAGAATCTGAGAAGCAGAATAGGGTAAATGACACCACATCAAAGGGCCCCATTGAAATGTCGTTGCAATCTTAGAGAGCTGATACCCGATTTTGTGACAATATCGCTGTAAACCTTGTTCAAAAGTAACCATATTTTCAATAAATAAACAAATCGCGTAGTTCCATGATAAATTGACTACGAAAGAACACAATTACAGCAATTTGTATTTTCAAATACCTACCTATGCACTTAAAAGTTCTGCTCTGAATTTTCTCCTAGAATTGCTTTTGACGATTCGATGAGACAATTCCTTACACAACAACCTTTGTATAGGAGTGCATACTACAGCACTTGAGTTACTTGGGAGACTGATCGTTTGAGTCTGTGCCATCCAATTGTTTCCTATCATTAGGTCCATAAGCCTGTGGGAAGGTTAGCATAGTCGAGATGTTTGTGTTGGGATGTAATCCATAATCTAGTACATATTATCTGCTTAAATCCAAAAGGCACAGTCACTTTTCTCAGGCAGACGTCCTAATAATGACTTCATATACATTTTTAATTCCCCATCATTCCAGTCCGATTCCATGATGAATATTAGAAAGTTTGAGCTACCTAAATTTTAAAACCATGACTATAATTCAATATCACATTTGTTTCTATTGGATATTGTATATTTTATGTAAAGCGGTGAATTAAAAACACAAAAATAACTACCTAGGTATCGGTATGTGGTTTTATTCTGTTAATTACATCAATGTCGAGAACTTTGTTTGTCATCGTATGTGTTTAAAAACCACCCTATCGCTTGCACAAAGGTGTTTCATGATTTTGCATACACATTATGTGCCTGAGTAAATCTCATCCGGCGTTTGAGTGGACGTATTTTTCAAGAAATGTTCTTTTCACATCGTTTTGATACTGCTCCTAAAAATGTTTTTAAAAGTCTCTCTCGTAAAAAGAAATATATTTGAAACTACATATTTCACAAAAGGAAAACAAAATCAAAACAAAGACACCATCGCATTTCAGTAAGCAGGAAGAAAAAGCAAATGTCACGCGCAGCGTTACCACAGCAGGCTGAATGCTGAATGGAAATAATATTATTGTTCAGATTCAGGATAAACTACTTTGATGTGATTCGTTTCATGCTCAATGTGAACAGTTTTATTTTTGAACACATGATGGTGCATTCGTGACTGAAAATGTTGAATAACTGTCTATATTTAAAATGGTGTTTTGTAAAAGTTTTATAACCTACTTCTCTACTTAGATGTGCTACAGTTTGGGGTAAACCTTCGCCTTACACTTGCGTGCGCAATTTAGGGAAAGATATTCGTCTATTCTTTGGATGGCCATTCTATAAAATGGATAATTTTCTGTCTAGGTCAATGTCACTCGTCACTGTATAGTTCGTAGAGTCCGCATTTAAATATTGTCTATGGTCTGTTAACGCAACGAAATAAATGAGCAAATTAAGCGGCGTTAATCTGGGTGGACCTAGGCCTCAACCAATAAATAGGGCGGTCTTTGTTCTTGCCTTCAAAATGAGCAATGTTTTTCTTCATTCACTTTCGTTGTTGTCCTTGTCAATTGCCCAAGAACAAGTGACTGGCATTCTTCGATTATATTTTAGGTCTTAAGAGAGCAGCACACGTTGTTCTTTGTTAATCTGCATTAAGCATAACCTAACGTTGTCCTTGTCATGTGCTGCTTTTAAATTAATAAAATCCTGGCGAGACTGGTAGTGGTAGTGTGAATATGTTTTCTGTTGTAGACGTTGGTCACGTCCACGTATGGTTTTAGACGTTCACATATTACAGCAAACAGGATTATGAATAAAATGTTAGGTAGACTGATATTTCTATAGAAAGTGCAATTAAGAAGTTTTCCTTTCTTGTGGATCGGGCAAACTGTGCTAAGGCATACTTTTCTTTCTTGGCAACAAGGAGTTCAAGCCATCTCTTACAGGCTTCAAAAAATCAGCGTCTATACTGTCCTTTACAGTAGTCTTAATTAACTTGAGTTTAAATATTGATATGTGTTGTTTTGGTCGGCATTGAATGCCTTTTGTTCGCCATTGTGATAATTTTACAAGGTCTAAGGTACTTCTACAGGCCTATGTTTGGGCCTTTTTGTCTGATAAGCTCTTTTTTTTCCTGGTTTACCCCTAAACTTTCTCATTTGTCTGCAAAGGCAGGCTTTTTCAGTTGCAAGTTGCAACGCGAGATTACTTGTCGGTGGTGTAACAACTAAGAACGTTCAATAATAACTAACAAATGACAAATACTTCCTTACCATTATTCAATGATTTTTTCTTATAGAGCTATAGATACTTAAGAATATTCTGGTCGAACCAAGCAGCGTTACGCCAAGTTTGTAACGTATGTCAATAACTTTGTTATAGCCCATTATCTTAGTTAATTATTCTCCCGTATGCATAAACTTGTTAGATACTATAAAAAAAAGGCGGTTTGAGTTTTGTGAACATGTCACTGCTTAGCTCATTGGTTTCTGATTAAATGGCAAAACTAACGAGCCACATCACAACAAAAATATTCTAACCTAACAAACATCGTAATTCTTTGGTATAATATTTCACGCTGAATCGCATCCAGCCGATTGCTTTAAGTAAATAAACAAATCTGATAAACGAAATTTGTCTACTCCATTAACACACGCCCCACATACCTACTTATATTATGTTATCGTTCATTTCTTCTTTTTATTCAACTTCTCACCACATGGAAACTACGCTATAAATTCAACGTAGAACTGGAGAAAATCAACAGAAAAAGAGAAACACAGAACCACAGAACCGCAAAACTGCGCAACAAATGATTCTCCAATTTCCTCGAACACTAACTATCAGGAATAGAATATCTCTAGATACTTTTTATCTGTGTTTAATTTTATTGTTATACGTTCGGTTTAATTTTTTTTATCGCATTTGGCATTTCTATCGTGGCAAAAAGAAAAGTAGCGTTTTCTGTTTTTTTTTTCTTTATTGTTTTCTCTCTTGCAATTAGATTGCAATTTCCAGAGATTTATTTTTAAATCAAAGATAAAACAAACCCTAACTTGAAGCAATGAAATGTGTAAAAAGGACTATCTATCATGTCCATGGATTCTTAGGTAAAATTCCAACTTGCCCATTGGAATGGAATGTCAAAAGATACGTCTACGTACGTATTTTCAAAGTAGTGATTATTTTGAGAAGAGAATTCAAGAAAAATTTAAATAAATAAATACGCACATCGTTCGTGCATGTGTTTGTTTCTATACAAATATGGTTTGTTTACGAGTTCAAGGTTGATAAGGGTAAGATGGCGGGGAGTTTTCGTGCCGGTTTTAAGGGTACAAGTTTATCACAATTATTTTTGGGCGATATCAAAGAAAACACAACCATGAGCAATAGATTTTATGGGCATGTTGTACGTGTACTTACCGTAATAATCTTATCGCGGTGTTATATTGAAAAAAGTATTCGATCACGAGTAGGACGGATTTAATAAGTTTAACCGTGAATTGATTCGATGAATGCATCATACATAAGTAAATCTAATACTCGGTTGTCGTTTGCAAAGGAACGGTTTGTACGTGTACTCAATATTTAATGGGTTTTTCATCCGCCGCGGATAAAATATACGTATGCGCTTCTTCATCCGAATCTGGAAGTGACATCTTGTTTGATATTTTATTAAAATAATCAGTTTGTATAGGGAAATATCTGATGGACTCGATTTTAATAAAATAACAGGAGATTGAAAGCGTAGAACTAAAGAAAATAATATCCAACACATGCGTCGGCGCAGTGGCTTAGTGGTTTGTGTGTTGGACTACTAAGAGAGGGGTCCCCGGTTCGAATCCCGAAAGAACCAAATTACATCTATAGGTTTTTTTCCACTGCGCCACCTCTCGCGAACGTCTGACAAACATCCGAGAATAAAACTGTCATGAAAGATCTTCTCAATTAGTTTTAATTTATAGTTTTTATAGTTTTAAGCAAAGGTTAGCGAAAACAGCTGCCTTAGACTTGAGAACTGGGGTAGCATAGTCCTATTTGTCGAACTTCTCGTCTATGCCGTCTGTGTCAAATGTATGTGTATATGCTATTCATATTCCAATGCCTGTCCAATCTGTTCTTTAAAGAGCAGAGTAGCTGCTTTGAGCTAAGGTTTCACTTTGGTCTAAATTAATTGATTTACAGACGGATAATTTTTCGATATTGGACAAGGGGTCCTGCCATTTTATTTCCGAATTGACTCTGGCATCAGGAAGATGCATGAATTCCTTGAGATGGGTGAAATGGTCGTTCGCTTAAATTTTTGGTACAGTTGACAATGAATTTTCTTTGTGAAAGTAGTGGCACAACAACGATTTTGTTTTCCACACAATATTTTGTCCCTATCTTCATTACGAGAAGTTAGTTTGTGCATTCCGTTTGCTTTGGCTGCTTTTTCAACAGATAAATACCGCCCGACGTATTGTCTAAAGCCACAGAATTGTCTAGAAAGAAACAGAGGGTCATCTGGTTAGTTATTATTTACCCTAGAGTCTTTTTCGATGGATGATGAAAGGGCTACGACCATAGATTTGACAGCCAGGTATGGCAAGTTGATTTCTTCCATGAACTTAAGGCTTATGATATTATTATTTTCGGCGACTTCAATCTATTCAAGCTACTTTGGACTCTATCAGATGGTGAATCTCTTTCATCGCTTCAAACCCTCACTCAAGTAAGGAATGTCTCTCTTGGGTGGGATGGCATGTTAAAGTTTAAGTCAAGTTAGTGGTATTTCCACCTGGGTAGGTAGTTGGATCTTATCTTTTCTGCTGACCCTATAAACTCCTCTTTTTTGTAGTGTCCTATAGCCTTCACCCACCACTTCTTCTTTCTCCTTTCCTAATATCTTCCGGCTAACGCTCTCTTAAGGGAAATTACCTTAGAAATGGAATTCCTTCGAAAGGGAAGTAACTTTTACATATTCCCAAACGCTTTGAAAGTATTATATATGAAACTTTAAGCTTTCAGTGCAAGTACTTCATTTTCTTAAAGGTAGATCAACAACGAATTCATGTCATCTGCACTGTCTCACTTCGAAAAGTCTGCTTTCGGCTTTAAACGGTTTGCTAAAATGTATATAACTTCATACTTGGAAAATAGTTTGTATGTAGGGCTCGGTACAGTTTCGTTCTCTCGTCTCCTAATATTGGCCAGTTTGGGTATTTCTCTTCTCTTCATCCTGACATGCTAACGATACCAATTTCAAACCCATTTGCTCACAACATGATTCCAGTCTCTATCTGGTGCCTTAAAAACTGCGTATAGAACTTAATGTCTCCTATTGTGAATCTATCACATTCTCAAGTAAGAGCAACAAGTCTCCTCCCCGAATTAACCTTATCTTATCTGTGCGGCGAACCTATATCTCTCGTGCAATCGTCCTTCCTGGTATTACTTGAAACGGTAGCCGAATCCTACCTCATTGTCATGACCCTCACAAACTTTTTAACTTAAATACCCAAAAGGAACGCAGCCGACATTATTTTCATTCGACGACTTCACTCAGGCTCTGTTGCACGTCCATTGCAAGCCTCTTTACAACTTTATCTGCTTAACCACTTAATCTTGTATTGTGCGTTACTCCCATCTCTTTTATCTTTCAACCCACTGCACCTCCTTTGGCTATCCAATCTCTCGTATGCTGCGAAAGCTTAACTTAAAATTTACTGTGTTCGACTTCAACCGCAGCACTACCATCCTAAAAGTCCATTTATTTAAACATAATTAGCTCCATATCCTAGTTGTAAGTTTCAGAATAAATTTAAGTAACCCTAATAAGTGAGGAGTTTTGCCTTCAATTATTGAAACATTTTGGAAACTTATTGCCAGCCTTGGGTAGATACAGCTCATTTTATCGCATCAGAAGTGTAAATCTGGCCAATACACTTTGCTTTGCTTCGTTCCAAAGTTTTCCATTTTTAAGACCTTCAAAATACTAGTCGCCTAACCTTTAGCCACGTCTGTTCTGAAAAGGCTAGGCATTGTTAGCAGACCTTATGAAAGTCTAAAGTGGCGATCTTATATTCAGCTAATCGTCCTTCGATAGGCCATAGGTTATTAATGTGATTAACAAATATCATCTAGGGAATCCTTCTTGCTCGCATCATTTTAACATTTTTAGACAAAAGTTTGCTGTATGTTTGCGCCCGAATTTGTACTTTTTTTTTAATTCGGAAACGACGAAATGGTCTTGCGTAAACACATATCTACACATATTGTAAATGAAATACTTTTCCCAATAAGCTTTTAATTGACTCTAGATACACTTTCCACTACATTTTTTTTTTATAATCAACACGCGCTAAAGAGGTAAAAGAGGACTACTCTTATAGTGTATACACAGCGCGGGCATTAAGGAAATTGGGATAAGGAAGATAGGATATTCCGATGCACATTGGTTTTAAATGCCTGCAAATTGTACTGAGAAGGAAACACAGATCTAGGTAAGGCATTCCACATTCGTGTTGTACGGCTTATGGAAGAATCTCTATATTTCATAGTACGACCGAAAATATTCTGAATGGTAATCTGATGGGCATTCCTAGCATGACGAGTATTGCGGTTGAATTGTTGAAGGGGCGGAATGCAGCTGGCGATTTCGGTTGAGCACTGTTTGTTAAAGAAGCGAAGAACAGTGAGAGACATGCTACATTTCTGCGATGTTCAAGCGAATTTATTGAATTCGCGATACTCGTGTCTCCGATTAGTTTTATCGCCCGATTTTGGATCCTATCCAGTAGGTGTAGTGTGGTTTTTGGCGCACCAGACCAGATATGAGAATTGTACTCAAGTTTGCGGCGAATGAACGCCTTATAAATATATATTAGCAAGATCAAAAGGGGTAAAATATTTCTTGCACCGTTTGAGGAAACCTAGATATTTCGCAGCGTTCTTGGCGACTTTGTGTATAATATGGTCATTCCAACGAAGGTTGTTATGAACACACATACCGAGAATGGAAAGTTTTTCGGTTTCTGTGATACAAGTGCCATTCATCTACTATGTTTCGACTTATCATATTTTAATAACAAGAGCGACGGGCGATATTTATAATTTTTGTTCCCGAGGCAGGTGGAAATCTTCAAAAAGACACTGAGGGCAACTAAGTTATGACTTATCAAGCAATTTTTTTTATCACGAAGTTATACACGTTTGGCAGGCAACGCTCCGGCGGTAGTGTCTGCACGTTCCACAATTTTAACGCGGTTGATAATATTATCGGGCTTAGTCGAAAGGTTTAGTTCGTAGACGCCGCAATAAATTTGTTTCATGATATTTATAATTTAAACTAGCGGACCCGACAGACGTTGTCCTGTATGCTTTTTCAAGCCGTTGTCCTGCAATTTGATGCACTGTGTGTCTCCATGCAATGGTATTGCTCCATTTCCAATGTTGAGCAATTGCTCGGAGAATGATAGTGCCAATGGATCGTTTTGTAGTTGAACTCTTATATTTGTGTTAAGACGTAATGTACAGACATTTCGCCATAGATATGATTGTTTTATACATGCGTTGATTTCGTAAGTGAATGCTTGTGTGCCATAGTGCATTCATCCCAGATAATAATTTTGCATTTTTGCAAAAAAAAAACCGTTCTAAAATACCCACAATTTGTCGCTCCTCCATCTCCATCATCACCCATGAAGTAAATTTAGATAAATTTTGAATCGGTATTAGGCATCGGCATTAAAGAACCAATTTGATAATACACTTGGCCCTGAATCTTAAACGTTGATTGAAAATTGCGACCATCCGCATTCTGAGCGATTTTGGTCATTTGAAATTGAATTTGCGAATTTTACGCAAAAACAATTTGGATTGTGATGTAGCTCCAGCCAATAGTGCTTTCAATGGTTCTGGCGGCGAATTAAATGGTGGCAATACTACAACTTTTCCAGACGCGCAGCAGAAACCGGCCGATTTACCTTTGTATTTGAGTGCATGACAGTGTTGGCATTGTTTGTTCATAGCACCGATTACAATTTGCGAATGTGACGAATAGTCGATGTCCGACTCATATTCAAACGCAAGGCGAAGAAGTGATGCACGTTTCAATGCGCGATACACTTGCAAACGCTGTTGTTCACGTGTTCTGAATGTATCGGTGACTCTTTGACGGGCCAGTCTTTGTCTTAATGCATTGGCTCGAAGACGTTCGTTGCGTTGCTCTTGATTTTCATTTACACTTTTGATTACAGCTTGGTTTCTTAAATTTTCATTGTCCGTCAATTTATCTTCCGCCGATCTATTTAACCGACGGTTCTGGACTATTTGTGAATTCGGAGTACGTCGACCAATATTTCCTCCTCGTTCACTAAGACGTGGCATTGTTGTATGTATATGTGAATATAATACACTTAATATTCACTGAAATGCGGCACCGTAAATTTCAAAAGGCTCCGTACAAAAAAAGCGTTTTTTTACAATTTTTTTTTAATATAACATCGATTTTTGGGGCACTGTGTTTGTATGTTCCGTATGAACACTATGAACAGTGGAGTGTGATATTGTAACAACTTTTCTTGTCTTATATATTCCAAATAAATATATCAACTTCGTATTTTACAATAATTCGCAGTCACGATTCGGTTGCTTTTGAAATACATATAAGATTTTAAATGCAATTTTTGTATGGGCGGTGCCACGCCCCTTTGTACGATTTTGACCAATCTTCACAGGAATACTCCTTGGCTAATACCCAAGATTATGTGTATATTTGAACTCGATCGATTAGGTGGTTTTCAAGATATAAGATTTTGAATGTTATTTTTGTATGGGCGATACCACGCCCCTTTGTCCAATTTTGACCAATCGGCTTCTAAACCATCCAGGGCGCCACCCAAACTCATACAAAAAAATGTATTCAAATCGGTCCAGCCGTTTAGGAGGAGTTCAGTGACATACACACGTACAGTAGAATTATATATATAAAGATGAAACTTTACAAGATTATAAGCTTAAGACGTGCTTATAATTTCGTATTATTGGACATTCGCTGTAACAAACTTCTCGTTTATAGCTTATGTAAGTCCAACTTACAGGAAAATCAAAAAAGAGAACGAATACATTTAAATTTTCAAATTGTTTCTGTAAGTTTCTTACAATTACTGATGTAAGGAAATACACTATAGCGCTGAAAACTGTAAACATTTTTATGATGAACAACAACAAAAGCAAAACAAAACTTCAACACTTTTAAAAACCATCAGCGGAAGTCGTACCAAATACATTTCATTCACACTTTGCACTGAAAGTAAAAATTAATAAAATTGAATTAATTTGAATAATAATGCCTGGCAAAAATGGATTAAGATTGACATTAACTTCCCATTCTCTTTTGCAATTTAAGTATCACACAACCCAAAACTCTTTAAAACAAAAGTAGGTATTCTATACCTCCATCGCTGAAGAAATGGAATAGATAAAGCAAAACGAGAAATAGTTATTTACGTACTGTACGGTGTATACAAAGTGTCAAAAGAAACACCAGGTGAAAGGAAGATGGCAAAAATTAAAACTAGCTTTGTTTTCAATCATTCATACTCAGCTCTTTAAGTCGCATCGTATCGTAACATATATATAAAACACACATACGCACGTCCATGTACTCTTTTCAAAAGTGGGTGCTCCATTTTTTGTTTGCAAAATCAGAGCATAAAGCTAGAAGGTCATTCCAATTTGTTTGCCTTTATTAAAATAACTTTCTTTTGTGAATCTATTTTGATTTCATTCATAGGTTAGTTTTGTTTTTTTAATATTCACAATAGCTTTCGCGAATGTGTCATTGGTGACCATCAGTTTTGCAACTTTGTCAAGCAAAGAAAATATTTCGTTGGAACTGAATTTAAACGGCCCTGCGACGAGTGGTTTCGAATTTAATCATTCAAAATGTATCACTGTATTTGATACTGATAAGAAGTCACTCGGTCGGGTGGCATGTACATATAATTAGATAGAAACTGCACATAGCTACAAGGTCTATGTTGGGTTTGCTTAAAGTACACATAATAACAACACTTTGATTGTGACAGCAAAGTTAACGCCGATCGCCGACAGCGTTACACATTTGGGCAGCGATTTGTGTTTGTTAATTTAAATGACTTCTGACGAGGGCGGATACGGTCAATGTCGCTGGCTGGGCAGACAAAAAAAAATCACATTTAAAATTCAATGCATATGCTTATTAAATCATCAAATAGGAATTTGTCAGATGACTCAGTTAACAAAAAAGAATATTTTTTTTTTCTACTCAATTTGATAATAAATTTTAGCAGGGAGCTGCCAGATTGAATAGATAGCTGATTCTGATTTGTTGTTAAATAATGCAATCATCAGATATTGCCGAAATATTACTTGAAACAAAAAGATTAGTTTTATAGATTATTTTTATTAGGTACATGTTCACTAAATGTATTATTTTTTAATGAAATAAAAAATATACAACAAATCGACTATAGCTTAAGCGATTGCTAATATCTTCAGCAGTCCATAGAGAATACTGTGAGAAAGTTTGACATCAAAGTTGTTGCATCAAACAAGCACCACAGCTGAAATTCTGCTTTTGACATCAGAAAAATCAATAACACCAACTTATCATTCAAACTTAGATCCCACAGGCTACGGGAGCTGATTGTGAAAACTTACCAGCGCCAGCGTTTCTGCTTGAGAGAGTTTTAAAATTTCACGCCGACTGTAGCGCGTAGAAAATTCTGTAATTTTCGCCACATAAAAAATGCGCCTACCTCTTATTCGAAAATGGGTCGAAAGACATTAATCCGTGGGACCAGGATTATCGAGAATGGTAGAAAACAGGGAGATTGTTAATCTGTTTATGAAGATACCTAAACTTTTCGATTAAATATGTAAGTCCCACGAACGCGAGGGTATACATTTGAATGATATTATTCCCAAACTAGCTGACCCGTGCTCGCCTAGCTTCACCCGCCGTTTATTTTTATAAATATGTTCCCTCCCATGGACATTTTTAAAAGCAATAAAAAGCAAAACCAAAGACAATAAAAACATAATTTTAATAACTACTGAAAAGTCTACACAAAAAAGATATACGCAAGATTATTTGTTCCCTCTTACCCACCTCAAATGTCGGCGAAAAGAAGCAACACGAATTAAACAACTTGACATTGACACACGAACCCTACCCCAGCCCATTTCCAGACTTTTCCCAATGAACAGCACCCGAAAACGTGTTCAACCTGAATGTATGCGCTGAAAAAAAACGACTGCCCATTGAAGTACAAAACATAATGTTCACGTTAGAGCTCGCCGTAATAATCACACACACACTACTGCAACGATACTCACTGCTGCATGACTGCTGACAGTGGTATCCACTGAAAGAAAATTGTGGGCGATGTTTTGAATAATTGTTTTGAACATTGCTCAGCTTCAGGACAACGCAGGAGGATGTTTAATATCTTAAAAGATTCAGGAGAAAATTTACTAAATTCACCTATTCTTTTATTTTTCAATCCGATAAGCCATTACTGAGCTAGGTCTGTATAAACAGAATTTTCCTAACATATATCCGGTTTTTTTGACTATTTTTTTAAAACCCAAGTTATATTCCGGGTTAAAAAGTATCCTAAAACCCGACCTAGAACATAAGCAATCACTATGCCAAATTTCATCAAAATCCGTCCAGTAGTTTCTGCGTGATGCGCGGTCAGGCATTTTTTATTCTACAGTTTTATTATATGTAGAGAAGAGAGTATAAATGCTATCTTAATTAATAAACTTAAATGAAATAAATTCGACTGTAAAGTTCTCTTTTGTTAGTTGAAGTTAACCATTCCATCTAGCATTTAGTAGAAATGTAACAAATTTAAACAAAAGTCAACTTGTGCTCGCTATTGTGACTCAATCTTGTTGTTTCCTCAAGGGGGAGTTCCGAGTTATCGTCGTTGTTAAAATGTTGAGATTTGAAATTTGAGAGTTGTTATAGTTTTCGTTGTTAATAGGAACCATACCGATATTCGACTGCCCGAATAAACTTTAGGTATTGTATTCAGAAACAAAAATTTAATACAAGTGAACAATGCACATAAAGTGTGGCAAGCCTGAAGTTTCCGAAGTAATTACTTACCTAACAATAAATAAGATTGGATTTGACAAATGCCACTTTAGATTTATTTTAATCAACTGTGTTTCCAATCTAACTATTTCCTAACTTAAAGTCAATTGAGTTGATTTTTTGCCAAAAGTCGTATCTAAAATGTTTTATTTGGCAGCTCCATCAGCTTGCTCATTTGTGCATACTGTGTAAAAAGTTTATTGGATAGGAAGTAAAATATTTTAAGTATTTTCCTCAATTTGTGACACGTCTTACCGTTCTATTGAAACCGAACAAACTCAATTATGAAGGCTCGGTACAACTAAGTCGCTCACACTCCATGCCACCGCAGCAATATTTTTAATTTACCGCGAGGGATTAAAAATTTGGATAAACTTTTACAAAAAACACCGAAATCTATTACTTTTTGCTCTGAGATCGATGTTTGTTCGTTCCAATAACGAATATCAGAGGCCTGGACAAAGGCAAAATCCCGAGAAGACATAAACAATATGACATTTCAAAACTAAAATATGAAAACTTTACGCAGCCTCAAGGCAACGTTCTTTTTGTTTATAAATCACGTTTTTTCGCGTAAGGGCATTGTAGAGGATGCGTAAAGTTGAGCAGACTCTACGCTGGGTTTATAAATAAGGCTGTATGTTTTTTTTCTATCCGGTAGAAATAAAAGTTTACTTTAGTTGAGTATTTTCGAATATTCGAAATAAGCTTTCTTGACACTACTTTTAAACCCGACAACTCATATCATAGTTTTTCTTATTTTCTTTTAAAGTTAAAAAAAGTAGACAATGTATTTTTTGGCGAAAGTGATTTTAATCATGAATATCGAAGAACTGTCAAAAATAGCACCACAGTTTGAAAGATCTCTAGTTTAAAAAAAAAACACTCTCTTAGAACATAATTTACAAATTCATAACATATCGAGAATCAAATTAAAATCTCAACAATAAAACTAAAACTCTTCCGCTGTAAAACGTCAGACATCGTCGCCTTGAGCAAAAATCCAATAAATTTTAATTTTTTTTAATAAAATTAGCACACATATTAAAAATACTATTTTTCATATTACAACTACACACCCAAAATTAAAAAAAAAATTACAGTTACCGGCTTCACTACCACTGTCTTGCAAAAGTATACGTGTACCTTTATTAGTCATGTTTACAGCTCTTCACAAGTCGACGGAAAACCACCTCGACTCAAGATCAACCTTCTTTCGTGCCATTTGACTCACCAAACAAGAAACTTGTCGTCATCAGCATCATCATCAACGCCAGATCAGAATATACATAGATATTCCCCTGGATTGTTACCATTTAAGACATCCGCAGGTGGGTGTTGCATCTGTATATGTGGCGGAGATTTATCCCATAAAGCAACTGTACCACTTACCAAGCCGAAAGAAAACAAAATTCAAATTCGGAGAAAGAGACTACGGAGAGGAATTTATTTTTAATTGCAAGGAATATTTTTGGCTATGCCAACTTTTTGACATCATCCAAGTGAGTGAGGTAGGTCCCACTGAACAAAAAAAAAACACACACAACAAACGCCATAGAAAAATATAGGAGATACTCGTGTCTGATAGAAATACGATATGATATCATCATCATCGACACGTATAGCCATATTTTTGTCAAAATTTAACATGGCATACATAGCTATGCGTCTGTAGGTTGTTTTTCGGTATCCAATGTGTCACACCTGAAACGGTAGCAGCAGACGCATTCGATCGGTAGGTAGGTACAAACATGCTAACTCGCAATGGGTAATACGTGCGGTGATGGCCTTTTTACTGCATTTGGGTAACAGAATTGCCTGCTATCTCAACTCTCAAGTTCGATATAACTCATTGAACCGCACCTAATTTCTCATTGAAGTTGTTTGTTTAAAAATTACACGGATGATGTTTTCACTGTGGTGTGGCTGATATCAATTTTTATTGAGATAAGATAAGGCGGGCATTTATTGTGATAACGATACCGAATGAAACAAATTACTTATTATTTGGCGCAGACATTCTGCTCTTTTTTTTTTTGTAAAGTTTTTATATATCATGCATTCGTAAGAAATTTCATTGGTATTTTATATTGACGCTGCTGCGGTTTTTTATCGGTTACGCGTTTTCTCCTAAATAGAGGCATTACGGCATAAGAGGAATAGGTATTTGCAAGCACTTTGTTACAAGGAGAAGTTCGTACAATTTGGTCATTCGGATGACATGCTGATATAATAGTCACGGCCAGATGGATTAGCGGCGGATAACAGGCAATTACACAGGAGGACAGGGTGGCACAGTGCCATTTGCATTTAAAATACAAAAATACTTCAGAAAAAGTATTGTTTTGTTGATTCAATGAATAGAGAACATAAGACCCACTTTATCGTTATCAGCTCCAAATTAAAAGCCGACTATACTTTGGGCCAAATTTGCACGTCATAGTCACGTCAGCATGTCATCCGGACTACGCGTTTGGATGACCGTCTTATCATAGCTCGCAAGTCTGTAACTTTAGAATTCTCTGTCTTTCTTCCTATTAATCAAATATTGTACTCTTCTAATAAACTTTGTTTTTTTTTTATTTCATTTCAGGTGAGTGACATGTGACACAATCTAAAACTCTCAAGTAGTATTCACTAGTTCACAGTTGGCAAACGTTCTTATCATGTTCACGTGTTGCTTTTTGACATTACATGCGCTCAGACACCGTTTATGAATATGAATAATTCAAATGGCCGGTACTATCGTAGAATTGTGACTGTCGCAAATTAAAAGCCAACGAATAACACGTTAATCACGATAGAAAGGTATACCAATATGCATTTATTATGAAGCAAATATTAGAATCGATCATTCCTCCGATCAGAATATCATGCATTAAGGCTATCAAGAGTTCACAAACAGCCAGCACAAAAGTGCCAGTAAGCGGTTACTTCGTCTACATCTGCAATAAATATCGAATAAGCAGGTTTAAATTGTTTACGGGAAGCGGTAGCACGCGTTTTTGTTTTTGATCCATAAATAAATAAATAAAAATGGACGATAAAACTAATATTAGTGAAACTCAACCGCTCAAAGCTTGCATTACCGGAGCCCGACAACCGTTTTGAAAAAGGTTTTATTATTTGCTATTGTCCAAATAATGGGTGAAACTGAATTATCGAAATTAGCTCATAGGAAATCGCTACTATGAATAGATATGGTTTGGTATCGACTAAAAACGCATGCTACGGAAAATGCATGTGCGCGCCAAATTTAATTTTGATAAAAAAACACAAATTTGTAATTAGAAAAAAATCTGTGGCAACAAGGAATAACTACATTAGTCAGTTTTTGCAACTTTTCAGGAGAGCGATTACAAATCAAGTAGAAAACAAAAACCCTTTAGTTTAAAGTTCATAAACCATAAGTGATAAAAATAATGACAGATAGAATCGCTTATTGCCCGTCAGATTGTGTAAAAATCTCAATTTCGACATAAGTCGACTTATGATGTTATTCCTTATTGCCACAGAATTTTCAATTGATTCATAAAGTATACCGATTGGTGTTATATACAGCACATCGGATAAATGGCACGGCTTTACGTGCAAGTACGTACTATTTTATTGATGTTTTTTTTATGACGTTTTCGCAAAAATTTGGCTGAATTTTATTAATACTACTCACAATTTCCTCTTTCAAGGCGTTGGTGGTCGTGGGCTTGGTTGCAAAAGAAAAAAGTCCAATGGCGGTCAATTACAAGTTCTGTATTGTCAATTTTGATCGTATGGCATGTGGCACCGTCTTATTGAAAGCACATGTTGATGTTCTTTTGTAAAGCGCTCCAATTTTACTAACCCCCAACTGTCAGCTGTCACATTGTCATCTTTTTTCCGTTGGCATCAAAATAAATAAATATATATTTTGGCGCGACAGGTCTATGGGACCCAAGGCCTAGCTTCTCGCAACCATTCGCTTTGTGTGGGTTTTCAATTTTTGGGACGAATGGAAGGGATCTACAATTTTACGCCGAGTCCAAACGGCTAATTGAGAAGCTCATTCATGACAGTTTTACTCTCGGATGTTTGTCAGACGTTCGCGAGAGGTGGCGCAGTGGAAAAAAAACCTTAAGATGTAATTTGGCCCTCTCGGGACTCGAACCTGGAACCCCTCGCTTAGTACCCCAACACACTACCACTAAGCCACTGCGCCGACGTTGGCATCACTGCACTATTAAATAAGGCAAAATTCAAATTTTGCGTGAATTACCCTTTAGAAGCTATTCACTACAAGAAGACAAATAAGCAATGTGCGAGGACACAAGAGGATTTTATTGACATTCGTCACAACAGGTATGGCTGCAAATTTATTGGTGGGAAAAAAAACTATGCACTGCTACTCTATTAATTGCATACACAATATGGAGAGTTGTTTCGGCTTTTTTTTCGATGAATATACTCTTTTCTATTTCGGAGCAGAACCTTTTGGTAGCATGCTTCCTGTTAAGGAATGAATTAACTGAATTTATGAATTGAAAATTGCTATGTTGTACCACAAAAGCAATATACATTTAATTAATCTAAACAAACCTTAATTGATTTAAATAGCGAAATTAACAATTACTGCGAATTGAAAAATTCTTGCGCGAACTTCCACACTTTATTCGCAATCTATCAAATACAGTCGACATCCACAAATCCACGAATGAAAAACTCTTTCGAACTTAATCTTTAAAATTGACATTGATTTCGGGGTATCTGCGATAAAAAAAGTTTTCATGAGAATGAAATGTCAGTTGGGTCCGTTGCGTCCAGTTACGGGAACCATCCATTGCATACCAGTTGGAAGACAATAATTAAACTACATAGATATAGTATGCATCTGCATACTGCATGTCATCTTTAAGCTAAGGGTTGGCCATTCGCACAGTAGGTATGGCAAATGTTCATTTCAGCGAAATTCATTATGTATATACCCAGTCATTTCGCGTGTACGCCTATTGTACAGTGTTCAAAAATCACCCTCGTGGGTATGTGAGTTTCTTTGAGGCTCAGTCCAATCATGAATTTAAATCTCTTTTTACTCACCTCTAGCCATAGTTCTTTTAACCTTTCAAGGCCCAGAATCTCTACGCTGAATACAAACAGACTACGGACTTGGTTAGTTCAAATTCAAAATCACAAAACCACTTGCAAATAAGAAAAGCCGCCTAGTCGTGCGGTTTATCCATTTTTATTCTTCTCTTTTTCTCCATACCCTTTTCTATCCCTTCTTCTACTTCTGTAGTTTAGTTTGAGTTTCCATTTCTTTGGCGCTATTTCAAAAATAATCCGCACAAATTAAGGTTCCAAAGTTCGAATAGTTTGCGTACGTAGCCCCACAAGAAATAATTTAGCGTTCTTAGCGTGTCACTGGATCATTTCGTGATATACCCTTCACCGAGTGAGTCGAGTCTTCAGTAAGTTAACAACTTCTGCTGAAACCGCTTCTTGTCTGAATCAGTGTAGTTCGAAAGAAATGACTGAGCATTATTTGATAACGTTGGTCATTGACTGTAACGCAAGCCCCACTGTCGAGGGTCCCTCACCAAAATGACAGCCAAATAAAATCAGCCGGCAACATAAAATGTTGTAGGCTTGAACAAAATCCAAGAACATAAACAAAACATTGAAAAAAACACACAAGTGTGCGCAATCCACAATACCAAGTTTCACCTTACGTGTTGTTTCTTTTATAGAAAACAAACATACCTTTTCGCCATATGTCCAACATATTTTTTCTGACATTCGAGTTTCACCGCAAACCTTTTTTTTTATTTTTGCAACGGAAAAATAGAAAACATCGCCCCTCTTTCAGATCAAAAAAGTCATACTCTCTTGTGACAGTTGCTAGCACTACGCATACACAACCACTGCCCAGTCATTCAAACCACGCCGCACTAAAGGTCGTCTAGTTTTTTTGTTCAATCACAATTATAAAAAAAGGAATAAATACAAACCAAAAAAAAAAGCGAAATCTATTTGATTTTGCAAGAGCCGCCTATATGGGGGATGGAGAAACCTCCTAACGCAAACCACGTACTGTGCAAGAGACTATCAGATTTCAAGTTATCAAGTCGTCTGCCGCTTTTAAATGGATATCTAATATCATCATACAATAATTGTTAAGCAGTTCATGAATTGGCGGGAAAATATTTTGAATCATGAAATTGATTTAGATTCTGGTGGTACTAGGTGTTTCTTATCAGCATTTATTGTGATTTATTCTATTTAATTATAGCCTTGGATAAAAATAAAGAAAACTGATTTTCGTTCCTCCTTTATAACCTCATATTTTTCTCACTTTGTGTGGAGGGAAAACTAATTTTCAATTCATTCGTTCTTGGAAAACTGCAGCGATTTCTTTTGAAATATATTTTGTCCTCTTATTCAATGGAATTCATGAAAATCAATTATTTTGCAGCACATAGTCGTACGTTTGTCGTTGTTGATGTTGTCCTTAGTATTCAAGGATATCTAAGCCAGCTCAGGGGATCTTGCACATGTTTGTCACAATATGGCCGTCTAAATACGGTTCCCGTTTTAAAGAGTTTTCCTCGGGGAAAACACAGAAGAAGCACAGCCACGTCAATGATGGGATTTTTATTCCTGGAATATTTGCACAACGAAGTTGTAGGAAGTGAAGAAATAATCAGAATTTTGCATCGTAGAATAAATAACTATTAGTTGGACAGAAAAAGTTGTGTCACATAAACTTTATCCTTGGTTGCAATCAACTCTTTTCTTGTTGAGTTGATTGGGTAGTCCGGAATCTGGACATAAAAAAAATGTTTTATGAGTGACTGAGAATTAAGAAAAAAACACGAAGAAGACGGCATAGGTATATACCGCTTCATATTGTTCAAAGTATTGTCTGATGTCTATTATTCAAAAAGCTTCTGGAACGACAGGACAGGAGCTGTAAAGACTTTTCAAAAAAAGGTTTACTAACAGAAAGACCTCAGACTTGAGGGAGCGGTCTTCTTCTTATTTTCTTGCCCTAATCTTAAATACGAGTCCTTAGGTGTGCATATACCCGATTATCTACCTAATCAATACACTTTAAACACATTTCAAGACAGTAATGTTCACACAAACTCTTTTTCAAGATTCACTTACCTAGGCCGGTTAGCTTAGTGTGCAGCGTCTTAGGGTCAACGTATATCCTTTACCTTTCCACCTATAAATATCGTCGGTTCGTCCCAAGCACACGAATAGTTTTTTTTTGACCTAGGAACCTTTATGAACCTTCTGTGACTATGGTTACTATTTATTTATTTTATAACTCGAAACAACAAGCTTTTTACAATATTAACATTTTAACATATTTTTATGTAAAATACTATGGCTACTCCAAAAGTGTCGAAAATATAGAAAGAACACGTCAAGCCGACATGATCCCAACAAAGAACTGTAGAACTGAGCAAGGAAAACTAGAAGTAGACCTAAATTCGAAGGCGAGCGAGACTACGCTGTTAGGCGGAAAGAACCACTAGATAGAAGATGAAAAAATGTGTAAAGAAGTAGCTAAAACGGGTTAGGCTGACTTATCCGGCAGAACGTAATAATCGAATAATCTCAGCGAAAATCAAACAAAGAATTATTCTTTCGTATCGCTGTTTCTTTGAACTGAAAAGACAATTAAGTTAGAGCCGTATCCCAAATAACTAAGAAGATTCAGTATGCGACTTTTATCATTCCAATTGTGTTTTATCTTACAATAAAGATATAGTGATTTTCGGCCCTGTTTGCGTTGACGGGGGGCCTTGGAGTAGGATATTCAACGACGACCTATACGAGCTGTAGGGATACGAGGGCAGTTTGAAGGTCAGTGGCTTTTTGAATTTTTTGCTCAGTAATTGTAAATTTTTATTTTACTATCGTCAACTGTCATCTCCTGTTAGACTACTGTAATTTTGAGTAGCCGGCGTCATTTACTTTGTGTTTGACAGCTATTTAAAGCAATAAACCTCAACAATTTTAATAAAAATTGAAAAAAGTGAATTTCGTGTGCTCATTAAGCATTAAGGAAATGCTAGATAAATGCTATGGGGTAGGTATCTGCACAATCAATTTCAATGGTTAAAAAGTGTTTACTGAGTTCCGTTGGGGTCGTACCAGCACAAATGACGCCAAACGTTCAGGACGCCCCAAAGAGGTCGTTACGCCAGAAATCGTCGATAAAATCCATCGAATCATATTGGACGATCGGATAATTAAAATTCGGGAGATGGCTGAGGCATTAGGCATCTCAAATGAGCGGGTATATCATATTTTACATAAATATTTGGATATGAGAAAGCTATCCGCTCGATGGGTGCCGCGATTGCTGACAATCGACCATAAACACAACCGAGTGACCATTTCAAAGGATTGTTTAACAATGTTTAGACGTAATCCCCAGGTTTGTAACCGTTGACGAAACATGCATCCACCACAACACACCAGAGACCGAGGAACAATCAAAACAGTGGGCTTCTACAGGCGAACGTGCACCAAAGAGCTAAAGTGAGTCTTTCTGACAACAAGTTCATGGCCACAGTATTTTGGGATGCACGCGGCATCATTCACATCGATTACCTTGAAAAGGGTAAAACGAACACCGGCGACTGTTATTCAAAGTTTTTGGATAGATTTGATACTGAATTGAAGCAAAAACGGCCGCATTTGACAAAGAAATAAGTGCTGTTTCATCAAGATGATGACCCGGTGCCCACGTGTGCAGTCAGCATGGCAAAATTCCACAAATTACGCAACGAACGGCTACCCCATCCAGTATATTCTCCAGATTTGGCCTCTTGCGACTATTTCCTGTTTCCAAACCTAAAAACATGACTGGGTGGTAAGAGATTTAGGTCGAATGAAGAGGTTATCATTGAAACAAATGCCTATTTTGAGAGAAAACCTATTATTCCGAGGGAATAAAAAAGTTGGAAAAACGCTGGACTAAGTGTATCGAGCTAAAAGGAGATTGTGTTGAGAAATAAAAAAAATGTTGGCCAACAAAAATATGTATTATCCAAAAAGTCACAAAACAAATTGCATATCAGTCGTCTTAGATGGCTACGAGATGTAGAGCGGACGGAAACTAGCGATCTGGCTATTTAAATAGACGCTCCTCTTAATATGCAGTTTTAAAGTGCACTCTCGTCTGAAGGATAATATACTTCTGGCAGGAACTTTTAGGTCCCATTTATCGCGGATTAAGAGGCGAATCTTCCACGCTTTTAAACGAAACAACAATCGTTTAATGCGAAGAGGAGAATGCCCTTATTTGGATGATTCAAGTGGTCGGCCTGTGTGTCAAATAATGATGTTCGTCAACAACAATTCTAGTTAAGTCATTTACAAGTCTCACAGATCGCCCAGTGCTTACATTAATATACAATCCATTGTAACCGGCTCATCTTCGTCGCGATTCCCACAAATCCATGAGATACTCGTTCACCATAAAAACAAGACGCATATTAATTGCAACAAGTTGTGCATAATATCCGTCCACAATCCACATTATATTCGATAATCGTCTCGAATTGTGAACATTATGTCATATAGTCGTCAGACCATCGTGTACGCAATTATAACTTAACCGATGATGACTGAGTAGAGCCAAAGCGACTATGGTCATCTAATCGTTTTCCCATAGCACTCAAATTTAGTTCGAAACTAATTAGATATTCAACGTTTTCACTTTTTTCTTGGTGTTTTCTCTCCGGCACATTCGATGGGCATATGTAAATAATTTCACTTTTTTTTCAGTGTCTTTTCCTTCTGATTTGAACAAATCACTTTTCAGTGGTCTTTTGTTTGGTTCCTATATACGAGAATTCTACGCCGATGGGTTCAAGGGCGATTCTGAATTTGGTAAACAGCTCCATAGAAAGTTATAAGAATTTCACTTGGTAAGTTTATGCACCTCAGTCGAAACAACCATTAATATTAATTTGGAAACATTCATCTGTTGTTTGAATACAAATGTTCAACCTCCTTTCGCCGCGATTGTGTGCGATGGAAAAGGAATTAAGCGACAGGCGAATGATCGGAGCTTGTGTACTGAATAATTAAATTTCGAACGTCAAATTGGAAGCCCAGTCAATGGTTTGACTGTATTGGGAATTTTGAGTCTTATTGTTATAAATGGGGTTCGTGCATCGGTTGGCTCTCCTTTGTTGGGTGTTTTTTTAGCTGACGTCCCCGGTCAGGCATATATTTTCTGGGAAAGTCATAAATTCTTGAGTGACAAGTACTCTCACTTACTGATGGGTGTTTCAAAATTGTGCAATACTGAATCCAAAGGCGTGTTTCTAGGTTTCCTTAAAAGAAGCTGTTCTAAATACAAGAGATTGACTTCTTTGTGCGCTTTGTGATCGACACTAGTCCCGTGCTATATGAAAGAATGACGATGCATTTGAAGTTGGAAATAATATAAAATGTATGAGTTTATGAACAATTTTAGAGAGTTTAAAATCGAAAATGACTCTTTCTGCGACAGGAAATTCGGTAGTTGGCTAACTGCATCCAGTTGCGCAATCCAAGTTGGTTTATGTCTTCCTTTATACTGCGTTGTCCCTCTAGGTTGAAGTCGAAGAGCCCTCGCGGCGACAAGAAAAGCGTCTTGCTGGGAAATAGAGCGGAGCTACTCCATCAAAAACAATGTTCGAATTGCCAATTTAGAAGTGGTAAAACTGCTTAACACTAATGATTAATAAGCCTAAAGCCACGAGCCCTGGAGTTGAATTACCGCATCCGTAATTCAGTACTAAGTGACTGAATTTGGTATTGTTTTGAATGTACAATCAACAAAATTCAGTGCCGTAGTGCTCGGTTATTCGAACTCTGGTTAACTAATTAAAAAATAAAAGCTTATACTAACATTGTCTATGAAGTGCCAAACAGGGCTTCATCTTTGAATTTTTGTTGTAAGTCCTTTTCTTAGAAACATAAATTCCTGCTCAGCTCAAAGGCCAAACTATAAGTACGTTTCCTTGAAGGTTGTTATTAGACACAACTTCACCACCTGTCGAACAGGAAGGTAACGTTAAACCATGTTAGTCATAATGGTTCTGTGGTAACTTGTCGCTTCGTTATAGGCTCAGTAGTTAATGTGTTGGACTCTTAAGCGAGGGATATTAGGTTTAATACCCGGATAAACACAAATTACATTTAAGGGTTTTTCACTGTATCACCATCCGCGAATAACTGACATATTTCCAAGAGTATAACTTCGTCGCAAAAATAATAAAAACAAAACCTTCATCAAAAGAATGGTCGCGAGAAACTAGGCCTGTAGGGATCTGTCGCGCCACATTTCTTAATTAGCTATTTGTTGAAAGTTTTCTTTTCAGTATTCGGCAGATTCAATTATATTTGAGCAACCTGAACTAGATACCGCTCTCAAACAACCCTAGGACTGAATCACTAGTTCTAGAGAGGTCTTGCATTTGGATAATCGATAATCATCTGAAGAGCTTCGTGGTTGCGGTGCTGCTGCTGTCTTTTCGCTTACCCTCGCTGGCCAATAGTAAACATTGAACTTTTAATCCTCTTGCCCGGGCCGGGAGTTCACAAACCAAATGTGCACTTATCCCTCACTTTAGTGGGCCAGGGGTTCACAGCCTCAAATGGGAAGTAGGCGATAAGCCTGCAATTATTCTTATGAGGTAAAAAACCCAAAAGAAACTTACAAAAAAGCTTAAGCAACAATTTCCCTACGAAAAGGACACATCCACGACTTCATTTCTTTTTATTTAATTGCATAAGTATCCTTATAAACCTATGAGCTATTATTAGTTTTGTTAAAAATTTTGAACTCGATATTTTAATCAATTTTGAAACGAAGATGATAGAGGAGCTGACAAAGTTTTGTGGATTATATGGATGTTGAGTGAATTTTCATCAAAGTTCGTAAACATTTGCGCCAGCAAACTAACCAGAAAAAAAAAACAAAACATGTCTAGGGAATTAAACGAAAAGAAAAGTTGACCATCACCACGTTCTCGCTAACAACCATTACATATAAGGTTGCCCTACAATAAAATGCACATAAAATTCACATACTGGCCGGAATGCAATAATCGTCTGTCCAGTTTTGTGCTTTAATTTTTTGGCATGAATATTGTTAAACCATCCAACACAAGGTATGAAACTATTTCAACATGCAACTCTGCACAAATTTAAACTAAGCTCAACTTTTTGTTACTTTTTTTTTTTAATATGTCCCAAATAAATTGTTTATAATTTTTACTACATAATCAGCGTCAACAAAAACAAAATACACTCAAAGTCCATTAACACTGTCGCTTCACCACCTCCCATCCAATCAGCAACATACCGCGTACATACCTTTTCTTTTCTTTTCTTTTCTTTTCGCTTTAAGAAAATCTTCGGATTGTGAAATATCTGACAACAACATTGCGTCAGTTATACTGACTGGTGTAAACAAAAGGAAAAAGAAACACAAAACAAAAAAAAAATGTAATTTCACTTACTAAACAAGAAAACGAAATATACTCGTTGCAATGGAAAAGGTGTGGTGGGCAAGCAATATGCTGACGCACATTTGTTGCGCTAGTCCACATCCACATGGTTTTTTAATGAAGACGAGCGGCAGTGACGTTTGATGGAATGACATTCGATAATAATGAATTTCCTGTAAGAAAACATTTTCTATCTAATCTGGAATACAACTGCAATGTTTATGGTGCACATTGTACCTGTACCTACTTATGTGTAATGGATTTCAGTTTGCAACTTTGCAGAAAGTTTTCCAATCTAGGAAATTATATAAATAAGATCCACAAGGGAGAGTTGTGCAATTAATTAAATAATAATAAGTCGGAACTACTTTAGAACGGAAATGACAAAAGAAGAAGATACAATCGGTTGCTGTGTTGTGTTTAATTCCACGATTTATTTACACAGTTGGCTAAACTTGCCAACAACTTGTAATTCTTTCTTTCTGTAATGTAAATCGGTTACAACTTGGTAGTTTAGAATTTATTCGTTTGTTTTCCAGTGAAAAATCTACCAAGAAGTGCACTTTTGAAATCTAACAAATAAAGCAAGTATACGCCAGAGAGGACTACCTTGATCAGCTATAGCAATGCGAAATAGCAGTTCGAAGTTTTTCTTTAGGAAGTCTGTTGAGTATGAGGTCACTCAATTTATATATTGTTATATTTTCTCGAGTCTTTGGATCTTGCGACCTTTTTTATAAAAGCAAAAAATGATTCAACTCTGCCAAGACTGGAAAACCTAAAACGCTATAAAGGATAGACGTAGTCTAGACTGTAAGTACATGTATCTATCCTTGCAGACGAGTCTAAGACTTTTGGTCCGTTTTTGGTGATATGATACCACATGGGCATGTTAAGCAGTCGGGATACGTTTTGCCATAACTGTACCAGTCGAGACTATTAAAGTATTTAAAGAGAATATAGGGTTTGGTCATTGGCGAATTGTCATGGGTCCAGTGTGAAGTATTTTTCTTTGAACTTGGGCAGGGCAGTTAACAAAATTGTGGAAAATGTCATGGGACGCTTTAACCTTCTGTTATGGTTAGATTCTGAGAAGTGCCCATTCATCTCACCAATGACTCATCTGCGAACTATTGTGGAATAATTGCCGGCAACAGGCTAAAATTTTAGAAATATGTATGATGTCCTACTGCTTTAGATTGGAGGTATCTTTTTTAGTATTTCCTACTTATTCGATTGAATATACTCCGAGTTTTGCATGTATGTAACTATAAGACAATTCTCATTGATATCGCGACACTTTTTGTAGCGCTAATACGCAGTTTTTTTAGAGCTATTAAACTCTTAAGTCAAGCTTTGTTACGAGTTTTCGTATAGCGATGGAAAAACCGATGATACCTTTGTCTGGTAGAAGTGTGCCAAGGCACTCCTAAGAAATAATCGACATTAAAAGTAAGTATGTTTATTGTTTCCAATTACTTTAATATCGTAAGTGGATATCACCGTCAGACATCTATGCAATAGCTTTGCGGCAATTCTACACAAGCTTTGAGAGTTTTTTTTCAGGTAAGCCTAGCCGTCCGTGAAAGTGAGTGAAAGATACAAAATAAATCTTGTGCCAGTACAAGGCTTTCTTAATCTCCTTTACTTACTAGATACCGTCTGAAAAAAAATCTACGGGTTGAATGTAATGCACAATCCTAAAGACCTAACAACTCCTCTTTAAAGTGCAACCGGGTCAAAACTTTCCCAACGAAGTGGAACAAAAGTCCATTATGAACTGACGGGTTCTCTCCAGGATCTGCGCAGTGCAAATATTTGGTCGGTTGTGTACTTAACGGGCCTGTAATCGCATTAGTTGGGAAGAATCAGGTCGTCAACGAGAAGTTTCAGACGTTTACACTGCAGCCGACAGCACTTTATTGGCGCAATTTTGTTAGTCCACCAAACAATGATGAAGTTTCATCCAAACTATCCTCCGACCAAATCTTGGAGACAAGTCGGGGTATACTCTCTACCAATCCATCTCCCGTTGCCTTAAACAGCCTAGCAGTTAAGCCGCCCGGTCCAGCAGCATTGTTGGATTTTAGCTTTGGTATTGCTATCCTTACTTCATATTGATCAGGTGTACGGAAGTCTTCCTTGAAAGGTTCGCTCCCCCTATTACTCCATTTATGACTGTCAATGGTACGAGTCGTATGGCTGTGCCTTTTCACTTTAATCCAGGCCTAGGACTGGCAGGTAACTACGCGTTGTTAAAGTGTGGCATAAATTCGATAGACTACACAAAAGGGTCAGCCTTTTAAGACATCCCTGCATTATTTTATTGCACAAATACAAAATTCATATGCTGTTTTTGATTGTTTCTTACATTGATAGAGATTTTTGGCGCCAACACTATAGGTTAGGTTGAGTAGGGTGTGAGATCGTCACAAGGACCAGGCACCATATTGGGGCCATCGCCATCCCTATAGGAACCTTCACGGTCAAAAATCTAAACTAATTCTCGCAAGCACTTAATTTGCCTGCAGAACCTAAAGATGGTTTCACTTTTATTTGCGAAACCAACTTCCTCCAAATTTTCGAAGAAGTACCATTTAAGGTATAGCCTTCGCTATAGCCTGACATTCGCAGAGAATATGTGTAACATCCTCTTCGACATATAAGCCCTCACAATACCTACTTGCATCCGTATTTGTTAAACCTAATCTCCTGGCATGTTTTTCAAAAGGCAATACCCCGATAGTATGTCTATTGTCATTCGTAACTTTGATCTACTTAGATTTAACAGTTCTAGAGATTTTTTCCTATCTTACTTTAGCCACAGGGCCTTTGAGATTCGTGCCCTTCTATATGTGACCATCTTAGGTCTGCCTTGTTACTGGTATTTTCAAGAGTCATTCTTTTGGCCACGGCCAATGGTCTTATGCCCTCGATTGTATCATTCCGTGGAATTTCAGCTCCTATTTTGGCCAGACCGTCGGCCATTTCGTTGCCCTCAATATCACAGTGTCCAGGCACCCAACACAATCTGACATGGTTCTGCAGGCATAATGCTCTGAGCATTATGCGGCAGCTCCTAACTATACTCTGTCCAACAAAAATTGTCAGTACAGGCCTTATGGAGGAGCTTTTTTTCTACCAATGGTGCCTGTAGATGCTCTCACGGCACTCAAACACAAGAATTGCCACTGAAATAAAAACCAAACCACTGTCATACCAAGGAATTGTTGTTGTCATTTTCCTAAAATTTGGCAAGGAGCTCCCTGCAACCACTCTGCCACACAACTGCAGGCAGAATGAATGAATGATCGCTTGTGTTCGCTTGCAGTGTGTGTGACTGAAGCACATCAGAAGAGTGTTACCATGTGTACAATGAAAGGATATCATCAAGGGTTTTTCTATGGATTTTGTCAAAGAACTTTCGGTTTTCGTGCTTTTGAGAACGAATTTTTATGTGGTGTGTTACCATTCGGTTTTAATTTGTTTGTATTTCTGAAGGATCAAATAATATTCAGTTAAAATATTTTTTTCAATGTTGTCTTTTAGAAAAAGGTTTATTCGTGAAGTGTTTTAATGCATTCATTTCATTCACGCAACAAGTGATCATAAGTGCGTTGTAGTAATATTGTTTTTTTTTGCGATATCGTATTAAATATTTTAATATACAACTCTAAGTTCCTACATATTTTCAGCCCTAGTCATGAGGGCAAATTTCTGCATAGTTGGGTATATATGAGCACATGGGTAGAGCACACATTTTTGGCGTATTTTAGCATTTTTGTTATATTTTTGCATATTTGTCATCAAATAGTTTTTCACACTGAAATATCAAAATGACCAATCAAGTAGACCTATACTACGTATTGTCGATCGTTGGGTTTTACCAAAACAAACTAAAGTGATTAGGCCTACTGGAAATACCCTAGAAAAACCCTCACGGGAAAAGGAAAAAGATAAACTGAATTTATTTCGTTCAGCAATATTTTTATTTTAAATTGGAAGGTGGTAACCCTAACAGTTTTTCTCTCTGAGTTATGGTGAATTTTCATACAAACTACGGCAGCCCTGTGAGAGCTTTAAAGAGGGACAGATTTATGTAAGTCATTGCAACCAGACTGAGAGACAAACATCCTATCCTTCCTGTACTGACAATTTTTGTTGGACAGAGTATAGTACAGATTTGATGAGGTAAGACTCAAGCGCCTTTAGCGCAGCCTTACTGTCAATAAAGATGGCGATATTCTTGTCAAGCAATTCCGCAGCTTTGAGTACGGCCAGAATCTCTGCCTGGAACACACTGCATGTGTCCGGAAGTTTCTTTGACACGTGTAGGTCTATACCTCTAGAGTATATACCTGATCCTGTACTATCTTTGGTTTTGGAACCGCATAGTTTGAAATTTCCTTTTCCCTTGAAACTTTATTCCGTTGCCAATCCTCTCTGTCAGGGTATACTATATCGTATGGTATATCGAAGTCAAGTACACTCAGACTTTCATCCGCTTTATCAGGGATGTGAGAGAGAGTCCCTGATAATAGAGCTGTGTCCTACCTTTCTCGTTTTGAAAAATCCTGCATTAGTTAGCCGTAGCGCGATGCTTGTAGCTTAATTTGTAGATCCAGTCGTAGAAGATACATGAATGCCTCGAGTGCAGCTGTAGGCGTGGTGCGTAGAGCACCAGTGATGGCAGTGCAGGCTGTTCTTTGTACCCTGGTCAACATATCCCGTATATATACCTTTTATTTGTGGCCTTCCACCAACCAAGAGCCCCATTAGTAAGCATGAGTCTGACTACCATGATATATAGCAAGAACATTTTTATTCATTCCAAGCATTGAGCATATAATTAAACAATCAATAAATATGTATACTTAAATGATATAACATCAATGATCATTGAGGAATATAGGATACATCCTTTAGTTAAAAAACTAGTGACGGATGCATTAATTCAATTTAAAGAAATACATAGCTTAAGATAAATACAATCATTGTTGGTCGCAAGCAATCCCCACATGTTTCCCGCTGTCCTCCTGCAAATGAAGAGAGCATTATGAGCCTTGCGAACTCTTTCCCGAACATTTAGTTTCCGATTCAATTTTCTGTCCAGAACTGTCCCAAGATATCTTGCGCTGTCCGAGAGGGAGAGCGCGACTCCACCGAGCTTGGATAGTTCGAAGGGTGGTGTCTTGTTTTTTTGTACTAAAAAGTACTAGTTTACATATTTTCCGGGTGACACAAGGGCGGCAACACTATAAACGTATTACTATTTCATTTATTTGACACATCTCCAACATGAGCTTATCTCTATGCTACTAGTATCGCAATAGCGTTTAACATTTGTCTGTGGCAACAAATCTTTTTGTTTATCTTTTGCCTTTGGCTCAACCAATTTTCCAATGCACATTCATATTTTTCAGTTATGTACATCATACATGCGCTATGATCCGTACTCCCTACTGCATAAATATAAATCTCAATGGGAACTTCCTCTACTTACACCTTGACGTGCTTGATGTGTCTAATGCTGAGGTGCATAAGTGCATTTGATCGTGATCAGTATCTTATCTTTATTTCAATTTTACGTTCAATAAAACATAAATTATTTTTTTTTTTCTGATAGACACGTGTGTCTCAGCTCTTAATACCCACACACACACAGTTACCGATCATACCTATCAAGTCAAACAAAATCAGGTCGCCTACGGTAAGTATATTTGTCTAGCACTCGTGCACGGAAAATGTAATTTAGCCCGCCTTAATTAGTTGTTAATCAACTACTTATAAGGCATTGAACTTTGATTTCGAAACGGGAATGAAGTTTGGCTTGACAGGTAATTAGATCATCTGCACTGGTGTTGTGATGTTTGCTCTTTTTGTCTGCAATGCGATCGTTGAGTTGGTGCATTTGAAATGCTTTGGGGCTGGGTCAGCTCACAATATATACGTATATCGAAAAAAGATTCCAAACAAGTACGCTGACATTTCAATGTGATCAATGGAAATGTTGGCAAAGCCCATTTGCTGATATATATATTACTTTTGTTTTATTACGACCGCCATTTTATTAAATATAAGTCCGCTTTACCCTTCACGGTTACCTATTGGATACCCTGTGTAATGTTAGATAAATCAATGAATTCGTATTTATCTCAGACTTATCACATCTGTATGTGAGTTAAGTCGAACCACAACCACAAGCTGTTAATTAGAAAAGAAAACTGTTGAATAAAGAAGAAAAAAAAAATACTTGTACAACGTTGACCAAAATGGAACCACCAAACAAATAATGAACAAAAAAACAACTAAGTCTACATCGTCATGGTATATTGTGTTACCTGTGTTAAACAGCACTCATTCATTATTGTTTTTCTATTCAAGCTCTGTTGTGTATCTAAACGCTGTCATTTTCAAAATAAGGTTTCTGAAATTAGAGAATTTCAAGGTCGTGCACATGCAACAGGCGTCACAATAATGATCGCACAGTCGGCGTAAGTATTTAATTGCGCGCTTGTACATTTTTTTGTTTTGTATTTTTGTGCTGCTGTGTTAAATCTGAAAACCCAGAATGTGTTCCACAAATCTTTGTTAATTTGTTTTGCTATTTTCAGTCAAGGAAAAACAATTGAATACACATCAATGACAATATATCGAAACTTTTGCAGTACATATCTGTTTTTTTTATTGAACATTTATATAGATACATACTTTGGCATTAGGAGCATTTGTTCAATTTAAATATACTCCCGTCATGATATATGACGTGCGTGTTTGTTTAATGAACGTCACTTGAATCGGAAAACGTGTAGTTTTGAAATAATCTCGATGATACATTTTTGTTTTTAAATAAAAATGTGAATAAATATGGAATGAGCCAAGAACCTTATTATGGAGCCATTCATCGATCACGAATATTCGTATAGGCATACTTAAAAAACCGTTGAGCAGAAGAGCGGATAAAGCACATCAATAGCAGTCCACAAATATCCGTGGGGAAATGACAGCTACTGCACAACTATGGCTACGCGACCTTTTTGCTTTGGTTAGAAGTTCAAGTGCCACACTCAAATGCTGACGTGGGTGTCAATAAGCAGTATACAATGTCGGAAGAGCTTCCGCGTCACGCAACCCATGAGTGGAATAAGTCATATAGGTACACAGAAACTTGTTGTTCTGTTCTGGTTATTTACCAAATCCGTAAGAACTATATTGAAGTATTTTCTTTCGTATTCAAATGTAAGCCTGTGGAATAGTTTAAGCTTACTAAAGGGCGCAAGCTCCCTAGCTTTGAATTTTGAAGTCGTTTAAATGTGTTTTCAGAATTTTATAAATTTTCGAACAACCAGGTTCGCAACATTGTTATGACTGGAAAAGTCGAATTCTCAATTCGGTTAAGGTTGCAAAGAAAACGCACGACATTGAAGGAAATTTTAAATGGGGTATTGGGCTGCGTTGCATGCTGTGATAATTTTTCTACCAGAAACCTAACAAAATCGTCCAGTGGTCGAATCGCGTCATCCGTGAACGAGCATTAAGTGACGGAATTTGTTTTTGCTTCACATGTAAAATAAACTTAATTCCGTGAACGCAATGCTCGTTCACGGACGACGCGATCCCAGGTATTTGTCTTCACGGACGTTAGTCTGCTGATTGGGTGCAAGGCAAACATCTGAGGCTCCCGAATGATTTAGTCACCTGCAGTCAAAAAAAATATTTCGACAAAGTCAAAGACTATAGATTCCGGGAAAGTTATGTATGTTCCTTTTGAAAAGTTGACAAGCGAGGTACCAGATTTCATGAGGATTCTACAGGTACAGACGAAACTAGCTTTTACTAAAAATTTGTTTGCAGTTTTAGTTTTAATTATAATCTGAAATGGGAGTAATTTTTATGGATGTACATGGATGTATTTTTTATAATGTTGTACAATGTTTTCGGGAATTTTGTAAAACTTCGGAATGAACTGCATAAGCATGCAACAGGACCTGACGGAACGCCTGTATCTGTTCACCAGAACTTATATGTAAACTTTTAAATGAGTTTTTTCTTTTTTATGGGGAGAGTGCTTGTTTTTAATCGAGTAAAAAAAGGTTAAACTTCCCATAAAACTACCGTCAAAAAGCGTTCCTATCTTATCTGCTTTGTACAAAGGAAAAGGCGATACGCGAAATTGTGTCAATTACAGTTCTAGCAAGCTGATCTCATACGCCATAAAGATTATAAATTTGGGTTTGAATCAGATGCAATTAAAAGTGTTAAAGCAACGTACTAAAAAAATATCGTAATTTCCTTAAAGGATTGGCATATGGCGTTGGTTGCTTTCAGAAGACGCCAATACTACTCAGACATCTTTGTGGCCGAAAAGTCCCCCTTACCTGAAAGAAAGGCTCTACAACGCAGCTGAGGTTTACGAGGTTGGACAGCTTGTGAAAAGTATGATGGTAAATAAATGGCAGCTGAGTTTAGGATGCTGTGCACGACACTTGTCGTTCAATATCCATAAATAATTCTCAGAGCGACAGTTTGACTTTGACAGAGTATATGGGATATATCTTTTGCTAAAAGAAGGACATCACAATATCTACGTAGCTCTATTCACGCGTGTTCGTTTAGTGTATGCTCAAGGCGTTCGTCCTCAGTTAACAGTATCAGAGTATCAAGCTGTATGTACATCCGCTTTGCCAAGGATGATGTAGAATGCCACACAGCACACAACTCAAAGCCAAGAATTTTCTCTGAACTAAGACTGTCACGATATTGCAAAGCCATAGATTCGAAATTAATCTTCTTCAAGGCGAATTTAGTTTTGCCTTTCCCTGGACGGTATTAAAAACGTATTTATTGTCCAAAAAAGACAACTTATGTGAATGTCTTGAGTTGATATAACGAGAAAGTCCGCTTTTCCCTCCATGCCAGTAAGACAAAGAAGTGTCGAGAATATAGCTGCCGCTGAGGTTTTAGTTGAAGAAAGCCCAAATGTGTCTCTGAGACGTCGTTCTCAAGCGTTGGGCATCTCTGTGACGTCGTTGTGGCGAATTTTGCGAAAAGATCTTGGCCTACATCCTTACAAGATTAAATTGACGCAAGAACTGAAGCAGCTTGACCACCAGAAGCGTCGTATGTTCGTGAATTGGGCTGAGCAACAACTTGAAAATGATTCGGATTTTCATCGAAAAATCATCTTCAGCGATGAGGCTCATTTCTGGCTGAATGGCTTCGTCAATAAACAAAATATGCGGTATTGGTCAGGCAGCAATCCACACGTACTCCATCAGTCATCATTGCATCCCGAAAAAATTACGGTTTGGTGTGGTTTATGGGCCGGCGGCGTCATTGGGCCGTACTTCTTCCGTGATGATCAAGACCGGCACGTTACTGTGAATGGGAATCGCTACCGTTCAATGATAACCGAATATTTTTGGCCCCAATTGGATGATATGGACTTGGAGGACATGTGGTTCCAACACAATCAATTTATTGGAAACCAAGTTTGGAGAACGCGTTATCTCACGAAATGGTCCAGTCGCTTGGCCGCCTCGGTCGTGCGATTTGACGCCGTTAGACTATTTCCTGTGGGGCTACGTCAAGTCTATGGTCTATGCCAACAAGCCAGCGACGCTTGATGAACTTCGTACGAATATCGAACGTGAAATTGCAGCAGTATCGGCTTGAAAACCGTCGAAAATTGGGTTCAGCGTGTGGACTTCTGCAAGCGTTCCCGTGGTGGCCATGCAAAAGAAATCGAGTTCCATACATAATGGCATCGAACGTACTTTCACATGAATAAAGAATTTCATTGATATCCAAAAGCGTTTTTGTTTTATTAAAAAAAACTTTTGTAGCGCTCTTATTGAAAAACCCTTTACTTTTGGGCAAAATATGAGTTGGCCTGAACATATTTCTAATTTGAAACAAAGTTTTCGCTCTACTGTCCGCAGCTTTTATTGTCTTATTGAGACTTTTTGCACCGCTTTATTTAAAAACTTCTACTCTGTTGTGTCTTGTGTTTAATAGTTTTTCTATGAATATTCGTGTAATTAGATCTTTACCCGAATTTATAAATAAGTTAAAATTTGGCATCTTAGTTTCGATCATGAGAAAATTAAAGTTGCACTATGTTGTTTGATTTGTTTAATTTTTCTTCATTTAGATTTAACTTCTTTCTCTTCTCGCTTTTTGTGTTATTTTGAATTTATTACTGTTCACCTCACTTCTATTTGTTATTTTTCATGAAGTGACATTACAACTATTTTTTTACTTCATATAAAAATGTCACTACTTATTTTTTAAATATATAACTTTGTTAGGTTAAGTATGTACTTATGTAACAATTTTTGAATTAAAAAATATTGAATTAAATAAAAAAAAAAGTTCCATAAATCCTAAAAAAATCACACTTTAAAAATGTTCAATCCTCATTGTTTGTGTTTTAAATCGCATATGTACTATTTTTACATAATTATCGGATGTATTAACTTGTAATAAACATTTAAACATACGGAATTCTGTTGCAATCGTCAAAAAACAAGTCTCATCGAGGTCGTAGTATACTGCTTTTAAAGAGCATAAATGACAGGATATACTTTTGAGTTTTATCGACAAGAGATATTTTCAAGAACTTATTCATTTCCTATCTATTCCAGTATTCACCATATTCAGTAGAGAGCTGGCGCATATAAAATAATCAGTACTATTTTTAGAGCAAGAGTGGATATCCCCAATCTAAATGTTGTATATCCCGTCGGCGTCTGTCGGCTAGAATTGCCTTACACAGCTCAATCGCAGCAGTAACAAAAAGAAAACAAACATGTTCAACACATTTCATTGCCGGAAATTCGAAGATTAGCTTTGCGTATTTTAATTTGTTTATTTATACGTAAGCATATCATTAAGAACTTAACAGACTATTTTAAGTAAACAAATCTGAGGATCTAAAGTGATCCTCGCACTAAATTATTGTTCTCGATTATGTTTGGAAAAAAAATCGATCCAGCAGAGCGAATTATTTCAGTCAGCACACCAATTTGTTGGAGTTTATTATCAATGTTTATCTGCGTTACAGGCTATGGGTAAGCATTATTATACCCTAGGAAGGTATGGCACAAAAAGAGAGATGACATCACATACACCAAACGTAACGAGGTTGAAATGCACAGCTACCTGATTTGAATTACACGCGGTAGTGATATGACATGATGGTACGTTCGAGGTGAACGATTGGCTTCCAAAATGGAAATCAGATTTTTATTTGTATATATATGCGCTGTTGGATGTGAGGTTATGCCATATAATTAGCTTTCGATTTATAACCCTAAAACGTGTCGATCAAGTTTCAGTATATGTTTGGAATTTATCCTACCTTTTGAAAAGCTGTTTCTAATAGGTGTGCAGTCACATAAACCTTAATGACGAGCTGAACTAAATTAGGTCGCGTTTATTCTGTCAACGCTTAGAAGAAGTTCCTTTGCTCATTTGGAAAACAGTTGCTCTACCGGTCTTCGCAACGCGGCCGTTCAAAGCGTTGAAATGAGCATGCCTTCTGCTTATGCCACGGCAACTTCAAATCACGTTTAATGTCGGTCAATAAGCTCAGTTAAACCCACTCCGCCGAACACCATTAGGGGATCATAATCTACAAGCGCATGATAAACGCGAACCGCCACATCCCATACGAGCACAAATAAAATATAATCACCTGTATAACCATTAGAACGCTCTGACTCATTGTTACCATTTCTGCCAGTAAATGTTAAAATAAAATTGCGATATCATTATCGATAGCAATAGTAGAAAACAACATGAAAGATAGTAAATTAACTGCAGATTCTCCTAAACGTGTTGGTTCTATATGCCAAAGCTTAGTCACAACAATCGTGATGTTTTCAATTATCTAAGAGTGGTGCAGGTAAACAACAACTACTACAACTTTGCTAGCTCTAGTATACTCGTATACCGTATACTTACGAAAATAAAATAGAAATAAAAACAAGGCAAGCAGGTAAAAAAAGCTTTTAGTTTTGCCCTCACTATTCGTTTAAACAATGTAAACAGAAATTGTAAATTGCATCTACAGTTAGAGTCATAAAACGAGGCACACCCATTGAATAAAGTTTATGACAGTGAGTAATGACAGCAGTCTCTGGCTGAGATATTGTTCTAATAATGTAACTAAATTAATTTGAATAGTTGGTGCAATTCCAATCTGATATTGTAGCAGAGATACTGAAGTTTTTATTATTAAGAACAAATGCCAAAGTGTTATACATGTCGATTGGACTAACATTCGCTGTAAGACAAAATTCGGAGGATTTTTGCTTCGAGGTTTTCTTCCAAACAGCTTTTCGGAATAGTTTTCCAAAATTTGGTAACGCATATCGGCCAATTGCGTTTAAGTGCATTTTTTTGTTAAGCTTTTGGTTGCGGAACTTATTTACGATTTATAGTGAAGCGTTTTCTTTTCCAAAAGTGGATACCTCGAATGTGATTTGAGCCTCCGACGGAGTATGCGTAGCGGAGAATTTTCCGTTCCCACGGATACCTCGATATTCAGAGCTTGATCTAGTCAAATCTGATTAATAGCTACGGTCAAACAGTAAAACTGCCGGTCATATTAGTTAGGTACACCACAGGGTACAACTTTGAAGCCAGCATTTTAACCGTTTTCTTTGTTGCTCCTTAGAAGCTGCTGGTAGAAAACTGTCAACATTCCAAGCTGACAAGGGGACACCCAAAGCGACAATATAAAAGAAGGCTATCTCATCGGATATTGTCAAGCCATACGGATTCTGGGAGTCTAAGGACTTCTGCCGGTATAAAAATTAAGCTTACGCTACAAACACCTAAGATTGCTACTATGTGCACGTATGTATAACGTTGCTTTTCTTGGTCCAGTTTTTGTTCTTCAACCGCCTTTTTCAGAAGTGAACTACTTCAAAAATAATTTCTGTGTATAAGACGACCATAAACTTCTATTGTGAACGTAAGTATTGAACCGAAAAGACCTTGCAAGAAGTGGTCTCGTAATCTGTTTCGAGCCTCCGATGTTACTCGTGAAATCGATATAGGACCAGAATTTTGTCTTAAATAAAGTAGGGATCGTAACTAAAGTAACTTGTTACTGAGTTTTATACCTTCAAGGTTACATTGGTGCAGATTTTTTGGTACCTCTTTCCTACCGTCGGGGGAGAGGCCCATTACTTTAGGCATAGTAGGATCACTCTTTGGCGTTGCAGGGCCTGTACCGTGGTAGTTTTTGAGCTCAAGTTGTTCTTTTTCTCCCGTATTATTCGGTAGTTGGATGACTCCACAGGACAAAATAAAAGGGGTTTGAAATTGTCTGCTTTAATGGGTGAAAGTTGGGATATTCACAAGTCCCATGTTGGCAGGGTGAAACCGCCCAGTGTAGCGTCTGGTGGTAAGAAAAGAACTGCGTTGTTGTTGTTGATTTGCGGGTGAAATCTTTAGTAAGGCAGTATCAGCGTATATGATAGTAGGATGGTCGATTCTCGGGAAGTGTTGTCGGCCAGGCATTGGGATGACGTAATGAGTAGAGATTCACATGGCCACTATGCATTGGAAGTCAACAAAAGGTCTGGTCAATCGTAAGTGATTCGATCTCTTTTGAACGGCCATCTTAAGTAGCACATTTGATGGTACATCGGATCCGGGCTCTTTGTTGTCGCCCATCTTTACTTCGTATAGTTCAACAAGCGTATTTGCCGGGATTTGTTTTGAGCTGGCTTCCCTTGTGATAAAGAATATTAAAAACTGAGCAATTGCTTAGAAAGAACATTTGAATAAATTCGACACCTTTTAGTGGCGTTGTAGAAACTTCGTCAAATATGAACTGATAATGGCACTTACTTTACTTACTTTAGGTTGCGCTACAGTCCGGGGTGGACCTGGGCCTCAATCAATACGCCTCTCCAATTAGCGCAATCTTTGGTTAACTGCCTCCAGTTACGCACTCCAAATTGATTGAGGTCCCCTTCCACTTGCGCGCGCCACCTAAGGCGAGGTCTTCCTCTACTGCGTTGTCCCTCTAGGTTGTAATCGAAGATTCTACGGGCCAGAGCGTTGGTGTCCATTCGCTCTACATGTCCTTGCTATCTTAGACGATTAATGCGTATTTTTCTGACCAGATCGGTGTCGTTGTACAGCTCGTAGAGTTCGCTGTTAAATCGTCTCGAAGAGTTAAGCGTTCGAAACGGTCAAGAAGATCTTCATTCGCCTTTGTAAGGGTCCATCCTTCTGCGCCATAAAGCAGGACTGTAATGATGAGGGTCTTATATAGAATCGACTTAGTGTTTCTTGACAAGGCCTTACTAGTCAATTGCCATCTTAGTCCAAAGAAACAGCGATTGGCAAGTGTAACTCTTCGTTTGATTTCTGCTGTGGTGCCATTATTAGAGTTGAAAGCGGACCGAGGCAGACAAAGCCCCTAACTACATTAAAATTATAGCTGTCTATTGTGACGTTCTGTCCGATACGTCGATGTTGCGTGTCCCTTCTTGTTGACAGCATATATTTTGTTTCGCCCTCGTTTACCACTAAACCCATTCTTGCTGCTCCCGTACTAATGATTGCAAACGCGCCAGTGACAGCTCGCTGTGTTCTGCCAATAATGTCAATATGGTCCGCGTATACAAGCAGTTGCACAGACTTTTGGAAAATTGTGCCTCTGGTGTTGGCTTGTGAGTTTCGCACAATTTTCTCAAGAATGATGTTAAAGAAGTCACATGACTAAATCCTTTTTTGAACTCAAAGTTCTCGGTGAGATTGTTGCCGACCTTAATGGAGCAGCGAGAATTCTCTATTGTCATTCTGCACAATCTGACGAGCATGGCTCTGTATGTATAGCTCGTCTCTATAAATGCTGTCGTCTGCGGCCTTAAAATCGATAAACAGGTGATGGGTATCGACTTGGACTTCTTGGGTTTTCTCCAGGTTCTGCCGTAGTGTAATAATTTGATCGGTCGTGGACTTCCCGGACCCAAAACCGCACTGGTAGGGATCTATCAGATCGTTGACGAATGGTTTAAGGCGTTCACACAGTATAGCAGATATGATCTTATACGCAGTGTTTAGGAGACTGATGCGTCTATAGTTGATAATGGCACAGTCAAGCAAAATTTGGGCTGGAAATATAGAGCACACGAGTATGGACCGAAGGGCAACGCCTTTCCGGTGAAAAGTGTAAGCATGCTCAGATTTGAAGAGTGAAGAAGTAATAAATGTCAGTGTAGCAAGTTGGTAGCAATGAACTCTGTTTTGAAGCCATTGCCGTGGGTGAGTTTTATCTTTGAACCGAATAAAAGGAACCTACAATTTAATGTCTCCTCAGAAGGATTTCTCATGAAGTTAATTGTAACACTGACCAACGGAGATTACCATATTCGCTATATCGCGATGCTTTGACAACTTTTCTATACGATTGTGCACACACCAAGTCATGTTAACATTTAAACGACACATTCAAAAATCCTCTTATCCTTAACTTTAATTGATTTATTTTTAATAAAAACAAAAGAAGAATAATAGGGTAATGCCGAATTCGCCACAGACGCTATGCAGCTTTTTATTGCACTCTTGGCTGGATTTTCGTATCCAGCTTTCGTGTTTTTTCGATACCATTGCAAGTACACACACAATCTTTGAAGTGAAATTGGTATCGGGCGAAGTTTGAGTTGAGAGATCATGGTGTACCAATGACCTAGTTTTATATCGTCCGTGATCCATTTGTTTGTTTCTCTGTTTTGGTTACATTTGGACAAGTTTGAGGTGCCCCTTCGGCTGTTTATTTTTTTATGGTTTTCTTGCGAACAGGGAGAATTTGTTTGAGAGAAAAAGGTTGTAGAACTTTTCATTCTAAATTCAATGATTTTCCGGTTTGTTAAGATTGTAAATTTAAGTGGAGATTATTTGAAAACAATTAGCCATGTCTTGTTTTTATGCAATAACTTGTACGATTGGTTGCATTAAATTTTACTTGTGTTTTATATTGGCTCAAAGTGAAAGCAATGAACTGGAAGATTTATTATTTTTCTGCCTTGGGTTGGGATTGTTTATTAGAATTGTCATAAATCTTTCAAGTCAAGTAGAAATAAACAAAATCACATTCGTAAACGAATAATGACAGCGAACGCTGTCGATTGGCTATAATTTACATTTAAGAAATATAAACTGTCCGGGCGGTCAAAAGGATTTATATGCTTTTTGGGGCGTTTACGTTATACGAATATGAGTTTCTTAATAAATGGTTGTAGAGGCAGTAGGTAGCTATAGATATTTCGTCGATTGAGTCATTTTGTTTTTGAATTGTGTAGCTATTATGTTGGTGCGTATGTAATATTGCTGGACGGTATACTATTGTAGTAGCTTTTTTATTTGCTATCAGTTGTCTTTTGGAGCTTATTATGATCTTAATCGAGGTGCAAATATTGGTTTTGTGAAATTTAATGAAATGTTGTGGATTAGAATGATTATAAACGTTAACTTCTTCGTTTTGTCCGCTTATCACGGATTTTTCTTTAGTAATATTTGAGATAAAATTGAAGAATATTTCTGTATAAAATGTCGTGAAACTAAAGCTAGTATTAGACGATAGGTATGCTCAATCAGCATACATATGCTGAAAAATGTGTCCCAATCACAACATATCGTGTAATAGCGAAATTTCTGTCATCATAAAGTTGTTTGTTGGTAAATTTGTTGGCTAGTTAGCATATGTTAGGACAAATTTTCGACGTATGCTGAATCCAATGATGTATGCTCACGAGCTTAAAGAGGGTCATGAGCATACGCCACATTTTTTAGCATACGGCTTTGATATTTTTGAAGTTTCGATAAATTTTGAACGTGTTTTTTGTGTTTCTATATTATCCTGATTTTTGTTGTTGGAAGCAAAATGGCATATCCCTTCGCTACACAGTTTTTTTTTGTATTCACATCAAGCAAACTATCTAGTCAACCTTGGCCAAACTCATCCAGGCTAAAGTTCTTGCTATTAACCTTTGCACTAGAATAAATCTAAGATCTAACACACGTGGAAAAACCATATTTATCTTGTCAGACAGCCAACCAGCTCTCAAAGCTCTTGAAGCTTTTACTGTAAACATACATAGCCATTTAGAAACTTGTTAGGAAAAATCTTCTTATTCTTGACTAGATCCCAGCCTACAGCGATTTTGATGATGATGAAAAACTTGAACTCTTCTGCAAACGGCTTTTTAAAAACCATTATATGAACCGGGCTCGCTTAAATAACCTAAACAGAAATGCACCAAAAAATGCGTTCCCCATTTTTACCCCAGGAAACCTAGCTTCTTGAAAAAAGTAGCCCGAGAATCATAACAGGACTATTCAGTGGCCGTTGCCTCCCGAAAAAGCATCTTCACCGCATTGGCCTGACAAATCCTCTCTTCCCATACTCACGGATTATCCTCGGCGAGAAATTTGTCCCATTGGCAAACCTTGCCTAAATTCTCCCAGAGAAGATTCTTGTCTTTCTAAAATGGTATCGAGGCCGCAGATAAGAATTATAAGGATCCAAGACATCCAGATTATTCACAGGAGTTCGATTGTGCAAAAAAAAAGAAGAAGATACAGGCAAATACGAGCAAAGTCAAAGGGAGATTGGTCGCACGAAAACCTCGTAAAGCCGTCGAGCAGTTCCGCACGTTATGAGATATATCCGCTACAAATACAATATAAACTGCCCAAAACGCCCGTGTGGAAGGAAATTTCAGAGGGTGAACTAATCTGCGGATCTCCTTTAAAACGAAATTGGCTAAGCATCGCACCAGTAAATCCGTCCAAGCCATCAACAAATCGACTGAGCCTGTTTGGAAGTATTTCAAGCAAATGTTGGTTTTAGAAGTTAACGATAAAATGAATTTAAACCAATTTTACACTACACGTACTTTTCACCAGAATCGCAGAAAATCGATAAATACAAAACGCATGTACCTATGCTAAAATCGCGATCTGTAAATTTTCCAGCATACCGAGTTCAAGATATCGTGTAATAGAGCTTCATACGCCAGACGAACATATGCATATTTGCTGAGAATTTTTAGCTTATGATTGTCAGCATACGTATGTTCATTCAACATATCGTCTAATACTAGCTTAAGCATTGTGTTTTTACGGTGAATTCAAGCATTACTGTTCATTTTATTCAATCCATACCTACCAAGGCAAGCCACTATAGGATTCATATAACATTTGTATAAGAACATAGATTTTTTAATCGGTTTTACTTGAAACATAGAAACCGTAGTCTATGTTTTATATTATTAACTAGCAGTTACCGGCGACTTCGTCCGCGTGGCACTCTATTAAAATATATTGTTTTTTGAAGGACTTCTTTATAGACAATGTTGTTGGTTGTTTTATTGGGCGGCAATAATGTTACAACCCCGGTCAATATAATAGCTTCGATTACATTTTTAGCCAAAACTTTGATTTGTAGTCTAGTGCCATTACATAGTTTTGATGGTTTTAAGTTCCGAAGGAGCGTACAGGTGTGCTCTTCCAAAGAGTTATTCTTTGGTATGGAATACCCAATGGTTTAAAGGAATTTAAAAACTCTACCGGATAGTTAACGGCTTCATCTTCATTGCAAACAGTGTCTATCGATTTGTAGACCAGGTCTTCCCCGTCCAAGGGCTTAGGTAAGATGTCATTAATGAACGCAGCTTGTTCATTCTTTGGAGTAAAAATTGCTCGTTCGAAAAACCATTCTATTTGAAGGGCAATTACTGTTTCCTGTTTCCATCAACATATCTAAATATTAAGCAGATACCTATACCCTCGCATTTTGGGTCACTTTTTTCTATTGAGGGCCACAAAACAGATTTTTTCAGACAGGCTTTAATTTTATCAGCTCGGGTGCCTTGAGATACTACAGGTACCTAATGTTTGAGGAAAGTTTCCTGCCAACATCGCAGTAACGGCAACCATCTGATTCTTGTTACAGCGAATGTCCTGTAAAGTCGTATTTACAGCCTCGACTCCTCCCCTATGCGCCATTTTGATTTCATCCCAGACTATTATTTGAACATTTCTTAGTACTTCGCTAGGATTGCTTTGTTTCATATGTTGCATATAGGGGTCTCTTCAGGTCGAGGTGCAACTTAAACGCTGAATGTGCAGTTCGACCACCTTCTACCAGCGCTGCGGCGATTTCGGAAGCGGCGACAGCTAATGCTCTGCCGTGAGGGCTTCCTATTTTCGCCAAGATCAAGTTAATGAGGCAGGTTTTCCCGATTCCACTTGCATTTATGTATTGTTAACTTTGTCTAAGTCGGCGCAGTGGCTTAGTGGTAGTGTGTTGGGCCTCTAAGCGAGGTTAGGTTAAGGTTTTTTTCCACTGCGCCACCTCTCGCGAACGTCTGACAAATATCCGAGAGTAAAACTGTCATGAAAGAGCTTCTCATCTCAATTAGCCGTTTGGATTCGGCGTAAAATTGTAGATCCCTTCATTCGTCCCAAAAATTGAAAACCCACACAAAACGAATTGTTGTGAGAATCTAGGCCTTGGGTACCACAGACCTGTTGCGACAAAATATTTATTTTATTTATTTATTTTTACACTTTGTCAAAAGATGTTCAATACAATTTTAGACTTGTCGTTCAATCGGCCGTTTAAAATCTTCAGATAAATGTTGCATAGGTTCGCTCGCGCTTATTATAATTACCTACACACATATCCATCCACACGCCATAAGAATGACACTGAATTGAATTGAAACTGACACGATAAGCACATTCTCACTCAGACTTCACCACTACAGCCAAGCCAACACCAAACCCACCGGCCACACTGCCACACGACAACAGGCCACAGCAAAGAGCCATGTTCGCATTGTTTCCTATGGACGTAGAGGGGACTGTGATTATTATTTATTTCAGTTATAGTGGCAGGCTACAAACGAGTGCAGCCACACTTAGGCCAGAATTGACTCGTAGATGTATTGGCTAAAGGACTCTTTGCGCTTTTTCGGATTGGTTAAAAGGTTTGGTTTTTTTTTTTAAATAACTCCATAACCCTATTTAGATGGTTATTCGAAATTATACGTTAACATCTGGCATAAAGGTACGTGTAAAAACTGGGGTCGAATCGCGTCGTCCGTGAACGAGCATTACGTGACGGAATTCGTTTTTATTTCACATGTAAATCAACTCAATACCGTGAACGTAATGCTCGTTCACGGACGACGCGATTCGACCCCTAAATAAATGCACTGGAATTTGCCTTTCGGTATGAATGTCTTACGCAGGCCAATAAGTGTATATAGCTATTTACGTATGTCATTTTGTTTTTAGTAAGCAATTGAAGAAGCAAAGGCTTAGTAGTTAATTTACTTAACTACTGAGAGAGGTATCTCAGGAAACTTTTCAACTGCGCGAGCATAACTTCATAAAGCTTCATAATTTAAACATTCGTGCAAGAACTCTAGCGCGAATGGTTTCGAGTGCACATTTTTAGAATTTGTCTTTATGGAATGCGGGCGATATAATTTTACATACGACTTCACTAGAAACCTAAATAATTCTCTTTTCTTTTAATTGTAGTTCTATCACAACGGCAATGTCAGCTGGCAAAAAGCTTAAAAGAATTCAATTTCGAGTGCATTGGCACAGCACAAACAGATGATGAAATGGTGATATGTGATAGCCTAAGGCATTTTGGAACTATTATTGAAAGTATTGAGGATCATCGCGAGCATATGGTAAGTTATTTTTTTTTTTTGTGAAATTCCTTTTCATGGTTATAATTCGAATTTGTATTTCCAGTTAAAACTTGCAAACGATCAGATCATTGAACGTCTTGAAGATTTTCGAAAAAAACAGATCGGTGGTGTCAAAGAAAACAAAAAGAAATTCGACAAAAAGACTGAGAAGTTTTGTCAGTCACAGGAGAGAACCCTAAATATGTCAACAAAGAAACCAGAAAACACAATAATTGAGGTAAGATATCATGTGAAATCATTAGTAGGTATATAGTGTGTCGCCATAAAAAAATTAAATTTGGAAGTTCAGCAGTTTTGGCAAACAAAAATGTCACCCGCTTTGAAGTGGGACACCTCCGATTTGGAGGAGTGACAAGTTACTAATAATACTACATCGATTCTGGCCATTATCTTGTGGTTTCTATATTTGGAACTCGATTGTCTTATGAAGGCAGGTCCTTCCCACAATCATTCGTTTATGTGAGTTTTTATGTTTGGAACGATTGAATGCTGATTCCGAACTGTGGTGGTTGTCAGACGTTCGGGACAGGATAGATGGCGCAGTCAAGTAAAACGTTGTGTCCTTATGGTGATCGAACCTGAGACCCGTTCCTCAGTAATCTAGCGCACCCACTGCACCAATCAAGTACGGGTTAAATAAAAATTTGCTCGATAATTGGGTTATCAGTTACGTATCAAGGCATATTCCCTCATTAATGTCCTAATATCCTATCCGAGGCAAAAAGTGTAAACATCCCGAAACGTGTCGCAACTAACTTATCGGAACTTACCAGTCATTGTGGTTTTTGATCAACCGCAGACCAAGTTTTATGTGAATCATATCCTGGAAGCTGGAAATGACCAACGAATTTCAAGTGGAGACTTTTATCGACTTTAAAGCCGCATAATGATAGCAATTATGACGATGAAAATGGCGATGGACGGATTCTGGATTCCATGCAAAATTCCCAATATGTCCCGTGACGATGAAAACCACGTGCAAAACGTGCAAAATGTGGTTTTGAAATAGCTTTTTCGAATTGCTTGAAACATGCACCAAGTACAAGTAGTACAAGTGTAAATGTCAATGGGGAAGATACTATCTGCGACAGACCTATCTAGTTGGGGTATGCGCATGATATCGACCCCTCCAAGAAGGCTTCCGATTCGATTGAGGATCAGGCGAAATTGGTAAGCCTTGAATGAAGCAAACATCTGTCCATCGTCTAGGAAGAAGGTCACTTTTTTCATCACAAAAACTAATTCGAGGTAGCTAAGGAGTTCATCTACTTCGGTTTGAATATCAACTTGACTTGATAGAGAATAGTGGAGAATAACCGTAGGTAAACGCTGCTGCGTCATTTCAATGTGATTAAAAATCCTGACTCGAAGAGGTGCGCTCTGTAGACTATTATTTCACCTGAAAACACTTTTATAAAGCCGCAGTATGGCGCCACTATATGTGAGTAGCCTACCGAATCTCGGTACGGATTGTGAATGCAGTTGAAATTAAAAACAAAATCTTTCATAGTGAACCTTTATTGAAAATTCCCACGCTCAAATTAACAACCCCCGATTTCAAACACATAAATTGGTTGGTTTGTCAATTATACTATTGAAATGTTAACTCTTTGAAAATGTCGGTCACTACTCGTACGAGTACGAATAACGCTTCACGCAACAAAAAGAGCTACCCTCTTTTGAAATGTCGCCAGCTCTTATAATAAAAAAATAAGCGCTAGTATACAACAATTGGAGGGCTAGACCGCCACCAGACGTCCAACCATATGTGTGCTTATGTAGTGAACTGGAAAAACATTATACAGTCATCCATAACAATAAAGTAAAGAAAACAAAAATCAAAGAATTACATAAAAAAAACTCTTATAGTGGCGCGCAACATGTAAAATGCATATACATGCACAATATGTGTACAGGCGTAGTTAGTGTGTTTTCCATCTATTTCTGTAGGGCACATTGTTCCTTCCGGCTATGCATAGTTGCACTGTTTAATGGATATCTTTAAAAAAATCGATATTGCTTCGTAGGCGGAGAGAAAGAGAGATAGATGAAAACACAAGTATAAAACCAAACGAAACAGGACAAGGAAAAGGAAGCTGGTCGGTCTCCTCCAAACTCTTTGAATGGGAGAAAATGAAGTTGTATCATTTTTTTTTGTAGGATGGTAATTATTGTGGATGAAGGATGAGATAAATTATAAATATGTGCATCATTCTTTTGTGTGAATGTATCTAACTGATGCATAACAATATTAGCAACAATTTCATAAATAATTATAAAACATTACCTAGCTACATAAGTACGAGTATATTGGTTGGCATTGAATGGTGGAAGGCTAAGTAAGCTATACTATTTAAATGGCATATGAAGGTACTCGTAAAAGTCATGCCTATGAGTGGGAGTAGGTGTGTTGTACGTATTAGAATCTAGTGTAGGACGCATGAAAAAGTATAAGGGAGAATGGGTAATCCACTCTGCCTTGGTACGTAACTGATTTTTGCCTCCCTATCTAAAGGATGTAGGTAGATTTTTGATGATTTTTGAATGTTTATTGTATTATTTTGTCCTTTATATCTACACTAAAGGATTTTTTTTAAATTTTAGTTCGAAAGTTTGGTCTGGTGTGAAAAAAGATAATATATGATTTTTTGAGAACATGTTCAGCTTCTGAACAATCAATTGAAGACATTGTGGGATTTAAGTTTAATATATTGTACATATAAGGCCTAGCTTCTCACAACCATTCGTTTTGTGTGAGTTTTCAATTTTTGGGACGAATGGAAGGGATCTACAATTTTACGCCGAGTCCAAACGGCTGATTGAGAAGCCCTTTCATGACGATTTTACTCTCGGATGTTTGTCAGACGTTCGCGAGAGGTGCCGCAGTGGAAAAAAAACTTCAAGATGTAATTTGGTTTTTTCGGTACTCGAACCGGGGACCCCTCGCTTAGTAGTCCAACACACTAACTCTAAGCCACTGCGCCAGAAACATAATATTCACTCCTTGATTTTTCAGAATTTAAAAGTCATTGTTTAATTCCGAGTAAAACATAGTTCGCTCTGCAGAGATGTATGTTAATGTTTAAAAAATGCACAGCACTGGGTTGTAGGACCCGCGGCCGCGAGCCGCATTTGCTCCGAAATCTACTAGTGCTTTTGCATTATGCTTTGGTGGATGCTGAGTTGAGAAAAAATATCTAAAAGAACGTATTCAACATTATTTAATGGTGGAAAAACTCACACGCCCTCAATAAACCACAATATATCACGTACGAACTTTGTATTTGCAGTTCTATAAACTTTTGGGGACAGAAAGTTTACTTCTTTTATATTTTCTCTTCCTCGGTAAAAACTATATGAAATCGAGTAAAGTGAATCAGCAAATAAAAGCAACAAAATGTGTCCTGCTCGATTTTATAGAGCCTGACTTCAAGGCATCAGTATCCGAATTAATATTATCCACAAACTCACATGCAAAAAAACTGCCAAGTGCCAAGACGCTTAAACGCTCTCATCTCCATTATCAGTTCTTCTCTGTTTGAAGTACATGACAGTAACTATTATGAGAACATCTCGCCTTTAAACAACAACGCAACAGTTCAAATAAAGCATAGCTTAACTACGCGCAAACCAATCCGCTGCGCCGTGTAATCCATCTACGAACATTTCTTTCATCTCTATTTTCTCAGTGGGTTGTTTGCCGGCTCGCGACTTACGCTTTAAACTCACGTAATCGATTATGTCAATCTTGTACAACACCGTGTAGATATGTGGTTTTTTAAGTATTGCCTCTATGCAAGCATTTATGGTGCCCATAAAAAGAATCTTTGTAGATTAGATGGACCTACAGCAGATGTCCTCTTATAACATGCGCCCAATTGCATCTAATACATTGGCTTTTGTCGTAAGATAGGAGATGTATTTTCATGGTAAAATTGTGTAAAACCACCCATTCTTCTCTATGATTAGCTCTTATTATTCGAATATCAGATGTACTGTCTCTGTATTTACTCTGTATATACTGTATTGCGTAGGTATAATTAACGTTATGTCAATAGTAAAGTTCAATCAATCAAATCAAATATGATTACATGGATATCTGTTGAAAGTCAAATTACATTTTTACTTTTTTTCAAAATCAACTTTAGATTTTGTTGCAATGCAATTTTTAATGCAATTTTAATGCAAGTACAGTCCTGTGCAGAGCTTTTTATTTCATTAGTACATATAGGAGTATGGACGCCCACAACATCTGCGCGGTATAATTTATGCGCATGTCAGAGCTTTCGAGTTATCATTGAGTTAAAGAAGGTATTAAGATTGTGTACTTTTAGTAGTAACAAGCTGTCTAATATTATTTTTATAATTGATACTGAAAACTTGACGTTTGCTTTTTGTATGATTTGATGCATACACTTGTTAGAATGAAAAAGGAGTGACATAATTGGAAATATTTTGTTATTGTTAAGCATCTACGTACCTTTCTTGAGCGAAATGCGGTCTAGGGTAGTAGGGTTTTTCACTTGAAATTAAGCAGAATTGTGACAATATTGTCAAATCTGTGAAAAAATTGTCTAAAATCTCTTACAATCGTGTGAGCTTACGATTTCGCCTAAAAATATTTGCAGAAAATTTGTTGTCAGTTAATTAATTATCAATTTGACAATGTAATTCTCAGTTATCTGCCAATCGGCCGACAGTTGTATCATTGTCAGACCAGTTTAAGAAGTTTTTGCATTTGTGCTGTGATGATTATGACGGCTGGCAATATTTTCATTTTCAAACAAATATTTTTCATATTTGAAAGAATAAAATGTGAATTGAATAATAGTTTCCAAAACCGGACGAAGAAGACGATTAAATATGTACGCGGACAAAACAATCGCTAGTGCATCTTTTTGTTCCATTTCGTTTACTCTTTCTATTCGCATTTCTCAACAAAAACTTTACTAACGGATAAAAAAAAATTGCCTGACAATGTCTGTCAACGGATATACAAATATTTTGTAAACAAACATCTGTCAGAGTTTGGGTAAAATCCTAGCAACCGTGTTAACTGACAAGTAAGTATTGTAAGGTAGTTCGTTCATTGTCAGATCATTGGTAGACCTGACAATATTGTTAGATCTGACAATCTTTTGGACATAGCTTTAGGCAGTTGGCTTAATTTCCGTATTTGTTTTAAATAATTTGTTTAAGGGTTGCACAAATTCTTTTCCTGTGCCTTGTGCCGCCTTTTTGCAAGTTTTGCGTATTTTATATCCTTAATTCTGGAAATACTATCTGTCAAATTTTGGAATACTATTTTAAGGCTTCGCCAAACAGAACGCGTTTTAACGCCGCGGTGAGATTAATTCCCGCGGCGGTAAGATTGTTTTGACGCTACGTTCTAACCGCCGCGCTAAAGGACGTCAAACAAAAGCTGTCATTAATGACTCTTGGTTCTCATTTTCTAACAAAATTTCAAGCTGAAATTTCCCGAAAAAGAAAAAGGATTTAGGTGCACGAAATTAACAAAAAGAGAAGGTTATTACCGTTTTCATTCAATTATTTTGCTATTGGCTCCCATATCTGCATTTTTATACGATTCATCACCAATATCGTAAAATTATTTCAAACGCTCCGCCTTAATACCGAATGATGCGTTGAAAACGCACTCTATATGACGGAGGATATGTGTATTACAGTATATTACAACGCGGCGGTAAATCGCGCTTTGTTTGACGTGACCCTTAGATCACTATTTGCAATCTTGATGAAGAGCAAGTTAAGGGCCAGTTGTAGCGACACGAAAAATATCATCCTAAAAAATTTCTTTTGCTTTTTTTAACCACTTAAACTTAATTGTTGAACTCAATCTTGGTTTTAAAATGTTGCTTAGGAATTGTAAAGTTAGTTCATTGAAAAAAAAGTAAGTAAATTATCTTCAATTTTTCTAAAAAAAAGAGTTCATTAATTTTTCTGTACGAAAAATATTTTACGTACAGAAAAAATAATATATGTTCTTTTTTTCGAAAATTTAAAATAATTTGCTTATTTTTTTTGATAAACTTTAAAATTTAAAAGCAGCATTTTAAGACCAAGATTGAGTTCAACAATTAAGTTTAAGTGGTTAAAAAAAAAAACAAAATACATTTTTTTCGGTTGCATTTTTCGTGTCGCTATAACTGGCCCCTAAGTTGCCATCGAAAACTTTTTGCTAATAACAAATTTCAATTTCATAGAAAGTTTAGGAAAATAGTGGCAACATGGAAAGTGCGGAATGACAATCTAAAGTTCCTATAAAAATAGTTAAACTTCCAGATTATCAATCAGCTGTTTTTGTGTGGCCATTTTGAAAAACGAATTCCCTATAAAACACACTTGATATACCTACAGCATGGAAAAAGCGATAATTAGGGATCTCCCCTGTTAAGTTACAAAATTCAGTGGCCACAAGCCATAACCACCTAAGTACATTTTTCATACTTTTCTATTTTTTCCTTAGTTAAGCTGTTTTGGCAAATCATAATTTTCAAATAGGGACTGTAAGGCTTTCTGCTTATAACTTCTGTTTGAAAATAGATACAGACTTACAATTTTTAGTGGGCATAGATCTTTCGTCATAACTCGACTTAGGCGATTATGGTTTGTGGCCACTGAATTGTATAAGTCGTCTGTATGAGCGCTCTTAAGCAGTGACTCTTTGGTAAGTCGTTGTCTTGCGGTGCTCGGTTTTTAGCCTTCAATCTATGAACCCACGTTTCCATTGTATTATCGCTGAAAATTGTCCATTAGGATTATGTTTTTGGATAGGGTCTAGTTTAAATTTGCAACCATAATTTTTGGTTTGAATTACACGTTAAAAGCGATATCGTTTCTACCAACACACCTTTTAATAGAGTTTTTATAGTAGGTACATATTTACATAAATACAATCTTTCGGAGTAATACAAGATCCAACATCTAAGTATTCCTTCAGTGTTGCCGTTTTCCGATACCGCATGTTGTTAATTTATCCGACGCTTCTTACTAATAACCATTTTTAGTTTAAATTAACGAATTCAGCTTAAATGAAATGCAATCACGACCATTCAGGCATTTATTTGCAATCATTCTACAAATTCATCTACATTCAATATGCTCGCACAATCTTCATTTTATTTTGTAATAGAATAAAACAGGATGGCTTATGTACGAAATCTACTCCAATAAATCAAGGGGCGTGTATCACAGTCCATAACAAGCTTTTCTCTTGAACAGGATTTCCTTTTCGTACGCATACGAAACAATACTTGTGATTGCGAGGGTGATTATTTGTGTTTTTCTTTTACGTTTTCCTTCTCTCTTTTGGTAGACGTGTTTGTCATTTTATTTTCGTCCTGGATTTAATTCAGTATTCATATTGAAAAACTACATCTTCACGGCTTACGGCTTTTCAGAGTATTATTCTTTTTTTCCCACTTGTTCTCATTCATAAAAAAAACTATGTTCAATTTGAAAATAATTTATAATGAATTAAGTATAATTTCCAGTGAATGGTTAAGTTGCTAAACGTTATATTAATATGGTGAAACGAAAACTTTAATGTTTTTCTGCTCGACTGCGTTATCCTGATGATGACCTAATCTAAGACTTTGTCAGGAAGATATTCTATTAATTTATCGTTTTGTTGTATTATTTATTCTGTGCAAAAATCAATATTAAATGGCTAAAACATTAGAAAAGGGAAAGGAATACAGTTTGCAAACTTATTCGGCGACATCAATGAATATTGTATGCAGAGTGTTCGGTGAGACTTTCATTTATTTATCGATTTCGACACCTTAGTCATTTTTTTCCCTCTTTCAACCCCTTCTCCAAGTTAATTGTTTTATGTTATTTTTCATTTTTTGACAGTAGGTAGGCTTCTTTTACTCATTCTTAAGATTTTTTTTATGTGTGGCTTAGCATTTTCCTTAGAAAAAGAATACTAAATGTTGAATTGGTGATATTTTTATTTTCATTCAAGCATCGAATGAACTATTCACATGACTTGGTACAATTTTTGTCAATGACGAAACTGTTGAATGGGTAAAGCTGTACACTTTTGTTGGTAACACTAAACTTGAATTTACGTTGACCTTTGTTCGCACAGAGAATGAGTGACCATGAATTCGGTTTAGTGGTTAATTTTGTGGCTTCATTTAGTTGCCAACCATTTAAGTAGGTAATAGTGCATTTGGTATTACTTGGGGTACTGTTGTCGTGTAATTAGCTATTCACTAGTCTTATAAGTTTTCTTTTATTAGCTTTGCAAATTTTTTTATTAATTCAAATCAAACTACTCCTGGTGACAAGTTTCATACTATGTATTTTAGATGGGGCTGTATGATTGGCAGGTATTGTATGCTAAAAGGGTTGGTTGCGCTATGTGCAGCTTTTAATCCAAGGAAGACATCGTCAAAGAACCGTGCTTCTATATGCAGAATAAGCGGCGTGTTCATGCAGTCCAATCGGTGGCATTACAGATCTTATACATATAATTATTTTTATCAAAACTAGCCTTGTCTTTATATGAGCACATATTTAGTTGCACCTTACTGCTTGACAGTTGATGTCGACATAGTTTAATATGGGGACGTTCAGGAATCTAGTTTAGTATGCATTACAGTGGGCACATTCACAAACTATAGATTGGTCTGGAATAGTTTTAACCTGAACGCAAAAACTAGATTGGTCGGATAACGTCACTTTTCCTACGTCAGCTACACATGCAAACTGTCAACTTAGTACTCAGTCACGAATTTCTTGACTAGATTCGTCGGCTACCCCTTTATAAACTTCAACTGACACAGCTGCCCATGTGACCGATTTAGACCAATCAAAACTGAGATACATCAAGTCAGACAGCTGCCAGACTTACTAAACTAGATAGGTACTCGAACGTCCCCAGTTTTTATTGGCCTGGGTTTGTCACGTGAACAGTTTTTTCAGTTGACGTTTGTGATAGGGCCTGACAAATTTGATCAAAAATTTCTTGACTGATTAGGTAGTAAGTTGACATTTCGTATATGTGGCTGATGTAGGAAAAGTGGCGTTACCGGCCAATTAAACTTTTACGTTCAGGTAACATCTTTGACAGACCATTTTCCTGCTCCTTCCCGAGTATAGTGAGGAATGGAACACAAATAAATGAACGAAGAAAATATCGATATCCATCTATACTTATGGGTCAAAGATAAACTGTGGTGGTATATTCTCGAAGTCTCTGCTATTGAAATAAAATCCAAGCTAGTTTAACGCTGTCGCTATGGTTTTTTGCACTTCAGTCGATCAAGCCACCAGAGAATGAGTGTGGAACAAGATTCATATGAAAGCCAACAACAGGTGAAAAGAACTTACGATCTGTGAAATACTACGGAATCTTTTGCCATAATAAAACAAAAGCCGGATAAACTTTTACAGTTTGACAGGTCATCGCTATCACTGTCTCACATCCCGATGGCGGGATGACAGAAGGAAGAAATGGCATTACAATGGGTCGGCAAGAAATTAAGTGAGATGTTGTAGGGTTCAACCTGTTCTGCCTACCTGTTTACATAACCTAACCTAACATCGAGTCCAAATAAATTTACTCGACATAAGACAATTTTATTTTCGAATGTGCCCGTTCCCAAGTTGCGTACAACTGTAATCTGATTTGTTTTAACAACTGACGCAACTTTATGCAGGGTCTTTCAATAACTTGTAGTTGTTATCCTTACTTGTTCCATCTATTGATTTGAATTTCGAATTTATATTCTCTTCTCTATTGGAGTAGTTTGCAATTTAAATGCTTAGAATAATTTGTATACTCTTTTTCTTTCAGGCTGATGCTAGTTTAGGAATGCATGAGCGCGAATACATCCAAGAATCACTTAGTTATGTTCTGCGAATACAGGAAGTGCAAGAACGGATAAAATTTGAGTTTGTTGAAATATTACTGGCATTTATATCCGGATGGTTAGTGTTTTATCATACTGCGCATGAGCAAAGCGAAGATAATAAGGACTATCTAACAGATCTAAGGCATAAAGTTCAAAAGGTAAGTTAGCTTCTGATGCCACTAGCATAGTAATATTGTTTTGTTTGCACTGAATCAAACATCTAACTAATGCTTATCATTGCATGTTGCTTTGGTTTTTTTTAACGTTCAACTATAAAACTCAATTCCTATGAAACCGTGATTCGAAACACTAAAGACCCGAGAAAATTTTGAAGAAGCTAGAGAAAAAGTCAATGAATTAAAAAGCAAATATATGGAAAAGAAAACGGTAAGTTGACACAGTAAAACAGTAAATGATGTAATGAATTATTAAATCATCACATCTGCAATTAAACAAATAATATTTGACACTAAATGCGAGATTAATATAATAATAGGAATAGGTTGGAAAGTTTCTTATATAATATTCTGTGTTGTGGTTTTTTTTTTTCAAAAAATACGAACCATCCCCTGACAGATTGATCCCAATATCTGTTTTTGTTCTGGCAAATAAAGAAGATCAATGCTGATATTGCATATCTCTATCTTAAAAGTCCTTCTAAAAGCGATAGCAGCTTTAAGAGCGCTGATGTAAGTGTAAGTAAGGTTGCCAGATAAGATAATGAGAAAAAGGTTGACCAACCTAAAGGTATGCTAACCCTAAGTGCAAGTCGGTCCCTTGCACCGGTCCATATCTGGGAATCGTAAAGAATTGTCAATGCTTAAGATCTTATTGTAAGCCGTTTGCTCTGTCCTCTTCATCCTTGTTACCTTTGCTCGCTTTTCAGCTGAAAGTACTGAAAGTGAGTCTCGCGTATATCCCATCAGTTGCAGATGGCACTACGTCCAAAAAATATATATTTTTTATTGGCTCACTACATGCCGCCAGTTATGCGGTATTGCCTAGGCTACCCTTCATTATCGTTCAGCAGCATCCAATTTATCAAGTAATTGTTTAAGCACAATATCTGACAGCCTTACACGGTTTTATCACACCAAAGGATTAAGTTGCTTCGCAGTACCTTAGCATAAAGACGTTCTAAACGCAGAATCTTTGCGTTGTATATAGATACAATATATATATCTTGCTACTTAGTAACTTTTATTTGATTGTTAATACATAGACGTATGGGTTTTTGTATTAGAGTCGACAGTCACTGACGGAACAGGTAAAAATACAAATCGGAAATATTAAACAAATGTTTTCAAAAACATCTCCTTTAATTTTCCTAATAAATTCAATTGTCATCCTTTGTTTTGCAGAAACCAGAGGAGAAGTTCACAAAGCGTGGCTATTTATTTTTAATGGAAAAGAGTAAGTCTATAATTCAGCACAGTTTTTGCATACAAAAATTCATCTAGGCCCAGAAAGATATATTTGAAATCTCTGAAAAAGGTTCCATTTTGAAAATCTCCCTTCTAGAGCCATTTAAAGCAACATGGACCAAATACTATTGCACATACAAGAAACAAAAGAAGGAGTTCACAATGTTGCAGTACAATCAGATATCCGGTCGCCCGGAATCTACTGACGAGAAGGTCACATTAACCTCGTGCCAACGACGAGCATCCGAATTCGAGAAACGTTTTTGCTTCGATCTTACTTTCAAAGAGAAACCCAACATTGTGTATACATTTCAAGCACTCAGCGAAGACGATCGCAAAGCGTGGATAAATGCAATGGATGGAACGGAACCGGTAAGTTTGTCCAATTACAGAGACTCTGGTTTTTTTCAATAATGAACTGCACTTCTTCCTTAGACATATCTTACTCCAGGTAAAACAAAAGGCTCTGAGGAATATCAGCTGGATGAGACGGGCTTTGCCTTTGTACGCAAATGTATTGAGGTACTGGAGAGTCGGGGACTCGAAGAGGAGGGCATATATCGTAAGAGTGGTGTGGGTACAAAGATAACAAAGCTACTCTCGCTGGGCATGGATAAGAAAAAGACTGATGTAGTATTTAGTGATGAACAATATAGAGACCTTATGGAGAGTAACACAATAGCAAGCGCACTCAAGACTTACTTGAGGAATTTAACTGAGCCCCTGATGACGTATCGGTATCATAGTGGATTCATAGAGGCAGCAAGTAAGTACATATACATCGAATTCTGACTTTTTCGAGTATCCGATTAATCTCTGCATTTTATTTATATATCTAAAGAAAAAGACAATCTAAATCAACGAGTTCATGAAGTTCATAAATTAGTCCACAAACTGCCACAGCAGAATTTCATTATGCTGGAGATGGTTATAAAGCACTTAACTGAGTATGTTCCGATAAAGCGTTGGAAGGCGTGGGTACTTATTTAAAAACTTCTCTTTTTAGGGTTTCTCGGAAATACGAAAAGAACAAGATGTCCGTATTTAATTTGGGCGTCGTATTTGGACCAACACTCCTGCAGCCACAGGAGGATACTGTCGCTGCCATTTTCGCTATCAAATTCAACAACATTGTAATAAACATTCTAATTGAAAACTATGACTTGATTTTCAACAACCCGCCGGGCACTCTTCCTGGCATCAACTCTAGCAGCAGTACAAGTCCACCCGCTCGAGCTCCACGTGCGCATCAAACTCCGGCTGCGGGTGCACCCGCTGTGGGGAGTCGTCCTGCAATGTATTCCCCCCAACAGCAGGTTTATCGTGTAGTAGCCAAATCGAATTACACCGAACAGCCAATGTCATCGTCATTACAAAACATTCCCAACGGGATGATCTATCAGCCAAGCAGTAGTCCATCAGCAGGCAGCACCAATGGACCGCCAAGTACCAAAGGCATGGCTCCTAGTATACCAGTTCACCAAAACAAATCTAACCACCATCAAATGTCACACATGACATTGTCCGAGAGTGATATTAGCGTGCGGCGGGATCCGTCCGCGTATGCTACTGTCGGTGGTGCTGTGTTGCCCGGAACCAACGGCCCTCTTGTAGCGCATGCAACTCCAGCGAATGCGACCAATCTACGTCACGAATACCTCACTCAACCGGGTGCTGGTTTGGCATGCAATGGTCCTAGCCCACCAAGTAATCGTGCAAATATATCCCCACCACCACCGCTGGCAATGCGACCCGAGCAACTCTTAGGAGGTCGATCACATATGGGCTATGCTCAGGCGAAGCCTTACCCCGGATCTATGCGAGGCGATTCCAATGATCGAATGCATTCGACAAGCAGTTCGAATGAGTCTGTATGTGACTCGGTGTCATCATCAAGAGACAAACAACGGGGGTCTATAGATTACTCGACGCATCAGGGGCAAGTAAGTGTAGCCGGATCGATATCAAACCTTTTGGGACTTGCATCAAATGCAAACAGTTGTGATGATGTAGTTGTGACGTCTAGCACTGCTCCAGCAGGAGTAGCAACAAATCATACGGCAGGAGATTATGTGCCAAAGAAGGTCCATCGGACAAAAGATGTAACTCAGATCAAAAGGGATTTGAATGCTGGAACGGCGTAAGTCTTTTTTTATTAAAGGCCAAAAATTATATGTTTTACTAAAATGACATGTTTTGTTTTCAGGCGGGTGCGCACACTATACGCGTGCTTAGGCGAAAGCGAAGGGGAGCTGTCTTTCGAACCAAATCAAATTATTACAAACGGTAAGTTTGACTCATTAATTATTGGTACAGTGTGTCCATTTTTTCTTTGTGTCCGAAGAAGGTTAAGATTTCCATCTCGGTTTAATGAACATGATTAATTTATGCTGGAAACATTAAGGTGCATTTTATTATCAATCTCTTCTGTACGTTTTTATCCTATCTAAATACTTAACCTAGACTTTTACCCGATAAATATGTTCATAGTTGTGTTTTCTCGTAACTCGTCAAGTTCATTCGTTGGCGGGTAGTCCTATTACAATATATAAGGTATCCCAAGCAGGTTATAAACACACCGTGCAGGATAAAAAATGTCCATAGCACAAAATGTATTCACTTATAGAAACGGTCTTTTCCTTCCGTGAAGACATGTGTCTAAATGAGACTTATTACCTGTCTATGTTGCGATAGGTTGTCTTTCTTTGCTGCTGCTGGAAAGTTCACTTCGGTTACGTTACTTTGGCAATGGCAAATCCATTACTTCAAGAGAAGAAATCTTTCCGTTAGGTACTGTAACCAGGTCACATACATAGACTAAACGCTCGTCGGTTTTTCACAAATATGCATATCAGATTGCATTACTTGTTGTTTCTCTAAAATTTGACTCAATTACCTTCACAATTTCAGAGCATCTGCTCGTCATTACCTATAATAATAACTTTAAATTATTTTTAATTTATATGTTTGTATATTTTTGCTTCCAGTACGATTCTCCCATGAACCAGGTTGGCTGCAGGGTACTCTAAATGGTAAAACCGGTCTTATTCCCGAAAACTACGTGGAACATTTAAAACCTTATCATTAAAGTCAAAGGGAAACAGTGATGATTGTCAAAGTTTAAATGGTAATAAACCTAATAATACAAGAATGTTAACCATACATATGCAAATTATTGTACCGATTCAACAAATTTTTAGAAAACCCAAAAAATATTCATTCCCTGTAATTGTAAGCACTGAGGTGATGTAATTTAATTAAATAAATTAAGTTAAGTGTATCATATATATATTATATGAATATTATATAAATATTATATAAATGTAACTATAAATTAAACGAAGGATATTTCCTGCAATTACTGTGAATTAAAATTATAACAACAAATAGCAAGAGTACTGGGATTAGATGTATTCAAAATAAATACAAAACGTAGCATAAATAGTTTTTTTTAACTTCAAAATAACTTAACATTGAACGTATTATTACTATTTTGATAATAATGCCAGTTTAAAGCTTATTTTTTTAATTTCTTTTGTATTGTAAACTTGCATGAAATATTACAAACACAGAGAAGAATATAAACAGAATTCAGAAACAAGTTTAAACTCGCGTTTTTGTTTGTCAAACTAAACAGACATTTAAAGGAAATCAGAAACATTATGGATATCGTCTTAATTTAATGTCAAATAACTATTTTTTTGTGTAAATGAAGCATAAATAATTTACTGAAACACTTAATAATTTAATAACTGAAATAAGAAATTCTTTTCTACTACCCTATGTATTTATATTGTTTAATTGAATCGCATAAATGACTGAAATCTATGTACAGAATGTCCAAAACTCGATAACACTATCATAACACACTCTGTCATTATATGAATGGAACAATTTTGGAAATTTATTAATTTCAGATATGTCCACAACAAGCGGTCCACAAACAACGTTTAGTTAGCAACGACCCTTAAATGTTAAACTTTATTTCGAATCACTTTTAATACAGCTTGGTTTGCCAATAGCGGTAGTATGTCCTTGTAGAGCACAGGCGATCGGGGCAAGGATATCTTGTGGGTTAATCGCTCATTAGCGTGAAATTTAACAAAGAAGGACACAGTTCTGATTTTTAGAGTCTCTTCTTCTGAAGTTATGACATTTTTTGCTGGTGCTATGAGCTTATTGATCACTGGCGGGACAAACTTATACCTTTTTCGAAGCTTTTCACTTAGGTCTAGTCATATTATATGAATATAGCATTTACATATTTATATAATGGATTGAAAAGAACTGAAAATAACTTATGAAAACAGATTCTTGTAGATTTTTTTCTACAAGTGGTGATAAGCTGAAAATTGTTTTGTACTACTATCAGCTGACATGATGTCCTGTAAAGAAAGTTGTAAAACCCAAGTTTATGGTGAGCTAGCAAATCCGGAGGTAGTAGTTGTTTTAAAATGAAATGATTTCAAAAAGCATAGCGTGTGCCCATTCAGCTGCAAATAAATGTAATGCTCCATTGGGTATTTGTAATAGCTTGGTCTTTGCTATGGTCATGCCGGCCAATTCTTTAGTTCGTTAGTTTGATAAGGCATTGAAATTGTTATTTGAATGTGTACTCCATAAAGTGGTCTGCGCTAATTTATAGTCACAGAAAGTAAATGTTAGTCAAATCGTTCTTTATAGGCAAGAATAACTTAGCTTATGGAATAACGAAGGAGCTACATTCGTAGCATCTGCATCATGCCGAACGACATGTAACTTGCTTGACATAATTTGCTCCTGTCTTGTGAGTAAATTTATTCGATTTATTCCGGGTATAAAATTTTCATTGAAACTTTAAACAGCCAACGATTGTGGATATGCTTATACGTATGACTCATTCATCAACTACAAAGCGATTCCTTAATCCGCAATGACGCACGCAAGTAATTTTTTCGCTGAATTTAACCTTAATTATTTCTTTTAATTAAGCCAAGCTATATCTCTTTGGGCGCTTATAAAATGGTATCTAGGGAATCATCATAATTAAATTTCAGCCTCTGAAACTAAAAACCATTCCACACAGCAGTTTGTAAACCAAGCCTTTCAATATGCATTTTTATATATAAATACAATCCATAGTTCTTTAAATTTTGTTTAATACATGTTTACAATGTACTATTGCAGAAAATCAAAGTAAATACAAAATACATTTCGTAACACGCACACATCTAATCCTTTAATTTATAAAAATGAAAAAACAGACATCCGTATCTATACATATTTTAACAATACAAATAAATCGTAGTATATTTTCCTTATGATTTCATTCCATAATGTATGTATATTAAATTACAGTAGAACCCTATATAAATATCCCATCGTAAGGAAAATGATCAATTCCAAAAGTAAACCACTTACATAAATTTAGAGAACAAAAAATAATAATAAAAAACTATAACTAAAATATGTACACACAACTGACTTAGGTTATACATAATATTAGCTTATAAATATAATAATAAATATAAAAACACTACAATAGTAGTGATGTGTATTATTTATGAATACATTTTTACTTACTTTAATCCTTCCTCTTTTGTAAAAGAAAAAAAAATGCATTAATATGATTTTTTATTTCCTTCCTAATGTATATATGAATTATTTATTATTACATAATTTTTCCCTTGTTAGAAAGTTTGTTTTTGTTTATTATTATTATTATTTTAGTTATATTGTTATTTTTGTTATACCTACACCATTAATCCTCATTGTAAAATGAATGAATGAAACAACAAATGCTAAATAAAATCATACATATATACATAACAACAAAAATGTGTTTTTTTTGTGTTTTTGGTGTTACAGGCTCCCTTAACTTTGGTCCAGTTACAATTCCAATAAATCTCTCCTAGCTATCTATCTATGTCCTCGCTCTGTAAAGTACAAATGTTGCACCAACGGCTCAATTAACGCATTGGCATAACAGCGAAAATTATCCTGTGCGATGGCCTATTGCGGTTGAGATTGATGCATCCGTCGACTCAACGGAATCAAATCTGGGGTGGCAGCACGCAACTTGATACAATCGAGTTCAGTCGATACAATCGAGCTCTGGCAGCACCTAATTTGTCTCAATCAATTATCCTAGATCGATTATCCTCGATCGTGACAAATTAGGTGCTGCCAGAGCTCGATTTTATCGACTGAACTCGATTGTATCAAGTTACGTGCTGTCACCCCAGCCCTTTAATTCGTTTTTGACAAGTTCCAGGATTTTCCTATCTGCATAGATGGTAGGTACCTATCACGATTATGCCATTTCGCATCTCGCTGCAAACGAACGGCCCTTTGGGCCGCTGTTTTTTTAATAAATAAGTCTATCGGTCGATAGGATCCATAGGATTTCTTTCAATGCGTGTTGTACATATTGCACCTTTAACTCTTATACATCATAAGCGTCGGATCGTATCCAGGAGCTTCCTCACAGTTTTATTGCAAGCTTTTACCCACCTCCGCTAACCCTTCTTCAAAGTTTTAAGGTTCCCAAATATGTACCGCCCTCGTATTCATATTGTACAGCCATCTAACCACAAGTGGGTAATTTCTGCTCGCTTTTCCGAGGCTTGTTTCTGACTTTCAAAACATATCTTATCGAAGTCACCTTCAGTGTCCATTATAGTGGTCACTGCGATGCCCCCTGTATAAAGCTCTTCCTACACGATGAGTACTACTTGATACAGCACATGCCTGTCCTGTATGCATGCTGTAACAGGTTTGTTTTGTTTGTGAAATACTTGTTCATTTAGTCCAAGAATAACAGGCGCCTATATCTGAAATTTTGTAGATTGCAACTTGTAGTTTTTAGAATAACAGATCTGATTAAAACTTTGTCCATCAGCCTCTGCAAACTTCGAACTAGAAGAATTTCTGCCACAATCGATGCATTGAATATAATAAAGAAAAACAGCAGGTCATAATGTCATATAAGTCGATTTATTTAATAAATGTTTTTATTTTCAAAAATGTTTACTTAGTTGTTGTAACAAGTTTACCTTTTAGTAAAATCTTCTTTTTATATATGTACTATTTAATATTTGTCTTTCGTTTATAAATGTTCGTAATTAATTGTACCTACAATTTTACTTAAATGCATGTACAATGCACATACATATATGTATATTTTTTTAAGTTGAATTTGTCTCTACGTTTATATTCTTTGCTGCTGATAGGCTATATAAGAGGTCGCGTGTATAAATTCATACAGCACTCCCGAATTTATAGACTATTTAGGTTGATAAAACGTCAAGAAGAGTAGAAGACAAATTTTGTCGTTAGCGAATTAATTATCATTTTGTTATTTTGCTCTTTCGTCCAGAACGCATTACCCAAAATTAAGCAGATGTACGTAACGGGGGAAAAAAGGTTAGAAAAATAAAGAATAAACCACTCCTGCACCGAATTAAATTATACATCAAAACAAAAGAAATAAAGAAATCAAATTTACTAATAATATAAATGCTGAATATACAATTTATATATATAAATATTTTATTGCGCTAAAATTAAATAAAGAAAAAAGAATAAAGAAAACAAATTTGCATATTACACCACATTAAGTGCAAATGATTTACATCTAATACAAAGGTCGTTCCTTTCAATATGGTTCTATCTACATTTTTCGATTTTCTTCGACTACGGATTTAAAAATAAAGTCACTATCTCACGCATGAACAGAAAAAAAAATCACAACAGAAAATTAAATCTTTATACACAACATGTTACACAATAATTGTCTCAAACAAATGTTAACGTTTTTTTTTTGAAGCAACTTTTTCGAAAAATGTTAATACCCATATTTTCCTGTTCTGTTTTAAAATAAAACTATTCAACAAATAAAAAGATTTGTTGTAATGTATTTCCGTTTTTGTTGTTGATTGCTGTTTTTTTTTGTTGACTTTTGAATTTTTCCAGAATTGTTTAACAGCCTATTTATACATAATTAATATTGTTTGATTCACTTTTATGCTATTGACGTTTTTCATAGCATATATTTCATTAAATCAGAATATCGCCTTTCTAAATGGTATTAATTATTGTTATTGTTGGTAGCCACCAAATTGGGTCGGGTTGTAGAATTGTGGAGCGCCCTATAAAATAAAAAGGAATTAATACAGAAAAACCCTCACATGTGTTTTTATGTTTTATTAACATACTTCTTGAGTAGGTTGATGTTGCTGCTGCTGATATGCACCATCGCTGGGAGCTGAACCTGGTATAAAGAATCCACCAACAGGAACAGCAGCAGGTGGTAAGGCGGGCGCTAGAACTTGCTCGGTTGGTTTCGGAGCGGCACCAGATGGATTAAAAACATCTACGTATGAATTCTTTAGGGCTGTGGAAGACAAAAGATATGCGGTGTTGAAATAAAAACAAATACAGAAAAATATTATTTATATCATTATCATCACTTTTATTTTACAATATTTACACATTTTTGTAAATATTGATCTGTTATTTCCTTGCACTAATATGCAAAAATGAACAAATCAGTTAAACCTTTACGACTTAAGTGAAACTACAATTTCCTTCCTAATCTATTTAGCCTTAAGAAGTCGGAAACACTTTTTAAAGGATTTAGCAACAATCTTTACTTACTTCTATTTCTCTGCATCTTAAACATGTTCGATTGTAAGCTTGGTTGTTTTGCTGGTTCTCCTGGCAACTGAGCAACAGACGAAGATGTCGCACTATATGTTTGGATAGGTCCCGGACTTGGAATTGGCTGTGGCGGTTGCTGCTGTATTTGCTGTGGAACCTCTTCATAAGCCATAGGCTGTTGGTGTTGATGTTGTGGTGGTTGCTGAAGCTGCTGCGGCGGCGGCAGCTGTTGTTGTTGTTGGTTTGCTAAATTATTTTGAGTACTACCCATAATATCGCTCATTTTAGGTGGAGGTTTTAAACTAGCTGCACCCTCCTCTTCGCCATCAGTGTTCACCCATTTCTTTTTCTCTGGATCCCATACAATAGCAGGATTCTTATCATCGGGTAATATCATTTGGTTTTTCGGTTTCAATGACAGCTTGTTCCATATACCACCAAACCATCCGGAGTTTTGATTAGAGCTCGGACCGCTACTAGAATAAGTGTTGAATAAACAAAAAAAAAAAAAAAAATACTTAAATATCACTACAAACCCCTTGGATTGATTTTTAGAATCTGATTTCGGCCCAGCAGCATTAGGTCCAGCCTTCTTTGCATCGTTCGAATTGTTCCCAGAGTCATTGGGCTGTGATTCATCATAGTAACCAGGCTTTTGTGTATTAGGCATCGATATCGTTGGACGTGCGGTCTAAAGTTATGTTTTGTTTTTTTAATTGAGCTTGTTTTTTTATTCGTGTACAGTTTCACTTAGTCTATTTTGATTTGAAATAAACTTTTTGATACGACTTTAAGGACACAAAACAAATAAAAAAATAAATAAAAATATATGAAATGCAAACTTACTTTGGCGAAAAAAGAAACACAACATAAAAGGCTAAGATTAGCTATAAACTAGCACGAAAATGTAAGTAGCTAAGAGAAATCAACAAACTCATTAGAACATGTACATAATAGCAGCAAAGAAAGATAGAAATTAAATTGAAATTCACTAAGGAAATCGAATCGTAAAGTTGATTGAAGTATCACAAACTAAGGTGTGAAAGGCGAAAAAAATTGCAAGCCCCTCACTCTTGTAAGACCATTATTCTGAATGTTTTTTTTTTAAATCATGGGGAGAGGGCTTTGCGAAGATTATACAGAACTAAGTCAGTCTATATGTGTAAGAGTAGAGGGAAACACTAGACGTGGAGGTTAAAGAGACACTAATTCAGTCTAAGTTTGAGCAAAAGAGGAGAAACAATTTCGCAAATACAACGGAAGTTAACTACAGCCATTTTTAACCTTTCATTTAAATATATTGTAGATCTCAATAGTTAATTATGTATGAAAAATGTTTTCTTTAGTAAAAATTATTATTAGAAGGTTCATAGGAAAGTTCCTCTAAAGGCCGTTGAGGCGAAATAGAAGAATCCATACAAATACAGAATCAGAGACTTGTAATTGGAAAGAAATAAAATGATGGAACCGAACTTTAAATCAGGCCCCTACACGGCAGTGATGATGGGAACACAGCTTCACAATCAATACACTCAGTCTGGGAGGTTTTGGATGGAACTCCTGCGGATCAGAAACGAGTGTTATGACCTTGTCTATAAAGTTATCTACTTTCCAGGCAATCTTACCAATAACAATCATCAAGCAACCATTTAGATAAAATGTATTTTCATATTTTTCTCAATTTAAAAAATATAGACGTAGTTTTATGTTGTGTTGTACCCATTAAGTTGTCCCTTAAATATTTAAAGGACAAGTCCAATCCTTTCTTCTAATTTTGATTGGTAATCGTGGTGACGCGTTTTGATTATTATAAAAATGGACAAAGACATCTGTCTGAGAATCGGGGAAACTGTGTGTTTTTAGTGCAGTGCTACGAAAGCAGTAATATTTTAGATTATGTATTCTATAAAGCATTATTCTGTTAGTGTTAATTCAGTTTTCAAACTTATAACAATCTCTGTCCGTAGAAACATTTTAACTTCCAACAAGTTTTTCTCACATCGTTGAGCACAAATTTGAGTAAAATTACTTTGGAGCAATTTTGGGTTTAAATCAAAAACAAATGCGTAAATTAAATAATGAAACAACAAAATTAATAAAAAAAAACAAAAATGTTAACGAAATATATTCGCAAGGACAAAACAACTTTACACGACAATTTCATTTTTTATCATAGCAGATTACGATTTTGGTTTATTTTAAATTGTTAACCATTTTATTAGAATAAATTTCTGAATATACAAAGAATAAATCGACGCATACATTTTATAAAATTCGCTTATAAACATAACATTTTTTTGTTTGTAATGATATAGCTACTATTTGCAATTTCAACTACATTTTTTTTCTATTGCACTTGTACTTTCGTGTAGCCGTGTTAATGTATCTGTATTCGATTTAAAATTGTTAGAGAAAATTACTAGGCACTGAAAATATAACTTTTCAATATTTTTATTCTATGTATCGGTGCTGTTAGATAAAGTGACTGGTTGTGACCTAATTAATACAAATTTTAAGTTTTCACTTAAATAAAAATGGTGGTGGAGAAATAAACTTAACATTTGTATCGAAATTCATTAAAAGTAAAATAAACAAAGGCTTAGCTTCTCACAAACATTCGTTTTGTGTGGGTTTTCAATTTTTTTTGGGACGAATGGAAGGGATCTACAATTTTACGCCGAGCTCTTTCATGACAGTTTTACTCTCGGATGTTTGTTAGACGTTCGCGAGAGGTGGCGCAGTGGAAAAAAACCTAAAGATGTAATTTGGCTCTTTCGGGATTCGAACCTGGGACCCCTCGCTTAGTAGCCCAACACACTACCACTAAGCCATTGCGAAATCCATTATGATCTTAATTTTGTTGGCTTGGTTGTTGTTGTTCAAAGTTAGATCAAATATTTAAGGTTAGGAACATCGCAAACAAATCAGCGCTTACAAAATACTGTAAGAAAGCTCGACTTCGACCTTAAACACTTGCAACAAATTACTTTGGGGATAATTCCTCCAGTATCATGATGTGCGTTACATTACAGCAACAAATAAGTAGGTAAACTTTGCCAAATCTAGTTTGTATTTTGCATCACAATACGTAATTTATAACTTTGTTTAGATATATGGTGCCATGGGGCAAGGTATAACCTCTTCCCCCATCAATAGGAATCCCAATGAGTCGGTTTAGCGAGCTGAATTTGGGAAAGAACCTCTGAGCCACAAACTCATTATTATTTTCAGAGAAAATTGTATTGGAGTAATTTGGCTTAAGGTTATGGTTGCAATAGTTTGAATGTAAGGAGTGTCCCTTAAATTGTGGTTCGATTTTCGGCAAGAATATGCCCAATCACATTTTCAAATCAACATACCGGCGTACGAGATCTGTTGGCCTTCTTTGCGGGACAAAATTGCAGCAAATTGTAAGAAGAGAGTTGCAATACTTCTACAAAGAAGTTGTTAAAATTATAATTTTTGGGCGAACCTGTAAATCAGTACGATAAATGTAAGATTGGGTAGCCCATTTTTTTTTTTTTTTTTTTTTTTTTTTTGTTGGAGGTTGCTACTATTCGATGGAGCACTCAGACACAACTACTGGTCCATTGTACTTCGATGGAGCACTCAGACACAACTACTGGTCCATTGTACTGCCAAAACAGACACCTTACATTGCTGTACTTAGTTTGCCCGTCTTTCGAAGAAAGATGAGAAGGAGCTTCAGTGATGAAGAGCTTAGATGTTCGGCACTCACCACGTCAGCCCCAAAGATCCGCCACCTGATGCGAGCAAAGGCAGGACAACTACAGAGGAAGTGTTCCGCTGTATCGTCATCCTCTCCACAAGCAGGGCAGATGGTGGTGTCGCTCAAGCCCAACACATTTAAGTGTTTGGCAAAAGCTTGGTGGCCCGAAAGGACACCCACAAGCAGTCTACAATCGATTCTCCTGAGAGACAGAAGGAAAGATGCTGACCTTTTGCAGATGTCCGGTCGCAGTCGTTTGGTCTGTCTGCATCCAGCACAGTCACGCCACCGACACCCGTGTTCACGAGAAACCCAAGTATCAATGGATGACCTTACCGCAGATGCTGGCAGACCCAACGCAGGTTCAGGCCCTGAGAGAGCTTCTTCGGAACCCAGCCTGGCAAGCTCATCAGCGATCTCGTTTCCCTGGATACCAGTGTGGCCTGGGACCCAGACAAGTTTCACTGTGTTTAGCCTACCGACCAGATTTAGAGAAAGCTTGAGTTCAAGCACTAACTTGGACGAGGTAAGAGGGTTGAGCAGCGCTTTTAGTGCAGCTTGGCTATCACTGCAAACGCAAATGCTTCTAGCTCTCCACCTGTTTGTCACAATATAGTGCATAGCCATAAGGATAGCGAAAATCTCCGCTTGGAAGACAGACGCATGGTTCCCTAAGGGGTAGTGTAGTCTAACGCTTTCGCTTTCCACGAAGACTCCCGAACCTGACCCCTGTCCGGTTCTGGAGCCATCCGTGAAAACACGATGGCATTCTTTCCCTGGCTCAGAGTCTGGCCGAAGCCATTCCGTTGCCTGAGGAAAGTAGACGTGATAGTTTTGTCGCAGTAGGATTTCTGGTGTCATTGCGTCAGACGGCATATCCATAAGACAGGGGTCAACGGATAATTCTCGCACAAGTTCATTGGGTAGCCCATAGTTCAGTTTTTGTTTGGCCACAGCTCCGGTCAGGAATGCCTACAGGAAACTGATGTTCGCTTCGGTTACTTGGCCATGTTAATTGAAAAATTCAATTAATCCCAAAAATCAGATTTTAAAGCTTCTTGAATTTCGATTCAAATATTTAAAGTTTATAAATAAAAATACTTACAGAGTGTCTAATAAATATACATGTATAAGATAAATATATAAATTCGACTACTCTTATCTAGAGATTCTTCTTTTCATCAAGAATAGGCCCATCGATATCGAAGGTCCGCACCACCTCATTTTCTCTGACTACGTTTTTACTTTCTAAAAATCGCTCGAAATGGGTTAAACTACTCTCCACATCACTACACATCTTTTTATAATTTAAAGGTATCGACGGATCATTGTAAAGTTCTTGCATTGTCCAAGCCGTATGCTTATTCTCATAGTATTCATCATCATAATCGTCATCATCATCAAAGTCGTCGTCATCGTCGTCGTCATCATCATCATCATCCTCATCGTAGTCATCATACTCTTTATGTATCTCAGGATCGTAATCCTCGGGAATGGCATCAAAGCGGCTCTTCAGTGGCAGATCAATGGGGTAGGTGCCATTGAAAACGATATTTTTGTAACTCGAAGATATCTCTAATTTCCGTTTTAATAAGGCTTGATTAGTCAACTTACTAGCATTACTACTAACAACATTACGACTACAAGAAAAACCCGATCTCGGTTTGTTTTCCGAATTGGGTAGATTAAAATTTACTCGTTTACTACTCGCCACAATTTCACTACCAGAAGGAACATAAGTTATTTTAGCTACGGCAGAAGAAGACGTACAAGAATTTCGGTTATTTTTGCTTACTAATTGCTGGTCGGTTAGATTACGGGTAATAAGCGAAAGCGTATTGCTTTTGCATTCATTTGTTGCATTAATCGGTGCAGGTGAAGTGTTGTTGGTTCGCGCTATTACTTGATTACTTACATCTGTGGTTGTAAGGTAAGACTGTGGTTGTTGTTGTTGTTTCGAACCGGATGTAGGAGATATTGGCGAATTCGCTTTGCTGTTAACGACAGAGTTTGGTTTCTCTTTATCATTTCGTTCAATTGGTTTAAAGTTAAAACTTTTAAATTGCTGCTTTTGCTGTTTTTGTTTCGTTGGTGATCGCATTATGTCGGCTTTTGATTTTGTGGTAGCAAGAGTTGATGTATTATGCAATTGAGTTGGTTTTATCGGACCGTTAACGGTCCTTGGCATACTTTTAACCGTACTACTCACTGAGTCTGAGTTTTCAGATACCGAAGTTGATTTTGAGTTACTTTTATCCTCAAGCTGCATTCCATTGGTAAAATAATTAGGAGAGGACAAACATTATTACTAGGATTTGGGGCAAACGCTGTTTGAGTAAGCTTTATGAATTTTATGGATGTTGTGATTTTTCTTTTTCTTTTTTTTCTTTTATAGATTTGTACAGTAGAAGGACAAACTTATTTGTTTTCAGAACTAAGATATACATATATGCATTTTATGAAGATAGGAGCGCAGAGGTTGGCAAATTCAAAATCAAGTCGGGTTACTGACTTTGAAATGGTAGTTTTTTTAGACGATGCTGATCCACAAAACATATAAAAATATGGCCTTGTGTGTTTATATAGTTAAATTAAACCACTACCCATTGTAGCCAAGTAGGTTTATCGATGGCAAAATGCGAAGATGCTGGGTTTTATCCAACAACCCACATGAAACAACTGGTTGTGGCAAAACAACTTGCCAACGAATCGCTGCTGCACAGAAGGCTGAGAGCGGCTCACCAACACCATATGCACAACTTTTTAAAAGCTTGTGCAACTACTACGCAGGTGACATCGATATAATGGCAGACCAAAGCGAGCGGTCACTGGTGTGTTTGGAAATAAGAGAACAGAAGCGAAAAATATGTTGTGAATGAGGCAAATGAGGCGTGAGATCTTGCCCCAGCTATGAAAAGCAATACGCTGACACTGACCAAAAAGACAAACGAATATAATACGCCAAAAATGGTTCAGTGTTCGAGTTAGAGAGCTTCACAATTCTCGTATGTTTAATGAAATATGACGTTGAGCAGGACAAAAAACAACAACATGAGTAGAGTTAGATTTTTTTTTTGATTCTTTCACCATTAGAGCGATAACAACAATCCCTGTTTAGTTATACAGAATGTTGAAAGGAATTTAAAGAACTTATAAATTTGGGATAAAGATAAGTTCTTAAAAACTGTGTTCGTCCTTCTCTGTACATTAACTTTTCAAATACTAAACACAAGCAACTTTTTCAAATAGTCTGACACCGTTGCATATTTTAAATTAAGTATTATTTTAGCGTACCTCGTCGTTCGGTGTCTGAGCCTGATTACCCCAATATTCGTATGTGTTTTGCTGCTGCTGTGGCTGCTGCGGTTGTTCATCATGTCCATATGAGGGATACGCCTGCTGCTGATCATACATTGTTTGCTGTTGAGGGTCATACGCTTGTTGTGGTTGTTGGTAGGATTCTTGCGGTGGCATATAGCCATTGCCATAAATATTTCCATCTGTTGCGGCAGTCTGTGGTTGATTAATTTCGTTCGGATTGTAGAACTGTGGATACTGCTGCTGCTCAATCGCTGGCATAGGTACTTGACTGATGTTTTCCGACTGAGAATTGTATTGCACTTCATTTGACTCTAGTTGATGATGCGGTTGCTGTTGTTGATCTTGCAGAGAGCTTCCGCTGTTGCTGTATTGCAAATTCAACTCATTGAATTGCCTATTAATTTCGGAGAATTGCTGATCAATAACATTCGATGTTTGCTGGTAATCTTGATTGACTTCTTGCGAGGGCATTCGGACCTGCCACAAAAATAAAATTACACTATGCCCTCCATACTATGTGTATATATACTCACATTCGCTGCCATGTATTCTACAGCTAGCGATCGTAGATCTTGCAGCCATTTTTGCTCCTCAAAAGGTATTCCATTTGAATGGGTTGGACTACCATCCAATTGGACTTCATCCATGGACTTTTCGAGAACAGGGTCATAGTATTTTAAACGATCAGCAAGTTCATAGACCTTAAAAAAAAGAGAGGGGAAGTTTAACATATGCATACAATTTCCGTTTTGAAGAGGTTTACCTGATTGATGAATATTGGTTCATACTTCGTTGGATCACGTTGAATGTGCAAAGAGATCTGTTCCATGTACATTAGGCACTTCAACTGATATCCATAGTCTAACATTCTTGTAGCAATTAAAAATTTGTATGGCTAAAGGGAGTTTTACGTTTATTTAACTTGTTACTTGTTTTAAACTATTGAAAACACAAACCTGGAATTCTACCAATGAGAATTTGTCGTCGTTCAATGAACATGCATATTCATATACCTCTGTCATCATAATCGATTCGTTTGTTGCAAATTCTTCGAATGCCTTATGGTGCGACGATCCCAAGAGAACTAGCCTGTAAAAATAGATTAAATATTCGCTGTTAGGAAATTTTAACAACGGAAACACATTTTGGCAGTAGTCAGAATCTGCTTCCTATCTGTTAGAAGTAATCGATTGATGCCAATTATTTTTTCCAAAACAAAAACATTCAAGATCATTAATGCACTTACCTTACAGCATTTTGCATCAACATCGAGTCATTAGGTTCCTCTGGATACTTGCTGAATCCAACTTGTGCCATTAAATAGCAGAAATGCGATGCAAACAAGTCCCCACGATGCAACAATGAATCGCCAAGCGTAGTGATAGCCTTTCTATCCAACTCTGGTTTCTGTGAGGTGTTAGATAGGATCATGGACAAATGTGGACGCCAATCGCCCCATTTCTCATCTTGAACACTTGTCACACTAGACGGAGTACGACCGCTCATCAGTTGGTACAATGTTTGTAGAGGATCGTTGAGCGACAACTTATTCGCAAACTTCATCATTACATTTGCATGTGAACGTCTGTCCACCTTGGAAGCCAAGAACAAAGCGTGACCCCACAAATTGTTATCGGTTGCCCAGTCCAGAGCTTCATTTACATTTCCATACAGCAAATAGTTTCGGAACTTTTCTGTTATTTCATCTTCAGTGAGTGACGACGACTTCGATTCTGTTTCATCAGTTTCATCCCGATCATCTGTGATCAAATCATCAACTTCTTGCTCACCATCGCTTGGTATGTTTTCCTTGGATTTTCCTTGATCGTCTGATTGCAGAGATTCACGACGATTTGAGGACGATGCCAATGAACTCTGAGGTGTTTCATAAGGGAATTGCTGTTGGTTTTTCATAAGGAGTTCTGCTATGTCCGTTCCGACAACCATCTACAAACATTTCGTTAATAAACACATACTTGTAAACACTGAAAGTTTAAAAACAAGACTTACGCCATTTTGTCGCAACAGTAGGATCAGAAGATTCCACATCAGAGTAAATGAAGCCTTATTTGTTTGACCGGCTGTTGTCAAACTATTACTCGAGTTCTGTCTTGAACGATTTAAAGCCGAATATGGCCCCAATCGTATTTGATCCTCACAGAACTCGATGATTGTTTTCTTGTGTGTAAGGCCCCGAACCAAAGGCCCCGGAAACGATTGGAACAATTTATTGGTTGCATCATTGGCACCCATTCTGAAAATCTTCACAATATTCGTTATACCATTGTGAGAGTATTTCGGTTTAACGGCGACCAATAACCCAGGCCCCAATGAAATTATCGGATGATCATTTGAAAATTTAAGCGGCGTTAGCCGCTGTGGGTCTTGTTGAATTGACGAGCTCGCAGCATCGACTAAATTTAGTGACAAATTATTATCTGGCCTAAAGTAACGAAAAACATTTTTATTTAACAAGTTTCAATTTACATTTATATGTACTTTAAAACATGCATCTACAATACGATAATATAATAAAAGCAAATAATCTGTCTTTAATATAGAAATGAAAATAATGAAAAAAAAAAACAGGACACACTGGAAATCAAAAAGGAATGAGAATGGCGATACAAGCTAAGCCCGAATAGAAAGGTTAAGCATATGAGATGATTTAGAATAATTGATATGATTTAACGTCTACATTACAAGATATTATAATGTTTTCTTTTAATTTAACATAGGTTTAATAGAATTAGAATAAATATTTGCTTTACAATATACATAGTTTTTAATTCAGATTTTTATAGAAATATGGAGAAAATGATAAAAATCTTTTAACAATCAACTTTGTTGTATAAGGTTTTTGTTCGTATTCGAACAAAATGTTGCAGGCGATGTTTAGTAAACAAAGTTATTAGGCAGATATACAACAACCTTGCTTAATATTGTCCCCATAAATTTTTCTTAAATAAGATAGTATTAGTATAGAAAATGCGAGAGGTGGCTTAATCAACATTCTATTCGTACTTAAATTTTGTTTCCTTTGATCATTATAGATCTTGTTGTTAAACCAACTGTTTGACTTTTTGTTTTGTTATAAAGCGTTTTCTAATAAGAGGTGTTATTTTGATATTCAAAGAAAAATGTAATTTTTTGAGATAAATGATCGGATATTTATTTCAAAATAAAGAGGAAGGTATGCCGTTAATAATGAAAAACAACATCAGCCAAATGGCCACCACGACCACGCTTACAGAGCCATATTCTTTTCATTAAATTTCCATAATAAAATCGCAAGGTGGTTGTCCTATGTCCTCGATAGCCTCACGAATTCCATTTTTGAGGTCTTGAATCGACGCTGGGCTGTTGGCGTAGACCTCATCTTTCACGTGGCCTCAAAGGAAGAAGTCGCAAGGTGTTAAATCACAAGATCTCGGTTGCCAATTGTGATCACCTCTTCTAGAGATAACACGGTCGGGAAACTTTTCCCGTGAAAGCTCAATGATTTCGTTGCTTGTGTGGCACGTATCGCCGTCTTGTTGAAAGTAAACGTTGTCCAGATCAATACCACCCATAAAAAATCATTAATCAATGCCCAATTCCAAAGAACGACGAGAAATGGACAAACCTGGATTTTCTTCAAGACTTTGGGCTACAGCAGCAATATTCTCAGTTGTTCTTGAGCGACGTGCACTAGTTTTATTCCTCACATCACTCACTTGTCCCAACAGCGCGAATTTTTCCAACAATTTCTGTATTGCGGTCCGACAAGGTGCTTCACGACGACCCAAAAATGCTTTAGTTTTGCGAACTGTGACTGCAAAATTTTCACCATTTTTGTAGTGAATTTTTATAGTTTCAATGCCTTGTTGAAGCGTGTATCGTTCCATTTTTAGAAATGGCGTAGTTTCTACTTGTCAAATGTCAAAAAATAACAGCTTCAAAAGTGACAGCTACCGAAATAGCGGGCTATTCAAAATAACACCTCTTATTGGAAAACCCTTTATAATTTGAATACGTGTTTTAATTTCTTTGCATTTGCATGTAATAATTACAAAGATATTTTATTCATACAATTTCTTAATTCATTCTCCTTGTTCTATTGAATAATGTTCCTTACTATGTAATCGTATATTAATTACAACTACTATTACTTGCGGTAGAAAATCTATCCCTGTTTTTACAATTAAATACAAAAAGAAGTGCACTGAAGTAAGGTTTTTTTATAAAAGAAGTGCCACGATTTTTGATGTTTAAAAACGCATCACAATTTTTTAAAGCATCATGATTACATCACACCATTCTTAGAATTTACAAGACCTTTCTCGAGCACCTATCCCAGTAGGGAAGAATGAAGAGACGGACTCGTACCTAACACGTGTCTTCCAAGCAGAGGTCCTATTACCTTCTTTATCGACAGCCAGGCAGCAATAAAAGCCTTAACTGCACCAGAAATAAAATCTAAGCATGTGAAATGCTGTCGCGAAGGTTCTTGGCACTCAGCACGCTATGGCCGACCTTCAATGAAGCCAGAACCGAGAGTCTTATACGCAAGGACAGGAAATCCCTTTCCACTCTCGTAGGTACATATCATAACGGGGCACAATACTCTACGGTACCATATGAAGAAAATGCGCCTGACGGAAGAAGAACTTTGTAGAGGCTGCGGTGATGAAGAAGCTCTGGAGGACACTACCCACTTCTTATGCCACTGCCCATGTCTACAGCACACAAGGCACAGATTCCTAGGGAGACACTTCTTCCCTGACCTAGACGAACTTTCCAGCGCACCAATCGACAAGTTAATGGGATTCATCAAATCCACAGGATGGTTTGTATGTAACAGCACAGTAAGTAGTTAATTAAAACACTTAGACCGGGTAATAATGGGTAAGGGACAAACTCTTTCCCCAACGGGCATCACAATGGGTCAGTATTGACCTGAGTGTGGCACGGAGTATCTCCAGCCAGCCCACTAACCTAACCTATCGTGATTAATATTTAAAAAAGTGTATGGAAACCTCAAGTAACAAAATATTGTGAAAGCAGAATCTGACGCAACGTCATCTACCTAGATTTCGTTCTCATATATTTACGCCGTTTGGGAGAAGCAAGATTTTTCCAGTTAATGGAAGGACGGAATTATCGTCAAGTAATCGAAGAAAGGCAATTTGAAGAACTGCAGTAACTGACATTGTGTTACTGCTGTTTTCGACTTTAAAAATTGTATGGCAACTATCATTCTCGCAAGTAGTCCACGCTCAAGAGAAACAAGTGAGAATTTGCAGTAACATGGGGGTCAACTATTTGACGGAAGCTCTATCCAGAATTTGCAATTGTAGGTATCAAGTCGAAAATGGAAAAAGAGGTTAGATCTTGCTGGTAAAAGCAGAATACCTCATGCACTTTAAAAGAAATAAATAAAGTTCACGACTGGGTCTCAAACAACTACTTTTTTTCAAAGAAAAGCGATATCCGACAAAATTTGCTTAAAACATGTTCAGTTAAAATGGCGGTGGAAGTTGGGATATATAAAATAATAATAAACATTTTTTGTTAAAATACCTTGTTCTCGATAGCAGTCAATTTTCGAGAAGTTACAGAGTTTTTTAGCGAGATCAAATATGCCGTTTTCAAGATACGAACAGTTTCTCAAAGCACAATTATTGAAAACTACAGTGGCAGTTGGTATTCAACTTCCACTCGAGCAGCATTTCTACTATGTATGTAACAAATAAATCATCTCCGAATTACATGATTACATGTAATTTGCCAATTTTTTTTGATTAACTAACTTTATAATTCATAAGCAACATTTTAAGTCCAAGATTGAGTTCAAGCATTAACGTTAAGTGGTCCAAAAAAGCAAAAGAAATCTTTTTCGGTAGCTTTTTACGTATCGCTATAACTGGCCCCTTAACCGTTTCCATGAGAACTATAGAAAACCAGATTTAAAATAAATCCTTATGCAGCACGTTTTTGAATAATTAATTTTATTGGGACCAATTTGCAAATTAAAAAATGCATGAGTGATGTAAAGCCACCGAGGTTACAATTACAATAAATTCGCCCAGACGCTTAGGACGTAGTCATCAGAGAGACAGACAGACGGAAAAAATCTACAAGCTCTTGACGCTCGGTGTCCATGTTGGGACACCGGACACAAAGGAATACCCGGTAATGAAAACGCTGGTGACCTGACAGGAAGGGTTCTTCACTTGAAGTTAACCAGGCCGATATGACAAACAGAAGACGAATAGAATCCTTCAAATGAGCATCATTGCCCGCATGAGGACTCTCCACACTGCCACTAACCGGCACTATGCCAAATCAGATACAGAATTCTTGAAGATATATTTTCTATATATGTATATTCTTTAAAAGACTTGCATAAATTTGTAACAACCTCGGGATGGCTAGACAGCCCAGTTTCATAGTCGTCCATAGTGGTGGGGGTCTTGCAACCCCAAAGGCATCACAATGGGTCTACATTGATCAAAGTGTGGCAGGTGAAAGTTCCTCAAGTCTCGCCAACCCACTTACCTATCCTAACCTAGCCTGGCTTACATTTGTTTTGCGTATAATCGAATACCTGCCTGTCATACTATCTGATGTTGGTCCGGATCTCGCAAGAGCTGCTGCCTTCTAACTCAACGAATGTGACACTAATAATAGAACCAGAACAAAGGGCTGATTGGTATAGGTAGGTTCAAACCTGTCAGTGTACGTTTTCTTTATCAAATTGAAAAAAAAACAAAAATTTGGCAGTAATTTCTCCATATTTCCAAATGAATCCGAATAGCCCTTAAAATTAATTATAAAAATATATTAAATTAGTAAGTAAATAACATAATCCCAAAAGAAAAACAAATATTTTCGCGAATTATTACCATTAAGCAGTAAAAACTCGAATTTTAAAAGAAGAACGCATTAGCATTAGGTACAAGAAAAATTAAATCCCAACTCATATACATAAGTTCGAGCAAAAAATATAACTAGCCTTATCAGATTTTAATTTTTCCTTAAATACAGAAATTACATGTACACAAATGTTCAACAAATATAATCAAAGAGAGATAGTAGCAACTTAATGTGTGTGTATATATTTTAATAAATTTGTTGAGTAGGGTCATTCGACTCATTCATCGAATTGCAAAACAGCAAATAAGCACAGAAAAGGCAGCCCAGTTGCTGTTGTTTGCAATTTTCCTTTTTTTTAAATTGATTTAGTTTTGTTTTTACGGATTAATGTGTAGTAAGCACCTTGGTTCTGAGTATTCACTTCGGGCATAGTATGATCGTGCTGTTGCTGGATAGTAACCACCGCCGGGCAGTTGATTAATTTGCGATAGATTCCCTGTTGATGGCCCACCATTTAGACCATAGCTTCCTTGTTGTTGGTGCTGATACTGCTGGCGTGTTTCAATCATTGTTGAGTTCAAGGAGGATGTCATATTTGCAGTCATTGCGACAGGCTGCATGATGTGTCGATGATAATCGTTCGTATGTGGAATGTATTGATGATGTTGCACGGAATACCTAGATTGGTTGTGTTTTCAAGGAATTTATGTTTTCGAGTTGTTTGATGCCAAAAATAAAATATTCAAAATCTAAACAATTGTTTTGTGTTATTGTTCTATACTAAGCTTTTGTCTGAAGAAAATACGGAAATGATTATCGTTTGCTAATTCATTTAGTAAATCGATTATTGTTCTAAGTTGTGGTAGATATTTATTTTGCATTGAATGATTGTAATGTAATGACAGCTGATTATTGCGAATTTTCGATTTGATCAATAGAAATGTTTTAGAAGAATATAAACACAAAGGTGAACACAACTTTGGAAGTGGTTATAAAGAAAAAGTGTTGCAACTTGAAACGAACGTAATATAGTGTGCGCTTGAAATGAATTTTGCATAAAGAAATAAATAAATTGATAAATAAAAGGTAACGGCTAATTTTGAGGAAACGATTTTTTGTCGATGATAATAAGCAGTTGGTATAGCAAAAGGGCAAGCAAAGCAGGTTTGGGAGCTACTTATCTGATGGGCGCTGTATATCAGTGGTTAGAGTGGTCTTTAAAGCAAGTTGAAGAATCTGTTCTTCGATATATGATGCAATAAGTGAAAGAAAAAAAATGCTCGAGTGCCTGTCTGGTTGACTTTGAGAAAGCCACTGTATGTATGAAAGTGGTATTCTTATAGCTGACCAGAGTGGGGTTTAGGATAAAAATGATCTATTTGTTAAATCTGGCAACGTCAGTCAATTCGAGCGAAGACTTATCAAACTGAAAACAGCTTACAATAGGAAAGTTCTAGTATCCTGTTTAATTGTTTAATATTTCTACAGGTCTGGTCCAAAAGTCAAGCGTTACCTTGATCAAATGACATTACGATAATTGGAAACAATCTCAATCAGGACTCCATTGCATAAGACTTCTACAGATATTAGAATAACAATGAATTAAATATTTAAAACTTTATATGGCGGTTAGAAGCTATGTCCTCAGGTCTGTTCCTTTACTTTTGTAGTAAAAATGGTAAAGAATGTCAAAATGACAGTGGAGGGAATGAATTCTCTTTTAGGCCCCAGTTATAGCTATCATTGAAATGCATCATTGAAAATTTTGTTTTTCGATTTTAAGACGATTTATCAAACTATATTGGCTTTAATTGGTATCAAAATAAAGCTAATCAATTTTAGAATTTTTTTACAAAAGAAATTACTTTATTCTGATTAAAACTTTTCTTTAAATCCACTTTTATTATTTCACTGATTGAAATCGATTTCAATGAACAGCTGATTTTCGTTTCCCCAATTTGGAACCCAATCGTTTCACTGATGTGTTCGATTCTCTTTCTATTCCCAGCTGTCAGTTGTGCGTTCAATGATCAACTCTAACCTCGAAACCTGCAAACCTCTGTTCAATTTCACTGACAGGTCCTTCCACTGACACCAATTTTTCAATGATTGCTATAACTGACTTGTCATTAAAATGAAATCACGATTCCACTGATTTGTTCCAATGATGCATTTCAATGATAGCTATAACTGGGGCCTTAGAGAGAGAAACTTACGCAAAAGTTAGGAAACGCTTTTGTAGTAACATGTGCGAAACACAAATGCGAATATTCCACCCAAATGTCAAATAGAACAACAAATTCAAATCAGCTGTAAATTTTCAGGCGACTGACAGTTGTTTCAATTCTTACGCAAAGAAATTTGTTAAAAACTAGTAAGAGGGGAAATATCTTGCTCTCTCGAACCCGCTGTCTTTTACGAATTTTTCGAGTTGAGGAACGACAATTGAATAAAATACGTAAAAATTCGTAAGATTTAAAAGTAATGGAACACCCCTCTTATCATGTCATCGGGCTCGACCACCTGTATTTTCAGAAGCACAGGTGTGGATACTTGCATTGCTAGGCCCTACGCTTTAACAAGAAAGCAGCAGTCATATTGACTCCATGGGACAACTGCTCCTATGGCCCTAAACTGGCCGATCCTTGAATATTCGGTGTGGATCTTTTCCGATGGGGAGTGACTGTATTTTCTTTTTCTTCTTCTATACACCTTGTTGTGCAAATACTGTAAATTAAATCGGGATGGGGAACAATAGGAGAGTTTACTCATCACAATGATTAAATGTAACTTAGGCTAACTATCTTAAGAGGTCTTAAATAATGTACTCCCACAAAACCGCTTTGAGATACATATAGAAATATAGACAAAAAAAAAAAGAAAAGATTAAGGCGCCTTCATGCGACACACACAAAATACGATCGACATTGGGACATCTAATAGCGAATAAAAACTATTGTCAATCGCTGTACTTTCGGGCGAAGAAATAAACTTAATAGTAAGACCCCTTCGAACAATTAAGGATACTCTCAATAAAAACAAATAATCACTTTACATGTTCTTGGTCGTGTTTCGAAAGGAAAATTCTGCTAAGATATTAGGTCCCGTTTGAATTGAAGAGACGATCTTACAACTAACTAATAACACATTGCGGATTCGCCGTCTAAGATAGCTGGACATGTAGAGTAAAGAGATATAAACGTTCCGGGCCGCGGAGTCTCCGATTCCAACCCAGAGGGCCAATGCAAGAGATGGTTTTATTTTTGTGCAGCTATTTAATGCAGACAATATCTAAACTGTTGTCCAACAAGGCTGCTGGACCAGTCGGCCTACCAGCCGAGCTATTTAAAGTAGCGGGAGATGACATGGTAGAGAGCATACACCAACTCATCTCCAAGATTTGTTCGGAAGAAAGTATGCCTGATGAATGGAACCTCAGCATCGTTTGTCCGGTACACAATAAAGGCGACCCTCTAATCTGCGCCAACTACATAATTGGTAGAACACAGCGAGCTGTCACTGGTGCGTTTATAAGTAAATAAATATTTTGGCGCGACTATGGTCTATGGGACCCAAGGCCTAGCTTCTAAAAACCATTCGTTTGGGTTTTCAATTTTTGGGACGAATGGAAGGGATCTACAATTTTACGCCGAGTCCAAACGGCTAATTAAGAAGCTCAGTTTTACTCTCGGATGTTTGTCAGACGTTCGCGAGTGGAAAAAAACCTTAAGATGTAATTTGGCCCTTTCGGGATTCGAGCCTGAGACCCCTCGCTTAGAAGCCCAACACACTACCACTAAGCCCACTGCGTTTGCATGTATAAAAAAAGAAGCGGCAAAAATGGGTTTAGCGGTTAACGAGGGCAAAACCAAGTATATGCTGTCGACAAGAAGGGACACCCAACATCGACGAATCGGACAGAACGTCACGATAGACAGCTATAACTTTGAGGTAGTTAGAGACTTTACCTACCTCCGTTCTGTAAATGACATCACAGCAGAGATCAAGCGAAGAATTACACTTGCCAATCGCTGTTTCTTTGGCCTAAGAAGGCAATTAAGAAGTAAGGCCTTGTCAAGAAACACCAAGGAGATTCTATATAAGACCCTTATCATCCCAATCCTGCTATATGGTGCAGAAGCATGGACATTATCGAAGGCGGATGAGGATATCCTTGGACGTTTTGAACGAAAAATTCTTCGTGTGATTTTTGGTCCCACTTGCGTCGATGGGATTTGGAGAAGGAGATATAACAGCGAACTCTACGAGCTGTAAAGGGTTTTTCAACAGGGACGCTACAAAAGTAAAGCGACAGGGACAGCAAACGACGCCGAATTTGACATTTCTCTTCAGTAAGGTTGGCCATTTCATGATGGAAAGATATACGAAATACGAGCAAACAAAGAGTCAAAATTATTACAATTTACTACCGAAATTCGGAGTCAGTGGCCTCAACGTTAAAAGAGCGCTACTTCGAATTTATGGTCGTCATAATCGTCCTAGCAGATCAACAATTGAGCGTCTAGTGGAAAAATTTGAATCCACAATCACAGTACAAAATGTTCCCGTGCCAGTGAGACAAAGAAGTGCCCGTAGTGTCGAGAATATTGCTGCCGCTGAGCCTTCAGTTGAAGAAAGCCCAAATGTGTCTTTCACACGTCGTTCTCAAGCGTTGGGCATCTCTGTGACGTCGTTGTGGCGAATTTTGCGAAAAGATCTTGGCCTAAATCCTTACAAGATTAAATTGACGCAAGAACTGAAGCCGCGTGACCACCAGAAGCGTCGAACAGAATTGGCGGCGAACAGAATTGGCGGCGAACAGAATTGGGCTGAGCAACAACTTGAAAATGATTCGGATTTTCATCGAAACATCATCTTTAGCGATGAGGCTCATTTCTGGCTGAATGGCTTCGTCAATAAACAAAATATGCGGTATTGGTCAGGCAGCAATCCACACGTACTCCATGAGCATTGGGCCGTACTTCTTCCGTGATGATCAAGACCGGCACGTAACTTTGAATGTGAATCGCTACCGCTCAATGATAACCGAATATTTTTGGCCCCAATTGGATGATATGGACTTGGAGGACATGTGGTTCCAACAGGACGGTGCCACAAGCCACACTGCGAATGTCAAAATCAATTTATTGGGAACTAAGTTTGGAGAACGTGTTATCTCGCGAAATTGTCCAGTCGCTTGGCCGCTTCGGTCGTGCGATTTTATGCCGTTAGACTATTTCCTGTGGGGCTACGTCAAGTCTATGGTCTATGCCAACAAGCCAGCGACGATTGATGAACTTTGTACGAATATCGAACGTGAAATTGCAGCAGTATCGGCCGATTTATGCTTGAAAACCGTCGAAAATTGAATTCAGCGTCTGGACTTCTGCATGCAAGCGTGCCTGTGGTGGCCATGTAAAAGAAATCGAGTTCCATACATAATGGCATCGAACGTACTTTCACAGGAAAAACAGTTTTTGTTTTATTTAAAAAAAAAACTTTTGTAGCGCTCTTATTGAAAAACCCTTTACAGCGACATCGACCTTTTCAGAAAAGTGCGGATCAGCCGTCTGAGATGGCTCGGACATGTACAGCGTATGGACAACAGTGCTCCGGCTCGAAGAGTCTTCGACTCCAACCCAGAGGGACAACGCAGCAGAGGAAGACCTCGCCTAAGGTGACGCGCACAAGTGAAAGGGGACCTCAACCAACTTGGAGTGCGCAACTGGAGGCAGTTAGCCAAAAATCGAGCTAACTGGAGAGGCGTATTGGTTGACGCCCAGGTCCACCCCGGACTCTAGCGCCACCTAAGTAAGTAATTTAATGCAGACTATCCTTTATCCTTATTTTTGAAAAACCCACACTCAAGGAAGTTGTGGTTTAAATGCAAACTAATAACTACCCCACAAAATCAAAGTTTGAAAAACCGATATTGTATTTCATGTTTCGAAAAATAAATTGTAATTTGCAGTGCCAGCAGCTACAGTAACAGTTTTTTTCAACAAAAGAGTAGCTACAAGAGAAAGAACCCTTCATAACTATTGATCTCCGCCACCCCCCTCTCTAAATGCTAGAGAAATAGGAGACGTCGGACTCCTACGTAATGGCACAGACTCCATTGCAAGACTTTTAAGCCGAGTTGAACAAAGGTTTTAAGCCATTGAAGCATGGGTGGTCCCATTTGTAGAATCAGCTGCTCGACCAAAAGCTAACCGCTATGTACAATATATTTCGGCAATTTCTATTTGCGATTTGCGATATTGTTTAAAAATAATTTTATTTATTTTATAGTGAGAAGTGTCAACGGCCATCAACGAAACAAACACATCTTGGGCATAATAAATGTTTATCTACAGAAAGATATGCCAAATCTTATCTCATAAGGCGAGTAACCAATATAAAAAATAATCACCTATTACTGATTTGAATACGCGTAGTCATGGACTAATTTGTTTATCACTATCACAATTCCACGGCATATTAATATTACTTCAATATCTATCTGAGATTGCTAATTCTCATTTTAAATATAGACTAGCGCTGATTAGTATAATATAGTTTAGTGGAAATTCACATCTATTTCATCGAGCAAAAAATCGTTTCCAATTATTCCAATCAGATGTACCCTATGCAGATGATTTATTTTGTTTCAGTTAGTTTATTTACAAACAAAAATCTCTGACTTGCTTAATAGATAAAAAGAAAATAATAATCCACAGCCACAACTACCATCAAATATGAAACAAAAAAATTGTCATTGTTATGTGGTCAAAACTTGTGAAAATGTACAAAAAAAGGCAAAGTTCACGGTTATATAAGACAAAAACTCACCGATCTTTTTCATTATTAGCTGAGCTACGGCCAGAATGCACCGACTCCCGTCCATCATTTGTAATTGATTCTGGGGCTTGCGCATGTCCGTAGTACTTTTTGTACCACTCTGAATATGCTTGTGGATTTGTACGAGCCATCTGTTCATAGTAGTAGGCTGCATAGGGATCATATCCATATCCAGGATATCCACTGTACATACTATGTGCAGCATAGCGAGGGTCTTTGTCACGTAGTCGCGATTCTTTTTCAATATCACTGTCACGGGCATTTCGACTGCTCGTTTTACGATACTCGTCGTACTCGTTACGTGCTTTGTCGCGGTGATCTTTTTGCCGACGCGGATCACGATCGTCGCGGTAATCTCTGTCGCTACGACGTCTGTCTACTTCGGGACGATTTCCGCCTCTACGCTCCTCACGGGTGTTGTATTTTCGGTATCTGCGGTATTCTTCGTAGGCTTCCCGGTCAGCACGATCAGTTCTTTCGCTACGATCGCCGCCTCTACGACGTTCATGACGTGTGGAACCTTCTGTTTCATATTTCGAATCAGCGTCATAACGACCACTTCCATATCGTCCTCCCCGTTCGGGTTTTGCCTCGCGATCTCGGTAGTATTTGTCGCGATACCTATTTTCACGCTCGTCCCCTCTATAACGATCCCGGTCTCGTTCACGATCGCCATCGACTTCCCGATCTCGCTTATCACGCCGTTTACGTTCTTTACTTTCACGATCCCTATCGCGGTCGCTGCGCACACTACCCTCACGGTATCGCCGGCGTTCGCGATCACTAGAAAACTCAGATTCTTCACTTTCGTATCGTTTTTCCTGTCGCTTCTTGTTGTCCTCACCACCGCCAGCGCGACGCGTTTTGGCATAGTGGCGATCGCGTTGATCACTCTCGTCATTTCCAGTCGAAATGTTCGAGAGATCTTTCACATTCGTTTCCAATGTCATACTTGATTCAGTTTCGTTATTAGTGTGTTGGCTGCCTTGAACTTGGCGATCAAGGCTGTTCGCTCCCTCCAATGGCTCATCACGACTCGTCTGAGCAGGACTGACTGGACGATGATGATGATGATGATGGGAGTGCGAGTGATGATGCTGCGAGGTTTGCATGGGTGGTTGAGGCTGATGTTGATCTTCAATGTTTTCTCCATCAAGTTCAACTTCCCTCTGCTCCACTTGAATCTGTGCAACTGGAGCGACTGCCGACGAACTATTCTCCAGACCTGTTACAACCCGCGGTTCATGAACTTCACTCTCACCCGGAACCAAGTACAAATTTCGATCAGCTGTTATGTCTATTTGATTTGATAGAACACTGCTCTGACCGTCTCCGGATGGCGTGAATGTCGAACGTTGCTGTGATGGGTCAGTGTCTTCACCATCTGCTTGTCGTTCGATATTCAAGCTGTTTTCGATCTCTGTTCCAGGCACTTGTCGCGACTCATTCTCTGGTTGCCCAAGCACTAGTCTTGAGAGCCCTGGTGGAGGAAAGTCATCGCTTTCGTTATTCTGCTCCTGCGTTTCAATGTTAAATGTAGCATCAGTATTGCCGCCAATCTCCGATAGATGGCTCGTCTGAAGATACTCATTGCGATCGTTGTTGGGAGCGATCTCCAAATTCTCGTGCAATACTTCAGAGTTATCTGGTGCAATCACCTCATGGTTTTCCACCAAAGGATTTGCGAAATCTTCGGGAGGTGGAGGCGGAGGTACGTAAAATTGAGCTGGTGGCATAACAATGCTGGGTTGTTGGGTGCTCAGTGGAGGAGCTACGATTCCAGATCGATGGTGTTGAGATACTCCTGCCCGCTTAAAGGGATTACTTGCTGCTGTCGTAGAGCTTTTCATTGGAGGTGGCAGTGTTGCAGTAATTGCTGGTGGTGGTGCAGCGGGTGCACTCGAAGGCGGTTGGGCTTCTAGTCTGTTTTGAAAGGCATGTGGAGGAGTTGTGGGTACGGTTGTATTTACAACATCGTTGGTAACCGCAGGCAGACTTGCATACTGCCGTGGTGGCTTTGAAACAGGTTTGGCCTGTGATACATACACCGGACTGGGTATATTGTTGGCCTGCGCCGCCTCTGTGGACTGCGAAACATCGTTCAATGGAAGATTAGTTGGTTTTACTACAACTGGCGATGAATGAACAGCTTGATGTTGAATCCCTGGCAAAGTAGACTCCAAAATGTTTGCTTTTGGCTGCGATGGTGGTACTGCTGTAGTTGTGGTTGTTTTTAAATTCGTTATAGGTAGTGGAACAACGTTTTCAATATGCTCTTGGGGTGGAGGTTGTTGAGAATTTTGATGCACGTCATCAGGAATTACGTTATTCGGCTGATAATTGGCTTCCTTATTGGATCCCAATTGCCAGTTATCATTGATTTCCGTTCGGAAACTGTCCTCTATGGCAATTGAGTTGTTTAGCAATGTTTCTGGAACAAACGACATGGGAGGGGGTTGTTGTTGTAGATGCTGATGCTGCTGTTGTTGTGGAGGCTGTTGCTGTTGTGGCAACTGCTGCTGTAGTTGTTGTTGTGGTGCCTGATTGGCTTGCTGTTGAGGCTGAAGCTGTGCTTGTTGCTGTTGTGACTGCTGCAGCTGCTGTTGTTGCTGCTGAGTGCCATTATCACTCCAATCCCAATCACCCCAACCATCATTATTATTATTTGCTTTGTTGTCGAAATAGTCTTGAGCCACATGTACATTATCCATTGGTTGAGTACTCTGCCGCGAGTAACTGACTGATGTTACAGGAGCTGGAGGTATCATTTCAACTGGCGGCGGAATATTCTGCTGATACTGCGATGCAGGATAGGATTGTGGCATGCTTGGATATTGTTGCTGCTGTTGAGGCTGAATAAAACTCTCTTGATTCAGAAAGTATCCCGATGTTGATAGATTTGACTGTGGTCCGGGGAGTAGATCCTGTTGTGGCCAATTATTGTTCTGCACCGACTGTGGAGGAGATGCTGCCCCCGGATTATGTTGTGGGTAGACATTTCCAATTGGGTTCGGTGCCCAACTGTTTGGTTGAGGCTGCTGGGCTGGTAGCATAGGTTGCTGATTATAATTTTGTGGCCAAGCGGGCTGAAAAACAGTAACAAAACGTTACGGATTATAGAAGTATGTAAGAAACAATGCATCTAATTCGAAATAGTGACGAATTGAGGTTATGGAGGGTACAGTGGTTGGAATATGTTTGACACATATGGTCATTTTATTAATGACGGGAAAACCCTTTTGAGGAGGTAAATAAATATAAAAAGTAACACTGTCTTAGAAATACAATGTGATAGGAGACTAAGAAAATGACGAGGATTACGATATATCAAGGCAACGATCTAAGCAAATATAGCTTTTTTAATTTCTACTGGAAACAAATTAAGAAAAACAAATTAAACATTTGCTACCAAAGAGAAAAACCAAATCGACTTCAATTAACAAAAAAATAACATCAACTCTGTGCAAAATAAAGTTGATCACAGAAAAATAATATCAAGCCATAATATTGGATCCATATTCAATGCCTAAAATAGGAAAGGAGGCCATTTTTGATACCGCCAGCATGAATAAGCTAAGATAACACATGTCACGAAACCTTTGCTTCTGTGACAACATGTTGAAGTAACAATGACATTCGATTTTTTCAAAACTTGTCATACTATTTCTGTTCCCTTACAATAATGCATTCGAACAAATTAGTCTAACTTTGTTCCCTTACCCAAAAGTTGTATAGAACGGAACAAACTTTGACCGAATTTTCTAATGTATTCGAATGCATTATTGTAAGGAAACAGACCTACTGTGTGATGGCTTATTATGCGCCGTGTTATGAAGCGTGTCACAAATGATTCGACTTTTTATGTCTGCTAAATGACTGATTTGATGCACACTTAATTATTCCCTAATTGATGGAAGTAATAAAAGTCTTCTTTAATACTACTGGATGTTTATTTCTGAAAATTTGCATACTTTTTATTAAATGAAAACATTTTGAAAACATAAACAACAAACAAACAAATAAAATGTTATCACTTGCAATTGCTCAGTGTCATCATAGAGTCAAAATAAATACTTATCATTCACCGGTCATTGACAAAAAAAGAAGAGGCAATTATAAATTGCTATAAAATACCCACCCAACATAAATGTAAAATGTCCCACTAAAATGAGAGCTATAGTGTATAACATTCAGGCGGCATATATCTATATATATATAAATGGATCTTGGTTTGTTCGGATGCTTAAAACTCGAGAACGGCTCAACCGATTTGAATGATCTTTGTTTTGTTTTGTTTGTCTTACATCAGCGATGGTTTAGAAGAAAAGAAAAGTTGGAAAATTCTCAACAGGTGGCGTTGTAGGCACACATTACATTTTTCATGGGGAAACGCACTTTGAAAAAAAAAAATAAACTGGATAGAAATCGAGTAGTGACACTTCAAATATAGAAAAAAAATATTTTCAAAATCACAGTTTGTTGATCTTTTGTGATAGAAACACTTTACTGCTAAGTGTGAGAGAATCAACAGGTGGCGCTGTGGTCGATCTTCAGAGCCGCTCAACCGATTTCAATGAAACTTTGTGAATGCGCATGGTTGATTTCAACTTGAAAGATAGTATAGTTTTGGGCCCCTAATGGAAACAAAGTGCAATCAAAAACAATACAAATAGAAAACCTTGGATTAAAAATAAATAAATAAATATTTTGGCGCGACAGGTCTGTGGGACGACAACCATTCGTTTTGTGTGGGTTTTCAATTTTTGGGACGAATGGAAGGGATCTAGAGCTTTACGCCGAGTCCAAACGGCTCTTTCATGACAGTTTTACTCTCGGATGTTTGTCAGACGTTCGCGAGAGGTGGCGCAGTGGAAAAAACCTTAAGATGTAATTTGGTTCTTTCGTTAACAAAGCCATTTGCAAAAAATAATCGGGATAGAAATCGGGATATGGCACTTGCCATATAGGTAACAAAATTAAATTACTATAGGTATCTGGACATTTATGAAGCCTTGAATTTTTGTAAATGGTGTTCAACACAATGGGGCAGTAATCAAAAAGGGCGCCGTTGCACCTCCCTTAAAAAACGACTCTGCGAATTGTGGCGGGACTTAATACGAAAGGCACGGGCAGCGCCGTGGGAGTACAGCTAGTTGTATATGCATTACATTGCGATTAAACTAAACAAACTACGTAAAATAAACACCCAAACATTATATTCATGCACTGATTGCTAAATGAATTGAAACAAGTGCATTCGGTATACGATACCTAGTCTAGGTAAGTTAAACCGGTATAGGGATATACAAACGTCATCAGAATAATAAGTGTACACACAATACAACATAGGTAATTAAATTTTCTTTTATCAACTTCAGCAGCGATGGTCTGCCCGCTTTTCGTCTGTTATGTCGTCTTCTGTGTCAAAATTATATATTTTTTTAAAGACCTAATCAAACTAAATCGTTATTTTGTTTTGTGTCAAATTAGTTGCAATCAACTGACCTATTCAGTATTAAGTTGAAGGAGATACAAGCGAAGTGTTTTGCTCCTCGATACAGAATGAAATTTATGAAGCAAGTCTTTTTTGCTAGTTGTCTGTGCATTAAAGTCCATTTAGCAGTTTCTTTCTTTTAACAATCAAGGTAATTGAGACATAGTAAGAGAAAACAACGATTCCGTTTCACAAGTTTGATGGATAGATTGGTTAGTTTTGGTTTGCGTATTCAGTGGAATAAGTTGGAAAACTACCATCAGCTACGTTATTTGTTTATCATGACTCTTTTGGATGAAATACATTTCATAAGCAGCCAATTCATCAGTGTTTATCGAAGAAAAATCAAAAGTGTTGGCAGTATTATAATTTTCAATCGAAAGTTGTAAGAGCAACTTTTATCTACACTCATTGAAACATGCGATAAATATCGGAACACCTTGCACGCTCCCATTTTCCATCCACGGTCAACATCATACCTATACCACAGTATTTTCCTCTACGCACAATCGCACATAGATATCCATCGACAAACTCTGATAAAATGTTTCCTCCATAACTTGAATCTTAGCATGATCAAACCACATAAAGCAGTTAAAAGTATGTATTTTAGAATGTGCAGTGCCCTACTAGGCGATAGGTTTTAAATTTCCACACGTACCAAAAACAAAACTATGTAGGTATGTCTATGGATGTATAATGTATAGAAGAAGCAGGCTTAGAAGAGTAAGTAAACTTTTCAATATATACAAAAAATACTAAAATTGGCAAGATTCGAACTAAATAGGTACGAGTCCAATAAACAGGAAGTAAATTTGAATGATTTCTTCAATTTTACGATACAACTAAAATAAACAAACAACCGGTACCTAGAAGACAATAACATCGAAACAAAGTTGTGTCAAAAGGTACATAGGTAGGTAGGTATATCACATGAATGTGAGTTAAATATCTAAGTTGATGACCGGAATGATGATACTAGATTCACCCCCTTGTTAGGAAGCACATTTCTTCGATAATGCATTGAAGAAAGCATAACTCATTTTTAAACCGGGCTGTATTGCGACATCCCATAAACTAGACTTGAGTTAAACAACTTGAACCATTTTAATACTTTATGAAAATGATATCTACAAACAAACTCATGCAAAATGTAAAAGCTAAATCATGCCAATGTCTAAAACCCGGAGGAAAAAAAAAACATTTAAATTAATGATTAATGATTTTTCAAAGTTGCAATGTGGACCCACTTTTCTAAGATACTGTAACACCAAACAAATACAAATTAGAACAACCAATTACCTGAGAACCAAAATGAGCCGTGACACCAAGAGCACCAGAACCACCAACACCCACCTGCTGCGGCTGCAGCAACGGCTGCTGTAACTGAAGTTGTTGCTGCTGCTGCAAAGGTGCTGACTGTGGTGGTTGTGTGGCCATATTCGCCGGTTGGCGATGTTGAGCCCACGACGACATTTCCGTCTCTTGTGTTAATTAATTCAATTATCGATTTTTCGTTCGTATTTTCTTGACACTCAACATGCAGTCGAATGAACTTATCCCCACCACTGTGAAAAACACCTTTCAAGCATTTTCCAGTCTCAATTAACTGGTTCAACAATGAATTTTCGTTGTGTATGCAATGTTCGGGTTAATATGAATTTTCAAAGGGCAATGAAGCGATTGAAAGCAGTGCTGGGTAATTAATGTAAATATGACGTTTGACGAGTTTACGTGGATGTTTTCGTTTGGCTATGGGGCGATTGGGTTGGGAAAAAAATCTATTTTCTCAAGTGGGGAGCTCGCTCACAGAGCTCTTAATTCGATTTCGTTTTTCACACTTACACCAGACACACACGCACCCCTGTAAATAACAAATTTCAATTGAATAATACCGTATCTTTTAACAGAATTATAATTCAACAACTTTTCTTTTATTATAGCGAAAAATATCTTTCTTATCAACGAGAACAAAAATAAATCGCACACAAAAAAAACGGCACACAAAGTTAATGGTGAAAGAAAAAAAAATGTATAACTTGTGCCAAGTTGACAGCTGAGCACAAGTTGTCTCTGTCTGGCTGAGATGATTACGTTGCGAAACTTTTGTTTTGTTGGCATGAACTGTTATACAAGCACTAGCTTTTCCTTTTTGGCAGCGGAACGACAAATGAGTGAGAAGAACCGACAGTCTTCGACTTAGCTTTTGGAATGAAAACAAGTTTTCTTTTTTCCTGTCAACTTTCACCCGTTTGAAAATACACAAAGTAAATGATTTACCTATAAGGGCGATTTAGTAGATAAATGTTGTGTAGTAGGAACAATTTAGTGCAATCACAGTAACTGGCGGATTATGTTGAAGATTTTCGTTTATTTGCTAGTAATTTACAAGAACCTTTCAAGTTGAAAGTATATTCGCAGAGCAGTCACAGAATTTTACTGCCAACTTGGAACTTTGACTTTCGTTTTCTCGCCTGTCATAATTATAAGTATATAGTCATTTCATATTTAATTGCAAGTACGAGTGAGAAGGCAACAAGACTACCACTACAGGTATGCTATGGAGTAAAAATAATTTTGGATTAAAATGTTTTAAGAATTTAGCAGACGGATTTTTTAATATCTTTTCTAAATATCTTAACTTACTGAAGCAACAGTAAACGCTGTTAATGTTGACTAATTCACAACTTTGTAGTACGTTGTATCATACAAATTAAGGTGTATGGAGAGAGAGACATTCTCTTTTGTTAAGAAACAGGGTAAAAGAATAGAGGAGTTTATAAGGAAATTTAATTAGTACTTATTGCGTTATTATTATAATACGTATTAAAATTATAATTAAATCTCAACACAAGAAAACACAAATTTTAAGGGAACGTGCAAGTGTTTTGTTTCGTAAGTATCACAGCTGGCTAACTTAATATGTCTCTGTTTTGATTGGTTTATATCGGTTACATAAGCAGCTATTTCAATGAAAATAAATTGTATTATATTTTTTTCTTATAAATTTCAAAAGGAAACAAAAGTTTTCCGAAATATCTTTATCATTAACGACCTAGTAAACCGAACCACAATGGAATTCTAATTACATTAAATTAAATTTTTATATTTACTTAGCATAGATTGCTATTAAAAATTCATTAAATGTTTTGAGTTACAGTTTAAACTTAATATTCAAATTAAGGTGTAGGTATAATTAAGCATAATTACATAATTTATTTATAAACCAAATGAAAAAGCGTCGATGCTCTCAAGTCACTTCTAAATGAATATCTGTTGGAATACTTGATTTTTTTTGTTTTAATTGCGTACTTTAGATTCTAGTTTACTTTTTGGTCTGTTGAAATAGAATTTAAATAAAAAGCAAATATGTATTACTACATAATAGACTTAGGTATATTTTAAAACATTCCCACCTTAAAGAATCTATTCACTGATAGAAGCGCTTTACGGTCAATTGTTGTAAAAACTCCCTACTGACATTTGTTGTTTTCGTGTTTTCCTCCACGATTTTGACGCAGCTGACGTGTTGCTAGAAATCCATCTACCGTCGACTTTTAAGTGTTTTCAATTTAATTTCAAAATTTCCAATACAACATTCTAGCAAATGTTTTGCTTTCGCTAGAATTTTAATTTAATAAATTTGTGTAGTAAAAAAATAAATCCTCATCATGGCCCTACTAACAATGATAGCACGAGTAATTGATGGTCTTCCACTGGTCGGCACCATGCAAGATGATGAACAAGTACAAAACTTTTTCTTGTGTGGCAATCTTTTTATTATAAAATAAAATTAATTCCAGTCTGGTCGCAGTATTCTAGAATACCAAAATCAAGCAAAGATGCTTTTCAGAAAATTGGGATCACATTCACCAGCGCGATGCAGTATCGAAACAGGACCATATCTGTTCCAGTAAGAAACCTCTCATCATCTGTAATTTACCAATTTGATTTGCTTTCCTTTTAGTTACCTAATAGAAAATGATGTATGCTACCTTGTTATGTGTGATAAAATGTATTCGAAGCGACTTGCATTTAATTATCTGGAAGATCTTGCCCAAGAGTTTCATGCTACATATGGCAGACGAGTGAATTCGGTGACACGTCCCTACGCATTTATTGAATTCGATGTTTACATACAAAAGGCCAAAAAACAACTAACAGACAGAAGAAGAAACATAAATACAATAAATACACAATTACAGGATGTACAGAGAATAATGGTGAGCAATACCTAGATATTATACAAAAGTGTTTTCGTTAAATGCTTTGTTAGAGTGCAAAGGTTGAAATGTTGTGATTACATTCAACATTCAATTCGTTATGGAAATCGCTTGATTAGCTTCAAAAACAAGAAGAAATAGTTTTCTCATGGTGCAGTTGCCGATAATAAGTTGAATTGAAATCAATTAATCTTTGAACTTGTTTGTAGTAAATGTATTCCGATATTTTTCAGTTCAAAGTAGTAATGTGCATGTTATTATGCATTTCCACATCGAGATTAACATAAATCGCATTCAGTGTTTCATTAAGCCATTTACGATGGCTTGATTGTGTTTATTAATAATAAAAAAACTATATAGGTAGATACACACCCTAATGGATATTTTATTAGCATTTCGATTTAGTTCGTTCAAACTTTAGCAAAATGACAGTTCAGATAGCAGTTTATGCCCTGCGACTTTTCTACTATTACTTTGCATACATTATATTAAAATTAAACATTGAATAAGTGTTGGTTGGTGATTGGTGAATTTTTTTTATCGACCTATGGGATTTCACTAACTCTGGTTTGACTTGGTGGTGCATCTGCATAGTAGGAATGTGCACTCGTCTATAGTTTAACCTTCCTAGATCAGTTGATGGAGAGAAATATGTTCACAATAAATCACCATGCACGATCACCATTGCAGCAAAATCAATTTTCGACAACGCTAAAACTGTCGTAAGTCGCTATGTCTCCTTGAAAGGAGTAAACTCGTAGATATTCTATATTCGCTTAAGGATCGCTATCTTACATTTTTACGTATACATCCTGCCCTGTCTATACATTACAAGGGACACATAGCCACCAACTCCAAACCACCTCATCCTGAGCCTTCCTGCTATCCAATTTGGGGACACTTGCTTAAAGTGATTAAACCAAGTAATAGAAAAGTTGGTAAAAACAAAATAAATAGTCTTGGCAACAGTTCTATAAAGAACCTTCTCACATCGATTCGTTTTATAAGGCTTTATTATTGCGACCAACGAAAGGGCATTACAAACTATGCCGAATCCGAATGACGAGATGCATTCGCGAGAGGTGGCAAAACCAAAAAAAAACTGAAGGTGAGATTTTTGTTTTTCCCGTAATTGAACCTCACATTAGTCACTAAGCCACAGGCAACCCACGCAAAGGAATAATAGCTCGTTATTCTCATCTCTCTCAATAGAACATTCATACAACTGATTGCTATTTAATGCCGTTTAGGGCCTCCCATATAACTCATACTGCGCACGCACTAACAACTGACTTTGATGGCATTTGAAAGTTAGACTAGCGGTTGTAATCACTTCCCAGTCACAGAATAAATGGTTGGGAAATCTCCTAAAGGTTATTGTTCGACAGATTTTGCTACTCAATAGGCAAGGCTTTAGTTGAAAACCATTGCTCGTGTCATATTTCGATCATTACGTCGTAGATAACTGGATTCAGGGTTTTCAATTTTAAAAACACGTCATTTATGGTCTGCTTTTAAAATCTTATTTCTTTTCGACATACCTAAAAAAATAATTTCTATATCAACGAATTGAATGCAGTTTTTCAACCTACGCTACGCCGTGTTTAAAGCGACTCGAAACATACTCCACAAACTGCATTTTTCATCACATTAATCTCTTTACAGGTTCAAAATATTGATGACGTACTCCAAAGAGGCACAGTCTTATCAGGTAAGACCATAACATGAGGTTTGCGATAAGAACTCACTTAATCAAATTAATTCTCATTGTAGAGCTCGACACAAAAACTCAAAACCTCTCCATGATGTCGCAGAAATACAAGAAAGACGCAACTTATTTAAATCGAAAATCAATGTATGTGAAGGCGGCGGCCGCTGGAATAGTGTTTGTAGTGTTTATATTATATTTTTGGGTACTTTAAGAGGAAGCGAAAAAAAAAACAATCTAGAAACGAACACACTGTGCATAAATTATTAAAAAAAAATATATATATAAAAAGAAAACTATAACAAAACGTATACATTTCTAAAAAATAATTTTAATGTATAAAAGAGGCAGTTACGCTCTACGGCATAAAGCGGTAACTAGTACGTACATTACAACTTTAAAACAATTCCATTTTTATACTTCTAGCTTAATAAAGTTGTTTTTGTTTGTTCCCCTCATTTTCATGGGCATGAATTCATTTCGTATTCCTAATTTCATACGCATATATAGCTTTTTTATCTTTTCCGACAGGCGGAACTACAGCTAGGAGTGTCCTCTTCCTCAGTAACATTTCCCCCTTCAGAGTCGGAGGACGATGAGATTTCATCCCAGAGTTTTTCATCCGAAAATAGATAGTTGCTTGGTTCCTTTTCGAGTTGTTCACGTTTAATGCGTCGCTCTGTTCGTTTCTTCTCAATGAGTTGCTTTTGTAGGGTCTCTTTGGAATCCATATCGCTGGCGGTGGATTGTTTGAGATCGAATTTCTCTGTTTTGGACAGCTGTTCCATGGTTTTGGTGTACGATTTATTTTCAGCTTCCATGTCGTCATCTGAAAGTAAAAGAGTGCAAGTATTCGTTAATAAATGGATTACTTTAACAACAGGTATGGTTGAGCGTGGGGTAGAGTAACAACAAATTTCGAACGGAGACAGGCAAAAAAAATTTAAAATTATTTCTTAAAAGAAATACAATGTTTTTGTCTTAATGAAAGTTGCACCCTTTGTTACTCGATTGAACGAATGTTGGCAATATGATAAGTCGTACTTATCGTATTCTGAATGGAAGAATGTAAGGTGCGTGATAATAGTCTGCACGTCGCTTTACATAACAATTCATAAGCGTTGACATTAGAGCAGTCTTTTGCAACTAATTGGAATAAATAAACAAGAAAAAGGATTGTGTTTCGGTAAGAAAAACAATATGTAATGACAGCTGCCCAACGAAAGTCAAATACTTCGATCTACAGTTTGGACACGGAAGGAAGACTAGACAGAAAACTAGACATTTACAAAAACGAAAGTTTAAGATATTTAAGCAAATGCAATTATAAAAGGTTATTGAACTCACCACTATCGATGACGTCCAATCCAAGGTGGTTCTTGTCATACGTCACATATATGCAAGGATACTCAACCAGAACTTTGTCAGCTAAATTCTCTTTCAGTGTTTTCGTACAATCCAATTTGTAAAATCTGTTTCGACATCTCTTCACGCCCTCCGCTTTCAATAAAATGCTTAGATTTCCAATTCCCTCATTTTGGTAATACTCAAGGCATTTCTTCTGCGGCACAACCTCTGGATTTTGTGCATTGACATACTTGTCCAGCAGGTCTGCCAAGATAGCCTCCTCGGAGCACTTCTCATCGACAAATTTCATGTTACAAGCATTTGTAAAAATCCATTCCACCCGCCAGAAAATAATGTTTTTCTTCCAATCCAGGTATGTAGTATTCTGCTTCCGACGTGAGAAGTTCTCTAGCAAAAATCGCATTGTTGTTTTTCGGTTAGCTGCAGCATTTCTAAGTTTAAACAAGGCGTTCGGCAGAACCTTGTTGTAGCGTGTGTATCGCTTTCTTCGGTCGTGTTTACGATCTTCCACAAATCGAGTGCATTCCTCCAGGAAGTAGTAATCGCTCATAAAGTCCATTTTCGTCATTTTCTTCAACGGAATGAATTTAGTGCGATCGCGTATTCCATTACACGACAGTTCCTTCTTATGAATCTGCAAACAAGGTAAACAACAAGTTTTAACCTCACATTTGGGACATGTGTACTTTGCATCTTGTGCTGCGCAAACTTCGCATTTTCCTAGACGTTTACTGTGAAAGAAAACATTAAATTAATTTAAATATAAACTTCAAAGTGTTGTGTTTAATATATAAGGCACCAAAGAAACATGCAGTGAAGATAAGTAGAAAATACTTGAGTAGGTTTTAAAATTTACCTGAAAGTCTCCGGAGAGAAAGATGTTGCAGAATCCGTGTCGCTGTCCATTGGTAACTGACGCTTCATTTTTCTAATATATTTTTTTAACACTTTGGAATAAGTTTGTTGCCGTTTTGTAAACAGTTACAGCATATAATTTTGCAGTTACTTTTTAATAACTATTTACTTAATTTTATTTTTTTTTTGGTTTCGAAAAGCGGAATGTTTGGACTGGAATACCCAGCTGATTTTTATTGGAATACTAAATATCTGTCAAAATACACGTGCTTTTATTGTGGATTAGTGTTGGTTTTGAATAAATATTATATTCCAGTCCAGAGTAGGCGTGTAGTGTAGTGTGTGAATTGTAATCAAACAAATATGGCTTTCTCTCTCCAACAAGTTTTCTGCTTTTGCTTCATATACCATCAGCGTTGCCAGTTTGGGGGTTTTCCCCCCAGATCTAGGGGTTTTTTTGGCCGACGGGGGGAAATCTGGGGGGAAAAATTGTTTAGGGGGAAATCTGGGGTTTATTTTGTAACTGCGTTCAATTAATTTCTTTTTTTTTTCTCACTAAAAAGCATCGTAATAGTAAGCTATAAAGCAAATGCACCACCAACAAACCAAATCAATGTATATTCGAGTACCTTACCTATGTCCGATGTAAACATGTATGGCAATTCCATTCCATTCCAACGCATTTCAATATTCATTGAGAAGTGCCAGTGTATTAATTAACCCCTATCTAAAGCTAGATGCACACACACTATTGCGTTTGCGAAAAGTTCACAATCATTTGGGTGGAATGGAAGGAAGCAGAGCGAGACTTTCTTGGTATTTTCTCTTGCCAAATTTCCAAGAAAAAAATGTAGGGGTTTTTTTCTTGAAAATAGCTAAATCTGGGGGTTTTTCAGATTTGTCTGGGGGGAAATATATTAACCGTCTGGCAACGCTGTATACCATCTCTTCTGTTATCTGTCTCTGTCATATGCATATCACACAGCTTTTAAGAGAAAAGATAGAAAGTAATTGATTTATTATAGTAACAAACAGTAAAGAGATATTAACACAAAAATCTCTTTGAATTTCTGCATGAATGAACAACAGTATGAGTTTTAAAAAGTGCCAGGTTAAAAAATATAAAAAGGTGAGAAAAGCAATAATTATAAAACCCTACAAACTGGAAACTGGTATTGTAAATCTTTTAGCCTGCAACGTACGAGTATGTTGCGCGATTTTTGCAGTGCTGCAGACACCAGCAATAGACGCATGATTTTCCATCTTAATCGTTGTTGTACTATAGGTATTTGCGATCCTTATTTTATGAATTCTTTGTTTCTCAAAGTTTGACACCAGCTTCCTTCTTACAGATATATATATCTTATCTAGAGCCGGAATACGAAACATTTGAAATGCAGTGGTTCCCTTCCTTTTAGGAAGTATGCATAGGGATGACAGAAGATTCCGATACACATTGGCTGGTAATGCTACTACTAGGCACAGTTATGAAGTGGAGATCTCATGTTTGATAAGCAAATCAAGCGGCCGTAGGAGAAACTTCCGAATTTGAGCATCCAGATAGGAAAATCCTTATAACGCATGTCCCAAAGTAACTGAATGAAAAGTTACACTTCATTAAGTTAACAGTATACAACTTGGAAAGGGGCCCAGTTGTCCAAAAGACATAAAAGTTTAAAATAAAATAATAGATAAAAAACCTCCTTTGCGATCTTGGTGTTGAAGTCGCATAATGCTTTTGCATTTAGCCCTGATGCGGATTACTTACGGATGGCTTACTTTTCGAAAGCCCAAGACTTCTTGCCTTAGTCTTCCTCTTTTCACAAATCTGTATCCAAATAATTTTTCCCCCTACGGCACTCGTCGTATAGTAAATTGCACAGTTCTATTTGTGCCTTCTTTATTCCAATCACACATCCTGGATGGCCCAAAGGTCCGCCCCGCACCTATCTAGGGTCTCCACTAATAGTTCCTTATTGTTATGGTCCGGACATTTGACGTACAGATCCGAAGTTTGTTTTCCTTATTACGTTTTCGGAGCTGGTCAACATTTCGGGTATAGAAGCGCTGTTGTTGACCCATAAAGGGCTCTTTCGGCACCTATTCTATTTAAACCCCGTGACTAATAGTAAAAAACCATATGGTCTTAGGTCCAAATAAGGAGGGTATCTGCAATGTTGACTGTAAATTCATTCGTCTCACGTCCTCAATTCAAGTACTTCTGTGTTCTGTGACTCGAGAAAATAATTAACTCCAAGTTCTTTTTGCTCGACAATCGCGCTTATAACTTAAGCAATTGTTCACAGACACAGGTGGGTGAGATCAGTAACCGGTGATTAGATGGGGAAGTAAGCACAATTGATGTATTTGAGATAATTGCGATAACTGGGGTCAATTAGCGTCGTCCGTCGTACGTTCACGGCATTAAGTAGATTTACATGTGAAAAAAAAAAAACAAATTCCGTCACGTATTGCTCGTTCGCGGACGACACGATTCGACCCCTGGACATTATACCAAGTTGATTTCAATCATACAACACTCAAATAATTTTTTCACAGATACACTTTTACAAACGGTAGTTATAGTGACATTTTCGGCTTTTCGTCTGAAAAGCAAATCTACACTGCACTCCTGAACTTTGAAGAAATGGTAAAAGTTCAAGAGTGCAGTAAAGTCGTTGCTGGTGTTGACGTTACTGAAACAATCAACGAACTACAGAGGTCACATGAATTAACACAAATTATAAAGGATTTAAGCCAATATTGTTTTAAATTTATTATGTTACAGGAGTAATCTAAAGAAATTGGTATTTTAAGAGGAGGGTATAACAGCTGGGTATGTAAGTATGTTGACAACGCTGGTAGCGGTAGGTGCTTTACTGTAATTTTTCTACGCTCTCTTATGTTTCGCTCTTCTATTTTCTATTCCTACTTACTCAATCCTAAAAAATTAAACATGTTTTTTTTTATAATTTCTTACAGATGAACAACGTTAATTATTCCAAATTAATTGATATACCACAGCCACGGGCGCCATATTGAACCGAAATAATTGAGTAATCAAACAAAATCTAGTTTCTAGTTCCAAATCGCGTTAATTTGTTTGTGTCGCTGTTTGCTGTTTGTTTGTATCGACCGATCGAGCACTCTTATAATGTTTTTGCAGCGCGTTTTGCGTTCAGTCAGCAAAGCGCGTTTAAAGATCGTTATGCTACAAAAAGGAGGCTATACGAAAGGCACTTCGCCAAAGTCAATTTCCAGTGTAAATCACCGATTAGATTCTGAATCCTTAGATTACGAGGTTAGTGTTGTGAACTAAAGTAAATAAATTAAAAAAGCACGTTATTTTTGTTATATTTTTGCTTCCGATAACCTGTTGATCTTATAATTCGTGGAAATGCGTGTTATTGTGTACAATGTGCAATGCTAAGTAAAATGTTTTCTCTTTTATTTTTTTGTAAAAGGAAGCAATAAAAGCTCTCAACACGCTGCAATCTAACGCGTCTAGTATTCGCCAATCGATTATTAATAAGAAAAATCAAACTACTTTGGAAGATACTATCGAATATCTGAATCGTAGTGGTGTAACTTTGGAGGATTTAGACCGACTCTCTGTGATACATGTTTCTGGAACCAAAGGAAAGGTAAGAAAGTAGTTTTTGAGTGAATGAATGATCTTGTGTGGCTAGGCTGGGGGGAAATAATATACATAGGGAATTAGGGATAAGGCGAAGAAGAGCAAACTGTAGTACCAGTTAAGAGAGACATTAAGTTGATTTTTGGTGATCACCTTCGCCATATTCGAGATTCTGTATAAACCGCTGTTATCTCACTGTTCTCGGTCTAAGTTCACAAAATGCTTATCAATTTCTCTTATAGTCGCTGTCTCGTTAACTTTTCTACTATGAAATGAACTAGCCAAATATTTACATCTTTTAAAGAAAATATATCGTAGTTATGGGAACATTGCTCACATGACAGCTATGGAAAATCAGATTTAAAATTTTTTTTTAATTGAGATGACCAGCATATCCGGTTCCTCTTAGTGTGGCATTGTGAAGTCTGTTTAATGGTCGGTTGTCGGTGACAGATTATTGCTGTCACCCGGCGAGGTCCGGACCTACGCCACTCGGACTCGGATCAATATAAAAGCAATATACGTTTTTTCTCGTTTATATAATATTTCATATCCCAAGTCAACCGCCAGCAGAGAGCAAAAAAGACACACTGCGACCGACAGGTGACAGGGACAGTGACTGCATAGCATACAAATATGCTGCCTGCAATGTTGACATTGCCATATGTGGGATGCGTATATGGGAAGGGGAACACATCCACTGCGAAACTAAGAACCTTAACAGTTTGTTAATTAAACACCATGCGAAAGTTATTTACACATGTCCATAAATAAATATATTGAGCGTGGATTTCGAGAGATGTGTGGAGGTGCACGGAAACTGCTGGTCTATTTTATGTTAATTTTAATTCAACGTAGGTACCTAGAGCACTAAATACATCTCATAAAAAGAGAATATAATCAAAAAGTACAGGAACGAAAGTATTTCATGACGTTTGTTAAACAAATGAAAAAGAAAAATAGTATATAATAAACGTCGGTGGTTTTAAAAAAAAAATACCAGTTTGCAGACGTTGAAAAACATTTGAATTCAGTTTAATATTTTTAATAACAAATTTCAGTACTCAATAAACCAAACCGAGATAAACAGCCAATTCAAATTAACTTTTGAGAGATTTGACAGCTAAAGTCAGTTATAATTATAACAAACTAGAAAGTTCTTGGGCAGTTTTTTTTATGAAGGGGGAATGTATTTTTCTCTCTTTGTGGCTCTCTTCTACCCAACTTTTGCGTAAAGGAACAAAGTTTGACTAAATTTGACTAATGTGTTCGAATTCATTATCATTAGGGAACAGACCTATTGAAAGTGAATTTTTCATGCCGAAATGTCAAAAATTTAATGAACGGACAATAAAAGCCAAGTGAAATAGCTTAAGTAACGCCCCCTACAAATCACTTTTTGAACAACTATTTTTTACTTAAACAGCATTCACCTCATTTTGACAATTCGCAGTAAAAAATGTGTATGAAAAATTCGATTTCATGTGAACTGCGTACCAGCCTTTAAAACATGGGTTTAATTACTATATTAATTTCCGCATCCGTGATCGAGTACTACGTGACTAAATTTGTTATTGTTTTGCATGTAAAATCGACAAAATTCAGCGACTTGTAGCTCGCTCTGGGATGCGGTAATTCGACCCCATATCTCAAAATGCACATGAAATACTGACAAAGGCCACCAAAGTAGTACCTACCAATGTACATTCCACAAATGCACCGTAATTTCACCATGCGGACATTATTCACATAACTTCATAGACAGTTTGGGAACGCGGTTGAAACTACATATACCTATTCAAACTGAATTTCGAAAGGAGTATTTTGTGAAACAGAAAAATAATTTCAATTCGGTTTGCAAGACTATGAAAAATGTTTGACAAAATACTCCTTTCGAAATTCAGTTTACAAGACTGTAAAAATTTTCCAAGATAAGCCTAAGCTTTTGATAAAATAATATATGATAACTAACTGCACTTTACAGTTTTTTGTCAAATCCTAAATGTTGGAAGTAGTTCCCTATTTTTAATTTTGAATGTGTACTAAGTTTTCATAAGAAACTGGACTAAGTTCCAACCTTACATGGGTACTAAGCCCACTAGGTGGGAACAAAGTCCACTGAGGGACTTATTTCCCCCGAACTCTTTTAACATTTGCAGGGAAAATTGTTTGGTTGGTGATTGCTTCGGACATTCACTATATGAAGCAGGAGGCAGCACTTGAGTAAAAGTTTAGCTAAGATTCACAATAGAGTCGGACAACACTTGAAATCACGATAAAGATTCCCAATCGAAGTCAAACAAAACTCCAAACTAATTGGCAATAAAGATTCACAATCAGATGTTTTATTTTGTTATTTTTTAAGGTTAATTCGTACAATACATAATTGTCTCCTACAACTTCACCCGGTTTCTTACTTCTATCTTAGTCTTTATTTTGCTTAAAAACGTATTCAATAATAGAATGTCTAAATAATCGTTGTTATAATTTCCTTCGAACGCTCTACGATTGACATAATATGAGGATTTCCCGTTGTTGCACTCCTTCAATGCTTGCATACATACAATTTATATATAAGAACCACGTTGACTTGATTTTTTTGTCGTTGGGAAAATTGTGCATATGTGCAATGCTGTATATAATTAGTTTTCTTATGTTTCTTATAAGCCAGGATTAACACTCAATTCCTCCTTCCTTATACATTATTGTTCGTTACACTCATTCATTGCTAAAAGCAATTGGTTTTTCTTAATTTTCTTAACTCTTATATTTGAAAACAAACATTTTCATTCTGTGTATATCTATAGCAGCTGGTCAACAAATGAAAATTGCTAGTCGAGACTCGCAATATCGAATCAAAAATCTACCGTCGACAATAGTTTTTTTAATCTATATACACAAACGATATATACCTACTTTAGATTATTCCATAGTACATAAATCTTACATAAATGCATTTCAAAATGAATTCAATTATTGCAATAAATTGCTAATGAAATAATATTGACATTAAATATTACCAAAATACATGTTTGATTCTTGCAAATTAGAAAACCAAAAAGGAAACCTCTGCCATCCGTGTTAATCAATTTCGTTATTTCGCTTAGCAATTCTTTTATAACAAATTAAGTTCTGTAGTTTTTACATATTAGCATCAATGTGTATAACAAATACCTATTCTTATAACGAGTTGAGATTTTCCGAGTACAATTGCGATGGATCATGATTTATTTGCATGCTAAGCAAAGTCATGGATCTCTCTCATCTACATACCCATCAGAAAAAAGTATGGAAGGAAAGGTTTCGACGAAGGCTGATTTTACCATTTAGAGGTTTTTTTTTTAAAATGTGTTTACCTATTATTTAATAAGAGTCTTGCACTTTGACAAACTGTAGTTTTTAAACGAAATGTACTATTTGCACTAAACATACTTGACCCATATTTTGAATTTAAAATAAAAACATTAGCAAGCTCTTATCACGACTAGTATTTGCAGAAAAAAATGAAATCATTATCTTGTCGATTAGCTGTCATAGTCTCATCGTAATGTGCGTATTCGGAATAAAGTAATTTGTTAAAAATATTGGAAAATGCGGTCAAAAGTAAATTTTGAAGTTGTAAATTTCAAGTAGTAAAATAAAATTCAAATAAAAAAGTTTTAGCAAAATTTTATTACGCAATTCTGCGCTTTAAAACTAAAGTAGCGATTTTAAAATATTTAATTTTTGAATAAACGGCGCACACTATTTTAAGAAAAAAAACTTTTCGTACCTAGAATGAAACGTTTAAGAAACATTATATTGCTTTGCACATTCTGCTTTTTCAATTCTATCATCTTCTCTTCTCTATCTCTATCTCTATCTCTATCTCTTCTCTATCTCTATCTTCTCTACATATAATAAAACTGTAGAAGAAAAAATGCCTGACCGCGCATCACGCAGAAACTATAAGACGGATTTTGATGAAGCTTGGCATAGTGATTGCTAACGTTCTGGGTCGGGCTTTAGGATACTTTTTAACCCGGAATATAACTTGGTTTTTACAAAATAGTCAAAAAAACCGGATATAAGTAAGGAAAATTCTGTTTATACAGACCTAGCTCAGTAATGGCTTATCGGATTGAAAAATAAAAAAATAGTTGAATTTAGTTAATTTTCGACTGAATCATTTAAAATAGAAAACATACTTCTTATTTGTTGTCCTGAAGCTGAGCAATGTTCAAAACAATTATTCAAAACATCGCCCACAATTTTCTTTTAGTGGATACCACTGTCAATTCGCCGACATTTGGGGTGGGTAAGAGGGAACAAATAAAAGAACTTTGAGTTAATCTTTTTTGTGTAGACTTTTTAGTAGGAATTAAAATTATGTTTTTATTGTCTTTGTTTTTGCTTTTAGAAAGGTCCAAGGGAGGGAACATTTTTATAAAAAACGGCGGGTGAAGCAAGGCGAGCACGGGTCAGCTAGTTCTAAATAATTTTTTTTTGTATCTACGTGGTTATACCGATTTTATTTTCATTCTTAGGTTAATATTTTACATAATATCCAGGTTTTTTTTTTCTCCTATTTTACAAAGTTTTGTCACAGTCGTGCATGTTTTTTGCATTCAATTGTGTGATCTTCAGATGCAAAGATCATCGCCTTGTTGAATACCATTACTTGTTAAGAATGGTTGATTGTTAAAGCCGCAAATGGTATTGATACAGGAAATTAGAGAATAACAATCAAAGAAAATGAGAAACGTCAATGAAAAAGCTGTCGTACTTTACCAATCGCACAAAACGAAAATGTCTTTCGTTTTTGAAAACACGTAAAGAAAATAAAAGCGAAAACTTTAATTAAAGAGCTTTTTATTGGTTGTACTTCTGCATATTAGCGAATTCCTAACTTTGATTGTTTTAGTCCTCTAGAATAACATGTTATTCATATCATCTCAGGAAACACATCTCTTCCCCATTATTGCAATGTAATTCCTACAATAGGTTATCTGCTGAAACTAGTTCCGTTGAAATGCACAAGTCATTGTAGTATACGTTACTTATTCGATATTCAGGTTTCCAAGTCCGTGCCAAATACATATATTTTTATTTATATTATCATTTGTCAGAATTCATTATCTGTTTTTTTTTATTATTCGTGATAAATAACAAATTGTATACATGCGTACGTATTTGCCTGAGTAATTATACCCTACGTATAAATAGTTAAGTTCAACAAAATGCATAGAACAAATCCAGCACAAACCAGTTTAATGGTGGAAAAAAATCCGAATCGGTATCAGTCCGGTATGCTGATAACTAAAATGCCGCCACTCTATATAGATGGACATGTGTTTTTGTTTAAGACTACACTACATAAATAATGAATTGCAAATCCATGGGCTATATGCTTTTCTAATTGAAGAACTTTCAGGTTGGTAACGTGCGTTTGTAATTCCAGTAGGTTCTTTATTGATCGAAATTGCATAGGTGATAACATGCAGTATGATGATTAAGGCAAGGCTTGTGTAACTTGATTATTATTTAACGAATTCTCACGAAATACACAATGTGGCTTATCTATTGCTTTGATCAGAGGTCTTGATGTAAGTTAATTCGTATGCACACAGAGTGTGACGGTTGCTGCTAGAGTATTTGCTATGAAACTCTCGAAACCCTTTCGGGAATTAAACAAAACAAGCGTTAGGTTAGGCTAGGCTTGTGGTGGTTAGGTAAGGTTAATATTGAACGATTGATGGGGTACCCGCGGGGGGTAAGACGTGTAGTAGCCCTATCTATACGTGCTTTAATTTAGTTATACCTATTTACTGCGCTGCTATTCATACAAAATTAAGATACCTACTCATTTTCGTTGTCTAGGCAAGTGGTTTAACTATTTTTAGATTTCGCACAAATTTAGTTTAGGAAGTCTGACAGCTATGGCTTAGTTTTATAAATCGGTTGCATGAACAGTGGCCGCCGAATCTAGTCAAGAAATTCGCGACTGAGTTTTAAGTTGACACTTCGGATATGTGACTGAGTTATGTAAATTAAAATTATCGACCAATCTAGTTTTTGCGTTCAGGCTACATCTATTTCAGACCAATTTTGTCGACTTAAGACAACTAGATTTTTAAATCTACCCAATTGTGTTGTATCACCGAACGATTGCCAATCGGAAAATGAATTTTGATCGAGACTCGTAATACCAAACAATCACAAATCACCGATTGGTTGTCGAAGAAGGCTCTTTTTAAACGACTACATAAATAAAAAATCATTTGCTAACCGAAACCGATATAATTTTATTTAATAAACGCGCAGCATTCCTTTCTCATAGAAAATATAAGCAAATTGCACGTTTTCAGATTCGATATGAACGCATAAACTTAATATATTTTTTTCCACATTTAAACATTTCCATTCGTTTTACCTTAGTAGGTACCTTTTATATTTATAAAAGTATTTTTGTTCTGCAGGGTTCAACATGCGCTTTAACTGAATCAATTCTTCGAGCACATGGCATTCGAACTGGATTTTTCAGTTCACCACATTTGGTTTCGGTCACAGAACGCATACGCATCAATGGAGAAGCAATATCAAAGAAAAAATTCACACGCGCGTTTTGGAAAGTCTTCAACAAACTTGAAAAACACAAGCAATCCGACAACGACATGCCAGCGTACTTCAAGTTCTTGACTATTTTATGCTTTCACATATTTCTCGAGGAGGACATAGATGTAGCCATACTGGAAGTTGGGATTGGTGGTCAACACGATTGCACAAATATTGTTAGGTAATTTATGTATAGTTTAATTATTTACTTTTGCAGGTGGTTCGTGTTTCCGATGTACCGTAAACTGGGGTTAGTTTGCCCCAGCAGGGGTTACTTTGCGCCACTAGCGAAAAGAGTTTATTTATTTTTTCGCGCCCAGACATGTCTCGACCTGCATATCAAAACTACCACAACTAACACATACAAACATACACATTTGCGGGTAGGATCATTCGTTCGTATAGCTTCAGTGAGTAACCAGTGGTTGACGTGCAAACTTTTGTCAAATTTTTTGAGTGTTTTTTTTTGTGCAAAATTTAGTGTGTACACCGGTTCCAGCGAAAACTGAGAAAGTAAGTATATTTTTTCTTGTTAAAGTGTTATTTTACTATTAATTTAAGCATGAAATTGTCCTTCCTTATCTTGAAACAAAATTATAATGTGTTTTTTTGTGTGACCATGAAGTTTTTTCAGCTTTAGGGGTTACTTTGCGCCATACCCATGGACCGATGTATTAGGCTCCATTCAACCTCCGAAGAAGGTTTCAAATAGAGGAACTTTCGCCGTTATTGAGCTTCAATCTATATTTGACTAATAAATCAATTTCTAGAATGACTGATAACTACTTTTTTGTATTCCTTCCTTTTGTGTTATATTTTTTTAATTATTATTAGTTTTTTATTATTTTTTATATGAAATCGACTTTTTGTTGTTAAAAGCTATATTATATATGAAAGTTAGAGCTTAAATATGAATTTTGAATTCCTGAAATATTAAAGACAGACATTTTTTATGTTAAAGTTATATAATAATTAATGTTTTACTACTAATATTTAAAGATTTTGAAGAAATAAAATGTACCATTTGGTTTTTTCTTTAGGTACCTATATAAAATAAAGTGTGGGGTATTTTTCACTTTTTTTTTTAGGAAAATAATCCTCGAATCAGTAGCTACGAAATCTCTTGACAACATTGCTCCAGCTTTTTAAATGCAGGCACATTCACCCAAAGTTTCGGATGGAGCAAAGTAACCCCTTCCCTTGGATAACTTTGCCCCACTTTTCAACCGCAAAAAAAAATATGTTCTTAGTTACTATAAAAAAAATAAAGGTCACAAAAGTATGCTTTAATATCTTATTACATAAGAGAAATAGGAATAGGCATAATTAAAATATTTTTTAATCATTTTTAAGAGTTTTTTGCAAAAAGACTACAAAAAACGGAGCAAAGTAACCCCGGTTTACGGTATTTTGGTTCATGTCTTATCATATCTCAGATTTAATTTGTGTTGTCGTTTTTAACTTTTTCAAGTTTTTAAAGTTCTTAGACCCTGATAAAATAATAGACATCTATTTATTGAATTTAAAAGATCGTGTTTATTCATAAAGGTATCACTTAAAAAGATCAGACTTCTGGTGGAAAATAACAAACATTTTTTGTACGTATTTATCTATTGATGAAGAAGTTATTATACACACCTATGACTTAATGATCAACAATATACCCCCCGAAGGCGGAGTGCTATATCCATTACTGTGGAACTTAGTTCTTAATGAGCTATTGATCTAAATGGAGCTTTCCGGTTGCAAAGTTGTGGCCTATGCGGACGACCGACGTCGCCTTTCTTACTTCAGGAAAGTATCCTCAGGCACTTTCCGATATATGCTTGTCTCCTGGTCCTGGAGCAAAAGCTGCAGTCTAAGCGTTAATACGACGAAAACGGAGCTGTTCACCAGAAGGGTTAAGACACCTGTAGTCACCCCTCTTAATCTCAAAGGCACTCCACTCGTGTTCTCAAAACACACAGTAAGCTTTTATGGAGAGATAACATTGCCAAACGAGCTAGGATATCCCTAGTGGCTCTGTACTCCTGTAGAAGGGCTGTAGGCTCGAGATGGGGCCTCCAACCAATCATAATGCACTGATCGATTATCCTATACGGCATTGTGACGTGGTGGCCGGCCTTGGAGAAGAGTTCCAATCTAAATGTCCTCGAGAAGACTCAACGCTTGGCTTGTATTAGCATCACTGGCGCATTGAGGCCTTCTCCCACCGCTGCTCTACAAACAATCAATGCTTAGCCTTCTTCCTCTAGACGTCGTCAGTATGGAATACGCCGCAAGTGCGGCAATCAGACTAAGGGAGGGGAGGCACTGGAGAGAACAATCAACTGGTCATGCCAGCATCCTCCACCTCCGGACGACTAGCCCCTTACCTCTCACTACTGATAACCTGCCTACGAAAATAGACTTCGAAAAAGGCCGGGCAGATCCCAATGGGACTCACTGAATGTCCTACACGAAGGAGAACTGTCAATATTTACGGACGGTTCCAAAACAGCAGATGGAGTCGGAGCCGTGTTCTTTTCAGAAGATCTGAACCTGGGCCTCTTCTTCTCCCTCCCAAAGCACTGTAGTGTCTTTCAAGCCGAAATCACAGCCATTCGTCAAGCCACAGCGTGGCTGTCGATTAATACGGTATCACGTAGGGATAAAGTTATATACATTGGCAGCCCTAGTATCCAGCGTATTAAGATCCAAGGCGGTGGAAGGTTGCCGCTTTTCTCAACCTCACCCTTTGCTGGCTTGCGGGACACATTGATATCCCGGATCTTTGAGCGTTGATAGTGTCAGTCTCCACAATGTGCATGCACCGCTTTCCTACGCTAAACAACTCATTCACGCGGACTTAACAGGTAAAGCAAGTCATAGATGGAAACATCTAGGATACTGCGACGTTGTTAGGCTTACTTGGTCACTAAAATAACCAAGGCGCTTCTGTGACTCAACAGATCTATAGCATCTCGCTAGTCGCTAATATCATTACCGGGCATTGTATTCTGGGTAGACTCGGACTGCCAATGACATTTACAGAAGCTGTATGGATGAGGAGGAAGATGAGTCTGTCACCCACCTCCTCTGCAGCTGCCAGGCCCTATCCAATTAAAGGACTGCTTACTTAGGTAACTACTTCCTCAATGATCTAAGTGATCTAGGCTTTATCAGCGCTGCATATATTCTTTTGACGTTAAGACAGGAACCGAATTAGATCGAAGTTGGTTAAATACGGTGGCTAAAAAAAAATACTTTCATCTTACAGAAACACGTCCACAGTTGGTATCACATCGCTTGGCCTTGAGCACACAAATATCCTTGGCGATACTATCGAGGAAATTGCAAGTCAAAAAGCTGGAATCATAAAACCCTTTTCAAAGGCTTATACAGATGTCAAGCAACTAGTTTGTTTGAAGATTCTCGAAAAGAAGGCCGCACAGGAGAATGTAATTATTCAAGCGGTGTTTATATTTTTTCAGCAAAATATTAAGAAAAACAACATTATTGCATTGTAGGCAAAACTTCTGCGAGTGCCAGATATCGCGGACTATCACTGGCCAAAGCACATTGACAGTTCTAACCTAAACAAGATGGCTCAGCTGAATGGCTCACTTGCAATCCAACTTGCATACAATTGGCTAAGGAACTCGAAAATCAGCAATCTTAATGGCCTCTCTGAGCAAATTCAAGCCGAAGATATTTCCCTGACAATTTCAGATAAAGTTGTTGAAGGATTTAAGAATTGCCTCTGGCCTGGACGTTGCCAGGCCATGGATCTGTATAATTTCAGGTAAGCAGTTATTTTAAATGAGAGTAGATAAAATATTGGTTTTGTTGTAGAATTCATTTAGACGGAGCCCACACGCTGGAAAGTATGGACGTCTGTACCGATTGGTTTCAAAACGCCACCAGAGAAAGGTATATGCAACAGTTCATTTTAATACTAAGCCCATTATGCCTAACATAGTTTATTTAACAGTTCTAGCCCAAAGGTGCTTATCTTCAATGCAACTGGTGATCGAGACGCCAAAGCACTGTTGAAAGTTTTACGCTCTCGTTCTCGCTTTGATTTGGCTTGCTTTGTTCCTAATATTCCTTTGCTGAACAATGGCGTTGGTGATATTTATTCAAATTACAATAGTTACCAGGATCAATTACTACGAGCAGAATTCCATGCGAATAGCTGGCGCGAATTGGAAGGACATGCCGATAGTAGTCGATTATTTGGAACAATTTTAGAAGCTTTTTCCTACTTACAGGAGAAATATGGAAAGGGAAAGGTTGATGTTCTTGTGACTGGATCTCTACACTTACTTGGTGCAACGGTGTTGGCACTTGAAGAGTTCGACAAGCGTTTGTCTCAGTTGTAAGGTATATGATGTGTATGTAGAGGTGTAGCATTTTAAAATAAAATAAATTTCAACAAATCATGGAATTGACGTTATTAGAAAGATAGTTTTGTGTGATTCCTGTTTGAGGATGTTTTCATCTTATAAAAAGATTACGTTGTGATTTTAAAGTCTGCAACCAAAGCTTGTCAGGAGGTCGAAATAGGCTGATACCTACGCAAATGATTCATTCTATTTATCAAACTAGAAAATACCTAATATTAAAAAGGAATGATGTGTTGGAATTTGGGGAATTTAATTGCTCTCTTCTTGGCTATTCACCCAGGTGGCAAAAGGGTCTTTGCCAAGGTATTGGAAACGCGTTGCAGAGCTGAGTTTGACTCACGTTTAGGGATGATCAGTGTTGTGTTCGTTCGGAGAGAAGGAAAACCAAATAGTTATTCACTTTACTAATGATAGGTACTTAAAAAGGCTTGAGATGCGAGTATAAAATTTACAACGATCTACACATATTTAGTAGATTCGTAGAGAAAGCATAAACGACTGGTAAGTAAACTTTTCGTTCTACGAAAAATATACATCTTAAGGTTATTTTCATTGCGCCAGATGGACAACAGAACAAAAGAGTTCAATTCAGCCGCTCAGGCTCGGCATAAAAGTGTAGGTATAAATAAATAAAGTCACAGTACTAACAAAATCAGACGAAACATATCGTTGGTACATAAATATATGTACATTATATGGATGTGGACCTGTTGCCCCTATTCTATTTATTTATTTTACTGAACTAAGTGATTTGGGCTTTTTGTTTGCTCTCATTTTGGTCACACTAAGTAGATAAATGGACTCCACTCTGAGCGCAAGCAGGCTTAACATTTTCCCTAAGCCCGTTGGGGGTACTGGAATTGTATATAGAGTCGATTAAAATGGGACATTTATAATTGAGTTACTTAAGCAAGGACCTTTGTAGCGACTGGTGCTCCATCCGTTTGCAAGAAAGGCCTCGTATGCAGAAAAAAGTACGTGCAGCAATTAGTAACGCGATTGATCATAATACAGAGACTGACGATGATACAGATGAGCCAGGTATAAAAAAGGGCAAAAGATCAATATGCGATTTATGTCCGCCGAAATTGAGGCGTATGAGCATTTATTTCTGCGCAAAATGTAAGAAAATTTACTGTTTACAACATAGGTCACCCAACTGTTGGCAATGTGACGTAAAAAAGTAGATGCAAAATACACAAAATTTAATTTGCTCTGCACACGTTTTTGAAGTAATACGCCTTATATTATTTCTTTAAAATGTTAATTCGATTTAAGATCTGTAAGAAACAGACTTTTTTTTTCATTTCGAACTGATTTTTATTTTTAACTAGCTGTTGCCCGCGGCTTCGCTCACATTAATGCCGATTTTGTCAATCACTTCAAGTACACTTGGAACCCTTTGTCCTTTTCTGCATTACTTATTAAAACGGATACAAAACAGATGCAAAATTAGTTCAACTGAATTTCAAGAAATTCTTCAGTTCACTCCAACGTGCCCATATAAGTATTCACTTTAATGAGAATTTAGTTAAAAAAATTCGAAAAATAAATCTTTCCATATAACCATATAAACCCACAAAATTTCATTGAAATTGGTTGAGTGGTTAAGAAGATCGACAACAGCGCCACCTATCGGGTCCAAAACTATCATATCCATTAAGTTACAGCCAACCATACCCACTCACAAAATTTTATTTAAATCGGTTGAGTGGCGACAGGCAAATTTCCGCTTGGTCATTTGAGCTTTAAAAACCCGATATATTTGGGGTTACCTTTGCTTTGCCGTGACAATGACGATGATGGATGAAAATGAATACACACACAATATTTAGTTGATGGCTTGCGTATTTGCACCATTTTGTGAATATTAAATTCAATTGGTAGGCTTAGGAGTATATTTTTTTATAAAATAGAAATGAATGACAGCCCTGCAAATACTTTTTTTTTTTCTTTAGAATAATACAGTAGAAATTTAATATGGTGGTTAAGTATTCTTAAATTTTCTAATTTTTCGCGCAATTTTCTTAATTTTTTCTTTCATAAGAACCTTTTGCTGACAATAACAAACACAACAAAAAAAGAATTAACGAAATCGGTCCAGCCGTTCACGCGTGATGTCGTGACAACGGAAAACGGGTTTCATTTTTATATATATAGATTGTTTGTAAAAGATCTCTTCATGCAATGGATTGAAATATGTGATCTCCAAATATTCCTATAACATTTCTAAGATATTTAATATATAATTGTTTTTTTGTCAATTCTTATAACCAAATATGTAATAAATACGTTTTTCTTTCATTTTAAATATTTTGTTGTTTCTTAACGGTGAAATGTGTATTTTTTATAAAAGTCGCCCCACAGGCGAAGTTTACCAATGAACAGTTAAAAAATATGTTTACCATTCTAGGGTTAATGAAATATATTTTATAGTTTCTCTACTATCATCAGTGTTGCCACTACAAGGAAAGTGAAGTTGAAATAAGAAATCGGTTTAAAAACAAAAAATATCTAGTAATATATTTTGACTATAATAGCAGTTATCTGAAATCAAATGAAAAAAAACGAACAATTTTTGCATTAGGTATACAAAGTTTAGCAGATAAAGGAAGTTTCAATAAAAAGACTGAATTTCTTTTAAAATATTGGTAAATATGGGTATATATTTATGTCATACCCACTTCACTACATACATTATGTCACTGTCATGCAACTGCAACTTCAAGACCAATTATATTAGTTTTACATGACTCCCACATAACAGTTCATTCATAATCGCTTAGTAGAATGTTTTAGCTGCAAGTTTTTACATCAATTTGTGCAAGTATTTTTTTTAATTTTTAAATTCCCCCAAATGAGCGAATTCTCACACTGTGCGTCGCGGCCGCTGTAGTTTTCCAGATTTATTCCAATAAATGTATTTCTGTTTAATATTGCGGGCGTGTTCGTAAAGTATGACAAACTGTCACTTGAATTATGAAAATCTATCTTTATGTTTAGTCTATTGAACAATATCAACATGCCTATTATTTTTCCGGTCAAAAAAGATTTTTCCAGTTAAATAATTTGTTCGACTCGGTAAAAAAAAAACGAGATCGGTCAGATATGCCGGAATCCGATCAGAATGGCAACACTGACTATCAGTAAAAACTACGCGCTAAGAGAGTGTTTAAAAATCAAATAATAGGATTTCCAATCACAATTAAAGTAAGTAAATAGTATCTATTGAAAAAAATTAAAAAAAATTATCCGAAATTAGACACCCTGTGCGCTGATATTAAACCAAACAGATGAATTAAATATGGATATAATAGTCTCTCACCTTTTATTCTGCTCTCAATCCAACCTCAAAAAGGCATCAACACAATCAGCAATATCTTCTTTATATGTAAACTGTGTAAACACACTTAAGCGCAACAGTCGCCCTTTTTAATTCGCATCAGGAGTCAGAACAGTAAATGGGTGATTATATCAAAGAAATCTAAATAAAAACTCCCAGAATTATATATGGAAATCAGGCAGCATTTTCGGGCAATCTCTTTGCCATAAATATTTCTCTCCCATGGCGTAAAAAAGGATATTTTCTAGATACCGTTTATAAAATACATCTAAAAAATGACGGAAACCAACTGGGGTTGTTAATCGCTCAACCAATCAGAAATAACGATTACGAACACAACATACCACTCCCCCACATTGAAGGGGTGAATATACAGTCATGCCAACAAGTGCGCGGAAAAGAAACAACTACATGCATTTGCAGACAGTTTCCGTTTTACAAAATGGCTAACGCGCAATTCGAGGGTGGCTAGATGGGGTGGATGGCGACTTCTGACTGACATCACACCACCAAAGCTCTGTAGTATACGTAGCAGATGATTTAATAAGGATAAACGTGGCGCACATGATGTGTACATTTTCGAAGCACATTTAACCCGTCTACCATTTCATTCGCATCCGTTCATTAGTGTTTGCCGTACGTCATCATCTCAGTCAAGATATTCGTGCTTTTCGAGTTCGTCCTTTTATCGCGTTCAATTATTTTGATGGGAAAATTCGTTTAGAGACAGTTTTCCGCAATTTTCATTCCCACACACATGTACGAGTTTTGTAACTGTTGGGTATGAGTGATGTACAACATACTTTTAAGAAGTAAAACGGTTAAATGATGCAATAAGGTTTTTTGCAACTTCAGTTGTAGTCGTTCGTTTGAATCGTTTAATGTAATAAACTTTCGATTGCACCTCTAAAGTGAAAAGAATAAATTTCTTACCTTGTTTGGATTTGTGAAAGTGATTCAGTGATAGCAATTTAAAACGGATTACCTAGACTCAGAGCATTAAAGGCATACAATGCATCAGCAAAGTGCGAAATCATTCCTGATTCGGGATTTACTTGGAGATTTAATAAATCGACATCAGAATCATGACGACGGTAGGTGCAATATTTTCTGTTTTGCCGACGGAGTGGTAGGTACCTACCTATCTACTTTTCATACATAGTACAAGCAGTTAAATTAAACAGTTTGATATACAAACTAAAAAGGTAAACGGCGTTCACAGTGTTCTTCCGGGTGTTCAGATTAGCATGAGTGGTCGGAGAAATTCGGTTTAACTCTTGTTTATTTCTAAACTAAATCTGGTCTTAGAAACTTGTTAAACGGTAGATAAGTAGCATACTTACACAAATTGTAGTCTCAAGCCCTTCGCTTCTATATCTGGCAGTGCCAGCTGAGTTTGTACTGACTAACTGGCCCATCAACTTATAATTTTGAAGATGTATTCCACTCGGTGATGCGTATAGCTAGAAGAGCTTTTTCATATATTTTCTCGTAGCTATGCTTTAGGTAGTGTTAGCTATTTTACTACACAATGTACCTTATTTAAATAGACGATATAGGAGCCATATTTCGGTTATTGTAGCCATAAAGCCAACACCTCCGATACGCGCTTATAAAAGAGCTGGCGCATTTAGTAGGGCTATCTGTAGTTTCCTGAGTGTATTATAACTTGAAACTTTAACTGCTCCAGTTTAATTTTAAGGAGTAAAATGTTCAAAATATCTACTTTCAAAGGCTGTAAACCACAAAGATCCATTTGGAAGCTTTCTATACTATAGATCGCTAAAAAAACTGATATTCGATATCTCCAACGCTTCATCAGAAGATCCAATTGGTTCAACGAGTAAGAAAAACAAACACGTAGATTCATGTGGTACCACCAGGGACCTTATAATAATCTAAGTGTTTTGGCAAGCCGATAGCCACCTCAACCTAACCTCACCTAAATGATTAGGTAACCACTTACCCTTACTTTTGATAAAGAATAATAACATATTCCTCAAAATGTATTTTGATTTTCAACCAATAGTTTATTTGTTAGTATGTGGATTTGTACACGCATCGTATTTAAACCACTGACTCAATCCATATCTTTTACTCAGAAAAACATTGAACTAAACATGGAGTAATACATATGGGCTACTCTTTCTGATCCATGCAGACTTAACAACATTCGATGTCAGTTTATGTTTGAATATAGATTGTTGGTAATAATGTGCCCTGTTGTTTTTGTTTGTTTCTTACTTCGTTTCTGGTGAGTGTTGAAACGAAATAGATAACTTCTTCGCAGTTATGTATATCTTATAAAGGGCCTTTCATTAAGCGCTTCCTATCTTTAAATTTAAATAAAACAAAGCGTGTGTGTAAGATGCCATCGAAATGTTGTAGTATTCGTTTGAAAGGTCTATTGATGCCAATCGTTCAAATGTCCGCCGCAGCTTCCCTGGGTTGCGCGCATCCGAAATATCCCATTTTCAATGACTCTGGCACATAAATTAGTCTAAATTTGATTATATTCACCCCTATCGAGGTATCCGTTCGCAACGGAAAATTTTCCGCAACGCATACTCTGCCGGAAGCTCAAATTGCATAAGAAAACACTTCACTCCAAATCGTAAACAAATTCCGCAACCAATTTCTGTCGGAGGATATCGGAACCTAGCTATCAAAAATTTAACAAAAAAATGCACTTCGTCGCACTTTAACGTAATTCGCCGATATGCGTTACAAACTGTCATTTTCCGAATAGATGTTCCGAAGAATACCTCGAAGCAAAAATCCTCCGAATCGAAAAAATCGGAGAATTTTCCGTTCCGAACGGATACCTCGATAGGGGTGATTGGCTTGAAGGGTCGCAGTTGTTCGTGGCTTATTCGCATAGGTCTGCAACTTCGGAAAACCCCACAAGAAAAAGTCTAGTGGGGTCAAATCGCACAATATCGGTGGCCAGTTCACATCACCTCTACTTGAGATGACCATGCCCTCAAATCTATCGTGCCAATTTTCAAATTTGGCGTGAGTTGTGTGGCACTTGGCGCCGTACTTTTTAAACTATATAACGTCGGTGTCCATATCATCTAGTTAGGAAGTTGATAATCATCGTCTGTAGGCCTGGACAACGTCATTCTCAAAGAAGTATGGACTGATTACGACGACAGCCTAAAATCCACTCCAAAAAGTGACTTTTTCGGGACGCTATTGGATCTCGTGTGGATTTTATAATTTACGCACCTGTTCTTGAACGCTATGTCCATTTATAATGATTTGGCAAAGCAGATTAAATAAATGACAGGCAATTTGACAGATGTAGCTTCAATGTGGAAGCTGTCAACTGTTTCGACTTTTCCTAATGAATCTATTTAATAATAAGGTTATCAGTTTAGTTTTTAATGATTAACATAATAGCTGATAATATGATAAGGACATATCTCGCTAAGGGCGAACTAATATAGCTGTAAGTTGTAATGTTCTGATATTTCCAGGAATATGCCTAATGTCATACAAATGCGTACAAACGGCTCATTGATATGTCTGCTAAGAATTTTGTTCTTAAGCAGGATAAAAACTTTGGAATATACGCGTCCTATTGCATAATCCCGAGCACGATCTGTTGAAGTTATCGTAAATCACCACTCAGTGTGTCCAACTCCCATGGCCAACCCTGCATTACCTCAAGTTGGAGTCGTGTTAAGACAGTCTTTTAAGTCTTTCATGGCCTAAGACGTCTATAACTAATGTACTTACTCATTTTCAGATTCTCGCGGGTTTTTCCCCAGATAGGCTTACACCAGTATTATAATGGTATAGAGAACATATATTCAAAGAAATAAGTCATGAATGTCCTCCTTTTTCAGAAAACAGGTCATGATTATCTTACCGTAATCCTAAAACACTCATACTTCCCCAAATGTCGCAATTTAATTTTGTGTTAAAAGAAAAGAAAATACGACCAATCAGCATATCGTCGAAAATTATCCGCAGTACATAACAGTCATGTGTGACGGTTTTTAATGATGCATTTCAATGATAGCTATAACTGTTGCCTTAGTTGAAGTAATAATTGAAGTTTAACCTATTTTGAATAACTATTTTTTGTAGCTTTCATCTCTTAAAATGATGCATCAAGTACTGCTTTAGACTTTGAAAAAAAAAAAACATGATAAATATTTTTTAATGCAAATATAATTCAATGTAAGACCAGTTTAGTTTAACTTTGATTTTACAACTTCATTGCCAATTTCAAAAACATGCTATGTATATACTTTTCCAATTTTGTTTTTACCAGCTTAAGGGTAAACAACTGTGTTTACCAAAAATATACGAATGATTGATAATAGTACTTCAATACTTGAAATTTTGAGAAATTTCTTTGAGAAAAACATTTTTACGTAAATTTATAACAATAAAATGTATTTACATATTTTGATAAAAAATATATGTGCCAAGTACTAGTTTATCTTTCCGTATCCAATTTATTAGTTTTCAATCGAACACTTGATACCAGATATTATTATGTTTTCTAGTTTTGGAGAAAAGTGAAAATTAGGAAAATTCTTTTCCAGAAAAACCTTTGTTTTTGGGTAGAGAAGTAAAGAGTCACTTTTTTATGGTCAATATGAATGTCAGGTTAACAGTACCTTCTTATTAGATTTTTTCACTTTGATACAGCAATATTTTTCTTACAAAATGATTAACACCCACGCGTTCTCTACACTCAACACTTAAGTAGGTTGTAGGTATAGGATACAATCCAATGAATTTTATTTGAAATATATACGAAAACTTCAATTAAGCTTGTTTGGAAAAAAAGTTCATTGCATTTTTTTTAACCATTAAATCTGGATGTGAAAATAAATATCTATACATTTTGAAAGGAATGGTCTATTAAAATAATAAGTTATATACATATACAACAATTTTAAATTAAACTTAAGACAAGTGTTGGCGATTTTTAAGAATCTAGTTTAGTATGTCTGAGAACTGGCTGATCGGGCTTTTTTAGTTGATGTTTATGGAGTGGTAGCCGATTAATCTAGTCAAGAATTTTGTGAATGAGTACTAAGCTGACAGTTCGTATATGAGACTTACGTAGGAAAAGTGCCGTTATCTAGCAATCTAATAGGTAAATAAAATTTGTAATGTCAAGAGCACTTCAAATATTCATTTTTAACTCTAAAACTATAGGCCTACTTTGTTTAAAATTGTTATTTTAAATAATGCCTATTTATCTCTATAGTATACAAAACTAAATCGAAGTTTCTATTTTTTTACTTCCGGTACGTTTTTCTTTCAAATTTACAACGGCAACAAAAAACTAAAAATTTGTAATCATCATTTAGTCTATGAAAATCAAAACTAAATTCTTTTTCATGTTTAAGTGCATGGTATCGGACCGGAAAACTAGATTTCATATATTATTTAAATCAAGGGCAAAAATGGTTTACTTCCTACCAAAAGCTTTATTACTTATTTTATTTTCCTGATCAAGAATTCTTAATCGTCGATAGGTACCACTTTCCAAATTCAGTGAAACAAATTCTTTACAAGCAGGCAATCCAATTAAACAATTAACCGTCACCATCCATATATTTATCAACTCGACATAAAATAAGTGCTAAACGTGGAAAACTGTTTCGCATCCTCGGGCAAACGTGTGCATTTATAGTAAAACACATTTTAAATCCCATAAAGGACACAGTTGAGCAGACATTACGCGTTTTTGTCCTCCATCATTGTCATAACCATCTCATTAATTACCACCAAAAGGATCTGCTTAATACTTCATGTTTAGTGGATGCATCCGACACAACCAAAACATACAACACCGCTGCCTATACAATCACACTCTGCAAAACATCCTTAGGAAAAAAAAAACAACACCAAAACGAAATAAGAAAAAAATCACAAGCTGTTTTTAGTGTGCAACGCAATTAGGAGTTAAAATCCTTTCCGCGCAACTGTTTTATTTGCGACTTTTTTATTCGTCCTCCAGTCAAAGAGGACGAACGTGACAAATTGCATGATGACACATCGACTGCATTGTCTTACCTCCGCACATAAAATGCTCTAATTATCCCCGGAGGTTCTGTTCAAAGCCTTAATTGTATTCGGTGAGCTTCGTTGGGTTTGCTTGGGACGCTTTGACGTTTTACGCTGAGCAAAAGTGAGGGCCTAAATGTGCAGATGAATACTAAATTCTATTATTGCTATAAGACTTTTGTTATACAACTAAGGGGTAAGTGTTGTGGCTGAAATACAATTTATCATTCTTAAAGGATGCCTTTTGTGCCGCTTTTAGTTTTATGTGAATGCAGTTTGATATTACTGCATGCTTTGAAGGATCCGGCAGTTATTGAGGAAACAAAATTGGAACTGTATTGTATATAGCGCAAGGATATTGCAGGTTTTCTAGAAGTGCCTGCCGGAAATGTAGACATAATGGTGTAACTTTGAAGATTGGTGGGTGGTGGCGCCAATCATATTCACTTCAATCTCTTTTCTCCTCAAAGGGGTTTTGGGTTATGCCAATTATAGATTGATTTCAATACCTAACAAAACCTCCACGCTCGTGCCAAATTGACAATTGTTGTGCAATCAAGTTCCGAGTACACTCAGAGAAAAACGTCCCATTAATTTGTCAATGGTACGACCATTGGATTTATAAGACGCGTTTTAATAAGATTTTCCTATTAAAACAATAGTTTTCTAATAAAATTAAAGGTTTTCGGGTTATTAATACAATGGTATTGAAATTATTACTATTAATAGGGTATACGTTATAAATATAATGGGAAACACTATTTATTTAATAGTCTTTTACCATTAATATTTTAAAACGTATACTATTGTCCCATTAAAAAATACTATTATTTACTAATAGATGGAATACCATTGAAAAATCTTCATATTAATATTGCCGTCTTATTATTTCAATGGGAGGACTATTAATTTAATTGTTTTTGTTTTTATTTTGATAACATTGATACCATTTTTTTCAGCAATAGATAAAACTATTGATTTAATAGGGTTTGATATTTTCATTATCAATAACATGAACTATTGTTATAATAGTTCCATGTAGTTAAATATGTTTAATGCTAGGAAACAATATTATATTTTATAGCGTATCCCATGAAATCAATGCGAAGGGTCTTTAATTAAATATATTGTAGAACTACTTTTTCAAACGCACCATTAATCGAATTAAATATACCATACATTTTACAAGAAATATTAATAATACGGGTATCCCAAAATATTTAATTTTCAATAACAGTGCTAAGCTTGAATTTACTAAGAATCAAAACAAACTACAGGTCCAAACGAAATGATCTATTAACTTATAATTATTCAAGTCCAAAAAATATATTTTTTAAAAGAAATCTCAGATCAAAATCTTATCTATAATTTTCTGCGTTGTAAGAAATTAAATTACAAGATAACATTGTTCAGTCCTTAATACGAATGTGACATTCTAAACGATCAATTCCGAAGTAGTGTGTGATTGTGAAAAAAGTAAAATGAAGTAAAAAAAGAACCAAATATAGGTAAGTATTTTTTAACTTTTTATAAAAGTTTTAGTTTACAAAATTTGTTGTAGCTAGTTAAATACATAATTTATGCAGACTTTTCTGCTGCAAATAAAATCAATCTTGTAACTTTTTTGTCTAGCTTAAGATATATGGTTTAAAAGCAATTTTGATATAACATCCATACTATAATTGCTTATCATAATATGGACCTTATATAAAAATTGTATAATATAAAAAATAAAAGAAAACAAATTATTTGTTGCCGCTTTAGAATAGTTGATTTGTTTTAATGTGATACATTTTTAAAGTTAAAAGTATATCCCTTTAATATACGCGTCATTCAATAAAAGTTCCGTTAGAGTAACTGTACAAAATTCTTTAAAAGTGATTTTAATAGTATAAAACCTATTACTTTAAAGTGATTCATATTTAAAGTAATGGTATATCACATTAAAAAGCATAGTTTTTCAAAATGCTAATAGTATATCTTATAACTTTAATTATATTAATAGTATATCCCATTGGTAAGAACAGTAGGTATGTATATTACAAGGTTTGTTTTACTTAGACTCGTCAAAGTTTGACATTACTATCGTTGTCGTGACTAAGTGCAGTTCATTGTAAAATATACTCTAGAATCAACATTTAAAAATTGGAAAACGAGTGCAGCTCAGGTATACTTTAATAAATTTTATTTGATAATAATAGTGTTTTGGACTATATTAAACTATTTTTTTAATAATTTTGGAAGTGCATTTATATGCGCGTCATTAGATAGATCCAAAAAGGTGTATAAAATGCTCTTAAATTTTGTATTTTATACATTTAACGTGCAAAATAATTTTCTTTGATCATAGCAGTGTTTTATTTTTGGTCCTAACTGTGGTAAATTAAATATTTTTTTCGAGTAAATACATTTTTCGATTAAATGTAAATCAATGAATTGTACCGTACGTAATAATTGTTTGAAACATAGCGCAACCGAAAAATACAGCATCGGTTTGATGTCTTAATGAAATATTTGCTTGCAGTCAGTTTTATTTAATATTTGTAGGAATACTATTTGCATACGAGAGGAAGTGGTCTCAACCCAACTGGAAAGCTGCATGATAAGGCTGATAATGCATGAATCAAAATAAAAGGTTTGAAAAGACAACACAACTGATAAGTGAAAACAAGGACGAAGGTATTTTGTGTTGTATATTTTATTAGTTTAAAACTCTTAACATCCGTTGATAATTATTACTAAAAGTGTTTTTTACATTATTATTTTTAAATACAGGTTTTAATAAGGCTTTAAATATATTTAAGTTTGTTTCATTTTTAAGGTAGGTAATCGATTTTAACTTTTTATTGAGTAATTGTAGAAACTACCGTCTCTGATCCACCGACGTATGAAGCAACTATTTATGGCTTGCACATAACATTGAGCGATGAGTGAAGTTCGGACTAAATGGACTGAAGTCGCAAAACAACGGCATATATCCTCACAAAATGGCCACACACTGGTAAGTCGAAGCATTATTCATCTCATTATTTCTATGGAATTTATTAAAATAAATAACTCTTTTATTGCAGGCTTCAGAAGCTATGACTTCAAGGACCAATATTTCTACACCCTTGCTTTTAATGCTGGACTTAAGTTTGCCGATAGGCTTGTAAACCAATGTTTTTAGCATTTTTATTAATAAAAAAAGGTGATACCTATAAAAAATATATTGTATTGTACTATTGATTTTAAAAGGATTCGCCACTTTAATCTAGTCGGATCGCTATTGCAACAAAGGTATTCGGTTATTGTTCCAGCCATACGGTCCTATTATTGCAATAGTATATACTATTCATTACGATAGGGTACACCATTAAAATTTATAGGAGGCTGATTGAAGCAATGGTATTGTGTTATTGTGTTAACAGTACAGTCTCATTGCTGTTATAGTAGATACCATTACTTTCAAGAGAATACGCAACTTTATATCTAATAGGGCCCCATTGAAACAATGGTATTGGGTTATTGTTTTAGAAGTATAGTCCTATTATAGTAATAGTAAATACTATTAAATTAATAAGTTAAATACTATTGAGATAATAGTATGGTGTTATTGTTTTTATCATATTTCCTATTACTTTTCATGGTATTTACTTTTGATAATTAATTGTATTTTCCTATTAAAAACTATTGCAAACAAAAGTACATACTATTATTAATTAATAAGACAAAGTATTGAATCAAAGGGGTGACAACATTAATACACATGGAAAATCGTACCATTACTGTTATAGTTTTGAAATTATTATTTCAATGGGATAAACACCATTGACCAATTTTAATAGTATAAAAGCTTTGATTCAATTACTTTTCTTATTGATATTATAGTATTTTTTTCTGAGTGTAACACCTAACCCTCAAATTATGCAGCTTGTTTATGTGACTACCAATAATTAACCTGACATCATGCTAATTGCAGGCATTCGATGCAATTAGCAATGCATTTCACAAGGATGTATGGTTTGAGCATAATTAGAAGATGCAGCGAGTCTGTGGGACAATTTGAAGGGTAGATTGTGCATGGGCATATATTAAATTAAATATTCTAAATGCAATGTCTGCCAACACAAACAGATATACATAATTAAAAGCAATTTCATTGCACAAAACAATTTATTTTATATAGTCCTTTGGATGATGAGCCCTTTGGGTTCCAGTTTTAAAAGAAAATTGGAACAATGAAATGCTTCGTAATTATCGAATTGTTTTTGATTGATCTTGACTTAAACCAATAAGCCTTTTATGTATGTTATAAATAAATAAATATTTTGGCGCGACAGGTCTGTGGAACCCAAGGCCTAACTTCTCACAGCCACTCGTTTTGTGTAAGTTTTAAATTTTTGGGACGAATGGAAGGGATAAGGGATTTACAATTTTACGCCGAGTCCAGAGGCTCTTTTAAGACAGTTTTACTCTCGGAAGTTTGTCAGACATTCGCGAGAGGTGGCGCAGTGGAAAATAACCTTAAGATGTAATTTGGTTTTTTCGGGATTCGAACCGGGGACCATTCGCTTAGTACCTCAACACACTACCAATAAACCTTTTATGTTACCGCGGTGTTTACTTCCGAGTTGTTTGAGACTCGGAAGTAAACTGCGCGTGTTATTCCAAATTGAAATTGAAGACTCTTCAGGTAAGACTGCAACTGTCCGTATAGATGACTCAGTAACACTTCTTTAAACTATTCCATTCGTTTCCAAATCCATTCAACACAAAAATCACTTCAGTTTCAGTTTCAGTTTAATTTATTTGGCAAAGTACAAATAAGAACAGTAGTCTTTTATAGTACATTAAAGCTCAGCAAATATACATTAAAAATTACATAAAAATAACATAGCGAGCGAAGTAAAAACATATAGAAACATTAAGTGAAAATGCGCTTAGGCAAAAAACTAAATTTAAGACGGGATGGAGGGGTGTTGGGATTGGTCTAATAAAGAAAGGACAAGAAGGGAGAAATTAGGATAGAAGAATAGTAAAAGAGTAAAAGAAGAGAGACGTAGATTACATTATTGTGCAAAATGCGCAAATAGTGCATTTTTAAATTTTTCGGCCCCAATTATTTGCTTGACGGTGACAGGTAGAGAGTTCCAAAGTCTGGCAGTGTGGACAAGAAAGAGACGTGAAGTATTTAAAAAATTAGATGAAGGCGTTATGAGGTTGAATGTTCGCGGAGACTGGACAAATTGCAGTTTCTGGAATAGATATTCTGGTGAACGGGTATGTATTATTTTGTGCACGAATACACAGCACCTAATCTCCCAAAAATGTTGAAACGAACAACCCAGGATATATTTGTGGTAGACAGATACATGGTCATATCTTCTAATTCCAAAGACATATCGCACCATATCATTAAAAGCAACAAGTAATTTGTGCTGGGATTGAGAATCTAATTTTGGGTATACCACTATGGCGTAATCAAAGATAGGCATAATCAAAGACTTAATCAACCTAAGTCTTGTATCCACAGGTGTAAAACTAGAGTACAACCAGAGTTTTCGTAAACCTGCATAAACACGCGCTACGATCAAATTTGCATGGTCAATGGCGGAGAGGGATCGATTCAGCTTGTACCCAAGGCTTACAACTGTATCGTAAAACTTAAGTCTGCTGGAATTAAGATAAACAGGCGGTATCTCTTCAGTATCATACAGCTTTTTTGAAATCAAAATTAATTTAGTTTTAACAGGATTTAAAATCAGACCATTATTTTGGGACCATTTTACTATTGAGGAGAGATCTGAATTGAATCTAGCCACAAGATCTTCTACCAATCCAATTGGTCGAGAAAGATATATCTGTGCATCATCAGCATATAGATGTATAGATGCATTGCAGCATACTTGGGGCAGGTCATTAATATAAAGGCAGAACAGAATTGGGCCAATAATTGAACCCTGAGGCACCCCGGCGAGAATTCGTTCAGGCCGAGAATATTTTTGCTCAGCAAAAACCTTTTGAAAACGATTCGAAAGATAACTTCTGATTAGATGCACTGAATGTTCACTTAACCCAAAGTACAGCTTTAATTTCGTGCATAAAATGTCATGGTTTACCGTGTCAAAGGCTTTTGAAAAGTCAAGCAAGCATAGCATCGTAAGATAGCCCTTATCATACTCTATTCTTATATCGTCAAGAACTTTGATCATTGCCGTTGAACAGCTATGTTGAGCTCGGAAACCGGACTGCACAGGAGACAATAAATTGAAGCGATTTAGGTGGCAAGAGATCTGATTGGCAAGGATTTTTTCAAAAACCTTAGATAGGCATGGTAAAATACTAATGGGACGATAGTCAGAGATCAATGAGGGAGCAGAGAACTGTTCTCCTTAGTTAGACTCTCATTGATGTAAATACGAGTAGAAGCAGAAACAGAATTGGAGGCGGAGGTTGTGTTGTTGTCAGCAAATGAATCATTTCCTAACTGAGCGAGTGTAAGACCATTGTTCGCACGAAAAGCAGCTAGCAGTGCACTTTGCTCAGCCTGAGAAGAGAGCCTGATCAGCAGCGGGCTTCGACCATCGTTAGATTTATTTCTCAGTCGAAATGCCTCAAAGTGGGGAGTGATGTTGAATTGCAGTTTTCCAGCGATGTTTTTTACCATATCAATGGGATTTTCATTTGGTCTTTGCGGGATGCCGCGAACAATCACATCACATAGGCGCTCTTTTCGTTGAAAGTCAGCTAGCTCCTCTTTTAGTTTGCGGTTGTCGTCTCGTAGTTCCAAAATATCGCTCTCGAATTGTGCCACTCTGTTACTAAGAGAAGCAATGGCTTCACGCAGTTTATTATTAAAGCTGCATTCCAATTCAGAAAGCATCGATTTAAATTTATTAATTAAACTTATTTCCAAGTCACGAAGATGGTCAGATATGGATGGTTTTTTATCGGTTGGCTTCGCAGATGGTGGGCAAGACTTCGGTTGGCTGTTACTTGATTGGGATTTATCTGGAGTCACTGCAGCAGTCATAGCGGATTTCTCTTTAAGTGTCTGTTGTCGAGTAGTTGACATATTTAGATGGGCAATAACACAAATCACAAAATAATTGAACACTTTTATATGTTTTTCTTCGAAAAAGTTCATGCGTTTCACGTAGTGCAAATTAATTTTGGATTGTATTACAGATATGTATTGCTTATTTACGAAAAAATGGTTAAGGAGTTACTTTTGTGACGGAGCGTTTACAAGCACGTCTATTCACTTAACATACTTGAAGAACAAGGGCAAGGGATATCTTTATCCGCCTTATGACCTGAATGATGAAGGTCTTATGTTCTTAGCTTCCTTAGTTATTTCTTAGCTTTTCCTCCTACCGAACGTTTTTGTATTGAGAAAAGCTTCGACCTTGTGCTCGTATGAGCCTATATTGTCCAATAGCTTTATACACGAGCTGTTTTCCGATATTATGCCGATTCCAAAGGGCTAAATTCTTGAGAAGCTCTTTCATAAGAGTTATGCTCTTGGATGTTTATCAGACGTTCGTGAATTGTAAAAGCCTAAACAAGTAATTTTTGTTTTTCCAGGGACCAAGCTTAAGGACTCAGTAGTCCTGTACATCGGAACCTAGCTGTCAAAAATTGAAGAAAAAAATTAACTTCATCGCAATTCAACGTAATTCGCCGATATGCGTTACAAAATATAGGAGAAAAGTTCCGAATAGATGTTCCGAAGAATACCTCGAAGCAAAAAACCTCCGAATCGTATAAAATCGGAGAATTTTCCGTTCCGACGGATACCTCGCTAGGGCCGATTATTTGCGTGTTACGGCTTTTCAAAATTCTTCCTCTAAGGCTGCAAAGTGATTCTCTATCCTAGGCCATTGGTGATTGATGTGTAAATACTTCGTTATATCGACGAGCTGTATAGGCTCTAATGAACACTGAAGCTGTAAATAATGACAATGCATACAAATTTTAATCGAAAGAACTTTATTGACAGGGGTTGCACAGGGAGCAAAATTAGTGCCGCAGATTTCGCCAATACCCTTTAAATATAAGTGATTGCAATTTGTTCTCAAAGTGTGCACCGTACATACTAGCCGAACAAAAAGAAGAGAAATATGTTTATAAGGAAGTCTGTTTAATAAAAAACAATTAAACATAGTTTCCCAAACTCCACGGCATCATAAGATCCATACAGAGAAAGTCACGGGAAATGTTCATTAATAGATATCTCAACAGTTCGCAAAATTTAACCTAGACGCAAAAGACGCAATGACTATAATATAACTTCAAACATTATGTTTTGGTTCGGTTGTCGATTATATCAGACCGAATACGTCAAAAAAAGCGAAATAGAAAAACGCCTTAAAAAATACATAGCATAAAATACATAAAAGAGTACCGCTTATCGTACGTTCATAACATTTTTCGATACGACACTCCCTTCCCCTTTTAGAAAGGTTTTTCTGTTACTCAGGAACCGTAAGTCGTATAAACTTGAAATGTGTGTATGTTTATAGAAAATCATCAAATACCTTTTTTAAAATTCGTCTTATAAAGGTTGAAAAAGAGGTTGCAAACTTTTTTTATTTTAATATTACTCACCTAAACCTGCTATTTCATTCAATAAAACTTGGTCAATCTATAAAATCTTAAACTTATTTTTAGCCAATATTTCCCCGAGTATTTTACGCCATCATTTATCTTTCTGCTCCTTCCAGAGGCTGAGCTAGAAGAAAGTAAAGGGAAATTTTTATTTAATTAACAAGAAATTATGATTGATTCCTCGATTGCCAGCTCTGCTTGGGGGTGGGTGGGTTAAGTATACCGTACAGCGTACACAATGAAAGCATTGCAGCACATTATAGAAATAGTTGGATACACATACCCACACTCCCAGGTCCCAGCCCCAGTGCATTCGGTTTCTAAAACCTCAACAATGGTTAAATTGTTACGACTATTGACGTTCCATATTCCATTCCGTATCGGTTTGGGACTTAGGGTTGTATGCGGCGGGCATCTGAGTTGCGAGTATGACTGAAATGAATAATAATCGCAGTCTACTCAACGTCTATAGCAACCAATGCGTACATGGCTAGGTATTTGCTATGGCCTGTCGCCTGTGGCCGTTGTGGGTTTGGTAAGCTGAGTGCGAATGTGCTTATCGTTATTGCGTCAGTTTCATTTCAGTTCAGTCTCATTCTCATGGCGTATTGCTGGATATGTATAAAGGTGTAATTTGCGCGAGCGACCTTATGCAACATTTATCTGATGATTTTAAAAGGCAGATTGAACAAAAGATCGAAAATGGTATTGAACATCTTTTAGACAAAGTGTACAATAAATAAATGCTTATAATATGTCTGACTATAAATTTGTGAAGAAGTTTTGCATTTCGAACGATCAATTTTGACTCCAAGGAATGATCAAGTTCATTAATAACATCTTACTTAAGTCTTTTGACGGCGAAGAAGACGCTATTTGCAATGAAGATGAAGCCGTTAACTATCCGGTAGAGTTTTTATATTTCCTTATACATAGACTAACTCTTCGGAAAAGCACACCTGCAATGCTCTTCCGAACCTTAAAACCACCAAAACTATGTCATGGCACACGACAGCAAATCAAAGCTTTGCTTACAAATTTAATTAAAGCCATTATATTGACCGGGGTTGTAATATTACTGCCGCACCATAAAAAAACAAAACATTTTCTTTATAGAAATCCTTAAAAAAAAACAATTTAAGTACCAACATTTCTGAAAAAGTATATTTTTATATAGTGCCACGAGGTCAAAGTCGCGGGTAACTGCTAGTATCTAATAAAACTTCAGTAACGTTTCTTTTCGCACTGACGTTTTATTTATTTAAAATAAAAATTCTATTGAATAAGCGCATCAGCTTCATCAACTGAACAACAAAATCAACCTAGTCTGACACCAGCACACTAATCGCTAAGCTACTGCGCAAGAATTAAATAAAAAACTAATATAAGGTAGACTTTTATATTTATGTAGCATTTGTTTAGATCATCATTATGAGTATACCTACTTTATAGTAACTTATTAACTAACCAATTCATGTCTAACTTAAGCCCGTTTTTAAAATAAAACAAATTTAATGTTCTACCCTAACAACGAACGGCAAAATAAGCTCGGAAACACTTGTCCCGTTTTTATCAATCACCCGCACAAATTATATCGTTGAATAGGTGACAAGTAGCAATCAACAGCATCCCAATTATTGCTGAAAGAATGTGTAGAAATTCTGAAAACACACATCTTTGCCAAGTTCGACGTTCAAGTGTTCACTTTCCCTTCTTACGATAGCAAATCTATGGCAATGCTAAAGAAAATCTACCGGGGATGGAATACAAGTATGTGTTATTTTGTTTCTATATTTCTTTAATAAAAATATGTCGTGACTTTTTGTCGATTCCAAATGCTTAAGTTTTTTTGAATTCTGATCTGACCCAGAAGAATTCGAAAAAAAATCAGTCTACCAATGTGTGTAGGTTTTATGTATATGCATATGTCCTTACAAATCCCAAGAACTGTTTGCTACCCCATTGCCGTCGGCCTACGCCGTTTTAATCCATACGTGAGTTCCTTTCTGCCGGTGTGGTATGCCGGAGAACTCAATCAGGAAGCAATCGAAGGAAGCACGTGAATCAAATCGGCGGGTGGGTTATCTCCGGCGGACATGCTTGATACTCACATCAATTGGAAATTCAATGAATCCTTTTTTATGATTTTAATGTATTTTTCTGTTCGAATTGAAGATAAGTGGAACAGTTGGAGTGCACGACGACGCCCACTGGAGATACATTTACAGCTTTGTTCGGGATGCTGAGCTATCTTCGAATATGTTGTGCGTAATAATAGGACACACGTTTTTCTGATTTATATTTGTGGTAATGATATGAATATGCTTTGGCTGAGATGTACATCGTATTTCAGAATTGCTAAAAATAATATCCTTCAAGTGGATTGGGTAAGCGTTTGCACGAGTCAAGTTTTTTAATGGAACACAGTTGGATGTTAATGAGTAGTATAATGGTAGTACAAAGTACATTTTCTTGAACATACTGGTCCTGCAGAGCTATGCTTGATGAAAAAATCAGTTATAGTATAGATATATCTAACTACGAGCGTTACGCTAGTCGAATGGTATGGATTTTTATATTTAAAACAAAGAGAACACCGAACAATTATGTCAAGTTAGAGGTATTACCCTATATCAAGTACCTATGTATGTTTGAGATTATGGCCAGTTCATTGTTTCGTAAGCACCTTGTTAAACCTAAGTGAGGTTAGAGGTGACTGATAGAATGCAGGTGGTCGCTTATGGTGTGGGAAACTATCATTTCATCTGTCAACTCTTTACTACTGGATCCCTTGATGATTAAGGAATATTTCGGTAACCTGACTTTAGTTATTATTATTATTATTATTATTATTATTATTATTATTATTATTATTATAAGCTTTTATTAACTATTAGGATTAAAAATTGTTCATCACTATATTACATACATGTTTCTTGTTATTACATTGTTATTAGAAATATTTATATCATGTCGTTATTTAATTTAATTTATAGTATATAAAATAAATTTATCACAATTTGGCAAAGTCTAATCATTGTTTTCAAAACTAGTTGCAAATAGTATAGGCATCCCCCATAGTTGTCTATAGATCTCTATTTTTTGCGTCATGGTACCAATACCTATTAAATTGGTTAATATCGTCAACCCATCTTGTTCGTGGTCGTCCGGTTGATCTTGTCGCTTTGATCAGAAGTTTTGTCCATCTATTATTTGTAATTCTGGATATGTGTCCTGCCCAGTTTCATTTAATTTGTTTCGTCTTTTTTGTTACATCGATGATGTCCGTTGTATTAGTCTTATATCGAGAAGTTTCCTCTCCATTTTTGTCTGACAGATCCTTAATTTCTCGGTTAGATTTGCTGTTAAGCCCAATGTTTGAAGTCCGTATGTTAGAACTGGTAAAATTGCTGAATCCATTAAATAGTTTTTGTGTCTTTATTTAGTTTTGCGTTGAGTAACTCCTTCATGTTCCAGAATTGTCGCCATGCGTTTGATATTTGTCTATCTATCTCCTTTTCTTCTTGATTTTTAAATGATTTTATTTGTCCCAAATAAATATAGTCCTCAACATAATCAATATTTACGCCATCGAGTGTAATGTCCTTATGTGTAGAGTTGGTCATCAATTTTGTTTAAGACTGATTTATGCATAGTCCGTAGTTTTTACAAATTGAAGCCAGCTGTGTTACCATTGTCTGAATGTTGTCCGCTTTCTGTGATATTAGGACAACATCGTCAGAAAATCTCAAATTGTTCAAATGTTGTCCCCATATATTTATTCCAAATCGATTCCAGTCAAGCTGTTTAAATATCTCTTCGAGTACTGCAGAGAATAATGGTGGTGATATTGGATCACCCTGTCGTATACCTCTTCTTATGCTGAACATTCGTCCTGTTCTTTCTGTTTTTATTTGTCCAGTGTTGTTTTTATATATGTTTCTTAGAGTTTTGATGTATAAATCATGAATCCCTTGGTTTTCTAAAGCCGTCCATATTTTGTTGTGTTCTATTGAGTCGAATGCCTTGCTAAAGTCGATGTATAGGAGATATAGGGGTTGTCTGTACTCGTTGGATTTTTCAATCAGTTGGTTTATGGTCTGTAGATGGTCCGTTGTAGAGAATCCTTCCCTGAATCCTGCTTGTTCCCGTGGCTGTTTGTCTTTGAGAATAGTTTATATACTGTTGATATAAGGCTGATTGGTCTTTAGTTGTTAATATCGTCTTTGCTACCTTTTTTATGTATCAATGTTATTGTACTGTGTTTCCATTAATTCGGGATTTGTTGTTTTGTCAAAATAGCGTTGAATAAAATGGTCAGTAGGGGGGATAGTGTGTTTTTTCCATATTTTAACATTTCTGCTGAAATATCGTCATTTCAAGGACTTTTTTCTGTTTTAAGTTTGCAATGGATTTCTCTAGATCGTCTAGTTCAAATAATGGCACATCATCTACGATTGTAGTTTTGCTTTGAATGTTTGTTTCGTCAGGTTGGTATTGTGTTGAGTTAATAGTTTTTCGAAGAAGCAGGTTGCTGTTTCATTTATTAGATTTCGGTTTGTTATTTGCTTATTATTTTTACTCATCGAAGTTATCCATTCCTTTTCATTATTAAGAAACTGTTTAGTTTTTCTGATTGATTTAGTATTCTGTTTTTAATTGTCGACTTTAGTAAGCTACTTTTTATTAATTCTTGATATACCCCTTTTTCGGTGTAAACGAAAAGGATGCCTCGTGTTTTTGAACTGAAACAACAAATTGTCATTTCAAACATTTTATCTGACTGTCGATTCAAAAGCCATAGAGTTGTTACGGTTGTTACGGTATGATTGACATCTCGTATTCCATTTCCATTGTAACCGCAACATAGTCCTCTCTCTCAAACTGAATTTTTTTCATTAAATGCCAAATTCACATGAATTCAACTGAAAACCGTAGCAGTTTGTGATAAAATAGAAAACATTTCCAATTGGTTTTAAAAATATTACAAATCTATGCAGACTGCTAGTATTTAATTTGACAACAAACACGTTTTCTACTCAGTGAGGGGCTTATTAGATTTATTAGAAGGTCGTTATGGAAATGGAATACGAGGTGTCAATCGCAACAATATTAACCATGGTTGCAAACCGAATACACAGCAGGCTTAAACTAAAATGTAAGACAACGAAATTACTCCTAAGAAAAAATAGAAAGGCTCTTGACGTGAACTTTAAGCAAAGCGTTTGGAATTCAGATTCTCATTGACATTTCCAAGATTCACGCTGGCATTTATCCCAAGACTTGATGGCAGCTTCTTATCTTAAAACCTTTTTCAGCTTTTTTCATGACTATGCTAGCGAACTGCCTTCAGCGCCAGATTCTTACTGGTACAAAACCTGTGAAAGTGTTTCCGCAGCCACTATTATAAGCATTTCGAAGTTTGCTTTTAAATGATTTTGCAGGAGAAAACTGGTGTTCTAGATTTTATTCTCTTCACTTTATTTAAAATCGATTTTTAGTTTTTTTAACAGTTCATCAGTCTTTAAGCAACTCGATAAATTACTAACAAAATACACAATTTTTAATTTTCAATTTAGATTCCGATATATCAGATGACAACACAGATATCGACATCGAAGACCGTTCGTCACCCGAGTCGGGCATAATGAACTGCCACAACGATATGCAATTTAACAGCTCTCACCTACAGAGTCGAAATTTACTCGGCAACGAGTCTAGTGCTGATTCGAACAACCTTTCATCGCCTGAAGGCCACAGCTCCAATGACCATAAATCGAATTTATCGAAATCAGGTCGAAAACCTCGACGTCGAAGAACAGCCTTCACCCACGCACAGCTAGCATACTTGGAGAGAAAATTTCGATGTCAAAAGTATCTGTCAGTGGCCGATCGAAGTGATGTCGCTGATACCTTAAATCTTTCGGAGACCCAAGTTAAAACTTGGTACCAAAATAGAAGGTAAGTCGAACGTCTGTTTTCACTTTTTGTTACGATCTTATGTTAAAATTACTTGCAGAACAAAATGGAAGCGCCAAAATCAACTGAGATTAGAACAGCTGCGCCACCAAGCATCACTGGAGAAAGAGTTCTCAGGTGAACATGCAAACTCCAGCACGCTTGGATGTTGTCCGACATCTTTGTCATCGTTTTCGTCTGCTAATCCTTGCACATTTCTCACATCAGCAGCAGCGGCTGCAATATTCCGCAATGTTAGCTACGTGCACGGGTGTCCTTTGTAAAGTGATAATAAGCAGAAGCATATTAGGTTTCGAGTGTATAAATAATGTAAATAATAATGGTAGTAAATACTTTCTTCCGATTTTGGTGTGCAATAATAAAATTGATTATAAAAATATTAGTTACAGATTTTTTCTTTAAACTTTACTGGTTCTAGCAAGAAGTAAGTAAAAAAGGAATACACAAAACTAAGATTTATGACCTTCTGAGTGGATACTGTGGCTGTCAAAGTACAACCCAAAATTCGGTTTTGACCGGAGTGAAACAAGAAAACGAGAGGCAGAAGTACGAATTGGCGAAACGCTCACACTATCCGCTTTATACCGTCACGAGTTCAGTTTGTGGTTGAGTTGTGTACGATTTGGACACCTGGGGTCGAATCGCGTCGTCCGTGAACGAGCATTACGTTCACGAAATTAAGTTGATTTACATGTGAAACAAAAACAAATTCCGTCACGTATTGCTCTGCCAGTTCATCTTAAGGTGGTTTGATCAGGACACCAATAAGAATGGTTTTTAAAATAAGTTGGATACGTACGTAGCAAGGGCAATGGGTCAGGTACCGTATATACTCCTGCGAGTTCGACCTTCAAATGGCCCTGAAACTTCCGGACACATGCAGTGTGTTGTAGGTAGAGGTTCTGGTACTACTTAAAGCTGCGGAGGCACTTGAGATGAGATCGATATCCAATAAGAATATCGCCATCGTCATTGATAGTTAGGCTGCACTTTAAGCATTTTAGATTCACAAACCACCAAGTTTGAGCTAGTCAGGAACTGTCGCACAGTCCTCAAGGCATTGGCATTGTGCTCGCAGAACTGTGTTAGACTGTGTTGGTTAACTGGGCATTGTGATTTCGACGGTAACGAAAGGGCAGGCGTTCTGGCCAAGGAAGGAGCTGGGCTCCCACTTAATGCAACGATTGAAAGTTTAGGACCACCTATGGCTGTGGCCAGAGTCTTCAATAAAGCAAACACATGGTGGTCACAATAACATGGGCATAAGGTTTCAAAGGCACTGTGGCCAGTTTTAAATCTGATGAAGTCTGAACAATTAATCAATTTTAGCAGAACAAAGTTGAGAACAACGATAGGAATACTCTCTGGGCACTGCCTTCTCACAGGAAGCATGCCATGAGACTATAGGCTTAGCTAATACGGATACACGCAGGTACTGTAAGGACCTACAAACAGTTTTGAGACCATACTCAAATTCTGTAGGGAAATCGAATGATTGGTTGAATTGGTTTAGGTCTTTTAGTCGTAATGGTTTCCTGGGCATGCGACAGGCCCGATATGGTGCCTGGTCTATTGTGACGATCTCACAACCTGCATCACCATAGCTCCATAGAATTTTTTGTGTACTTTCGTAGTCTTTAGATATATGATTCAAAAATATTTGTTGGACTTTTCTTTTTCGAAATTGATCCTAAACTTTTACATTCTTAATCAGTTCGGTTAGAACGGCGGAAGAAGTTTATGTTTGTTGTTTTAGTGTCGTTTGTCGAATCATTTAGCATTAAAGTCCATCCCCATACTATAATGCACTACAAGTCTTGGTCTTTTAGGAATTGTGACAATGCAACTTAATCTAGATCAAAACTTTGCCTTTTTTATTTTAAAGGATGCCTAGCAACACTTTAAAAATGTAAAATTATCCGGCTATATGGTTGTAAGTTAATATAACACTGAAACAGTTTGATTGTTAATAAAGTGAGGGTAATTTTGAGTGTAGGGCATTGGGCGCAATGTCTCCAGTGGTTAGTGAGCTAAAATTAGATAATAGGTACACATATTTTTCTATTGCAGCACCTTTCGCCTTATAGGGAATAGGAAAACTTTTTACCTACTTTAATTGCCGGTGGTATACTCTGATCTGTGAACTGTGATGAAGAAAATATCTATCTTCGGTTCGAGTCTTGCGTGCAATCTGTTCACATCATAATAATCCGGCAAATTTGTGAGCATAAATGCGGACACTCTTCTACCCTTCGTGTACAATGTCAAGCGCCTCCTTTTGACAAGTGACACGAATAAGTCACCCTCCTTTTGAATGTCCTCAAAATGATTTCGCATTTCTGTAGAAATGTTGTTTGATTTTAAATAAAAGTTAAAATATCATTAAACCTAATAGCCTGAGGGGATGGTTTCGCATTATCCTTTGCACCCTCTTGAGGACTTTTCGTTTTGTTTTCCACATCCTCTGCCACAATAACGAGCGAACATTTATCCCTCCGCCCATCCACTGGCTCAACAACACTTCTGTTATTTGTCCTCGTTTATCGACTTATGTTCCTTTACCCGATGTTCACTAAGCCACTTGAGGCATACTTGTATATATGTATATGTATATTCGTTCGCTCATATAATGCAGCAAGTTAGAAACAACACTTTAGCATTGAATTGTCTCCGTACGATTTGTGGTTATATCCCATATACCTATGCATGCCACTGAGTATTTCACTGGAAGCGTTTTGTGTACAATTATTTTATTGTGCGGCAGGCAGTGTGAGGGTGCGATTTGTGGAAAATAATTTTCCCATTAGTTAAGGAAGTCTTTATGGGAGGGTAAACGGGCGACGATTCGATATCATTAGTAATGCGAAAAGTTTTCCTGTCAAAACAAATGCAAATTGGCTTTTGAGAAACAATTATTTTGTCCTTTGTAGTGAGTCTTATTTTTTCTGTTTATTTGTAGTTTACTATGGATGAAATATACAAGCGAATGAATTTTAAATTATTATGGGAAATGAATGCAAATCATTGTTTGTAGGACTTTGGTTCTTAATAATGGATGGGAATGAAGTTTCACAGATTTATATTTTTTTATCGATATTACATTTTTTTTTGCGTTTTACTTTGAACTGACAAAAAGTCCAAAGGTCTTCGCCTATTTTATTGGAGAAAGAGTTTCCATATTTGAGGGTGCGGCTAAAAGTTGGTTGACAGTGAATTTCGTACAATTTGGTCGATCAATATACCTAACTATGTATATTTAATAACTAGAATGATATAGGAACATGACAGTTTCTTATGGTCTTGCCGAGTTTATAGGAGTTGTAAAAGTTTCCCTTGGGTCCTTGTTTCTAGTTGTATATCGATCAATTTCACGAAACCGGACAAAAGCCCACAAACCACCCCTCACTAGCTTTAATTGAAAACGAATAAGTATGAACAAAATCAGCTCAAGGAGAAGGAATTATACTTCCACAATCCTAAAGGTTGGTCCGCTATTATTCCAAAGAAGATATGGCCAGCTTAAAAAATGAGACGATAAAGGAAAGACTTCATGAAGTCCAGTAAATTGTTAGAATGAAGACGCTCACTCTAACAATTGTTTTAAAGCATTCTGTCGTTACCCTACAACATATAGCTAATTTCTACGACACCGTCTTCTTTGTTTGGATTTAGTTAATAAAGTGGCGTATAGGGGACAACGCAATTAGATTAGGTATCCCACATAATACATACTGTCGCAGCTGAAATGATGCGGCCGAAAAAGAAACCCTCACTCACTACCTGTGCGCCTGTCCAGCACTAGCTAGGGCCAGAGAGCGATCTCTGGGTAGACCCTTCTTTGATTCCCTTGAGGAGGTCTCGAAGAGCAGTGTTAGGGAATTGAGTATTACTTATTGAATTCCACAGGCTGGATCTAAACTCTCCTACTCAACTATTTTAAAGAACCAGGTCAGATGAGTTGTGGTAACAAAACGGCACATAAGTAGTGCTACTTGTCTTGGCGAAGACAAATATACACTGAGTGGTCCTGAAATGATTAAAAATGCTGTTGTCCACTAGCTAATTTTTCCGATCCATGAAAAAGGTTCGACTACAGATCCCGCAAACTATAGGGGTACTTCATTTTTAAACGCAGCATATAAAATCTTCACAGCAAAAATGCAAAGCCGACTGGTTAAAACAAGTTGCTAAAGGAATTCCAAGCCGGGTTTAGGCCAGCATATTATACGCTTGAATACGTATGCCAGCAGGGTAAAAAACTTTATGCATTATTTGTGGATTTCAAGGCAGCCTTTGACCCGGTTGACCGCCGCTCCTCGTTTTACAAACTGTACAATTTTGAGATGTCATTTAAATATGGACGTCTTGTACAGAACCTCTATAGGGATACTAAAACAGCGGTTTGGAACGGGGACGTATTATCGGAATGGTTTGAATCGTGCTCTGGAGTAAGACAGGGCTGCTCCTTAAGTCCAAGACTTTTCGCACTCTTCATAGAGGACATACTTGACTTCTTCCCGGGAGGAATAAGGTATGCAGGAGTGCTGATCAAGACTCTCCTATTAGCAGATGACATATTGCTATTGGCATACACTCCAGAAGCTTTGCAGCATATGATCAACCGCCTTAGTAGTTACTGCAGGTTGTGGAATTTGATCGTCAATTTAGATAAATTAAAAGAGGGGGCGGTCTAACGAGTGCAAATGGCATGGAGGAGATGCTTAAATAATAAGTACATTGCCCGTAGTGCTAAATATAAAGTTTTTGAGGTGGTGTCGCTGTCCATTCTCTTCTATGCAGCACAAATATGGGGATGTTAAAAATACGAAACTGTTGAGAAACTGCTACCTACGATTTTACCTCAAAAGAATATGTAATCTCCCGCCTAACGGGAGAGGTGTCCAATATTGAAAGAAACAAGAAGGAATATCTTGGGAAGCGATATCCTATCAGAGAATCAAGTCATAGCACTCCTCCACGATGTAAATGTTCCTAGTTAATTCAAATGTTGTAAAATCGCACTACAATATCGGGCGAGAATATATTATCTGGCAACTTTTGATAAATATTAATTCTTCATTTAATTTTGCTACAAGAAACTCTCGGCGCAGTGGCTTAGTGGTAGTGTGTTGGGCTACTAAGCGAGGGGTCTCAGGTTAGAATTCCGAAAGGGCCAAATTACATCTTAAGGTTTTTTTTCCACTGCGCCACCTCTCGCGAACGTCTGACAAACATCCGAGAGTAAAACTGTCATGAATGAGCTTCTCAATTAGCCGTTTGGACCCGGCGTAAAATTGTAGATCCCTTCCATTCGTCCCAAAAATTGAAAACCCACACAAAACGAATGGTTCTGAGAAGCTAGGCCTTGGATCCCACAGACCTGTCGCACCAAAATATTTATTTATTTATTTATTTATTAACAAGATACTTTTCATTTGCATACATTATATAAATATATTGCCAATCAGGCAGACGACAATGCCATGCAAACTAATTTATATTGTAAACTTTATTTTGTAATAAATTTTAAAGTGCACAAATAAATTTAATCTAATCTATAAACAAATAGCTGCTTGCAAGAGCTAGGCTTTAAACTATACATTACTTCAGACAAATACAAAAAACTAGATTAAGACTCAATTACTAATCAAGAATCGGTAGTGACAAATATAAAACTCATAATCTTCCATCTCTGTTTTGCTAATTTCGCTATTCATCTTTGAAATAACTATAATTATAACAACTTGACGCTGCTGTCAAGTGCAAACAACAATAATCTACAAACGATGCGAAATAGATCAAATCTTTTACGGCTTCTATCCAATTATTCAATTTCGACAAGGGCCAATAAATTTCTAAAATTTATAACGTCTACCCTGTAATTTTGTCGTAGAGTCCTGCACAAAATATCTCCCATCCAAGTGTAATGATTTGTTCGTTTGATAAACATTTTCACAAGGGGTAGTAATTTGTAAAATTTCTAAGTAGCGTAGATAATTTCCCTGATAGGATCTCTAACGAATTTTTTTCCTCACTCCGCCGGCAACGGATTAGTGTGTATACATGTTTATAAATCCCCTGTCAATGATTGTCTGTGATTGTGATGAGCACTTGTTGTAACAAATTCATATATTTTACGGTTAATTTACTACCAATTGATGATTACAACAAGGCGATGAAGATGGCTTGCTGGCCAATTTGAAGGGAGGTGGATTCCCGAGCAGCCGCACTTAGAATGCGGTTCACCCTTGACACGATGGCTGACATCAGTCTATATAAAGGGGTGGCGCAATGTAAATTGTAAATAATGAAATCACTTGTTTGCTGAAATAGAGATGACAATTACTGATATTGTGGATAAAACGGTTTACATTTGAATTCGTGCCAAGGCGTATAAGTTAAGTATGTATAAAAAAATTGTTGCGTTAGTTTTAGATATTTTTGGTGAATGGTCTAAAACCTACGCAAGGTACTTTTGCTATGAGGTATGGGTTTGTTGTTAAACGGAGCCAAAACATTATTACAAAAATTTATTTTCTGTTTTGTCGATAGGAACTTATATAGGTATATATATATATTTTTTTTAATGAATTTAAATAAGAAATGCAATCCAACTATTCAATATTAGGTACTGGAGGTGGCAATGTGACCCGGGCGGCGCAGGTTTGCCATCTATCAACAACATTAATAACTTTGCCCCCGAAAATATCTCTTGTTCTATAGAAGGGGAAAAAAAGGATAGCTGCACTTTTTTGTCCGCAACCTAGATCGATTTTTCTTATAATATTTTCAGGCCCTATAACATATTCGTATTCCTATGCCTTTCCTGATCATTGCTACTATTCTTCTTCTTTCGTCCAAGTTATCTTCTGGGCTTATCATATTTTCTACTTCTGGTATAAGGAAAGGTGCGGTTATGACGAATTGTCTGATAAAAAAAAAACATCACGGCCCCTCGGAGACCTTAAAGATGCATTTTGTAAATCCCCTGTTAGAAGTGAAACTGAAAATCGTGGTGGTCAATCAATCAATCATTAATATTTTTGTTTAAAATTAAGAATGTATTGTATCACAAGTTACATAACTTGGTACAGAGATATGACAAACGCATGTCTTTTTACTGAGAAACGTTTACAATCAATTTAAATAGAAAAGTAGAAGTAAGTTTGAGGAAAACAACAACCAAAACCCTCAAATTTAGAAGACAAAAAAAAAAAATAAAAAAAAATAATAACAATTAGATAAATCCCAAAAAATAAATAATCAAATAAATAAATATGGAAAAAAACGATATCTATAAATAAATGAAAAATGTTAATACATTTAACAAATTAAAAAGCGAATATTTAAGTAAATAAATAATAATAAATAACTAACAATTTAATTAACATCGTGGTTTTGAACAATAAAAAAAAAATATTTTGGAGCCACAGGTCTATGGGACCCAAGGCCTAGCTTCTCACAACCATTCGGTTTGTGTGGGTTTTCAAATTTTGGGACGAATGGAAGGGATCTACAATTTTACGCCGAGTCCAAACGGCTGATTGAGAAGCTCATTCATGACAGTTTTACTCTCGGTCTCGGATGTTTGTCTGACATTCGCGAGAGGTGGCGCAGTGGAAAAAAACCTTAAGATGTAATTTGGCTCTTTCGGGATTCGAACCTGGGACCCCTCGCTTAGTAGCCCAACACACTACCACTAACCCACTGCGCCGACGGTTTTGAACAATGGTAATCTTTAAATTCGTTGTTTTTGTGTTATTTGTGGAAATGGGTTTTCCGGTGGCTTTTTGGTCATAAGTGATTAAATGAAACTAAATTAATTTATTGTTTTTTCCCGACGTTTCGGTAGGAATTGATGCCTTCTTCAGGCAGAGACAATTACAATTACAAGCTATTTTACGGGGCGACAATTATTCGATTATTGTTGTTAGAAAATAGTAACGTTTTTCATCAGTTTTTAAGAAAAATTTACACATGCAGTCGATGTTTTCTGAAGCTCTTTGTCCGCGCTTATTTTTCGTTTTCAAATTTTGAAATTCGGCGTTATTTCGTTCGGCATAAAACAAATGGCACCGAAAAAATGCATTTTCCACTGAGAGTTGTGTTTTCATTATCTTGCAGGTTGTTGCAAAGTCAGCATGTGTCTGAATCTGTTTTCGCCAGTATATGCCTCTTTACATGAAATACCATTTCGGAGGTGATGTTAATTGATTTCAGTGCCTTGAATACAGGCTGGACTATCGATTTAGATGGCGATATCGCTTCCAGATATAGATCTCATCTGAAAAAAACTCTGCCGACTTAAAAATGGCCACAACCACATCATATAAAAACTATGCTAATTGTCATCGGCGTTTATATAGATTTATCATAATAGATTGGATTTTTAACTACTTTTGGTATGTTAACCGGTTTCAGACATACTCTAACTAACAATTTTTATACTTAAAGAAGTAATTTAATGTCAAGTGTTGAACGGATTCAACGAGTTAACGTCTTGTCTTTTTGTTTGAAAGATCATATACCTATAGCCGTTTTGTCGAATCAGCCTCAGCTCTCTAGTTCCAAATATCTTTTCATTTACGAAAAATATCTATAAACATATAGGTATCTACTTGAATATCTATGAACTGCATTTCGAATATTAACCACTTCCCATCGAAACCAATCAAAGGTCCTTAATGTGATTTCAAATTGCAATTAACCGTACGCTTGGCATTATACATACTTACGTATATTCTATTCAGAATGTATCTGAACAAGGGTATGCCAATAAATATGCAAACATAGATACCTCCATTTTGTGGAACATTTTCCACCCATTCACTCCAGCGGTTCCGCCCTCAACCCCCCCTAACCCATTCACATTCTCGAACAATTTCACAAACAGTATTACCGCGTTTTGAAAAATCCTAACGAATCACCGGTTCTCCACACCCCTCATCCGATGGTATTCAACGAGCTGAATGTCAGTAGCGCTGCAATAGCGAAATGAAAAAAAAACCTTTTGTATCGCATTTTTATTTTCCTGCTTCGAGTTGAGTTTTTTCATATTTTTTTCATAGGACTCTTGTTCAGACTCTGAGAGCCGATTAATTAGCGAGTGCTCGTTATCTTGCGATTTGCCTTTAAATACGAACAACCTCGAGTGCAAATAGGATGCACGTAGTCCGCTTGTAATTGCAGATTTGTGGGTTGTTTTCCGGATGGGTAAGCTCTCCTTTTTCTGCTTTTAAAATGCTGTTTTACATTTTTATCCATTTTGCATGGTTTTCTCGCATTTTTTGCAGAGAAAAATCAGTCATTCGCAAGGCAAATTGAAAAGATTTACGAGGAAGGATTTTCATGGATGAAATAATTTTTTTAATCGGAAAATAGATATAACTGCTATGATCTGTTTGAAGAGGAGGATTTTACGGTTTTCATACGGAGCGCGGGTTTGGCTGGGCTATAGGACAGCCGGAGTATTTCTGTGTTCAAAATGTGAAAGGATTTTGCATTTATAAAGAGAACAAGAAATAAAATAGCAAAACTCCTATATGTAGAACGAATGTATAATATTCAGGAATGTTGTTTGTAATGCACTTTGATGTTTAGTCATTATGGTAAGAGGACTTGTGATTTTCGAGGAGGTTTAATAATTTCGAATGTGATTTAAGGCTTATCGTAGGTACAGGGCTTGATATTGGTAGTAGTTGGCAACTAGACAGGTTAAATGTAAGACCTTGGTCTAGTTTTTCAAACCCATTCGTTTGAATAAGTTTAAGCTTGAAATCTCGTGATAGGTATAAGCGTATTCGCAAATACCGAATTGACTAATAGCTTAGCTTTGACACTCAAAATGGACCCAGCCTGGCCAATCCTACAGATCGAAATTTAGAACAGGAGTGACAACCAAATTCTTTAATCATTTGTCAACAGATGTATAAAGATAAACACTGGACCGGTCTTATAGATTTTTTTTAGATAGTTTTATTTCGTATATAAATTTACAGTAGGTTTTGTTACCACACTTTTTACAATTCAGAGATATGATAATTTGTATCTTTCTTCTGAAACATTATTTATTTTTAGGAATTTTATTGGGCAAGAAATATAAGTTCTGAAGGCAAAAACAAAAAAACCTTCAATTTACGCAAAAGGGAAAAAAATCAGGAACAAATAGATAAATAAATAAATAAATATAAATATATTTTTTGAAAATTATCTTTCTAACAGTGAAATATGTGCAAGGTATTAATGCCAACCCTTACGAAAATAACTTATTATTAAAAGTGTTTTATGAAACAAGTTCAAACAACATGTAGGTAGGTATTTTTTTAGACCAATACAGAAATACAAGTGCATATACCTACTTGTGTATTCATTATGACTGCTTCTTTTTGTCGCTACAATCGAAACATAATATATTCTCCTAGTAGGCCCCGCCAGCTTTTCTAGGCGTTATTTAGTTATAAACACAAAATTTCATACAAAAAAATCAATTTTCCACTTTTCCAATTTTTCCTAGCAAAACATTTAAAAAAATTAACAAAAATTTTTACATATTTTTGATTGTGACAGGATAGGTAACAATTTGATATAGAAGACCGCGAAAATGAAATTCACCCAGTTCTCGAGCATATACTGAAATGGATTTGACAATGATTAGGTCTGTTCCCTTACTTTTTTGGCCAATTTCGACAAAATGTCAGATATCAAGGAGTGGGGATATATACAGGAACGAAAGTTTTGCATGACTTTTGTTAAAACATACTTATGCGAGAAAGAAAAGATTAAACGCAAAAAATAAACAGACTAGTAATAATTAAAATAAACAAAAATTAAGTTGCAAAAATTCACGATTAAAAAACCAATAAAAAATTACGAAACATTATTGAAAAGAAGAAGAACTTTCAAAGAATATTTTTTATGTTTAAATTATTTATATATAGAATTAATAGAGAAGTTTTCGGCAGTGGGTTTGAAATTAAAGCACTAAACATTTCTATTACTGAACCCTGATCTTATAAAATATAAAGCGTTTAAAGAGGTTTTACCCAACAAGCGCTCAGCGTCTCAATCCCAATCAAGAATCAGTACCAAGAACAAGATACTTAGCGAGTTTTTGACAAATAGAGATTAATTTTTTGATTTCCCCACATTTCACGCTAGGAGAGAGAAGATTTCCCTTTTCCCCTTTCATCAAATTTTGGACCGAAATTCCCCACGAAAAGGGAAATTCCCCACGAACTGGTAACACTGCTTGGAAGCAAGGAATTGGCGATATTTAAATCTCTCCACAGCTGACCTGATTTTTATTGAAAATGGGCACATTCAAAAACTTAGTTCTCTTAAGTCGACTAGATTGGTCTGGAAGAGATGTAAACTGAACGCAAAAACTAGAATGGTCGGAAACGTCACTTTTCCTACATCAGCCACATATGCGAACTGTCAACTTAGTACTCAGTCACGAATTTCTTGACTATAGATTCGTCGGCTACCCTTCCATAAACGTCAACTGGCACAGCTGCCCATGTGACCGATCTAGGCCAATCAAAACTGAGATATATCAAGTCAGCTGTCAGACTTACTAAACTAGATACTTGAATGTCCCCAATTGCATACAATTTTTGACATTTCGACGTGAAAAATTACTTGCAGGGAGGAGGTTGTCCCTCCGGGTTAGAATTGAAGACTCTTCGGGCCAGGCCGATGTCGCTATACAGCTCGTAGAGTTCCTGTTAATTTACCTCCGCCAAAACCCGTCAATGCAAACGGTATCTAAAATAATTCAAAACATTTTGCGGTCGAAGCGGCCAAGGATAACGTCCATGATTCTTCATCATAATCATCATAAGCATCAGCCGTTGGTCTTAGAGTCTCCTTAGTGTTTATTCATCTAGACTTTGTGTTTTTTTCCAGGATCTGCCGTAGTATGAATATTTGGTCGGTTGTTGACTTACCAGGCCTAAAACTGCACTGGTACCGCCTTGAAAAGCTTGGCAGCTAAGTGGTCAGGTCTGGCGGCCTCACCCTTTTGTGCAGAGCCACCTCGTAAGCACGTTATTTTGTTGCATGCGCTTGCCGGCACTCTTCGTAGAACCAGGGGTTTTGTTGGGGTAGTTTCTGATGGCTTGCTATCGATCTCACTGGTCTTCAGCACTAATGGCTGGTTGTATAAGACTTCTAGAGAGGTAGAGGGATACCCGATCGCCAAAAGCTCTGGCGGTTTGTAGTCGTTCAGCGTTGAAACTACTCATAGAATTTCCCCATTGTTGGAAAATCTGGGAGATCGTTTTCTAAACATATTGGGATAATGAATTTCCTTTGTCAATTATTTGCTCTTTTACCTTCTCTTTGACTGCAAAATGAGAAAGATAAACGCTACGTCGATTCAGAGTTACGGCAAATTAGGTAAAGTTGGACAAAAGAACTAAAATCTACCAAATATTTTAATTGCAGCTGTGCTCTGCGTGTATTATTAGTTCCACTATGTATAAACAAACACAATTTGATGCAGACTTGATTGTTTTATATTATTGCGATTTGAATTAAACGCTTACAAGTATCCAAATGTCCTTAATGCAAACGAGCCACGCCCTTATGCAAGGAAATTTTTCCGAAAAAAATGCCTGAAACTGGCATCACAATCAGAACAGTTCATACGAATCACCCCCAAGTTGTCCCAAATATTAAAGAAAATAATACACTCAACCACCCTCACTCAGTCTGTGCCTGGGCATATACAGAGCATTCATTCAATTGGGAAACGCCTTTTTTATTTCACCCATATTTGCATAAGTTCCTTTCTTTACATTTTCTTCTCCTCCACTTAGATTCAAATATTTCCTTTATAACTGCACAGCCCCCTTTCATTCGAAAATGAACTTAAAGCTTCGAATTTGCATTGCCGAGTGGTTAGAATATTCTTTAATGGTTTCTGTTAAGGACACGACTCACACCTGCAACGGATAAAAGCCGACTTCATCTGAGCGTATATATGGTATAGTTGGAGGCAAATATGTACCACTTATTAAGTCCGTGCATAGATCCTTGTAACATCAGAACAAAGGATACGATGCACACATTCATTAAGCGCGATGATCTTTTCATGTGCATGCATAATTAAAGGAAAGCTCTGAGTATTTTTGTATTTTATTCAGAGCGCGCCGCGGACAAATGCCACATCTTCACCAAATAATTGCTCAGATTGAATTTATAATGAGTCTTCATGGGAAGAGATGGAAGGGAATCTATTCTGGTGGTACACGACGATGAGGTTAAGGATTCTTCACAACGTGCAGCCATGAAAATTCTTTTAATTTGTGTGTTTGCAAACAATTTTTTTTTAAGTGATTGTGTGTCTCCTGTGCTCATTGCGGGATTGGAATCTCTTGCTAACAAATTTGTGGGGAATTTTAATTACAAACTTCCTCAAGAGTACGACAAAAATGGTAGCCACAGAAAATAGAAATGTGCGGGAAAGTTTTCCTTTTTATAAAACTTATAAAATATAATTGCAATGGAAAAGTTGTTCTCTCTTTTATATTTTTTATTTTGTGGGCCGGGTAAAGTGGAGAGAAATGATTTCATTCACTAATGATAGAGAATGGGGCGAATCTTCTTCACCGGAAACAAATTATGGCGTTTTCTTACTTGTTTACGCAGTTAAAAGGAAAAACTTTACATCTTCGGAATCGCAAATTTCTTCAAATTAATTATTTTTGCCAGTTTCTTTTGAGATTCCTTTAATTTTAGTTTAGAACAATTGGGCATGACCGCTTGTTTTTAATGAATTGTACTTGACTGAACATCGGGCAGGCTTCGCAAAGTTTGGACATAAGGAGATTTAACTTTCTTTATATCTACTTGCTACACATTGAAAGACTTTGACTCTTACGGCAGTATTATTCACTCGGTAGACTTTGACTTTGTGGTTATTTGTATTTGTGTTTCCGTTTATTTACACAAAACTTGTCTAGGGTAAAGGCACTAGTATCAGGACAGTGTTAGTCTCCGGACACTATGTTTTTTATTTGAGAAAAATAGGTACATAACACATAAATAGTCTCAAATTTCAACGATAATACAATCCTTTATGTGTCACTCATATATATGCAAAGTTTCAAATCAATCATCTGCATAATGGAAAAGATAAGCGGCATTGTTGTGGCTGAGCTCCGAGATTGTGGTTGTGTTGTCATTTTGCATACCAAAAAAATAGTGCTAGCATTTCCAAAAAGTTAGTTATTCAAAGAGTATTTTTTAACTTATTCTTTTGGAAAATACTTTGTATTCCTTTAAATAGATCCCACTTTCATAATTTAAATAAAAATAGAGAATAAAATTATTTTGTTGGCCCAATTTTTAGTGTCCGGATACTAAAACTAAAATTAAAGAGCTTTTTCAGTTTCCGGACAACTTTTTTTCTTGCATGCAATTTTCGGTTTTTAGTTCAAGTTATCCTATAAAGAAATTTTTTTTAAGTTCTTTTTTAAACAATGAATTAGCAGTATATAGCTAAGGGGTAAGATGATATGTAAGGTCAGACCAATTAAGTATATTAAATATATGGATGATATCGCTTAACATTACATAACCGGTTAAAAAAGTATGAAAATTTGACAAATGAAGAGGAGGAACGGATTGCTCAGTAGTGTGCCGATCTTTGCGAGTGTGGATTTTGTCATGAAATTGACGATCTGAGAAGCAGAAAGCATCAGCAAGAGTAGAGCAGTAACCACCAGGAAACCATATTAAAATGGTTTAGGGCACTATTTGAATATTTGAAAAAAATTTGGCCGGAGCAAAATTATGAATGACCTTAAGCTAATTTTATATCGTGACGAAAGTAGTTATTGCCTCTGTTCAAAAACTGTCAAAAATATGGCCCAACGGTTACAAAAAAGTAACAAAATTGCTGCTGAAAAAGATAAAAGTCGGCGCAGTGGCTTAGTGGTAGTGTGTTGGGCTACTAAGCGAGGGGCTCAGGTTCGAGTCCCGAGAGGGCCAAATTACATCTTAAGGTTTTTTTCCACTGCGCCACCTCTCGCGAACGTCTGACAAACATCCGAGAGTAAAGCTGTCATAAATGAGCTTCTCAATTAGCCGTTTGGACTCGGCGTAAAATTGTAGATCCCTTCCATTCGTACCAAAAAAATTGAAAACCCACACAAAACGAATGGTTGCGAGAAGCTAGGCCTTGGGTCCCATAGACCTGTCGCGCCAAAATATTTATTTATTTTAAATGATAAAGAGACGCTACCAGTGCTTATTGTTTTTTTTAGCAGACGGAACTTTTTTTGAACCCATGTTGGTGTTTCCATACAAGCGTCCGCCAAAAGACATCATTGACAGGCCAAAATTATGGTTTTTGGGAAGAAGCAAAAGAAGTGGATGAGAAGCGAAACATTTTTCGAATATGTCGCCAATTTTGTTCACAACCGGTTGCTGATAGATAGATAGATAGGCACAAGTCGCATTTAACCCTGGTTATTGAGGCACTGTCAGAACAATTAAGAAATCTTCAAGTTGATGTCAATCTCGTTTTGGACGTACCTACTACCTAATCAAAACCGAAGCATCAAAATCGTCGAACAAGCCACAAACAACTTCAAAACTGAATATCACAGTGCATGCCGATCTTGGAGGGTTCCAAGAAGGACTCGGAGTATATGTACTGAATAGGAACATAATGTACATATAATGAATTAAAGTACCTACCTACATATATTTAAAAAAAATATAAACGTCTTATTTAATTAAATAAAGGCAAAATTTACTGAATCTTCATATAAAACTTTGTGTCCGGATACTTAAAAAAAAGGTGCCCGGACACTAAATTCTGCTGTCCGGATACTAGTGTAAATCGAACTTTTTTGAATTTATTTTTTATAAATATTCAGAACTTAAAAGTTGAAAAAAAATGTTAATCTATTACTATTAGCAAATATCGTCACTTTCACAAATATATTAACTTTTTACGGTAGCTTTTATAGTGACAAAACTGTTGGAAGTCAAAGTTACCAAATACGTTAACTGTCCGGATACTAGTGCCTTTACCCTATGTTTTTTTTCTCCCGAACTATCTTTTATTCTTTTATATTCAAAAGGGTAGCTATAAAGCAAGCCTATTCGTCTTAGTGAGTTTTAAAATAGTAGATCTCAGAGTTTATTTCCAGAGATGATTTTATAACTAGTTTACAATAATATATCTTAGGAAGCATGCCATGAGACTAGGCTTAGCTGATACGGATACATGCAGGTACTGTGAGGACCTACAGGTCGCGGAAGACATCACACACCTTCTTTGTGAATGTTAAGCAATTGCTCGGAGTAGAAGAAAGCATCTCGGCATGTAGGTACTTCTTTAATAACTTGGAAGAGGTTGGTTCCTCAAATAGTATTGAGGCCGTACTTAAATTTAGTAGGGAAATCGAATGCTTGGATGAATTGGTTTAGGTCCGTAATGGTTTTAACCGTAATGGTTCCCTGGGGGTAGCGATGGGCCCGATATGGTGCCTGGTCTTTTGTGACGATCTCACAACCCCCATCAAGCTTACCTAACCTAACCTAACCTAAGACTAATAACCTGCTCGCGCAAAATTTTAGCGTACCTTGTCTTCCCTTTGTTTCTGCATATCAAAGATAAATGGTCGCTAAATTATTACACATGATATGGATGGGACATTCCTTCCCATCCTTCCATTCGTTCCAAAAAATTTAAAACCCACACAAAACGAATGGTTGTGAGAAGCTAGGCCTTGGGTCCCACAGACCTGTCGCTCCAAAATATTTATTTATTTATTTATGGTTGGGAAAAAAGCCATAGTTAACGATAAATTTAATTTTTATTTAATGTGTAATTAGAATTACATAGTACCTATATGCAGAAAACATTTTTTGTTAAATGAATCGTTCTAAAAAATGCCTTTACTCCACTCTGGAAATGGAAACAAGAAATAGTAAATTTTCCCTAATATGTAAGTAAGTAAGTAAATAAGCCTTTTGTCTAATTCCTGAGATTCCCATAATTTTTGTGCTTTTCCCTTTATGGAAGGGTTTCTGCCTATCGAAATTCCCATAAAAACGGATAAATCCCACCATCTACTAAAACATACCACAATAAAACACCATTTCAGTTTCAAATAGAGTTCCTTTATTTAGTATCGGCCAAGGCTGTCCAATAAGAAGCAGTGGCGAACGCTTAAGGTACGTTCCAGGTACGCGATTTTGCTGCAGTGAACATAAGAACTTCCATTATTTTTTAGCCCGTCTGTTGAAGAGCAACTTTATTAAATTCAAGGTCGGAGGTGGCAGCAACTGGCGTTAAATGTAGCGTGAACAATTTTCGAAGTGGTTCACTAAACATTTGACGCCAGCGCCGCGCCGTTGGTCACGATATCGAAAAATAAAACGATTTTTTAATTGCCACATGTGGATAATAAAATTTCTCTTAAAAATATGTTTTCTTTGACGTTTAGCAGTGTCTGCCACTATGTTTTGCTGACAAAAGGTATTTCTATTCTATTGAGTCAACTTTTAAAAAATTTCTTGCATTTCCATTTGACACTTTTCATAAGCAGCAATAATACATCTATAAATATTAGCTAGCTGAAGATTTTTCTGACACACGGTTCCACCACCACGCACAAGTTGGTGTTCCTGCGTAGTTGGATAGAATTAGCACAATTTCAAACCACTTCTAAGCGAATACTTACGGCTCTATTGATGTCTCCAACACATATCCAATCGTCTTCTCCCTCGCTGGCCACTGCCCACTTTGAGTGATCCATCGTCGACTTGAAAGCAATGTCAAGCTTGCGATCGTCAATCATTGCCACATTATATACCCTGGCAAAAGAGCAATTATTTTATCATTCAAAGCCATCAAAGCCGCGACCATATACTTATCCTTTCTCGAGCAGTCTGAGGGTAATTTACCCGCGCCATTTTTCCAGCTCTCCACCAGCAAATCAGTGTCCAAAGTGGGCGCAATCCAGTCCTTGTACAGTTCTGCGTCGAATTTACGACCTTTGGCGAATGATTTAAAGAGCGTTCCATTTAAGGACCTCATCTCCACAAGACTTTGAAAAGGTGCCACTGATCTCCATTCCTTTGCAATGACTTTTTCTAAATTTGGATATTTACCAGTCAGTTCATGCGGAATGCGAGAGAAATATATGTTTGGTTCGTTGTAGAGCAATTGAGTTATAACGACATCCATTTGAGTTGTAGCGTTTAAGGTCAAACAGAGAAAGCTTTGCCCAAAATGCTCTCCAGTCAGGGGATATGTGTAGTTTGGAATTCTGGGAAATTTCGGCACCGAATGAACCAACCAAATGGCATGCACACCGTCTGTGGCGACTACGCCTTTGGTGTGACCATTTAAGAAATCCGTTGGGCCATCTGGAACTTCATCGTTATAGGCAATCAGAAGAACGTCATCATAGTTGAACAACGGAGATATAGTTTGACCGGGAATGCTCGACGTCTCATTTATCAGAACGGTTGACCGCTGCCAGCCGTGGTTTGCAAATGTCTCCGATGTCACAAAGGTGTATTGAAGCCCACTTTGATCACTGTCAATGGCATTGGAATGATGCTTTGGCAGCTTGTACAGATAGTACCTATTCAATTTAAAAAAAAAAATGTTATTCTGCTTGCTTTGATTGATTTTCGCGAATTTACCAATCGACATCGTGGTTTTCTTCATTTTTGCATGAAACTCTTATAGCATTTATGAAACTGATATCGAATACAGTTACGAACAAGAAAAACACTGCAGAGAACTGCATGTCTACGCTTTACTGAATTGACCGACACTCACTCAACGACAGCAACAATTAAACTGAAACAATACTTTGAGTGAGGTCAAATGACTTTATGCTGTATTCTTTGTCAATTGATATTTGATACCTATATACTTACCACATTCGATTTTCGATGTCGTATGTTGTATCTTACCTCTTATGGTAAATTGGAAGAAATTGAAATTTGCTAGATCTCATTCTACTGCGTTGTTGTTTATTTGTATTAAAATTCCGGGAAGAAAACGCGTAGGGCTAGGGATTATTTTCGAGTTTCGAGAGCTCTGGCTCCGTTTTTGATTTTAACCTGAGCAAACTCGTGCTCCTTGTTTTACTTAGGCAGGATTTAGTTAATAACACGATTGCTCCTCAAGAAAAACATCAAGGGCGTCTCACTTTGAGACTATTGCAGTTTATTTTTAACATTTCTGAAATCGATTCGATCGGATTCAGTTTTCTGTATCTCCAGATGGCCGGCGGTAGGTACCTCGTACCTCAAGCAGGCTTGCCATTGGACATCAAAAACCGCAAAAAATAGCGAAAAATGAAATTTTGTGTCGCAAAAAAGCGCACTATGTTAAATCGTTTAAAGTATGTACAAACAAGATTAAAATTAACAAAAACTTATGGCGTTTTTCATTGAAGATCCGAGAGAATTGCCCCGAAATTCAGAATAGCCCTTTTCAATGAAATTCGTTGGCACACTTTTGCAATAGTGGTAGACACCATATGCGCGTCATATATGAGATTTGGTTTTTTGCTGCTACTTTTTTTTGTTTTCTTCATTAAATATGAATGTTTCAATGGGCCAAATCAATATATTTCAATTAACATTTATATTTGCACTCATAATTGGGTATTTTCCGATCACACTACACTTTGACCTGGAAGTGCACTTTCTTTTTCAATGAAACATGGAAAACATAGAAAGACCACTTTTAGATTTGCTCTTTTCATAGAAAGGACAATTCTTTTCTTCAATCGAAAACGACATTATTAACTCTATGTCACTTTTCCATCAAAACATCGCTTGGACTGTGACTAAGATAAATTAAGCCTGTTTTATAACTAAAAGCAAAAAAATGTTCAAGGTATATTTGAAGTCAAAAATCGCACATAAAGCGCGATAAACATCAATATCGCAAAACCTAAATTCTTGTCGCAAAATCAAAATAAAAATCGTACGTTTCGCGATAGCAGGCAGGCCTGATCTCAAGGTGAATGCGAAATTCTCAGCATTTTATGCAATTGAATTAATAGAGTAAGTTCGGGTACCTATTGTGGATGTGGTATATGCGGGTGCAGACAGTTTTCTCGAAAACTGAGCAAGCTTTGGGAACCCTTTTTAAATTGACGGTTAGCGATTCCGCTGAGAACTGTGATTCGTGTTCCATCACGTTTGAAATTTACCACATTTTCGCTTAGTTGTTCCAAATGTGTCAATGCTTGAACTGGAGTTTTTTTTCCGGAAAACTTAAACCTCAGATTATGATTTCGGTCCACCATTTAGCTCAGAATATTTTAGTAACTTTACAAAAGACTGGAATATTGATCATTATACCTCCAGCCCATACTTGGCTCGTTCGAATGGACTTGCAGAAAGATCCATTCAAACAATAAAAAGATTACTAAACAAGTGCGATGAAACAAATAGCGATCCTCGAAAGGGAATCTTAGTTCACCTTCTGAGTTTTTAATGTCTCGCAGGCTAAAAACAAAATTATACCAATCACTCAAGATAACCTTGAACCGAAATTAGTTAATATTGCAAATCATAAGATAGACAAGATCATCAGTCATCAAAATTGGAAGGCTTTTTTTAATCACTGTGACACTTCACCCGAACGTCTGACAAACATCCGAGTGTTTAACTGCCATGGTGGGTACTTTATCAAAATTTCTTGCATGAAAAATATATACCTACATAATATATATCATACAAACGAATGGTTCCAAGGGTCTTAATGTATGGACCCGTTGCACAGACTACCTATTTATTTACTTATTCTTATTCAGATCCTTGATTATTCGAATGCCTTACCTTAAAATAAAAGATTCTAATAATATAGGTAGTATAATTGCTCTTAACATTAAAACACTTGCAAAGTGTAGATAGCTTGCTACTGTTCTGTTGATAAATGCAACAAATTTATAGATTTGAGACACAAAGTATGCGCGTCAATAGATTATTTATGACAAATTTGGCACGAAAGCAATATTGCATTACATACAATAGAATACACGGGGCATGCATACACGGCATGCATAATGCATATACTCAATAATTAGCTGTTTGGACTCGGCAAACAATTGAAGATCCCTTCCAGTCGTCCCAAAAATGGAAAACAAAAAACTGTTGCGCCAACTATTTATTTATTTAAATATTTATTTTATGCATACACGACATTGATTTGACAGTAAATTTGCGTAACATTTCGCACCCCAAGCCCACAACACTTGTTGAGCATAAGAAGAGAATATACCCCATTGTACCCCACTTTTGTTGTGTAATCACAACCAAACAACAGATTTGCCGATCTCCTGCTTTTGTTGTGCGATGCCAACAACAATGCTTCTGTAATTAATGTATTTGATTAGCTTGAGTCTACGTTATCAACCAGCGCGCTATTGTCGATTACCAAGTCTCTCACTAAGTTTTCTGATCGCCTGTTGAAATTTATTTAGTATCAGTAGACATTCCGTCCGGAATTTGTTTTGAAAGAAAAGTACAAAGATACGAAGTTTTGGATTTCACAGACAAAATCCGCTTATCGTTGGAATGAAACGATTGTTGTAGAATAGGTTTCTTGCTTAGAGCTATATTATTCCTTTTTCAAATAATAACGGCGGGAATTCAGTTTTATGCAAAAAGAATGATCTTTCAATATTTTTAAGATAGACACAGGAAAATAGGCATAAGTTTGACAAATGAATTTTGTTGAAATAAAATGAATTTAATTAGATTTATCTGGCAACTCCTACAATTTCTTTGTGTTATATTTTGTAAAAACTAAAATAGAGGAAAATAAACTTCTTGTTCTTGTTAAGTCGGTAGCACGTATTCTTTTATTTAACAAGTTTTTCATCAGGTTATGGGCCCAGGCAGACACCATTGAAGTAGGTAATTAAATAAACATATTGAAACGGAAAAGTTTGCCGATATTGCCCGAGAGGATAACAGGTAGATATAATTTCCATAAATGAAAATTTTCGGTAGAGCACGAGTTGAAACTGCACGGTTATTGGAAATCTGTTATTGAAACTGAGACCAACGAAGACATCAAGGAGAAGGCTATACGTCCAGACATGTACTCTAGCATTCTATTATCATTTGAGAAGATTTCGAAAAATTATAATCTAACGTGACGAACGTTTACCAGAACGTCCCTCTATAAAAGGTATTTATAATTCAAAACCCATTAAGACGTGTATTTTGATTTGTTCATATTTATTCAATTTGATTTGTTTATAATTTAGTTTTTTTATTTAAAGATTTTCATAATAATAGTTCTCGTTATGATAAAAATTGTTATATACCAATAATTCATAATTTCAGTTATGTTCTTTCTTATCGATTAAAGAAATGCAAAATTCAAAAAGATAAAAACATTTTTTTCCGCAATTTGCTCAATAAATTTCTAAATTTCCCTTTCCAATAGAGGAAAAAAGGCGTTTTTCAACAAGGATCTAAGGAGGTAATACAATACATATTCTTGTTTTTATATAAAGGTACAATAACTTGTTAAAACTAAGTAAATTATACAATGTATCCAAACTAAAAAGCTGCTCAAAATATATTACATAAAAATTATTTTGCTTTTGAAAACTCATGAACGATATTTCCAAATACGTTTTTTAAAAAGACGATTACGGTTGACAGCTTTTCAATTTATTGTTTGTTTATAAAATAGATTACGTTCTGGGTCCCGATAGGTCCCTTTTGGTGTTCGCATATATAAAACAAGACTCCAACAACTCCGTCTCATATTAAATAAATAATTAAACGCGGTTAACAACGTCGTTTTTGTATAAACCTATATCAAGAGTACAAAATATTACACGAGTATATAAATGTATGTATATTTAGCCTAATCTTATCCTAAAAAAGATTCGTTACTGCCGACGAACAGTTCGTTCACGACTCTCCTCCCGATGCAAACTGTGTCTTGGTGGTGAAGTGCTGCCATTGCCAAGACGGGTCTTGCGAGATCTCTTAAATTTGGCCATATCTTCACCAAAGACGTCTCCCGTACGTAAAGCCGAAATTAAATCGTCGAACTCGCCTTTATTGTCGCTTTTGGCAGGTGAGCTTTCTTTTCCATTTGAGCTTGACTTAAAGCCGAGATTTCTGGCCACCGAACTCATAAGGCCTTCTTTGTTTTTACGCTCTATGGTGCGCTTCTTTAGTTCAGCCTCCTGTTTGGCACGTTTCTCCTCCTCCTCTTGGCGCTTACGGAAATTATCATTGTCCTGCCGTGCTTCGGTGAAAGCCGCAATGAATGCATCAAAAATGCCAAAGAACTCATCTGGCTGCACAACGGAACCATCTTCGCCGAAGAGTCGCACCGCCCGATCGAAACGCGTCTTCATGTCTTGGAATTGATCCTCAAGTTCTGCAAATCGAACTGATGCTTGTGCATGGAATTCACGCATCACCGGTAAGAAACGATCACCTTGCTGTGCGGGTCCTGAACTGCGATGGAATTCGATCTCTCGGGAGACTTCCGTCAGACCGGTGCGGAGCATTTGAATGTCTTTGTCCATTTCTCCGAGAGATACTTTGCACGCGACCCGAACGTGTGGGATGTCCTCCTCGAGTTTGAGCAAGTCTTTGAATTTTTTATCGATCACCTGTACTAGATAGTGGAGGAGTGTTGTTCCCTTGGCAGCACTGGATTTAGTATCAGCTAAGCGGTTAAGGGAAGTCAATCGGAAGCCGGAGGCATTGCCGCGAGCGCCACGATTCATGTAGTTGCCTTAGAAGAAAATAGACACAATATTATGAAAGTTCCTAACATGGAGCAAAAAATTGTCGTACCTAGAGCTAGCACTAACTCGAGCAGTTTTCGCAGACGTCTTGATCGTGCCACTTCTCGAGATGCTTCCATAACGCTTGTAATACGTGGAATAAGATCATTTACGGTGACCATAAAACGTTTCTTGTAGTGAAGGCTTTTCAATCGTTGCTCGTAGTGTGGAATCCTGTTAAAAAGAAAAGAGATAGTGTGATTCTTTCTTACAAATTAAAACACTTAAATAGATTGGCTAGAGAAGAGTCAACCTGACTTGGAAGTGCTGCTATTTTCTTTCCTCTTGAAAAAAATATTTATTTTTTTATAGAGAATTTTCTGACACCAGATTTAGATAATTTCTACTGACGGCAGTCTGCTTGACTTAACTAACGATTATTAAATTAATTATCAGCAGATCCGGAAGCAGTGTACCTTTTACAAATAGAAATACGCTTTGCAACAGGGAGTACATGAGCGTCCGAAGTATGTGTTCAAATAATTTACCTTGAAAAGCCTACTTAAAGTGGACAACAAAATGTATCGTAATGCAGGCAACCAATAGACTAAAATCTGGCAGTATAAGTAAAGAAATATCGCTGCCTATAACAGAATATCACAGTATTTTAAGAGGGAGCGCAGTACAACCGTACAGAAAGCTGTACAAATATTGCTTTTGCAGTACAACGACAGCCCTGGTCTTCATTCATTAATCAACTAAATGGCATGCCCCAGGAAAATCTCTTTTCTTCACACTTCATTTCTAAAGATTGGTTGAGTTTGAGAACCGCAAAAGGAGTCTACGCTACAGAAATAATATAGGTGATTGAACTAACTTTGAGATTTCGTAGAGGAAACGATCGGCTCGCGCCAGTGATTCAATATCCTCGCTATGCTCATCCAGTAGAGCACGTTCTTCCGCAGATGGAGTGAATTTTAAAAGCTGTTCCACCATATCGATTGGTAGTTGCTCGCTACAGTCCATCGAGAGAATCGCTCTAGAATGAAACAACATTACATTTAGTCGTACTTTAAATAAGTTCAAGAAGCACTTACTTTGAGATTTCCTCATCAGTCATTTTTAGTTTGCTTAGCAAAATCGTGCAATTCTGTGCACGTCGTCCATCGATCACTGAAAGAATCTTCGTCCTGGCTTTGCCCATCATTCGTAGATCCTCAATAGAGCCATCGTTCTAGAAGATAGATAAACAAACAGGGGTTGATCAATATAAAGATAAATATTATAAACGTTGACGAGTCTTACTGTGACACCGTTTTTCTGATACGCAGAAAATAGTTTATCTATGCACTCAAGTTCCATGTTGTTGTACCATTTGGATTCGTCTAACTCACTCCAGACGGTACCCTGTACTTTGGCATCGGGAAGTTTGGACCAATTGAAACTTTTCAATGGGTTAGCCGGCTGCGGCACGTTTTTCTTTACAACTTCTATTTTTGGCGCTGGTGGAGCTAACAAGAAACAAGTGCATGAATAAATTATAAATAAACTTGGATGTAAGGCTTCGAATTTACCTTGTGTGACCATTGGCGGTGGTGGAGCACCTGGGCATGGTGGTGGTGGCGGTGGTGCGATCATCGGTGGTGGTGGAGGCGGTATAAATTTTGGCGCTGGTGGAGGTGGCGGTGATACAGCACCATTGCATCCAATTAATCCGGCAACTTTTTGATCATCGGGAATACTGCCTTCAGTGACGAGTCGCTCCAATCTTGTTCTCTCCTGCTGTTCGGACATAAGGCGATGTTGCAGATCTTCGGTTTTCATTTCGGCGTTTTGAGCCCGTTGCACTGCTTGGGAGTGATTGGCACTTTCTTTTTCCAGACGTTCACGCATTCTCGCCAGACCTGTCTCTAGGTCTTCTTTTTCTTGCATTCGCAAGTCAAGTTCTTGTTCCTTTTTTGCCAAACGCGATTGAACTTCAAAGTTTTCGCGTTCCAGTTCATCGGCACGCTTGCGTGCTGCTGAGAGCTCCTCCTCTTTGACGAGTAGCTGAACGATTTCTTTGACATTGATTTGCAGAGGTGATACATCTGGGTCCTGAATGGGTGATTGTAGGTTTTCCTTGTTGACATCGTCTGGATCGATATCGCTTCGCGGTCTCTCTTCGGTTTGAAGAACGATTTGTTGAACAATGCGATCGAACATTAACCAGTGTTGCGTGCAGTGGCCAGTGTCTGAAATGAATTAAAAAAGGAAATAAGGGATAAGTACTGTGATGCGATGGTAATGGGAACCTATTACAAGCAATATGGCTACCACAAATTCGGAATACTCAATGATCGGTGTTTCCTTACCGAATAATCTGCAGAACTGGTATAATGAGAAAACTTACATTGCAGAGACTCGTCTATGCCATATGAAACTATTGAATTGGAAGCAGCTCGGGCACGTGACCAGAGGGTGCATCTGTGAATGCGGCTTCTGAATGCCATCAGCGAAAAGCTGTCTTATTATCTTGATTTGATATGGGCGGAACGATTCCAAAGTAATTGGACGTGACAAGTTCCAACTGACAGTCGATGGAAAGTAGGCAATTACTTAAGTCCTCATCCTCCTCCTGCATAATTCAGGAAGCATATATACACGTAGTGCATGGACGCATAGTTTTTTACATTGTAAGCTCATAATTTTTAACGGAAATATGTCAAGCTAAAACTGGATTCTACTAAAGCAATCAGTAAGTTTTTCAATACAAAAATCAACCTTCACTCTGATTTTACGATACCCCTATTGAGTTTATTTAATCACGACTTATTCTGGATTTTCTTCGTTCCATACTTTACAAATTGGTGGCTTGGAGATCAAATGAAGAATAACACTCAAAAACTAGCTATATCCATATTAAAGAAGAGCCATTTATTAGATAGAATTGGGGCAGTGTCTTATTGCTTACTGAGCTAAGGATCAGAACAAAACAAACTACACACCTTAAAGTAGAAATTAAATCAGAAAGCCGCCCGTAATGAAAACAAAGTTATAGGTCCATCCCATTAGTTCCAAACAAAGAATAAACGCACGCAAGCGAATGAAAGCGATAAGCTAGACCAAGAATCAAATACGGACTTGAAGAGCCAACCTCTCATCATCTTCGCAATGTGATCTTGGAGCGAAAAATTGTTTCTGCGTAGAGATATATGGTAATATCTGCGGTAAGAAACATGGAGATGAAGTGTCCACCTAAAAATGTATGTCGTGCACTAGGTCTAAGCTCTTATATAGCTATAAACTTGTTTTGAAATAGTAACCCAAGCACCGACACAAAAGATATGGTATCCCAAACGAAACTTAAACGCTGATTTGGTAGAATTACCACCTTTGGATTGAGCTGGGGGCTTTGAGGCATACTCGTCTCTCAGAAAGATGGCGCAGCAGCTTAATTTTCATCTCTGTTATTTGCCCGGCCATAGAGACATCCCAGGAAATTCTGAGGCTGATGAGCTTGCCAAATACGAAAATACACTTTCAGTTAAGGGTTCCACAGGTATTCCGATCGCTACTTGTAAACTCATAAGCTGGATGTCATTGAAAGATTAAATCTTGATAATGTCTAGCGACAAAACATATCTGGCCAAAGCTGGATCTGAAATGCTCTAGGATTTCCAAGAACTCAAAAGAAGTGAACTACTTGGAATACACTTAATAGATAAAAGTCTACCACGGCACAACTTTCGACGCAACTTCAAGGTTACATTTCCAGAGCGTAAAAACTGGGAACAGAATAAACCAACATTTGCAACAGATACTCATGTATGGTACACAGACGGATCCAAAACAAATGAAGGAGTTGGCGCTGGAGTTTACGCACCAAAACATCCATACACGTATGGATATGAGCTGCTCCGTATTTAAGGCTGAAATCCATGCAATAGAACTCTGCATTCGAGAGAATCTAAACAGATCCACACACAACAAACAAACAACATTCTCTCCGATAGCAAAGCAGCCCTACTTGCAATTAAAGCCTTTGAGATAACATCAAAACTGGTCTGGGATGTGCATTCAACTCATACAAGCACTGGCCAACACCTGATTTGGGTGCCAGGACAGAGTGGATATGAAGGCAACGAAAAAGCAGACGAACTAGCCAGAAAAGGATCCGGATCTCAATTCATGATGCCAAGACCTTTCTGCGGGCTACCAATAAACAGTATCAAAAGCTGTATTAAAACCTGACTGGAGAAAAAGAAGCTCCATTTCTGGAAGGAAACTGAAGAAAACAGACAAGTAAAAAACTTCATGCCAAACAGTTCCCATAAACAAAAAAACCAAACAATTACTACAACAAAGTAAAAGTCAGATTCGATTGGTCACAGGCGTCCTCACAGGACACTGCCGCGTCAAAAAACACCTGATAACCAATGGAATAGCACAAGACAACACCTGCAGTTTGTGCAACGAGGACATAGAAACATCAGAACATCGAAGCAATCGATAAAGCTGCCAGCTAAATCACCTAAAGAGTTATCCGCCTTTCTAACAAACTGCGGAATCATGGATGGGCTCTAAATGGAGGACATCACAATAGGCCGCACATTTATTATACCTCCTTCCCATATAATCTAATCTAAATTTAGGTGAATTCGAAATTTCCATTTTCGAAATCTACGCTACCTCAGCGGTTAAAACAAAACTCTACTCAAGAAATTCCTTGCGCTAAGTGGGATAAATATTGCAAGCAATAGATACACATGCATTGGGATCTACAATTGTGAATAAATACTTACACGGCAGCAGCATCATATGCTGAAGCAGGGACAAGAGATGGGGATATGCCGGCGAATGACTCAGTTTTCGCCGCAAAAAATCAAACATTGTCGTTGCGCTTTTAGTGTCCACATGTTCATGATTGAATTTTCTTGCCAACTCCTTTTCATCTTCCGCTCGCACCATTTCAAAGAAATCCTTTAAGAAAACAAACAAAATTATTCAAGTCCTGGAAAGCCTTATTCACAAGCACTTACCAAATGCCTGTCTAATGTTTCATTCTCGTGTTTCCTCAATTTATCAATCACCGGCTGTATGCCCAGCATCAGAAACTCATACCGCAAATGCAATCTGAATTCGAGGTTCTCCTGTCCTGGTCCGTAGTTGAGCACGGCGTTGATAAACGACATAATGGCCGTCTTAAGGTTTACATCATCGCGATAAGCTCCGGTCGAACGGTCCAAGTCGTTCAGGATACCCTATTTAAGATATATTAGAAAAATTGTACCTTTCGCGAGATCCAGCAGGAAAGCTCACCTGAAACCTAGTACGTTCCGCTGCAAACTCTTGAAAGTTAAGCATCGCTGTGAGAACCTTTTTGTGACCACCGGGCACCAAACACACAGCTCCGAGAATCTCCAATGCTGCTACTTTGGTTTTTATATTGTCTGCTGCTAACGAACGTGCAATGGTATCTATACTGGTTGGATGGGCCAATACATGAGCGCGTCCAGTCTAAAAGGAAATTCATAAGTGCTCTTCCAACAAAGAGTTGGCCACTGTTTGACTTACAGAATTATTCATCAACGCTTTAATGCATCCAATGAGACTAGTATGCAGCGAACTATTCGCCACACGGATATCCAAATTTTGTAGGAGATTCAGCAGTGCAGGCAATCCTTGCAACTCGACAAAACGCAGTACAAAGCTATGCGCCGATGTACGCAGAGCAGTCTTGAGAGCGTCCAAAAACGCCGTATGCGGCTCAATTCTTGAACTATATTCATGGCACGGTGAATCGTCGGGATTCAGAGATATATGTATGGCTATGTCTTTTAGACGCTCGATATAATGATCCGCCGTTGGCGGTACTGTGATGGTAGCCGTATTGCCATCGACGGCGTCGAGCGGATTCTTTCGGGAACAGTAGATTTGCCATTTTTTCTGTGGCGGAAGACTCAACATTGCCTCTTTATTGGGCGCCGTCAGATCCAATTCTTCGACAAGTTCGGCGAATTTTGTATCCAGTTCATCCACTGAGGGCATTGGTTGTGTGGGTGTGAGCGTCTGCAAGGTGAATGCACCTTCGACCACACAGATTTCAGGTGGTTCGTCATCCTAAAAATAAAGAAACATTTTAATTAGGCCGTAAATACTTTCCGAGTCAAGAGAAATGTCATATAAGTACAAAAGTGAACAACAAAAATTAGTACACGCTCAGTGATAAATGATTCAACGCTCAACTCGTCAGTGGATAGCTGGGAACTTGGTACTTTTGCTAACACCTATATTCGACAACAGCTTTAGACCTTCCAATCTTCATAAACTTCTGCCAAAAGTCGCCTTGGGATTTGACTAAAAATCCTGATGATGAATGGCATTTAAAACTTTTTTGGTGGATAAAAGTTATAAAGAATTTGATTAACAATAAATGGGTCGTATGAATAAAACGCAGCAATTGCTTTTTACTTAAGAGAAATGTCAAAATGTAACTATTTGCTACAATTCGTATGAATAAAAACCAATTTGAGTTAGTTCCAATTTTTGACATGTTCGAAAAACGGCGGCACTCCCCTTTTACTCAGATCGGTATGAATAAAACTTATCAGACAAAGAAAATGCTATGCAAATTCTGAGTCTGCTATTTAGTTGACTCAGACCTTTTGCTAAATATTTTGTACGCAACTTTTTAAAATAAAACAATTTAAGAATTGCGAATTGTCGATGTTTTGTTTATAAATAGTTAAATTTAGTTTTGTTCTTGCAAAAAAACCAACGGATTCTTTTAAACGAATGGGTGTATTTCCCGTTGCCTTTATGTCAGATTTCTTCTTCACAATTTGCTTTAAATTAGCAACTTTTTCTAACAATTTTGTCTGGCGTGTACAATAAAAAAATCACACATTTTAAGCGCAGCGTTTTTTAAGGTCTTGATATTTGGAGTTTGGGATTTGCTTAGCAAAATCTTTCCTACAGCTTCTATGGCCTGACCAAACACCAACTCATTTTGGTCACTCTTGGGAGTAGACGAGGTAGATGGAAGTTCCTCATCGTCTGCTGAAATTCAGAAGAGTCGCTCAGCATATTTTTTTCTTTCCAGTTTTTATTTTGATTTTTTTTTTGACTTTTGATAATTTCCCACAAAAATTTGAAAATAAATTCAAAATAAACAAACCACCGGACAGTTGTCACTTGTCAAGTGTGACAGAAATTGCAAGGAAAGTACACGTACAGCGAAGTAAAAGCTATTTTCGAATTTTCGATTTTACTTTAGCAAACTAGGTTTTTATTCATAACGATTCAAAGCATTTGCTTAGGGCTTTTACTTTGCTAGAATCTTTTGCTCAAAGCAAATAAATAATATAAATATTTTGGCGCGACAGGTCTGTGGGACCCAAGGCCTAGCTTCTCACAACCATTCGTTTTGTGTGGGTTTTTTTAATTTTTGGGACGAATGGAAGGGATCTACAATTTTACGCCGAGTCCAAACGGCTAATTGAGAAGATCATTCATGACAGTTTTACTCTCGGATGTTTGTCAGACGTTCGCGAGAGGTGGCGCAGTGGAAAAAAACCTTAAGATGTAATTTGGTTCTTTCGGGATTCGTACCTGGGACATATCGCTTAGTAGCCCAACACACTACCACTAGCACTAAGCTCAAGCAAATGCTAGTTTTTATTCATATGACCCAATGTTGTGCATTACCATTATGCTTGACTACACGCCATAGCAGCTATAAAAAAATGAATGCGCCAGTAGATTTTCTCGCTAGACATAGTCTATTGTTACCACTTTCAGAAAGTGGAGCTGTCGACTCTTTCCTAATTATTCTAATTGAATTTTTCATCCAAGATCGGCCTTACTATAGGTATTCTATTTGGAGATGCACCTAACGACGAACAAAAAGATCACGATAGGTACACAACAAATGGACTTTCAATCAAAACACTTCAATCCCCGCTCTATAAAAAACATCCGAGAATATTCTTAAGCCCGATGAAAGGTATTTTCTTCAGCCGGCTATAACGCGTAGGGTCGGACCATTCATCCCCAAAAAAATCTTATTCAAAAGCCTTTGGATTCTTATGAGTGTGGTTGCGCCGCCAGCCAATATTTTTTCAATTAAAACTTGTCAGAGAATATTGGTTACAAAAACTGTTAGAGTATTGTCGGCTAGGGCGTTCCACCTAGGCATGAAAGAAATCTTAAAAGCATTATTTATAAACCCAGCGTAGAGTCTGCTTAACTTTACGCATCCTCTACAATGCCCTTACGCGGGAAAACGTGATTTATAAACAAAAAGAACGTTGCCTTGAGGCTGCGTCACTTTAAACGCAAAAATTTGCGTTTAGAGGTTGAGTTAAGCTTTCATATTTTTTTAGTTTTTGAAATGTCATTTTGTAAATGTTTTTTCGGGATTTTACATTTGGCCAGGCCTTCGATATTCGATGCGTAAATTTTTCCGCGATATATAACTAAACAACATCGAAGAGGCGTCCGTCGCGTCGTAAGGGAATCTAATAAATACGGCTGTAAATTTATAAACCAAAAATAATAGTCGTGAGCATCAAATGAAATAGAATGGCAAGACATTTAATAATCGGCCCCATAACGAAAATTCAGTTTGTGATGGCTTTGGCATTTATATATTTGTAGATACAATATATATCGGCAGAAAGGCATAAATCAGAAAGAATATAAAAATAGACAGCTCTTATTTTGGAATAGTATAAGACTTTGCCAAGCTGTTGTCACATTTGAAACGACATCTTGACAGAAAAGAACTGAAATTATGGGAATATTATTCATGACGAAATATATGCAGAAACATCTATCTAGTGAACAAAAAACGCCCTACAATGCCATTAGTTACCATTAGTGGCCCAGTTTAGACCTCACTTCAGTGTGCTGTGATGCAAAAGGAAGGAGTATTGAGATTGAGATTTTTAGTGAATGTAATACAACAATCTCATGGTTTTTCTCTGTTCTCTTTTTGTCGTAGCTCCTTTGATGATGAATCAATTTTTTTTAAATCCAATACAAAACATCGTCAGTTCAAAGACTTGGTATAGAAACTCAAAAAAGAAAGAAACGTGTTTACCAAATCATCTGAATTTAGCTCTAAAAAGTGGTACTACCCATTCCTAATCCCCATACATGTAGTCAAAACATCAGCAGTCAGCACACCAAATGTCTCAAATCATACCTACACATGTAAACGCATATTCGCATTGTTTCAGTACAACAAACAAAAAGGCGTACACGAACATGTGACATGTATCAAGTAATAGATACCAGCGATAGTGTCAAGATTAAGATTAATTAAGACAACCACCTGCAGGGTGCGTTTGAATACCTTCTACCTCTACAAATCCTGCGCACACGTGCACACGAAACAAGTAAACTCGAAAATGTTTGACACGCTTGTTGACATATCCCCGATGCATGTTATACGCTCAAATGAAAGCTGAAACCCAACTGCCTTTACACACTCGACTAACCCAGTCTTCAAACAGCTTACACTGTTCAATGGGTAAGTCCACCTCTTGGCCAACGACTTGAGGCGAACGTTAGACAACGCACTTCGCGTGCACAAAGATCAATTACAGATCAATAAATAAGAAATTTATCCCATCGTCGTCGTGTGGCGCTCGCCATCTGTGTATCTTTCTCTGGTGTTGCTTGTTTTAAGAGTTGTTTGAATCTGTGACGCGCCAAGTACTTTCTACGCAAATTTTAACATCCAAAAGCGCATTGGCCTGTAAAAGTGATCGGTTTGCATCGATTGGCGTTGGCTTAGCTGGTTAGACATATACATTATTGATATCTAGCTGTGTAGTTTGGTAATTTTTTTTTTTAACAGAAATTAAAAGAAAGGTGATGGAAATTTTTTGAAAGGGGTTTTCCTAAAAACACGTAAACAATTTTTACTAACCTGAAAACAGCCACACCAGCCTCGTTTTCCCCGAAAGGCGGGCATCTTCTTTTGCTGCTGTGCCCGATAGAATTTGTGCAGTGGCGTCTCTTTTGGGTGTACTCCACCGCCTGGTCCGTAATTGTATTCTAATATGTTATTCGCGTAATTATTGCCAGAGCCTTGGGTATCGTCCTTCGTTCTAGTGGCGACACCATCTGTGTGCAAGTATCGCTGCAAACCGTGCAGACAATTTAATTCATGTAGACGCGATCGTAACGAGCCAAAGTCTAGATTGGCATAAAATGGCGATGATTGTGAATGGGATTCTGGAGCTGTTTGCTGTAAAGTGTTGCTGTTAGCAGCAATTGCAGTCCCCTGCTGCGCATTTGGCGGTGGTGGTGGTGGAGCCTGGCGCTTTGTCCCACCAGTTGTGGTACTGCGAACAGGAGTTTCGTTGTCTGTGCTGATGGTATCTGGATCGGAAGTACAGTTGATTGGACACGTTTGAAATGTCTGCAAGGGAGGAAAAAAACACAGTTAAATATCTACAATAATGCCTAAATTCAATGATGAATTGTTAAACAAATATAAACGGCAACATTACCATCAACGTCAGCATCTAAGCAAACATCACAAATTGGGATTGTGTACCTCAGGTAAATAAGAGACAAAAAAATCGAAAGTTCAACAGCCCACTTGACACAGGTGCTGTATTTGACTGGTCATTGAAAGCACGGTTTCCTTAATCATACACATGGTGATGCAGGTGTGCATTATGATTTGAACAGACAAGTCGACGAAAGTCACATTTTGTTGACTATGTAAATTTACATTCGTAATTCGCAGGGAGGGCTTTGTAAACAATTTCGGACTCAAATGCAGTCGGTATACAGAATGAATAGACATCGGTTGCTTAGTTGCTCATACTGGCATACGAATTTAATTTGGTTTGCAATCACTTGCTCTTATTGCTTGATTGAAGGCAATTTGCTATATTATTTGATTTTCGTGTTTAAGGGACCGTTAAGATCGGTGGAACGAACACTTAGCTAAAGATTCATATTGCTGGTTTGCTGGTTGATTGACTTGTAGCCCATGCGAACAAGTTAATTGCAAATCTGATATGTATGAAGCTCTTTAGATGAGACATGAGGGCAAAAACATAAGATGTAGTTTGGTTTTTTCGGGATTCGAAAAGAAGAAGCGACCCCTCGCTTAGTAGTCCAACACACTAACCACTAAGCCACTGCGCCGACAAAAAAAAAATAAACAAAGTCGAAGTCCTTGTTGTTGAATATTTAAAAGAAGAAGGGACGCTTAGTACTACTCACACGTCACACCTATGGATTACTTTTTGTGCGGATATATAAAGTGAAGTTATATGGTTATTTGGCCTCAATACGATTCCTTATAGAGTCAGTTGCTGCGCGACCGCAATTTAGTGGATCAATTAAAAAGTAAAATTTAATTTTTTTTTCAAAAAAATATATATTATTTGGTTATGTTATTCGGTCCTAGCGAGGTATCCGTCGGAACGGAAAATTCTCCGATTTTCGGAGGTTTTTTGCTTCATATCGGCAAATTACGTTGAAGTGCGATGAAGCATTTTTTTCTTCCAACAGAAATTGGTTGCGTAATTTGCTAAGTTGCGTTGCGGAGAATTTTCCGTTCCGACGGATACCTCGCTAGGGCCGATTTTCTATTAAACATACAAACGCTTTGCAAAACATTGTAACAAACATTGATTTTCGTTTAATTACCCCAGCATTAACCACACCTATGCCGTAAAAAGGAAGCAACTATTTTCGATAGCATTTTCTTAAATCTTTATGACAATTTTTGTTAAAAGCTCTCTTTATTTGTTATATTCACTCATGTATTAACTTATAATTCTAACTCAATTGAAATATTTTACTTCGCTCTTGATGAACTGAAAGCTTTTTATGAATATTTGATTAGTCCGTAGCAACATCACCGCATTTAAATAAAGTGTTTATTTCTTGAATGTTTCGGTCTTTTCTTCTTTAAAACTTTGCGATCCCTTCACACCGGGATCCTAAGTCGTCTTTTATAATTTTCATATATCCGATCTTTTTATTCTTAAAAATCCTAGTTGACAGTTGCACAAAGATCTTATACGCTTATGAAAAAAAAATATGGAAATGGAATCAAAATCTCCAATCATTAAATTAAAACGTAAACATCAAAAGTTTCCGTGCACTTTTTAAGTATTTATCATGAAATGAGGAGAATGAAACTTATATCATTCGAAAGGTACTGTGCCATAGATGTGCAGAAACATGCAGTATATGCCCCATTAAGACTGGTAAAATGCAGTTAAGAATTTCCCATACAAAAGGCTTAGCAGTTGATCGAAAGCATTTTGTTGCTATACAATTTGCCGCCGTCATGTTTCCATAGTAACGAATTTAATCATCTTAGATTAAAACCTGTTGGAGAGTCTCATTAACCCATAAAGGTATGCAATTTAATTACCCCTAAAAGTCATAAAATCTTATTTCAGGGGCATTGCAGAGTTATCTGCGAGGTGTTACTATGGAAACGAACATTCATGTTTGGCCCTTTACCATTCTTTTTTCATAGCGGAAAGGTATATGTATTAAAATTTAGCATAAAAATAAATTAAAATAAATAAATTATATAAAAACAATTTGGCATTCGTTACTTTATCTACAGACAAAATTGGTCGAATTTCGACCACGGGCGGTACAAGTTTAAATAAATTTAAAATACCAATCCAGTTACATACGTACAAAAAAATAAATAAAGCCAGCGTTAAAATAAATAAACTTTTCTTAAAAAAATGATTTATTTAAAAAAATATTTCCACTGCATGTACTTTTCAAAACAAATCATATTATTGTAAGAGTTTCGGTTAATTGGTCGCACTTAACATTGAGACATTTAATGAAGCATTTTTCCAAATAATGTCCAATTTGTTGCATAAACAAAAACCATTGCTAACAATTACTATTGTCAGCGCCACCTTATATCCGTGTGAAGACTTTCACTTATCGTGGGATATCTTTTGATAGACATTATGCATTTGCGTTTTATTTGCACATTTTTCTTTCTTAGAAAATGAGCACAATTATATCACACCGGCCCAACTGTGAAACAAGTTAAACGCCCAGCAGGCAATTCAAATTAAAACTAAATGAACAAACAAAAAAGAAAAATATCGCCTACGGGCGACAAGATTTTCCGCATAAACTCCTCGATGGTTAGCTCTTTCCTTTCTTCTTTACCAGTGGCAAAATTTTCCATCCAACTGGAAATCGCGTGCACTGTTACACAGTTATTTCCCTAATTATACCAAGTCACCGAACTAAATCGGTTAAAATTAATCGGTGAAAATTTGTCATTGACGTGTTTATTCCACTGATTAATGGGGAAACTGCATTCAAGTGAAAAATGCATTTACGTAGTAATGTACCTACCTACCTACTGCATAATTGGCGAAATTTGAGAGGTATGTAGGTAAGGCATTTTTTTCTTGTTGAAATAGAGTAAACTATTATATACTCTACATTACAGAGAAAAGGTAAACGTCAAGGGACTGTTATTAATACTTTAAAGTGTGACTGTGAGTTCAGTGGGTTAGTGGCTAAGCGCGTTTGGAGTAATTTTGAATCTTTCTTCGTGTAAATTGGTCGGATCAAGCCGGACAAGTTTTCTCTACTTGTATGAAATTTGTTGCCCCATTATTCAAAATCGGTGACGGAAGATTCAAAGTTATGCAGGATCCACTTGAGCATTCTATACCCAAGAGCCTTGTAATGGATATCGGCGGCACATTGAAGGAGATAATGGTATAAAAGACCAACGAATTTTAAGTCGTATAATAGCATTCATCGTCAGGAGCTCTATATGGCAATGGCCGAGTTCGGAATCCCGGCAAAACTGATCCAGCTGTGTCGCGTGACGCTGGAAAGAAGCTCCTCCGAACTATTTCAAACATGCACCGAATTCGGGCAAGGAGACGCGCTATCATGCGACCCCTTCAATCTCGTACTGGAGCAGAAAGTGCGCAGGGCAGGTGTCGACAAGGAAGGCACTATCTTCAACTTTAATTGTTAGCTTAGCAGTTGCAGGGCTATGCGGACGATATTGATATCATCGGTCGCTCCCAGCGTGCCGTGATAGCGTTCACGGCGATTGAAGAACAGACGAAATCCGTTGGCCTTGAAGTAAATGAGGGCAAGACCAAGTACATGCTATCAACAAACAAACAAGCATCTGTCTACCGCCTAGGACAAAACGTCACTATTGATAGCAACAATTTCGAGGTAGTTAAGGAGTTCGCCAACCTCGTATTAAACATAAATTCCACGAATGACACCATAGTGGAGATCCGGCGAAGAATTACCCTATAGGAAACCGTTCAAAACTCCTAACTCGAAGGACAAAATGTGTGCTCTACAAGACCCTTATCCTGCCAGTCCTGCTTTATGGCGCCGAGTGCTTAACGATAGGCAAGAAGGGAGAGCCCATACTGGACTCCTTTGAAAGAAAAATTTGGATTTTTGGTGCTGTGTGCGAGGAGGGCGAATGGAAGAGAAGATACAACCGCGAACTCTATGAGCTGTACCAAGAAGTGGATGTAGTCCAAAAAGCCAAAACACGTCGACTACATTCGATCGGCCACATCGAGCAAATGGACAATACTGCTCTGGCTAAGAGGGTCTTCGAATCCCAGCCCCCAGGTTCGAGAAGACAAGGAAGACCGAACCTTCGTTTCAAAGACCAAGTCATTGCGGATGCCAGAGCGCTTGGCCTGGACAACTGAAAGCAACGTGCCCGGGATCGTAGATGATGGAAGGCTGCAGTGTCTAAAGCAGAGACTCTTCACGGGTCGGGAGCCCGATAAGTAATGGTTTAATGACAAGTTCTACCGACTTGGTCTGAAGCGTGTGGCACTGGCGCTGTCAGTTAGGTTTTATGTTTGTTTGTCGAGTGAATTTCGAGTGTCGTGTTGAAGCATAGCGATCAAAAAAGTACAGGGAATAGTATCTAAGTCTAGATGTGTTAAGATTTTTTAAAGAGGGTGGTACTGGATTCCAAAGAGGGGCGCTGTATACTCAAAATGTTTGCTCACAATAAATCCAGTGTCTTCTGTAAACACTTCTCCCTCACGTCTAGTCAAGGTATCGCATCAAAAAATGTAAATGTTGATTGCATTCGGATGCACATTTATCTTTCGTTCCGCTCCAAGAGAGAAAAAGACACACAGTGCTTTCGATGAAGGCATTTATAAAATCGTTGGCTTCTTTAGGTTGCAATTTTTGGCTTGATTGAATAAAATTCGTTTAAGTAATGGTTAGTTAAAGGCAAAGAAAACAATTTTTTTTTCGTCTAAAACGCCCCAAAAAAGTAGTAGGAGCCTTATCGGACTAATTATTTTATATTCAGAAAATAAATGTTCACAGACAAAAGACCAAGCTCAACAGTGAAGAAAAGCCACAATTAATAAAAATGGCACTGCAATGCTTTAAACAAAACACTAATAAGCTAAATTTTAACAAAAAAAGTAAATAAATAAATGCCAACCGTAGCAAAGATCTACGGCGACAAGTATACAAACATTTAAATGGTTTGCGAAAAAATCTATTCCACATTCCGTCACCGGCTGTTTAGAAAGTTCTAAAGTCCATCCATTTCAAACCCGCATTTTGCGTAACTTTATTTATTTAATATGATGTAACCTACATCTACCACACACCATACCGCTTAAAATAAATGCAATCCATTTTTATTTTCTACAAAATGCATAACACGCATATTGCATTAAAAACAAACAAAACAATCCGGTTTATTTCACATTCCAGCACTCTGTTTTGACACCTCCTCTTCACAAAGCCGAACCTGCATTTATGCATAGTATGAGTAAAACCATTCTCAGATTCCATCCACGCGTCGTCAGATTACATTAATTACATAAATTTCCATACCAATAGCATCGATTTACCCAGGCAAGCGTACTAACGAAATGTGACCATCATTGACCCATCGCATCGTTCAAAGGCGACCATTTTTTGCCCCATAAACAGGTCCAACTACATATGCATATTTGCATTTTGAATAATTCTATTCGTATATGTTGACCATGAAACTGCGACCTTAGCATAAAATACGACACATTAAGGCGACAGCATCACTGATGAGCGCCATCTATGGTAATGTCATCATGTAAAGCTTCATCGTAGTGGGTATTGCAAGCGCAACAAAGTTGGTGCAACATGAGAGTTATGCGATTGCAATAGACTGCAAATGATCTTGTTCAGACCCACAGACAATAATGCGATTTGAAAGCAACTCATTACGACATTTTGCCGGGGTGCTGCAACTACCTATAATTGGAGAGCGCTGAGTGGCAGGAATCTGTTGAGCAACTCTGTTTAGGGCGAGTCTTGCCTAATAATAAATCAATCGATATTAGTAGATATATCTAATTACCCCCAAGTGCATGTGCGAGTTGAAATAAAATAAAATGTTTATCTGCAGCGAAGATCAGCATAAAGTAAAAGGAAGTTTAACATAGGCTATTTCGGAAGCAAAACTCACTGGGCAAAAGAGGAAAACGAACGCGATTAGTTAATATTGGCAACCAAACCAGCCACTCCTTGGGAGTTGTACTTTTTTTGGTGTATATTGGCTTTGTCATGCATAAAGATTGCTATCGCAATTTCAAAGTTTTACACTTCCAAAGCCAATGTGTCTATATGATTCATTTTATACTAAAGTTGGGAAAGATTTACAAGTAAATTTGTATCTTTTTTAATTCTGATTTCTTATACCTTTCTCGGTTGATTTATTTCGCTTCGCATGAGCGTGAACTTGTTTATTAAAGTGAGTTACCTCTGGTATCTCAATCGTTGCGGCGAACTCAATAATGGCTCATTAAATTTGGGTTTTGGTGCAGTTGCTGAGATTCCAGTTAAAGTTCCAAATCAGTCCCAAGAGGGCCTCTCAATTCAGCCGTTTTGATAAAATTGATATCTTCCATTCATTTAAAAATGAGCCTGTTGCACAGTTTGGCTTACTTTTGTGACAACTTAATTTTCAAGTCAGAAGAATGTAGAAATAATACCTATAGTATGTTCCTCAAACAATTAAATGTGTCTTAGAATTAAATTTACCGGCTTGCTTTGATCAGTTTTAAATATGATTTTTAAGACATGAGACTATGATGCACATTTGAAAATAAAAAATATGTATTTAAAAGCCAAGTAAAACCTGGCCCTACAAACGAATGACTTGATGGATGGTTGATCAGGGGTTGAATCGCGTTATTCCTGATCAAACAGCATTTCCAGTAGCAGTCGTTGATGTGATGAAAGTGGAAAATAAAAACACACATCCCCGCAATGAATCATAAGTTTGAGCAACCAGTAAAGCAGATGTTACAAAGCTTATCTTTTACAAAGGTTAAGAATAAAAAAGTTACCAAAACCAAAAAGTCCAAGCGGAGGACAAGCGGAGGCTACTTACACAGTCTCATCAAATATGTGTAGCCTTCGACTGTTATAATTTATACTTGAATGCGTCTTGTTAATGTTTTTTTTAGTTTTTCTTTAAAGTAAGCCACGTTTTTTAGTTTTTAAATTAACGTTTTTATTTTAAGCTTTTTAGCCTACGCTCAGAAAAAAAGAATTGCTCGTAATATCAAGAATTTTATACTTTGGCCCAACAATTTTCGTACTTTAAAGTACTAAAAATTCTTAATTTGAGTTAAAGATAAAGAATGTCGAAATTTTAACAATTAAGAAAACTAGTTGTTAAAAAAGGTCAATTCAAATAAATAAATATTTTGGCGCGACAGGTCTATGGGAGCCAAGGCCTAGCGTCTCACAACCATTCGTTTTGTGTGGGTTTTCATTTTTTTTGGGACGAATGGAAGGGATCTACAATTTTACGCCGAGTCCAAACGGCTAATTGAGAAGCTCATTCATGACAGTTTTACTCTCGGATGTTTGTCAGACGTCTTAAGATGTAATTTGGCCCTTTCTGGATTCGAACCTGGGACCCCTCGCCCAACACACTACCACTAAGCCACTGCGTCAATTACGAAAATATTTAAAAGAGAGAAATCTTGCGTCAAGAACAATAATAAAAAGCATTTTTTTTATTTTTAATAATAGTTTTTAACTGAAAAACGAATTTTTGGGTCAACAATTTGATTTTTGAAAGTACATATAGATATATTTTGTTCCAAGAAATATTTAACATAACAATTTTCTTGTTGGCCTGATAATTTTTCGTTTTTGAAAATTGTTTTTGAATTTTATAATTGGTTTAACTAGAATTTTATTTTTAAACTAATAATTTTATTTGTGAGCCAACAATTTTACACTCACAATACAAGAACTAAAAATTCTCCGGATAACAGCGTTTTATTTTTTTAGTGGACACTCCGTTTTGGAAGACGAATCTAACGACACCGCACTCTTTAAAAGGTCAAAAACTATTATACTACAGTAGGTCACGTTAAAACAAACATACACGCGCCAAAAATATTACCCTCCTTCTGAGGGTGGTAATCGTTGCTATTATTTGACTCTTCGGCAGGTTTTAATACAAAATAGACCAAATTCTAACGATCTTTTCCATCACTAGTGGCTCCCATGCATAGTGTCTGTCATAAAGACTTTATCGGGGACTAAAGGACAACCGAAATTCCTTGGTCTTAAACTAAAATAATAAAATAAGAAAACTAAGCCACCTCTGAAAAGATTATTAACTTTACTTTTAAAATTCGGCAACAAACTGTGGTCCCCTCTATTCTTCTCAAAACTAAAAACATTGAAAAAATCGAAACTAACTGCTAATTATGATAATAATACAACTCTGTTCATTGTTTAAACGTCTGTACTCCCTTCAGTATTATTTCCCAACCAATAGGGTCACTAGATACTTTTTTCTACCTAGACTTAAAGTCTTATATGTGAACCTGTTACTTATTTTATAACTCCGATCTTGTTAACCTCACAACTGCCTCCCTAGTGTATATTCGGAGAATCGTCTAAGGTAAACGCTGCTACTTAACTTTGGCGTAGTGAATCTGCATTCCCACACACGTTGTCTTCCCCTAAGTTCCTCTTCAGCAAAGTCACGGCAATTTTCTATTGGTCAATAGTTTGAGCTTACATGTATAGATGTAAAAATCCATCAGCATTTTCTTTTTATGATATACATATTAAATTATGTCATAGTGAACGAATTTATTACACCCAAGCACACAGTGAACTGCTCATGGATTGATGTCAGAAACTCCTTGACACGGACATGGGCAACTGATTTGAAACTTTCTACAAAAACCATAAACCGATTACCGTTTAAACATCAACGCGGAACTACAGTCACTTTCCACCTAGTCAGGCTTCCGATATATAATATCAGCCCAAAAGTAGTCCGTCAATCATCGACTAGTTGTACTGAATGAATTGTACGTATATAGATGACAGACACTTTTTTTGCCCATGGATGCAGGTACTTTTATGGTATATGCACCAGAAGTAGCCACCTCGATGGACTTTTTTCCACATGGTCATATCATTCAATACAAGATGCCAAAGATTGTAATTTGCACTTAACGATCAGTAAATAGCCGGCAATTGAAAGTGAGCGGACGGCATTCCTAGCCGTGGACGTTTTATTTTTTTGTGCAAACAATTTCTTTTCATGATAATGAGTGCTAACCAGCTTCAATCTGTCATTAAGTTGGTGAGGTGACATATTGACTGACTTTAGGTATGTGTACAATGACAAAGAAAAAAAGGTAATCCGTGATCGGTTTTTCTTGAGCTTTGCGTTTCATTCATTGGTATGATGTTGCAATTAGACTTTTTCTCTTTTGAAACACGATTTTCTTTAAAGCACTTTAAATCTCTGTCAAAGTCAATAGCGAGAAACTTTATATGTATTAATATAATATAATTATTTAAATGAAATTGATTTGTCTTCTTACATTGACAGCTGAAAAGTTCTTGGAGTATAGCTATAGTATCTTATATAGTAACGCAGCTTATCCAGAAAAGTTATCATCCCACAAAGTAATTTGCATTATATTGAACATCTCCTTTTAAATTAATTTTGTAAAACTATCAAGTTCGATAGTTTGCTTGTCCTAAAAGCAAACGTTATATCCTCGCGATTGTTAAGTTACTGATATGCATAGGTTGTCTGTTTCCTAGGGCGTTTGTAACATACATTTAGAGCAGTGTTGTTCCATTAAACTACTCTGAAAATCTGTCAAAACCATGAGTGGAAAAGCTCCATTTATGTTATTCGAGACCTGCTTCACAAAACTACTAGTCGCAATTTACAGGCACATTTTTAACATATTTTAAACCAATAATTTTAACAAGCCTTTTTACGAAACTAAAACGGTGAACTTAAGTACCTACCGCCGAAAAATAACAACTTTTACTGGCGACTGAAAATATTTTTATATAAAAACAAAGAAATATACATTGATGTACCTTTTGACACTCTTGTAATTAAAATAAATAAAAATAAAAATATTTCAAAAACGTTTTTAAATTAGTTTTGGTTTAAAATTCCAATCGTCATTCCAGTCTGATCATAACCTGTAGAATTCAAACTTGTAGTTTCGTGAAACAGGGCCCCTTTCCTAACCAATGCTTTATAGAGAAGGAGGACGTGCGAAGACTTCATGATATGAATGTTCTTTACTCGAAAAACTAACTATTTCTTAAGGTACCCTTTCCTACCGTAGATTAATCGGAGCTCTTTACTTTTAGTCTCACAAAAAAATTTCTTATTTTTTGTCTGGGAGATTCCATTCTCTTCGAAAGTATTATAGACATTGGGAAAAGGCAAACAAAACAATGTGCAGATTACTAAGCTACGACAATAAACCGATCTACAATTAAGTGACCTTTGAAATCTTTGCAAGAAGACTACTCTTACATAATTCACCATAAATCCAAAGCTTCTCACAGTCACGCTCTTTGACCTACATTTCTCAGGCTAAAACGACTTGGTTCCAGAAGCAAATCTTATTACATAAATCTATCCAAATACAAGATTTATCTTAGCCCCAACAAAGCCAAGAATACCACTGAGTCATTCTTCTTTATTCCAGTGAACGACTGAGGAACACTATTACGTGAAATGTTATCTTTTATCAAAAACAAACAAGCGTCAAATCAATGGACCAAAACTAAAGCACAGTTATGTAAATAAAATATCTAGGTCAATGTATTCTAGACACAAACATGTTCTGTTCACCAAAACAGAAAATAAAAGACACTCAGACCAAGTTTGTTTTTGCATTCTGTCGATGTTATAAAATATTTCTGCTTATTAACCTAAATTACAGAACAGCCGGTAATAAATTTTGCGAAATACCTACGCCGCTAACAAAAAAAAAATATAGAGGAATTCATTAATTTTAGTGGGCATGCGTAGAGACCGCCGGAAACCGGTCTATACTTAATTTTAGTCAAATTGGAAGAAATAGTAGAGTTTGCCAAATTATTATTAAAACAGGTACCATAGCCAATTAAAATATGTTAGTCTGTGTATTCCTTTTGGCAGCAACAAAACAAGGAAATAGAGTCAATCGAACGGGTCCTACTTGGAATTTGTAATTTCTCAGACTGATTATCAACTGTTTACTATGCGACCTTGATACATGACGTTTGCGCACTTATTGGATTTCCAAGAGCACAGCGACGGACTTGGTATGAACTTGAATTCGCCTATACGTGCTCCAATTTGACCAGACCATCAACATCAACTCCACCCCGCTTTGTCTGCGCCGCAATGGGATTACTTGCGGTTCCTATATGGCTTGTGCACACAAAACATTCTTGTTCTGCAAATGTTTTTGGGTGGGAAATGCCACTATTTTATGCACTTGCGAAAAGGAGTGCGCTTAAATGCATTAATTTTTTCAGCTGAAGTAGGCAATAGATGTGGGCAGATTAGTAATTGCTTTAATTAATCAAGTGATGGCATGTGCTAATGTTTGTTTGGTTTTGTTGGCATGATAATTTAACACCTTATAAAGTTATGAAGTGCACTAGGTTAATCGTGTGCTTATTTGAACATTATCTATGACGTTTCGGTAAATAATTATTGAAATGCATAGGTCAATAAACGGCAAAGACCGTTTAAATATGTGTAATACCGCTACTTAATAATAAAAAAAACTAACTCAAAAGCTGTCTTAAATAATAGGTATAGTAAAGCCTTCTCACTATGTCAAGAAACAGACAGCGTTTCTTCCCAAATTTCTTATCGCTTAAGTTGTAGCATCAAAAAGGTTCAAAAGATAGTATAAGTTTATGACGGATAAAAAATTCTCATACAGCTAGCCATCAGATTTTAAACTAGGAACTTTGAGAATTAAAATATTTAAACAAACACTAAGCATTCGGAAAACATTGTTGGGCTGCCAATGGAATTGCTTAAAAAAGATTTTGTTAGTCTTTTAGCAGTACTTTCTTTGACTTACATTTCTGAACGAGAGAATCGTTTGTTTTTCACTTTGTATATATGAATATTGTATATTTAATATTGCAGCTGCTAAATTTGAATGCCCCATCTACAAATAAGGCGATCCTATGTCTTGCAAGAACTATCGAGGCATATCCCTGCTTAATGTCGCATACAAGATCCTATCCAACGTACTGTGTGAACGTCTAAAACCGTTCTGCAACACACTAATCGGCACATACCAGTGTGGCTTCCGGCCCGGCAGATCGACTATAGACCAAATCTTCACACTGAGGCAAATCCTGGAAAAGACCAACGAATTTCAAGTCGAAACTCACCACCTATTCATCGACTTCAAAGCCGCGTATGATAGCATACATCGTCAGGAGCTCTATATGGCGATGGCCGAATTCGGAATCCCGGCAAAACTGATTCAGCTGTGTCGCGTGACGCTGGAAAAAACGCGCTGCAGCGTGCAGTTTGGAAGAAGCTCCTCCGAACTATTTCAAACATGTACCGAATTTCGGCAAGGAGATGCGCTATCATGCGACTTCTTCAATCTCGTACTGAGGCAGATAGTGCGCAGGGCAGCTGTCAACACGGAAGGCACTATCTACAAGTTTAATTGTTAGCTTAATAGTTGCTGGGCTATGCGGATGATATTGATATCATCGGTCGCTCCCACCTTGCCGTGTTAGAAGCGTTTAAGGCGATTGAAGAACAGTCGAGATCCGTTGGCCTTGAAGTAAATGAGGACAAGACCAAGTACATGCTATCAACAAACAAAAAAACAACTGTCCACCGCCTAGGACAAAACGTCACTGTTGATAGCAAAAATTTCGAGGTAGTTAGGGAGTTTACCTACCTCGGAGTAAACATAAACTCCACGAATGACACCATAGTGGAGATCCGGCGAAGAATTACCCTAGGAAACCGTTGCTACTTCGGTTTGGCAAAACAACTGGGTTCAAAACTCCTAACTCGAAGGACAAAATGTGTGCTCTACAAGACCCTTATCTTGCCAGTTGTGCTTTATGGCGCCGAGTGCTGGACCATAGGCAAGAAGGGAGAGCTAATACTGGGCTCCTTCGAAAGAAAAATTCTTCGGTGGATTTTTGGTCCTGTGTGCGAGGAGGGCGAATGGAGGAGAAGATACAACCGCGAACTCTATGAGCTGTACCAAGATGTGGATGTAGTCCAAATAGCCAGAACACGTCGACTACATTGGTTCGGCCACATCGAGCCAATGGACAAAAATGCTCCGGCTGAGAGAATCTTCGAATCCCAGCCCCCAGGTTCGAGAAGACAAGGAAGACCGAACCTTGGTCTGGAAAACTAGCAGCAACGTGTCCGGGATCGTAGAGGATGAAAGGCTGCAGTGTCTCAGGCAGAGACTCTTTACGGGTCGGGAGCCCGATAAGTAAGTTAATTTTTAGTACAAACTTTGATTTTTTTTAAATGTCCATTTCCACTTTCCAGTTTTCGAACTTGCCTTGAACTTGGTCGTGTAATACAAGTTGCTTTCCTATCTGATTAAACTAAAAAATAAATATTAATAAAATATCGTTATTTTTAATGACATAATTTTACATTTCACCTTGTTCAGTCTTTTGTTTTAGATTTCTCATCTCAAAATTACTAATTGCCAGGTAGAAAATACATTATAATAAAGTATAAACATTCTGAGTGACCTTAAATTCCAAATGAAAGCTCAAATTTGAACACTTTTTATGTCTAGTTTTAGAACATTATTGAATAACTCTAATAACTTATATAGCTATGTTCTGCAATATCTAACATATTAACGCATGTTCAATAATCTAATATTATTCAATGTATTTCTGACTTTGTCTGGCTTAAAGTCTGATGACACTTTTTGTTGATCAAATGTCATTTGAAAGCGAAAAATCGAACGTGAAAAAAAACTCTTCATTAATCACAGAAAAAATAAAAACAAAGCTTCCTGGTTGACTTGTTTTCATTATCATATTAGCGTTTTCGCATTGAAATTGATTTTATTAAAAAAAAAACAATCTCAATAAACAAAAAAATTCGCAATATCATTTAAAACCAGTTGTGGCTTTAAATAAGCCACCAAAACCTTCATCGCATAAACATAACTGACACAAGCGTGAATAATTGTTTACCTGCAAAGCCAGTGCAAAAGCAGTTTGTTTTTCGCTTTGAATTTTGTAAAACAGATTGATTTATCACTGATGTACATATCTCTGTCAATATATTTTCGTTTCTAACAATCAACAGAAAAGGATTTCTTTAAAAAAAAACGTTCTGAAAGCGAAATTTTTGACTTAAGAAGCCGGATGCAATAATGAGTAAGTCATAAGTGAAACTAGTTACGGAGGCTCATATCTGCTTGCTATGGGGCTGTTTGCACATTTGTTCGAACGCACTGTTTAGCAATCAAAATTTATGTGGGTTAAGTTGAATGCTTGAATATTGTTAACTGTTCGGTGATGTATGATTGTTCGCCAACGGCTATCCTGGAAGCTACAAATATTCAGTTATACAATCGGTGTACAATGTGGGTTAAATATATTTTTTTTAATTGGCAAAAACAAATGTATCACTACTGAGCAAATCGAGTTTTCTCCTCTTTCCACGTGATCAAATAGTTTTATCTCATACCTGGTTCACAACTATTCTTTTTCATGTGTAGCGTATGATATATGGAAAGGCCTCGTGAGCTCTGCAACGTGAATATGCTAATAATATGCATTTTTTCCTTGGAAACAGCGGTTATTTTAAATTCTTAAACTATATTCATAGGTAGGTAAACCGTGCAACCAGTTGGTAAAACAGGCACATGAATATATTCAAAGTTTGTGAAGTCTACATCGTTTAATTTGACCAGAAATAGGATTTATTTAAATTAAAGTATATAGTAACTTAAATAATGTGGGCGCAGTGGTTGAAGAGCTGAAATATTGAGCGAATGACTCTTGTCTAGATTAAACAAAATGTCCTGAAATCTTCTCAGTTAAGGCGTTCGCTCATACAGCTTAAATCTTTAGGTCACATTCATTTGTCACAAATAAATAAGACGAACTGTTGTGGTAAGCAAGGCCTAACCATTATGGTGTTTATATAAAAAAAAAGTGAAGCATGTTCAATTCTTAAAAAATTGGGAAGGAATCTCGCAAAAAGTTTTACCGGCGTTTCCAACCTGAGGAAATCATTTTTGTTTCATGAACAGAGAAAATGGAATATTGTCTACAACACATTTGTGATTTCAAATTCAATTTTCAATACTTAATTTTGAAGTATTGTTTTAAAGAACAACAAATTCTTTAACTTCTTTTATGTGATTAATTAAAACTTGTGCCAACTGAGTCTCTTTTCTTTCTTTCAATTTTGCACTGTACGATCTTGTTAAATTTGACAGCAATAAACATCATGTCGGTTTGTTCAATATCATATAAGCTATTCTGTCTGTTCTCTATGTCGATTTGTTCAATATTAGGGCAGTTCTTTAACGATAATGCATTCGAGCACATAAGTAAAATTTAATCAAACTTCGTTTCCTTTTACCCAACTTTTTCAAAAGGGAGCGAAGTTTGACTAATATGTTTGAATGCATTATTGTGAGGGAATAAACAAATACAATACAAAATTTCTTAAAACGTCGTAAGCAATTTTACAAGTATTTGAGTTAAACTTTGTGAAATGAAAATTCAGATTCCGCCGCTTTGAAATGCAAACATACAGCCGACATTTGCCCATTTCTGTCTGCTGTCGGAAGATCAAACCAATAGGGATTATGTTCCGATCTTTAGTTTTTAATTCAACAGAATTAAACTGATCGGTATATCACTGTACAGAAAAGCGAGTCACCGCAAAGAGGAATGCATTTTCGTAAGACTTAGCGCAATTATGAATCGTATATGCAAATAATTCAACACAGCACTCTATATTCGAAGACTTTGAATAACTAGTAATTCACACTTGAATCGAGATCACCAGTATCTGGTATCAGATCACCCCCTCGCTCGACATTAACCTGCTCTCAACACCAGCCTCCACAAGTTATACATTCCAAATCGATGAAGTACTGCACCTACTCGTATCTATTTTGTTTTACACACTCCTTGGAAACAATCGCCGTAGCCGATCAACCTGTTGTCTACAGCACGGCAACGGTGGCCATGCACTGTACAACTTTGAAATGGTATTTCGCTGCATGTTCACCTTTCGCAGAATGAAATAGTTTAACCCTCAAGCGAATTGGTAATTGCAGCTAGACACCGCAAAAAGCTCTTATTTGGATCTACCTCAATCCGGTACTGACATTTGGAGTTTTTTTTTATGCTCCTCTTTGTGTTCTCCCGTTCCAGATTTTTTTTTTGTGCTTTGAAATTTAAATTTAAATGTTACAGAATATCAATTAAAATACTTGAACCAATGCGCAACCCGTTGCTCTGCGGATGGTGATGACGTTTTGCCGGTTAATGGTTCGTTAAATGAAGTGCTTACCTGCAAGTATAAAAGAGAATTTGTTTGTTAATTTTGTTACTCAAAAGATTTAAAAGAAATTAATAAAAATCTCCCGCAGATACATATATACGAGAAGCAGACAAAAAAAACTCAGGTATGTATATAATCCCATCCGAAGGTGAGTGTGGAATAAATCTCAATATCAAGGTGAATATTTATATTTCTAATGTTTTCATTTCGGATTTGGACTCTTGACCAAGTGGCAATGGACAGCAAACACTACGCCTATGGCCTACAATAGCCAAAGAGTGATTAATTACTTGCTTTTTTTCGTCTGGTTTTTCATTGGGCTGTTAAATATTAACGTGTGTGAAGTAAACAAACGAGACGTGCATATCTAATGTGTACTTCAAAAACTTGCAGATTAGGATTTTGCAATATCTTTCGGGTTTACTCGAGCTAAACCAATAAATTAGTGCTTTTCCAGCTGATTGGGTGTACCGCAGCCGGGTAGAGAAACCTTGAATGCAGTTATTTTTTTTGGACACCTAAAGTGGGCACACAAACAGTTAGTTAAAGTGCCTAAATGGAACCGGTAATCGCAAAATAAAGTTTTATTTTCTGCAAACACCAAAAAGTAAAAGTGAATGGCGATATTGAATTTAGATTCGGGTTTAATGAGACAGCAACAGTTTTTATAAGATCGTTTATATTTATTTTGTTGGTGCATTTTGAATTATTTACATTTCTGGTTGACAACTGGTTGATCAAGGGATGATTTTCGGAGGTTCAATTTCGAAACAATAGTCACTTTAATTCTGGCCTTCATTTAAAATTCGAAGTTCTGTCTTTTGTGGATTAACAACAAGACACTGCTTGATTCAAATAAAGCGTTCTCTAATTAGTTGCTAATAGTGGATAGAAATTGTTTACCCCATTCACATTTGGCATAAGTGGGTTATATAGAATCACTCCTTAATGGGTGGCCCCAAATGATAAAACCTTTATTTTTTTCAAATAATATTTGCTTAGGTTATAATAATTATTAAAAGTAAAAAATGCTAAAGGGAGTAGGTACTAGATGTTTCCAGAAACAAGACAGATATCCATTCATCGAGGTGAAAATACAACTTTTATGTATGAAGGAGCTCCATGCCAAAGTATAACAATTTTTTCAGAGCAAATCAATTTGTGGGTTCAGATTGGAAAGGAATTTCATTTAGGAGCTCGCTTTGTAAGTGCTATTGTAAGGTAACAAAAAGGGAGCGCAGAGGAAAGATCGCATTGAATTGTTTGTAGTTTTTTGCCATATTTATATCATTCTGAGAATACTAAAATTATTAAGGACAAAATAACTTGATGTTTATTCAAAAATTTATCCGTAAATTAGCCATAATAAATTCACTTTATTTGACTCGATCTTCGTCCAGCAAGAAATCGGGAAATCAAAACAAAAAGATTTGAACGATTTTCGCTTAGATGGCTGGTATAACCCTAGATTTCGTTGTTCGCATGGGCGAACCAAAGTGAAAAATGAAAAGAGGAGTTTCCCAATATTTAAATTAATTAATTTATGTGTACAAGTTGATATTGCCGATGACGTAAAGGTTATAGTTGAAAAATTCGCGCAGAAAGCTTTCCAAAAAAAAAAAAACATTAATTATATTTGCATAGAATATATGTACCTATGCATTTTTTGTATAGTACCTATCTTCTTTTTATATAGAATTCTACTGTACGTGTGTATGTCACTAAAATCCTCCTAAACGCTGGACCGATTTGAATAAATTTTTTTGTATGCGTTTGGGTGGCGCCCTGGATGGTTAAGATTTACGATTGGTCGAAATTGGACAAAGGGGCGTGGCACCGCCCATTTAAAAAAAACATTCAAAATTTTATATCTCGAAAACTACAGAATCGATTGAGTTCAAATTTACGCACAATCTGAGGTATTGGCCCGGGAGTATTCCTGTGAAGATTGGTCAAAATTGGACAAACAGGCGTGGCACCGCCCAAATACAAAAAATATATTCAAAATATATTAAATAAATAAATTTCGAAAGCAACCGAAGATTGAGCATTGCAATTTGGTAGATGGCATACTAAAAAAGGCGTGTTGCACCTGCCTTTAAAAAAAAATCACTTTGCGAAGTATAGGCGGGACTTAATACGAAAGGCACGGGCAACGCCGGTTGCATACCGCTAGTATACCTATATAAATTAAGTGCGTGCAAATGTGTAACAGTTTTTATCATTGAAAAATTAATCCTTACGTGTGTGTCAAAACAATTTGAGCTAATAACGCGTTGGGAAGGCGAAATAAGGCCAAATACTAAAGTTTGGCAATATGTCGCTTTCTCAAAGTGTCATAAGGCACAATTTTCATACTTTGGACTTATGCCGCATGGCCTTATGTTATGGCACAACTATTGCAAAATTCAAATGCTAATCGTTATCAGAAACGTAAAAAGAAAATATCAAACCGAGAGCTTTGGCATATTCCGGATTGAAAGCTGATATGTTAAGAGTGTAGACAGCGGACGATAAGCTCGATTCAAACTAAGGATACAAAATGGCAAAATGTCCTTTGTTTTAAGTATATCAGTCAGTAGATCAAAGGCTACCTTTAGATCAGCAGTCTTTTCGAAAATAGACCACAATGTGATCACTTTTAATAAATCTAGCAGGAGATCGAAAGAGATTTTTCGTAACCTTTGCCCGGTCTAGGCACATTATGATGTTCAAAAACAATTTTAACCGAATTTTAGACTGATACTGTATTGCTACGCCTAAGCATTATACGTACAACTGTGCGTTTTATCAAAAAATTAATCTGCGCATATTCAAAATATTATCGTGTCCCACTCATTTGAACCCTTATTGATACGAATGCAAAGGCCTAAAAAACTGTTAATGAATAAAGCTTCTATTTACCAAAGAACAAGGCCAGCTTGTAAGCAAACACTGTATGAGGCTTTAAAACACTCTAATGCGCCCAAAGTAATTAACTCTTTAAGGTGATAATTACCCGAAAGTCGTCACAAATGTAATAAATAAAATTGTAAATATTCTAAATATAGTTGCTGATGTGTTTATATATTTACGATACTGTCTGTCTTCTTACCGTGCTTGACATTTTGTCCACAGAATCCCAGTTCTTAGGTGTACCCAACTTCAGAGACAATCAAAATTGAACACAAAACCATTTAAAGTCAACCACTGTCAATTCACATAGACTCACTAGTCACTAAGGTACGAGTATAATGTCTATGCTCACCCTCAGCCGTCTTAGATCTCGTCATATATTTGTGGTGGCGAGCAATTCACCATAAGCACACAACACTTGAATATCCATATGTTCATAGAAACAGCTGGTCCATTATTTGATCGCAATCACTCTGACTTAAGATATTATTCCAAGAAAAATATGTGTCGCACTATAAAAAACCAGTCTTAGTAAGCACAATAAATTCTTAATTCTTCTTGCACATTGCATGTGCATTTCTTCCGCATTCTGCACGTAGTTGAAATAAATTTGCAATATTCCCAGTTTGGAAAAAAATGCCACTTATATCACTTCCCGTTTAAAATCAAGTTCGATCGATAAACGCGACACCGTGTTTCTTTGAAAACTCTACACCTATCCGCAATCCATGACAAACTGTTGGCAAAAACAAAATAAAAAACCGAAAGGATTTCCATGAGACAATATAATTAGCAGATAGCTGCTGATGATCTTGTATCTGTCTAATCGTTACTGCTATTTTTGTGTATTTTTAATTTTATCTACGCGAATTCATCTTGACATCTTGCTGTGCTGATTTTGTGTTTTTGTGTTAACCTTCAGATACTCCATACAGAGACGATTTGGAAATGGAGAAAAAGTAAATAAATAAAATACGAGTTTTTTGTGTTTAAACTAGATTAGATATATACAATTCCTAAGATACGAGTATCTGTATTATGTGGTGCTATAGCGGGTGTTCTTGACATAATGGATACACGTTGCTTTTTGCGAAGAGCAGAAACAAATGTTTTTTTGTTGTATAGATAAGCACACTGTTTGCATTAATATTGGATGTATTTTTGCGAGACGTCATCGTATACACAAGTCCAGTGTTGAAAAGAGTAAATATCTGAAATGTTATCTACATCCGTATATTTTTTTTTTGTTTAGGAAAATAATTTTAGCAGACTTTTGAACGACATTTTCTGAGTTATCGCTAAGAGGTTAGCTAGTAAAATAAATAAAAAAAACACATACAAGTCCAAAATGTTGTCGAAATTATTAATCTGTTCCCAGAAATTGCGTTTCCACTGAAAATAAATGTTTGCTATATGTATGGGATTCGCTTCCTGAAGAACAATAAAAATAAGTGATGTGATAATACGCATCTCTGTAGAAAAAGCTTGAAACGTTTTAATGTCTGGAAAGACAATTTTGTGGGGTAGTTTGCTTCCTCTTTTTAGATAACGCATAAAAGTGATTCATATCGAATCTATAGAATTTTCTCTTTACATTCGGCAGAACACTGATCAGAGACAGAGCTTCTTTCTATAAGCTTTTACTTGATTTGAATTTTTTGATTAAGAACATTCATTAATATTCCCTGAAATACATCTTTTATCTTATTCCTTCCTTCATTCTCTAAACGAGAAAAAAAGTAAAAACAATTAATGGAAATTACCCTTTTTAAAATTGCATTCTTTAAAAATCATACCAAAACACTTTAAAAACTCCTCCTTCCTAACCCTTGGTTTTGTAAAAATAGCCTCTTTAAAAAAAACGCTTATTTTAGACTCGGGTAAGCAAATTTTTCGGAATCATATTTTCTGCTTCAACAACTTGTTCATTCAAAAGGTAAGTTTGAAGTGCTTTAAACAAAAAAAACCGTAACGTTATTGACATAATATTTGCTTACATAAGATAATTTATTAAACCATAAAATTTTGTAATTGGATATATTTCTTAATTATTTTTATACGGTTTTAGGATCTTTAATTTTTATTAAGTACTAGCGGACCCGGCGCACTTTGTCTCGCCCCAATTTAACGTTTTCAGATAAACTCCAGAGTGATAATAAAATTTATTTGAATTGAATCCGAGTCAGTAGAGAGCGATATGATAAACAATGTCTCTTTTTTTGATTGTTATCGCAAAAGACAATCGAACGGGAAACAGAATCCGCTTGGAGTGGAAGATCAGTTATGGAAAAATCAAAATTCGTGGGATAAGGACTTCCTGATCGCCGCTTGAATCAAATTGTTCATCAGTTTCTTGATGGACATTTAGATTCAGCAACGTAATTGCAATCGATTCCATCTTCAGCTGTAAATTAAGCAGCGGAGTTCCTGGCACATCAAGCGAGTTCAAGAATTCCGTCTCGTTAATGCGCCATCGTGCATTCTTCCCAAAAGATAATTTTGCATTCGCGCATCAATTTCGCTGTGGCTGAATTCTTGGTCATTGTGCACGTTGGCTTGTCAACCGTGAGAAGATTCAGAGCGGAATGTGCAGTTCGACCGCCTTCCAACAGTGTGGCAGCAATGCCAGAGGATGCAACAGCAACGCAATCTCCGATCTTGACCGAAATGTTACCAGAATCAACGAAATGCCTGTTCCACCAGGAGCATTGGATGAATAAAATGAAATGGAAGCGGCCCACATACCTCATATTACATACCTGCACCCGCTGTACTGTGATTGCGCATGACATGACCAATCGGGTTGAACTTCAACAAAGAGGTGGTACTCACTCAGGAAAGGACAAAAGTGATACAAATAAGTGTTCTCTCAAAATCAACTATTCTTTGACAATGAGAGCTTTAATAACCCGATATATTTGGGGTTACCTTTGCTTTGCCGTGACAATGACGATGATGGATCAAAATGAATACACACACAATATTTAGTTGATGGCTTACGTATTTGCACCATTTTGTGAATATTAAATTCAATTGGTAGGCTTAGGAATATATTTTTTTATAAAATAGAAATGAATGACAGCCCTGCAAATACTTTTTTCTTTTTTCGTTAGAATAATACAGTAGAAATTTAATATGGTGGTTAAGTATTCTTAAATTTTCTAATTTTTCGCGCAATTTTCTTAATTTTTTCTTTCATAAGAACCTTCTGCTGACAATAACAAACGCAACAAAAAAAGAATTAACGAAATCGGTCCAGCCATTCACGCGTGATGTCGTGACAACGGAAAACGGGTTTCATTTTTATATATATAGAAGATTAAGCAAACGAAAATTAGTAAGCGCTTTTATATTTTGTACTTAATTTAAGTTGGTTACAATATAAATTTACACGTCTTTAACGCAAAACTTTTTGGTTTAAAAAAAATCGATAAAACAATATTTTTGATTTTGAAAATACGAACAAGAATTAAAAAATAAAAAAGTTTATGCAAGGTTGTATGGTTTTATTTGTCATAATGAAAACAGACACAATTTTCGTACTCTCGAAATAGTAAAAGTAAAAGACTACGAAACCACGTTGGACGTTTTCAACAAAATACAGTTTCTCAAACCAGCTATTTTTCTATCACAAATCCCAAATGCCTATAATTCCAACCAAAGTAAACAAATCTCCCTGAGGAAATAACTTAACCTTTGAAGAATTGAGTGTTGTTTGGCTTTTTCAATTCCGTCACAAAGGGCATAGTTCAAAATATGATGCTACTTGTATTAGTGATACTGAGTATGCACTAGTAATTACATGTTAAAATGTGAGTTCTTTTCATTAGACTATCGTGACTCAACCAAAATGCATTTAATGTAATTATTAACAGTTTCGAATATGGCGAGGGTTTTAAGAGGGGAAGTAATTTACTTTACCTTTTAAAACACCGCGGGAATTTCTCACTATTACTTTATCATATGAACTAAAGCTAACATTTTAATACTAGATATTTAGTTTGTCAGCTTAAGATAACGTAATAGGTTCACAATTTTGTTTCTTTCTAATTTAATTAGCTTGGGGAAAAATATCCATGAAAATGTGACATAAACATTTTGCCATGCCATGCTTTGTAAGGCGTTTTAATGACTTTGAAATCTATTTAGAAATAAGACCTGATATCACGGCACTCAGAGCTGGAGGGTTTGTTAGCACATACTTCTTCAATGGTGCTGGCAACGTATTCATATTCAACGGACATCGTTACCACACTATTTTAAACAAATTTGTGGAATAAAATTGAAGATTACTGGGAGCATCAAATGCAAAATTGGTTGCATCTATTTTCTGCCGATGCGATGTAAGAAAATAATAGCAAATTGGATTCATCGCATTCGCCAGGGCAATCGTTTCTGTGTATGACATTTAAATAATTCATGCGAGGTATTAATTAATCATTGTAGTGTCTAAGTGGGTTATTCCGTAAAATTACATCACTATTAATTATTTGTGAATTCATTGTAAACGAGTAACACACTTTTGTTGTATAGCTACAGAATTCCAATCGACTAATAACTACGAGTAAAAAAAGACTTGTAACTATACATGTGATTTACAACTACGGCGAAATTATTATTTGCGGACTTGTAATTACGATTACGAGTGAATTTATTTTTGATTAGAACAAAAAAAATCATTCACCTTTCTATATAATATTTGTTAACAATGATATTTTTCCATGTTTTATGTTTAAGCATCTGGCAAAATTACCAATGATATCTAACTGTCAAAGGTTTGCCATTTCTTCATGCATCGTTTCACGCTTGCTAAATGTGCGGAAAATATTAAAAAATACTATAGAAATTCCGGCTCAGTTGTAAATACCCAATGTGAGTTTCGTCATAAGGTCGATCGCCATTATGGCTTCAGTGTGCATGCAATTTGTCGCTCCTTAGAAAAGTTTGAGCGTTAGGGCACTCTTCTGGATCTAAAGCCACCCATCAACCAGAAAGATATTTTTGCGAAATGAAGAAAACGAGCGGCCAGTGTCGAAGAAGAGGGAAAAATGCCGTCGCCGAAGAACCAAGCCGGCTTATTTTGCAGTTTGATTTGGGCGTGCATCCATATAAGATTGTGCTGACGCAAGAGTTGAAGCCGGACGACCATATACAACGCCGTGAGGTCGCTAATTGTGCGCTGGAAAGGTTGGCCGGAGATCCAGATGCGGGTCAAAAAATCTGCCAAAAAATCATCTTAATCCTTTAGTTAAGGTTTCCAGGTCGCAAGTTCAAGTGTAGGTATATTTTTCCTGTTAACGTTAATTTGATACGCATTTAATTTTGTGTACAAACACTTTTGAACAAGTCCAAGTTGCATTCGTGTCCCTTTAGTAACACGTTCAATAAAAAAAACTCACCTTTCAATCTCACACAAGATGTCATTAGATACTATAACATTCAAGAACGTGTCGTTCCTACCATTACCACACATTTTTCCCACCGAATCAGACCGTAACATTTTGGCCAAGAAGTGTTTGCCAACATTAAAAAAAAATACCGAGTTTCGAAATTTGCATTTAATTAGTTGCACAATAAATTTTCTATTAGATACGCTCTATGCCCATCGGCTTCGTGATTAAAGTGGAAATTATTCCAACTTATCAGTTTTGTGGTTGAACAATTTTCACGCTAATTTGTTTTCTACATAAGAGTATACAGGAAGGTAAAGGTATATTATATTGATTTGTGCATTTGTAACGCATAACCAGATGAAATACGATAAAGGCTGACGTTTTAAATTTATGTTTTCATTACTTCAACTTCAAAATGATTTGCAAATGAAAACAAGCTAGTATATCATTTTAATTTGGCAATGCAAACATAGACTTGTATTGTGCTTGAAAGTATATGTATTTCTTTTATTTTTTATTTAAGATAACAACTTTTTTGTATGAGAACATTTTTCCGAAATACATTTTAATGATTCATAATAAGTAAATCATGCAAAATTGTAAATAAGATCACGTTGCTTATAAAAGCTGATTATTGGCTTAGGAATGGGGGCTTACGTGAATCGCAATATAGTCCAATTAGTCACTTAAAGCAAGCAAATGAGATCTAATGATATATTTTTTCTTGTAGTACACGTGATCTACGAAAGAATATACCCAGACCCTCTTCTATAAATGTTTCTTAAAAACGTTTTTTAATAAATGCTTATTATTTAAGGTAGAGGTTTGATATAGGTAGGTGATGGGTGTATTTCAACAAATCTCAAATGTTGGTGTGTGCATGACTGATAAGCAATTATCATATGAACAAATTGCGTGAAGCAGTAAACTTTTTGGTGATTCTTATGACTGACCTATCCACCCAGTAACAGCTAAAGAACTTGCCAAAGAAACTAAGGAAAACATAAAAATAAAAAAGACCCTAGGGTTTGACTAAATCACAGGGGAAATCTTAAAACAATTCGCACGAAAAGGTTTAAAAAAATTAGCGCAGATTATAAATGCTGCATTTAAGTTAAGGGATGTGCCAAGCATGTGGAAGGTCGCGGAGGTTATAATGATACCAAAACCAGGCAAACCACATAGCGAAGTAACCTCTTATCGCCCATTATCTATACTGCCAATGTTGCCTAAGATGTTTGAAAAAATGCTGGTCTGCAAAAAATAATTGATGAAAAACCGCTTGGATTTCGTTTGGATTTAGAAATAAACACTCTACAATTGACCAGGTGCATAGGATCACAGATAAGATCGAAAAAGCATTTGAAGAGAAAAAAATGTGCTCTACAATACTTCTTGATATAGCACAAGCTTTCGATAAAGTCTGGCACAAAGGACTGATCCACAAACTACAAAAGCAACTGCTGAGGCAGTATTCGACATTTCTGGAGTCATACATATCTGATAGATTCTTCAGAATTAAACAAGACACAGAATACTCAACCTTAAGAGAAATTAAAGCTGGTGTACCACAAGGCAGTGTTCTGGGTCCAGTACTATACCTCTTATTCACTAGCGATCTGCCTGTAAGTGTTGAAACCACTGTAGCAACATTTGCAGATGACACTGCTGTACTTGCTGTGGGAGCAACTGTCGAAATAGCGGCAAAAAGCTTCAAACGGCGATAAACAGTATATCAGAATGGACTAAAAAATCGCAGATTAAATTAAATGACCTAAAGTCAGTTCATTTTAACTTTACCTATAAAAACGTATCACACTCGCACATTGCAGTATATATAAATAACAATGTAGTGGAATACTCAAATACGGCAATATATCTAGTCATGACTCTAGGGTCTAGGCGCTAAACTGCGTTGAAAAGCTCATGTAAAGAAAAAAAAACAGACGAGCTAAACATGCGATACAGTAAAATGTATTGGGAGATATTCACCCCTATCCAACTACAACAAGTTATTGCTATACAAACAAATTCTAAAACGAGTATGGACCTATGGGCTCCAGTTTTGGGCATGCACAAGCACATGCCAAACAAATATACAAAAAATTCAGGTCTATCAAAATAAAGTACTAAGGAACATAGTCAATGCACCTTGGTACATACGTAAGGCTGATCTACATAGAGATCTTAATATTGAAATGGTTGAAGATGAAATCAGAAAAGTTGCTCAAATGCACAGAAGTAGGCTTCTTAACCACGTTGACTTAGAAATAACCGAATTATTAAAGTCAGACAATGCAATCAGGAGATTAAGACGGATAAAACCTCTTGATCTATAAAAATTAGCAAATATATTTTCCAAAAAGATTCATAAATCCGACAACCGGCGGATTTTTCCTTAAAATTTTTCAAACAACTACAAAAGTAAATTGCCGATTAGTCGAACGATTACGTGCAATCCCATTTGGGATGACGAAAGTCATTACCCCAGGGAGAGTTTTTAGATGGGTTAAAGTCCCTTACTATTGTAGAAGCATCTCTCGCATTTTAGCTCTGCAATGTCTTTCGATGATTTTTACTTCCAGCGAAACCCCAACAAAAAAAAACTCTTATCAGAGTAGTTTTGATGGAGGGAAATTCCAAGCCTTCCGAAGGTACCTTTGCTCATGAGACCAAGAACCCAAAATGAATTTGTCCTGGGCCTGCTCTAAATTTTAGCTTTCTAGGCCTCAAACAGAAGATAAATAGCCAGTGTTTTGTTTAAGGATACTTGTAAAACACATTTATTCATTTACACATTTTCAGGTAAAAATATAAGACAAAAAGTATAAGTAGATTTTAAGGGATTTACACTTTGGAGACTTTTATTTTATTTTTTTTTAACTACTGTCACAGTTAATCAATACTGAACAGATTTGTAAAAGCTTATTATTAGAACATGTTTTAAATTTTTTTCAATATTTTTTTTTAACTGAATTTTGAGAGATTGAAATCAATCACATGATTGTACTTATTAAAATCCCTCGTCAGGTTATTGATGGGGCCATTACTCCCATAGTTACATCGAGATGTCCTTTGGCATGAACAAAATTGGGTTCCTTGTTTTCCTTGGTCTGGTATTGATGTTTATGGAATTGAGAACATAATGTGAAGTTGACATAACCAGTCAGAAAACGCAAAACAGGAATATAACCTTGGATGTCTCTCTTCGTTTTTCCAAAGTCTGAAGATTTAGCAACTTTAACCGACTTATGTAGGATGGAAGACGACTTTCGGGGTTCCAAGGCGAACCACGTAATGAAAAAAGATGAAACTGAATTCGTAGGACGGACACCAAACAGGACTGCAGTATTCCGAAACAGGTCGGATGAGAGAACAGTATAGAGTTTTGGTTACATAGAGATCCTTGAATTCCTTTTAGAAACGTTTTATAAGTCCCAATTGGCTTCTTGTCTAGCTAACAATGGAAACCAAATGAAGATTGAAGGTGAACTTTCTGTCAAAGATCACACCAAGATCATTAAAGCGATCCACACTTTCAACAGCTTCCTCATTAATAAAATAAATGTGGGCGTCTCGTGAAGGTCATGCTTTTATACTTCTTAAGATTAGGTCAATGCCATGCTGTAAAAATAAATAACCCTGTTGACTACTATATGAATAGATCAGCTTACAGTCATCCGCAAATAGTAAAATATTTGAATATGTTAAAAGAGGGCATAGATCGTTGATAAATAACAGGAACAGGAGTGGACCAAAGTGGCACCCTTGAGGGACACCAGAATGGACCAGAATTAGACTAACAGTTGTTAAATCTTATATTTTGCGTACGATCACATTGATATGAAGAAATCCATTTTAAAATCCATAAAATTCAAGTTTTTTTTAACAGGATAACATGATTAACTTTGTCGTGTGCTTTACAAAAATCAGCATAAAAAACATCTGTTTGTAACCAATTCATCATGCTTACGTTGACATGAGAAGTAAACTCTATCAAGTTAGTAATAGTTGATTTTTAGGGCCAAAAACCATGTTGCTCATCTGCAAAAATTTTAGAGCAGTGAAATTGCGCAAAGTTACAAATAATTTTCTCAAAGAGTCTAAGTATAAAAGACAGTTTTGCGATCCCGTGTGATGTTCGTTACCATTTTTATGTAGAGACATGATAAATGACGATTTCCACATAATCGGAAAGACTCCACTGGACAGCGACAAGTTGAATAAATATGTTAGTGGTTTACAGTTGAAATTAACAGACGATTTGACACATAAACTTGGAACTCCATCAGGAAAGATTTAGTGCCAATGCAAGCTACATGCTTTGATTTGAGAAAGCGGCACTTAACTGATAATTGTTATACGTAAAGCGTTTTACCTGGAATTCAGGGTTCACTCTTTTTTGCAGTTTTTATAACATTAGGGGGATTCCTTATTTTTAGGAGGTGAGAAAAACTCAGCAGTATGGCGTTTAAATGCATTGTTGTCGACAAGCTTGTTTCTAAAATCTAAAATGGAGTTCGAGATGTTTGCTTCACTATGTGAAAACAAATATAGCCTTGCCCGACCATCCAGAGGGTTTGTTTACCCTTTATCCAGTCGAGATACCAAGCCCCCGGTACCAAGCAAAGAGATTCAACTCACGCATACAGTCCGTAGGTAGATCAGTAAATAATCTTCAACCGAAAAGACATCTCAGAAGATGATTCCCACAATGTAACATTCGATTACCACTCGAAGGCACAAACTACAGATTCAAAGTTGCTTTCCAACACGGTCACATCAGCGCATCACTTCGAAAATCGGTTACAAAATCAATTCATTTTCACATTTTATTTACTCATTATCGTCAGCCATGACAGCTGAAAGTGTCTGGCGTAGATGCGATTGATGAATGAATCTCAAGAGTATATACAAAAAAAGCCTCACAATACCAGATCTACACAATGCGCTTTACGTTAATTAAGAAAAGTCAGATAAATTCACCAAAGCTCCGAATGCTCTGGGGCGATGTTGTTGATTATTTTATTTGTATCTTCAGAGTTAAAACAAGAAATATCCATCACGAGTGTCGATGAAAGTGAATTTTTGTATTCACTGTCTGCAATGTGACTTTTTGGGGAATATGCTTAGAAGCGCCTTCGTACGTTTAGAAAGTGAAAATGAAAGTTCTGCTTTATGTAATCGGGTTTGCTGTCAGTTCGTTGTTCGCGTTTTCTGGGGAGTGTTCTACAGGTGAGCTTGTCTGCCTAACAATATAAAAAAAAAGAAGAAGATTGTTTGTTTTATTCAAGCCGCCCGCGGATACAGCCAACCAATTTGTCATTGTCGGGAGCCGGTGAAAATACCTGAAAACATCTTAGTTTACAGTGCCAAATGTACCACGGTCAAAGCAGACAATCATTTATAACATACTAACGCGCATATGCACTGTACAAGTGTACACGCCGCGAGTATCTTGTGAGTGCTGGATGCGAGAAATGGTGCGCGCATAGTCGAATCGCGCAACTGTTCCGCTTATTAATGACAGTCATCATGTAAAAAACACCAAACAGGCGTGTGCCTCGAATCTTAACCAAACGAATGGGTCCACAGTTCGCTAGCAATCGATTTCCAGCAGTCAATTATCAATTTATTCATTCCTCAGTTAATTTTCACTTTCATTTGGAACAAATATGTATAAATGTATCTCCTCCAGATTCGCAATCGTTAACTTTCCATTTCAATGGAGATATTGGTAAGTAAATTATTTACCAATAAAATTGTATTCACTCGCATTGACTAATGAAGATGTACATCATCGTGTGGTGCTGTGGTTATGGATCGCGCAGACACTTGTTGTGCTCTGTCTCTGATTTAGGTGTGTGCTTGTTTGAGATAGGTTCATTGGACTCAAATTTGGTCGATACTATAATTGAAGTGTGGTTTTGGAAGGCAGGCCCGGAGCAATAAAAGTTCAATAAATATCTTTTCTCTATACAAGTTGGCGAACTTGTTTCTTGTTGGCTACTGAAGTGAGAAAAATCTGAAAGGCGGTTGTATTGAATGGCGCTTCGGTTAATTATAACTATACTATGTCCAACTAAATGGTTATACTGTAACTGAACGCATACCACTGTTATTGGTCAACAGCTTGGTGCGAAGCAACCGATATGATCTATAGCCCCAGTATCCTCGATATGGTTTAACTATTGGGGTATTGAGAGGGTAGTTCTGATGAATCTCTCACTCTGGATGTGCATAGCCATCTGGTTCCCTTTGTGCTCCAGTGTGAATTTTAAGCAATAAATTACAACTCGTTACATGCGCAAGGAAAAAAAAAACAACCCACGTCAGGGTAAAATAAATAACAAAAATTGGCAGTCACACGGAATATGATGGATTAACAAGGAAGTTGTTCTTGTGGGTTTTTAGTTCACAAATATGAAAGCGTTGTACCATGTTTAGAAAACTAGTATAAACATAAAGGACATAACTAACAATTTATGGTAAAAGCGAAGAAGATTGTATAGTGTAGGTGCGAGCTCTGGATTTTCTTTATCTATGCTGGCTTAACAAAACATATTGTATTTTATGGATAATCAGGATTTCACCTATTTTATACAGTCCAGCAAATAGGCCCAATTTCATCAACGCACGTTAAGAAAATAAGAATAAACAGTTTTTAGACATCAAACGCACAGAATTATGTGCGAGTGCGCGCACCTCTCTTCCCTCATCCTAAAATGTTTTTTAATCCAGACTCTAGGCATTAGACTCAATACCAACAGTTGAAAAATTGCCTGAAATTCGAAGTTTATTCGTAAAATATAAGTTGCCCAGCAAATCCAGTAGACATCACTATACGCGGAAATTTGCTCATCCAAGTATAAAATTGCTGGGTCAATGTCCTCACTACTCATTTGGTTGTTTCGACTGCTAGAACGAATCTCAGTGTATCCAATGACAATTGCAAAGTGAATTTGGACGTTCAAGAATCTAGTTTAGTAAGTCTGACAGCTGACTGACTTGATGTACCTCAGTTTTGATTGGCCTTAGATCGATCACCTGGGCAGGTATTGAAGTTGACGTTTATGGTGGGACGATTTTAGTCAAGAAATTCGTGACTGAGAAATAAGCAGGGCTGTCGTTTGGAGACAAAAAGCAGCAGTACTACCAGTCGACAGAAATCAGTACAAAGCAGTACCTCACCCAATGTACTCGTATGCGGTGCTATTAACACATAAATCGACTTCAAAATTAAAACACTCAACACACTTGTGTAAATTGCTTATGGTCTGGATTTTAAGGTTTTAATATAAGTTGGCCAACTTCGGAGTTGATCTAAAATCGAGAGTAGAACTTTAAGTTGTAAATTACTATTATTCACTACGTTAAAATTTGGATAACTAGCGACAATTCGCAGCATAAACCATTTGAGCGTTTATGGAAAACCCTCCGTTACGATTCCTTTAATATTGCCTGGATAAGATAAAATGCAGAGATGCGTACAATAAATCGCGTCAATTGTTACGTACTGCTTGCAGATGAAGTCGCGATCGTCGCATTTTTCAAGTCCAACATGTGGTAGCATCTGGTATTTTGTACTCCTGTCTCTTACAGACCAAATTCTCCTCTTCATCATCTTCGCTGCTCTTATAAGTAGTAGTAGAAGTAATTTTAATGATACGATATTTTACATATTAATATTTACATTTCTCACGTGATTTGCTAAGCTAAAGTTGACCAATTTCGGGTTTTCTTAACTCTGGAATATTCAAAGCCTTTCAACTTGGAGTATATAAAAGCAATCTCTCACATTGAACTTTGAGTAAATAAAAAGGACATTTTTTCCGTCTTTCAGATGCTTAAAAAGTTTTTTTTTAATGTACGTATATGTGGCTGACGTAGGAAAAGGGACGTTCCCGACCAATTTAGTTTTTGCGTTCAGGTCAAATCTACTCCAGACCAATCTAGTCGACTTAAGGCAACAAAGTTTTTGAATGTGCTCAATGTATACACGACTATAACATCACTCCTATAACTATGCAGTGAATAAGAGTGAACATCCAATATAAATTTGGATGCCAAAATAAAATTACCAAAATTTATCTTGCTCTTAGCTCCCTTCGTTTTCATACTTTCCTAAACGATTTACCAGTTTAGTCTCCAGTCTGCCTGAAGAAGTTTCACATCAAAAATATAGCGTAAGAGGTTCGAATAGGTACCTTAGGACTAGCTTATCACAACCAATCGTTTGCGTGATTCTTTTCTTTTTTTGGGACCATCAATTTAATGCCGAGTCCAAAAACCACAAGATGTAATTTGTATTTTTGCGGGGATCGAACCTGAGGCCCCTCGATCATTATTCAACACAATTATCACTGAGTCATATTCTTTATGCGTTCTTTTATTCGTAAAATGCCAAACAGTCGCTTCTGATTAAACTTTCCGATTTTATTATTAAAATTAATGCTTAACATTCATTTCCGTATTGTATTGTGTAGCTAATTAACAAACTACATTCTTTAAGAAACAAATCAAAAACCTCAAATAAAGCAAATATAGCAGGTGCGCCATCTTTCACATTTGTCAACCGATTGACCTGAGTAGATTTGTTTATGAGACGTCAATTAAGTACAATTTTAACCATGGATCGCTTGCAGTTGTGTTAATACAACGTGACGTGACTCATTATGTCTGCCCACAAATATAACAAATTCGGCAAGTATTTTTCAGTACTGTGGAGAGAAGGTCGGTCGATAAAATTTACCGCGCGACGGGGATACTGGGCTTGAAGCTAAGAAAAAAATGATTTTCTCAAACACTAATTCGAGCATCACAAATGAAATTTAATAGTAATATAGACAAGCAGCCGTACTAAAAAAAAACACGATATCTAAACTCGTATTTAACCTAAGTCCTAGTTAAAAAAAAATTATACAATATGTTACTAACTTCCGCGTTGTAAGCAATAACATATTAAAGCTGGCATCACCTTACCCAAATTGTACTACTTTTAACTAAATATCTAGAGAATTGTCCGTAAAATTCTGAATTGCTCATTTCAATAAAATTCGTTATTGCAATAGAAGTGATTTGGTTTCTAAAGTGAATATAAGTTCTGGAGGTTATTATGCAATCAAGTAATTGGGCTGAGTAGCTTGTTTGCTCGACTACTAAGCGAGAGGTCTCATGTGCAATCCAAAAAATAAATAAAAATACATCTTAAGTTTTTTTTTTCACTGCGCCACTTCTCGCGAATGGCTGACAAACATCCAAGAGCACAACTGGCATAAAAGAGCTTTTCGGACTCGGCATAAAATTGTAGGAAAAAACTCACACAAAACGAATGGTTGTGAGAAGTTAGGCCCTGGGTCCCACAGAACTGTCGCGCCAAAATATTTATTTATTTATTTATAGGCGAAGTGCAAAAAGAACGACTTTCAGTTCTTCCTTCTACACAAAAAATAAAACTTAAAATGCAGGACTATATTTCTTTCGATCATGCACTCAATTTTTACCAAGCCGATGCATTTAATCATAACGCTAAATACATAAAAAAAAAACAAATCTGATCTTAATGTTCAACATTGATTGGTTAAATGTCTGTCAACTTTAACAACATATAATCCACTCATTCAGTGAGTCTCCACAATTTAAAGTTGGAGCACCGAATTTTACCGAATATGCTGTTATATATGGGCTAGATACCAGCTAAATGCATTTACGTGTTCTAAAAATGGTTAACAGGTTTCTGCTATACAGAACATTATACGAATAACAACAAACAATTAAATAGGGTCTTAAAACGTACGCGACACCGACATGTAGACACCTAAGCAACAAATCAAGTATCACACTGGAATGACCCAAAAAAAAGTAGTGCCTCCTGGATACACCTTAAAGAAAAACGTGCGAAAAATATTTAATATATGCCATATCGTCATTAAGACAGACGATATTTTAGACCAATCCCGTATGCAGCTATTACATTAGTTCGAATCATTTAACAACGCTCAAAATGAGGAAACTGACTGCAAAAACAATATCAACTGCAACACAGTAACGATATGAAAACTCGTACTTCGTTCATTGTATAAATTGAATTATTGTTGCAATCATTTTAAATTTGGTATCTTCGTCGAGGCAAATCGAATGTGCGCCTGCGGAATCGCAAACGTGAAACTGGAAGTCACTATAATGGCAATACTTGCAGAATCCGCTGCGCCACCATGGGGGTCAGTAGCAGTGTATTTATTTTTTGTTTCCACTTGGTTAAGATTAATTTTGATTACAAAAAAAAAAACGGTAGGAGCGTCTATTTTATGCGGGAGAAAGGTATCCGAAGCAACGTCCGACGTTGGTAGATCGTGGCGGAAGTTCACAAATGATTGGGAGGCGGTGTAGATTGCAATTATTGGGTGGGCATTTAACTTTTTCGCTTGGACCATAAAATGAAAGTAATATGTGTATAATTACATGGATTAAGTCTCCGTTAAAAAAAAGTAGATACATAAAACGATGTGATTGAAGATAATTGAATAGTTGGTTCGGTAAATGTTTCGATTTGTGTAGGTATATATAGCGGAAGACATTCCGAACCTGGATTATAACAAATGTGGCGCCTCCTTTTGGTGACAAAAGTTTTTTTTTTACTTGGAAGCGTTATTGCACATGCTTTGCAGCGATTTTTTGTGTGCAATAAACGGTAAATTACATTTCTAATAAATACTGTAGTTGTTAGAAATAAACCGGATGCTTGGTAACTATAAGCCTTGCCGAGGTGATAATCAATTTTTTGAAATTAATGCCCAATAGGATGAACTTTCAACTTAAAAGAAACATGCTACACTTTACATTTTGAAGCAGAAACAATTTCCAAAATCTGCAAAAACTTCGTGTCACATATCTTGATGCAAGATTTATGTCTGTACCACATTTCTTCGAAAACAAGTTATTCCAAGCAAAATCTACCAAATTTAGTTTTCTTTTTCTTGCCTCCAAGACTGGCTTCCATCAGAATCTGTGTCCAAAACTATAGTCAAGTGTCTAGTGCTGGTGTCTTCTGTCGCAAGCCTGAACATCTTGGCTCTTTTGAAGGTCCTAGCTTGCACGGAGATTGCGGGGAATGACATTTACGTTGGGTCTTCCTGGCCCCTCTATCAAGGCCTCCTTGATGTGATGATGGGTTTAAGTGACACCAGTGCCTTCGACGCTTCTGCTGATCGCGGATATACTTTGGAACAGTTACTTTGTTACTGTTCTGCTTATATATAGAATGACTGTCTTGAAAATCACTGCCTTATTTTTTATTTTCAAAAGAACGATTATCTACTTTTTAGGAAAAATGCTCATTTTCTCAGAAGTAAAGGCTGGTACGCTGTTCGAGTGAAGTGAAATTTTCACTCTTCTCCAAAAAGTGCTGTAAAATTGAAAGTGAAATTTTCACGCCGAAATGTCAAAAATTTAATGCGACGGACAATAAAAGCCAAGTGAAATTGCTTAAGTAACGCCCCTACAAATCACTTTTTGAACAACTATTTTTTACTTCAACAGCGTACTGCCTAGTGAAATCTTCAGGTGGAAAATTCGCTGTGAAAAATTTGTACGAGAAATTGGATTTTACGTCAACTGCGTACCGTACACCGAAAAAAGGATGTTTTTGGGACTTTACGCAATATCAAAGTCGAAAAATAAAATTGTGCTTCAATAGTTATCTGCGTCAATGTACCGACTATTGAAAACCGTTTACTCCGATCGATTATCTCTTAAGCCCTGCAAGCCAAATCGGGGCAAAAAATCGTCTACGCCAGCCACCCAGCCTTAATAAGTAAATACGGTTTGCAGCAAATTGGGTACATTTGTATCTACAGCCATGTTTTAAATAATAGTTTTGTCAATAAAGCAAAGGAAAGTCAAATATTCAGCATGTATTTACAACTGCACTTTACACCTTAAGTAGGTATTATCTCTAGTGACTTGGGAGCGACTAGGGAAAATGCATAGTTCATGTTGAGACGTTTTTTGAATGAACATAGCTAGCTATAGGTTTACCTATATCTAGCTAATACCGAAATGTTACAAATTGCTTTACTATCACATAAATGTTTAATGAAAAAACACCTTCCTAATGAACGACCGTAAGAGTATGTCTGGGAATACTTGTGCTTGTAGTGTAAAGGCTGGCTTCTTTATAAAGGGTTTTCCAATAAGAGGTGTTATATTGAATAGCCCGCTATTTCGGTAGCTGTCGCTTTTAAAGCTGTTATTTTTTCACATTTGACAAGTAGAAACTACGCTATTACTAAAAATGGAACGATACACGCTTCAACAACGCATTGAAATTATAAAAATTCACTACAAAAATGGTGAAAATTTTGCAGTCACAGTTCGCAAAATTAAAGCATTTTTGGGTCGTCGTGAAGCACTTTGTAGGACCGCAATACAGAAATTGGTGGACAAATTCGAGCTGTTGGGACAAGTTAGTGATGTGAAGAATAAAACCCGTGCACGTCGCCCAAGAACAACTAAGAATATTGCTGCTGTAGCCCAAAGTGTTGAAGAAAACGCAGGTTTGTCCATTCCTCGTCGTTCTTTGGAATTGAGAGATGATTAATGATTTTTTTATGGCCGGCGTTGGATGATCTGGACAACGTTTACTTTCAACAAGACGGCGCTACATGCCACACAAGCAACGAAACCATTGATCTTTTACGGGAAAAGTTTCCGGACCGTGTTATCTCTCGAAGAGGTGATCACAATTGGCCACCGAGATCTTGTGATTTAACACCTTGCGACTTCTTCCTTTTGGGGCCACGTGAAAGATAAGGTCTACGCCAACAGCCCAGCGTCGATTCAAGACCTCAAAGATGGAATTCGTGAGTCTATCGAGGACATAGGGCAGCCACTTTGCGATTTTGTTATGGAAAATTTCATGAAAAGGATATGGCCCTGTGGCCATTTGGCTGATGTTGTTTTTCATTATAAACGGCATACCTTCCTCTTTATTATGAAATAAATATCCGATCATTTATCTCAAAAAATTAAATTTTTCTTTGAATATCAAAATAACACCTCCTATTGGAAAACCGATATATCTATATAACTTTTTATGTAAGTCATCTTCAGTATCCTTATTCATCGAAAGCGAGCACAGACAACTGCCTTTAAAAACTGTTTTGGAAAAGCAACGCACTATATTATATTTAGACCTCCAGAATATACCTAAAGTAGCCTTGACACGTTTACTAAACAGAAGGCTGCGCAATCCAACCGAGCAAAATGAAAAAAATAAATTAAAGTCCAAAAGAAGCCAAGCGAATAGTAACGTTGACTTTACGAACAAAAAAATTGAGTTTTTTAAGGCGATTAGTATTCTCGTTAATCATCGCTTATAATATTCAAATTAACACTAACAACTATCCTAATGCGCGCTGTACAATGCACTGTATGCAAATGTCACTCTTGACCCTTTGGGCGCGCGAAAATATAAAAACAAATAAAAATTGTAAAAGCGGAAAAATAAGGAAGGGCTTGCATTAAGCCAGCAACTGCTAGGATACGATTCTTGCATCAATATCAAGAGGCACAACACATAACACAAATCGAACGAGAAAAGAGAAGAAAAAATTACATTTCACAGATATTCGGCCCTAGCGAGGTATCCGTCGGACCGGAAAATTCTCCGCAACGCATACTCTGTCGGAGGCTCAAATCCAAATCGAAATCGTAAACAAATTCCGCAACCAATTTCTGTCAGAGGATATCGGAACTTAGCTGTTAAAAATTGAAGAAAAAAATGCACTTCATCGCACTTCAACGTAACTCTCCGATTTGCGTTACAAAATGTCGGAGAAATATTCTGAATAGATGTTCCGAAGAATACCTCGAAGCAAAAAACTTCCGAATCGTATAAAATCGGAGAATGTTCCGTTCCGACGGATACCTCGCTAGGACCGATTAGTAGGTATTGATACTTAGGTTATGAAACTGCTACTCGAACTTGGCAAAACTATGAGGTTACATACTTCCCAGCTTGATGGTAGGTTTAGTCAAAATGTTTCCTCTGGACAATGTTGGTTTCTTTATTGGTTTCTGTATTTCAAAACTCGACATAAGCTCGAATATTTATTTCTATGGTTGCGAAGTGCTGCACAAACAAGTCCAAGAGGCAGCGACTAGATTCAATATTAATACTCCCGCTAATACCATACCGACAATTAATTAATACACTTCTAACTAAGGCGACACTGCACCAATAAAATGTCTGGTATAAGCTCATAAAACAAATGAATACAAATCAGCTCAAATCATTTTCATGAGCGTGTAAGTTTATAACCAACAAAATGCATCATAGACCACGCATAATTGATTGCTCTCACACTATGACACATTGACAAATATCATCACGACCCATTTAGACTAACACCCATCCAGATGCCCGCAGTTAGACAGTGAGCGCATTTATTAATGGCGCCAATTCATAACAATCTGTTAACATCCATCTTAATTAGCCAGTTTAGTCACACAAATAAATCCATAATTATTTCCACCTATTCAAACGAATCAAAGTTACAATTAACGACTTTCTTTTCCACCACAGAAAAAAAAAAACGGCTCTAAACCTAAAATGTTTATTCGATCACTCATTCGAATGACTGTGATGCAATGGCACATTTATAAATAAATGCGTGTTTACAGTTTTGATTTAATTTGTCAATGGAATATTGCAATACGATCCGTCTTTTTGTCTTGAAACAGATCGTTTAGTACGACAATTAATTGGATTTGACGTGATTATTTGTTACTCGTGTAGTTGATGAAATGCCTACTACGTTGATGGAAAATTTGTAGACCTACTGCAATGTTTTTCAAGTCTTTTCCAAAAAAAAATGTGACAAGTTATGCAGCCGCACAGATCAAAAGTGCGTTCCGTAATAATTTATCGCTTCATCTCTTTCGGGATGGAAGACAGTAGGTATTTTGTATCTCCAAAGTCGTGGAATGGAATTCCGATGCCACAATGGCATGACATAACATAACAAAAAGCCACGTAAAAATGCCGTAGTGCTGACATTGAAAATGATACATAACGGTATTAAAAACGATATATCACAGAAAAAATTTGCATTCGCACAGTGTGTTTCCCTTGACCACTTTTCAATTATAATCGAGAGTGTAGTGTCGTTGTACAAATTGCATATGAATGCGAAATTCCACAACGATCAGTGATCTTGCCAGAGGTGCTAGAGGTTAACTTAACGCATAGATACAATTTAAAGACGCCAAATCAAGTGGTCAACATTCACCGGGACAACAACTTTCTCAAAGCCACCTCAATGGACGGAAGAGCGCTATCTTGCCAGTGGCAACGGTGTTGGTGATCTTGCCGCATTTTGCATTGATCGGGAAAATATGAAATTCATATTCAAGTTGTTAATTGCAATTTTATAGCTTGCGCAGAGTGCAGACATGTCTGTCCATCAATGTTAGCGCTTTGTGCAGTTGCAGTGTGCGCGTCGCTGTAAAGTGATTGTGATATGCGCGATCTGCATGATCAGCAACATTTTTTTTCGCATAGTCTTTTTTTGAACGAGCCATTACAGTGTTGAGGAACTAATGGAAAAATCATTGAGAAAATGCACCAGCGATAGGAAAGAGAAAGGGTTTTTCTATTCAACTTATGGTGTGATTGATGGCAGGATTTTCTATAACATGTAAAAGAGAGCAAATCGACATCCTTGAAGGAGAAAGTATATGATCAATCGATCGACAATGCAAGAAATGCAACGATTTAACAACGAGTGGCAATTGTATTGAAATGTTTGTTTATTTAAAAAAGATCAACGCTTGGCATGCAAATGGACCAGAAATAGTTAAATTGAATGCAAGCGAGTGACAGCCTATGGTAAGTGTTGTGAACGAGCTTAAATAAAACTGTTTATTGTAAATAACTTGATTCCACTGACAGACAGTAGAGAAAATGTCGCTATGTATCGTCGCTTTCGTCGGAGATATTAGATTCAATTACCTTAAAAAGTTTGGAAGCAGTAAAATGGTCAGTGAAGACAACAGTTAATCTACTGAGTCGCAAAACGATTTCATACAATCAAGTATATTTATTTGGTTTGTGTGATTCTATTCGGATTAGGAAACTCACACTTAACAATGAAACTACTAACCACAGAGGCTGTCAGAGCGTATATATTCAGATTCTCCGAAATCAATATCTGTTGTTTTGTTTGTCCTATATGTTTTTTGGTTAAATTTTTGCGAAGTTTTTTGTTTTTTTGTTTTCGAAAATCTCGAAAGACACAAACGAGGTTAATAGTGTGTAACTCTAACCAACTTTGGCTTTCATTTTTGTGAACTACTTATTCATGAGGACAGATTTCACGTCCCCTAAATGGATTTTTTTTTAAATTTTGTACAATGCAAGTCCTATCGCTCCTCAAAGCTCTATAACGTCAATCGGAAGTGCTCCAAATAAATGATAAATATTTTTAAAAGTGGGCGTGTACCACGCTCCTTGAATGAAAACTCTGAAGTTTTAGATTTTGTGTGTGCACCACTGGACCCTAAAATTTCACGATTCTAGAATGCCAGGAAGTGCTTAATAATTTTGATTTTATGGTTTTTGATTAATGCTACAGAGTTGAAATTTAAGCTTAGTAAATGCTCCGAGTTTAAATATTTTGACTCAATTGGTTCCGAAGTTAGAGGAGCATCGAAAACAGATTTGGTTCCTGTTAAAAGGGCGTAGTGCTTCTTTTTTTTAGAGATATTAGCTGGACACAACAGTCTCTTTTGACTGGGATAAAGAAGAAAGGAGATACATATTGGTTTTTTAATACCTTAAAAAAATAGCTTGCTCTCAAAATTTTTAATGCCAAACTCTGCCTGATGCCTTAAAAATATCTAGAGCAACTACCTTCCTTTCAAAATGGACTGATAAGTCCTCTGTTCGGAGAGATAACTCATCAAAATACAAGTACGACCTTTTGCCACACAAATCGTATTGAAGATATCCTGATAGGGGAAATCATCTGAATTATGTGGACATAAAGTATACCTAGTATCCCTAGCAATGTGATGATTTTAAACATAACAAAATTTGTAATATTTTACTTTAATTTTGCCCTCAACTTAATATTAAGTTAATTAAAAAATTGCATTTTAGTTATTTTTTTCTTTATACATTATACACACAAAAAAATTGGTACTTAAAAAAGAAAAAAAAGATTACAAAGCTTGTAAAACTTTTATATAGGAGGTACCTACGTCTTGTATTGTGGCCAATAAAATCGATTCGCTTACCTGCAAAACAAAATATAGAACAATATTAAATTATTTTTATATTCAATAATAGCAATACAGAAAATAAAAATATTTTTTTTCTTTAATTCTTAAACACGCACAACGAATTATAAGAATTAAGAGCATTTTATCATACGTTTCAGGTTATATTTCAGTTTCTTAGATTCCTTAATCCTTACTTTCTTGATAATTTTTTTAATACCAGCATTATTATTTTTAAATTTAATCAAGAACCAATTGTACTTGTACACAATTGGGAGCTACCTTCCAATTCGCACAACAATATATGATTAATATAGCCGGTATGTTCAGCTGGGCGTTATGTAAATTATAAGGTACAGGTTACAGATATTTGATTCATTTTGTATTTGTTCCTTAAGAGGCTGAATCTGAATGGCTTACATATTTGGTCTGAGGGATCGCTTCAAAATGGGAAACACTTTTATTGCTAGTTTATGTGCCTTTTTGTCACCTTTAAATCCCTCATGTTCAATATACCTTCCTATGTTAATAGAGAACCATTTTTAGGGAGTTAAAGCAGGGGAAAACTGATTGTGAATGTCTTTAAAATCAGACTTTTTAATATGGTTGGTGCATGTCTTGAATCTAAGTCTTAAAACAAAATACGTTTTTTCCCCATTAGTATTAATATATTGAAGTTGGAATCGTGAAAACCTACTTCCGCATACCCGAGTCTATTTAATGTCAATCATGTCTCTTTATTGGGAATCTCCGTTGAGATCATTTTATTTTAGCATAGTTTACAGTAGTTCAGACATTTTTTTTTTTTTTTAATTATCGTGCATAAGCAGTAGAATAAGGGGGGAAGACCGCAAGGGACGAACTCTTCGCACAGTTATTATAAACCTGGTAAGCATTGGTACAACATTCATACATTCTCTGCGAACCCCACAAAAATTATGCACAATATCTTTGTGCCTGCTACAATGCTAAGACTTCTCGGAAAAACACCGAACCAATACGGATCGCCTACCGCCAGGCAACAGACTGATGAAACACATGTGAATGATGGCATGTACTATCATCAAAAGTTTCGTGCACTTTTGAAGTATTTATCATGAAATGAGGAGAATGGAACTTATATCATTCGAAAGGTACTGTGCCATAGATGTGCAGAAACAAAAAATCGTAGGTATATTCGCCTTTAAGACTGGTAAAGAGAATTTCCCATACAAAATGCTTAGCAGTTAATCGAAAGCATTTTGTTGCCGCCGTCATGCCGCCGTCATGTTTCCAAAGTAACGAATTTAATCATCTTAGATTATAACCTGTTGGAGAGTCTCATTAGCCCATTAAAGTATGCAATTTATTTACCCCTAAAAAGTAAGCAATCATAAAATCTTATTTCTGGGGCATTGCAGAGTTATCTGCGAGGTGTTACTATGGAAACGAATATTCATGTTTTGCTCTTTTCCATTCTTTTTTTCATAGCGGAAAGGTATACGAATTAAGATTTAGCATATAAATAAATTAAAATAAATAAATTATGTAAAAAACAAGTTGGCTTTCGTTACTTTATCTACAGACAAAATTGGTCAAATTTCGACCACGGGCGGTACTAGTCCATATAAATAGAAAATCAAAAATAAAATTACATTAAATACCTATTAGTAATAAATCAGTGTGCACAATTTCGCCTTGTTTTATAAAAAAGAGAACTACTTAGTCACAGCTTTCATAGTCAATGTGATGGTAATGGAATATATTTATTTTTGTTGGAGTATAAACTTCTATGCTATATGCAATAAAAAATGCAAAAATTAAATTTTCTCTGAAATTTCGGCCGAGACATATAGTCCGTGCTCCGTGGACCAAGTCCGATTTTTGTACAACATCTTATGCACATTTCGGAAATAGGTACCTGCCTAACTACTAAATCACTCACATACCCCGTCAAACGATGTGGTCACTAAATATTACAGATTTCAACAGGCGACCTTATTAAGCCTTACAATAATTGCGGAATGCCTTGAGCTTGACCTATAACCCCATAACCAATGTATTCAATATAGGTTACTCGTACTGGGACAGTCTAGTTTCAAACGATCCAACAACTGCTACCATATACTCACTGAATGGTTCAATACCTCTCTAGGTCATGTGTCATGTTAGCATTCCAATCCGCTTCGCCGAACACAATCCACCGCTCTCTCTGTATTTGTAATGTGCATTCATTGCCGTTGAAATAATGTTTGTGTTAAGAAAATGTTTCCACTTTTCCCCTGCATTTTTGCGCAGTAATTACCCACTTATTTAACCGTCTACCTAATTATCCCTGAGCATCATAATTTAATTTATCCGAGGTAATGCATCCCAAAGAAAGGCACTCTATGCGCCGAGCAATTACACTCCAGATGACCAAAGTGAAAGGTTTCACAGTCATAAAGTTTGTCACACCGGCCGTCAAAAAGAAATTCAACCATCGACCGACGCGCGGTGCCCATATCCAACCAAGCGGTTTAGGATAGTAATCGGATTATTAGTAATCCAAGACTAAAGTGTTAATAATAAAATTGACTTTGGGGTTTTGTGTTATCATCGCGGGCTTGCGCTTACACACCCACAGTATGCCATTCGATGAAGCAGTCAGCGACAGCAGCGCATCCATTTGAAAAGTGAAATTTTCATTAGCGATACTTTTATGGATTCACTTTTATTTTTCTCTAGATGAAATAAATAGATTTGATGTGCTTGCAAAAAAACGAAGTAAGTTTTAATTGCTTTTGGAATTTTATAGTTGACCACCATACTAGCAGAGTCCACGATAACGCACTCAACAACAAAATCCCAGACAATACCCACCCATCGTTTGAGTCATGTGCCGCATTCGAAATTTGAAGAAAGTGTTGAAGAAGCGTTTTAAGACTTACAGGAGGATAATGGTAATGGGCAACAAAGGCATAACGAGGAACAATTATTTTGATTGGTGTGTAGTAGTTTGTATAGAAAATTCAAACATAAATTGCTTACGTTTAAAAATGTGCATAACTGTTGCGTGATTTGTTTCAAAGCGTTTAAATTGGATAATAGACAACAGCAAGTTGTAAAAAAAAAATTGGTGTTCAAAAAGAATCATAAGGCTTTGGACATGCGTTGGTCTGCCGAGCGACCAATTTTCGTGTGATTTAAGTGGTCATAGAAATTGTATAGAATTGCATTATAATTTTTTCGCCTTTTCACTACCGTTGGCTTTCTTGATCAGACAGATATAAAGAAAAAACGTTTCAATTTGGAAAAAAGGTGACGCAACAGGTCCATATATGACTTCACATATTTGCGGTAGTTTTACTTGAGGACAAAACTAAGCAAATAATTCTGTTTCGTGGTTACCATTACGTTGTTTGAGATATTTTATATTCACAAAAGTACTAAGACTATAATTCTTTATACCTTGAGCGATAAACCAGCGTACTAAATGTTTTGTTCCTGTTTCTTAAACTTCAAATGCACGGATCTTTAACCAAAGTTACATTACTTTTAAAAGCGAAAGAAAACTGATTATCCATATTATTATTCACTCCGGGTGTAACTCAGGTTTAAGTTAATTTTACACCTGACCATTATTCCGCATTTTTTTAAATTCGACAATTCAAACCTATGCCCATATTATTCACCGAAAAACGTGCACTAAACCCGATGGATTAAAGATGGATTCAAATGGTGGTTTAAAACACTTTGAGCAGTTTTTAATCCGTTTTAAATCTAGTAGTGTCAAATTTCAAAAAAAATAATGACATTTGTTTTTTGTTGTTTATTAATTTTTGTGGACATTTTTTTGATTTCTCATGTGCCAATAGTGTTAATTTTTAAAAAAATAAATTGAGAACAATTTTAAAATGAAAGGTGTCGGTAATGTAAACGAAGAGGACTTCATCAGCAAGGATCGCGAAAATGAGCCGAAAGAAAGGCTACCAAAAAGAGGAAAGCGGTTTTCGCAGATGGAAACAGACCTTCTTTTGTTGTCCATGGTCATGTCTTCCAATGTAAATAGCATGGAGACAAGTCGAATGACAAATAAAGGACGCTCGATGTGAGTTTATAACTATAACATTCAATTCATTTATTCGCTGTACATTATTTTCGTCTCTTATGTAGTTTAAATGGCAAACAATAGGAAAAGAGCTCCAAGATCGGACGAGCAACATCCGCAAAGACCTCTACAAATTGTCGAGGTTCCAGAAAGAATCAACCCAAGCCACTGGCGGCGGCCACCTTCCACCACGCAAACCGCCTTCGGTTTCGTTTGATTTTTCGGAAGTGGTAAAAAAATAGGCAGTTTCTCTGCAAGTAAAGCTTGCACTACTCGCACCAGTTGACAGCATTAACAGTGGGTGCATTGTCAACAACATCCCCATCGCATAATAAAGTGGCCATGCATTCGACATCGACATCATCGGTTATGTTGTTACCTAGATCATCGCAAATGTTGGCTTCCCGAAGCCAGCGGCGGCGTCGCAAACGCAACACTGAAGGAAGTTCGAATTCCGATAATGTGGCTTATGCCGATACAGACGACATGAACGAAAACCATGAAAGTCTCCGTACACTGTTGCCCGTCGATGATGAAGCCGAAGAAGAAAGACAATTGAATGAGATTTTTAGTTTTCATTTTTAAATAAATTAATAAATCAATGCACAAATTGTGCAGCATGCAGCACACTGTAATCACTTTCTGCACCAAATAAAGTCGATACAGTTGTATTTCCGTTACCAAAATTGGGAAGCTGGGTTTAACGACTGAATATTATGGACTTGGGTTACATTTTTGGGTTAAACCTACTTAAATTCGGATGTAACCTTTAACCCGGATTAAAGGGAGTGAATAATATGGCCGTAAGTGTCTATCTCGCAATCAATTCAAGTTAAAATAATAACAAATATTAGTACTGAAACAAAGTACAACCCAAGTTAGTTATTTAAATTTTACCACGGACGTAAAATTTAAATATTGTGTTTCGCGGGCCTTAGTTTGTTGTCCCGATTACTTTTTAACAACCTAAACAATTTCATAAATATGCAAGCATTGTGTTAAATTTTACATAAAAAAAACCCGATCAGATGCAATATCGAGATAGAACGAAAAAAATACAGCCATAGACAAAAGTCAATTTTTAACGAATTGCAGTGAGCATTGAATGCATTCAAAACTTTAAAACAAAGGAATGCGTTCCGCTTTTAATTGGGCGTGTATGCAAATGCTTTTATATTTGTAATCCAAGAAATTATCAAATACTAAATGCAACCTGTTGAAGTCATGGCAATACTGTTGATTGTCATATAATTTGACACCTGTCATAAAATCGCCACTCTCCATCTTATTAAAGAAACTGAATTTTCTGCACATTGTAATAAATAAGATTGACTTTATTTCTTTGTTTTGTACAACCACAACACAGTCCATAAGTAAGCCGTTTTGAAACTGTGAGCCGCAGATAATGCTCGAGTTGAAATGGAATGGAAATTGTGCTTCAATGTGTCCTCTTTCAACCTTTAAAAATCTTCACCGACAGGAAGTTGAGGTAACATACTGACGATGGCGTTAAGTACTACAACATCACCGCGGGAGTACCACAAATGTCGGTTCTTGGACCCCTCCTGTGGAACATAATGTACGACGAAGTTCTCCGATTAAAGCTGCCACAAGGAGTTAAAGTTATAGGTTTTGCTGACGATATCGCTGTGGTTACTGGGTTACTGTGGCCAAACATATCCACGAGATAGAGTCCGCTATGGATAAAGCAGTAGCCAGAATCAAGAATTGGCTAGAGTCTGCAGGACTGGAACTAGCTGACCACAAGACCGAGGTTGTCTTGATAACCAGCCGAAAGACTGTGGAATATGCATTTTTCTGTGTTGGAAACCAAATAATTAGATCAAAGGAGTCATTAATGTACCTATAGGAGTAATGCTCGACAACAGGTTAAGCTTTAAAACGCACATCCAGTACGCCAGCAAAAGGGCGTCACAGAGGGTGATCAGCTCAATACTGATATACGCTGCATCTGTCTGGGCAGGAGCTCTTACAACGAAGGAAACAAGAAGGAAGCTCTCGTCAGCATACAGGCTCTGCGCAATAAGAACAATAAGCGGATTCCGAACAATTTCGGACGAAGCAGCCTGCGTTATTGCGGGAATGATTCCCATCGACATTCTCGCCAACGAAATTCAAAGGATCTACCTTAGGCTAACAGGCAGGAGTTCATTATAAGGAGAAGGATAAAAGAAGAAGAAAGGGCAACATCTATAGCACTGTGGCAAGTCCGGTGGGATAACACGGCAAAAGGCAGATGGACCCACAAACTGATCCCAAACATCGAGTTCTGGCCAAGAAGAACAAGCGGGGATTGCAACTACCACCTTACGCAGTTCCTGTCCGGGCACGGCGGCTATCGAAGTTATCTTCACAGATTCGGCCACGATTGCTCGCCTATGCGGAATGCCCAGATGAAGAAGAAGATACGAAGCACGCAATGTTCCACTGCAGACGATTTTCATGAGGAAGAGCGAACTTACCCATTCCATAGCTTCTCATAGAGCGTATGTTGAGCTCAGAAGGCGACTGGTTGAAAATATGTTCAAACATAACGAGCGTACAAAACGAGCTTAGAAGAGCCGAAAGACTAAGAAGGGTCGAAGTGGCAAACGTAGATGATTAAGCATGAGTTGCTAAGAGTACAGGAGTGTGGTTTAGCACGTAAGGCGCGAGGCACTGGAGAAACATATCCCGCGAATCGTGCATGCTAGATAAGTATCTTTCGATACTTTGGACGCAAAAAAAAAAAAACTTTAAAAAAGGAAGTGGCAGATTGTTATGTTTATCTTTAAAGATATGCGAATTGGTTCAATCAGTCATGCTCATGACTAACTTATCCTTATACAATGTGCGATGTAGCCCAGTTTTAATTCAACTATTTGTGCCGGTGTTAATCAAAGGGGAGTAACTAAACACAAAATTCACTTTACAAAAACTTAATGCACTAATAGCACTCCACGATAAATTTAGAGAGTAAATAAATAAATAGATGGCGCAACAGATCTGTGGGACCCTAGGCCTAGCTTCTCACAACCATTCGTTTTGTGCGAGTTTTTTCTTTTTTGGATAGGATCTACAATTTTATGAATACTCGAAAGCGATTTTCTTATAAAAGAATTATGTATTATGTATTTTAATGATCAAATGTTATTATCATGAAGAGAATTGAAGTTTTTAAGTGACGATGAGTCCGGTAATATTGCTTATAACAAAATTTTAATTTGAATCAGTAATTTTAGGCCTGTCTGAAATATGGGTGTATATATTCTGGATTTCTGGAGCTTCTCTATATCGGCATGATCTTCAAGTTCGATTTAAATCCCATATGTTAAAAATTACAAGAGAAAACTAAATAGTTTTACGGACAGAATTGTGTGTTCAATAACCTCAAATGGAGTTTTTGGGAAGAGTTAATCTGATTGGACAGCAGTACTGCACTTCCTTATCTCCCTTCGGGAGGATGTCACGAGACTAAGAGACCTAAGAAATTCTCTTGCGCCATAAATCGGTTATAATTGCATTCGCAAATTATTTTACAATTTCCAGTGTAACAATCATCGTTAGATCATAAATATGTGCACTGTGATCTTCAAGTCATCATCTCAGTACATTTGTTCTTGAATGCCCTAGTAAAAAGAAACAAAGTGAGAACACGACACCACAAGGAAATAAACAGCTTGGTATAAAAAGATCTACGGCATTAGTTTCAACTCCCATTGATATAATCTTCTAATTGCGCATGCTATTCTTCAGCCAGACAAGCCTCCTTTGCAGAGATGCTCATACAACTCCATAGGTCCATTAATAAAGGCAAGACAAATCTGAGGCACTTGAAACCTCCGTTGTACCAAGTATATATAGGTATACGTAACGAAGTCATACTCGCGATTCAGTTCATTATGTCAACGAGGGTTCAGGTAAGCGCGTTGCGATCGTGTGCGTGCATTGCATTCCTTTTGAACATGTTTCCGTGGGGTAAGCTCATGACATAGAATGAGACTATGCGTTGGTCTTCAAGTCCACAGCAACCATTTAGCATTTAAACGCCCTGATGTCAGAGATTAGACGCCAGTTTTGCTCAGTTTGATTGATGGACTTACCGAGGAATTAAAAACTTCTACCTACTGACAGTGAAATACGATTTTTTCATGAAACTTGTTTTCGGAATTTGCGTGGTGGTATAGTGAAGGATACAAGAATAATATTGATAATAAATTGGAACGAGCACTAATAACGGAATAATAATTTCCAGATTAGGTCAAAATTTAAACCGACGGCTGTTATGGGTGTTATATTTGTTTATCAAAGTTGCGTTTGTTGGTCGATGTTGTGAAATATCTATAGTCTAAGAGCTAGCGACAAAAATGGTTACGTTATTTTGTTAAGAAAATAGTTGGTATTATTTTATAGTTTGAATATAAATAAACATTAAATGAATTGTCTTCCACTTATCCGTTGGTGGGGAGGCTGTCGGTAGGGGGCCAAAGGGTTAAGAAACCAAAACGTGATTTCATTAAAGCTGATTTTTGGATTGATGACGCTGAACAATATTTTATATAACATATCAAAAAGGTTACGAAGTGTTACAAAGATAGTGGCAGACTGCGATGAAGGTCGAGAAAATAAGAGTTTAATTACGTCAATTCATTAAAGTTGTAAAAAATGCTAAAATTTTTAAAATGCCATTATAATCCCGTAATCAAAAAGAAAGACATATATTTCAGGCCGAACACCCTGCCAGACGAAATTTTAAAGTTCTTTTTTATGGTAAAAAAAATAAAAAAAAGTGAGAAAATAGTAAAGGGTTTTCCAATAAGAGGTGTTATTTTGAATAGCCCGCTCTTTCGGTAGCTGTCACTTTTGAAGCTGTTATTTTTTGACATTTGACACGTAGAAACTACGCCATTACTAAAAATGGAACGATACACGCTTCAACAATGCATTGAAATTATAAAAATTCACTACAAAAAAGGTGAATATTTTGCAGTCACAGTTCGCAAAACTAATGCATTTTTGGGTCGTCGTGAAGCACCTTGTCGGACCGCAATACAGAAATTTGTGGAAAAATTCGAGCTCTTGGGACAAGTTAGTGATGTGAAGAATAAAACCCGTGCACGTCGCTCAAGAACAACTGAGAATATTGCTGCTGTAGCCCAAAGTGTTGAAGAAAACCCAGGGCTCTAATCGCGTAAGACGACGATCGTCTGACGATGTCGTTTCGACGATTGTATTTCTTCGTGTAACACTAAAATAGTTGGATCGTCTGGACGACGTCGTTTTGGACGATTGAACTATGCTTCGTATAACTCGTGCAACTGTCAAATTCGACGACTGAACGATTGCGATTGAACGATTGCTATTTTGCAATCGTTTGATCGTTTTTGGTGCATTTTCTCAGTTTGATTCGGGCCGAGAGAAATATTAACAAATATTTAAGGGAAACATACACTTATGTTCTCTTTAAAGGGGACTCAATTTTGTCGGAATGGTAAAAAACGCATTTTTTGCAACAAAAAAAAATGGGGTACAACTTTTTTAGAATTTCAAATGAATTTTGTATTATAATGGCATGCAGTAATGCAATCAGAAACGAAATGTAGTTATAAAATTGCATTCATTGAATCCTTTTTTACAACTTCAATATTAAGAATACAAATTCTCATGTGATGTTTCATGATGTTTGATTTCCGTAAACATCCTTCCACACTTAGGTATGCATATTTTCCACGAATGGGTGTCATGGACAGCGCCATCTTGTCTATGGTTTTTCACTTCCACCCAATTCTTCAACCCAATTCTACAACGGAAAAAATGTCCATACATTTTCTGCTGTCAGAGTGTGTTTACAGTAGTCTTCAAACTGTTCAAAATGGGAACGATGAACGATTCGATTGAACGATGCTACGAAGATGTTACGCGAAGCAAACTTACAACGACGTCGTTCAGTTTGATCGTTTTGACGATGATCGTTTCATGAATTACGCGATGAGAGCCCAGGTTTGTCCATTCCTCTTCGTTCTTTGGAATTGGGCAAAATTAATGAATTTTAATGGCCGAATTAATAGCATGATCTGGGCTCTAATCGCGTAAGACGACGATCGTCTGACGACGTCGTTTCGACGATTGTATTTCTTCGTGTAACACTAAAATAGTTGGATCGTCTGGACGACGTCGTTTTGGACGATTGAACTATGCTTCGTATAACTCGTGCAACTGTCAAATTCGACGACTGAACGATTGCGATTGAACGATTGCTATTTTGCAATCGTTTGATCGTTTTTGGTGCATTTTCTCAGTTTGATTCGGGCCGAGAGAAATATTAACAAATATTTAAGGGAAACATACGTACTTATGTTCTCTTTGGAGGGGACTCAATTTTGTCGGAATGGTAAAAAACGCATTTTTTGCAACAAAAAAAAAATGGGGTACAACTTTTTTAGAATTTCAAATGAATTTTGTTTTATAATGGCATGCAGAAATGCAATCAGAAACGAAATGTAGTTATAAAATTGCATTCATTGAATCCTTTTTTACAACTTCAATATTAAGAATACAAATTCTCATGTGATGTTTCATGATGTTTGATTTCCGTAAACATCCTTCCACACTTAGGTATGTATATTTTCCACGAATGGGTGTCATGGACAGCGCCATCTTGTCTATGGTTTTTCACTTCCACCCAATTCTTCAACCCAATTCTACAACGGAAAAAAATGTCCATACATTTTCTGCTGTCAGAGTGTGTTTACAGTAGTCTTCAAACTGTTCAAAATGGGAACGATGAACGATTCGATTGAACGATGCTACGAAGATGTTACGCGAAGCAAACTTACAACGACGTCGTTCAGTTTGATCGTTTTGACGATGATCGTTTCATGAATTACGCGATGAGAGCCCTGGACAACGTTTAGTTTCAACAAGACGTCGCTACGTGCCACACAAGCAACGAAACCATTGATCTTTTACGGGAAAAGTTTCCGGACTGTGTTATCTCTCGAAGAGGTGATCACAATTGGCCACCGAGATCTTGTGATTTAACACCTTGCGACTTCTTCCTTTGGGGCCACGTGAAAGATAAGGTCTACGCCAACAGCCCAGCGTCGATTCAAGACCTCAAAGATGGAATTTGTGCGTGTATCGAGGACATAGGGCAGCCAGTTTGCGATTTTGTTATGGAAAATTTCATGAAAAGGATATGGTCCGGTAAGCGTGGTCGTGGTGGCCATTTGGCTAATGTTGTTTTTCATTATAAACGGCATACCTTCCTCTTTATTATGAAATAAATATCTGATCATTTATCTCAAAAAAATGGCATTTTTCTTTGAATATGAAAATAACACCTCCTATTGGAAAACCCTTTACTTTTCGAAAAAAATCATTGACACAATCATATATGATGTGGATATACGGTCTTTCTGCCATGTATGTTCAGCTTCAAGCTTCTATGTCTACTGATTTGATCTTTGTCAAATAATGGCAATGTGAGGTGCAGGTTATTTTTACGAGAAAAAAACAATTTCTCTTAAGGGGAATTGACTGTCATAACTTAATTGTTTAAACTATCACTTGAAGTAATCTGATGATCAAAAACTATCAGTTGTTTATTTTGAAACGGTTGTAATTCCAAGTGAAGTGTTTAGGAAGTTATTGTTCCCTCAAAAGAACTCATCGAACTTTGTTTGGAATCAGTACATACAACATACGTAATGTTCATATCGAAATTAAGATTCCAAACATTTTGATAAAAGCCAATATGAAATAATGTATTCCGATACCTACCTATATGTGATGAAACAAACAATGAATCTCCCCCTTTTCTTCTTTTTAAGTCCACAAACCGAGCTTAACCGAAGTGGCAAAAACACTCCAAATATTATTTAACTATTAAGGTCACCTTGAAAAGTACGGAAATTGAACTCGCAAGCACCCATTATGTTACCAAAACAAAAATATGTTCTTTCCACAGACCTTACTCAAGTCTATACGCTGACCTTGTCGATTGAACAAGAATCAGGCCCACTGTCAGTTTCATCGCAGGTATAATATTAAAATTTGAGGAAACCTTCACTTCCGGCTTCCAAAGCTTCCAAATACTACTTGGTATTACATTTCTCTTTTATGATAGAATTTCTGTAACTTTTCTCTTAATCGCATACCAATCACTTGCGCCAGAGTGTGCCTTGAATTGATAAACAGTGCAATATAATTATTGTGACTTCTGCCAATCAAGAGGGTATTAAGACATTAACGCTCTTTTCTAATGACCGCTTAGATTCATTTCACTTTTAAGAACTGTGTTCATGTAGGGGGAAACTAGGTGGACAGACAATAAGTCTGCCATAGACGGAGAGTACCTTAAGAATTTTAAATTTGTTAGAAAGTGGTGACCACCGGACGTGATTCGGATTGACAAATCGATCGGCTGTTTATAAATTTCCTTTTCTTCATTTAGTCGGGGAGAAAACTTAATGTAGGGCATGGTGTGAGTTGACGAATTGAATACTAATGCCAGGCCAACCGACACTTCTTGGCGAAAAGAAAAAGTAGGTGAAGGAACATTTGCAAATCGACCCTGCTCAAGATGTCAATCGATTTGAAAAATTATTATATTTTTTCCTTCCTATTTTCATGACACAGAACTATCTGGCATCTAAATCTTCACACTTCGCCCAGCACGAGCAGAAGAATCGTAATCAAGTCGGAGTGATTACTTAAGTGGCTGCGCATCCATTCAAGAAGTGCGCGTCCACCGCTACGGTTGTTACACTGTTGAAACAGCTCATAGCTAACCCAACTATGTATCTCCTAAGAACTGGTTCTTGTTCTAAAAGACTTGTTTTAAGCCACAGTCCACAGATACGGCTGTGACTTGAACGTAATACCGTACAAATCGTTGCATCGTTTGTTGTTCTTTGCCGGTCTTGCTGGTGCTTCTCAGTAGGTAGACACGCTGGAACAAGTCAACAGTTATGTGCTAATATGCTATGTTGTTGCCTGTTGGTGTAATTTATCGCTGAGGAACATGAAAGGCAGTTTACGACAAAAGACAGATGCGTTTAATAAAACCGACGATAATATTCTCAAAACAATCATTTTAATCGATTAGACACATTAACTGCCAACGAGGTCACCGGAATCTTGTTGAGGTAGGCAGGCATACATTAGACTTGAGAGGAATTTATATTGTTGTATGCTTTGGCATTTGATTACCTCTATACACTTTTTTCTTCTTTTTTTGTATTCTGAGACAGTTCAATTGTGGTCTGCGCTTTGTGTGCTCGATTCGGCATAAATTGAAGATGATGCATTTTGTGGATATCGCAAATGTCAACAGAGTGGAAAATTCGCTTGTTACGGTCTAGTTGATTGGATTGGATTTGTCTTTGTTTCGGAATGAATTATAGCTTTACGATAGAAATGTTAATTTATCGCGGCAAGTAATTTATAAAAGTCATGTTAGATGTGGTTGACATCATGCGCAGATGTAAAGACGAATTTAAACCGGATGGAGAAGAATTGAATATGACAGGTGCTAAATGTATGAACTTTTGTCGATGATGATGGTTGGTGTGCTAGTGCATTCGATACTAAACATGGGAAGAACAATAAGGGAATGAAAACCCAATTCCACTGAGCAATTTCTCATTTCCTACTGCTTTTTATGAATTTTTAAAGACTATATTGAACTATGTACCAATTAATGGACGCACGTTATCGAAAAATTTTAATTTTGCGTCATTTAATAGTGCAGTGATGCCAAGGGAAAAAGTTCGTGGTTAGTAAAAAAAGCATTTTAATTGTTGAGCAATATTTTAAAAATAACGAAGGTTTGTCACCTACAGTCCCCAATTTTCGTACAAAATATGGCCGTCATACTGATTTAAACATATTAACTTATAATTATTATAATAATTCTAGAATAATAGAAAAACTAAGGGAGACTGGATCACGAATAATTGTTGAGAAACAAATGCATCTACAACGCGTGACTGTATGGTGCAGATTTTGGACTGGAGGCATTATCTTTTTCGAAAATGCGGCTGGTCTGGCAGTAACTATTAATGGTGTTCGTTATCGTGACACGATAACCCAGTTTTTAGTGCCTACATTACAAGATATGGATGTGACCAACATGTGGTTTCAACAAGACGGTATGCCACATGCCATACAGCCAGAGAAACAATCCAATTACTTGCTTATCGTTCAATCGGCAGACTATTTATTTATTTATTTTTATTCCAATGGAAATCGAAATAATATACCTACAATATTCGCTGGTTCTGAATTTTAAATGAGGCAACGTGCGAAGAACGGGAATCTTCTTGAGTGATTGTATACCTTTCGGCCAAATGCACTTTAGCTAATCAATAAAGAGCCTTTTACCAAGGTATACATATGAACGTATTTATGTAATAGCTGGTGCCTGTAATGCTCAAACTAGAAGCAGGACTGTAAATTTGTTAGTTTTATTTAAAAAACAAGTGTGCGACTTTTCGAATCTCTCAATGATAATTTAAGCTTTGTAAGTGTTTTTCAACAAATTATAGAACAAAAATGACTTCATCATTTGAAAAAGTTTACAACAACTTATTCACATCTATCACAGAATCCGTCGTATTCGGAATTTTGCTAAAAACCCCGAAAGAACTATCACAGAATCCGTGGTAGGGGAAATGTTTGCTACGAATTTCAAAACAACAAACATTTTGAAGTTAGAATTTCAAAATTCGTAGCAAACATTTCCCCTACGACGGATTCTATGATATTACTTTCGGGGTTCGTAGCAAACATTTCCCCTACGACGGATTCTATGATATTACTTTCGGGGTTCGTAGCAAAATACGACGGATTCTGTGATAGACGTGATTAATTAACGTTCCCCAAAATTAGACCTTGACAAATAAATTTTGTACATCAGCAAAATTATATTTTACAGGTTTAGATTAGTTATATTTGAAATTATTTAAGATCTACAATAAGTTAGGTTAGGTTTGGTTGAGTAGGATGTGAGTTAGTCACAAGTACTAGGCACCATAACGGGCCCATCGCCATCCCTATAGGAACCATCACGGTCAAAAACCTACACCAATTCGCCCAAGCACTTAATTACCCTGCAGAGCCTAAAGATGTTTTCGATTGTGTTTGCGGAACCAACTTCCTGCAAATTTTCGAGGGAGTACCTTCCAAGGTATTTCTATTCTGCGACATGTAAGTCCTCACAATACCTATGCATCAGAATTTATTAAGCCTAATCTCCTGGCATGGCCCAGGTCCACCCCGGACTGTAGCGCCATCTTAAGTAATCTCCTCAAAAGGCAACGCCCTGATAGTATTCCTATTGTCAGTCGTAACTTTGATCTACTTAGATTTAACAGTTCTAGAGATTTTTTCTATTTAACTTTCGCCACAGGGCCTTTGAGACCCTGTGCCCTTCTATAAGTGACCATCTTAGATCCATCCTGTTCCTGGTATTTTCAAGAATCATTTCATTTGGCCACGGCCAATGGTGGTCTTATGCCCTCACAGTGTCCAGGCACCCAACACAATCTGACATGGTTCTGCAGGCATTATGCGGCAGCTCCTAACTAATTTAGATTTGACGACGTAAGACTCTAGCGCCTTTAGCGCAGCCTGACCCGCCAGAGTATCTGCTTGGAACACACTGCATGTGTCCGAAAGTTTCTTTGACACGTGTAGGTCTATATCTCCAGAGTATATACCTGACCCTGTACCGTCTTTGGTTTTGGAACCATCCGTATAGATTAAAATTTCATTTTCACTTGAGTTTCAATTCCTTTGCCAATCCTCTCTGTCAGGGTATACCACATCGTATGGTATATCAAAGGCAAGTACACCCAGACTTTCATCCGCTTTATCCGGGATGCGAGAGAAGGAATTCCTGATTATGGAGCTGTTCCGTTTTGAAAAATCCTACATTAGTTAGCCGTAGCGCACTGGTACCTGCTTGTAGCTTAAATTGTAGATCCAGTAGTAGAAGATACATGAATGCTTCGAGTGCACCTGTGGGCGTGGTGCGTAGAGCACCAGTGATGACAGAGCAGGCTGTTTTTTGTAACCTGGTCAACAAATCCCTTGGCCTTCCACCAAACAAGAGCCCCAAAAGTAAGTATGGTACCATGATATGTAGCCAGTGGATCATTGCTGGTCGCAATCTCCACATTTTTCCCGCTTTCCTCTTGCAAATGAAGAGACCATTATGAGCCTTGCGAACTCTTTCCTGAACTTTCAGTTTCCAATTCAATTTTCTGTCCAGAACTGCGTACCAAGATATTTTGCGCTGTCCGAGAGGGAAAGCGCGACCCCACCGAGCTTGGCTGAACTGTATAAATTTGTCAGTAGAATCATTATTATACTTCCGCTCTAACAAGTCTACTGTTATAGTCTTTACAAGTTGCAAGAAAAATGCCTGCAAACTGTGACTTTTAGTTTTGTGAAAGAGGCTTTTAAATTACGTTTTTGTCGATTTTTACCTTTTTTAATCAGTCATTTTTAGTTTGGAATACAACCTTCCATTTGTCTAGATCAACAAATTGATCTAAAAAGTTTAGAGATTTAGGAATATCCCCCAATTAAAAAGCACATTGTTTTAATACAAAATTATTTAAAAAAAAAACAAATCCTTTGGGAGACAAAAAACATAAAAGTTTGACTTCTATCTGCAAAATTTGTTCGCTATGGAAATTTGTTAGAATCAGATCGATATGGACATAGGTAAAACGAAAAAGTTTCGTAATAGAGAGAACTTTCTTACATAATAGAAGTTCGTCATAGGGAAGTTCGACTCTACATGTATAATTATTTAATAAAATTTCTTACCGTATTCAATTTCTCCATAAGGATATTGATTTGATTTTTCGTACACATTTTGAACTATTCTAGTTATTTCCGGTTAAACTATCTTTCTCTACTCTTATTTAAGCCGTTTACACACAAAAAAAAAAAACAAAGTAGAAATATCTTTTCCCAAAACCGCACAGATAGGTACGCACTAAAAAATTCCACTTCAAAAGAAAGTGCAATACCGGTCTGTCATCATCCGTCTGTGGATGCAACTTGTTGCAACTGTCGACACAAGAAGTTAAACAAGCGACAAAAAAAAACCAAGCAAACCGATTTCAGTGAGAATGAAAGTAAAAAAAAATATCGGTCAATTAATTTCATTAAGTCTTGCAGTCAACTTCTACTCTCTTGAATGCACATGTACGTTGGCCAGTGTTCAACAAAAACTGGTATAAAAAAAAAACATCCAATCGATAACCATTAATCAGCGACACGAAGATGCAGCTACATCTTATCGCTTTTCCGAAAAACTCTATCTGTTTTACGCAACAAGGGTGCCACTGCAATTTTTGAAAGGACTTTTTTGCGGTAAACAATTTTCCTGCTTTCTTTCACAATACACACTACACACAGGTTTCTCACTCCACAATTGATAACCAACCGAAGTGCTTGACTCTCAGTGGTATACGTAACATTCGACCAAAAGTAGTCAGATGGACTGTCTTATCCACAAAACAAAAATATACACAGTTCTTGTTTGGTGCAATTTCGTCTGCTCAAGGAACCAATATCCGTTAGTGGCCTGCACAGCACTTTATCACTATACGCGACACGTAAAATTAAACACGGCGACGACGACGGCAACGGCGACACGTTCGCTTTGTTCAACGCTTGTGAATGAATTGATTCAGGCGAGATAGAGCCGCTATAGAGTGGCGCACAGGTGTACAGCACACGTTCTGTGCGAGTCATTTCTTGTAAAAGGTAACTAGTCGTTTGTAGACAACCGCGACGGTGATGAAGAAAAAGTCAGTAAAAGAAAATCCAAAAGAGAACGCAAGAATCCATGCTTCTCTTGAGTCTGGCAATAGGCCTCTCTTCGAATCGTTGAAATGGCTCAATTTGTCGGCCTTTACTGTTTGCATCCCAAGTCACAGGTGCGTTGCAATAAAAACGTAAATAAAAATAAAATATAAACAAAAATTCAAAAGACTGCTGCGAATGCAAACTTCGCCCATGGCGCAGGTGAAACTTTTACTCCTAGCGGCGCACAGTTGTTGTTGAATTGAGTTTTAGCAAAATTGGGAGATGAATCAGTTGCTGTCCCGTGCCACGCTGCAGTCCGCACTACCATTTGGCCTTTTCCCAAAGTGAGAGCCCAAAGAAGGTGATATGCGTGATGCACCTTTGATGTGAGGGTGATCATCTCGCAGATGAAAAGATACATTTGAACATCTTTTGCTTGGATTTTCGCGGATGGTTTGGTATTTGAAAAGCGTGACTAAAACTTGACACCGCATCTAGTGTATTGAGTATGTTGGTGGCATTTGTGACGCTGACGACGACACGGCGCGGTTGGTCATCATTTGGGAGATGGGAGCGTGTCTCGCTTTTGGAGAGGTCATCGAAAGTTAGACACCTCCAGACGGAGTAGAGTTTCGTTTCTAGTTTCTGGGACAAAGCGACGACAGATGCGAGTATTTATCGGCGAAATTATAATGTGTCGTTAGTATCACTTACGCAGTTATGGTATCGGATAGACTGCGAGTATGTCGACAAACTCGGACTCAAATTTCGTTTATTTTTTTTTTTTTTTGTGAAAATGCCACGAGCAAATAATTCACCTGTGATATACCGGTAAGACAACCCACGTGTTTTGTTGTATGCGCATTTATTTCGCTGACACTTTGTTAGTTCCGTAAAAGGTAAGTTGACTTTTAAACTGAAAGATTCAACGAACTAACGAGATACCATTCCATGAACGAGGTGACTTGGCGTGCGCATATATTTTATTTTAATTATGTGCCGAAGATTGGCTCTATATTTGCATTTATTTTCTATAATTATGTTACATGGTTCTGCGGGGGGGATTAGTGATTTATTTTTGACAGATTTGCTCTTGTAATTAGCTGCTACAGTGGGCAGCGTTTCCGATCGATCATTGATTTAGTAGTAGGTGTGGGAGAATGTCATGTTTACTTCTAAATGCGATCGACGCCGATGTACTGTGGGTGCTTCTAGCACATATGAAAAAACAAGTTTTTTTTCCAACAGACTCCTACTCTAATGTTGTGGACGAAGTATGGCCTTCGAAGGGAAATTATTTTTAGGCTGTTATTGTGGCATTTGACGAAAGAAAAGTGGATGTATTCTACAAATGGATTCAACCGGCATTAATGGTTCAAATGTTAGAACTCTTATGCATTCGGTTTTTATATCTCAGCAGTGGCTTAGTGGTAGTGTGTTGGGCTACTAAGCGAGGGGTCCCCGGTTCGAATCCCGAAAGAACCAAATTACATCTTAAGGTTTTTTTCCACTGCGCCACCTCTCGCGAACGTCTGACAAACATCCGAGAGTAAAACTGTCATGAAAGAGCTTCTCAATTAGCCGTTTGGACTCGGCGTAAAATTGTAGATCCCTTCCATTCATCCCAAAAATTGAAAACCCACACAAAACGAATGGTTGTGAGAAGCTAGGCATTGGGTCCCATAGACCTGTCGCGCCAAAATATTTATTTATTTATTTAGACATAATAAGTCCACTACAACGGATGTTGTGAAATAGTACTATGCAATGCCGCGGTGGTGTGCAGAACATGCTGGTCAGGTACATACAACGCTTCTTAGTAACGCCTTCAATGGAAGACAATAATATAATATGGGGAAAATAAACCACTTATAATACCAGACATTTGCTGCCATTTTTTCTGTATTTCTGCCTTTCTACACGTCCCTTTTGACACTTTTTCCTCCCTTTTTTGTATGCTTCTTTGTATGGTAAGACTGCGCAGCTCTTGGGTATTTTCTAAGTGATTTGGATGGTTCTTTTTGACATCAAGTTCCCATTTCCTTCTGACTCTTTGTCTTGTGGCTGATCGCTGTTGGAATTTTCTTCGTCATCTTGCCCATCTCCAGTGCTAGGGGAAATTCGATGATGGCTTGCCGTTTTAGGGATTTAACCTTCGGCGTGTTTCGTCAATCTTCTGCAGGGTTATTTGCAGGTAAGATTTTAGGCTATACAGATGTTCTCGAGTTCAGCACACATTTTTTTTTAAAAACACGTGCTTCTGTATGTATATGTTACGATTTTTTTCACGATGTCCTTGCATATCTTCCTTTAGACATTAGAGTGATAGTGTCCTTCTGCACTTCCTCTATCCTGTTATGCGTCCGATTGCCTCTCCTCTGTGAAATTTTCTATTTGAGAATTTAGCACAGAGGTTTCACATGTGCCTTAAATGAAAGTGGATAACATTGAAGCAGTTTTATATTATCGAGTCTCCGGGCCGACATGTTCACCGGTTATGGAACAGCGAATGATTGCTAAGAAACCGAAAACCGAATATAAGCAAATCAATAAGGATTTTAACTTAAGCGCGTTAAACCCTCATAAGCTAAATGAACAGTCAGATTTTGTATGGAGGATAGTTTACGCAGGTCTCATAATTATCCGTGATAAATTTCACTCGTAAATCGACTGCGGAAAACTACGTAAATTTTCAAATGTCAAACTGGGACAAGGGGTCGTGCGTGAATTGTTTTTCGTTTTTTGTCTATGGCCTGAAAATCTATAAAATTATGCCAATCGATTACTAAAAAAGGACACTTGATGGAAATATGTATTTGTCTTTATTTTACTGCCAATTTAATCAAAAATTTACTTTCGGCATATCTATCGAAGCCTAAGAACAGCTGAATTTGACAAGAGACTTGACAGTCGATTTACATGACATACGCAATGACATTTCCGAGGGGTGTTCACATAAAGCACCGCAGAAATTTATAAATTTATGAGATTAAGTGAATACCCTCATAGGATCATATGACCAACATAAATACAAATGTGAGAGCTCGGAAAGGATTTTTTAGAGCGTGGTATTATAAAAACTGAAGACCAAGCTGCGATCGCATGTAAAAGCTGTGTAAAAGCTCTTCTCCTGAGATAATGAAATAATTTAGTCAAGATGTTTAAACGTGAACTTTGGAACGAAACAATTTTATATACCGAAATCACAAATAAAAAAAAATATACTTACTTTTACTGAAGCTTAATTTCGTAAATAAACAAAATGTGATAACATTCTCTTGATGTAACTCAATTTAATAACAGTACTCGTGTGATTCAGGTTTTAGAGTTATTCGCAATTATATACTTAGGATTTATTGTTGTTCAAACTTAGCCTTACTGCTAGTCGTTTGCATCAACTAGTATAAAAGAAGTGATGCCAGGCTGCTATATTTAAAACAACAATTATTCCTAAAAAGTAAAAGACTATAATGTCCACGATAACGATGTGCATAAGGAAGAAGTTAAAACATGCAATATCGGGTAGTGAGATGGTGTTGCTTTTCTATACCAACCATTTCAATGAAAAACCTGTTTAAGTGCCATAACACAGTGGTCAAACGATCTTCTTAAAGTAAACTTGTTGGCATTGCAATTAGCTATTAAAATGAAATGCACTGCTAAACAACTTTAGCTTGAAAGTAATTATTTAATTTATTTCTTTATATGCACAGCAAACAAAAAATGTTCGGTATTCGAAGAGATATGTGTGCGGAGATTGTAGACACGCATGTTTTTTGTTGTATACTATATTTAAAAGAAAAACACCAACGAAAGCGCATAGGCTCATTCAAATGTTACTGATTAATCGATACCTAATTTGGAGCGAGATAATTGCATAGTAAGGTTTTGGAATTTATCTTTGCACATACCAATTACCATTTATCATTAAACATTTAGACAAAAATCGAATATAGTAACTAGTGCAAGGTGAACTATTTCGCAATATTTCGGCAAAGTCAGAGAAGTAGCCGATGTGATAATAGGCCTAGATATTTAAAAATATTACATTGAGGTGCATTGTTCAAATAAAACCGGGAAATACAAAGACATTAACTATTTTAAATTAAATGAGCACAATGCTTTCAAATTGGAATATGTAGGTCCATTTGTCCCAGTTTTGGTGCTTTCTTAAAAAGGTTAGTGCGATTTGCGAAAGCTACGAGATTAGTTTTTCACTAACTTTATTTCTGATTCTTATTGGACTAAAGCAAAAAGCTTTAGAGTTGGTAAAATCAATAAATAGCTAAAGCATTTGCCTGTTTCCATTTAAGGCTGAAAATTGGCCTCAGCTGTTCTAGACCAATTTAATTTAAAAGACACGACAGCATGCAAGCTTTGAAAAGCCACAGATTTACTCTTACACAACAACTCTAGTATTTGCCCGTCGAATAACCGTATGTTGATTTACGCACATAATTGTATATGGTCAAAAATAGAATAGAAACTAAAGCAGTGATTATTTGTATAAAGGCTTGTTAAACACAGAAGGTTGGTAAAAGTCTGCAGACTCATGCTTCGATTTATTTCTCAATAACCCCACAGACAAAAAGGTGGTCAGCTACTCTAAAGTCATCTCAGGAGATGACCCTGTGATTTAAATATTAGACACCTTGCTGAAAAAGTTCCGCTTCTTCAGAAAATTCAAGATAGTCATATGTGACCGTCAAACTTGGAGTCACATACACTCAAATATTATCAGGATATGTCAAAACATACACTGCCGATCAACCAAATAGACTCAACATAATTTTTCTTTTCCTTTTTGATTTTCTTTTTTATGCTGTAAGCTATCGCCATAATTGTTGTTGTTTTTTTTTAGAGCAAAGCTTCTTTCGGCTTATGCCGAAATAATGTGCATTTTAGGCGATCATCAGAATAGACTCAAGAGGTGTAATCTTAGTTTCAGATTTCAAATTGTCTTCTAAATCAAATTCTGAATAATTTAACACAAAATGGGGCGTGGAGCAGCACCAACTTCGGAAGAAAGAGGCAAAATATTGGCGTATCGAGACTGCAATCTTTCAACCAGAGAAATTGCTGGAAAAATTTCTATAAGTCAGTCTGTTGTTTGTCATTTTTTAAGAAACCCATCGCCTTACGAAAAAAATATGAAAAATCCCTCCTGGAAAGCACTTAAGCCTTGCGAGGAGCGAAGGATCCTTCGAGAAGCTTCAAACTCAAAGTGTTCTGCAGCCAAAATTCGACAGAATTTGGGTGTAAATGCAAATGAAGCTACCCTACGACGAGTAATCCGCAAGGCAAAATGCCTGAATAGATTAAATCTAAGAAAAAACCACCGCTTACCGACATTCGTAAGCAAACTCGCTGCCTGTTTGCTCGGAGTCATATGGCACGGAATAGGGAGTGGCATCAAATCGTTTTTCCCGATGAAAAACGCTTTAATTTGGATGGACCGGATGGAATTAACTATTTTACTTCCATGATATAAGAAAGGTGGAACACTATTTGACCGGTCACCATAGTTGTGAGGGGGGTATAATGGTGTGGGGTGCCATATCCTATTATGGTGCATTTGATATTCAATTCGTTTCATCTAAGATGAACGCAATGAGATACAAAGAGCTGCTCCAAAATGCATTCTCACATTTTTCCAACCTTTTTGATCCATTATCTTGAACGTTTTAACAGGATAATGCCCCAATCCACATTGCTCGAGTCGTAAAGATGTGGATAAATGACCAAAATATGAACTTAATGGATTGGCCTCCATACCAGGGATGGAAAAGTCGATACAATTGTATCGAATTCGATACAAATGAGTTTGCTTGAGTACACAAGTACAATTTGCCTTAATTCGATACAATTTATCTATCTCTGTATCTTTCAAATCCTCTTGCAATTTGTATTCTTCCAAAAATAGAAAATCAAATTAATAAACGTTGACTGGATTCTACTTTTCACGGCCCAACGCGATAATCGAAAAATGGGACGCGCTTAAACATTATTTTAACTTGGCTGACTTTGAAACTAATAGTATCTAGAAAAGAAAAATTAAATTTTATTTCCACAAATCTTAATAGCATTACCAAACTTTACTTTTATTTCCTGTCATATGTCTTGGATATGATAAACAAATTAAATGTAGAAATGCAGTCGGAAGATGCAAGAGTCCACATAATTATTCCTAGAGTTAAAACGTTGTTCAAGCAACTTTGCAGGAATTTTATGTCAATTTATCGATGAGCAGGATATATTTCAGGCTAATTTAACAGACAATAACATTTCTTTGGAAAATGTATACTGTGGCGATTTAGCAGGAACTTTTACATTAGAAAATAATTTAAATCATCAAGATGTTTTAAATTTTAAAGAAAACGTAAAAAAAAATGATATTAACTTTTTGCAAGACAAAAGAAAGAGAATCAATATTCAAAATCCCTTTCCAAATTCGATGGAGTATTTTATACCAGAAGCAGTTGTATCAGGAAAGTTTAATTCAATATTGAAATTTGAATTCCCTTTTTTATATGGAATTTTTTTTTCAATACAATTGGCTCCATTTCAGTACAATCTTACAACAGTTTTCAGTACAAATCGAAAATGACATTTTCCATCCCTGCTCCATACTCTCCTGACCGCAGTATTATACAGAATTTGTGGGGATGGCTTTTGCGTAAAGTTTATCAATCTGGTAGACAATTTGAGGATATAGAATTATTAAAGTCTGCCATTAAGAACGCCTGCAACGAAGTGTCCTTGAACTATCTAAAGGCTCTCTAAGATGCAATCCCTGACCGAATTTATGAAGTAATTTCAAATAAAAAATTATTAATTAATTATAATAACTTATTTGATACAAATTTTTTCAATAAATCTGTGATTTATGTTAAGTTTTTAACCTTGAGTCTACTTTTTAGGATCGCTCACAAAAAAAAAAGAATTTAAAAATTTACCATTGAACTTAGAACGCTCATTTTTGTTTTGTTTACTTAAGAATTGAATAGTGCATTATAAAAAAAATACGATTTCTGAATTATATTCTTAAAATGATATAATAAACTCCATTTTCTACAAAATTAACTGTGAGTCTATTTGGTTGATCGGCAGTGTATCATACAGTATACTTTCGATAATATCAACGTATGGATAATAACCCCAACGAGATGTCACTGATGGGTTTGCGGAAACTAAACTGAGTTGGGATAACCTGTTGATTGATAAAATGTCCGCACTACTGGCAGTAGAAACAAATGAGCAGTCTGTATCGAACTGCATGAGTATTGCAACTCTGCAGTCGATGTATTGAAAGAGTATACATATAAACTTAACGAAAGAGCGAGAAGGATCTAGTAATTGTATAACGAGAGTTAGTCTTTCAGCAAGATCGAGCATGAGCAGGTCACAGGCGCAGGTCTAATAAAAGTGGTTTTAATATCTATTTTTCCACTATAGTTCATTGTGTTTTATTTGTTTTGTGTTTCTTCTTCTTTTCACTGAGCTACGATACATTTTGGTCCGTGTCGAGCCGGATATTGTGCCAGTGACGGAATAGTGCAGGTTTCCTTAAAAAAAAAAAAAAAAATATATATATATTGTGAGTGCATTGTGAGTGAGCAGGGCTTCGTTCTATTACGAACAACAATTGTGAGAGTGAAATGTGCAACGATGAAAATCACGTTGTCACAAAATAAATCAAAATGTGCGCAAGAATCATGTTACGACATGATACGTGCAGGCAGTTTTGTTGTTTTTCCTTCTGCAAGGCAGAAGCGACAAGTGAGAAGTGACCGATACAAATTCTTCGTTAAGAATTAAGAGCAGGAGCAGGTAAGAGTGTTGTATACTCACCCACAGTGAACAAGTACACACTCACTACGAGCAGCGAACGAGAATCGAAAAACGCATACATGAAATAGCATGCGAGCTGCGACGCACTCGCAGAGGCTACGAGAAAGAGAAGGTTTCATCGTTCAAAAAAGCAAAGGGCAGTGTTTTGGAAAGCGGCAGAATGAATTTATTCAAATACAAAACTAATTAATATTTTCTACAGTCCACATTTACAGCAGGTAGCAGGAAAAGTGAAATTCTATTATCAATAGAATTTCCCTAGTGAATCGGGTGATTGCATATATGTACTTAGAGAAGGAGCAGGTTGTTGTTTTCCCTTTGTTACCTTTTATAGGGAATGTGCGCCGGCGTCGACAAATTATGCGCAGAGTAAATGAGCAGCGAAATGAGAAGGAAAATATGTGCGAATGAGTGCAGCGAGTGTGCGTATTCTTTTTGTGCTGGTGTGATGGGGATGGGGAATAACAATAAATTCCTTTTTTTCTGTTTTGTGCTTGTGAGATGGAGGAATAATAATAATTCCATATTCTTTGTGCTGATGTGATGGGGAATTACGATAAATTCCATTTTCTGTTTTGTGCATGTGAGATGGAGGAATAATAATAATTCCATATTCTCGTGTGATGGAAGTTAATATAATAATTATATTTTTTATAAAATAACAAATATTGGCGGTTGTTGTTGCAGCTGTATTGTTAGATAGGGGTTAAACATTTTATTTTTCTTCTAGGTTACTGGTGTTAAGCTTTTTTTTGTGTTGTCACCTTTTTTCTTGCCAAGTTATTATCTTTGTCTAGACATAGAGAGCAGGAGTGAAGGAGGGACTTGAGCACAAATGTGCCGGTCGCCATCAATTGTGCAGAGTTGAAATTATATGTCATGATAAGGAATGTGAAAGGGAAGGAGAGCAGGTGGAACTCAGAGCACATGTGTGCGAGTTACCAACAATAAAAATTACAGGAGTGAAGGAGGAACTTGAGTGCAAACGCACCAGTTACCATATACATACCATAATAATTATTAATTATGCAGGAGCAGGAAAAAACTTAAAGCACGACGGTGCTAGTTTTTTAAGAGAAGGAACGCTTGCAAGCAGCAGGAATCGTATTTCGGAATATGCTCAAATTGACTTGAGTTCTGATATACGACAGACAAAGAGCAGGAATATATACATTTGTATATTATAACAACGAACACAACAACAACGACAACAGCTTCAAAAGCAACAACAATTTGCCAACCCATTTATTTATATTTATTTTATTACCTACTTACCAAATTTTTGAGATATTTTTTATTGTTTGACTACTATATTTAACACATACATTATCGCATACTGGGAAATTTCACATCGAAGTACCTACTGCGAATTATTATTTATTTACTTTTTATTTGCAGGTTAAAGCATTATTGCAATATAACTTCTAATGCAATAGGGGTCTCTTTATGCCTTTCCAGGAAATAAAAGCGAGCAGGTATATTTTGTTAATATTATATTAATAAAAAAAAAAAACAAGAGATGGAAGAAGAGCAGGAACGTAACGATAGCAGGAACGTAACGATAGTTATACGTTGGACGCCGGAATATTTTCGGTGAGCAGGATGCTGGCCTTCGTGGAATCTCCAACTTTTGGAACTTGCACGATAGCAGCAGCGCAGGTCAGGCTTGAAGCCTTGCAGGATGCTTGGGCGCAGGTGAAGGAATCTGAGAGTAGGATCGCATTTGCCGACGATTTGTTAATAAATCTGGAGATGCAGCGCAGGATAGCTGAAGCCGAGGCGAACTATTTCAACGCCTATGCAGCATTGAAGGAGAAAATACTTGAAACCACTCAAGCAGCAGGCACAGCAGGTAGAGCAGGATAGCCTATCGAAATCCAGGTTAATCTTCCAATCGCACAACACGATGTGAAGAACACCTGGGATCGTTCGACGGCGATATCACCAAATGGCAGGGTTTTCGAGATCTCTTTGTGGCAGCGATCCACGACAAAGACAAAATAGCGCCCGCCTATAAATTCTCCTATTTAAAGGCATCGCTATCAGGAAGATGGCAACTCACCGAGAAAAATTATTGCGAGGCATGGAAGCGTATCAATGAGATATTCACTAAAAAATACGCAACGTGCAGGGAGCTATTGAGAAATTTCACCAAGAGCAGGAGATTTACAAAGAATGGCCAATACAACGTACGAAACGTTTCGGCAGTTGGCAGCGCAGGGGATCCCAACGATACATTGGGATATGATTATCATTCATGTTCTACTTGAAAAGTTGGATCCAGAGACGGCGTGCAAAAAGCGCGGTTAACATTGAGCAGGAGTGACAATTTAAGAACAGGTGGCAGCAATGCCCGGAGAGTGGAAGCAGCAGGTGATAACAGACCGTTACCTTGTCACATGTGCAAATCTTTGAGCCATCGAATGTGGCGTTGCCCACAGTTTGCAATCTTGAGCTTGCAGTCCAAGCAGGACTTTGTGAAGGAAAAGGCACTCTGCCCAAATTGCTTTGAAACTGGACTTACCCCGAAGGACAACATTGTACTCTGTCCTATGAGGGAGATCAGGAAGAGTGAAGCAACCGTGTTTTATGCGCAGGACAAGGAAAATAAGGGAAGGAACCAGCAGGAAGGCGTAAATAAAAATAAAAGGGACTGACTAACTGTCCCTTCCGAGAAACGCACTCGGTTGGACAAGAGCAGGACAACCGAAAGAACAGGTAGAGCAGGGTGAAGGAAGAAGAGAGCGAATCAGAGAATAAAATGTCCTGGGGAGATTTTAAGAGAGCAAGGTGTTCAAGAAAGAAAATTAAAAATAATAATAGAACTTACTTAAAAACTTTCTATTACATGAAAATTTTATCTTGATGCCTACGGCACAGGTACGAATAGAGATGGATAGCAGGAAGTATGGCAAAGTAAGAGCACTTTTAGATACAGGGGCACAGCCTAATCTTGTCAGTTTGCTCAGAGATTAGCATTGCCAAAGGTGCAAATTGCAAGGAGAATGATTAGTCTGGAAGGCGAACCTTTCAACATCAAATACAAAACCACGCTTCTTGTAAGTCCATGGTTTAATTCGCAGGTTTCAGTAAAGCAGGATTTCTGGGTACTACCCAAAGAAGGAAAATGGCAGCCGATTGTGCCTACACACAATTTGGGATATCCACGGATGGACATTTCTACAGGGTTGCCTCTTGCTGACCCAGATTATTATAAAGCAGGTCCTGTAGATTTATTGCTTGGGTGCAGGTGTATATAGCAGAAACATTTATCTCTGTTTTAGGACATCAGCCAGGTGGTGTTCTAGAGATGGAAACTATATTTGGCAGGATCATACTCGGAGAGTATGAAAGAGAAAAGGATAGCATGGCCAATGAGCTTGAGCAGGTGTCACATGTCATTTACATGGACAATAATCAACTTCATGAATCGCTTAGGCGTTTATGACAGTTGGATGATGTTGAAACGTCATCAAGCAGGTAAAAGAGCAGGAGCAGGTGGAACAGAATTTCATAAATACGTTTTCACGTGATGATTCTGGCAGGTTTATTGTGATGATTCCTTTGAAGGAATCAGAGAAGGAGCTTGGTAGCTCAGAACTTACAGCGAGACGTAGGTCCTTTGCTTGAGAGAGAAGGTTAGCAGGAGATTATGAGCTGAAACAAATGTATGTAGAGTTCATGAGAGAGTATGAAAGAGCAGGGCACATGACACCAGTAACTGGTACAGTGCATAGCAAAACTATATACCACATCATTGCGTCACTAAAAAGTTTAGATTCGTATTTGATGCAAGCTGCAGGAAAAATAAAGGCATTTCAATAAATGCAGTGCAAATGCTAGGAGAAAGGCTACAAAAGGATCTGCATGATATTTTAATGCGCTTCCGCAGGCATCGTGTTGCTATTTGTGCTGACATTAAAATGATGTTCAGAATGGTGAAAGTTGTGAAGGAGCATTGGGATTTGCAGCGTATATTCTGGAGAGAAAATCCACAGGATGATTTGAGAGAATATTGGCTGACAGTAGTCACCTATGGTATGACCTCATCAGCTTATAATGCTGTAAGAGCGTTAATACAATGTGCAAGAGAAGCGGAGCAGGAGTTTCCAAAAGCTGCTATGGCAATTATGAAAGACTTTTATGTGGATGACTGTACCACAGGTGCTGATTCCGAAGAGAAGGCGATCGAATTATATCGATTTTGTTTTAAAAAGCGCAGGTTTGAGCTTAGAAAATGGAAATCTAATTCAAAGGCTCTAGTGAAGGACATGAACTATGAAGAACAGGAGTCAATCTTGTTTCAAGATTCAATTCACATTTGAAGTGAAAACACCAGTGATTGAGCAGGCAATGACGAAGCGAAAAGTAGTGAGCTGTGTTGCGCAACTTTACGATCCCAATGGGTTCATAGCTCCCGTTACGATCGTGGGCAAGATTCTTATCCAAAACATATGGCGCTTAAATGTCAACTGGGATGAGAAATTACCAAGGGAGATAGATGAGAGATGGAGAGATTTTTGGCAGGAGAATGTAAAAATTCAGAGATGGATAGGTACCTCCGATGAGGTACGGAAGGAATTACATGGGTTTTCGGATGCTTCCGAAAGAGCATATGGTGCAGCGATTTACGTGAGAACGGTATGGGTAAACGGCAGGATTTCAGCAAATCTCCTGACAGCAAAAACACGTCTTGCACCACTTAAAACAGTGGCAATACCGCGCTTGGAGCTTGCAGCAGCGGAGCTATTGGGACGACTAATTGTCAGCGTCATCAAAACGATGGAATGGGAAGGTATCGAGTATGATCTCTGGTCAGATTCACTCGTAACGTCAGCATTGGTTGATAACAAGTTGTGGTTGCACGGGCCGGAATGGCTGACAAAACCCCGGTCGAGCAGGTCATCTGAAAAGTTTGTGCCAAATGTTTCAGATGGGGGGAGGGATAAGATGAAGGTTTTTGTGACTATGAAAGTCACAGACCCCTTATCTATTTATGTGAGGTGCTGGAGAAGGAGTATTCCATTGATCGAATACACGTCTACGTTAGAGAAGGCTATAAATATAATCAGCTACGTACTTCACTTTATCAATGCAACTAGAGCAAAGATAAGGCAACGGAAGGATGATAAGAAGAGATATGGTAAGAACCGGAGACGTTCTGTACGTCAGGTGAAAAGGAGAGAAAGAGCAGGAAACAGAGCAGGTAATAGAGCAAAGATAGCAGGGGTACTTGATCAACCGTCTTCTGAAGAGAAATGGAATCAATTGGTCACTTACTAAGAAGAGAGCAGAAAAAGTATTTCCGAAGGAAATTACTTGTACCTATAGAGAAGGACAGGTGCTAACCTGATAAGAGCAGGATAGAATCCTTGAAACAAATGGTGAAAGGATTCTGAGAGTCGGAGGCAGGTTAGAGAGAGCGGAGATGGAATACGAGAGAAGGCATCCAGCAATCGTGCCAAATGGTTCTCGATTAGCCTGGTTGATCATGGATAGTGCACATACAGCAACTAAACCTGGAGCTGTGCAGGTCATGATGTAGTACATTCATCAGAGATTCTGGATTCCAAAGTCTCCGAAGTGAGCTGAGGAATTATCTACATAAGTGCTTGGTTTGTGTGCGATATAATCATTGCTTTGAGATGCATTTGATGGCTGACTTGCCGGCAGAGAGAGTAACAGCAGGAAAAGCTTTTCTACACACAGGGGTAGAGTACGCAGGTCTGTTTGAGATCAAATTGATCGACAGAGCAGGTGAGCAAATAATAAGCGAAATGTTGGGCTTATGTCTTTGTTTGTCTTAAAACAAGAGCAGTGCATATTGATTTGGTATCGAATCTTACGTCAGTGGCGTTTATTGCTTGTTTTGAAAGATTCATAGCGAGAAGGGGCAGGTGTGAAAGATTATATAGCGACAATGGTACAGCATTTGTCAGTGCAGCGAAGGAATTGCAAAAGGCAAAAGAGCGTTGGCTAGTGAAGGATACTTTTGAACATTAAAGTTTGAAAGGGACGGAATGGAGGTTTATGGCTTCTGCAGCACCACATCAAGGTGGTATATATGGAGCAGCGGTAAAGTCAATGAAATATCATTTGACGAGAATTGTTGGAGCGAAGGTTTTAGCATATAAGCAGTTTTTGAAATTACTTACTGGGATAGAAGCCGTCTTGAATTCAAGACCGCTACATCCATTAAGCGATGATCCAAATGATCTGCAGGCGTTAACGCCGGGACATTTTCTGATTGGTGAGCCACTTGTGACACCGTTACCGTTCGTAACCAATGAGATGCCGAATACAAATGGCATAAAATTGTTGAAGGAGCGTAAGACTATGCTTGAGCATTTTTGGTGCAGGTGGAAGGAAGAGTACTTATCTACTCTGTATGAGAGAAAGAAATGGCGAAAAGAAAAATATGGCTTGAGAGAAGGACAATTGTGCATAATAAAGAGCGAGAATTACCCACCATCGACATGGGCGATGGGGCGGATAATGAGATTGATACCAAGCAGGGACGGACTAGTTCGGAGCGTGGTTCTTCAAACAGCAACCAATCAACTTACGAGGCCGGTACATAAGATCTGTATCCTGCCAATCTAAGCTGGAATAATTTATTAAATTATTATAACTTATAATTATATTAGCAGTAATATGTTTAAATAAAAAGCGAAAGGGTAGAAAACCGTAGGTTTTCGCCGGGACTGTATCGAACTGCATGAGTATTGCAACTCTGCAGTCGATGTATTGAAAGAGTATACATATAAACTTAACGAAAGAGCGAGAAGGATCTAGTAATTGTATAACGAGAGTTAGTCTTTCAGCAAGATCGAGCATGAGCAGGTCACAGGCGCAGGTCTAATAAAAGTGGTTTTAATATCTATTTTTCCACTATAGTTCATTGTGTTTTATTTGTTTTGTGTTTCTTCTTCTTTTCACTGAGCTACGATACAAGTCAATAGAGGCCCTTGAATCCTAAGCGCCTAATGTGTTGGTCTTCAGTGCAACAGCAATGCCTCGACTATTCTGAAAAGGTGGCTTACATTTAGTGACAATGCGGGCAAAACTGACGACTTGAGTCCGTATAGTTCCCCTAGGCTTATAGCTTACTTACTTACTTTAGGTGGCGCTACAGTCCGGAGTGGACCTGGGCCTCAACCAATACGCATCTTCAGTAAGCGCGATCTTTGCCTAACTGCCTCCAGTTGCGCACTCCAAGTTGGTTGAGGTCCCCTTCCACTTGCGCGCGCCACCTAAGGCGAGGTCTTCCTCTACTGCGTTGTCCCTCTGGGTTGGAATCGAGGACTCTTCGGGCCGGAGCGTTGGTGTCCATTCGCTCGACATGTCCTAGCCATCTCAGCCGACTGATGCGTATTTTTCTGACCAGGTCGGTGTCGTTGTACAGCTCGTAGAGTTCGCTGTTAAATCTTCTCCTCCAAAGCCCGTCAACGCAAACGGGACCAAAAATCACTCGAAGAATCTTGCGTTCGAAACGGCCAAGAAGATCTTCATCCGCCTTTGTTGGGGTCCATGCTATATATTGACAGCATATATTTCGTTTTGCCCTCGTTTACCACTTAACTAATACTAATACTTGCAAACGCGCCAGTGACAGCTCTCTGTGTTCTGCCAGTTATGTCAATGTCGTCAGCGTATGCAATCTCTGGTGTTGGCTTGTGAGTTGCGCACAATTTTCTCAATAATGATTTTAAAGAAGTCATATGACAGCGCATCGCCTTGTCTAAATCCTTTTCTGACATCAAAGGCCTCGGTGAGATTGTTTCAAACCTTTTTGGAGCAGCGAGCGTTCTCCATCGTCATTCTGCACAATAGCTGCTCACAATCATTCGTTTGTGTGAGTAATAAGTTTTTTTTTGTATTGTATGCCGAGTCCGGACGGTTGAATTGAGAAGCTCTTTCATGACATTTATACTCTCGGGTGTTTGTCAGATATTCGTGAGACACCGCTCATTAGCCCAGCACACTAACAACCGTGCCACTTTAAGCTTTAAAATCCTAAAATAAATTTTACAGGAAAAAGAGTAAATTAAAGATAAAGGAGTTGTCTAACTAGTAAATGCACTAAAACGTTTTTAAAAGTCCCATAGAAGAGCACATTTATAGAACATAAGAACAAAGAGAGATTGATATAGTGAAAAAATAAGCATAAAAATTCAACAAAAAAATGCAAAACTAAACATGGCGCCAGAAGCTATCAAAAGGAAATAGCCTAATGCAAACAACGCCCCTTTATCATGCTCTTACCCAAAGATTTGAATACGAAAACAAAATTACCTAAGTTTCTATTCGCATTTCTAAGCCGCCTACCTACCTACCCGTATTTACGTCTTCACGATCCATTATAGTATTAGATCTCATTGCGTAATAACACATTGCTTTCTTAAATAACTCCTGTAGAGAGCATTTTACCGTTTCTACATCTTATCTCACTGCGCTTACAAATTATTCCCCAGATGCAGTGCCAGATCTAATTAGATAGATAAGCATGGAAATAATAACACGGTGCCCATATAATACGCGATAATCTCCATTCTTTCTACAAAAATGCAACAGACATTTTCTTTTGTAACCCATATTTTCAATAGAAAAAAAAAATAATTACTTTTAGCTGCGCCTCACTTGTGGGTCACCTACAGTGACGGATGGAATACCAAATATTTTGATCTTCTTTCATCTGAACATGGTCAAATAAATCGAATCTCCTACGGATTGCACATTGCATTACAATGTAAAATTCCATGGGAACGGTCATAGATACAAAACAACAAAATTGTATCTAATCTGATCGAGGATGAGAATAACTCAGGTAAAAAGGGTTTATTGTCGAGCAACTTAATCAGCCTGTACCATCCAACCATAAATACACTCGCGCTATAAAACTTACGATGTAGAGATAAAGAAAGTTCCACATCTGTGTAGTGAAGTCATATACCCACACAATTAGTTTTGATAAATTGCAACGGGCTACTAGCATATTCGACCTTAAAACAACAAAACAAATTTTTTTGTTACTTTGACCTGGCAATCTCGTAATCATCAGGTAGGCTGGGTAGAGTACACTCACCATTCACTACTATTACCAAAACTTATTGTGTACGCTTATGCGTTAAATTGAAAGTTCTTAATCGGAGAAAGTTGGCTAAGTTTAACTAAACAAATGGTATACACCAGCAGCGCATCGCCTTCGAACGCACGTACGCAAATTGTCAATTAAACATTAGTTCGTGTTTAGTTTTCAACACAGAAGACAGACCGACTGATTTCTATACACCTAGACACTAGATACAGGTTGCGACTTGCGATGCGACTATGAAGCAACACAGCCAAAGTGTCTTGAGGCGACAAAAATGTTCGGTTGTCACTGATGGACTATTTCTTTGTTTATCTATACGAGTGTATCTGCGGCAGGCAGGCTTCTTGCAAAAGGGAATTTCGCAAAAGGTACAATGCGGGCTACGATTTAATACGACAGTGAAGCTTGAGTCAGCGTCACCAATACCGCAGGTGAACCTGGGTCATTTGTGACATTCGGCTAATTGTTGGGCATTCTGTTGTAAGAGCGAACAGATTTTGCGGTACATTTCTCAATAGTACTCAGTCGATAATGGCACGATACCATTAGGTAGCGAATTCACTTGTAAAAGCTGTTTAGGGGATTAGGTTGAGCTATTTGAGTCTCCTACCCCGTAAGTCTTTATTTATGTTAGCTTGAGCGAGGGAAGCTTCTGACCGATTATGGTTGTTGCTGTGAAGCGTGTACAAATAACAATTTTACGCATTATTACTTGGAAGTTGGAAATTACTGTGCGCATTATACCTGAAGATAGTTGATTCTGTTTCGGATGAGAGGTAGGGTGACTGTTTACTGTTAAAGGAACAGTTAAGGCGGCTCTGTGATGGGTTTGTTTGTATTATATTTTAACAAGCCATTGACTGGAGGTAAAGAATGAATGTTGAAATTTCGCATTTAAATTGACAATCTATTCTTATGATGGCGTATGTCCACATGAGTATTTTTTTAACTATTGTACATAAATGCATGCTACTGCAAAAACCTTTGGAGAAAATTAATATTTTTCTTGAAAGTTCAATTGTCAATTGCCATATTTGCAGTTTGTGAGCTTCAATTTGAACTACTGGACGTTTTTTAACCTCGTTGACAATTTTCAAAATTCAATTCATTCAGCTGCTGAGATTGGGGTTTAAAAAAAGTTTCCTTAGTCAGTTTTGGGCAACTAACAACGAAATAGACTGTCAGCTCCGGGGAAAAAAGAGCTAAAGAGAGCTAGATAAGCTAAATAAGACCTTAGATGAAGCCCAGTTTGAATTCAAGTATTTGTGCCCTTGTTAATCAAAGGGGACACACACATATACTTGAAAAAAACCAGCCTACACTTCCGGGTCGTCAGGTAGACTGAGGTGGGTTCTCATTTCGATATTGAGTGTGGTGGCTGTTCAACGGGGAAATCTTTCGCTAAATTTTAAAGACATGAACACAAATAAACAAATTTCGACTTGCTAATTTGTTCGTTGGTAATAACATAAGCTCATCACTAACTATTTATTTATTTATTTATTTTTGCCATCTTTAGTCTAAGAAAGAGCTTGTTCTTTGAGAACACCATGATTGTTGTAAACAGCGAAAATACATTAGTCAATAAAGAAAAAATTACTCTACTGTGCAATTATTGTTCATAAAAATGATTATTGCATATTGTTATGAAAGAAAATTTTGGGAAAACCCTCCGGAAAAGTCGGGAAACTGGAAAAATCAAAATTTGAGTTTTTGTATGGAATTTTTTGTGGAATTGTTCCGAAATGGTTTTTCGAATGTAAAAATAAAATATTCTTTGTGCAAAATTTGGAAAATTCCGGAAAAACACGAAAAATTGGAAATTTTTTCGTAGAATTTTTATTTAATTTTATCGCATGATTTGATGATTTAAAGCTTTTGGTGCACATTACAGGCCCTATATCCTTCGATTCCCTGGGAACTATAGATGGTGTGCTGTGCGCCACTTTTCGTGAGGTTCACCAATGGCTAAATTTGCTCGAAAACGATACATATTGGAATTCAACGCTCGCCGATGCAACTTTTTCTACGCCAGTGAATCAAATTTGTACATTGTTTGCGATCATCATTCCTCGAATCTGATCACGAGGTGACTGACGACATTTTGCACAGAGTTCGAACGACAACTACGAACTTCGATCTTGAAGTTAACGACCATATACGCAAGCGTTAGTTCTGATCAAAGACATGTGCGGCAGTCTGCTGTCGAAATTGGGAATGCCAACGCCAAATCGTTCGATGCACGATGCAGTAAATCGCGAATTGCAACGGGGAAGAATCCCGAAATCTACTGCTGCCAATTAACTCAATGCATGCCTGAAATCGTCTTTTTTGTGGAGGCATATCAAGAAGTTGAAATTGACCACGTACATGAGAGTCGCATTGCAGAACGACCAATCGGCTGCTGAATTCTCGAGACAACTTCTGGCACTTGGCAATGGCCGAATTCGTGTTGATGTTTCGACTGGATTGATATCGTTCCCTGCAAAATTTTGCGAGTTCACATCATAAAAGGAGGAACTCATCACCAAAGTGTTCCCCGCCATTGCACAAAATTATAAAAATCTCGATTGGATTAGTGAACGGACAATACTAGCAGCGCAGCATAAGCACGTCGATATCTTGAATTTGATTATTCGAAGTCAAATCGCTGGAGAATTGCATTTGTACAAATCCGTTGACCGCGTGCCCGATGAGGATGAAGCGACCAACTATCCGACGGAATTTTTGAACTCGCTTGATGTGCCAGGAACTCCGCCGCATAACTTATAGCTGAAGTACGGATCGATTATTATTATGTTGCGGAATCTAAATCATTCGAAATTGTGCAACGGTACGCGGTTGTCCGTCATGAAACTGATGAAAAATATGATTCCAGCGACGATCATCAAGGGCAAATTCAAAGGAGAGGAAGTCCCTACCCCACGAATCCCGATTATTCCAACTAATCTTCTCTTCCAGTTCAAGCTGATTCAGTTTCCCGTACGATTGGCTTTTGTGAAGAGAATCAATTAATCGCAATGCTAATCGTTGGAAGTCTGTGGGATTAATCTCGAATTTCCCTGCATGGTCAGCAAAACGTTGCCTGTTCGCATGTTGGCCAACCGTCTTCGTTGTTTGCTTTTGCCGCGGAAAACAAATCGAAGAACATTGTTCATAATATCGCTCTCTACTGACTTCGATTCAATTAAATTACATTGGAATTTTAACTATCTGTGTTTTAATATTACCCTGTGGCCTGAAGTTCGCCGGGTCCGCTAGTAATTAACTAAAAATATATTTCAGAAATAAAGCGTTTATTATTCTAATGCTTTATGATATACAACATTCTCTTTTTATTTGTGGCGCGTATGTAAATAGTTTTGTTGGTATTCCGACACCGGAACAGACGAATATAACTGGCCATGTGAAAAACATGGATTTTCAAGATTAATGCCACAAACAATTCGCGACTGCCCTTGAGATTTATTTATCGACATTGCAAATGCTAGCCGCACTGGAAATTGTAACCGTAAATCGTCGGCTGGCGTTGATAGTAGTATTACTGGTAGTGTTTGGCGAAAATCACCTGCTAATAAAATCATTGCACCACCAAACCGGTTTTGGTTCTTTCGGAAATCTTGCAACTTGCGGTGTAATGCTTCCAATGATTAATTTGCTCTGTTGCAACACTTTGGCCATCGAAGAATTTCCCGAAAGGTTGCAAGTTGGTGTTTCATTTATTTGCATGTTCAACGGCAACTTGAGTGCGGAATGAGCTGTTCGAACACCTTCCAACAACGTAGCTGCAATACCTACCTGACGAAGCAAGTGCAAGTGCGATACCTTTTTGCGATCGATGATATCAAAAACGTTTTCCCAGTCCAACCGGGAGCATCTAAAAAATGATATCATTATTTTTACATCCTCTTTGACGTTACTTGCAGCACGCATTCAGTCAATGGTATGTCAAACGCCATGAGGTTAAATCAAAAAAGTTTGAATAGTAAAAGCGCTATGGTTACATTAGAAATAATTTAATATCCAGTCGTTCACGCGTGATGCCGTGACCAAGTGAAATAGGGATTCATTTGTACCTTTATATATATGGATGTTTCATCCGTAAAGAATTGAATAGCCTGTTTACGATACTGATTTGAAAATGTGTTACTTCCAAATTCGCACCGAGTTCTTTTCAATGTTTTCATTATTGACTTTAAATTTGAATTTCGCCGTCTTTTTTCCCTTTTATTATTCCCTCATATTTTTCTTGAGTATTCGCCAGTGATTCCTATACCGAGTTTTTTAATGTTTTGCAAAGACGATTGATTACGTAACGAAAACGACACAAAAACCGAACAAGTGCCTGGTGAGTTTCAGATTTTAGTACTTTTGAAAGTCCAAAATGTGTTCCCAAATCTGATTTTAATTTTGTTCAATTTTCTTGTTACTTTTGATTTTAGGCTTTTATTGCCCAATCACAATTTACCACAAAAACAAAATAAGTGCAAAATAATTTCAAAAATTAAATAAAATTCAATTCAAGAAGTAACAATTATTGCATAGACCTACATACGGATGTGTTTTTATTCTAAGTCTTGCATATTTTTTTTAAAACTTCTTTAATAAGTTTGACAATTTTATGTATAGGCTTCAGAGCCAGACCCGAACGTCGCAACAAATCCAGGTGCAATTAACTGTCCGAAATGCGGACATTATTGTAAAGCAATTCCAATTCCTATATAAGAAAAATATTAAAAATATTATAAAATAGCCAAAGTTGCTGAAACTTGACACATAAAAGTATATTAAATACCAAGGGCTTAACAAAATGTGGGTGGTATGTTGCGCTTAGATTTAACAATTTTAAGGATAAAAACCAAATATATACGGCGATGATAAGGACAACTGCTTTCACAAATGTGCTTTAAATGTATTGCTGATCTGTAGGTTTAATATCTCTAACATTCACAGGCTCAGTCGCAGAGCATCAGATAGTCAATTGACGCCCCAGGATACACAATGATACACTTTAATAAGGTTTTCCTTAAAATTTGTATTTATATTTTTCAGAAATAACTTAAAATCATAAGTTCGCAACGTGGCTTCCTGTCGGTCTCAGTTAGAGAAATAAGTTTTTGTGTTAGACCCCATCTAGTAGTCACAATAAATTCGTGCAACAAGGAATGCGTCCCGGGTAATATTCAAATGTAATTGCTGCAGACCCAGGGGAAAGATTTTTGTCGACTATAGGATCGCTTGTTAAGTTTTTGATAAAAGAGCCTAGTTTTTCAATCCATGCGTTCGAAGGAGTTTTAATTATTTCTGGGACTAATAGAAGGCATCTACAATTTTATGTAGGAAGTTTAATTAGAAGAGTTATACCCTTGAATAATTCAAAATGGTGTAATTTGTGAGTCACTGCTCCTATACAGTCTTTTGTTTTATAGCTTTGTACAACATTCAAATATTTTGCACTTCCATAAATCAACTCCGAGTCTATGTTGACTTTTGGAAACCTGTTTCCATAGGGCAGATTTAGAACCACTTGTTGCCCAGCATGCCGAACGATGTATACCTTAAAAAATATATCCAATTATCGGTCACTAAAACACATAATTATTTCTTTTATAATATAACATATAATGTTATATGTGTGTCACTTCAAGTCAAGGATAGGACAAAGTACGTTAGGTTTCAATCAAATTTTATGACTTTTATTAATTTTTACTTAAGAAACGAGTTCCATCTTATTAAAAAAAAAAAACATTAAGGGTTTTACGTTGAGGATATTTCGTTTAGAGCAGCTTCAATTAGCTTGGGGTTTTATTGAAATTGTGAGTGGCCCACTCCTAATAACATCGCAAACTATATGCTTCAGAATGACGAAAACTAGACCATTGTAAGTAAAGTGGCGGTGCGTATACTCAGCGATCTTAGACGCTTAGAACGCCAACGGAAAGGTAATAGTTCCAACAATTGAGCAACAAGCTAAGTCTTTACACCGACCCCCGCAAAGTAATGCCATACGGAGGGTCCGCGGGGGAAACAAATCGGTCTGTTTAGTAAAGGGAGGTGGTTTTAGGTGGTAAGAATCCGGCACTATCAATCGACGTCGGACCATTGGTGCCTCATGCTAGGTTTCCACCTTCCATCGCAAAACAAAAAAAAATGCAACTAAAAAGATAAGATGCCGACTGCAAAAAGCAAATAACTTTCTGTTTATTGCGTATTTATTTTTCGACTCCTTCCGGTATTAAAATTTAAACGTGTTAGTGTGCATTCGAAAAATTACCACAACAAGATTACCACACAAAATTACCATAACAAGCTTTAATGCTCCTTTATGGTATTTTATTTCAAGATTGCGCCAAAAATGCAATTCTCATTAAAGTAATGCAACTGCCATTCGAAAAAAGGGCCCCGAGGTTCATTACATCTCTCCTGCAGGATTATCGTAAAATGTTCTATTCAATGAATTTATAATTAATCGTTTAAGGAACCCGACCGAGAAATCGTTAAACTGTATCTGCCGGAAAGCGATAGGATATGTTAGGACAGCGTTATTATGTGAATTTACGAGGAAGTTTAACTACCCAAAGCAGATGAAAGGCATTTCCGCTTATAAAAGGGTTTAGGTGCTTGAACTTAAAGAGGTATTAAAAATTTAATATCTGTCTGCCAAAATGACGTATGTATGAAATCGTTTAGGATTAGCTTATATGAAGATGTTCTCTATAATACAGCTGTACGTATTTATTCTCATTTTCATTTTTATGTATTTACGTAGATTTTAAATAACCTATTAGATGTAAATAAAAAATGCATACCTGGGTGAGCACTGAGCAGTTATGTTCCAAGCGTCCTGTAAAAAGAGAGACAAAATAATAGATGTTGAAAAATATTGCTGACAAGGTATCTACACATTTAATAACAATGATGTTATCGTTTATTCTAAAATTAAATATAAAATAATATGTTTAATGAGACATTTTTACAGCACGATGTCGCCAATGTTATAGTACTCGGTTTATAGTTATAAAATATTCATGCAAATTCAATCTCCAGCCGAGATTCTCTACACAGCACACCAGGGCAGTGCAAATAAATGTACATACACAATTGCATAGAAGGTAATTTTAAAACCAAAAACTTAAAATATTATGCAAGGAACCTAATTGAGAATATTATGACTATATTTTTAATACACTGTATAATCAGTAGGGGGCTTGTTTTTGTCGACTTTATTTATTCATTTTATATGGCTTCATCGGAAATTGAATACAGTAAAGTTTAAATAAAATTGCATTTGCATGTTGCCGTCCGCTGTGATTATCAAGTTATCATCATAAAATTTTAGTAAGCGGTGTTATTTTTTGACAGTTGTTTAATTATATTATTTTAATAGGAATGTGAGACCTCATGAAATTATTTATTAACCAACTTTTGTGCTATTTTGCGGAATATTTTTCCAAGTTAAATTGTATGTTTATTATATGAATGAATATTTATTGCAATAATAATTGATTAATTTTGCCAAATTTTACTTTAAGTGAATAAATTTAAAAACAATCATAAAAGTTAAGAACAATTGGTGGAGCTTTGAACTAAATTAAATTAAATAGGAGGTTATGTGTGTAACGAATAGAATAATACACCGGTTGTACCCACGGCGCCATCTGTAACGTACAGACTCTGCAGTGGCTTAGTTGGACGTCGCTTGTAGCGAAAACCAGATAAGCTGGGTCTCGCCGCGCACTCGACCGCAAGCGCTCACAGATTACAACCGATGCAAATTGCCCCGCTGGCAGTAGTGTCGCCTTATCGCGATTATAGCGAAAAAGACAAACCGAAGAGAAGGAAAATGTTGGGCCTCGCCGTTTCACCACCTACTCCCTGACTAACGGACCACCTACTCCCTGACTACCGGACTAAATTCCGTTACCGTGGTGGCTGCGCAGACCGACTGACTAAGTCTCGTTCATCCCATATCCAAACCAAACTTACAGACCCTTAGAACGACTCGGGATGGACTTGTTCAGAACGCTAGTGGCTCAGGCATTATCTTCCCTCCCGGTAGCTCATCGAAAGGGTATGGTTTTAAATGCCTGAAATTTCCAACAATAAAAAGGTCTACTAAATTCCTGCAACACAAAGAGAATTTGTGAGGCCCGAAGTTGTGAGTTGTTAGTTAACCCAGTTAGTGAAATGATTCTTAGCCTAGGAAGAGTGGAAGTGGGTTGAAAATGTTGAATTTCCCTCCCAAGAGCTGACATACCCCTCGCTAAATCGGAGATTCAGCTTCTATGGCCTTCGCGCCGCTCGATTACGAAGGCCCCTTATGTTGATCCGGCCTAACCTATGAAAGATTACTTGTCTCTGCCTCCTGGACTACCTTCGAGCCCGATTTTGAAATGTCACATCCCCTCTAAAATTATCTTACCCTATCCACAGCATGATTGCTTCATGATACTAAAACAAACTTCCCAAAGGAGACCCAAAAATTATCCACAAGGGAAAGAAACACGAATGGCACGCTTTAAACGGTATACATTAGCTTCATCAACGAAGATCTCTATTATTATCGGATACGATTAATTCCGTTCTCTTGTACGGATGACGCTATATTGGAAAAAGTTACAAGAAGTTGGAAACATTTGAACGCCTGGTTTAAACTCAAAAATTCTATCTCATTTGTCACTTTAAAACTGATGTCAATATACTTACGGCCGTATTATTCACTCGGTTTAAAAACGAGGTTAAAACGCTCTTAAACCAAGAAAATAAACCTGACTAAACCATACGTTTTTAAACTCGAAAAATTCAATTTTTTTTTTAGTATACTGGTTTTCATTTATTTAAAGGAAAATTTTGTAAAATTTATAAAATACCTACACGAAAAGCAATAAAATAAAACGCTTCTTTCTGGAGCCGGATGTATTCACGGAAATCGACGTCATCGAAATCATCGACTTTATAAAGTTTAAATCGAGTGAATAATATGGAATTAAATTTTTTTATAGTTTAAACAAAATTTAAACCACGGTCTAAATTAAACCACTTTTTAAACCGAGTCAATAATACGGCCGTTAATGGTGTCAACCTACTTGAATTTCCAAAAATTAGTATTACACAAAAAAAAACAAAGAGGTTGTTAAATAAATACGTGAAGTTGGTTGGGTTGCTTTAACTCCAATATGTATATTAATTTCGGATATCATCCTAGGTATCCAATAACACCGAACTTTTTATTTAAATTAAACTGTTTAGAACCAAATACATATTAAAACAAACAAGCTAAGCATCAAACAAGAGGAAAATATAAAAAGGTTGCAAACCAGTCGACAATGAAATACTCGTTGCTTTGAAAAAAAAACGGATCTTAAGAATTAAGAAAAAAAAAAAATGCATGTATATGAAGCAGTTGAGAAATAAAAACCTTTCAAGAAGATATTGCATAAGAATAAGACCCTAAATATTTCCGATTCAATGAAAAAGTGTAGGCAAATGGGTTCCCAATTCTCGTTTGGCACGGTGAGTTTCTTAATACTTATTTTACTATCCATGTATATAAATCAGCAGTTCGCTTCCTGTGGCCTGTTTTACAAAACTACAAGTCGCAATTTACAAACATTTTTCTTAAAACCTGTACAAAAAGTTTAACAGGATTATCTCTTAACTACAACATGAGACTTGTAATGCATTCATAATAATATGATTCGCCAAATGATTTAGTATACACCAACTGGAGCTTATAAAGCGTCTATCTCAATCTTTTTTATGTTTATGGATCTAAGAAAGGACTGTATAAGTTTTCTAAGTGCGCATCTTGACATGAAATGAATGCAGATCAGGCAAAATATTTTGCACATCACGTCACGATTCATGTCTCATCGTAAGATCTCAACCACACCACACAAGATCCGCATTTTTTGTGCAATCAAATGCCAATCTCTCGTCATTTATTTAAAAACAAATCAGTTAAAATCACTTTCATATGGCTAACAAAAAGAAAATAACGCAAACAAAGGCAAATTGTGAGAAATTCCCAAGCAAGTAAAATAAAAACACTTCGAAACCATCATAATAAATGCCATGCGAGAGAAGCCGACCGCTAAACACAATCACCCCCTATAGTCCGAGATCTATTAGAAAGCGAAACTCAATTGGCAATTCATGTCAACGCACACTAGAAATCTAGCTCCGCCTCGCCCGGTCGTCGTATACACGTATAGCTTCCTATTTCCAGACCCACATTGGGCTATGTCCACCAGCGGTAAGTCAATGTGTCATCAAAGCCATTGGGAAAGTTTAGCCAACAGTCAGCAATAAGTAGCGTCTTGAGTGCATCGACAAAGTCGTGAAACTGAAACGCCACCAACCACCACGCAATTGGTATTCAGGGTGTTCCCCACACAGCTCCGAGCTGGTGCGTGCGTGCGCTCATTTCACATCGGCATAGGCGTAGCAGACGCATTAAAACTTACTAGAATCATCGGACACCGGACCGGATCATAACAAATTGTACCAAACCAAAGCAAAGCATATAAAAAAGTCATAAACACGATCTAGATCCGCGCTGCCATAAAACTACATAAAGACTACGACAGGTATTAAACGTAAACGCACCGACCGTTGATTCTTCGGCTTCCTCGTTCTCATACTTCGGCTGCTGTCAAGAGTGACGACCATTGAAAATCGCACCTAATGCGGGCGAAATGTGTGTGAACAGGTGACACTATGGAGCAGACCTCATTGAACTCTTGACAGCTAACGCATACAACTCTTGTTGTAACTTGTATGCGTTAAAGATTTTAATTAGTAAATCGAGTGCTCTAGGTCAAGGCTGTTGGATTTATTTTTCGGTGGCAAAGCAGGTGAAAGCACTTCCATTTGTTATTGTTTCGAGCGTGACTTTTGATTTGTTAGTATTAAGCGACCGCGCGTATAAGTCGGATGAGTTCACATGTTCACATGGAGAAAAGAGTTTTTAAAGATTTTTGGAGCGTTCTACCATCGAATTTTAGAAGATTGAGGGCACTGGGTTGACAACGCATGGTTTACTAGACCGAGTGCGTTTGTGATTCATTTAGAAAGGTTACTTCGAACACACCTCAGAAGGGAGATATTGAACGTCGACCGGAAGGCAATGAGGGTCCTGTTTGAGTTCCTAGATTATCATGCAAAACTGTGATCTAATTGGTATAGTATGAGTTGGCTGTTAGATAATAGTATCTTTCGTTTTGATCGCGCTTAGATTGGTAACAACTCTTAGATCTTGGATAAAGACTGCGGTAGCTTACTCAAGATCAAGATGTAACTTTGCGATTATCGTATGCCGAACAGCTTGTAATTATACATTGTCCGTGGCAAGCATCCAACAAACATTTTAGCTTTAGGGCCATGCCAGTCAACGACACGATTCAAAAGAGATTCGTTCAATTATATGTGGCGAGAAAGCCTCTTTAGGTTCTGCTCATTGGAAACGCCGGAAGGGCTTTTTTTTTGGTTCATTTGAGCTCCAGCTTGATCAACACGAAACAATTTTATTATGGAAATGAAAGATCGGTGCAGAGCACAGTATCTATCGCGCTTATACGTGCTACAAAGAAATACAATCGTGACATAATAAATCTGAAATATTTAATAATGGTCTTTATGTGTATGGTCAGGTGCCAACCTTACATTCGCACTTCCTTTTGCACAAGACTTCTACGGTGAGTCACAACGTGCTCCGTGTACATATTACCATTTACCAACCACTCGGGGCGAGTAAGTAGACGCGATTTAAGTGGACTTTCTGAAGGAAGAATAAACACCTGTTTCATATTAAATTATATCATTAACTGCGAGTGTTGGGAAAGAAGTTTCTTTGCATTATCTCATGTCATGCAATCAAGGTTGAATTGACACAAATTGCTAGGGAAATATTGCAAATTTAATTATTTCGCGAATGCCAAGATCCCGATCAGATATGTATAAGCAGAGCGCGGAGCTAAGCAGTTCTAGAACCATTTAGCTACTGCTTTGTTGATTGATTGCATTAACTCTTCTTCCAGTAAATAATATCTTTTCCAGGAAAGGCCAGAAGTAAGACAATAAAAAAAGGATTTACAAAAGGGCTATAGGGCATTTCAAAGATTTGCATTAAGCCGATAGTAACTAGTTTAACTAATTTTGAACATTAATTAATCAGGTATTGGGTGGCTCGAATAAAATCCTTGGCTCACTCCCTGGGGTCTTGCTTTTTCCTCATAATCTCCTAAAAGCTAAATTTTTACGGAGCTGACAAGATTAGGTGCGTTAGTATTGTGCATAGAAATTCGTATTGACAAATGTCACGAAACTTCAAACACCAACACACTCCCACCTAATCTTGCAGCGTCAAAAGCGGGTAAAGCGTTCATAGAATTTTATCCGTTGAGTTTGAAATTATTCGTTACATGTGGTTAGTATTTATTTTTAGCAATAAATGTACATTATTTGCTTAAAATGTTTATGAAAAATAAACAATGCATTATTGTTGTAAGAAAATAGGAACATTTTGAGCCAACTCTCATCAGTTTTCTTAAGAAAAATGTATACATGCAGTCGATGTTAATGATATCGAAAAGTGTTAAATACGTTACCATATTTGTCCTTATATGTTTCAAATATGTAAAATTTCTCCTGTAAATAGTTTTATTAATTACTGACCAATAGCATTCATCTTTGTTAAAAGCCAGTATTCCCGAACTCTATCACATTCCACCACGATTTGTAGCATTTTTTTAATTTTTTGTATGTTTTTCCATGTCACACAGATTCTGTTTGACATAACGCCGATAGGAAGCCCAACAGCTAAAATTTTGAAAAAAAATTGAGGGGGCCAGCGGCAAGAGGATTGCGAGTTGGGGGTCTCAGTATGGTTTGTCTCTGATCGTAACAGCGCACACAGGCGGATTTAAAAGAAAGTCCATTGTTTTTTTTTTCATGCCAAGTTGTTAACATATTACATGCGCATATAATATGATAATTCTTGCCATTTTTGTAGCAACCGTTTCGTCAGTTGATGCTTCTAAATTTTGGAGTTTGATAAGTGGTTTACATTCTTTGCTGTATTTTTTCCAATTTTCTGTGTGAACTTAATAAAATAAATTGTTATGGAAACTGTTGCTAGTAGTAAGTAGAATATTTAAAATGCAAAGTTATTATGTAATTTTGAGTTTTACTTATATTTGGAAGGTGCCCAAAGCAATACCTTTTGAGGCAAAAAAAGTTGTACTTTTTTTGTTTCATAAAGAAAAAAATTTGTTTTTTGGTGCATTCCGGTTATGTAAAATAGCTGCAATTTACCTTAATATATGCTTATTAAGGAATCACCTTAAGAAGTTGCGATATTTTGCGATCTTGCAAAATATCGTCAAGTAAAACTGTGAAAACGCCAAAAATAAGAATTCGGTTCAATACGTTTTTTGTCGCTTAAACATAAAATGCTACAGACAATGATAGATGGAAAGGTCTGCAATGCAGTAACAGAAAATTCTTCAACGCAAAGGTGCTGCCTTCTTCAAAAGATTTTAATAAAATTGATACAGTTCTGAGCAAACAAGTTGAGGAGTCTAAACTGAGGTTTGGGTTATCATCCTTACCAGCGTGGATCCGCTTTTTTGAATGTCTAATTCATGTGTCCTATAAATTGGTGATAGGACAATGGGAAGCACGTGTTGATAAAAATAAAAAAAAATTGAGAAAAACAAAAAAAAAGAACTCAAATGGACCTGTTAGTTGATAAACCGAAGTCAGGTTATGGCAGCACAAATGATGGCTCGCCGATTTTTATATGAATCTGCCACTTCATCGCAAATAACCAGCTTAGATCAAGACATAATTAATCGCTTTCGGACAGTGTTACTAACAATATCTAGTGGCTACCCGATAAAAATAAATGAATTTAAGGAGAACTGCATGGATACGGCAACGATGTTTTTGCACTTGTATTCGTGGTACAATATGCCAAAATATTAATACATAGCCCTGAAATTGTGTCGGATGCTATTCTTCCAATTGGACAGCTTGGAGAGGAAGCCCAAGAAGCTCGAAACAAAGATATCAAGCGTTTTCAAGAAAGTTTTCCAAGAAAACTGTTTAAAAGAACTTAAACATATTACAAAATAAATGAATGAATGAACAGTTTTTAAAGTATAATTTGACTTCATGTTTCCAACCGCTCCTGGTTCCCTCACTAATCTACTTACGCAGATTACACATTTCAACAACACTTAAAAAAAGGACAATTTTTGGTTTGTGATTAATCACTTTGATTTCCAAGTGTCCCACTTCATTTAATAATGCGTATGTATACGCATAAATTCATCATCATCATAATTATCATTGTAATACTGCTTAGACCAAAGATACTCCCTATACCACTATCGTTTTCTCCTATACAAATAAATACATTAATATGCGAACAATAAATAATTAAGTTGATGAAGTAATCATCAAAAATTAATGTTAAATTATGATATGAAATGATTGTCAGACTGCAAAGTGTACGCATTTTCTTATGGCCGGTAGCCATTCCAATTAATGTCAATATCAATCGAAAGTTCCGCCGCCACTCCCATTTCTTCTTCTTTATTATTTTTTTTGTTGTTCATCGGTTGGCCGCTTCCTTTTCACTTTCATTCGATCCAATGATGAAATTTTTTTGCAAGCATTTTCGTATATCAAACCATTCGCCGTCCGCAGAACTGATATCTGCAGAGGAATGTGGTACCAAAAAGATCGAGTGATGAATTTCAACAAGTTGATCCCGATTTTTATTTTGTTGGTTTGGAGAAATTATTTGTTTATGTTGTTGAAGGTGAAAGGTACTTTTTACTTTACGTAATTTTAGAAAGAAAAATGACCAGGAGATGGTTCGTTTCAGAATGCAACTGCGGGAAGATGAATTGGCTTGGCAGTGGGTTGGTGTTAAAAAAAATTTATGCATGTACAAGATATGGTTCGATATCAATCTTAACGTGCGTATCTTTTCCAAAAATCCCGTGGGCTTGACGAAAATTGAGAGCATAAATCCATTCAGACAACTTCCATCACATTTTGCCCAAATGCAATAATTTTCTGGCTCTTCCGTCCCCGGCTCTATATCATAGAGGGAGCCGATTTTTATACGAATAGAGCAGAGATGTCAGACTTGATTAACATCTTTTACTGATAACCTTTCTGATGACAAGTCTGATTAGTTGTGTCTGGTTTCGATCGCTGTCTAGAGATGTTAGAGTTCACTCAATCGTGTCTTCATTCTGAACATTCGTTCGTAATAAAAAAATAAATATTTGGCGCACAGGTCTTTAAAGTGCAAAGTACCCTTCTTCTTATTTTTTACAACCATTCGATTTTGTGCGAGTTTTAAATTTCTGGGACGAATGGAAGTGATGTAACGTTTTATGTTCTTTCATGACAGTGATACTAGTTATGTAGTTCTTTAACACGTGAAATAAAACCACATTTTTCCCTTTTAAATATCATTCGATTAATTATTATTTATTCATTGTTCTTGAAAAGACTTACAACGACAACTTCTACGGCCACTCGAAAGCCCACCTCTACTACCAACCAAGAAACTCGATCTCTCCAACGTTTTCTTCGTAAGGAGAAAATGTTGGAAAGGGAAATTATCTCGAGTGAGTTTGATTGCACACTTGATGTTTGCTCTGCAAACGACAAGTGTGGTGAATATGTTATTTGAATATGTAACACCTCCCCCAATAAGTATTTTTGGTCTCCAAAAAAAATATGATCCAAACTCAGAGAAGGATTTTTTTTTTTTTTTTTTTTTTTTAAATTGTTGTTACATTTTTTCAATCCGGGGGAGTGTTTAGTTTTTTTTTTTTTTTTTTTTTTTTTTTTTTTTTTTTTTTATAAAATATATAATAATTCTTATTTTTATAATTAATTTTAACATTTGTAAATTTTATTTTTTTTCTAAAAGTGTATATTTTAAACAAGATACTTTTATTCTTATTTCTATTTCTTATTTTAATAATAATAATTATCAAACAAAATCGAAATAAAGCAGATAATATTCGCTTTTTGTATCTGTGCCTTTTCTTAGTTTACATTTTACATCTTTAATATGAATTTATTTTTTTTTTAAACAAGATACCTTTATAAAGACATACTTTTTTGTATTTTAAGGGAAACCGTCTAAAGTAAAGCCATTCTTTTTATTTCAAACAACCAGTTCCGAAACAATCCCCATGGGATCATTTTGGCTCCTAATATATTATTTAACTAAGTTAGTTTTATAGTACTACAATCCAATATGCAAAACAAATTTTCTGCATTACGCTATGTAAACCAGGTACCCGAAACTCATATTTACGTTCACGCACCCTTAATTCTAAACAATTTATTTCTCGTGAAACACACCCATCAACCAATCCTATGACACCTCGGAAAACGCTGTCAAAACAACTTGAAAGTTGCAAATTGAAAGAGGAAGAAGGAAGTGGAAATTTCATAGAAGAACAATAGATTAATCGTTAGATTTCAAACCAAGTAGCAAAAGGGAGAAAAAAAAAAATATATATTTCAAATGAAGCTTCAATATAAAAGAAAGGGGAAGATCCGGGGAAAGAAAATAATAATAATATAATGCAGATATGTATACCTACATCAATCTTTAATAACAAAATTACGGTAAGCTATTTGGAAGAGACTTATCAATTTTGATATTTATATTTCCTTTTTAACTGCTTTTTATAATATCTTATATTCCGTTTTGTAGATTTATCAAGAGTATAATTCCCCTCAGTCACAAATTGGTGAAGTTTTTTGTATTTTGGTTTATTCTTGACGACTGTTCTATTTTGAACAATGTCTACACATTTGTCAAAGAGATTTCTTATGCCTTTGTTTCTCTTATTCACCTTTGTTTCTTTTTCTTTTTGAAATCTTTCTGCTAATGCTTCGATGTCCTTTTTGCTAAGGTTTTTTGAGATGAAGTCTAAAGGCCTCAACTTGGTCGTCGAATGTATAGTAGTATTATAAATTGATATTATTTTGAACAATTTTTCATCCAACTCAGAACTATCTTTGGTAAGACGCATAACTCTTAGGTGCTCGTTTAAAGTACCATGCAGCCTTTCGACATCCGCATTGCCCGTTTTAAGTGATGCTGTTGTTCTATGAAAAATGATGTTGTTCTCTTTAAGAAATTGTTCCACGGCTGAGTGCAATATACAACTATCGCCATCGGAAATAATTTTGTTTGGTTTTCCAAGGAATTGTATTCTTTGTTTTATTGCACTCAGAATAGCAATCCAATTTCTGTCTTGCAGAGTATGAATTGTTGCATATTTCGAAAACTTGTCGATAGTAGTCAAATACATTTTTCCACGTTCAGGAAACCAAATGTCCATGTGGATAATATCGTTGAAATGCTTTGGTATTTCTGTTAATTCCATTTGTACTTGCAGTGGTTGTCGATCATGTTTAGCGAGATTACAAATTTCACAATTGTTGACGAATTTTTGAATTTCAACTTGCAAATTTGGATAAAAGTACAACCCTTTTAGTTCCAGAAGCATTTCGTTTATACCGCGGTGGTTTTTACTTATGTGTTCATCTTTTATTATTGTTATCAAATCATTTTTATCTACAATATCCTTTAATTTAATGCTGGATTTCAATAGTTTTAGATTTTTATTCATAGAGAAATATTGCACATAGAGCTCTTGAAATTTGAGATACAACGACAAATCATCGCAGTGTATGCAAATGAGTCCCCTTGTGATTAAAAGACGCTTCATTATATTAAGAAGATCACTGCTACCTTTTTTTATCTGGACAAGATTTTGGACTTTCTTGTGAATTATTTTCATTGAAATTTTTTCTTTAGATCCGTAAAAGAGATAGATCTGATTTTTAAAAAGGTTGATAGGTTTTTCGGTGATATATATATGACGGGTTTCGTCTTCTATCGCACTGTGGATAGTAGCACCAGTAGACAAAACTTCATCGTTATTGCTACTATCGCTAACAGACTCTTCGTTATGAAATATGTCTACTAAACTAACTTCATCGTTAGCTTTCGACGCATTTTCATTTTCGTCTTTATCCGTGTACCTACTCAATCCATCTGCTACGCAATTCTCTTTCCCTTTTAGGTACTCAATATCGAAGTCATATTCGTTGAGCATAATCTTCCAACGTTGGAGTTTCATGTTGGGTTCTTTTATGCCATTAAGCCAAACAAGGGGCTTGTGGTCGGTTTTCACAACGAATTTTCTTCCATACAAGTAAGTCCTAAAATATTTCACAGACCACACTACCGCAAGAAGCTCCTTCTCTATGGTGGAATAATTTAGCTCGTGCTTATTAAGCGTTCGAGAAGCATAACAAATTGGATGGTTATCTTGGCTTAACACAGCTCCCAAAGCATAACTAGATGCATCCGTCGTAAGGATAAATTTTTTTGTAAAATCAGGGCTTTTTAGAATCGGGTCAGAAGTAAGTAGCGATTTTAAAGTGTTAAATGCTTTTAAGTAGTCAGGATCGGACATTTTCAACCTTTCGGATTTTTTTAAATATTTTATCATAGGGTACACTACCTTGGCATAGTCCTTGATAAATTTCCGGTAATAGCCAGTAATACCAAGAAATTGTTTTATGCCTTTTACGGTAGACGGCAATTTCATTTCAGTGATTGTTTTTACTTTCGTTTCGTCCGGTTTTATCCCATTACTTACAATTACATGACCTAGATAGTTGGTAGACAAATCAGCAAAAATACATTTGTTAGCCTGGATCTTTAGGTTGCTGTCTTTGAGTTTCTGAAAAATTTTCTTAAGGGACTGTAAATGCTCTTCAAAACTCGTAGAAAACACCAAGATATCGTCCAAGTAGACCACACAAATCTTGTTGATGTAATCTCCCAGCACGTGGTTCATCAGTCTCTGGAATGTCGCTGGGGCATTCTTTAACCCAAAGGGCATTCTCAGAAACTCATAATGACCGTTCCTAGTTGAAAATGCAGTTTTCGCTCGATCTCGAGGATCGAGTTCAATTTGGTGGAATCCTTTCACCAGATCGATAGTCGAGAAATAACTACATTTACCTAGTTTGTCAAAAAGATCGTCGATGTTAGGCATAGGGAACCTATCCTCTATTGTCTGTGCATTCAATTTCCTGTAATCAACCACGATTCGCCATTGTTTTTGTCCGTTTCTATCATCCTTTTTAGGGACAACCCAAATGGGCGAATTGTAAGGACTACTGCTAGGAACTATTATTTTCTGTTGCAGCATTTCGGAAATTTGTCTGTCGACTTCATTTGAATGGATCTCTGGGTACCGATAAAGTTTGCTATAAATGGGGAGGTCATTTCTCGTTAAGATTTTGTGTCTGATTTCGTTTGTAAATGAAAGCGTATCTCCTTCATTATAAATAATGGATTTATAAGATTGCAGTAAGTATTTTAATTTAGAAATATCGGCATGATTTAAATGATCTGCGAATAGATTTTGGGGAATTTCTGACTTGAAACTTTCGCAACAAAATACTCTTAAAACTTTTTCCTTTTCATAAACAAATTTCGCATATATTTCCTCTTCTTCGTTAAAATATATTCGAATTGATGTGCCATCAATAATAAGGGACCTGGTTTGATAGTTGATAATTGGATTAAGATCAAGAAGAATATTATTACCAATTAATCCATCGAACCGATCGTGAAATTGATATTCCAAAAAGTTTACAAAATAATTAATTTTATTAAATTCTTTAAAAAGAGGAATTCTAAATTCTACATTTGTATTGACGTTGCGGTCGAGTACCTTTAATGTATTATTCTTAGATGGAACTTGCCATTTTGGATTACATACATTTTTATTAATTATACTGTACTCTGCACCACTGTCAATTATAAATTTAAGAGGTCTAATATTATTCTCGATGACTATATAGGGAAGTTGTTTTGATGGTCTACCGTAAAATTTTGATAATTTTGGTTTGGGTGTTGGTTGTTGTATTGGTTAGGTTGTTGGTTCCTGGATGTGTTCCTGCTTTCATTAAGGGTTACGTCCATGGGTTCATTAGTATTATAATTATCATTATTATATCGTGGTCCATACCTATTTGACCTTCGTGATCAGCACTTAAAAGAAATGAATTATTTATTCTACTTAGTAATAAGGAAATACTATTATAATAGTCCCCTATATTTGTTTTTACCCGTTCGGTTCGTATTTGATCTAATAATGCGTTAGATGAAAGCTTTTCGCCAAAATTATTTTTTAAAATTTCTCTAACTTGTAACCAATTTCCTATTCTTCCATGCTTTTGCAGCTCACACCTAGCTTTTCCAACAATTTTATCTTTAATATATCCTGAAAGAATTGTTACACTTGCTTCATTCAATGTTGCTAAAATGGGTGATAATGAATCTTCCCTATCTAGGAAATCAATTAGACAACTTGAATTTCCATCAAATTCAGGAATTTTATTTATTAAGTCTAAAACTATTCTAAACTTATCTGCAGCATTAAGGGCTTCCATCTTTGAAGATTATGGATGATAAATTTTCTTCTGGTTTCTCCTTCAGTTTTTTCGTTTCAGCTTTTCTGTGTCTTTGTATTTATTGTTGTAATCAATCAGGAAAAAAATGTTTATCTTATGTTTTTTCAAGTTGGATTAAGTTCGATTCACAAGTATTTTCTAAAGCTTGGTTTGATGTCGTTGTTTTCGAGCACAGCTTTTTATGCAACTAAGCTTTTCGGTATGAAGTGTGCTACCAGTTGTTTTCGAACTAGACGCCCGCGTCTTTTTTGTAACCGTTCAATTGGTTTTATATACTACATAAATCAAACGTATGTGAAATAATCCCCACTTTTTTTTATGTTTTTGTTTTATTAGCACATTAATTCCAAACACTTTATTAAATTTGTATACGCACTTGTTTGTAATAATATAATGTTAAACATGGGTACATTTGAATTTGCACGGAAAGACTTTTCCTTATTTTTCGAACACGCTTACTAAGTTAGCCTTATATTTTATTCTTTTAACAATTTTTTTTTTATTAGATAATGCAACCCGTTCGTTAACCGACTGCGCCAGTTATGTAGTTCTTTAACACGTGAAATAAAACCACATTTTTCCCTTTTAAATATCATTCGATTAATTATTATTTATTCATTGTTCTTGAAAAGACTTACAACGACAACTTCTACGGCCACTCGAAAGCCCACCTCTACTACCTACCAAGAAACTCGATCTCTCCAACGTTTTCTTCGTAAGGAGAAAATGTTGGAAAGGGAAATTATCTCGAGTGAGTTTGATTGCACACTTGATGTTTGCTCTGCAAACGACAAGTGTGGTGAATATGTTATTTGAATATGTAACATACTCTCGGATATTTGTCAGACGTTCAGGAGAGGTGGCGCATCTTTTACATACGTGATAACGAAAACGTCTTTTTGACAGATTTGCACTAACTGAAGAAGTAGGACAGTCTATGACATTTTCAGGCCCAAAATATATAATTGTTCTTCTTCTCTACTAAGACCGTTTGCAATTTGACGCCACTGTGATATTATGACGAATCAAAAACAAAACTGATGACCTGTATATATGTAGCCATCTTTACTCCCAATTAGGCCCATAGCGCAACCATGCCAACTGCAATATACCGTGATGTGCAACTCAACTTGTACGTGCGATGGACAAATTACGAAAAAAAACTGCAAACAAAAAAAAGGTTCATAAATTTCTTCTGTCCATTCTTTGTCTCCTAACCAAACAAACAAAAAAATAATAAACAATTGACATTTTCATGCAGCAACAACTAAATAATCGGAATGGGCAACAAATCAATTGCAGCCCGGCATTGCAGTGTTGCGACGGCACTCTCTGTCTCTCAGACCAAATCAATCAGACTACCAATTTCAAAGATTCATAGGTAGCTTTTGCAGCATTTTCCTAGGTTTGGTTGTTGGCTGGTAGGTTGTTGCATCATTGATTTGGCCCGGCTGCCGACAGACGAATCACTTCGTTTTATTAAGGCCATCGGAATTTATGGTAAACAAAAATTATTCAATCAAACCCAAAGTAGATGCGCGGAGGCACAACAGTGGCAAAACTGCAACCAGCACCATCATCAACTAGGGAGATGATGATTTATTTCCTGGTTGCTTCTTTGTAGACAAAGTGAATCCAGTCACACCGCTTTAATCCATTTTGTGTAAAAGTTGTTTGACTATGTGTGTAATGTAATTGAAACACAACGCTATGTTGCAGGCTTGTGGTGTGGTAGGGGCCCATCTTAAGATGGAGTAACTCGGTACAATTTGTCAAATGTCAAATTTTGCATGCATTATTTTGAAAGAAGGAAGACAACAATTATTATTATAATGCAAATGCAAATCAATAAAAAAGTTGTGTGGCCAACTTGTTTAGAAACAGTGGATAACAGGTTTCAAACTTTTACTCTCTTTCGCTTCTCTTCAATCCACTAACCGCAGCCGCAACAATCATTAATCTGTCAATTTCTTCAAAATCACTCAAATCAGTTAACAAATTCAAATGTGTCCACATTCCACATTCAACTGGGCGTCATATATATTTCGTGTTGTTTTTACGAGGTCTGCAATATACCATGACTAACGCTAATCAAATGCCGAATTTGTATACGATAAACAAAACCTATGGGTAGCTAACAAAATACGGTAACGGGTTGCATGAACTGAAATCATCTCCTCGCCTCTGCATTAATAAAAGTTCGATAGTCTCATAATTTCACGCAGATGACATGCGCATGGTTGATCGTCTTGTGGTACGAAATGCAAATTTTATTCGCCCGTTAATAAAACAATAAATAACTGCGACCAATTTAGTAATATTATTGACACTTAAGATGTTGCGGCCATCTTCAGTTGGTTTCTTTTACTGAGCTTTATTCAACGGACTTCATTAACTTAGACGCGCTTTCATTTTCAGTTAAGAAGCGGTATCATCAAACGCAATTCGACAGTAAAATCTGCAGACGACAGGTGTCGTTTAAGATTCGCAGTTTTTTTGGCCAACCGCTTATTTTTTTTTTAGATTTATCACTAAAACAAAAATTTATTCAATATTAAAATAAATTTGCAAATATTGTTGGGCATGGTTTTGTCCTACTTTGCAATACGTGTTATTTGAGAAAATAACAACTTGTTAGTGAATATTTAGTTTAAGAACAAGTTTACAACTACAGCAGTAATTTAAGATCGGACTCCTTGTTTTAAGTGATTGTTTGGACAATTTGAATTCTATAAGTCGATTCTCCGAGTATATGTTGCTCTGGGAAAGGCATTAATGTTTTTTCCTCTGTCAGGAAGTGAACCTGCATTTCGCTTCGATGTCAATCGCCTACCACTTTCGCAAGTATCATGGTGGCCATTTAATACAACAGAGAGGTAGACAAATGTAATGTTATTGCTCACAAACTATATTAAGATAGGTACATAAAATATTCGTAGTTAGTCGCAATAAGGTCTTGAAACTGCCCCTATAGTTGCAACTAGCTATGGCTCAATGGCTGGTTTAAATATAAGCTAAGGATAAAAAAAAACCGTAAAAAAAACAAAAGGCACCGAATCAACCTACAACTAATCTCTATTATGAAGTTTGTGATGCTCAGACGAAGAGAGAGCAGAATTTGGAATCCTTTCATTTTTAATTGGCAACTTTCGAGAAGCATTGTAACTGGTAAACAAATCTATAGTATTTTACTTGTTTAAGAAGGAGATATGATTTTTTTTGGCGTGTATTATACAAAATACTACTAAAAACGAAATTTCTTTTTTAAGCTTTGAAAGCTAGAAAAATAATGACAATAAAAAACAAAAATGTCTGGCATGCTTTTCACAAATTCACAAAACGATCAGAAAATAAAAATACATACATTTAAAAAATCTAGAAAAACATTGGTTACAATTATTGTAGGCCTTAAAAAGGCTTAAGACTATGGCATATTTAAACATAACATTATAAATAAAACTACATATAAAATTACCTCCTGTTCGCTATTAACAAGCTTATAAAATGGGCAAAAAGATGCGGGTTAGGCGTGAACCCTCATAACGCTCAACTTGTCCTCTTCTCTAGGAAATACAAGATTCCGCACATTGAACCTCCATCTATAAATGGCAATAGTTTGACATTCTCAAATGAGGCCAAATACATAGGCCTTATTTTTGACAGGAAACTAAGCTGAAAGCCTTACATCCAGGAAAGAGTTAAAAAAGCCACTGTGGCACTTTTCTCCTGCAAAAAAGCCATAGAAAACAAATGCGGCTTACAACCTCGTACTGGCTATATACTGTCTGGTGGACTAAATTAAGCAAGGTCCAAAGAACGGCTTGCTTGTGCATCGGCGGTGCTCTTCGCACCACACCCTCCGCCGCACTTGATATCCTGTTTCATCTGACACCTATTGACATCTTCAGCAGGCAAACACCTGATAGCTACTTCACAATGGACTAGTAAAACAACTGGCCATGCCGCTATCCTGAACAACTTCAGGAACCTTACAGGAAACGCTGAATATAACAATTCGATAAAAACTTTTAGGTCTCCATTCCCACTAGATCTTCCTGGGAGAATGAAGCATTCCTGGAGGATGAAGCAATCCATATTTGCACTGATGGTTCGAAAACTGCGGACGGTGTTGGTGGTGGTGTCTTCTCCGACAGACCGAATCTAAGTCTCTCCTTCCGTCTTCTGATCACTGTAGTGTTTTTTAGGCAGAAATAATGGCGATAAGCTGCTACCAAGTGCCTGAAGGGAGTCTCTACAAATTCTGCAACAGCCCAAGACTGTCGTTCGTCTCTCAGAGAGATGGCTGAGCAGTTCAACATTCACCTCTGTTGGGTGCCGGGACATAGAGACAAGACATCACAGGTTAAGCAAGGCTGATGAACTTAAGGATTCCTTAGGTATTCCAATCGCTACTTGTAAACTGTTAATAAACCTGGATGTTATCGAAAGTACAAATCTTAGATGGACAACCGGCTAGACATGTCTAGCGACAAAGCAGATCTGGCCAAAGCTGGATCTAAAACGTTCTAGATACTTGATCTCCTTCAATAGAAAGCACATTAGCGCTACAAAAGGTGCGTCATCACAGGACACTGTCTCATAGGTAGGCATGCTGCAAGACTAGGCGTGCTTTCAAACGATTTCAGCAGAAACTGCCATGACGAGGAGGAAGAGGTTCTTCATCTTCTTTGTACTTCTTCGGCTCTCTCACGAAGACGTAAGCTCCATTTGGGAGCTATCTACTACAGCGATCTAAAACAATCTAAAAAAAAAAAACACTGATATTTGACATCTCCAACGCTTCAACTGGTTCAACGAGTAGGAAGAGTAAACACGTAGATTCATGTGGTATCACAAGGGACCTTATAATGTGTGTCGGCTAGCGAACAGCAACTTCAAGCTAATCTAACCTACCTCCTGTTATTTTCAGCCAATTAAGTGTTTTTTTTTACAAAGGTAACGAAAAATTACGAAAATATTAATATATAGTTCTCAATAAAATTAACACTTTCTGGTCTAATTTTGTTTATTTGTTTTTTGTTTTGTTTAGGAGATAGAATACAGAGGAATTATTTGATTGTATATAAAGTATGTATTTTTAGGTTTTATTGTAAAATAATTAGACATTTAATTTAAAATGTTGATACATTTAACATTTAACTAACCGATTCTGCCGTTGTAAGAACTCACAAGTCACAAAGTAGTGTGATGCTTATTTTTTGTGAGATTTGTTATGATTCGACAAAATTTTCCGAAATCTACACCAACTCTCACAGAAAAAAAACTCAAAAAGTTTACTTCGGCATGGCTAGTTTTGAACTACTTATAGAAGTGCGGATTAGTGCTCGAAGGTGGTAAAATACTTTTTTAAGCCTATATGGTTTTTATTATCTTTTTATACTTCCTTAAACCCCATCTTAATGTCCAACTACTTGCTGGACAGCAAAGAGGAATGACTAATGACGAAGATCATATGGAACCTTCGAGGGAACTGAAATAGAAATAACCTTGATCTTTTTTTTAGTTCATTTTGACTAAACAAAAATATTTTGTTATTTTTGTGTACTTCGAAAAAAGTATATTATACTTTGCTGATACTGTGATTGTTCGAACGAGGAGGGCGAATGGAGGAGAACATACAACAGCGACCTTTTCTCGTGACCTATATCACAATTTAGCAATCTCACACATTAGTCTCTTCCAAATTAAACATCTCTGCCAATACACTTATTTTAGTTTGTAGTCGATTTGACGAGACCCTGTTAACCCAACAGACTCAAAAAAGTGCTTTTGCAAAACACTTGTCTGATTAATTGGATCGGAACCATATCCAACGCCGTAATGACATCTTAACAGTGTTTGTGCAAGCAACTGTTCGAATTAAATATCTGCAAATTTAATTTGTGCCACAGACATGCCACTCCATAGTCCACAGACAACAAGCTAACGAGGTTAAATCATCATCATAAATCGATATCGTGCAATCAAGTACCAAAACGCTATTTGCAAAGATTCCACTTCCTTGGGGGCGTTAAAAAGCTCAAACCATTACAACAAAAAAGAAAAAAAAAACAAGTTGCATGTAGATACGATTATTATTTAACGCAAAACGATTACACCACATCTCTGATGTAACTCCGCGCGCAGGCAGGCTCAAATGTGCAGCTTACAGCAGTCAGTGAACCTATAATCCTGTAATCGCCATCGCCGCCGCCACCGGAGATGGTATGGTAGGCAGCGAGAGACGCATTTATAGATTGTGCGCGAAACGCGTATTCGCGGAACTAATTGTATTGCATTAGATAATCCTTTTGGTGCTGATAGTGCCCAATAAATTATAGCTGAGACGCTGAGAGGTTAGGAATCTGTTTATGCGAATAAAATAAGTTTTTGTTGACATGGAGAAACGAACACCTAATTTGCTTTTGATATTAGATGCTCGCATGTGTATGCAAAAGGTAGGTATACCTACGCAAAGGTCGGTTTAATATTTAGTCGTAAAATATGCGATATTCATTCAATGAACAGACATTACTTTTATGGCTAGCTGATTGGTATTACAAGTAAAGTATTTTATGTATAGTCACTTGCTGACAATCCTGTGGTAGGGAACAAGTGAATTCATACCGCAAGGGAGTTAGTACGGATGTGTTTTTTATATGTCTTAGCTTAAAAAAAAGAGCGTTGGGTACTGGTATATGATTTATTTAATGGTCGGACTTTGAAGTTTTTATACTGTCGCATCTATTGCATGAAAAAATATAAAATGTTGCGACTTTTGCTATACCGATCAATAGATACAGCGTAGACCTTATCTTTCACATGGCCCAAAAGAAAGAAGTCGCAAGGTGTTGAATCACAAGATCTCGGTGGCCAATTGTGATCACCTCTTCGAGAGATAACACGGTCCGGAAACTTTTCCCGTAAAAGATCAATGGTTTCGTTGCTTGTGTGGCACGTAACACCGTCTTGTTGAAAGTAAACGTTGTCCAGATCAATACCATCCAACTCCGGCTATAAAAAATCATTAATCATGCCCAATTCCAAAAAACGACAAAGATGGACAAGCCTGGGTTTTCTTCAACACTTTGGGCTACAGCAGCAATATTCGCAGTTGTTCTTGAGCGACGTGCACGGGTTTTATTCTTAACATCACTTACTTGTCCCAACAGCTCGAATTTTTCCACCAATTTGTGTATTGCGGTCCAAAAAGGTGCTTCACGACGACCCAAACATGCTTTAATTTTGCGAACTGTGACTGCAAAATTTTCACTATTTCTGTAGTGAATTTTTATAATTTGAATGCGTTGTTGAAGCATGTATCGTTCCATTTTTAGTAATGGCGTAGTTTCTACTTGTCAACTGTCAAAAAATAACTGTTTCAAAAGTGTCAGCTACGGAAATAGCGGCTATTCAAAATTAAACCTCTTATTGGAAAACCCTTTATAACAGTTGACGGATATGTGTTTACCTCGGTCATAGATCCATTTAGACCAGTGATTCCCAAAGTGGTCCAGGTTGAACCAAGGGGTCTACGTTGGCACGAAAAAAATGGGGGTTCACCAGTTGTATGTAAGTGATGAAAATTGTTCTGGTTTCGATAGCAAAGACAATTTTTTCAGTTAGGCTGGCATATGGAGAAGATAGTCTGTTTATTTAGTATTATTTCCATTTTTGAAAAACTTCCCTTCATTTTTTTGAGTAGTGTATTTCACGACTGTTGCTTGTAAAAACTTGCATATTAGATATTCAGTGTAACGCGTGTTGAGACTTGCTAAGCGCCTCCCGCAACGCTTATTCACACGTGAAAAGGAACGAAATACGACTGGTTTTTCAGAGATTAAAACGAGTCAAGCCGATCGTACAAATATCGAGAACTCGCTCAACTCTGAATTTTAGAGTTGGAACTCGCGTTTTTGACGAATTTTGGTAATATGGTAAAAATGTAGCAGCAGGGGGTCCACCGAAACCCAGGTTAATTTTGAAGGCGGTCTACAAAAAAAATAGTTTGGGAACCTCTGATTTATACCAATTTGGGTCACTCCTTTTTAACAAATATGACCCATATCGTAAAAGAGCGAGGATGAATGGACAGATTCTCTAAACAATCGCAAAAAAAAAATAAATATATTTGAGTATTCTAACAAGCGCTTAAACAAATAAATAAATAAATATTTTGGCGCGACAGGTCTGTGGGAACCAAGGCCTAGCTTCTCACAACCATTCATTTTGTGTGGGTTTTCAATTTTTGGGACGAATGGAAGGGATCTACAACTTTACGCCGAGTCCAAACGGCTAATTGAGAAGCTCTTTCATGACAGTTTTTCTCTCGGATGTTTGTCAGACGTTCGCGAGAGCTGGCGCAGTGGAAAAAAACCTTAAGATGTTATTTGGCTCTTTCGGGATTCGAACCGGAGACCCCTCGCTTAGTAGCCCAACACACTACCACTAAGCCACTGCGCCGACAACAAGCGCTTTACGAATAGGAATAAATACCAACGATATCCAACATAGAAACTCCGTAAACATTGAATTTATGCCTTGTTGAATGTGGTATACGAATATCACAGGCAAACAGTTGTGAGCTGTTAACAATATTCGGAAGCTTTACTGAAAGGTATAAAAAGAAAGGCTCCAGTTTTGACTGAGAAATCTTCTTCAGCGACGAAGCGCAGGAGAACGGGGCTAGGTGCCACGATGAATATTCTGCATGAATGATTTGAGAGACACCATCATTAAAAACTGGACAACACAGATTGTTTTTATTCCATTTCAACATCGAACCATGCGTCCTTATAGAAACATTTCTTCATAAAGTTGTTATCACGTAGAGTTTGAAGCTTACAGTGTGTATTCTTTTAAGTATGTATCGATGGTTGCAACTTGCAAGTCGAATCAGTTGCAATTTGTTGGGAATACCTACACAGTTTCGAGTTCCTCTAGTATCGCACTGAATTTATTGTATCATCCTTTTGTTGAATTACGCTTTATCAAGAAATGTACTTAATCGCATTTGGACATCGCATCAATTGACAGTTCAGCATCCTCAACGTGCGAACATCAAAAAAACATTCTTTTGAATAACAGACGCGTACGAAGCCTTTCCAGGACTTAAGCATACATATATGAATCCTTTTAAGGGCTGCACCTACTTTATCTATCGAAAACCTTCCGCTGAATAGTATCCACTCCCACGTTACGCCTGATAACCTGAAATTAATTGTGCATCCATCCGCAGGGTCCACAACTTCATTCGAAATTTGCAAATGGTCAGCTGTAACACCGTTGAGCCTTCGTGCATTCTTCAACAATTTCGAATATTGAGCTCGGAACAGGAAATCGAAAAAACAAGCATCTAGTGCTAACATTTTGTAATCCACTGTCGAACAGAAAATAAGTAAACACATAGCATATGGCCAGGCGCACTTGAAAAGTGCAAATAAAGACGATACTCGTTGCATACTATTAGGATAAATGTATATTAATGAGTAATTATGCGAGTAATATTATGTTTACCAGTAGAACAAACTCCAATTGACTATTCGAAACCCTACGTTGTCTCGTTCCTCTACTTTTGTAAGAACCGCAGCTTTTCCTTGTCAGAAACATGTAATAGCACGCCCCAATCCCAAGATCACATGACATTTTTGCTTTGAATTAATATTTTCCTATGGCTTCGAAGTCAAAACATAAGAGGGATTATTGAACTTTGTGATGTGCTAAGCAGGAGAAGAAATTCTAGAATTCCAGCCGTGTATTCCTGACATAACCTTTAGGTGCACTTAATAAAAATGCACTTACCACCGCCTTAATGGAGATATAACCGAAGAATAAGCCTCAGTGAATTCACTGTATTGTGAAGAGGACAAGCTGTGACTCTGCAGTGCATCGTCGTCCCCCTGAAGTGTCAAGATACAACACGAAACACGAAGCCTTGCGCATGGTTGTTAATTGGAAATTTCCAACCCCTGGGCAGAGAAAATTATGTTTGGTTCCATAAGCCAGCCACATTCATTAGTGATTATCGTCCGGCTGAAAGGAAGACCGTACAACAATACAAACATAAATAACAATAGAAGTCCTGCCGGGTTATTGCGAATTTCTCTTCGTTTCATAATTGACTTAGGCACTAAAAAGAAGTCAGTGCGACAAAGGGAACTGAATACCCTTGATTTTTTTTATGGATTTCACTTTCTATTCATCCGATGACATTATACTGCTGTTGTAGGGTTGTGAGAGACTTGTCTTGAATTCATTTTCCAGTCATTCAGATTCAGTGCAAACAAAGAGTTTGAATAAAAAGAAGTCGAAGGATGGTTGTACAAGAGTATAGAATAGCACGAATCACCCATATGAAAGAAATGACGCAATAAAATTTGGAGGCTACTGGTATAAGACGTAGAATAAACTGCTTCTTGTTGTGAAAAGGTCCCAAAGGAACCCAAGGAAGTTATTTATCGAAATCTATACTCATTGGAGCCGTTTTCATTTTACCTATTATACTTTACTGGGAGGTTACAATATAAATCGTAATAGATACACCTAGTGATGTATATCTATATGGAAACTGGCCTTACACGTAAAAAACATGCCATACAAAGTTCAGTAACGATAAATGTGTGGCAGGGTAAGCTAGTCCAGAGTGAGCTCAGCTCCATGATGAATCACTGTGGTATCGCGTGCCCCTTGAAGTGATTCATAAATAGCTTGCGGTCAAGCACATTTTCGATTGAAAGACATCACATACACCTGAAGTGAGTCAGCTATTAGACAAATATCAAACCCCGCAAAACATCACTCGAGATATTAATTCTATAATTTTAGGGTATCATGTATACACCAGTAAGAAACTAGCGACCAACCCAGCGAAGAAATATTACACTCAATTCACACATTCAAGGACGTGAAACCCTTTTTTGACAAAAAAAAAACTAAAACCAAAACGCCGGTGTTACATAGGTTATACGTTTGAAGGGGTGGAAGTAAGATAACCCCTATACCCAACCAACCTCCTGGTAAAATAATGAAATCAGTAACAGCCAGACACAAGAAAACCACTAAATTATGAATTTATGGAACTCTCGACAAAAACCGCCCGGCTATAATATGGTCGACTGCGGATCAAATTCCTAGTTGAGTGGAATTTCCTTTGTTGCCCTTAAATCACCCCAACTTTGCGTGTCTACCCATTGACAGACAGTAAATAATTGCCAGGTTGTTTATGGAAACGCAACTTAGCTCAGTGAAAAATTACCTTACTTTCTAGATATGGTGTGATAATAACCTGAAATGTAAAAAAGGGGAAATTATTAGTATATCATGTCTTTTTATATTGGTGCCACTATAAATAAAGATTTTAATTAAGAGTGAAAGTCTGGATAAACTGCACTTGCAGTTGTATAGTTAAAGTTTGAGGAATCAGTCTTGGAAGCCCTTATTCATGCAAAAAAAATAAAGTGCACGACTGGATCGCACGAAACTTTCTCGTTCATATCATCAGTTTGGTTGGTTTATTTTTCTTTTATTATTGTTTATAGGCGTTAAAACAAGATTTTTCAAATTAGTGATGATGGTAGATGGCTATGACTCGAAGTAGGGTTTGTGATGTAAGAATTCAGAGATTTGTTTTTCAATTTGCACGTGTTTGGGGGAAAATGAAGTGCGGGTTTCTGATATGTAGACTCCAATTGGTTGGAATTATTTAAGGTTCATGATTAATATGGCTGTAGTAGTTGTGATTACATTTTAACTGGTAGTGCGGTAATGTTTTTAAGACGGCATTATTTGCATTTCTCTAAAAAAAAAAAAGTACGGGGTTTTATGAAGAATACATTTGTTATCGTAAATAGCCAAAATCTTTAGAGCTGATTTTGGAAAATAATGCGTACAAAATAGTAACAATAATTGCAATGTTAAGTTCGAAAAATAATCTTGCTGAACTATTTAGCTAAAAACTGAGTATAGGGTATTGTTCAAGATTTTAGTATTACTTGTTTTTTAAAGTTTTATCCAAATCGAAAATGGTGTTTTGCGAGATACGAACAGATTTCAAAATCAGCATTTCCGGTGATTCGAATCGAAAACGAAGGATGCAGTAATGTTGAAAACGTAACTTTTAATCTATGTATGCATTTTGGTCAAAATCGCTTTAGCCGTTTTCATGTAGGTAAACCAAAGGAAATAAAATTCTCAAAATATGCCTTTTTTCAAAAATCTATTAGAGACAATTTAGAGAAAAACTGAGTTTTCTATCATGTTAGGAATGACCATTCCCTTAAAAATTATTTTTTGTTGCAATCGTATTAACCGTTCTCGTGATAAGGCCACTTTTCAAAAGTACCGTTATTCGAGTTTTTAGCCAACAAATTGGTACGCAGCCATGTTAAGCTCATATAGCGTAGCGCATGTATACATTTTGGTTAAAATCGTTAAAGCCGTTTTCAAGTAAACCATAATTAAAAAAAGTCTTAAAAAAACAAAATTCTTCCAAAATAGTCCGTTGAACGATAATTTAGGGAAAAACTGAGTTTGCCATCATGTTGGGAATGACCGTATTACCTTATATATGAATTTTTGTCGAAATAGTTTTGACCGTTTTTGAGATATGACCAATATTCAAATTTACCGTTATTGCGATCTGCGAAAAACTGGGTATGCAGCCATCTTAGTTACACCTACTTAAGCCCAAATATCAATTTTGGTTGAAATCGTTAGAGCCGTTTTCGAAAAACTTAAAATTGCTGAATACCGTTACAACGGCAACTCTTAACGTGCAAAAAAAAAAAGTGGCCCCGAACTGTAAGCCCACCAACTCCAAATCCGAAGTTTGAAAGAAATCCGTCCAGCCGTTTGTGCTGTAGAGCTCAGGAAGGACGGACAGACGGACAGAATTGCGAGACCCATTTTTTCGAGTCCTCTATCATCGTAATGTCAGATTTGATTAAATCTCCAGTTCGATTTTTTGTACGATTACAATACCTTTCTCTTACTACGTAATGTGAGAAAGTTAAAAATATGTAACTCAATTAGGGCTGCATCGATTAAATAAAGTTGAGTTACTGTACACTCGGTTTAAAGCGTTATTATATCTGACTTAGCATTTAACAAAAGTGATTCGCACATCTGGCACATTCCAAGGCCCTCCCTTGATATAACATGATCTACAAAATATATGTGAATTAAAATACACGCTTTCATTTGAAATAACATCCAATGCATTAAGCCTATTCCACATGACATTCACCCGTCACTTTAATTGAATTGCCTGGCATCTTTATGTACATCACGCAATTCAAAACTGTTTTTAGAACAGACCAGGATAATAAACTGTCATTTAGCCATACAATGGCCTAACTTTACATTATGACATATTGTTTCTTGTCAGACGTCACACTCCCCAATTTGTCCACTAAAAAGCAAAACATTTCGCTTTTATAATGGTCTTCATTCTAGACTTACCACCATACTCGTATAATAATAAAACTCGTGTAGCATGTCACTGTAATTACCGAAAATTGCCACCGAAACCCATCCTCTTTGTGAAATTAATCGCATACAACTGTACCTTTTCGTTTAACATGTATATGTATGTGTACATGCTATACAGTTGCGATGCCACCATAACTCATGATGTTATTATGCTAATTGAAACACACTTCTATCCACAATTATGCAAATTAATTGAATACGTTTTTTTTTTGCAGCACTTATCTAATATTTTTGAAATTTTTAAATTCTTCGAACGACTTTACATAGCTTGTTTAAAACGAGTGAATAATTACGTACAAATGTTTTGAAAGTCATTGTAAAAGTATGTGTGGGAATCAGCCATTCATACGTTGGTTTTAAAACGCTAGGGAAATCATCTTTGAAAGGCGTAAACTCACTGAAAATCTACCCCCCAATCCCAGAGTGACATCATTGTACACTTTGGCATAGTTTGCTGTGAATTGAATTACTTCCTTATCCTGTGAAGTCAAAAGGTACACACGCATTCATGACTGCACACAGCGCCAGCGTTACGATAAAGTTCATTGCTTTTGCACAAACCCTATCATCAGCATTGTTGTCCTTGAGTTGTAATCTTTCAATGATAGCTTTGTCTATGAACTATTAATGAAGTGACTTTGAGACACATAGAGGGCTTTCAACCAGTCTCAGGCATATAGTAGTGGTATTTGAGTTTTGATGTGAGTTTCTGTTAAACTTTTAAAGTTAATAAGTTGGATTTTGTTAAATGATAGAAGCACATGGTATAGCTATACATGGTGAAAACCAGGAGTTTCGTTATGGACGTGGAGCTCCCGAAGAAGGATGCACATCGGGAAAAATCCAAAATTGTAAATATGTAAATTCTACGTAAATTGTATTTTTCTTGTAATGGATTATTGTTTTTATTATGGTGAGGGTTTAGTGCACTGCGACCTTGTGGTCTATTGTGCCCCCTGATTATACCTCGAAAAGGTTCATGCCCTTTTCCAGAGCTCCCTCGCATTACAGTTTCATTTAGAAGTGTGTTTGAGGATCATCGCTCTGTCTTAGACTCGGCAAGAATACCGACTTTAGAGCACTTCATCTAGTCCAGTTTTTCTTATGAATCTGAGGATGAGTAGCGGGTCTATGGTCTGTATATTGTTATGGATACTTATATATGGGAAGTAATTTTAATTTAGCATATGCGGAAGCTAGGTTGAGGCTACTCTACTTAAATACCCTCGATATTATTACGTCGACATAAAAGCTGATATCCGCAGTCGATCAGTGTTAACATCACGGTGTATCCACAAGTTCTCAAGCAACAAACACTTGAATTATGTAAAACGAAGAAAGCTAGTGGAATTTTAGTTCCCAAAAGACGCTGGATCTGTTTTTTTTCGTAGTTCCGTAAGTCCGAAGTGCTAATAGAAGTACTGAAGCACTAGAAATACAGAGATAAAAAAAGACTGCAAACAACTATACCAAACACAATTTTTCACAGTTGTCCAGAACGGCTTTTGACGGATTTTCGACTGTATTATTTACGTATTTTCCTGGAAAAAAAACAAGTACATGTTCAATGGGTACTTAGTGTTTACCATCAATAAATCGATCAAAACTCGACAAGAGAGATCTAAACTCTGTATAGGTATACCGTATAAGCATAGCCTCTTTCCAAAGTGGATGCATCCAGATTTCCTTGCTGGGTTCGAAAAGAAAAACGTATTTAATTAGAAAAAACCTCAAGAAACACTGCACAATGGCGTAGTGACTCAGTAGTTAGCGTGCTGGATTGACTACTGAACTAGGGGAGTCTCACGTTTGATACTCGAAAAACAAAAAACTATTTTACATCCATTTTACAGTTTTCTCCAGTACGCCACCTCTAGCGGACACCTGGGAGTCACGGAAAAGCTTCTTAATTTGGCCCTTCAGGTCCCTTTCATTCGTCACAACAAAAAAAATCCCTTAGACAGATGGGTTGTCATCAGCAAGACCTAGGATATTACGGACCTGCTGCGCCAATAATTAATTTAATTTAATAACAGTGCACAAATTGAGGTAGTAAGCTGAAAACTCGGCGAAGAAGAGTCTTTAGTTAAGACCTAGACTCATACTGGATTATTTCTAACTGCACTTGCTTTGTTGGAAGCAATTCATTTTACTTTTGCTGGTATCTCATAACTTTGATAGCGAACCGACAACTCGCTAGGTTAGGTTGAACACATGGTTTGAGGACAGTGGCCTAACAAGACAACTCAAGATTTACTAAGTCCTCTTGTTGTTACCACAAAAATAACTTGTTAGTGTTAATACGCATTTAAAAAAACATAGTAAAATAAATCAAAAGTTTCAGTACAAGACAATTTAAGTCTTTTTTAAATACGTAAACATGTCCACCTTTTTCGTGTAAGGAAGACAGAAAAACTGTTAAAAGCATTTGCTCGTTTGCCATGCGCTATAACCTCCACGGTTGGTGTTAACCAGACAAAAGCCGGCAAGCATCAATTCAGACAGTGCCATTCATGCAAAAGTGTGGTACGCGCCCTTAAGGGTGCAAGGATGAGTACTGTACACATTAATATAAATTTACGCTACGTATAGTAAATGATGAAGACTGCAAAGTGTGGGGGGTGAAAATTTGTAAGAGTGCAAGAACGTGTATTGTATATCCGCATATCTGAAATCCTATGGTTTGAATCGCGGGGGAGGCAAAATACAAAACAAAAAGATGAGTAAATGTCTACCCAAGATGTACATGCATACATAAATTTGAATGAAGCAAACATTTTTTCCGTGCGTGCATAGATAGCCGACATCTGCAAATATGCATTTCAACAAGGACATATACAAATTCTTAAATTTTCCATTTCTACATTCAGTTTCCTAACGCTGTGCTATTTCCATTGCTGTGTTTTCCGGCTTGTTTACATTTCCCATGACCTATACTATACGTACGATGGACTCCAGACAGGATACTACGATTCTATTTGAGATTCAAGTGAACTGTTTTTATGAAAACGTTTGTTTTTAATGTCAACAACGTTCTTCCGCATGCTTTTTTCACTTTCTTTTACAAAAAATCTGCCCCAGATTCATTTGAGCATTGACAATGTGGCAAAATATCTGCGAAATATTTTTTATGCAACATCTGAAAAAAAAATATTTCTCATACAAAAAATATGCTCCCTAGATAAGTTGAGGCATATTTAAAGAAAAAACTTAAAAAAATAAGTCCCAAAAGAAGAGTAATTTTTCACACGACACTTGACTTTGAATTTCGGAAACGAAAGTCAACTTTTCAACTTCTTTAGTCTTGGATGGCTGCCAAGAACATGTGGCACACCAAGGCTAAGAATGCAATATGCGATTACAATTTAAATCCATGAGATTTTGTTCGGACTTTTAGCGAAAACAGAAACAACTCACATGGCATCTTTTTATTGCCCGAAACGCAGACAGAATGTATTTGCAATTCATTCGAATAAAGGGTTGGGTAACTTTGTAAACATGCAGCAGTCGCCATTAAGGCTAAATGTTTACGAACAATATTTGCTATCCTTCCTTGTTTTTATTTGATTCTCTGACTGTGGCGTTATTTGGTATTGTACATAATAAATTATTTTAGACTGACGGCTAAAGGAAGAAGTCACTTTTATTGTATACATATTTGTGTTGCGAGGTATACAACTCGAATGCACAAGGTTCAAGCAATTCGCAAGCATTCTGTTTGTATATAAATTAACGTTGCCTTGAAAGGGTTTTTCTCAAAAGAATACTATACGTAACTATGTGAACATTGATAAGAAGAGCGTGAACAAAAAACAAAATACGAGTGCAATTGAAGAAAATCATGAAAAACGAAACGAAAGATCTACAAACTGCTATAGTACTGTGCTTTTTGGCAGATCTTTTATTGTATCAAATTGTTATGAACACAAACATGCAATACAAAAGTGTTTTTTTAAAAACCCGTTATATTTTTTATGAAAACTGCATCAATGTACATTCGTCATTTCCGGATTTACCCAATCCTAGGCTCATAAGACTTCATTAACTTACTTAGCGGCGATGTATTGTTCACTAAGATCTAGTATGCTATATGCAAAGTCTGGGTCGGACTCTGTAAGACGAAAACGCTAAAACTTTTCCTTTTTGGAGTAACATGAAGGTACCTACTCAAAAAACGGAACACGTTTTCTTTTCAATTAAATGCACAAAAACTGAAACTAAAACAGCTTTTTCTTTAACTTTTTTCCATTACTTAATTGGAAAGCGTGGATAAACAAAGATTCTCGCTTTTCGGGATTTCCAGTGATAATTTCTGCTGAGAAATTATTGTCAAACAGTCAATACATTTTGGTTTAAATTACAATAACAACTCTTAGACACAGTTTTTTTTTGGTAGGAATTATAGCAACTTCGAGTTACACCACTGGTTATTAAGAATCAACTTCTATAGAACAATAAGAGAAGTCAGATATGCGAAAAGGTACTGCTTTTAAAAACAAAAATTCCTTGAACCGCATGAAAATGATCCTTATTCTAATTTCCAAGTCACATTTTAAAATCTAGTTGTTTTAAGTTGACTTAATGTGACTTAATGCTACCAGAATGTCATACGAAATGTTAATTTTTTTTATAGTTAAAGGGTATTCAAAACCGGGAGCACTAAAACCAATCGCGCACCATTGTTCTTCAAACAGAAACCTCTTTATTTGGTTTTTGGGGGTTAGAAACTCTAATATTATTACTACTGTCAGCCGAGGCGCGGCGGACTCAACTCTGCACTCTCCGGGTCACAAACAATGACTATATCTACTACACCCTTGTCACCCTCCAAAGATCAATTTAGTATAGTAAGTCAAGTAATTGTTAACTGTATTTGTCGGCTAATCTTTAATATCATCTGAAAAAAAACACATCAGGTCAGCTAGCTGTCAGACTTACAAGAAGAAGCTTGGCAGTGAATTACGCGTTTGAGCGCAGTCGTATCTTTCTGCCGGGAGCAAGCAGTTTCTTCTTATTCAATTTGTAAATTTGAAATCACAATTTTTTCCTTTGTTTAAAATACCTAATCATTATTTAACTTAAATTAAAAACCTCCGGCAAGGCATATTTATTAACAGTCGACCATTTTTTACTTTATGAAGCTAATAATGTAAAAAATGTTCAAGAAATTAAGACTTAATACAGATGAATTGAATTAAATTTGAATTGAATTGCTTGGCAGTAAAAAAATAACATGAACTTGAAAATGCTGCAACAAACCTTCCACATCACACGTAAGCCAATCGAAATCGAGTAAACTCAAAAAATAAAGGGTTTTCCAATAAAAGGTGTTATTTTGAATAGCCCTCTATTTCGGTAGCTGTCATTTTTGAAACTGTTATTTTTTGGCAAGTAGAAACTACGCCATTACTAAAATGGAGCGGTAAACGCTTCAACAACGCATTGAAATTATAAAAACTCACTACAAAAATGGTGAAAATTTTGCAGCCACAGTTCGCAAAACTAAAGCATTTTTGAGTCGTCGTGAGGCACCTTGTCGGACCGCAATACAGAAATTGGTGGAAAAATTCGAGCTGTTGGGACAAGTTAGTGATGTTAAGAATAAAACCCGTGCACGTCGCTCAAGAACAACTGAGAATATTGCTGCTGTAGCCCAAAGTGTTGAAGAAAACTCAGATTTGTCCATTCCTCGTTCTTTGGAACTGGGCATGATAAATGATTTTTTATGGCCGGAGTTGGATGATCTGGACAACGTTTACTTTCAAAAAGACGGCGCTACGTGCCACACAAACAACGAAACCATTGATCTTTTACAAGAAAAGTTTCCGGACCGTGTTATCTCCCGAACAGGTGATCAAAATTGGCCACCGAGATCTTGTGATTTAACACCTTGCGACTTCTTCCTTTGGGGCCACGTGAAAGATAAGGTCTACGCCAACAGCCCAGCGTCGATTCAAGACCTGAAAAATGGAATTCGTGAGTCTATTGAGGACATAGGACAGCCACTTTGCAAATTTTGTTATGGAAAATTTCATGAAAAGGATAATGGTAATGTAAGCGTGGTGGTGGTGGCCATTTGGCTGATGTTGTTTTTCATTATTAACAACATACCTTCCTCCTTATTATGAAATAAATATCCGATCATTTATCTCAAAAAATGGCATTTTTTTTAATATTAAAATAACACTTAACACTTATTGGAAAACAACGAAGAAATCTCATTTGGTAAAATCAATAAAGCATAGTCGGCGTAATAGCTTTAAATCCCATTCCAGTCATTCTTTAAAACACTTTTCCCAGGAATAGTATACCTATATCTCCCACACCAAATTTAGAACAACCTATGAATGTCGACACCCATGAGATGCAAACAAAAACTGATCCAATATAATGCCCAAAATCACAAAGGCTAAATAGAAATGCCACAATATCTTACTTACGGCTGTGTGTTATAAATCAAAGTAAAGAAATATTTTAGCAATTTATTCTACATCCATACCAATCAAATGTACCCGATTTGTTAGGCAAATTTCTTACGACAGCATTCCGAGCAAGACAGACAGCCTTAACGACATGTCATGCGACACTTAAATTGTAATCGCTTGCACGCAGCGCAGCACAACAGAAAAGGAACGCCAGATACTCGTATACAACGTACACACTATTAATATCCCTACCTCCCTATCAATAGCATGGCACTGACATTGGCCTCAGCCTCATGCTGTCAAAGACTGGTGTGGTAGCACTATTCTATAGCAGAGGCGGCAGATAGCACGTGCCCATTGTTGGACTGGCACTGGAGTGTTGTTGTTTTATTTATGGTCAAGACCACAGATGATGATCATCCAGGTGAATGGACACGTTCTCTCTGTTTTGGTGTCTTCCTTTAGTGGGTTATCTATCAGTGGGTATCTAACTCTCTGGAGTGTCTTTCTCATATTTCGTGCATTTTGTAGCCTTCTGTCAGCTCTTGTCTAAAATGCACACAACGCATTCTATATCAATATCCATGATAGGTTAGCGAGCGCTGCCATACCACTCAGATCGTGTGGTGATGTGTGTCAGCAACGATGCGTGCGACCATCTGCCATTGATCAAGGAAGCAATGAAAGGCGACCGCGTATCATATGTATATATGGACAGAGAAGGGGTGGTATGGCCATTTAGATAAATATTATGTTACGGCCACATATAGCCGAGAAGATGGTTCAGTTCAGTTTGAGAGAGGCTTGATTTTATTTGTTCCTCTCTCCTTTGTTTTTATTACTTCATTTCTATTTTCACACTTCATTGAATGAGGGGTTATTATCGCTACGGTAACGTATTGAGTTATTCTTTTGGAGATTTCGATACGCACTGTTTGGCCCAAGATATATACATACATATATGTATCAGACATGAATTTAAATTGAGCCGAATTTATGTTAAGAATCTACGCATTCCACTGATATGGGTAAGCGTGGGAGCGATAAAGATACTTTTGGGACACACCATAAAGTTGAATGTTCTCATCAAATGTTATAATTTATTACAAAAAAAAACTTAGAGTGCTCTACTATTTTTTTTAAGTATTGGTACTGATTGATTGTTTGACACTTTTTATCTGCGAAAGCTGCTGATCGTCAGCCCTATTTGACAGCATCTACGGCAGACAAAGTCTTTACGTTTCTTAAGATAGTGTAACCGTATGCAAAATAATATTGCATTCTCTTTTTGTCAAAATTGTGGCAAAAAGCATTATGATTTGTGTTTATAAATAGCCCCCGCTTTAACCGAACTTACACCACAGAAAGGGAATCGCGGAGCTTGGAATCTCTAAAGAGTAGCAAGACTGTTACATGTTTAAATTATTTTTAAAGCGATTATTTAAATAAATTATAAAAAACGCACTTTTTAGTACATTTAGTACAGATTGCAAACACTTTTAGGGTGGTGTTAAACTAAACTTTTTTTAGATGAACATCAACACGTTTGTATAGAGTTGACATTTTGTCAAATATGTCACCTATGTGTCGGCGCAGTGGCAGTGTGTTGGGCTACTAAGCGAGGGGCTCAGGTTCGAATCCCGAGAGGGCCAAATTACATCTTAAGGTTTTTTTCCACTGCGCCACCTCTCGCGAACGTCTGACAAACATCCGAGAGTAAAACTGTCATGAATGAGCTTCTCAATTAGCCGTTTGGACTCGGCGTAAAATTGTAGATCCCTTCCATTCGTCCCAAAAATTGAAAACCCACACAAGCGAATGGTTGTGAGAAACTAGGCCTTGGGTCCCATAGACCTGTCGCGCCAAAATATTTATTTTAGTTGGTCGCTTTATCCTCGTCGGTCACGCGGTCAACGGAGTTTATCTGAAGGCGCTAAATTGGGGCGAGACGAAGTTTAACGTGAGTTTAATATTATAAAATTATAATTTCGTTCATTTTCCCTACTAAAGAGAACATTTTTAAATTTGCTTCCATCAAAAGTTTTGAAACCACATTTTGCACGGGCGAAGCCGGGCGGGTACAGCTAGTATAAGATAAATTTTATATAAAACATAATAGTTTTTAGTCTAAGTAACCGTGGCGGACTCACACCCAAAAGAAAGACTGGTAGCTTAGCGATAAAAATTAACATGCCAATCCGTTTTGTTCTTAAGTCGTATGAATCCAGCGCCTATATACTATAGACCCATAATCTAAAGCTCGACGAAGCTGGGAGAAATTTAGAGAATTTAGCACTTAAAATGTTGTCCGTCTAAGCAAACTTCAGAATAAGTTAAATATTTCTTGCACCAATAAATATAGAATATCAACTATAATACATTATTTGGCAACCAACTGTTTGTCAGTTACTTAAATATATATTTATACACGCATATCATTCATAAAGCACCTATATACCTATAAAAAAGATCATAGTGTTTTGCCGACACTGGTTCACCTTGATATCAAAATGTTCAAAATGTTCAATCGGCGTCACCGAAACGCCCTTCGGTTAATAAAATGAATGCACATGTAGTCCAGCCGAAACCTTTAAGCCGCATTTTGCAATAAATTCATGGCATGCATCCAACTCACGCACGCACGAGCAACTTCTTGCCAAATAATTTGCAACCACATTCGCATACCGCATGCTTCATGGCATAGTTGATTTGATTTCGATGCCACCCAATCGCCCAGCCATCCGGCGCATATTCTTTGCTCTAATTTTCCCTTTCATTTCGTTCCCAATTACCTCACTGTCATAATTTTGCGCGTTACAAAATCCTAAGCTTCAAAGAAGCCCCCATATGAAATTAGGAGGGAGCGGGGAGACGTTGCGCACTCGTAATGCATGGAACGTGTTGATGCGCTACAAATCGGTAAGTATATGCTGCTTGGCTGCTGCATATTTTCCATTTCTAGCTAATAGCAGCAGTAGTCTGTTCCTGCAGTTGACAGAGTTGATTTCACACGCGCGCCATCATCTACTGGCTCATGGGCGATGTCTCAAGTTACATGCAGCCATATGGCAGTCACGGCTCTGTCTGAGGAGACGATACAGCTCTACTGATCCAAATCGCAGTGCAGTAAACTTTGAACGACATATATATACGGTTGCTGACGACGCGACGCGACGAAGATACATTTTTGTTCCCCTTGTTTTCGTTATGAAGCCAACTTTGTAGATGCATTCTTCTGGTGGCATATGCAATCAGGTCCGATGGCAATTTCATAATGAATGACAGTCTTTTCACCCGCGATATCACCTTTCTGGATATGTTTACCATTACCACTAATGCGAGTGGGATTCCTAGAAACGCTCAGGCTGAGTTCTTTGAAGTCAATGTGCGACTAAAATAATTTTGCATGCATCACTCTTCTTGCCATTGGCATGGCCAGACACCCATACAATCGTCTGTTGGGGCAAGAGATGCAAGAAATACACATCTGTTATTAGCCGACTCAGAAACCGGGAAACATATAAGTAGTTGAGTCATCTGAAGCATGTGAGGTCAACGTGGCATTGACTTTAATAATAAAGTTGGAAAAAATGAAAAAAAATGTATCTTTCAAAATTTCATTCAAAGCGGTTCAGTGGTTTAGAAGATCGACAGCAACGCCACCTATCGGGTTCAAAACGTCAAGTAGCAACATTGGCGCTGTTAAACAAGGTCCTTCTCAACTTAAGCAGAATATTATAGCTTAGGTTAGGTTAGGTAGATGGGTAGGTAGAGCAGGGCGTACCCTGCAATACCACACTTAGGTCCTCGTGGACCCTTTGTGATGCCCTTTTTTGGGGGTTAACCGCTGGTGGTTGTATCGGTTGTCTTCTTTCCATTCATTAGTGTTGTTAACAGACGCTGTCGAGCCATCCCGATGTCCTCAAAAACCTGTAAAGATCAGACAGTGAGACATCAGAGAGTTCTTGTAAGTCTTGGAAGTAGTATCTCCCAAGTGTTCTGTTCCTCAAGTGACTGATACTCGGACAGTGACAAAGGAAGTGAAGTGTGTCCTCGTGGACTTCTTCATCTCCGCAGCCTCTGCATATGTCGTCATCTTTGAGATTAAGTTTCATTGTGTGGTTTCTTAGGAAGTTATGACCAGTTAGAGCCCCTACTAGCCTAGAGAGTGATGACCTGATAAACTGTAAGAGTTAATTAATCCGACCACTGTTATATTCTGGCCAAAGCTTTCGCGATATTTCACAGGTAGTAAGTTCTTTCCATCTGTTGTTGGTTTTCATACGAATCTTGTTTTCCACCCGCTCTCTAAGGTTGCAAAGCGGTGGCTTGACCGACTGAAGTGCTCTATCACGGTCCATTGCGGACCCAATTCTCGCCAGTTCATCCGAACCGAACTTTTAGCAGCAGACTCTTGCATGTATAGGTCCAGAGGTGTCAAATTGAGAATTGCCTCTAGTCCAGCCGTAGGTGTGGTCCTCAATGCGCTGGTCGTCCCTATACACGCAATTATTTGTATTTTAGTCATTAACCTGAGATTGGTCGCCTTGCGCGCGGCTTACCACCAGACTACGCTGCCATATGTGAGTATAGGCCGCACGATCGCCGTGTACATCCATAAGATAATTTTTGGGTTAGGTCCCCAGCATTCGCTGCTTTCTTCACTCTTTCATTGACATTCGGTTTCCAATTAAGGTTCCTATCAAGGATAATTCCTAAATATTTCGCACTGTCTGCTACTCTTAGGGGTATTCCATCCAAGGTTGGTGGTTCAAATTGCGGTATTATTCTTTGATTCGTGAACAAGACAAGCTCAGTTTTCTGGGGGTTGACCCCAAGGCCGCATTGTTTTGTCCATGAACTTAGGACTTGGGGGGACGTGTAGTCAGAGGTGACAGTATTCGCCACGTAAATAACCACGTTCGATAGATACAGATACTTATTATATGCTCATACAAGTAACGTTCTAAAAACCCCACACACTTTTAAATGCGATGCTCGACTACTTAATTGTTTCAGTGACGTCCAGTTGTATTGAATACTAGGCGTGCATTATCGATTTATGTCGGCTCCAATGATACTGCTATGGTGGCGGTAAAGATCAGCTGCCGAGTGCAATCGACGCGTTGCTCAACGTCCTGATTTGATGAAAAATATACATCAACTCATTGCGCAGACAACCCACTCCAACTATTTGATTTCCACAATCACACTAGTTGATCATATTAACCATGTGATTGACTTCGAACGGTCGACATTATAAGTCTCCTCGATACATGATTCCCCTGCAAAAATCGTAAGCAAAAAAAATTGCATATTGAATTGAAATGTTCTAATTATTCGAGGTGCAAATTCACCCGAACTTTAGCGCCACCAAAGAAGAATTAAAATAATTAAAATGTATGAAGCTGAATTATCATTGAGTTTTCTGTTCTAGATTTCAGCATACCTCTCACTAGACACTAGACGTCTAAACCCACAAAGCAAACCGACAAAATCATCGCATTAAACTCAAAGTCTAGCCCTAATAACTTTTTCAACTCACTTATGTCCTTCATATGGCTTCATTATACTGTTGGCGGATAGCGTGCATAGTACTGAATATAAAAACTTCGCCGATAACCAGATTAGAATTCGGTCAGAAGCAGTCATCGCAGCAAGCACATTGCGAGTATAGACAGGAAGCCCAGCCAGAAGCAGTAAAACAAAAAGGAATTTTGACAAAGTAGTAATTCATGTTTCGCTGCAGTGTCCCCGATGTCCGATGATGTCATGCCTGAAATTGAAACACTCGGTGGTCTAAAAATAAATATGTACAAAGCGACAAATGCGAATCTGCTTCCATCTTCCAATATAGGAAGTTTCGCTCGATATAGTTGCTAAAGGAATCAGGTAGTTAAAATTATCCGTCCGTAGACCATTTCCGGCCTTTACGAAATTCAGGAATGTCGCTCAAGATTATTTGTAACAATGCTTTGGGTTCTGCAAAAAGATTGACGCTTTGTTATTTTTGTTGTTTGAAATGCAAATGGTTCGACTTGTTAAAAAATAATTTGAAAATGTTGTATTTAATACCACAAAGGGGCAAGAGAGATTTTATGGCTTTGTGTGCTCGGTTGTTTCTTTTTTTCAGTTGATTAAGGACGCCTATTGGGTGTAGATTTTCGATTGTTTCGTGTGACGCGACAGTGAGATGGACATTTGGAAACTAACGATAGTCATCTAGAAAAAAAGTGGTAAATATTCTGTCCTTAACAATATAAACAGACCTTAGCGTATCCCAATATAAACATAAATAAAATATATCATTATTATCCATATAAACCCATTAACTATCTTCTCTTCCCTACATATAATAAAAGTGTAGAATAAAAAATGCCTGACCACGTATCACGCAGAAACTATTGGATGGATTTTGATGAGACTTGGCATAGTGATTGCTTATGTTCTAAGTCGGGACTTAGGATACTTTTTATCCCGGAATAAAACGTGGTCGTACAAAGTAGTCAAAAAACTGGATACCTATATGTAAGGAAAATTCTATTCACACAGACCTAGCTCAGTAATGGCTTATCGGATTGAAAAATAAAGAAATAGGTGAATTTAGTAAATTTTTTCCTGAATCATTTAAGATATAAAACATCCCCCTGTGTTGTCCTGAAGCTGAGCAGTATTCAAAACAATTATTCAAAACATCGCCCACAATTTTCTTTCAGTGGATACTGCCAGTAGTCATGCAGCAGTTAGTATCGTTGCAGCAGTGTGGTTGGAAATGGGCTGTTGGGACTCGTGTGTCAAGTTGTTTCATTTGAACTTTGCGTAAATCTTTTTTGTGTTGACTTTTTAGTAGAAATTAAAATTATGTTTTTTTTGTCTTTGTTTTATATTGCTTTCAGAAAGGTCCAGGGAAGGAACATATTTATAAAAAACGGTTCGATTTAGTTCGATGAAAACACTTTCTGTCTTAAAAGAGGCAGGCGGGTGAAGCAGGGCGAGCACTCACTGGTCAACTAGTCTTACATATGCCTGCGTATAGTTGCAACAAAAACATCCCTATCAAATAACTCAATCCCGCACGTGCCCTGTTACTTAAATCTGCTTTGCCTATCTCCAATGGATATTGACTATGAGGCAAGTGTTCAGCAAATGCACCGAATTAAGGCAAACAACCATTTGCTCAAAGTCAAAGCCGGACTGCATTTAACTGCAGACTTTCATAGGAAACCAAAAAAAGGAGCAATAAAACAATTTAGAACAACTCTGTGGGTGCATCGATTGATTTGCTTTACGCAGCGCAAATACAAAATACAAATTTTAGAACTGTATATATTCGGTAGCGAAAAACCGGAAGGCAAAATTTTCCATTTCATTGATATTATCCTACGTTTGCAGCCCATACTCCCCCGGATGAATGAACATTTCTGTCTCAAGTATCTGAAAGTAATTCAAGTGGAGATGGAGACTTCATGGAGGGATACATCGCTCGTCGTCGCATGTGTGTTCCGGCAGCAAGAATATATCCGTACAAATAATGATTCTGCGCCCCACAGTTCAATGTCCTCCTGGTAATGTGTTTTTGTTATTTTTTCTTACTTAAAAGAGATATAAATATCATCCCACATATATAAATGAAATGAAAAAGATACTATTCCTGGTGGTATGGAACAGTCTTTGGAAATTTGGACGAAAATTGAGATTTATTGCAGTTGTCGTTGTATATTGTAATGTCTCGCATTGTGTTGCGGGTTTGTATCGGCTATCTGATGGATAAATTAACCCCTAAGAATACCCAGCTATGTGGAAGAGAAAGTATATATTCAAACATTTATTTTATTGGGCGAAAAACCGAAATTATCCCCCAAAACCATTATAGGCCTCGAACATTATTTTTCTTTCAGTCTTACCACATTTTATTAATAACCCAACTACATATTATGTTCGACCCCGAAAAGGACAGTATAAAATGGAATCGATTAAATACGGATGTGGTGTTTGTGGCAGAGGCACAAGAATCCAATAATCCACATGACGCCAAAAGTCCCTTCAAAACTAGGCGAAAGTCGTAAATCTTCTTGTGTTATTGGTTATTTGTGCTTAAAACGTATACACGTACGTCCGTTCGCGAAATTTAGGATGTGAAATCCTTTCGGGTGATGCGAGACTGCACGTTTAAGAGTTTTATGGCGTCGCACTGGTTAAATGTGTGTTTATTGTAATTTCAACCTTGAAACGTGTTTAGTTTTTTAATATATTTATTTGTAAGGTATTGAAATGATGTGATGACTTATCCATGCAGAAGTAGCATAATCGAGGTGTTGACACATAGGTCGGACGCGCTACGATAGTAAAAAAAAAATTGTGTTACAAAACGAAATTAATTTCCTTGGAATACCTAAAAAAAATTACCAGGGCTCTCATTGCGTAAGACGACGATCGCCTGGACGACTTCGTTTTGGACGATTAAACTTATGCTTCGTATAACTCGTCCAACTTTCAAATTCCGACGACTGAGCGACTTCGATTGAACGATTCCTGTTTTGCAATTGTTTGATCGTTTTTGGTGCATTTTCTCAGTTTGATTCGGTCTGAGAGAAGTATTAACAAATATTTGAGGAAACATACACTCATGTTCTCTTTGGAGGGACTAACTTCTATCGAAGTGGTAAAAAATGCATTTTGTGCAAAAAAAAATTCTAACACAATTTTTACAACTTGAATATTAACAATAAAAATTCTGATGTGATGCTTAATGATGTTTGATTTCCGTAAACATCCTTCCACACTTTTGCATGTTTTTGCAATTTTTTACTTCTGTTCATGGACAGTTCGACAGTTCACCCTCAAGGTTGAAGAATTGGGTCAATTTCACCCAATTCTTCAACCCAATTCTACAACGGAAATAAAATTCCATACATTTTCTGTTGTCAGAGTTTGTTTACAGTAATGTTTAAAATGGCAACGCTGAACGATTCGATTGAACGATGCGACGATGATGTTACGCGAAGCAAACTTAAAACGACACCGTTCTGGTCGACCGTTTTGACGATGATCGTTTCATGAATTACGCGATGAGAGCCCAGCACTCTATTTGTATCTTCCAAACAGAAACATAACACAATTTTATCACTCAATTGGGATCAATATCCCTCGGTACTCAATTGTCGCATTTCGCATAACTGAAAAAAAAAAATTGGAGCTCCTTTTCCTTTCCATGCTTGCTTCATTTTAATGTCCGATCACAATAACTCCTGATAAAGCCTTAGCAACTAATGGATTATATGGCAGGAGACAGGACATTTGATTTGGGCTATATCAAATTTGGGAAATATAATTAAAATATCTTACCCCTTGGCCTATTATTTATAACATTTAAAATATATTTTCCTTTGCAATCGAAGAAAATGCAAACGTTTCAAAAACATTTTCAAATATTTCTTTTAATTTCTGGATACAAAAATTAAACTGGCACTTTTCGCACAGCTTGCTGCAAAAAATATAAATTCAAGCACTCAATCTCAGGTTACAATGCAATGTTCATATGATTGTTTAAATCTCAGAAGTTCATTAGCAAAAGCTTGTAGGAGATTATACCGCTCATCAAACATGAGTTGTTGTTTATTGTTCGACTCCGAGAAATTATGAAAAATAGTGTACATATCAGTATACAAAAGAGTGACCTGTTGTTAGTCCGCTATCATGAAAACATTTGCTACCATTTATATTACAAATAAACGGAGAATGGACATAGATCTTTTGGGGGACAAGTGATCTAAGTTATATCTAAAATGTCGTCCGGTGTACTTTTTGGTAGGTGCCCGATTTTTGCAGTTAAGTCAAGTTGCAAGTATAGGTAAAGGTACTTTACAAAATTTTACTCAACGCCCGTACTCAGTCAGTTAAAGGCCTCGTCAAACAGAGCGCGTTTTAACGCTCCGTTATACCGCCGCGTTGTAATATACTGAATAACATATCCCCCGTCACACAGAGCGCGTTTTCAACGCTGCGTTGAATTCACCGCGGCGTGAAACGCGGGGTTGTTAAAAATTACAGATTATTTTATGACGCGGCGCGTTTAAACGGAAAAATTAATCGAATGTGTTTGAAATTACCCATATGTGTACGTTATGTGTGAGAATCGTATACAAATGCAGTTTCAAAGGCTGAGATATGGGAGGCAATATCAAAAGAATTTCTCTTTTTGTAAATTTCGTGCACCTAAATCCTTTTTCTTTTTAGGGAATTACATATCACGGCAAAAAAGCAATAATTCTTCCTCCGAGCTGCTAGACAATTGTTTAGACAATGAAAACCAAGAGTCATGGACAATAATGAGATCTTTCTGTTTGACTTCCTCTAACGCAGCGGTTAGAACAGTGCGTCAAAATAATCTTACCGCCGCTTAATTTAATCTCACCGCTTAATTAAATCTCACACGCGTTTTGTTTGACGAAGCCTTAAGAGCTCAAAATATGCTCAGATTTCACACAAATTCCACACTTCAAAGTTGCAGAAAGGATATTGTGAAAAGTTTTTATAGGCAACTACGGAGGTATATATATCTAGGCACGTAAAAAATAAATAAAAGGAAAATAAGTCTGGTTTTCAAGGAAATCATTAATGTTAACATGATATTAAATCAATGGACGACAGACAACGGTCGTTAATGGAGAGCCTTTAAAAGCTCTTTGCTGATGATGCACAGCTATTGAACATTGATTGGGATAACCTCTGAATGAGCCAATATGCATTTTAACTACAGTACGAGTTTTAAAACGTGAATGAGTGGCTAATAATGTAAAACTGAATGCATGCGTCTAAATAACGAATCAGTCTTGAATTTAAATATTGATAATTGAGCCCATCGAGCTACAACTAAAAAACCTCAGTATATAAATTGATCACAAGTTCAATAAACCCGGTTCTTGTAGTAAGTTTATCTAAACAAATTTGAAAGAAAGTTGGCTTTATTAAAATAATACGGCAAAGACTATCTCTTGTATTTTTTATGTTAAAACTCCATTTTAAATAGAACGTGAAGTTTGGTAAGAATTCGACAAAAAAGGCGTGGCACTTCTCATTATACAAACGGTAATTTTCGACAATCATTTCATTGTGAAATCTGGGATAACTTCGCGTAATAAAGCCGAAGATAGGAATACGGTTCGGCGCACCCCTCGTACAACAACGTTTACTTAAAACGCTGTTTTGAAACTTTTGACAACTACAGTCTTGAAATTTATATTTAAAAGAGGACGTTACTTTAGGTGGAGCTACAGTCCGGGTAGGACCTGGGCCTTAAAGTGGACTTTGAAAGCATTTAAACTAATCGTACAAAGAGCAGTGAACCAGTGACATCTGTTAGTTGTGCTTAAAAATTAAAGAAAATATGCACAGCGAATTCCCGGGAAATTTTTCCTTTCCTATTAAATCAGTTTTACTACGCCTTAAAGTATCGATTCCTGTGTGCGTTTAAACAACTTAACAGTTAAATAGAATTCAATGGTTACGATTTCCAAATAATATTCTTATATCCGCAAAAACCCAGTTTACTTCTTTAACCAAAACTCAAAAGGCGCACCTCCAGGCAAAAAAAAATTAACTTTAGACGAATCCCCATTTCATTCAGATTCAGATTTCAGTGTCTCACAATCACAATGCTAATTCACTTCGGTGGACACACCAGAAATCACTTTTACTCTTATTTTTGTGTCTGAGAGTTACTTTCATGGCAGGTTTATGCACGGCAAAAGTTCTTGACATTGAATTCGTTTTTTTTTTTTTCATTTTCGTTTCTTTGCCACGGGGAAACAACGAATGACTGTAGAATTTCGCTTTGGAGACCGTGTTCGTGTTCCCATCAGTTGAGTTGGCTGCAAGTCAACCTGTCTACCTACATACGAAATGACGCTGCAAATTTGCTGGCCTTACAAATGTGGGCTTGAATTTTTGTATTTTTTCTTTTATTCTGGGAAAGCCTTCTGGTTTTTGGGGGGCATATGTGGGTAAGTTCATTGATTTATTACTATTACAGGGTGATTCCTTTATGATATAGTCTGCCCAACCAACTGTGAAATAAAACGACATGGAGTTTTTAGTGAACATGAAGGCAGTCGCCGCATTTATATCATTTATATGTAGCTCATCAGAGAAAAGTAATACACATTCCAAGTCCCACAATACAGAGTCATTAGATCTTTGAGATGTCCTTCTGCAGTCAGAAATTGCTGAGTCGTAAAAAAGAATCAAATGGAAGGATAGTATATTATGAAAATTCAATATGAGGAATCATGAATTGATATGGATATGGGTATACCACGATTAGATGACGCTATTGCTGTCGTTTGTATACTGACTTTGCACTATTTAAGGCAACGATGACGCAGAAATAAATTAAAAGGTTTAACGCTTGGAGTTGTTATGGTAAGGGGATCGGTTGATAACTTGAAAAATGTAAATCTCTGGACGGAAAAAGCCATTAAGCAGGATGTGTCATTGCAAGTGAAAATTAAATTCAATATTAAATTCACATGTCTCCGAAAAAAATGACACCAACAGAAAGAATGAAACAATAAGGTCGCATTTCGTTTTCATTTATGTGCTTAAACTAAAAACCACTCAAAGTCTGATGTTGCAAGTTAATCTGATTACAACCATAATGTTAGTTGACGAACAAAATCTTATTAGCACGTAGATGTTGAAAAATGCATTACAGCGGCCCCTGTTTATAGGTAACGATTCTGACAGTCTCAGTGGGAGTTATGTTAGTTAGGTCGCGAGTCCCAGCTATGTGGTTGGAGAGCTGAATTTCCCCATGCCATGCGCTGTTTAACCTACTGGTGAGTTGGAAGACAACTTAAAAACCCCACCAACTTGCACGTAAAAAATAAAGTGCACGACTGGATCGCACGAAACTTTCTCGTTCATATATCAGTTTTGTTGGTTTATTTTTCTTTTATTATTGTTTATAGGCTATAAAGCAAGATTTTTCAAATCGGTGATGCTGGTAGGTGGCCATGACTCGAAGGAGGGTTTGTGATGTTAGAATTCAGAGATTTGTTTTTGAATTTACACGTGTTTGGGGGTAAATGAAGCGGGTTTCTGATAGTGTAGACTCCAATTGGTTGGAATTATGTTAAGGTTCATGATTAATATGGTTGAAAAAGAAGAAGTGGGAAATATTTGCTAAAAAGGAGTTTCGAGTAGTTCTGATTACATTTTAACTTAATGTTTATCAGACGGCATTATTTGCATTTCTCTAAGAAAAACTAAGAACGGGTATTTTCAAGAAGTAAGCATTTTAGTCAAAATTTTTAGAGCTAATTTTGGAAAATAATACGTACAAAATAGTAACAAATATTGCAATGTTTAGTTCGAAAATTAATTTGCCTCAGCTATTAAGCTAAAAACTGAGTACAGGGTATTGTTCAGGATTGTAGTATTACTTGGTTTTTAAAGTTTTATCCAAATTGAAAATGGCGTTTTCGAGATATGAACAGTTTTCAAAATCAGCGTTTCTGGTGGTTAGAATTGAAAATGAAGGACGCAATAATGTTGAAATCGTCAATTTTACTCCAAGTATGCATTTTGGTCAAAATCGATTCAGCCGTTTTCATGTAGGTAAAACAAAAGAAAACCAAATTCTCAAAATATGGCTGTTTTCAAAAATCTATTATAGACAATTTAGAGAAAAACTAAGTTTGCTATCATGTTAGGAATGACCATATTACCTTAAAAATAAATTTTTGTTGCAATCGTATTGACCGTTTTCAAGATAAGGCGACTTTTCAAAAGTACCGTTATTCGACATTGTAGCCAAAAACTGGGTTTGCAGCCATGTTAACCCCATATATGGTAGTGCAAGTATACAATTTGGTTAAAATTGCTAAAGCCGTTTCCAAGTAAACCATAATTAAATAAAGTCTTAAAAAACTAAATTTTTCCAAAATAGTCCGTTGAACGATAATTTAGGGAAAAACTGAGTTTGCCATCATGTTGGGAATGACCGTATTACCTTAAATATGAATTTTTGTCGAAATAGTTTTAACCGTTTTTGAGATATGACCAATTTTCAAAATTACCGTTATTCGATTTTTCTGCGAAAAACTGAGTATGCAGCCATCTTAGTTACACCTACTTAAGCCCAAATAACAATTTTGGTTGAAATCGTTAGAGCCGTTTTCGAAAAACTCGAAATTGCTGAATACCGTTAGAACGGCAACACTTAACGTGCAAAAAAAAAAGTGGCCCCGAACTGTAAGCCCACCAACTCCAAATCCGAAGTTTGAAAGAAATCCGTCCAGCCGTTTGCGCTGTAGAGCTCCGGAAGGACGGACAGACGGACAGACGGACAGACGGACAGACGGACAGACGGACAGACGGACAGACGGACAGACGGACAGAATTGCGAGACCCACTTTTTCGAGTTCCCCTATCATCGTAATGTCAGATTTGATTAAAATCTCGAGTTCGATTTTTTGTACGATTACAATACCTTTCTCTTACTACGTATACGAGAAAGTTAAAAAGAAGACTGTTGTAGAAAACACAACTGTCTTTTACTCTAGGATCAGAAGATACTGTAAAATGTCTTTAAATAATAAGCAGCTTATCAGCACCATAGATCCACATCCACTGGATAGGCAGACAATAAGGTCAGGAGTTGAAATGCATCCCTGCATCGCTGATTTCTTTGCAGTATTTTCTGATTCTAGATTTCCTCAAGCCCCAGGACGTTTAACTGCTAAGAGAAACCAAATTATCTCCTCAGTGCCCTCCTATGCTGCCAGCATCAAGTGCCGAAGACCAGTGGCGCCGATGCCAAGAACCCATCAAAAATGCCGCAACTGATGTGCTCGGTTTCACCAGTCCACCCCCTCGAAACCCCTGGTTTGACGAAGAATGCCGGCAAGCGCATACAGCAAAACAACATGCCTATGAAGCGGCGCTGCACAGAAGGAAGGAACGAAGAGCAGCTCGTCAGCTCTACGAGCAAGAAAGGAGGGAAGGACATCGGCTTTTTCGGAGAAAGAAGAGAGAGCATGAGAAGCGCGCGATCAAGGATGTAGAGAGGTGCTACTCCAGGAATAATGGTTGGAAGTTTTACCAAAAGGTAAAAAGAACGTGTCAGGGCAACAAAAACCGAACAGAAGCCTGTAGAGACGAACAAGGAAACCTTGTAGTAGCGTCACAGTCGGTGCTGAGGATATGGAAGAACCATTTCTGCAGACTGTTAAACGGCGAAGACGACACAAATTCCGCTGTGAGGCAGAACGAACCATTCAACCTGGACGATGACAGCCAAGACAGCAGTACTCGGCCACCCAAACATATAAGAGAAACGAATAACATCAGAGTTTCTCCCCCACTAGGCCACTACACCAAAAAAAGAGAGACGAAAAGAGACCCGACATTGGTGGTCTGATTCGAATATCTCTCGAAAAATTATTTTGGGGACTTTGTCTACCTCGGTTCCGCTATCAATTCTAAAAATGATAGCAGAAATCAAACGAAGAATTACACTTGCTAATCGCTGTTTCTTTGGACTACGACTACAATTGACTGGTTATGCCTTGTCAAGAAACACTTTGTCGACTCTTTATAAGACCCTCATCATCCCAGTCCTGCTCTATGGCGCAGAAGCATGGACCCTAACAAAGGCGGATGAAGATCTTCGTGCCCGTTTCGAACGCAAAACTCTTCGAGTGATTTTTGGTCCCGTTTGCGTTGACGGGCTTTGGAGGAGAAGATTTAACAGCGAACTCTACGAGCTGTACAACGGCACCGACCTGGTAAAAAAAAAATACGCATTAGTCTTCTAAGATGGCTGGGACATGTAGAGCGAATGGACACCAACGCTCCGGCCCGAAGAGTCTTCGATTACAAAACCCACAGAGACAACGCAGTAGAGGAAGACCTCGCCTTAGGTGGCGCGAATTAAAACACTTGTTTCTTACTTTTAAAATTAAACAATATTTATTTGGAACTATGTCCTTTATTATTGAAATACTTTTTACTAATTCTAAAAGGAGCTTAAGGCTACTATGTAGTTACAATAAGACTGTTGATAAATTCATCATACAGTCGTATTTATATACTTTTCTTATCTATCTACAAGGAGACCCAAGCGTACAATCGTCTTGCTTGATAATGAAGAAGAGATAATATTCCAACATTGTATACAAACGATATTATCTCTTTTACATATGTTATCATTGTAGCGTTGTGTGCAAGACTGTACTAGAGACTAAAGATATCATTGAATACAAATAATGTTATCTTTTTTCTCAATATGTTTTGCTATGGATACTTAACTCCCCCCCTTGTTAAACGAAATCGTCCCGATTTTTCGACGCTATTTTTAACATTTCTCTTTCATAAGTTTTGTTATATGCGTCAATCTTTTTTTGTTTTTGACGATCTGTTATACATTGTATAGTTTTTATCATTACTTGTTTGATTATTTAACTTATGCTTACCGCTTAATAACATAACACCGGATTCAATTTCTAAGTCGTAATCGTATTCTTGTTTAATGTTGCATTTTGAAGTTATATTCTTTAAAAGTGGAATAAGACAATTTTCTTCTTCAAAGTTAATTTCACAAATGTTTTTACTTAGATGATTTTGACAATTTCTTGTTCTTAAATAAGTTTGGTTACATAAGGCAATTGTTTTATCTGTAATGATTTTTCCATGTTTTGAATTTAAAGGTGTTACTTTATACAATTTACATGATTTAATTAGAACTGGATATTTATATATTGTGATGAAGAATTCATCAGTTCTAGCTAATAATATTTTAGAGTACTCAAGTATATTTATTATGGGTACTTGAATTATTTCATGTTGAATAATATTTTTAATGTCATCTAAGTCTAGGCTTTCTGATAAATATTCATTATTTTTTGCTGCATTAATTGTTCTGGTCAATAATAATAATTGTTCGTACACTTGTTCTATTACTAAATGTTCTTTAAGGCTCTGACCTTCGAATTGTTGCAAAATTTGTTCAAATCTAGAATTTATAGTTTTTTGTTTATTATTGTTTTCTATGAGATTATTTATACTCGTTTCTATGTTAACTAAGTCATAATGGTCAGGATTACCAAACACATATTTGAAAGCTGTTCCTAAAAAGTTAATTGATCTAGTATGCCTAGTATGTTCTTGTAATTGGTCTGCTAAATTCTTAATTTTACTTAACCAAATTTTTTCTTCTTGTGTAGGTTGATATTTACTAGTTACGATATTTACGTAAGGTTGAAATATCGAAGTCAGGTTGGTGGCATGTAACAAATAAGTTTGTTCTTTGAATAAATACACGTCATCTGTTTGCGTAAGTATAAACTTCTTGTTTAGTAACTCAGTTATTTGAACGTTTCCTTGCCCTTCTTGACTCTGTACAATTCCTAGTAATGTTAGGAATATTAATATTTTCGTCATCTGAAAAATGATAATTCTTTATGTTATCCTTGTGAATTTTTATTCCTTCTTTAGAGATTACAGTGTCTCCTTTATCTTCTTCTACTATTCTTGTTATGTATCTGGCGTTAGATTTCTTTCTAAGACCTGTGATTCTTACCATTATCTTATCTCCTTTTTTATACTCTCTGTGTCGAGTTCCTTTATTTAGACGTTCGATCACTTTTTTGGATGCTGAGTTTAGTTTATTTATTATAATTTCACTATTGCTATATTTATTTTGATTAAAGAAAATGTCTCTAGGTTTCAAACCGGTAACTGAGTGTATAGAATTATTTAATTCACGCACTGTTCTAAATATTTCTTCGATAAGTCTTGTTTTATTCTGAATTGTGAATATTCTAGACAGTTCAGTTATTGTACCGTTTACACGTTCTACCTGACCGTTCGCTGTCGATCTGTATACTGGAGTTTCTACTTTAGTTATGTTGTATTTCAAACACATTTGGTTCACCATTTCTGTTTTGAATCCCTTCTCGTTATCTGTCATGAGTCGTTCACATTTTGGGAAATAATTAGATAAGACCTCTTCCATAACGTCGTACAGTCTGTTTCGAGTTCCGATTTCCCGAAGGATTGTATATTTAGAATACTTATCTACTGTTACAAGGAAAGTATACTTGTCGTTGAAGTATATGTCCATATGAATGTGTGTTCCCACATGTGTTGGTATTTCTGAATTATTCAGAGGTTCTCTGATAGGTTTTCTTTCATATTTTCCAAATAGACATGCTATGCATTTTCTGTTGAAACTCTTTGCTTGTTTATTTAGATCGGGCCAGTAATATTTCTCTGAGATTTCTTGTATATTGTTACGTAACCCTCGGTGTGCTCTTTCGTGAGTTACCCTTACAAGTTTTAGTTGTTCCTCCAAATTTGTCACGTCTTGAAGTTTTCTTGGTGTGAATATAAATCTTACTAGTGGGAATTCTTTTTTTATGTTTTCACCATATTTGTATATGTTTTCAAATTTCGTATGCAAAGCTACAATCTTTTGGGGTTGTATAACTTCTTTCATCTGCCTTAGTAAAGAGTCTTTGTCCTTAAACTTTATTATGAGTCTTATTTTGTTACTAAAATAGATTTGTGTTTCGATATTATTTGTTATATCTTCAATAAGTTCGAACTGTGCAGTGTATGCATTAAAAGGCTGATTCACAGTTTTTATTATATCATTAGAAGAACTTTCAGCTGAATGTGCTGTTTCTATGGTAGAAGTATTTATGCGTTGACGTGATAATGCGTCAGCTACAAGATTTAGGTTTCCTGGTTTATAAACTAATTTTGCTCCAAAGTCTTCAATGATTCCCTTCCAACGTTTCAGCTTTGTGTTGGGATTTTTTTCTGATACAGAATATATAAGGCTCTGGTGATCGGTATATATGGTTAAGTCTGCTATACCATATATGTAGTTTCTGAGTTTTTGTAAGGACCATATGATCGCTAATAGCTCTTTCTCGTTTGTGCTATAGTTCTCTTCTGTCTTACTCAGTGTTCTTGACAAGAAGTGTATAGGTTGCTTATTCTGACTTAGTACGGCTCCAATAGCTATGTTGGATGCATCAGTAGTAAGCTCGAATGGTTTACTATAATCCGGTTGAAAAAGTTCGACTTGTTCTTTCAAATAATTTTTTAAAATTCTAATCGCTTCTAATGCTGAATCATTCAGATTTAACTTAATATTTTTACTTTGTTTTTTGTTTACTTTACCGTTATCTCCTCGTAAATATAATGTCAGGGGCTTGGCTATGCTTGCGTATCCTTTTATAAACTTACGATAGTAACCTGTAAGACCTAAAAATCCTCTCAAATCCTTTACCGTTTGTGGGACTGGAAAATTTTCTATAGCTGCTATTTTCTCAGGGTTCGTAGTGATTCTACCATGTCTGATTATGTGACCTAAGTATTCTACTTCTTCTTGAAAAAACTTACTTTTCTCATCAGATATTTTTAATGTGGCTTTATTGAGTACGTCGAATACTTGACTTATGTGCTGTATATGTTCTTCCTCAGATGAAGAATATATCAATACGTCATCAATGTAAACGTGTACGAATTTACCTACAAAGTCTCTCAAAATGTCGTCCACGCATCTCTGAAATATGCTTGGTGCATTTTTGAGCCCGAAAGGCATTCGTTTAAAATGATATTTTGCGCCATTTATAGCAAAAGCTGTTTTTTCTTTATCATCTGTTTTGATTCTAATTTGGTGGAAACCTGACTCCAAATCTAATGTTGTAAAGTACTTGGCTTTACCTAAATTTTGAATTGTCATGTTGACATCCGGAATGGGGTATCTGTCTGTTACAGTGTGAGCGTTAAGTTTTTGGAAATCAACAACCATGCGCCGTTTTGGTTTTCCTTTTTCGTCCAAACCTTTTTTAGGTACTGTCCATATGGGACTGTTATAAGGACTATGGCTTTTTTCTATTATATCGTCATGTAAGAGTTTCTGTATTTCTTTGTTTACGAATTCGTTATCTGCTATGGGATATGGATATTGTTTAACATAAACCGGATTATCATTGGTCGTCCTAATGCTTGCTTCTATAGTATCTGTAAAGGGTAACGGTCCTATGCTGTTATTAATCTTCATCAGTCTATCTATATCTGCTTTATAAATATTATTTTCCCCAATTATGTAATTAATTTTCTGAATAGATTCGACACTGCTTATGGTAGTTAGAGTCATATTACTGAAATTTATTTCCGCGTTTAGAACTTTAAGTCCTTCATATCCTAATATCATATCAAAAGACTGAATATCCTCTAATTCAAAAAATGTTATATTTTTCTTTAATATCCTAACTACTTTCTTTGTATCTACCATAGAATAACCATGCATTGTTTTTATTTTTATAGGTTTAATTTTAATTTTTTCGCTAGAATCGCATTTTCTATTAATGTAATTATGGGTTGCACCAGTATCAATAAGAATTTTATAAATTTCCTTAGAAATAGTACTAGTTAAATTTAAGCAGGGCAACCCGTCTACTAGTTTAAATGATCTATTCTTATGTTATTATTTACCATACATTCCGTTTCATCTGCTTCTGCATATGTACTGCTGACATCGTCTCTGCGTTGTTGTCGGGAGTTATTTACTCTCTGCTGCTTGAAGTTCTGCTGATAAGATCGTTGCGGTCTGTTGTGTGTGTTGAAACTCCCGCTGTGTTCACGTTTCGCTGGTGGATTATATACATCGGGTTTGTATTGATTCCAATTTTGTCGCTGTGCATGTACAATTTGTCTCGAGTTTATCTCCATCGGCTGTGGTCCTTGATTGTGTTGCTGCATATTATCGTATTGCTTCTGGGGTTGATAATTCGTTGTTTGGCTCGAATAATTTGGTCTTCTTTCGTTTCTGCGTTCATGTGGCATATTTTTGTGGTGCTTATCTTGAGTGAGATGTAAATGCCTGTGCACATTATCATGTTCTATTCTGCGAGCAATTGCGAATGCGTGTTCTAGATCATTTATTGTAGCTGAATATAATGATCCTCTTGTAAAGTTGTCACTCATACCATCAATGAATATACGAACTGCGTCGTCGTTAGCATTTTTAATTAGTCTGTCGATTATATTCGGCGGATCACCTGACATAGTGATTTTTGATATTATTAAATTGAGATTTTTATTTATCTCGTCGTGGTATTCAGACAGTGTGCTTCTTTTTTGCGTGATGGCTTTCATCATGTCTTGTAGCACGTATAGAGGTTCTTGATTAGAGTACGTATAATCTAATCTGTTACGTATCGCCTCAAAATTAAAAATTGTGTTATAATTAGTTAACACATTCGCGGCTGCACCCTGTATTTTACTTTTCACTATAGTCAATGCTGCTGCGTACTTACTGTGTGTTTTGAAGTTTTTAATGCTGTCCATTAATCTGGATGCTTCTTCGCGCCACGACCGATAATTTGATTGATCGCCGTTGAAAATAGGTAGGCTTTTAAATGCGTCTAACTGTATTTCACTACCATCTGTATATGTGGTTCTTATTTCCTCTAGCACAGGTATGTTTGGTACTATGCCTAATCCAGATTTTACTTCATTTAGTTTTGTTTCTAAATTAGTGTTTATTTGATTTTGGTTAGTTATTATTGCTGCTAACCTTGCATTCTCTGTGCGTGTGTGCTCTAGGGTTTGTGTTACTGTGTTGCACCTGGTTTCTAAAGCTTCTAATCTTGCCATTAATACTGCGAGTTGTTCCATTTTGAACTCGTGTCTGTTGTCGTCGAATTTGTGTGTTTTTTTCCTCCACATATACACTTTCACTGAATTGCTTTGCTGCTTCGTACGAAGAAGCTATATTTGTACCTGCTATGCTAGGTAATTCTTGTAACCGGTAACGCGAGTGTTCTGTTTATACTAGATTTCACTACTTGTTCCCGAGGTCCGCTCGATTGAAGTTAAAAAGTATATTTAACCTCCTGGCAGGATCGCCAATTAAAACACTTGTTTCTTACTTTTAAAATTAAACAATATTTATTTGGAACTATGTCCTTTATTATTGAAATACTTTTTACTAATTCTAAAAGGAGCTTAAGGCTACTATGTAGTTACAATAAGACTGTTGATAAATTCATCATACAGTCGTATTTATATACTTTTCTTATCTATCTACAAGGAGACCCAAGCGTACAATCGTCTTGCTTGATAATGAAGAAGAGATAATATTCCAACATTGTATACAAACGATATTATCTCTTTTACATATGTTATCATTGTAGCGTTGTGTGCAAGACTGTACTAGAGACTAAAGATATCATTGAATACAAATAATGTTATCTTTTTTCTCAATATGTTTTGCTATGGATACTTAACTCGCGCGCAAGTCGAAGGGGACCTCAACCAACTTGGAGTGCGCAACTGGAGGCAGTTAGCCAAAGATCGCGCTAACTGGAGAGGCGTATTGGTTGAGGCCCAGGTCCACCCCGGACAGTAGCGCCACGTAAAGTAACAATAAATACTATCAAAAATACGGCAAAATGACTTTATTTGTCTACGTCTTTCGAGGCTTGAGCTCTTCAGCGATATCACTTTTACCTGGACCTGAACCAACTGTAATTTAGGGGTAATCTTGCGGCTTATAGGAATATACTCGTACTCAAATTAACAGTGTAACACACTGTAATTTATAGAGAGAGAGAGATAAGGGAAATATGCATTAGCAAATTAATTAACTCAGTCCTTCCCGTAAATTTCCCACATACCCAGAAGATAGATCAGTGTAAGCGATTGGAAAGGTTCCCTAATGGATTCATTGCATTTGGTAGTTTCCGTTCGATTTCCATTAACAAATGCATCTCATGCTTATATCCGTGAAACAGGCAAGCTTATCCTGCAATTCAATTAATAAGAAACAGAAAGGAGAAGAATAAATTCTGTTAATTGAATTCTCACATTGTTTACCAACGTACTATAAGAAATAAACGAGGATTGAGAGCAATAAACCATCACAAGCCGATAGGGTAATACCCTACGCGCCGGATAGGTGATTATGACATACGTTTTTTTTATGTGCGCCAATGTGGTGGGTATGTTTGTGAATGCATTTCCATTTGAATATAGGTCACTTGACAATTGGGGTTGCTGGCTTTGCGCTCGCATTTCACTTGGGTTTCGTTTTTGTTTCCCATTAATTTACCTCTCCGCTGTGTTTGCATATATGACAAATGCATCGCAAGTATAAGTATAGTACAAAGCACTTAACTGAGAGGGTGGAGATTGGAATAGTTTCTCATAAAGTCGATGACCCATTCTGTGAGAGGACTGTGTATGTGGTTACATATTTGTGCTCTTCCGAGTGGTTAATGGATATACAGTGCCTCTATAGCTGGCAATAGAAAACTGATTGGGATCTTTGTGCTTAATGCTGTGAATAGTGTGTTAATCGCATGTTACTCACAGTTGTCTGCAAATAATATAAATTTTATTTAGATTTTTTTTTATAATTTTATTGATGGATGATCAAGGATTTTCTATTTTAGTATTCAGTTCGTATAAAATGGAATTTGTCAAACACATCACGTTCTTGTTATTGTTTCACATTGCGAACTGACAATGAATATAAACATTGCATTAAATAATTAATACCTGATCGATTCGGAAACAGATCAGTACTGTAAAACGTGAGCTGAGTGATGCTTTTGTCACAGAGAGGAAACGTGCAATCACTACTGCACCAAGAGTCTTTGAAATCAATTCCTCTTCATATCTAGGCTTCATTCACTCATAGATGCATTTCGTTTTCCATCAGAACTGCTTCCACCTCGTGAAAAGTTCAAGCACTGTCAATCAATAAGAAAAACCAAAACCACATGAAATTATCACATACAACTATCATAAGATATTTCTTCTCATTGTGACTTATTGGAATTTTTTATTATTCATTCCAATTGATCTCAGGCTCAATTACAGCCATTGCTTCCGCGGTTTTACTTGCCAGCAATTAGTGCTGCAAAATGAGTACGTACCTAACTTCATTATATAGTTGGGAGCAAAATCAACTGAAATCAATTTCGAATTCCTATGAATATGTAATAGATAGGTAAGCATGGGAAACAAAGCGTTCTTGAGACTCTACGTCGATAATAGTTTCATAAGCTAAGCAATGGGCTTTGAAGTTACTAATAGAATAAGCAACATGGCTTGACAAGAGAAACGTGTCTCCTCTTACTTTAATTCCAATGTTCATGGAGGTTTATAAAAAATCAAAGTCTACATAAGTCCTTAAATAAAGATGAAAAACAATTTTGATGGTGCTTGTATCAAATCACTTTGTAAAAGCAAAATAACACGGAATTTATGTGCCGGACATTGACACAGTATATGCGCCGCTGTCTCAGATTCTTCCAGGCATAGTTTACAGGTTTACATCTTCTCTAAGGCCCATCTTCCTTAAGTGAAACCCGAAGTTACCATGTCCTGTAGATAAAGCCACCACCCATTTCAGAGTTCGTCGACTCATGCTTAGAACCCTTTTTTGAGTGGAGCAGGTCGGCCAATTAATTGCCATTTTAGCTTATTTACATTGTTCCACGGTTGACCACCTTCTCAGGTGTTCTGCCGTGATCCATTTGTGAATCAGCTGTTCTACCATTCCTTTGCCAATTGAAGGGAATGGTTCTGGTGCCAGCAACTTTTCGGTTGACCCCTGTTTTGCAAGGGAGTCCGTCTTTTCGTTGCCTTCGATCCCTATGTGTCCTCGTACCCAGGTCAGTTTTTCATCATTTTTAGATGAACACTTACTGAGCTTGAGAACACATTCCAGTGCCAATGATGTTGTGATGTTTGTCTGTTCCATGCGTTTGATCATCGCCTAGTTGTCCAGTGCTATAAGGATATTTCTTCCCTCAACCTGACCCTCAAGAAAGTAGTCCACCACATGCAGCAATGCAATCATCTCAGCCTGGTATACAGAAGTGTGTTTCCCGAGGCTGAGGTGACGGGCTAGTTCCAGCTCTTCTGAATAGATACCGGCACCCTCTCCGCCATCCATCATGGAACCATCTGTGAAAATTACTATTTTCCCACTCCTTTTTTCTGGAAGTAATCCATTCCCAATACGAGTTTTGTGATTCCTTTCCATAACACGCACCCTTGTCATCCCATCCATAGGCATGTTCAGCTCCCTAATCTCGTTTTTGACAAGTTCCAGGATCTTCCTATGTCCATAGATTGTACCACGATTGTGCCAATTCACATCTCGATGCAAACGAAGTGCCATAAGGGCCGCTGTTTTCTTAATAAATAAGTCTAACGGTAAGATCCCTAGGATCACGTCCAATGCGCATGTTGGTGTTGTCCTTATTGCACCTGTAACTCCTATACATGCTAAACGTTGGACCCTATCCAGGTGCTTCCTCACAGTTTTCTGGGAAACTTTCGCCCACCATACAACAGAGGCGTAGGTGATAAAGGGTCTAGTTATCATCGTGTACATCCAGTATGCTGACCTAGGCGAGAGTCCCCACCTCTGTCGCGTTAACTAAATAAATTTTAACGCTAGTTTCGAACTATTATTTTCTCAAATTTTAAATTAAATAAAACAAACAATTTAGAAAAATAGTATAAAAATAGTATAAAAATAGTTATTTTCTTAAACTTTTAATATTAAACTAAAAAAGAAAATAATAGTTCAAAATTCGCGCGAATTTCGAACTATTCTCAAATTTTAAATGCTTAAGTAAATAAAACGAGTAATTAAAAAAAAAATATAGCTCAAAATTAGGGCGAATAGTTAATAGTACATCAATCTAAAAAGAGTAGCTATATTTCTGCATATTATCTGAATGTAACTGAAAGCGAAATAAGGCCTACTGGGCCTTTTTTGGAATTGTGGAATTCGGCGTTATTTCACGGCCCCGACTGAGGTAGCTTGTCGGGTCCAGGGTTGTAAACACCAAACTTTGGGGACAATGTACAACTTCATCCTGTTTACTTTTACAAACCAAACAGGTTCCATTCTGAAAGTACGTATATGTACAGAAAACTAAGTTAACATTCTAATCTATCCCTAGCAAAGCAATTAGCTAAAGTTAACAAGATGATTCTGATGATTCACGTTAGTATACATTACCTTCTAGTGAAAATATTACCTTGGTATTATAATTTATGCCAACGGATTTGCAAACAATTTCGAACCCAAACACGCAGCTTTATGACTAAGCGGTGCCAGTTCTGTTTCATTAACATTATATATCTACTAACAGATAAGATTACGTCAACAAAGATAGCAATAAAAAATAAGTTTGCCTAAGTCAATTGCAGTTTTTTTTATGCAGACAACTAAGAGTGTATATTTCTTTACGAGAAAAAACAAACAGTGGCTTAAATTAAACATCATGATAGCGCACCGAAAGCAATAAAAGTACATCGCACTTTGTCCGCTAAGGAGTTGAATGCGCTTTCAACACAAAATGAAACAGTTAAGCTTTGCAGTGAAATTAAGAAATAAATAAATGAACGAAAAATTTGTTCTTGCAAGGAGGAAAAAATGTTTTCCATAAAATTTGAAAAATAAAAATAAAAACAACGTCAGTGTTAACAGAAGAGCCACATCTTTTGCAAGATTTATTGCAAAGGCCAAGTGATCCTGGCATATGACGTCAACAGCCACAAGCAGTCTTCTCAATGTTTATCACTTAATTTCAACAAGACCACGAACAGCGGTGGAATGCAATAAAAAATAACAGTGCGACGCATAACAATGAATTCAAATAAAAACAAACAGAAACTATACCAACCATAATTGGGGAATTTGGTTACACCCTCGCACTTTTTCGAATCTATAAAGATGACATTTTAAAGCATCAACGTAACACTGATTTTGTTACTTCCATGAGTAGGTGCATTACATAGGTTTTTTTTTTTTGTTGGAGGTTGCTACTATCCGATGGAGCACTCAGACACCACTACTGGTCCATTGTACTGCCAAAACAGACACCTTATATTGCTGTACTTAGTTTTCCCGTCTTTCGAAAATGGATAAGAAGAAGCTAAGATGTTCGACACTCACCACGTCAGCCCCAAAGATCCGCCACCTGATGTGAGCAAAGGCAGAACAACTACAGACGAAGTGTTCCGCTGTATCGTCATCCTCTCCACAAGCAGGACAGATGGTGGTGTCGCTCAAGCCCAATACATTTAAGTGTTTGCCAAAAGCTTGGTGGCCCGAAAGGACACCCACAAGCAGTCTACAGTCGATTCTACTGAGAGACAGCAGAAAAGACGCCGACCTTTTGCAGATGTCCTAACGCAGTCGTTTGGTCTGTCTACATCCAGCACAGTCATGCCACCGACACTCGTGTTCAAGAGAAACCCAAGTATCAATGGATGACCTAACCACTGATGCCGGCAGATCCAAAGCAGGTTCAGGCCCTGAGAGAGCTTCTTCGGAACCCAGCCTGACAAGCTTATCAGCGATCTCGTTTCCCTGGATACCAGTGTGACCTGGGACCCGACAAGTTTCACTGTGTTTAGCCTACCGACCGAGTTCAAGCACAAACTTGGACGAGGTAAGAGGGTTGAGCAGCGCTTTTAGTGCAGCTTAGCTATCACTGCAAACGCAAATGCTCCTAGCCCTTTAAGCACAAGTTGAGTCAGACCAGTGGCCTTCCTCCTTCACTGAAAGCCCATTTTTTGTGCACGAATCATCGATCAATCCCAAGGAGACAGTCCTTAGGTTGGAACCGACAGATAGAACGGCGACATTGTCCGCGAAGGCTTGTGTGTAGGTTCCAGGAAGATTGAGAACCGTTCGCAGAGAGTCTACTACCATACACCATAAAAGGGGAGACAGAACACCACCTTGAGGGCAGCCCTTGTTTACCCCTGACGCATTTTCCACAATCCGCTTCGGCAATCAACTTCCTGTGCATTAGCATTACTTTAATCCACAACACCAATGTTTCATCTACACCATGATGTCTGGCTGCGTTGGACATTCTATCTAAGGTCGCATTGTCAAAAGCACCCTCAAAATACCCAACGCGTACTCCTTCCGATCAAGATTAAAAGTAATCCTACCAACAAGGTACTAAAGGGCAGCTTCACAGGTTTTTCCGCGCTGATAGGCATGTTGCATCTCAGAAAGAGGATGCAATCCAAGAGCAACATTGCGCACGTGTAGCTCAACCAGTCTTTCCAAACTTTTACATAGCTAAAAAGCATGTAAATATGACATCTCGTTGTTTCCCGCAGGAAAGAACGAACTTTAAGATCACACGACCTTGTCCAAAACATTTAAGTGTGGGATCTATAATGATTCCAATCCGTTTTTTTTTATTAATCTAGATCCCATAGAGAACAAAAAAGGTTTGGTCTAGATTTATTATTGCGGGTCTAGATTTATTTAGAATTTTTCTTTCGATTTGGTTTGAATGAAAGTTGAGTGTAGCACATACAAATAGCGTGTTTTATTTCACGTTGAAAAGGTTAAAATAGTTCAAAATGAAATAGAACGGAGTTTTCAAGTAGGTACAGCAATTTTTAACGGCATTTGCCCCAAAAAAACGTACATATATACGAATAATTGCGAAACACTGTTCAAAACGTTCAAAACTCTGGATCTGTTTCAGTTTTTATTAGTCCAGATTGGCCACGTGGACTTTTGTTTTTGGCAATGAAGGGGTAGCCGACAAATTTAGTCAAAAATTGTTTGACTAAGTGCTGAGGTGATATTTCGATTGTGTGCTTGATGTGATCTTAAGGGACAATTTAGTTTTTGTGTGCACGGTTAATCTAGACGGCCCAAGATGACTTAACTTTTGTTTTGCTTTGTTGCCTCGCAAAACCCTAATACGCAAATAAAATACAAAAAAAAGGAAAAAACATTACGTGTAATATTATCACATTATTTAATCAATATTTTTTTGCAAATAAAGCAACTGACAGGCCAATAGAAAGAAAGAGCGAAATCGTCACAATGTCAACAGAACCACCTGCAAATGCAAAATTATCATATACAATATAAAGCAGATAACGCCTGGAATAAAAATTTAAACCTAAATCTGTATCCGATTCCATTTCTGAATCCGAAACCGAAAAGCAAAATACAAATTGATAAAAAAAATCGTGCAGAACTTGAGAGCAACAAAATTAATAGAAGAAATGATTAAGTTTTCAAAATAAAGAGACAAGTTAAAGTACAAGTGTCAGTTAATAGCATTTTGTAAGAGTTGATTTTTAATATTTACAAAGCTGGTGCCAAACATTGTAAGAAGATTGCGTTCTTCGCTTTTTCCACCTTTTATCAATGAACACTTCCCAATCTGTATTAAAACACTAGGACGTAGTACTATTCGATGTTGCTCTGAACTAAACACTGTTCATAAAAGATCTTGTTATAAAAAAAACATCAACCTAAGGGAATTATCGTACTTGGTTTACTTGAATGAAGAAGAAAAGATACAGGGATTAAATGAGCTATTAGAATTCGCTGACTTTTTTAAGTGTCCCATAGCCATAAACACGCTTTGAACTGAGGTTCACTGATTTGGAATACTTCATCTTTTTACCACTCATTTCGAGCTTGTTAATTACCGTTCAATTTATAAGAGTTCAATGTATACATACAAAATTACTTGACTAAATGCATGCACACAGCTTGAAAGCACCAATTAGAATCTCTTCTACTTAAGTGAATTGCTTCAAATGCCTCTAGTTACAGTCAATTTAATAGTTCACTACACAACAAATGTACTACATCAATCAGTTGACACTTAAAAATGAACAATCTGGGTTAATTGTAAAGACCTCTCTCAATCGCACAAACATCCAGCACCAGCAGCCTATTTATAAACGCAAATCTTTGATACAAAATCATCACCATGTACATAAATAAACAAATAAATTTTATTTGCTTTACGGGCCTGCAAACTTTGGATCTGTTATTTGATTAATTAGAGTTTAATTGAAAAGCAGAATTCACAAGACAAAGGAGTGGTATTCTGAGTATTTTATTGAAGAGGCGTATATATACCACGTTTCGTTCATTCAAGGTCAATAGAACTTCACAATTCTTCTTAATTAACGCATCGCATGGTCAATGAAGCAGGCAGCCAATAGTCCACTTCGGTTCCATATAAACATTCAGGTTCTGTTCCGATCCAACCGCATCGGCTGTCAAGAAAGAGTCAGTCGGGGTGGTCTGTGCTATTCACAGCACACTTGCTTATTTAAAGATTTCTATAAATGGGATGCATGTTGTTTCGGCTCTTTTGAAATGGAATCATTCTTTGTATCAACGTTGCCTAATATGTTTAGTGTCAAGCTGGGTATAACAAGGTACTCCTTTATGTGTGGGTTCGCGATGGTTAACAGTATTATATCTATGCATAATTATTCAATGAAAATATTTACAAGATTGGTGACATTGTGGAGAAAAAAAAAATTTACGTTCAATATAACGTAACGCATATACATACAGATATATTGTTGCAAAATAACAAATATCTGATGCTCGAACTTCATTGATTTCCAACAGCACCAGTAACTCGTGCCTGCATTATTGTGGTTAAAAAGCATAAGTATACTGTGTAGCTGTAAATAGTCTACTAAATGACTTATTTTCAACGAACTGCGGGCTATAAATATTGTGAATATCCACAAAGTCCGATACGTTTAAGGATTAGACAATTCTATCCCAGATCTGTACGTCTATACCTATAAAAATTTTGTTTGGTTAAACACATTTAAAAGAAAAAAACATTAGGTCTAAAGGAACAGACGTAATGTTTTTTTTTTTGTTGGAAAAGACTGTCAAAATGACAGTGGAGGGGATGAATTCTCTCTTAGAGAGGAAAACTTACGCAAAAGTTAAGGAACGCTTTTGTGGTAACCTGTGAAAAATGACCACCCACCAAAATGCCAAATAGAACAATAAATTCAAATCAACTGTCAATATTCAGGCGACTGACAGTTGTTTCAATTCTTATGCAAAGAAATTTGTGGAGTAAAAAGTAGTTAGAGGGTAAACATCTTGCTCTTACGAATTTTTCGAGTTGAGGAACGACAATTGAGTAAAATGCGTAAGAATTCTCTTTAAAAGTAAAGAAACAGACCTATTACCTTTGTTCTGCATCACTTCTGAAACCGTGCCATTGGCACAAAAAATACTCTCCTGGTGAATCTGGGGAGAGAATTTCGCTTCTCGATTTGAAGTCTTAGTCCACTCAAGAAGCCATTGCACAAGTATAATAATTTATTTGTTTTTTTTATTCAAGCCCGCGAAAAGCATGCGTAGATTTTTTTGTTTTGGCAGTGCCCCAATACATTTGTGGATTCAACCAGAAGCAGTTCTCTTGATATATTGGATTTCAGAATGAGCGAAACCAATGGAAAAAAAGCTAAACATTTATTATCTGACTTCAGTTAAAGGAGGCTAAAAAGCTAACACTTATTATCTGACTTCTTTTAAAGGAGGCTGAAAATCGCTCTTTTTTTAGCGACAACTCGCAAGCAATTAAAATAAAAACTGTACAGGCTGTATCTAGTCAAGCAAACGTTCCAACTGAGCGACTTTGACAATTGGTAGGTACCTACATATATATAAATCAAACTGATTTCAGTACCTATTCAAGCAGTTTGGACAGGCCTGTTAGTTGAGATGCAGATGGAGGTCCACAAGGCTTTTAAAATAAACGTAGCTGTACACATACTCCGCTGTGTTAAGATATTCCCATGTGCTACACTAAATGCCACAGACCTAGATTCAAACATTTAAGTCAATCCAAATTAGTTTTTTTATTCAAAAAACAGTCATGAGAACTCCCTATTCAGCGAAAAAAAGACTGCTTAGCCTTATTCTCTTTGATGAATGAATGAATGTAATTTATTTAGCTTTAAAAGCCATTTAGGTTACAATTTGTACAATTTAGTTTGTAATAATAATATAACTTAGAGTCCTAGAAACTAGTATATAGTTCTAACATATTCGGTTAGTTTTCTTTTAAATTCATTGAAGTTTTGTTGTTCTTAATATCTAACAGAAGAGTATTGAATCCTTGAAAACCCATGTAAAAGATAGTTCTTTGACCTCTGCCTGTTCTTGTTCGTTGTATTCTAAGGTCCTCATCGAAGGTTGTATACCGCCAATGCAGTAGTACGTGTATTTTCACACAGGTAGCCTGGATGCATATTATTTTTAATTTTAAATACAAATATCACACATAACATAAAAAGTCGTTGATTTATATTTAACCATTTTAAGGCATTTAGCAGATAGGTTACTGGAGTGTATCTATTACATTTTAAAATAATTCGCATTACCTTATTTTGTTGTACTTGTAATCTATTTTTTTGACTTTGTGGACACATAATACAGAAGCGCAATAATCAAAATGTGGCTTAATTAATACATTACAAACATTTACAGCCGTACTCATAGAGATATTTTTTCTGATTTTACGTAATACACCAGTTTTTTTTAGATATTTTCTTACATATATAATTGAAATGTTCCCTAAAGCTAAGTTGTTCGTCTATTACAGCATCGAGATATTTTATTATTTTAACTTGCTCAATTTGTTCATGAATTATATACAGATTTGCACTTATTGACACACGTAAGGGATTACAACTGAATAACATACATTTAGTTTTTGAGACATTTAGCACCAGTCTATTCATTTTTAGCCATGCATTTATTTTTTCTAGATCTTGATTTATTTTATGTAGGCAGTCCGCAGTATCCTTTTGAGAAATAAAGAATAAGCCGTCGTCAGCAAATAGAATTAATTTTGAAAGTTGTACTACTTTGGTCATATCGTTAAAAAAAATAGAAATAACCACACTCCCAGTATTGCGCCTTGTGGAATCCCTTCACGGATGTGCGTTGTGTTCGGCCCATTATAAAAGATTGAAACCATTTAAGTTCAGTCTGTTTTATACCGTAACACTTTAATTTTTTTTAATAAAATTTCATGATTCACTGTTTCAAAGGCCTGCTTCAAGTCTAAGAAAACTGCGACTACCACACTTTTCCCATCGATTTCACTCCTCCAATCATATAGGACAAAGTTTAGGCAGGTTTCACAGGAGTGATTTGCGCGAAATCCCGATTTTTCTTCAATTTATTCTTAAAAAGGAAGAAAAACAATCAAAACATAACCGATTTCCTCCCTTCTCTCAATGCTCCCAGTTGGCCAAGTAATTAATAGGTAACCACTGCACTCAAATCCCCTTCCATATCCTCGTAGTTTCCCGCTGTGATTCATTGTCCTACTAACGGAGTGCAACGCCTTACTATTGTCTTGTAACCCACTTCATCTAGGATAGAATCAATGTGAATGACCTTTCTATAGGGTTAAAAAAAGGCAATAGGTACCTACAGGACATACGCACATGTCAGAAATAAATGCTACATTTGCCTCAACTGAAAATTAACTAAATAAAATAAAAACAAAACCCCGCCAAAGTATAACATATGACAAGACAAAAAAGAAACCAACAAAATTGGTCCATGGACCATGGCCCACCCTCTAATGTCCTACGATTGCTTGTGTTTCCAGGAAGCCATTTATACCAGCTGCACAGAATCCTACCACACACATAGAAGAGCGTATATGGTATACCTATATTCAAACCACCCAACCCACTTATCCGCACAGTTGAATTTGGAAAAGTTTATCGATTTTTCCAAGCAACACTGTACTGTCATGCATTCAACAACACCACTGAGGATAAGAAATTCCTTTGAAAAATTGAAACGCAGAGCCAACCCCTTCGAAAGGATAACAAATTCGCGGCGTGAAAATATGGAAATTGCCAAAGTTAAAAATAATTAATCTTATAAGGGTGGTGCTCTGGCAGGAGTAGCAAGCAAGCAGCATCTGTCAGCGCAGTCCTTGTTGCACACACCCTTATTGTGTGGGATTTTCAATGTCATTTCGCCGGAAAATTTTTAAAAATCTTACATAGCTATTTTGCTTTGTTTTTCACTTACTTTTTGGACAGGAAATTTAACGAAATTAAGTGTATCCTTTTGCGGCGGTGAGCCTCCTCAGAGAATTGCTAATCCTTTTGTTTTACAACACGGAAGTTGCTTCTGTTTTTCACTTTGAACACACCCTTTTTTTGAAAATTTTCAATATATTCTTACTCTCTCAACTAGAACACCTTTGAATTGATATTTATTTTGAAAACCACTTTCACTGCACTCGTACACATAATTTTCTTTATTTTCCCTTCCAACTGTAACATTTGACACGCACCGTAATATAATTTTTGACGCGCGCGCTAATAAAAACACTGCCTCACACTATATTCTACACCCTCGCCAAGCGATAACACTCTTCCCGTATAAGTCATTCACCGCGCAACGAACGAAAAGAACTAAAGGATCCAGTCGTTGTTGAATTCGATTCCAGTCAGACAGACAGAGTCGCCGCCATACATCACATCACCACACCAGCACCACACAGAACGGAATCCATATAGGCAAAAGCCAATGCGGGAATCACCAAGTCTACCATACCAACATGGATTGTTTTTTTTTTCTGTACTGCGCTGCGCTGCATGTGCGCCCGGTGTAGAACAGAATGAATGAAATAAAGAAAGAAACAAGGATGGATTAGACATTAGAGACCTAATGAAATCCCTGGAGCAGGGTTGAAACGAAAATAGACCGAACCGAACTAAACCTCAAAACGAGCCCGTTAGCTAAAAAGCGCCTCAACAGAAGTTGCATGATTTTGGTATGATGTAGAAGAAGAAGAATCTAGAATTCAAAAACAGATCAGAAGTGCGTATTAAGGTATTAGGCAATGTTGTACAAAAACAAAATACATACCTATACCTACTATACGGTATTCGGCGGAACACCGGTTTGTCGTTCAGAGACGGAGGAGGAAACGAATAGATCCAGCTGAATGTGTGGGAGATACGTTCCACTAGCACAAAGTGTTTACAAATTTCATGGCAGAAGGAATAGGCAGAGTACAGAGCGGCACCGCATTTCAAGAATCGAGACTCGAGAGTCGCGACGCATCGCATATACATCACACCAACAAGCAACAACAAGAAATGAATACAAAAGCGGAATGATTTTCATTTATGCCGCTGTCCTGCTTCCGCAAATGGTGAAACTGTATAACAGAAAAATTTGGAAGGTGACCAAACTGAAAGCATTCAGTGCTTTGTGGACTCTAAATTTATCTTAGGCACAAGCATTTTTGCACAGCTTATGCACAAACCATACCATAAAATGGAATCTAAATTTGTAGATGAACAGCACGCCCAGTGTCATTTGATTTTGCTTTTATGTCGGTAATGTAGTACTTGTTTGGAGTTTTTGTTTTGTTGGTTTTTTTCCACTTTGCTCAAACTAAAATTAAGATTAGTCCATTTTTGTTTGTTTTTTGTTGCACGACTTAGAGAAACATCCTATAAGAGCCTAAGTAGAGTAGGTACACAAATCAATCTCACTTCCACCGAGTCAGTGTAAAATTCTACAAGAGTTTGATTTAGTGCAAGTTAAGGCTTCGTCAAACAGAACGCGTTTTTAACACCTCGGTTAGATTAATTTACGCGGAAGATTATTTTGACGCAGAATGATCTCATTAATGTCCATGACTCTTGGTTTTCACTGTCTAAAAAAATGTCAAGCAGCTCGGAGGAGGAATTATTGCTTTAATTTGCCTTGATATGTTATTCCCGGAAAAGAAAAAGGATTTAGGTGCACGAAATTTACAAAAAGAAAAATTCTTTTGATATTTCCTCCCATAACTCAGCCTTTAAAACTGCATTTGCATACGATTCTCACACATAACGTACAAATATGGGTAATTTCAAACACATTCGATTAATTTTTCCGTTTTTAAGGCTGGGACGCTGTTCAAGTGAAGTGAAATTTTCACTCCTCTCCAAGAAATTGCTGTGAAATTGAAAGTGAAATTTTCACGCCGAAATGTCAAAAATTTAATGCGACAGACAAAAAAAACCAAGTGAAATAGCAAGTAACGCCCTCTACATATCACTTTTTAAACAATTATTTTTCACTTCAACAGCGTACTGCCTGGTGAAATTTTCACTTGAAAAGTTCATTTTGACATTTCGCAGTGAAAAATTTGTATGAAAATTTGGATTTCACTCGAACAGCGTACCAGGCTTTAAATCATAAAATATCTTCATTCCACCATGACTATCAACACGTAAACTTAATGTAAATAAAAAAGAGCTCTTAAGCAAAATGTTATTTATCAAAAATATTCATAAATTGCGACTTTTGTTTTTAAGGCGTACCTAATGTGATTTTCTTTCCAGCGTATACCTACATAAAACAGAAATTGTATTTCAAGGTTAGAATTTTTCACAAAAAAAGTGAAAAAAGAAAAGTATTAAAAGGAGAAAATGACCACGCTTCGTTTGAAAAAAATTAGTGTGTTTTCATTGAAAATATTGATCTTGAGTTTTCCATTTTATTGACTTTTATTTTTAGATAGCAGTGGCGTGGCGTCCATATGACCCGATTCCTAGCGACTTCCCTTTTTAAATTTCCACCAGTCCACACTATGTATCTACCAAAAATCAAATAAACAAAATGGTGATTAAACGTAAGCCATCAACTAAATGTTGTTTGTATCCGTTTTCATCTATCATCGTCATCGTCACGACAAGGCGAAGGTAACCCCAAATATGACGAATTGTTAGCACTCACTGGATAGTTGATTTTGAGAGAAGATTTGTGTGTAATAAGAATAACACGCTTTTCTTCGAGTTATTGGATTTTCTTCTAGTTCTTCTTTTCTCATTGTGTGGATAGTTAGGATGCTGAGGTAGGTAATTCTTTTGGTTTATAAATTCAGTTGGCAGATTACAGTGCCTGCCTTAATGACTTGCAGTATAAAAAAAGGTGGCTTGAATTGATTTTGCTTAGTTGATGTGGAAAGCAAATGTACTATGTATGATTTTGTTTCAAGGTACGATGTAAGATTTTTTACATTTGTATTTGATTAATTCTGCTTCGTCTTCCCATTTTAAAATGTTCACGCCACGCCACTGTTAGATAGGTAGATAATTCCTCAAAAATGAAATAAAATTATTTAGAATCTTAATCAATTGGCAAATGTACTGTCTTTATTAGAAAGGTGGCTGGGTCTGAGGATGAGGCCCCAATTTTGCGATCACTTTTTAGATTAGCCTCGGAGCGCATTTAATGTGCTACTTGGACTTGGACAATAATGGCCGCATCACTGACCCACTTCTAAACGAGTGCTGTAGTGTTATCGAGTTTCAAACGCTTTACTTGTTTTACAAGTTATTTTCAGTAGTGCTTCCATGTGTAGCTTATATCCATTACACTATTTAATTCATTATTAGGCCTAAGTAATGCGAAACAAATTATGGACTGCTTTTATAAAAAAAAAAACGTGTAAAAGTTGGTGGCTTATCATGTTTCTGTACAGAATAAATACATTAAAATTGTAATTTCAAAAATAAGAAAAAAACTTTTTTTTGGTAGAATGATTTTATTGAAGGAAAATATGTTTTATTTTATTAATGTTTTTAAAAGAAAGTATAATAATAACGGATATTCGTTTTTTGATAATTTTTTGTTCTTTATTCAATGACCTCAGCTTCTGGTTCAACTTCAGAGTCCATGGAAATCAAATTATTGTAAAATGGATGGTTAATTGGAGGAATATATGGTAGTAACGATTTTACATTGAGCAACTTGATAAGCCACAGTTAACATAGTAAGCCACGCAAAACATTTCACTTGAATTTTTTATAATAATATGATAAGCCACAAAAATAAAAGGATTGTTCATACCTCACTCATTTCCGATGATGAATCATCATCTGTTGGCCTAAAATCCTTATCGAGGACACTGTCATCGCTATCTTCAAAAAATTCATCACTATCGATGGCTTCTTCATTGAAATTTATGATTTTTCTTTTGCACTTTTAAAATTTATATCGCTTTGCGGATGTGGCTTATAACGTTTTTACCGAAAAAGTCAATGACTATGACAACTCTTAATGAAAAATGTCACTCTTGTGAATACTAGCGACCTCATTTGAAAAATAGCGAACAAATTCATAGCGTATAAAGATTATGCTATTTCCCAATAGATTGAGTGAGAAAACAGTTTTTTGAAAAAGTGTGGCTTATCGTGTTATTAACATAAGCCCTTCATATATTAATTTCATTTGTTTGAATCTTATACGAAAAGAAATACTCATTTCGTAATTGTCCGCTTTTCCTGTATCAGAGTGGTAACAGTTTGATTGTAAATGCAAGTAGGTAACTGTAAATCTGGCAAAGTTGTAAAATAAGCGACAATGTTTATTATTTTGAATTAGAAAATACAGACAAACCCTCTCCTTGTGACAGCTTATATGACAAAATCTAGCTTAAATATTTTTGTCTTTTCAACATACACAATTTTTATTTCTAGAGTTTACATTTTTTTCATCTTGAAGCATTAAACCTGATACCTATTTTATTGAATCTTTAAGGAATTCAATCTTTTTCTCGTTATTTTCTTTACAGAGTCCTTTTTTTGAATTGCTGCCCAAATCTTGATTTTGTATTAAAACAATCGAAAACGCTGTTAATTTTTCTTTAGAAAAATTAGATATATGTAGTTACCTCACATACATACCTTGAATTCTTTAACCTCTTTATTCAAAAGGAAAAGAAGGGAGTTAGCAGTAGGAAATCAGTAATCAATTCATAATTTCCGGATCACAGTTAACTTAGGCATGTGTAGTTTTCTTTATTCTCCGATGTAAAAGAGTAGCGCTCCTGTTTCAAGAATGTTTTCCCTATACCTAATCCTGTTTATAAACTATTCTCAAAGACTAGATATATCGAACCATCAAAACCAAACTAAACAACAAACAGGAAGGATTCTCTACAACGGATCATCTACAGACCATAAACCAACCGAACGAAAAATGCAACGAGTACAGACAACCCCTATATCTCCTATACATCGACTTTAGCAAGGCAATTGACTCAATAGAGCACAACCAAATGTGGACGGCTTTAGAAAACCAAGGGATTCATGGTTTATACATCAAAACTCTAAGAAACATATATAAAAACAACACAACAATAAACAGAATAAACAGAAAGAACAGGACGAATGTTGAGCACAAAAAGAGGTGTACGACAGGGTGATCCAATATCACCACCATTATTCTCTGCAGTACTCGAAGAGATATTTAAACAACTTGACTGGAATCGATATGGAATAAATATATTGGGACAACATTTGAACAATTTGAGATTTGCTAACGATGTCGATGTTGTCCTAATATCACAGAAAGCGGACAACATTCAGAGAATGGTAACACAGCTGGCTTCAATTTGTAAAAACTACGGACTCTGCAAAAATCAGTTTAAAACAAAAGTGATGACCAACTCTACACAAAAGGACATTACACTCGATGGCGTAAATATTGATTATGTTGAGGACTATATTTATTTGGGACAAATAAAATCATTTAAAAATCAAGAAGAAAAGGAGATAGATATACGAATATCAAACGCATGGCGACAATTCTGGAACATGAAGGAGATACTCAACGCAAAACTAAATAAAGACACAAAAACTATTTAATGGATTCAGCAATTTTACCAGTTCTGACATACGGACTTCAAACATTGGGCTTAACAGCAAATCTAACCGAGAAATTAAGGATCTGTCAGACAAAAATGGAGAGGAAACTTCTCGATATAAGACTAATACAAAGAATGCGGAACGAAGAAAAAAGAAGACAAACGGACATCATCGATGTAACAAAAAGGACGAAACAACTTAAATGGAACTGGACAGGACACATATCAATAATTACAGATAATAGATGGACAAAACTTCTGATCAAATGTACACCACTAGCGACAAGATCAACCGGACGACAACGAACAAGATGGGTTGACGATATTAACCAATTTAATTGGTATTGGTACGATGACGCAAAAAATAGAGATCTATGGACAACTATGGGTGAGGCTTATACTATTTGCAACTAATTTTGAAAACAATGAATAGACTTTGCCAAATTATAATAAATTTATTTTATATATTATAAATTAAATAACGACACGATATAAATACTTCTAATAACAATGTAATGATAGAAAAGAAACTTGTATCTAATATAGTGATGAACAATTTGTAAGCATAATAGTAAATAAAAGTAAATAAAGTGTTGCAGTTCCGATTTGCAGCGTACCTATTAACTGCTATTTCGATAGGCGCGATTCCGTGGATTTACATGAGATATTCACCTCGATCATCCTGCTATGCCATTTGTTTCATAGATAGACGTATGTGTCGCTTGTTGGCAGCAAAAAAACAATCGGTATCGGTACGTCAGTCTTCTTTGAGTGATCTAAACATTCTTCGAAAATACCTACCAACTTCGATCTATAAATATCACAAAAGCGGCGACCACTAACCAAAATTTATTTTTGAAAATTCGCTTTTATATGCGCGGGTGGTTATGGACTTCCGGAAATGAAGAAAAAAATATTATAAGAAAGGAACCTATTTTAATTTTTAAATTTTTATTTACATCTATATACATATTTACAAATAATTCAAAACCCCTAAAACCCAGCGCACTCCAGTTTCTTTTTAATGCTACAATTTCCAGCCATAATTACTTGGTAAAACTGAACTTTTTTACCCAAGCTGACCATTAAAAAGTGCTTGTTACATGTGTAATGCTCTTTCTCAGGTAAGCTTATAAACTCAAGTCCGGAAACCACTTGTTCAACTTTGAATTTCAGAACTTCAACAAAGCCACGTATGCCCTTGTAGATCATCACTCTAATCATACTTGCGTCCTCCACAAAGGCCAACAGACTCTCATCCTGAATGCGCAAAGCTGTTAAACAGTTCGGCTTATGAGCAGATAACGTTTGAAAAAGCCTTCCAGTGATCACATCAAAGTAAATCTTAATGGAATCATTCTCATCAGCAATAACATGGTCCTTAGGTTCAGTTACAGCAATCAGAGTCCTATAGTTTCCGGACATTCCAGTTTTCACAGACACGACTTCTCCGGCACCTCGCGCTGGGAGGTACGGACTGTCAGCAGCTAGAAGATTTCTCTCTGGTATGGCCTCACCTATGAATGGCTCATCGAAAGGATTTGGAACGGTGATGTTCTGATGCAGAAGTTGTACCTGAAAGGGAGCATCAGGAGAAGCTGGTGGAGCATCTGTAAGCAGTTCGATGTGTTCTTCTTTGTCGTCATCTAGAATATCGATCGTGTCGAGAATTTCCTTTTTAAATCCTTGAATGCGGGCGATAATCTCAGTCATATTGGCAGAACCAGCAAATTCGGTTTCATTTTTGTTTTTGAAGTTTGCTATTTGAAGAATGTCATGTACAGCGGAGCTCAATGACTTGAAGATGCCACCGCAGATTGGGTGCTCATGGTCCTGTGTCCGCAGATGACTATGCACTTCTTCGACTTCACCTAAGACCGGCCAAATAACTTGAATAACTCTGGCTGCAAGAATCTGAACGGGATTTGATGAGAGTTCAATTTGTTCTACATGAAGACCTGTAAATGTTTCTGTAGGCAGATACTTTTGCTCGTGAATTTCTTCGAGTATGTCCTTGAAATCCATCTGCAGGTGTTCATCTTCAAGTTCGCCTTCAGCTAGGGTGAAGCCGATATCGGTTAGTTGCACATTTAATCGGCGAACTAGATCCCGAAGGATTCTCTCAATCACATTACGAAAATCAGAGAAAGTCAATTCTTTGCCGGCAGAGAACTCGGAACGGGTTTTCAACTCATACTGAGCCTGGCGACTGACCAGCGTATCACGTTTGCTCCTAAATCGACGACGAGATGGATCATTCAGAAGAAGAATCTGTTGGCCGTTTGCTAGGGCAATGCCCAAGTCAGCATCATGTGGCAAAAACCGGTACAAGCCAGTAACACTGGGAGGTAGGTTCCAAGTCTGATTCTCGGTTGAATTTGGTGTCAGCTGTAAGACTCTACCAGTTCTTTCTTCGATGGCATAGAATTTATTTGCACTGCGCGATGCGTGATGTATCACTGAGATGTCATTGTCATTGAAATTGCGCAGATGGGTAACCTTTTCCCTGGCGAGATTCCATGAATTCACTCCTACATGAGGGCATTCATTGCCTCGACTCTCCATATTTGTTACGAGATGAAGTGTGTTATCCTTGCCGGGTAATGCAATAATTTCCTTGATCACTCCTGAGTCGAAAGTGCTTACCCGATCAAAAGATCCACCTTCCACATTCCAGAGATATATTTTCGACTCACATTCTATATTCACAATCAAATAGCTGTGATCTCCGTCGATCACGGAGAATACTCCATTGATGTCCTCATCCTCCGTAAGACTAAACGACTTCTCGAAATGCCTTAAAGAATATATTCTATTTTGAGACTTTTCGAATAAATCTTTACTTCTCTGACATAATCCCGCATAAGCTTCGTAAAGTCGATCGTATTGATCATGGATTTCATCGTAAGGTTTTGTTAGATTCTTCTTCATGTGATCCAGTGTAATTCCATTCACAAGATGGATGGTTGATGGAGAGTGCACGTAGAGCTCTTTTACGCTCCAATTGCCGGTAACGATCATGCTGTTTTTACCTTCGGTCCACAGGGAGTTCTTATACCATTGATTGTAATCAATTCCGGATATGAGGTCGTCTGTGATGACATTTTTCACACTGACCTTATTGAAAAGCATTGCAGAATGGAACTCAAGGTTTTCATGAAGATAGGCCAGATTCCGAAGATCCTTTGCTTCGTTGACAATGTTATTGGTCTCCAGAGAGTCAATTACCGTACATGACTGCATTGTTAGCGCTGTGTTTATATGTTGCGTACCAGTTATCTGGAAAAAAAGGTGACAGTAGAAATTAGATAGTTGAGTAGGCTGCCAAAGAATAGATAAGCATTGAAGACCCACATGCCTGAACAATATAAACGGTGTAGGTAGAGGCGATGACGCCTTGTACAACGTACATATATAAAGATTTAAATATTCCGATGCGATATATCAATCTTAAAAATAAATAACACAATAACGGATTAATAATTTGCTTGCATTTAATGATTGTTCATATACCTCCCATTCTGTAAATATTGCAATATTTATGCTAAAAGGCTACACAGCATAAACCCGGGTATATTTATCCATTCTTATATAAGTTCCACAAAATCTAAGCATTACTTCCACGTACAGTAGCTCCAACCTTGAACTAACAGTGACTGTATAGCTAAGTCTGACTACAGATGCGCAGTTGAAAACTCCGTGTCAGCTTGGTGGACTTCGAAACCAGTGCCAGATTTACCATTAGCCTAACTAGGCTGTAGCCTAGGGCCAGATAAATTTTTACGACAATGCTGCAAGTATGAGTGGCATTTGCAAGGGGCTTCAAGCTCTTATAAAAAAAGATAACCCTCTGGCACAGTTTATTACCGTATGCTGAACAGAGATTAAATACAGTGGGCACACATGCTGCTGAGTGCTGCCCTAAACTAATTTAATTTTTCGATTTGAATTAAAATTTATATAATTTTTTTAGCGAATTACCAGCAAGATGAGAGATATAACAATCTTTTGCGAATTCAAAAAGCAAAACGCTAAAGTCCCTATCTAATACTCGTTGGTCTGCACGAGCCAATGCCGTAGACCAACTGAGGAGGAGAATCTCTTGGAAAAAGCAGGAACTAAGAACACAGCGAACGGTCTTAGAAGAAAGCTGGAACATTTGGAAACGGCTATTATGATGAATGTATGGAATGTTATACTCGATCGATTCAATGCTGTGTAGGAAAAGATACAAAGCGTCAGCAAGAGTATGGGGAAAGTGCTTCATCTGTATAAATCTCTCGTTGATCTTGCTGAGAATATTCGTAATATTTTTTATCATAACGAAGAAAAAGCCCTAACAATGTCGATAAATAAGGTGTGTAAAAATGAGATGAAAAGGAAAAAATATCGACGTCTCCATGCGGACGAAACTAATGAGGGGCAAGTCGAATTTAACGGGAGATCCGATTTTAAGATAAATACGTTTATTTCCATCATGGATAAAATAAGAGTTCATCTCGAAAATACATAAATATGAGCTTTATTGAAACATTTTCGAGAAATTTACAGCGCTTCTAAAAAAAGCTGAAGTTTTACGAAATTATTTTCCATATAATTTAGAGCCGTCATGTCATTTGCAAAAATACAGGTATTGAGAAAGATTCTCCGTCAAAACTACTCCAACACATACGTAATCACGATCTGACAACCGTATTTCCGAACATAGACATCTCGTACAGATTATTCAATTGCATGCGCCTGTTTCAAATTGCAGTGCCGAGCGTAGCTTTTCGTTTTTAAAACGTATAGAAAATTGTTTAAGGTCGGCGACATTAGAAACAGAAATAGTTTGATGCTTTTCAACATTGAGGCTAAAATATTGACAGCCCGAAATTTCGACGATCTAATCGACACATTCGCCCAACAAAAGGCGAGAAGAAAGTTTTTATAAAGTACCTACTGTATGTCTCGATTTTTTTATTATTGTATTTGTATTTTAAAATTATATCTCCAGTTTCCAGAGTACCTGATTATACAAGTTTTTAATTGTGCACTGAAATTACACATAATACGAAGCTCATATTGATTGAACAAGAGTAATTTATTTTTTCGTTTCGTTTCGCTTTTTTCTTTGTCACGCTTTGCGTCCGAAAATACTGGTAGCATTAAAAAAGAGTAAATGCTAGCTTAAAGAGGACGTCTGCAGGTACCACTTATGATAACTATTAACTCGATATCTTTTAAGGTTTTTAAATAAATAGGCAAAATTTGAAACATTTCTACGATTTTCACCTGGATAAGTGGATACTGGATATGCTTTTCATTCTCAAATCAAACAAACCAACATCATCATCATGACATCCCTTTTAACCTTATTTTTCTCCTGTGACACAAAGGGAGATAGACATAGGCAGTATGCTGTTTGGTTTGCTAAGAAAAAAGGAAACCTATAAAAGAAATGCCAAATTTGTAGGAAAGGCGTGGTGTGTCTGCTCTCTTCCTCAACTTCTATTTCATTCAACCTGGCTGTGGCGTGGCGTCCATAAAACCCTAACCCTATTCCTACCGACTTCCCTTTTTAAATTTTCACCAGTCAACACTATCTTCCAAAAACCAAATTAATATACATGAAAGCAACCAAATAAATTTAATATTTAGAAAATGGTGCACATACGTAAGCGATGAACTAAATATTGTGTGTCTGTGTATCCATTTTGTTTTTGATCATTCATCGTCACGGCAAAGCGAAGGTAGGGTATCGGGTTATTAAAGCTCTCGCTCTCACTGGATGCATAGTTGACTTTCAGGGAACATTTCTTTTTATCCCGTTTTTTCTCTTATTCGCCAGCCAAGGCCAACTCAAGCGTTATGAGACATGTGGATGTGATAGAGTTCGGGAATACTACCTTTATACAATAATGAATGCTATTAGATAGTAGGTATTTAGATACTGTTAAAATGCGCTTAATTTGATTTTTCTGATTAAGAAAACTGGCTACAAGAGAGGTTTTACAAATTTGAAGCATGGTTACTTATTTACCAATTTTCGATATCATTAACACCGATTGAATGTGTACATTTTTCCTAAATAACTGGAGAAAATTGGCTCAAATGTTATTATTTTATTGTTTTAAACTGTTCTGAAACAACATTTTGCACGGGCAAAACCGGGCGGGTTTACTGTTGTACTGTTGTTACTTCAGGAAGTGATAATTATGCCATAATCTGCATAAGCCTGCAGAGATCAACCGCGTATTTTAAAATATTTGTGAATTAGTGTCAGCGAATATTCAGTACAATCCCCTAGCCTGACCATTCATTTTAAATTTTTTTTCCCATTTGACCCAATAACTTCCTTAGTCCTTAGGCCTTTGGAATGATTTCTGAGGCAGATTTCACCCAACCAGACCAACGAGATTTATTAAACTCCTCCGTATATACCCAGATGTTAACCCATCCCAACCTCTTACCTTTAGTGTATTTTCCATCTCCTTGTTCAGGTCAACTTCATTGACCAATCCACCCGTGCTGATAGAATCCACAAGATAGACATCAGACAAATTTGCATGCGCTCCTATGGTCTGTGGTGTGTGAAGTGTTACAACATGATCCATATCCATGCCATTAAGAAACACCGTGTGCATTGAGTTTCCGTCCAGTACACCAAGGCCAAATTGAAGAAGTCCTTTGAAATAAGAAAGAAAATATTGTCAGCACCGAATTTGTTTACCAACAAATTGTGCACACCTGTAATATCAGCTTCCTGATCAACTCTCAGTGTATCCATCATCCACTCGTTCAAAGAACATCCCATTAAGTTGCTGGAATTTAAAAATCCTTTAACGTTTACCTCTTTAGCTTGAACGGCTTCTCTGAATATAACTGGGGCAGATATTATAATGGGATCCAAGTCGTTTATAAATACAATGTTCTTAATCAACTGCATTACATTGTAGCCATTTAGGGTCTTTATGTATGCGCCATTCTCGATTGTCACATTACCCACAAACGTTGTTGTACCCTTGAGGACACAAATGTTGTTCTTGAACACGATATTTTCGAAGAATTCATTGACATTTCCAATGGAATTCAATCGCCCAAGGATGTATAGACTGTCCAAGTCAATTTTTCCTTCGAACAAGACCTCACCGAGGAGGACAATCGTCCTAAGATCGTCATCGTAACGGAACGACTTGCCAAAGTTTCCAATTGGATAGTCATTAAGAAAACCGGTAACATTTAAGTTTTGTACAATCAGATCACCACCGATATGAACAGTGCCTTGAAACTGTTCCACGGTCTGCTTGGTTGCTATTTCAGTAAAAGGTAGACCGTTCACACTTTCGATTGTGGCGTCACCCATTACTTCAAAGTCCGCCGTAAAGATCTTGGTGGAAGTAATGACCACCGGGCTCTCTGATTTAAAGGCGATATCTTGTACCAATTTCAGAAAATCAATCTGATTTAGAGATCCATTAATTGTGAGATCACCGGTCAGCAGCAGAGGCTCGTGAAATTCGACATTGGTATGAAGAAAATTTGGCCTGTTCAGCCATATTGTTGAAACTTGAATGTCATCATCGAAATTGCGGTTATTTAGTTTGTTCACTTGAACATCGCCTTCTACATGGATGTGATCGACAAGGATTTTACCTTCAAGAATCAAGGCCGGAATGTTGTCGACTTCTTTCAGAAAAGACAACAGCAAGTTGACGTTGATACTATGCAAGGACTCCACCTGCAGGCCACTTTCAAGAATAAGCTCCTCAATGTATATTTTAGAGCTCTGATTTGCTGCACCTGCCCTCAAGTTGAGGTTGTTTAGGCTACCCTCACCGGTGATGTCACATTCAGATGTAACACTGTCCGCTGCTACCGCTTCAAATGCCGCTTGTTCCAACTGCAGATCGTCTTGAAGAGTCATGAAACTATTTTGACCGTTCAACGATTTACCTATGTCAAAAGACTCTGCCCAAATGCCGTCTGCGAATTCAATTTCCAAATCCAAAAGCAAATCTTCATTCATTTTGACGAAATCGCTGGCCAACTTGTTGACATCTACCGAATCGTATAGCCCCATTACAGTCAGGTTGTTGAAGTAAACGTTTCCGATTATCTCTTTCAGACTGAGTTCCTGCTCAGTGTTTCTAGTGATAAACGATTGTATTGGTATCTCGTTCAATGCGTTTTCTTTAAGCTCCAAGTTCGAACCAAATAAGACGGTGTTAAAAGATTTCTTTGACTTGATTGTGATTTGTTCGCCTTCAGTTAGTGGTCGATAGACTATATCAGATAGCATTGTGTCTAAAACGTTACCGTTGAATTTGTCTGATACAAGAATTGGTCCATTAACTTCTAGGTGACGGAAAATACAGGCAGAATGTACAATGTTTGAATCCAAAAGCGACGGATTGGATAGGAAATCCGAGAGACCTCTACCCTGAACTTCTCCGTTGACCTGAAAAAACGCAATTGGAACTGTGGTTTAAGCTAGTTATTTATATGTCTATATGAATATAAGAACAAAGGTAGAAGATTTCAGATTTGAATGGTCCCAGGATACAACAGGAACAAGTGAAGCAAAATATTTGAACTAAGCATCTTTTGATGATCAATCGAAGTTGTTAGAATGTTTTGGCGCAGTGTTAAAGTGTTCGATTTATTAAGAGTAAGGTTACGTGTTCCTAGCATATACAACGCGACGTAATTCCAATAAAAAAATAATAAAAAAGCCAGCATGAGGTCAGCGATAAGTATTGTTGACGGCTCCCTGAAATTACGCCAATAACTATTTTGGAAAAACGACCAATATAATTGGGGAGTAATAATTTTGGTAAAAACGCCACTTTTGAAAAGCAAAACCTGTTCATATTTTTTCCGACAATCCAATTTTCAACATATTTTTTAGGTTTATATGTAAGTTATATTTATTTAATTTACTTTAAATTGAAATTATACAGAAGATAAGTGTTTTTGGCATAGATCAATTCGATTTTCACAATTGTGAGCTTCAGTTTTAAACAGTGCCGAAAAGTGATTTTCTTTTCATTTGTCACATTTGAATTTTTTCCGTTTGTATGAATTAAATTGCGCAAGGATTTATTCTTAAGGTATTTTTAATATATTTGGTAATAGTCATGTTTTGCCCTTTAGAAAAAGAGGAAGAAAATGAAGAATTATGTTTCTGTAGGTGATGGGTTAAACGGCCATTCAAGCCTGATATATCAATGCCCTTGCATGTTGCAGAGGAGATACAGGTGAAGTTGCAGGTTTCATTAGTTAGTTCTAGTTTTACAGGGTGTATTAGTTTTTTGTATGGGCTGTTACAACGTCCATGCGAATTTCGTCATCGATATTGCACGGCTGAATTGATAGAAAAGGCGGTTCACAATATTATCTATCAATAACTGGGCATGAGCTTAAAACAACTTTCGAAGAAATGTCTGTTTTTTTTTGGAATTCATTCTATATGTATGGTTAAGGACAACAAAAGCGTTTTAAGTACTTCAAGTTTAACTGGCAGTCTACCACTTAATACTGGAAAATGCTGGGGCAAAATAGCTAAGGCCCGAATCGACGTTCCCTGTCTGGCTTGTGTTGCCTCATACAATGCTGGTATGGAAGGTGTCGACAATTGTGACCAGTTTATTGAATGATATTGGATGTGGGTCAAAACGAAACAATTCTTCGTATGTTCGACCGATCAATTGTAAACGGTTTTTTAGAATACAAAATAAGACTGTAAGCAAAACAAATACGCAAGGAAGGACAAGATGGACTTACTGGAGTTTATGTTGGAAGTGGTTTTCTATATTACTTGGGCAAGACAAGCGCTTTGATGGTTTCAATCACTGGACAGTGGTTGATAAATTAAAAGCACCACTCAAGTGCAGCTTACCCAGTTAAACAAGCCGGTCGCAGACTAAATGTAAGAAGTGTGATTTATACATTTGCCTTACAAAAGACTCCAATTGTTTTAAATTGTTTCAAACTAAAAATTGAATTATTATTATCATTAAATCTTATCACTTATCACTTCTTTAAGAAACACCGAAATTTCAATAAAATCGCAAATTTCGTTGCTTAAAAATGATTATTTCGTTATTTTATTTTTAACATTATCTGCCAATATTCATGTGCATGCACTCCTGAAGCTCACAATTGTGAGTGTCCATTTCTAAGGACATCCAACAACATTTATGTTGTTCTTATATGTTTTTAAACACATAGGAGCCTTGTTGACTTTGTATCAAATGGCACGGTAGTGCCCAGCCAAGTTCTGGCCCTACACTCTTTTTACAGGAACAAACCTAATCGATTTTTGAACCCCTCTATCTTCAGAATACCAATGAAGCCAGAATAAGCTAATAGGCCTCAAAAAATTTCAACTTTTTAGTATTAGTGGTTCCTGGGATATACACCCCTATCGTGGAATACGGCGTACATCGTAAAATCCGCCGGGGAGACTCCTTATCGACAGGTGTTTTCAGTACAAAGTTGGTCGGTAAATCAGCTGTTTTGCATTAAATGACAGCAGTGATAGAGCAAAGCAAATTCCAGTTTAGGTAACAGAAATCAAATTAAAAATAAATGGTAGCATAGGCTTATATTTGAGTATATTTGAAAATGTGGAAAGAGCATCCTGCGACAGAAAAATTTGTGCATATTTAAGAGGAACTGCAGAAGACATAATTGAACTTTCGGATTCGACGTGAGTTTTCTGAAATACAGTTGTAATTGAAATTGTTTAACGCTTATTTACTAAATGCTTTCATTTTCATAATGTTTTGGATGTTTTGAAAACGGAGCTAACAGCTAAATTCGAAATCGTAGTCATTTTCTCTATCTCTAAAAGTTAAGTTAGCTGCTTGCTTGCGGTTTTTTTTGCTGAAGGAAACTATCAGTATGGTACTGGTAAGGAGTACAACATATGCATTGCCAATCAATATTTTCTAAAGTGCTGGAGATTCCTTCATTGAACTAATCAGGGTTCGAATCGCGTCTTCCGTGAACGAGTATTACGTAACGGAATTTGTTTTTGTTTCACATGTAAATCCACTTAATTCCGTAAACGTAATCCTCTTTCACGGATGACGCGATTGGACCCCAGTTCACAAATTGGTCTCAGTTAGCTGTTTTGTTGCTGCAATAAGAATGTAATTTGTGTTCTGCGCTTTTACACTTATGAAACAAATCTTTTTGTACTTACAACATTTAAAAAAAATCACATCCGCGCAACAAACGCCAGAATACGCAATAAATTAGCTGCGTATTTAAAATTTCTAAGTTTGCATGGGTTTGGTTTCCATCGTTTTCTACGATGGAGTTAAACGTATTCATTTTCCCGACTGGGGAGTCTTTTACTTCGAATGTATTCTACGATGCCAACTATTAAATTTGAGTGAAACATTCCCTCCCGGCAGACTCTACGATAGGGCTTCAAACATCACAAAAACCGTAACTGACTCACTGACTGACTAATAGATCATCAAAATTGTGGAGCACTTCCCGACATCGTAGAATCTTGTAGTTATGCAAAACGGTAGGTCAATTGTCAAAATTTAGTGGGCTTACTTGTCAAATTTTCTCTTTACTGCGCCGAATTCGAAAGGTTTCAAAAACTTGGCCAGTTAACCCACCAAATTTTTTAGTCAGTAATCATTAAATAAAAAAATTCTCTCCTAGTATGTAGTAGTTTCAGTATTGTTGTACTTTAAATATTTGGTATTAAACCTCATTAAAACTTAGCGTACCCTAGATCTTAGTACTTTTCAGTCTTTTATATAGAAGAACTTGGCTCTTATTTTTAACAAAGTATGTTTTCGGTCTTTTTTATTCGTCCTTGGATAACAAAACGTCCCTTATGGTATCTTTTCCGCAGATCTACACCTGAAATATAGTCGACCACAACAAAACCCCTTTATTTACGGCAGACCGGCAGTTTTGTTTCCACTTAAAACTGTGATTTGGTGGCAATGATGCCAAATAGGGTATCCCTGAATATATTACGAAAATATTTGTGGTAGGAACATTAATTGAATTCAAAAGCATATAATACCTTCTGCCAAATGTTGATCACTCGTTTACGAGAGATGAGACAGTGGAGAAAACTTGAGGTGTAATATGAGTCTTTCTTTATCTAGTGTAACCTGGGACTCGGCGCTCTGTTTCGTCACCGCGTTCTTTTCATACCCCCTTTAATATCTTACCTCCATTTTCTCCGAAACTTCCAGCTGCGTAAACACTGTCATTCCGGGAATGTTTTCAGTTTCGGACAGTGTTATCACGTCAAACGGGTTCATTCCATTAATTAAACCTCCAGTGTCTACAGCACTGGCCGACAAAGCGCCAATGAAACTTTTTTCCGTTCGAACAATACTGGCCGGTGGTCCGTTTGACAACAAATAGTCATCAGGAAATTGTATTGAATTCAGCGCATCAATTTGTATATCATCTTCAACGACAACCTCCTAAAAAAAGACGTGTAAATCACTGCACAGCTTTATAAGCTAATTTTGAATCTTACTCCATTCACTTGAAGCTCTTCAATATCCAAGGGACGGTCTCTGAAAATCACATCGTTTATAAGATCCTTCCAAGCAATTCCATTTATATCTTCAAACTCCAGATCCTCATCTACTTCCATTACGTCGTCCCTCACGAATCTGGCCGAACTTAATCGAATTTTATTCAACACCTTCAAGCTTTCCAATGTCACAGCTCCGTTGAAGATCAACTCAGAATTTTTCACATACGATTGCTGGCCGTTTAGAAGCTGCAGCAGTAACTCATCGGCTTCCACATTGTCAAAGTCAAGCGTATCGTAGGTCAGTTCCCTGCGATTTCGAACAATCTCACCATCATGACCCAACTCCATGTCGAGCCTTTGAATCGCCCCAATGAGGTCTTCCAAATCGACCTGTATGTCCTTCTCTGTGAATTCTTGCTCATTTACATATATACCACCAATGTCTCCTTCAAAGTCCAATTCCGGAGTTTTTAGACTGCCTAGGTTCGTAAAATCCACTTGTGGGTTAATCGAATCGTTAGAGTCTTCAAGAAACTTGTAGGCCTCCACTACTAGATCTTCTTGTTCCTTTACCCAATCTTTGAGAAATTCAAAAATCTCTTTGAGGTCAAGCAGTTCAGAATTTTTAGCCAAAAGTTCAATCCTTAGTTGAAACAGACCCGACTCCGTTTTGTGTCGAGGAACTATTATGAAAATTTCATTATTTCGCTTTAGTATGGCGGATCCCTTAATGCCCGACTCGCGTTGTAAATCCAGCATACACCCTACTCCATAGAAAAACGTATGATTTCCAATTATGCATGGTGCTGGTGGGGTGGCTTCAAAAACTTCTCCATTCCAGATTAGCGTCTCCAGGACTACCAAAGTATGCGATTCGAAATCCACCCGATGCTGTACGATTAAGATTAAGTCATCACGATACGTTCTAGCCGGGACCGGAAGAAACATTTCAACAAGCCCAAAGTTCTGACCCAATATGGTCTTTGGCACAAATTCCCCGTGAGTGTAATGAAGTATTTGGGGGCTAAGCCCGCCCAAAGCCAGGTACGAGAAACCACCCATCTGAAATCCAGATACTGACTGAATTCCTTCGGATTTGACAGTGCTTTTTAGTTTGAATTTCATATGATAATCAGCCTCAGACCGGGGATTAAACGTGAAAATAACAGCGGAGTTGTTTTGGACAACAGCCAGAACCATATCCCTACCGGTATCTAAAAACGTTATATCGGAACATGAATCATTAAGTTGGAGCTTCTGAGCGATCCAAAATTCTCTCGACTTTACATCAAACTGATAGATAGTTAGCGAGGAGTAACCGGTTCTGGATGACAGATTAGAGGATATGGCCAAATATTCGTTTTGGTCAATGGTAAAATGTCTCAACCCATTGATAGGAACACCGACTGACCATTGCCACAGAACACTGACATCGTTTGGTTGATACCATAAGACTTTTTCGCCAACCGCAGCCAATATCAGTCCTTGTTGGTGTTTGGAATCCGTACTCCAAAAGCTAAATGTTTCGAGATACATTATCGGGGCTGCCACATTAATAACCTGAGCCTTTTCATATTTCATGCTGTCCTTTTGCACAATCAGTAAATCGATCTCCCTCAAGCCAATGAAATACTCCTTCCCGTCGTGCATAAAGTGCTCCCACTGCTTAACGTCCTCACCCAGATCAAAGCTTAAGTCTTCAACAATCTCTCTGAGGACCAAGACCTCTCGCGTGCGCCTACTAGTCATCTCCAATTGCCTTAGTTTATTCATGTCAATATCGTCTTCGAGAGCGCTACTCTCTACAATATTCGGCGATCCGGGATTTTCTTCCTCGATTAAACCCGATCCAACATCTTCATTGTCATAGTTGTCCGGCACCGAGCCAACCATGGATGACAGGATACCCTTACTGCGGAATCTGAGACCCAAGAAATGATCAGCCTGTGAGGCGGGTAATGCCTCCCCAGTCACATATGAGTCATGCGAAACTGCACTCATGATTTCCTCTCGTATAGCAGCAGTGTCCCTTAGATTTTCTTCAGTAACAATGACTTTTGTGGCAAAGTTGGCTTCTTCGTCACCACGTATCCATTCCGGTTGAACAACGGGGCCCTACGGGAAGACCAATCACTACAATAAATATTTTATTCTTCATAAAATAACTATCTAACCTGTTCTTTCACAGCACCAACAATGTTTGAGCCATTCTTCGCTTTCAGTCCCAAAACTTGATCCGCTTGCGAGGAATCGAAAGCATCACCCTTAACGTATGTGTCATGAGCGACTGCGTTTTTAATTTCATCTCGAATGCGAGCTGTGTCTTTCAACCTCTTATCGGTGACAACCACTTTTGTGGAACCTTTGCCTTTGCTGCCACCCTGTGTCCATCCTGGTTGAACTATGACACCCTGTAACACAAATAATACTGTCGTATACATTTTTTTAAAGATTCCCATTTTCTTACCTCGCCACCAGCTGTCTTCATATCAACATCCTTTTCGAAGGCTTCTTTCAGTGCATCCCTAAGATCGGAGATTTCCTTAAGTTTCTTCTCATCGATTGCTGGCTTGGCATCCTTGGCAGTCTGGAAGTGTTAAATTGTGTAAATCAATACCCGAAGCGGTGCTGTGAATATATGGTTGGACGGAGAAGTAGAGGAGCGATTGCTTAAAATTGTTAATCATCAAATTCCGCAGAGTGCACGGATTCTGGGGCAATGACTGACACTGATTTTAATATCCATAGGTAGGTTGGCTGTTTGACTAGGGAAAATGGTTAAGCTATAGACAGACCCGAATATTAAAAAATATCTTATTTTTTTTCCAGATCGCAATGGTCTTATTCTTTGAAAGAAATAAAACTTGTATGTGCATGATTTTTAACCGCCATGTTGAGTGACAGCCTATGACATTAGCAAGAAACTACTCGCATAATTGGTTTAATTAACTACCCACTGCAACGCCGAGACTACAAGCGGGCACTAAAAGACTTTGATCTTCAACCTCAGTAACGATTTTTAATGAATGAAAGTAATTACGTTGGAATCGATTATCGACGATAAATTGGACCACGTTGGATACTGTAGGGATATTTTTTAGTTAACTGTTCACTCGTTATTATAAAAACCCTTTTACAATATTTTTGCAAACAAATAAGGCAGGGACTTGTTCTGTACTTATTCTGCATTTACCTGAGCACTTTGATCAGCTGTAATCACAGCAATTACACACATCACCAATATTATTTTACACCGCATTTTCTCCATACTTTAGAACACAAACAACAATAAAAGGTATGTGTTTTATACTATCAACTGAAACGCTTACATAGTACATGCAAACTGACAAAAATCCCACGATGAAGAGTACATCGATCAGCGCAGTTTGGCATATTCTTTGCACAGTAGTCCATTTCATTACATTTGCGGGACTTTGTATAAAAAATACAAAAAATAAAAATCGTACCACAGATGACAATTCGCACATACCTAGGTACGTACTATTACGTACTTGTTATGTACATGAATAAGATCATTAAAATGAGAAGGTCATACAGTTGAAGGAGAAGGAGAGTTAACGTTAGCTGTTTTTAAATTTGGTACCTATGTAGGTATGTATTATAATAAATGGTAAACCGTATAGCATATATATAAAAGTAAGTGTCAAAATACGTATGTTTCCCTCTACCGCCCGTAATTTTGAACGAACTTGGTTGATTTTTTTAAATAATTAATGCACAAAGTTACAAAAACATTGAAAATAAAGTGCACGACTGGATCGCACGAAACTTTCTCGTTCCTATCATCAGCTTAGTTGGTTTATTTACATTTTATTATTGTTGATAGGCTATAAAACAAGATTTTTGAGATTGGTGATGCTTGTAGATATGGCTATGACTTTAAGTAGGGTGTGTGATATACCGATATTTTGACATGAAGTGCGGGTTTCTGATAGTGTAAACTGCAATTGGTTGCAATTATTTTAAGCTTTATTAATATCGTTAAAAAAAGAAGAAGCGGGAAATATTTGCTAAAAGCAGTTTCTAGTATGTAGTTGTAATTGAAATTTTACTGGGAGTGCGGTAATTCTTTAAACACGACTTTATTTATTTTTTAGAATACTTATGTTATCCTAAAAAAGGGATTTTAGTCAAAACCGCTCTGAAAATTATGCAAGCAAAATAGTAACAAATATTGCAATGTTTAGTTAAGAAAATATACTTGCTCAATTATTTAGCTAAAAACTCAGTATACGTTATTGTTCAATATGTTATAGCATTACCTAGTTTTAAAGTTTTATTTAAATCGAAAATGGGGTTTTTGAGATATGAACAGTTTTAAAATCAGCGGTTCCGGAATCAAATCGAAAATGAAGGACGCAATTATGTTGAAAACGTAAATTTTACTCCAAGTATGCATTTTAGTCAAAATCGTTTTACCCGTTTTCATGTAGAACAAAAGAAAACCAAATTCTCAAAATATGCCTTTTTTCAAAAATCTATTATAGACAATTTAGAGAAAAACTGAGTTTGCTATCATGTTACGAATGACCATATTACCTTAAAAATGAATTTTTGTTACAAAAAGTACCGCTATTCGATTTTTTAGCAAAAAGCTGGGCATGTAGCCATGTTAACCCCACCTACCTTAGCCCAAATGTTAATTTTGGTTGAAATCGTTAGAGCCGTTTTCGAAAAAATCTAACTTGTTTAAAACCGTTATATGACAAGTACCGTTAATAATAGGGTAGGTTTGAAAGAAATCCGTCTAGCCGTTTGCGCTGTGGACCTCAGGAACGGACGGATAGACGGACAGAATTGCGAGACACACTTTTTCGAGTTCCTCTATCATCGTAATGTCAGATTTGATTAGAGTCTCGAGTTTGATTTTTTGTACGAATACAATACCATTCTCTTACTACGTATACGAGAAAGTTAAAAAGTTATTTTTTATGCCTTGCGAATCGGGCGGGGTTTGAGGTAGTCACGTAAATCTTTTAAAATGATTATTGCGTGTGAGAATTAAGCAACTCCAAGTCCATGGATAAAAATCGTTTGTGAGTGTTTCACTAAATAGCTATTATATAAAAGTTCGACAATAAATTCATACATAAAATAATCAGTGGATTGGGCTTGCACTAATTTTTCGTGTAAGTAGGGGAGACCGGGGAAACATTTTTTTTGGTTACATTTTTTTTTTTTTTGAATGACGATTTTCAAGCATTATTTAAAATATTCTTTCTCGATCCCTGCTCATCATTTTAATTAAATTTAAGAATCAGAATATTTCGTTTTTTGTTCCGAAAAATGAGGACATGTGGACAAAAGTAACACAAGACCATGGGTACGAACGTTACAAGTAGTCAGATCGAAAAGAGAAGGGGACAAACTGTCCAGGAAGACTTTAGAGAACGACACTACGTGACGACAAAAACTTCTTATCAGAGACAATACTGAGACCCCGAACTTTGACCGATCTATATTTATTTGCCTACAAGCTAAATTTTTACGGAGCTGACAAGATTAGATAGGTGCATTGAGCTATGTTTTAGACGATTGCCAGATCTGACAATATTGTCAGGACTACAAATATCCTGACAATATGACCTGCAAATAACCTGACAATAGCAAACTACCTTACAATGCTAAATTGCCAGTTCACACGATTGCCAGATTCTATCTCAAACTCTGTCAATTTCATTGTCAGATAATTGACCGGGCAATAAATTATTGTCTGACAACGTTGTCAGGTTGAAAATTGCCAGTTCAAACGTTTGGCAGATGTTTGTTTACAAAAAATTTGCAGATTCATTGACAGGCATTGTCAGACAAATTAAAAATGTTTTTTTTATCCGGGCAACTGAAGTTTTCGTTGAGAAAGGTGAAATAATAGAAAAATAAAAACAAAATGGAACAAAAAGATGCACTTGCAACTGTTTTGGCGTACGTATTGGAAAGCAGCGAGGAGGATTAATTACCACACAAACGTCGACGTGTTTGGACGAAGAATTGGGTGGCCCGCCGTCCACGTATTCGAAATTGTTTAATTTATTAATTTTTCACCAATCCACAGAAAAATGTAAAGAAATGAGCACGGAACCATCGTTTATTTCAATCAAATATGAAAGATATTTGCCTGGCAATGAAAAATTTGCAGATGTGATAAGCATAGCACATCTGACAATAGCAAATGAGTCTGCAAATGTCCCAAGCGTCTGGCAATGGTCTGGTAATGATAAAATTGTGCGTTCAGACGATTATCTGGCAATAATTTGTTTGCAAATATTGTTAGACAAAATTGTAAGTTCACACGGTTGTAAGACATTTGGGACAATTTTTTCAATGACATATCTGACAATATTGTCAGATCTGGCAAACGTCTGAAAATAGCTTTAACATTGTGCATAGAAATTCGTATTGACAAATGTCACGAAACTTGAAACACCAACAAACTCGCACCTAATCTTGCATCGTCAAAAGCGGGTAAAGCGTTCATAGAATTTTATCCGTTGAGTTTAAAATTATTCGTTACATGTGGTTAGAATTTTTTTAGGAATAAATGTACATTATTTTCTTAAAATGTTTATGAAAAATAAACAATGCATTATTGCTGTAAGAAATAGGAACATTTTGAGTCAACTTTCATCAGTTTTTTTTAAAGAAAAATGTATACATGCAGTCGATGTTAATAATATCGAAAAGTGTTAAATACGTAAACATATTTGTCCTAATATGTTTCAAATATGTAAAACTTCTTCTGTAAATAGTTTTATAATTCAAAGAAATCAAATTGAGCGCCTTTTAACAATATGTAATTAAATTACTGACCTATAGCATTCATTTTTGTTAAGAGCTAGTATTCCCGAACTCTATTACATTCCACTTTGTTTGGTAGCCTTTTTTTTATTTTTTGTATGTTTTTACATGTCACACAGATTCTGATTGACATCACACCAATAGGAAGCCCAAATGCCAAAATTTTGAAAATAAAACTGAGGGGCCCAGCGGCAAGAGGATTGCGAGTTGGGGGTCTCAATACAATTCACCTCTGCTTCTTATTTTAAAGAATTTTAATGATTTTTTACTAAAGTTAAATTTGATGATTATTCTTGTTATTTCTTCTCTGGTAAAGAGAATTTCATGTTTTGAAATGATCTTGTGTATTATTTAAAATATGAACTGAAAATAATTCCTGGACATACGTATAGAAAGAATAAGAACGCTGTTTCTGAGAATAAAAGAAAAAAAAAAGTTAAATGTGAAGAAAAGAAACTTTAAAAGAAAATTAAGAAAAAAAATCACTATTTGTTTTCTAATATTTTCCAAAGAATTAATATACATAAATGTAAATATTTCCCGTTTTAATATTTTCTCTACTTGCTAGCTATAGTAATAATTCTGAAGAAATATACGTTGATTATATGCATAGGTATTATGTTTCAATTTAAATATATTTTTACTTACTTTCTTATTTTCATTTAGATTTTTGTACGCTATTTTGTTTCCTTTAATAATGACAGTGTCTTTGTTGGAATTTGAGTAGGTACGAGGTTGGGTATGTGCAAGGATTCTTCAAATCCATGCAATATGGATTAAAAGTTACATAATATTCATTATTTTCGAAGTAAAATTAAGGAATTGAAAAAAAATCTTTACTGTATAAATATTATTGATATTTAGTCTATAACGATTTTTGTTCTTTCAAGATTTTATAATATTCGATATTTTGACATTCCAGGTTTGAAAAAATAATATTTTCGTAATTTTTGTAGTTCGATATACCGATTGAAAAACTGACAAATTTGGTTAAACTTGAAGTAAACGATGCCAAGACTAAATACCTGCACGCTACCAATAAGCATCTGTTCACCGCCTATGACGATCTAGGGTATATTAGAAAAATATAGAAATATGTATTTATTTATATTGTAATACTGTTTTAGTCAAAAGTGTTTAAAAAAAAATGGAGTATATGGTGTCAACAGCAATTTATTAAAGAATGAACTAAAAATCAATTCCGAGGTGGGTTGGTACTGCTTTTGGCTAAAGTTGGTTGGGTTGAGTGCTCCGCTGTGTTTGGCTAAGGTGGAAGCACAATGAGCAAATCAAATTTTATTTTACGTTTAAGCTCGGCCTTCCTGACATTCGGCCCTACCGAGGTATCCGTCGGAACGGAAAAATATGATTCGGAGGATTTTTGCTTCGAGGTATTCTTCGGAACATCTATTCGGTATATTTCTCCGACATTTTGTAACGCATATCGGCAAATTACGTTGAAGTGCGATGAAGTGCCTTATTTTCTTAAATTTTTGACAGCTAGGTTCCGATATCCTCCGACAGTAATTGGTTGCGGAATTTGTTTACGATTTGGATTTGAGCCTCCGACAGAGTATGCGTTGCGGAGAATTTTCCGTTCCGATCGATACCTCGCTAGGGCCGATTAAAGCAACAGCAGTTCCCTGAAGGTCGACATGGCTAGCGCTCAATTCGTATTGACTGGTGTAAGACAAATAGGCAAGCGGTTGGTCACTTGAAGTTTTGAATGTCTTTTACTAAGCATAAGGCAACTTCTTACTGATTACATAAGAGCGCTGGCATTTTAGCAATTTTCTTTTTATTTGCTTCTACTGTTGCAATATAACATTTTTCATCACCACAAAGTATCCGATGTCATAGGTCTTCGGCGGTGCAATAACTTTTTTTATAATATTAAAGATTGTATCCTTGTAACTTTTCATTATATACATAAGAACCTGGCGAACGCTGTCTCATCAAATCACGACTCCCAGTCCCAATTTTGACTTCGTGACACTCGGTGAACTATTATCAAAGCTTCCTCCTTGCCCAAATCCAAACAGTAACTCACTTTTGAATTGTCCCATTAAATTATTTTTATTCGACTGCATATTTAAGGGAGACATAACTCTTAGCAATTGATTTAGGCAAAATTGACTACATGTTTAAAATGTCATTAAAAATACCAACACAAATATTTAAAAAATCAAATTAAACATAATTATTAAATTTAATTGTAGAAAAACACTGAGGTTTCTGATTTTTTTTTTACAAAGGTACACTCAGAGAAAAACGTCCCATTAATTTGTCAATGGTACGACCATTGGATTTATAAGACGCGTTTTAATAAGATTTTCCTATTAAAACAATAGTTTTCTAATAAAATTAAAGGTTTTCGGGTTATTAATACAATGGTATTGAAATTATTACTATTAATGGGGTATACGTTATAAATATAATGGGAAACACTATTCATTTAATAGTCTTTTACCATTAATATTTTATAACGTATACTATTGTCCCATTAATAAATACTATTATTTATTACTAGATGGAATACCATTGAAAAATCTTGATATTAATATTGTCGTCTTATTATTTCAATGGGAGGACTATTAATTTAATTGTTTTTGTTTTTATTTTGATAACAATGATACCATTTTTTTAATGAGGCACCCAGCAATAGATAAAACTATTGATTTAATAGGATTTGATATTTTCAATATCAATAACATGAACTATTGTTATAATAGTTCCATGTAGTTAAATATTTGTAATGCTAGAAAACAATACATATTTAATAGCGTATCCCATGAAATCAACGTGAAGGGTATTTAATTAAATATATTGTAGTAAAATCTAATCTATAATTTTCTGCGCTGTAAGAAATTAAAGTAGGAAATAACATTGTTCAGTCCTTAATACGAATGTGACATTCGAAACGAGCAATTCCGAAGTAGTGTGTGATTGTGAAAAAAGTAAAATGAAGTGAAAAAAGAAACAAATATAGATAGGTAAGTATTTTTTAACTTTTTATAAAAGTTTTAGTTTACGAAATTTGATGTAGCATAGTTAAACACCTAATGTATGCAGGCTTTTCTGCTGCAAATAAAAGCAATCTTGTAACTTTTTGGTCTAGCTTCAGATATATGGTTTGAAATCAATTTTGATATAACATCCATACCATAATTGCTTATCATAATATGGAACTTATATCAAAATTGTATAATATAGAAAATTTAAGAAAACAAATTATTTGTTGCCGCTTTAAAATAGTTGATTTGTTTCAATGTGATACATTTTTAAAGTTAATAGTATATCTCTTTAATATCCGCGTCATTCAATAAAAGTTCCGTTAGAGTAACTGTACAAAATTCTTTAAAAGTGATTTTAATAGTATAAAACCTATTACTTTAAAGGGATTCATATTTAAAGTAATGGTATATCACATTAAAAAGCATAGTTTTTCAAAATGCTAATAGTATATCTTATAACTTTAATTATATTAATAGTATATCCCATTGGTAAGAACAGTAGGTATGTATATTGCAAGGTTTGTTTTACTTAGACTCGTCAAAGTTTGCCATTAGTATCGTTGTCGTGACAAAGTGCAGTTCATTTTAAAATATACTCTAGAATCAACATTTTGAAATTGGAAAACGAGTGCAGCGCAGGTATAATTTAATGAATTTTATTTGATAATAATAGTGCTTTGAACTATATTAAACTATTTTTTTAATAATTTTGGAAGTGCATTTATATGCGCGTCATTAAATAGATCCAGAAAGGTGTATAAAATGCTCTTAAATTTGTATTTTATACATTTAACATGCAAAATAATTTTCTTTGATCATAGTAGTGTTTTATTTTTGTCCTAACTGTGTTAAATTAAATATTTTTTTCGAGTAAATACATTTTTCGATTAAATGTAAATCAATGAATTGTACCGTACGTAATAATCGTTTGAAACATACGGCAACCGAAAAATACAGCGATCGGTTTGATGTCTTAATGAAATAATTATTTGCTTGCACTCAGTTTTATTTAATATTTGTAGGAATACCATTTGCATAAGAGAGGACATGGTCTCAACCCAACTGGAAAGCTGCATGATAAGGCTGATAATGGCAGAATCAAAATAAGAGGTTTGAAAAGACAACACAACTGATAAGCGAAAACAAGGACGAAGGTATTTTGTATTGTATATTTTATTCGTTTAAAACTCTTAACATCCGTTGACAATTTTTACTAAAAGTGTTTTATACATTATTATTTTTTAATACAGGTTTTAATAAGGCTTTTAATATATTTAAATATTTTTAACTTTTTATCGAGTATTTGTAGAAACTACCGCCTCTGATCCACCGACGTATGAAGCAACTATTTATGGCTAGCACATAACATTGAGCGATGAAGTGAAGTTCGGACTAAATGGACTGAAGTCGCAAAACAACGGCACTATGATATCAAAACTGAAGCCTTATATATCCTCACAAAATATCCACGCACTGGTAAGTCGAAGCATTATTCATCTCATTATTTCTATGGAATTAATAAAAAATAACTCTTTTATTGCAGGCTTCGAAAGCTATGACTTCAAGGACCAATATTCCTACACCCTTGCTTTTAATGCTGGACTACCGCAAACAAACAGGCCGACCTTGCGAGTTGACTACGAACACGAACACCGTGTGCAGATGAGAGAAAAACCCTCGGTTATCTAAGCCCTCGTACTATGTATGAGCTGTGACTCAAGGTAGGTAAAGCCTGAGTAGGTAGATAACTGAGTGTAAAGAGAAAGTTGAAGTGTCACTTTACGTTTTGCGGAATGGTAATCCAAATAAACTGTGCTGCTGGCCGTGTTTGTGTTAAAAGAAAGGGAGATGAAGAAACACAAATGAAGACGTAAAAGGTTATGCAAGTTCCTCTTTTACACAGAAAGATCGTAGGAAGTAAGCGAGTCGAACTGCCGGTGTCTGTGTTGACAACTTTACGAACGCTCCATTGGTTTTATCATTTTGTTCACATTTCAAATCTGGATCTTTGCATCTGTTTTGACTGTTTGTTATGTAAATTACCTGCAGAGGTAGACCAAGACGAAAAAGTAGACAGTCTTGTTGCCTAGAGAAATATATAGTTAAACCACTTTGGGATGACTTAATATACCCTCATTTCTGTTTTGCCATCTAATCGTGGCATAGAATCAATGTCATACTGTGGGGTCAATCTTAATGACAGGTTTTTGTATTCTTTTTTTTGTATCAATGGGCGTGTTATTGGGAAATTGTGCCGTGCATGCTTTTAATGTATTTTTGATGGGTGTGGGCGAGCAATAGCAAATGCTCATCAGTTTTTGGAAATGGGTGTACGCATGAAAAGAGCTTTGGGGAATTTTGACACACCAACTTGATGTGCTCATCTAAAGATACGTGTTTGAATATTTTGAATGCGGAAATGATTGTTTGATTGCGTTGGAGCTATGTTTTTAATTTCAATAACTTTCCAGCACATAGGACCTAATTACTGGATTTTGTTTGGTATAGTCAAAACAAGTGTTTTTCAGGTATACTTTTTTTCTTGTTCACAACGTTTTTCTCACTGTCCTTAAATTGTTCCTTTTATTAGGTGTAACAACTTGTGTAAAATTCTATCTCAAGCGAGAGGTGAATACAACTTTTGCATATAGGTAAAAAGACCTCTGTACGATTTTTTGACTAAAGGAGCATTTGTTTTTAAAAAGGGGGTACCGGTTTTTTCGCAAAATTGCTTAATTTGAGACAGCAAAATATTTCTTAACTCATTCACTGCCGCGTCATTTAAATAAGAACGACACTCATGTTTTGGTGCGGGCCACTTCATTTATATGTGTATGAAAGGTTCGTGTTTCTATAAGGCCATGGCGTTCAAAACTGAATGACATGAAATGTTAAATTAAAATATTTCAAAAAATTTTAAAAGCAAAAAAAAAAACCGTGAGTTATTTTTTCAGTTGTTTTGCTAAAAAAACGAGATGTTGCCAAAATTGGCTTGACAGCGAATGTGTTTTTAAAGATGTGCTATGCTTAGATTGCTAAGCTAAGCTTATATTGCTAGTCGAGGAACAATACAGGGCTCTAATCGCGTAAGACGACGATCATTGGAATGTGAACCTGCACCAAAACGTAAGAAAGTACAATAAATATACGAATTTTTGAATGATGCCTTTTGAAATGGTCGTTTTGAAATAAAAAAAAAATAAATTAATAAAATAAAATAATAAAATTTTCTTCGGAATTCTGTAGGCAATAAGTCAAGCTATATGATTGTATTAAAATCTCGGCGTGGAAGCGTGTGGAAACTTACTTTAACCTTAAGGCTTAAAAATGTTCTCAAAAAATTGTTAAAAGCTTAAAACGCCACGCTTTGGAAGCTTAAATTAAACTTATAAATAATGCACCAGAAGCTCTCGATTCCATGTTTCGGCAAAGCTTTCACGTAAAAATGTTGGAAGTTACAGCTATTTCAACACTACGCTTTTTCTCACTTATTTTACCTCACGTTTCAAAGGCAACCAAATGTGTGAATTTTAAATGGAATAGTTTGAAGCGGGAGATCATGTAATAGAGTTAAATGAGTGAACATATGATGCAGTGGGATGTTAACTAACGGAAAACAAACAAGACAACAAACAATTTAAATTAACTAAATTCCTATCGCTAAATCATTATATTAATATGTAAGCGTAGTGGCTTAGTGGTAGTGTGTTGGGCTACTAAGCGAGGGGTCCCAGGTTCGAATCCCGAAAGGGCCAAATTACATCTTAAGGTTTTTTTCCACTGCGCCACCTCTCGCGAACGTCTGACAAACATCCGAGAGTAAAACCGTCATGAATGTGCTTCTCAATTAGCCGTTTGGACTCGGCGTAAAATTGTAGATCCCTTCCATTCATCCAAAAAATTTAAAACCCACACAAAACGAATGGCTGTGAGAAGCTAGGCCTTGGGTCCCATAGACCTGTCGCGCCAAAATATTTATTTATATTTAAGCATCAAAAGTTTCCGTACACTTTTTGAGTATTTAACATGAAATGAGGAGAATGAAACTTTTATGATTCGAAAGGTACTGTTGCAAAAACAAAAAATCGTAGGTATATGTCGCCATTTAGTCTGGTAAAATGAAGTAAATGCTTAGCAGTTAATCGAAAGCATTTTGTTGCCATTCAATTTGTCTCCGTCATGTTTCCATATTAACGAATTTAATCATCTTAGATTAGATCCTGTTGGAGAGCCCCATTAACCCATAAAGGTATGCAATTTAATTACCCCCAAAAGTAAGCAATCATAAAATCTTAATTCAGGGGCATTGCAGAGTGAAACGAACATTCATGTTTTGCCCTTTTCCATTATTTTTTCATAGCGGAAAGGTATATGAATTAAGATTTAGCATATAAATAACTTAAAATAAATAATAAATAAATTATGTAAAAAACAAGTTGGCTTTCGTTACTTTATTTACAGACGGTATACTTGTATCCTTAATTGTGCTTGAATGACCCACGCATTTAGTATGATTTCAGCAAATTTAGAAAATATTAATTAGGTGATTCAGCGGCTCGATGGCTTTAAACGAAATAGTAACTACTCGTATTGTTGTGAGAAGCTTGGCCTAGGCCCTAGGGTCTCACAGACCCGTTGCGCCAACTATTTATTTATTTTTTTATTTTAACTATACTCGTATTGTATTGTATACCTTTGCCCACTATTTACCAAAGAGTCATACATATGAATACAAGGAATAGATCCTGCATAACTATAAACTAGACACTACAAATTCATGTATTTTATTGAATCAACTGTAACAAAATGTAATCCGGCAGTGCCGTCACTTAAGGAGAGGGACATGTACCAGCTGAATGCTGTTATATGATCGCATTAAGGACTACTACTGGTTGAATCGTCGTTGAGAAAGGATTACTAATAAAATACTAATATTCAAAGTGGAATAATATCTTTTATTTGTCTAAAAGGTTTAAATAAGTCAAACAACGCAGAATAAATTATTTCAAGGCAACTCATCAAACGTAAAACACCTCTTATGCATCTTTCAAACTTTCATACAGTTTTAACCAATCGTGTAAGATTTACCATCCAAACCATCAATAATAATTACCTTGCCCTTGCCCACAATTTCAATGACTAAGCTCTGCTCTATGCAAGAAATAACAGAAATCCAGTTCACTTCCGAATATTATCCAAGCATAATCTTTAAAGTTCAAATTATCATAAATCATTCATTGGTAACGAATTTCATTCAAAATTCGGAATACCAAATCAATAGCTGACCAAGGCTTCCGACCTCCTCCGATCCAAGCATAAATCCAAAGAATTATGCAATAAACAAGATCAATTTGGATATAGACTGAAACTGAACTGGAGACTGGAGGGTGTGTAAGTGTAATAAAAACAAGTTTAATCTAAGAGAAATTTAACACTAGTCTCTTAAAATGATCTCTTCAATTCTCTATAACTAGGGACTATTGCATTGGATCATAGATCATATATACAAACAGATTTTCAGATCGCAGGTGCAAAATGAAGCTCTGCTAAAGCGCTCGCGTGCACCCCACTTACATTTTTAAATAATTTATACCTCACTTGGCTTAGCTCTGCAGAGTGCCCATTCAGTTCGGACACTTACTTCAACCCGGGTTGACGTATACAAACAACACTGACTTTCATTTCCATTAGCCGATTGCGAACCGTATATGAGGTTGAAAGAAAAATCGAAATATTATTCACGAGATTTGTTGACGAAATAACGCATATTATCGCACGTCCGCGAATAAGCAATAATTTCTGTATTCAGTATACAAACTAACTATAGTGAAGCACGGGGTAGTTGCACCATTTACTGTTACTTTCCATACCACATACCATAGTGTTAGGCCAATTCAATTTATCGACAACGAAGGCGGTGAAAGTCAAAATAAAGAAAAAAAAATTGATTTTTGTGTCATCTTTTTGTGTTTGTGATTTAATTTGTGTCAATTTGAATTTTTGTTTAAGAAATTGCACACTTAAACGAGTATTTTTCAAGTTGAATTATCAATGAAAGTGAAGGTGGGATAAAAGAAAATAAATTTTCGCCGAAGCATAGGCACAAATTAAAATAATGTCCCTGCGACAGTAAGCTGCTGGAGCGGTACAAAAGTGATTTTAAGAGAGAAGGACAAACCTTCATACAAATAAAACTGCATTGGAATATTTACACGGATACAAATCGAGAGGTATGAATGTAACGCAGAAATATATACCTTACTTGGAAAACAAAAGAGGTGGCTTGCGAACTGGATTTGCAGCAAGTCTATTCGAATCTCGAAGCTTTAATTGTTTCTTTAATTAGGTTGTACCGCACAAAATAATAAAACTCGTACGTTTGCCGGAGGCTAACTATTAAATTGATAGGTAGGAGACTATGTACGCACAACCTAAGTTGCATCCAACAACAGGGACATCACAAAGTGTTGCAACTTGCAGTTACTATGGCAACGACGACGTGAGGTCATTCAAAGAGAGAGTTTAATTCAGTCAAATTAAACCATATTTGTTCTTATAGTTGGCGCTTAATTGAGCTAACTATCAGAATAATAAATGAGCAGTATCGCATGAGACCTTAATATGTATTCATTCATTCGCACGTAGGTACTTAAGAAGCGGATTTATCATTACCAACAATGTGCCGAATATTTACCTTTACATGCTTATTATTAAGATAGGTCGATAAATGTTTAATTCAATGCAGGTTTACATTTTTTGAAGGGTAGATACGATAGGTAGAGTAGGCTTTGGCTATACTTTTTTTGCTCGTTCAAACATATTTTGCGAGCTTGTACTCCAACGCACGTGGCTGTAATTTGCTGGGTGATTAAATGTTTCGTAGGGCCTGTTTCGACCCTGGAAGTTTCTGATGTTGGGGTACCGAAAAAAAGCTAAACCAGAGAAATATCCACGAGTTTCCTTTATGAATATAAACACAAATAAAAGACGTTATAAAAATAACTTCATTTGTCCAAATTCAGTTTAAGACTAAAAACTTAACAGGAAAACTTTAGATAACCAAAAACTATCCATATACATAAAAGAGTAACGCGATTGAGCTGACAGACATTGTACAGGCCAAACCGCTAATCGTAGGTTCATAAAACTTTCTGGATATGGTTCACTAGCTGTGTAGACGTCCACTAAGCAGGGATTTTTCGATACGACCCTCTCTACCCCTTTATGCATATAGAAAATAGAAAATCATCGAATACCTATCTCGGCTTTTTTCAAAGTTCGTCTTATAAAGGTTGAAAAAGAGGTTGCAAACTGTTTTAATTTAACACTAGCTGTACCGTGCTCGCCTTGCTTCACCCGCCTGTTACTTTTCAGACAAAACGTATTTTCATCGAACTACATCGAACAGCTTTTAATAAATATTATCCTTCCCTTGGACCATATCCTTGGACCATGGTAAAATAAAAACATAATTTGAATTCCTACTAAAAAGTCTACACAAAAAAGATTTACGCAAAGTTCTATTATTTCCTTCTTACCCACCTCAAATGTCGAGGAAAAGGAAGCAACGCGAATGTAAGAACTTGACACATGAATCCCACCAGCCCATTTCCATACATATCACAATGAACAACACCCGAAAATGTGTTCAACCTAAAAGACAAGTCATTACTAAGCTAGTTCTGTATAATAAGAATTTTCCTTACATACATACAGTTTTTTGACTATTATGTAAGAACCACGTTATTATATCGGGATAAAAAGTATTCTAAGTCCCGACCCAGAACATAAACAATCACTATGTCAAGTTATATCAAAAACCGTCCAGTAGTTTCCGCGTGATGCGTGGTCACGCATTTTTTATTCTACTGTTTTATTATATGTAAAGATTACTTAACTAAAACTGCTTTTTCATTCAATAAAAATCGGTCAATCTATAAAATCTTTAACTGCTCTTTAGCCAATATTTCCCCGAGTATTTTATGCCATCATTTATCTTTCTGCTTCTTCCAGAGGCTGAGCTAGAAGAAATAAAAGACAAATGCTATTTAATCAACGAAAAATTATTGATTCCTCCATTGCCAGACACACCACAGTCCACAGCCCCAGTGCGTTCCGTTGCTCAACAATTGTTTCTTTCTTTTAATATTGTTACGACTTGACGTTCCATATTCCATTCCGTATCGGTTTGGGACTTAGGGTTGTATGCGGCGGGCATGAAAGTTGCGATGATGGAAATGAAAAATAATCGCAATCTACTCCACTTCCATAGCAACCAATGCGTACATGGCGAGTTATTTGCTGTGGGTGTGGCCGCTGTGGGTTATGTGTTGACTGAAGTGGTGAAGGCTGAGTGAGAATGTGCTTATCGTGTCAGTTTCAGTTCAATTCAGTCTCATTCTTATGGGGTATAGATGGATATGTAGTATGTAGGTTTATATTTAGGTATAATTTACGCGAGCGACCTTATGCTACATTTATCTGAAGATTTTAAATGGCAGATTGAACGACAGGTCGAGAATGTTATATTTAACATCATTTAGACAAAGTGTAAAAACATAAATGCTTATAATATATCTGATTATTAATTTGTTGCCCCGGAGAAGTTTTGCATTGCGAACGAGCAATTTTGACTCCAAAGAATGATCAAGTTCATTAATGACATCTTACTTAAGTCCTTTGACGGAAAAGATGGACACTGTTTGCAATGTAAATGACGCCGTTAACTACCTATCCGGTAGAGTTTTTAAATTTACTTAAACAATCGTGTATTCTATTATCATCATAGACTCACATGTAATGATCCTTTGGTACTCTAAACCAACAAAACTGTGTAATGGCACTAAACTGCAAATCAAAGTTTTGCATAAAATTGTAATTGAAGCTAATACATTGATCGGGGTTGTTATATTACTGGCGTCCTTAAAAAATCACAATTTAAGTAACAATTTTTTTGACTTATAAAATAAATAAATATTTTGGCGCGACAGGTTTGTGGGACCCAAGGCCTAGCTTCTCACAAATTTTACAAAAGAATAATTGTCCCCAACTACGCTGTTTTTGTTCTCAGGCTGCATCTAGCTGTTTCCCGATTTATATACATGCACGGCTACGGCTGTGAGCCTGAAGTTATTTGTCACTCTGTTGTTGTGATGCTGCTGTCGTTTGGCGTTTTATATGGTTGCGACCCTAAAGTTGTTTATCACTTCGTTCTAATATTTTTGTTGGTGCAGCTTTAGGTTGATAAATAATTATGATGACATTACTCGCGGGTATTTCGGCTTTTTGCAATACCGCAGCAACACTATACCAGGGGCCAACTATGTAATTCGATTCTACTTTCGATTCCAATCGAAAGTTGTTCCGATTCTACTTTCGAAGAGAACTGTTCTATTTGAAACTAAATAGAATCCGAAAAATTTTCGAATAGAATCGAATTACATAGTTGGCCCCCTGATTGGCGAGTAATATCGACTGTCAACTTAAAGGACTTGTTAAAAGAGAACTAACTAGTGTTGCTGTTGAGCTAGGCATATGCATACGGATAGAAAAATACACTAAAATATAGGTACTCCAGGAAAAATTCATGGGTATTTTACCTTTGTCCAAGAAGAAAGTAGTTTCCTTTATTAGAGTTTTGTCTTATGTTTAATTTACAATTTTATTATTTAATGTTAACAATTAAAATAGTTTACAATTATTATTTTTTACAAATTATACAATTCACGGTTTAATGGGTAGTAATTGGCTACTAATACAACCGAATCATAAAGAATCTTTTAAGCTACTTAGATAGACGGGCAGACATCGCAATCGTCATATACCGCCGTCAAATGTGATAGAACTCTATGCGGTGTTATAACATAAATTCGTTAAGTCATATGTGCCACATTATTATGACTTTCCATGAGGTAATAGCGACCTTCAGGGCACTTGAAAATAAACTTTGTATATATAAAATTATCAAGCACGTGGGTACTATACCTAACCGTGAACTATAGCCAAATGACCGCTAATAAAATGTTAAGTAATCACCGCTCACATTAAAACCCGCGGACTCTTATTACGATCTTAGGTGTAAGGTTAGCAATAGCCAAGGCTGTTGCTTTTTTTTGCAAATTTTATCCATAACCTGATGCAAAGAGAAGACATGCAACATGCAACGATGGCAGCGATGTTTGGTAAACGCCGTATATCTTGTTGTTACTATTACATTTTGTATAACCGCTTAGGGTTTTCCCATTCGTGATCGCAACAAAGAAGCACGAACATCACAGAACACGCATTATTTTAAATTTCCTATGTAATCTATTCGTAAATTGATATTACGCTTGTGCTGAATAATTGGTTTATAAACATAATGCCGATAAGACAAGAAGCGATCCAACATAATGAAGACGTTTGACTATATACCAATTACATTACATTCTCAATTTTCTCAGTAGTTTCACTGCACTCTGAGTTGAATAAACTGGCTTACATTTTCATAAAAAAAACGTACCAATTGTTGTTTAGTTAACCGGTTTTTAAAAGCAGGAAACATAGTATGTATGTATCTCACATTAAAATGAAATAAAATTTGTCCCGCAGATACGTTCATCCATTTGAAAACATTATCCTAAAAAGTTTAGATACCAAAGTTTAAAAATAAACAGGGCAGAGACATCTTTGAGTGATGGCTCAAATAGTTTTTATTTTATTTTTTAAATACCCGATTTACCTAAGGGATCTATTTTCCATTGTGGCATATGTGGCAAAAAATATTGAGGCTAGTAGGTACTTCACTTTTTTGTCACTAATATCAGTTGAAGATTTTCCTATATCAATTTATGTGACGCAAGACACAAGCATGTGCATGCATGTAATTTTATGTTTGTAGTACCGAGAGTTTTTTTTAAAAGGGGGAAGTTCATAGAACAGAAGCATTACCTGTAGCTGTAGCCTTTGAGAGTTTAAACCGGTCACTATATTAAAAATCTGCCTAAGGACGGGTTTAAAAAAAAATAGCTTTACTGCCTTCCTTGTCAACAATCCCGATCAAGTTAATGGGGACTTTCTGACTGACTTGCTGTATCTCAGTTTTGATTGGCCTAGATCGGTCACATGGCCAGCTGTGTCAGTTAACGTTTATGGAAGGGTAGCCGACGAATCTAGTCAAGAAATTCGTGACTGAGTACTAAGTTGACAGTTCGCATATGTGGCTGACGTAGGAAAAGTCACGTTTCCGACCAATCTAGTTTTTGCGTTCAGTTTACATCTTCTCCAGACCAATCTAGTCGACTTAAGATAACTAAGTTTTTGAATGTGCCCAATTGCACTTTTTTTCAATGTCAAGACAATGCAGCCGAATCAATTTTGACGGACCATGCATTTGCACATACGTAAATGCTATCATATAAGGTACGAACTGGAGTCGGTGCGATGAGTATTGACTTGATATTCTTTGATAATTTTCAAAACGTGCCTCCAGTCTTTGTTTTGTGTCTTACATGTTGGACAGGCGCATTAATATGCCATGGGCCAACTTTTTGCGCAAGTCAGGCATTGTGAGCTGATAGTTGACCTCCATTTGGAATGCTTTAAATAAATTATTGAGATAAACACCGTTTTGAAGGAGCGCCACTGGTAAAACATATGAGTCGGCGGGTTTTTTATTATTGCTTTAAATCCAAACATAATTATTTGTTTGTGAAACTAATGCCGAATTAATTGGAAATGGATTCTCATCGTCAATTTATTTCAACTGCCTGAAGAAATCTTCGGAAATAGGAGCTGTGCTTCAGCAAATCCGGCGAACATGTTTTTCAATTTTAGCATTGAAGTCCGTGGCCTTGCTTTGACTCCTAACAGTCTTTATTCATATGAGATCCTTAATTTAGTCAATAGGGGCGTGGGCAAATATTAAGGCTTTATTTTGGAAAATAAATTTAAGTGTTTCGGGCAGTAGCAGAGAAAATGTGGGAAACATTCTGCTGATGCGTCTGTTATTCACTAAATTAGAAACTGTCTTTCAGTTCAAGTTGTTTTGGATAGTTTTAAGTTTAAGACCCAACATACTTTGTTTTTTCTCTCAAACACTCTTTATAATTTTCTTAAATTATTTCTGTCCGCAACTTCCTTCCTTCACTGATGACAGTAGTCTTAGCTTTTCACACTAATTCCAGGACTCACGTCCCTGTATTGCGGCGAACGCGAACGCGTAAATTCCAACCTCAAAAGCATTGTAAATCGAGGCTCAGCTAAAAGCTTGGAATAAAGGTTAACCTGGGCCCTATTTCACCAACCACTTTTCACTTTGCTTTTTGCAATTTTTCACTTTATCTTTGCAAATTTCGTTTCACCAAACACAAATTTTCAAAGTGCAAAGCATGTTTTTGCAAAATGCAAAGTGAAAATGGTTGGTGAAATAGGGCCCAGATAAGAACAATGGGAAAAGTAATTCAAATAAAATTATTTTAAAGCTACATTTATGCCATTTTGTGGGGAATAGCACATCATTTAAATGGCCCCTCTCGGCTTCGCTGGTGGTCGGTCTCCAATTTTGATGGCTCGATGCAATATGTATGGTGTAGCGTCTCCAATGTTGGCCATTAGCTCGTCCAAAGTGGTTGGCTTGTTAGTTTGGACTAAGGACTTGCGGCCAATTGATCAACACTCGCCATGAAATTACCCAGTCGTCAAATTTCTAATTCACGCAACTTCGAGCGTTCCATCGCATTGGCATGTGGCTCCGTCTTTTTGGATACAGCTCGGACGTAGTTTTCTTTGTGCTGTAATGTTAGTAAGTGCGATTTTCGCTAAATTGCATTGAGTTTTATGCTTGATCTTAAAGAGATCCTTTGTCTATAAAATTATACAGACATCCTATTCGAATCCTTAGTAATCGAGTCGAGTTTACAAGAGCAATAAATGAAGGATGGTATTAAAAGCCTGGTAGCATGTCTAAGACTTTTTTGTTTTCAAAATCGTTTGGTTATAAAACTCTGATTTAGGTACTACTGACTAACCGAATTGCTAAAATCAAGGCCCTACTTTCACTTTACTTTTTGGAAATTATTTATTTGCAAAATGTTTCTCTTTAAAAATTTAATTTCACCAAATCAATTTGGAAATATTTCTTCACAAAGACTTTTATTGAATGTAATTTGTCAATAAATTGGACATAAGCTGATTTTTAACAGCCCGAGGAATGACTGTTTAAATCCCTTGCAACAAATTTTATGTATACACTACGCCAGATTGTAAATGGAGCTCAATACAATGGAATTGCATTTATACAAGAAATAAGTGAAGCTGTAATCTGCCAAGTAGTACGCCTAGTTTCGGACGCAATAATTGATGATTTCTTTGAAACACTATTTGCTGGCCAGAAATGCTGCGTAAGCGAGCAAAAAATGCGTTGATGATTATCAACATCGATTCACCAAAAATGAAGAGTAGTTTTTCAATAGAGATGGAAAGCATGCTTGAAAGTAATGGGAAAGACTGATGTTTTGAGGAGGTACTGGTTTGCACCACCTATTGTTCTAATCATAAAAAATAAAGAACAAGACACGAACGATGAAATAATCCTTATTTGTCTGTGATCGCGACAGAAGTGATTTACATAATTTATGCTAAACGAAAGAAAGTGTTACGTTAGGAGTTAAGAAAAGTGAGCGAATTTAAAGCTTGGCTCAGCGAATACAAATAAGCTTTTGCGAGAAATTAACATAGCAATTTTGAGAGATTGTAATTGAACGTAAATAGAGCTTTAAATTTATGCTGCTGCGAACAACTGATTTTCTCTGCCCTTAACATAAAGGGTTTTCCAATAAGAGGTGTTATTTTGAATAGCCCGCTGTCTCGGTAGCTGTCACTTTTGAAGCTGCTATTTTTTGACATTTGACAAGTAGAAACTACGCCATTATTAAAAATGGAACAATACACGCATTGAAATTATAAAAATTCACTACAAAAATGGAGAACATTTTGCAGTCACAGTTCGCAAAACTAAAGCATTTTTGGGTCGTCGTGAAGCACCTTGTCGGACCGCAATACAGAAATTGGTGGAAAAATTCGAGCTGTTGGGACAAGTTAGTGATGTGAAGAATAAAACCCGTGCACGTCGCTCAAGAACAACTGAGAATATTGCTGCTGTAGCACAAAGTGTTGAAGAAAACCCAGGTTTTCGTCCTTCTTTGGAATTGAGCATGATTAATGATTTTTTATGGCCGGAGTTGGATGGTATTGATCTGGACAACGTTTACTTTCAACAAGACCTCGCTACGTGCCACACAAGCAACGAAACCATTGAGCTTTCAAGGGAAAAGTTTCCCGACCGTGTTATCTCTAGAAGAGGTGATCACAATTGGCCACCGAGATCTTGTGATTTAACACCTTGCGACTTCTTCCTTTGGGACCACGTGAAAGATAAGGTCTTCGCCAACAGTCCAGCGTCGATTCAAGACCTCAAAGATGGAATTTGTGCGTCTATCGAGGACATAGGGCGACCACTTTGCGATTTTGTTATGAAAAATTTCATGAAAAGGATATGGTCCTGTAAGCGTGGTCGTGGTGGCCATTTGGCTGATGTTGTTTTTCATTATTAGCGACATACCTTCCTCTTTATTATGAAATAAATATCCCATCAGTTATCTCGAAAAATTGAATTTTTCTTTGAATATCAAAATAACACCTCTTATTGGAAAACCCTTTATAAGCTGGCCGGGTAGATGCAAGGTATTATGATGCAAGGGTATTAAGGAATTTCTATTTAAAAGCAAATTTCAATGGAGTATATATAGACCATTTCCAAATGCAGTAACATTATTATGGACAATTCCGGGCGATCCATTGAAACAGTGTTTTACCGCATTTGGGTTTAAATGCACCTACTCACTTACCCAGTTTTTTTTAAGTTCAATAAGACATCGAAGGTAACAATAAACATACAAACAAGCATGTATACATTCAAATTGCACAATAAAATGGGTGCTACCATAACTATTGAGTGTATAAGCTCAATGGTCGTACCTACTTACAAATCACACCGAGTGTGGTTAATAACATTGACTTCATTTAATTTCATTCCATTTTTAAAGTACATATACACACCTGGTCGATGTATATAATGCTTACCTACCTTACATAAAACAAATCAAAACATCGTTAGGTCTTTAATGGCTACATTATAGGTAATGCATTACAATAGTTAATTATAACAATGATTTTTTATTATGATTACCCAGCCAATATCTTTCGTGTGCAAATCTCATAAGGAAGTGAAGCGCTTTTAATATCTTTTTGCCATATAGATGCAGATGTAAAGACCATCAAGATGAAGAAGTTGTAGGCCTTGTAATAGTTAGTTGTTTTGCTTTATTATTAGACTTTAATGCGATCATATGCCATGCTCAAGTGGATGGCATTTAACATGTTATTTGAATGAATATAATGTAATAGACTTTTGTAGGCTTGCGATCACATACTTACTGCACTTTAACTATGTCAATGACGTTGGCTAGCTTTGAAATAAGATATATTTGATGAGAATTAGTTAAGACAGTACATATTTTTTAATTTATTCTATTGATATTATATTGCTTGAAGCTAACTAACTGTGGGACGTTTACTTTTTCCAGATAAAAATGAATTTTAGAGAGACATGTTTCCGGATGATGATTGTGATAGCCATTCTTCATCAGGTATCAGCTTATCCAGCAATAGAAACATATTCAGATGATCTACAATCGCTCAATAAATTGCCGCAAAAGACTAAATCGACGCCTGATGTTGCAGCCACAATCGATCAGGTTCATAAGATTCTTCAATCAGATCCTTCGTTACCCAGGTTGACAAGGTAAGCTATCTATGTACGAGAGTAGGTTTCAGGTATATCTTCTATGTATACATCGAAATGCATGCCATTATTCATTACTGCCTTTGTTGAGTTGTCCTTACTTAAATTGTTGCTGAATATGTATAATATCCGACGAAATTTGTTAGCATGTGTTAATATTGTTAACTTTAGGGATTTCAGACGTCGTAAAGGGTTTTCCAATAAGAGGTGTTATTTTGATATTCAAAGAAAAATGCCATTTTTGAGATAAATGATGGGATATTTAATTCATAATAAAGAGGATGATATTATGCCGTTAATAATGAAAAACAACATCAGCCAAATGGCCACCACGACCACGCTTACAGGACCATATCCTTTTCATGAAAATTTCCATAACAAAATCGCAAAGTGGCTGCCCTATGTCCTCGATAGACTCACGAACTCCATCTTTGAGGTCTTGAATCGACACTGGGCTGTTGGCGTAGACCTTATCTTTCACGTGACCCCAAGGGAAGAAGTCGCAAGGTGTTAAATCACAAGATCTCGGTGGCCAATTGTGATCACCTCTTCGAGAGATAACACGTTTCGGAAACTTTTCCCGTAAAAGATCATTGGTTTCGTTGCTTGTGTGTGCACGTAGCGCCATCTTGTTGAAAATAAACGTTGTCCAAATCAATACCATCCAACTCCGGCCATAAAAAATCATTAATCATCTCTCAATTCCAAAGAACGACGAGGAATGGACAAACCTAGGTTTTCTTCAACACTTTGGGCTACAGCAGCAATATTCTTAGTTGTTCTTGAGCGACGTGCACGGGTTTTATTCTTCACATCACTAACTTGTCCCAACAGCTCGAATTTTTCCACTAATTTCTGTATTGCGGTCCGACAAGGCGCTTCACGACGACCCAAAAATGCTTTAGTTTTGCGAACTGTGACTGCAAAATTTTCACCATTTTTTTAGTGAATTTTTATAATTTCAATGCGTTGTTGAAGCGTGTATCGTTCCATTTTTAGTAAAGGCGTAGTTTCTACTTGTCAAATGTCAAAAAATAACAGCTTCAAGAGTGACAGCTACCGAGATAGCGGGCTATTCAAAATAACACCTCTTATTGGAAAACGGCTATTGTTTTAAAAATATAGAGCCGAATCTTATGAAAGCTTATACAGTCGAACCTGGTTAATTGGAATCCAATGGGCCATTTATTTCAGTCTTACTTATAGAGGTATTCCAGTTACCCAGTTTCTCACTTTTCCAGGTAGAGCAAATATTTGTTTCACTTAAAGAGGCCTTCAAATAAATTGAAATACATAATGCATATTTTAGCTATTTAGCTATAAAAACAAATTTATTTAAAATTTTTGTTGCAAGTCTGTCTCACTTACAGAGGTTAAAATAAATAAATTTCTAAGTCTGGTCCAATTACAGAGGTTGATTTATAAAATATAACTTTCACTTATAGAGGTCGAAAAAGTTTCATTTATAAAGTTGTTTTTAGGAAAAATGAAGGTGCACGAGAATTAGGCCCACTAGTAGAAGTATTCCACTTAGCCAGGTCCCACTTAGACAGTTGCACTAATTCCAGACAGTGCTGCTCTCCCATATTGCACCATGTCACCACTATCTTTGCTCAATTGCTTTGATCAAATCCGGTAGCTTTAATGTCTATAAACAAACCACAAATTCGCTGTACCCTTTCGAGGAATTCATTTGTTTCTGAATCCTACCACCAGTTAGTAGCACTTACCTCCATCTATATATATAAAAATAAGTTGAATTGTGTTTGTCGCCAATGTTCTCTCTAATGCGTGACCCGATTTTGATTCCGGAAACTTCCCATGAAAGGTGACGTTAATACCATGGTTTGTAGGCACATTTGATCTTTGTAGGTGCATTGGTTCATGAATTATAGGGGAGTGGTACCGCCCATACAAAAAATACATTCATAATCTTATATTTCGAAAACCACACAATCGATTGAGTTCAAATTTACACACAGTCTTAGGTATTAGCCCAGGAGTGTTCCTGTTCACATTGGTCAGAATTGGACAACGAGGCGTGGCACCGCCCATACAAAAAATACATTCAAAATCTTATATTTCGAAAGCCACCGAATAAATTGAGTTCAAATTTACACACAATCTTAGGTATTGGCCCAGGAGTATTTCTGTGAAGATTGGTCAAAATTGGAAAAAGGGCGTGACACCGCCCATACTAGATGCGCCTGGGGGCACCGGAAAAACGTTTTTAATTTTATTGTTGTTGGCAACAATATACCAGTATAAAAATTCATAGGCGTTGGCGTTGCAGCCATTTTGTTGGATGGTGGCCGGACAGCACATTCTGCTTTGAAATTGCCTATGAATAACCAAGTAATTGAAACTCCAATATGTAACATTTCAAGAACATCTGGAACGGCGAAAACGTTGCGGTATCAATGCACTATGGCAAATAAGAAATCTGTTGAAGCTTTGGAAAGTACAATGAAAGATGTTCGAGATACCGAATTCAGAGTCATTTGCTGGTGCATTGATTTTATTGTCAGGCGTTTTCAGACAAACAGTGCCCGTCATTCCTAGATCGACAACTGCTGATGAAATTAACGGTTGCTTAAAGTCTTCACATTTATGGAAATTTGTTTCGGACATTTATTTTAATTCCACCATACTACATACATGCGCGTGTTCTCTAAGCTTCTGTTTTGAATCGGATCTGCTTTTTTTATTTTTTCAGATCTGACGTTCATGCTTTTCGTCTGTAGAACCTATGCTTAGCTCATTAAGGGTCATTTGCTGATACGACTCATAGCAAATTAAGTGCCACATAAACTCTTATGTGACAGTTTATGCCCTAGAAAAAGTAGCCCATAAGTATTTAAGTAGAACTTCAATCGTAAAGAGTCGTATGAGCAAACGGCCCTAAATCCCGAAAATATTAAAACATGTTTAGTCAATATATTGAACTTTAATGATAGCGCTGTCTGATGTCATTAAAGCGAAACTTCAGTCTTTATCCATTAAAGGCACTTGCATTATCTATTCTTAAAAATGCAATGGAACGCACGATAGCGTTTTAGGGAACAGCCACGCGATGCCTTTTGATGTCATTTTTGTTATCTCAATCGTATTCTCTGGATTAGATTAGGGTAGTTAAGCACTTTATATACCTACAACCTTTAAGCAGCTATTCGAAAATAATCTATCTGAATTTATATACCTAGGGGAGAAATCGAGGACCTTTTCGAGCAGGTAACCAAAGAGGAGTACGAGAAAAGTCTTCAAATTGGCGACATGAGTCGGGCTACTAATATGCGAGCTTTGATGCTAGTACTACCATACCACTCCGACAACAGCACAGAGGAAAATTTGCAAGTAAAACCCCATCCGTATCCTTCCAGATAATTTTTACTCATTACAACTACTTTCAGGAACTATATACCCGACCACCGATCACCAAGGTGATTGATTCATATTCACTTCCCCAGCCGCAGAAATTCCAAACACCAGCCTCAGTTGCATCGGGCAAGGTTGATATCGTTGAAATTGGAAATCTAGCCGCCACTACATACAAGCCGTCCTTCCGTTTGAAGGCAAAATTCAATCCAAATCCAACCACTTACCATCCAGCTCAACCATTTAAAATGCCGCAAGTAACCACAGCCCAAGTTGATATGCAAGTGCCTGTAACAAGCCTGCCACTTCTTCCTGAGATAGCAGAAGAAGAAAACAAAACGACACGGTACAGTAGTTCCTATAGCGCAAAGGATACAGACTGGTCACTGCTAGAAGGTGAATTCAACCGTCGTAATAATCCTCAACAGAAGTTTACTCCAATGCCAGATCTTTCGGAAATGCTTCAGAGCATAGGGATGGCTATGCAAACTCAAGCGACAAAGAGCTTCAAACTAGAGGATTACAATCCGCCTTCTAAACCAGCGATTTCAAGTACTATCAGGCAATCAAATCGATACCCTGGAACAATAGATAGTGCGGATTTTACAAGAACCTTACCACCCAAACCCAATCGAGGAGCCTATCTTGAGTTTAAGCCACTTAATATCGGCGAGGAGATCCGTGTTCAACCTGAGATCGAGCAATATCTTAATCGATTTGGAATTGTAAACCGCAAGCGGAAGCAGATAAAACCAGAAGATAAAGGCGTATCGAGCAGAAATCCCGAATCGCCCAAAATGGAATCCGTTACTCCGGTCAAAAAACTCAAGGAACAGCCCATCAAAAGAATCGACACTAATGTAAACGATTCCGATTCAAACAACCTGCAGGATCAAGAGGATTTGGCCCAGCTTACGAAACTCTTAAACAACTTACGTGAACTGGAACGACTCAATGTGAGTCTAACCGCTGACATGCTAAAAACAGTTGACTTGGGGAATTTCAACTTAAGTAGCCGTATTCGAGCACAGGGTCCCGATCCAGTGATCAATGTTGCAGATACTGAAAAGAATAGCATTAAACGACAAAGTGCCACTGAATCTCCTTCTGATCCGACGCGATTTAATTTAGACTTGGATCTAGATGCCACAGAGAGTGATGGAACGACCACCACTACGACAACAGAAGAGCCCTCATCAGCAACAGAGGAGTCAAGAAATGGATCATTGACAGATTTGGAGGACTCATTTGGCGGCCCGGATCCTATTACTGAAGATCCCTCGCCACCGCCAAAGAAGAACGGATTTTACTTTTTAGCCGATTGGAATTCATTCCTTGAAGTTGGTGAAGCGGGAAATGATCAGGTCGTAGTGAGATTTAATCCAAAGATTGGTGACCCGCGACGATTTCTAAAAGTCACAGTCCCTTAGACAAAATTATGGAATGCGGTTTAGAAGTAACTTTTGTACATATTTTCTTCCATTAGGGTTTATTTTACTACGTATACGTACGGTAACTGTAATGCTTGTCAATAATTTATTATATGCGATTATGTTATAAGATTAAAACAAAATTTGTATAAGAAAATCACTCCATTTTGATTTTAGTCATGTGCATTGTTTCATTTTAAAACCCAGAAAAACACTGAATGCAAACTTAAATAAGTACTGGGCCAGTACCGACACTAACCCACGAGGTGAGTCTCTATTTGGGTTTTTAGTAGAAACTAACCTGGTAGTATGCAATAGGAGCAATAGCCCAACGTTAATTGTTAAGAACCGGCAGGAGGTAATAGATGTTACTTTCGCCTCTCATAATCTCTTCCCAGCCATTTCAAAGTGGACTGTATCGGAAAGTCCATCGTTCTCGGACCACTCTGAATTGTAGCCATACCCCAAGAACAATTTTTATCGCAATCGACGGGAAACTAACTGGGTCGAACACAACAAAATCCTATCAGCCAATCTGGATAACCACAGCCTCTCGCCACCTAGCGATCAGACTAAACTGGACTCGCTAAATGACATGCTTACTTCAGTTCTTGACAGGGCTTTTACGGGCTCTTGCCCTCCCACCATAGTGAGAGAAGGCAAAAGACCCCCGTGGTGGTGTAAGCAGCTTATCACGCTTCCCTGCAAGAGCAGGAAGGCCTTTAATAAAGCCAAAACAACGAAGCTAGACACGGATTGGGAGGCATACAAAGTAAGCCTTAGACTCTTCAAAAAGGAAGTCAGAAAGGTACAACGTAGCTCCTGGCGTAACTTCTGTGAGAACATTAGTAACACTAAATCCCCCTCGGTACCAAGTGTACTAATGGATTCCAACGGCCAATGGGTAGAATCTGAAGAGCAATCGCTGAATTTGCTCTTGGATGCCCAGTTCCCTGGCTGTACGCCTGTAACTGGTTACCTTGACCTTAGCAGGGATGGTCCTCGTGGGTCCCTTTCTACCACAATCATCATCGGTGAGGAAAAGCTAAAGTGGGCTGTTAACAGCTTTGAACCGCATAAGTCACCAGGACCTGACGGCATCTTCCCGGCGCAACTGCAGAACGCTTTTGATATTGTCAAGGACAGTCTCAGGCTGATTCTGGCAGGCTGCATAGCGCTGGGCAGTATCCCCTCAAACTGGACGGTAGTCAAGGTGGTTTTCATCCCAAAAGCAGGCAAGACCTCACACACACTTCCAAAGGACTTCAGATCAATCAGTTTGTCCTCCCTTCTCTTGAAAACACTTGAGAGGATCATCGATCTTCACATCAAAGGTACAGTTGACGAAACGCTTATTTCTAGGTCTCAACACGCCTATTAAAAGGGCAAGTCCACCGAGACTGCACTCTACTCAATTGTCGGCTCGATCGAAAGGTCCCTAGGAATATGCAATGGCTATCTTGCTGGACATGGAGGGGGACTTTAATAACGTAGAGACCCGATCGATTATCCAAGCGATAAAAAAAGCTGAACATTGACGGGAAAATATGCCGCTTAATCGGCCACATTCTCACCCGCAGAAGGGTGACAACTACCTCCGGCAGCGCTGTCGAAAAACTTGTACCCCCAAGGGGGAGTGCTATCTCCATTGCTGTGGAACTTAGTTCTCAATGAGCTATTGATCTCAATAGAGCTTTCTGGTTGCAAAGTTGTGGCCTATGCGGACGACGTCGCCTTACTTACTTCAGGAAAGTATCCTCAGACACTCTCCGATATACTGCAACTCGCTTTACGCAAACTAGTCTCCTGGACCAAAAGCTGCGGACTAAGCGTTAATCCGACGAAAACGGAGCTAGTTTTATTCACCAAGCATAATGTACTGGCTTTACACCGCGGTCATTAGAACGATTATCCTATACGGCATAGTGGCATGGTGGCCGGCCTTGGAGAAGGTCCTCGAGAAGACTCAACGCTTGGCTTGTATTAGCATCACTGGCTTCTCCCACCGCTGCTTTACAAACAATGCTCAACCTTCTTCCCCTAGACATCGTCAGTAAGGAATACGCCGCAAACGCGGCAATCAGACTAAGGGAAGGGAGGCACTGGAGAGAACAATCAACGGGTCATGCCAGCATCATCCGGTCGATTAACCCCTTACCTATCATTACTGATTACTTGCGAATACAGACTTCGAGAAAGGCTTCACAATACCGGACAGATCCTAGTGGGACACTCTGAATATCCTACACGAAGGAGCACTGTCAATATAAACGGACGGTTCCAAAACAACAGAGGGAGTCGGAGCCGGGGTCTTCTCAGAAGAACTAAGCCTGGGCCTCTTCTTCTCCCTCCCAAAGCACTGTAGTGTCTTTCAAGCCGAAATCACAGCTATTCTTCAAGCCACAGCGTGGCTGTCGATTAATACAGTATCACGTAGGGATATAGTTATATATATAGACAGCCAGGCTGCCATTAGATCTCTAGTATCCAGCGTATTAAAATCTAAGGCGGTGGAAGTTTGCCTCGTATCTCTCAACGAGATAGCTAAACAGAACAACCTCACCCTTTGCTGGGTTCCGGACACAGTGATATCCCGGCTCTTTCAGCGTTGATAGTGTCAGGAAGATGAGTCTGTCACCCACCTCCTTGGCAGCTTCTTCGCCATTTCCAATTTAAGGAGGGCTTGCTTAGGTAACTACTTCCTCAATGATCTAAGTGATCTAAGCTTCATCAGCGCTGCTTATATTCTTAGCTTTGTCAATGATAGCAAATGGTTTACGTGAGTAACTGGGCCGACTTACGGCCTAAGTGTTTCTCTCACCGAGAGCCACTTTAACATACATACACACATAAATAAGTATACTTTTCACCATTCGGATCATCTAATCAAATAAAGAATTTGTACAAACGCTTTAACTAAGTAAGTTAAGTTGTTGTCAAATTTGACCCTTCAAAATCTCAACTGAGTGGGTTATACAGGCAGGATTTTCTTAACTAGATTTTTCTTTCTCATCACGTAACCAGTCTTGGCAAGTAAGAACTCAAATACATCTAGTCAATCAGCTGTCAGACTTCCTAACCTAGAAATTGGCCGCGTTCCACTGCCCGCTAGATGAACAGCGGCATGTCAAACTTCATATAAAAAAAATTGACATATCACCATAGGCGCTAGACATCTAGCACTTTTTGTGAAATATCCCTTTCAGGGAAATTTCTCAATCTAGCGCAAAACTACGCGCTGCATTGAAAGAGAGAGAGAAAAAAACAACCAGTCAAAGGCAAATCGTTCAAACGTTTGCAAAATTTGCCGCTGCCGCTGCGCGATCGTTCCTTCATCTGGGATATTTTGTGCTAGATGAACAGCGGGCAGAGGAACGCGGCCATTGATAGAAATCCGAACGTCCTCAATGTCAACTGCTATACTGTTCAATTCATTAACGCATTATGAATTTTATATATTTTTTTTAATCGTATACGAACTTTTACCAAATATCCTGCACATAACATAGCTAGCAGATGCATCTTCGACTACCACTGACTCCCTGTTGTTGAGCCGACACCTTTAAATATTAATTATTCATAATCATTTGTTTACTAGCCTTAAGTCAAATTGTATAGGTATACAAGTTCAATAAAAGCAAATTTATGAATTGTTTATCCTGAAGCGAGTTTAGCAGATTTCGTTAATTACTCTGATTACGTCCTGAAAAGTTATGGGTCTATTAAATCTTTGACGAAAGGCAGCACGCATAAACTTCTCAATTACCCGACAATTGTGCTTTTTACTTGATTTGATTTGATTTACTTTTACTCAGATAAATTTCCTGAAAACCACACAGTAAAACTTTAAGCTAGGACATTCACCATTGATACACTCATACTTCTTGAATGTGGGACGTATATTAATATTTAAATTAACTTAAAACAATTCACAATAAGTGAAAATAAAATGGCATCAAAAACTTACACTAAGCACTTAAATCTTATAATTTAAACTTAACATACTATCAGTCCATCAGTTCCTGCTCCTTTGGTTCCTTCCAATTCGTTTCTAGTTTGAGAAGATCAATCGATTTCTCCAACAACTCCATTTGGTTTTCGAGATCCACTCGTTTTTCACAAATAGAATCATTGCTGGATACAATATTTTGTACAACTGCATGGTGATGCTCCTGTATTTCGCTTATTGTTTCTAACAATTCAGATAGTTTAGGAACACAAACGTGGTCTTCGGATGAAATTAAAATCTCAAGTTCGCAGAGCTGGTTGTAGATCGATTCTAATTTTTTGTTGGCCATCGTGCTCTGAACAAAATAAGTATTCAATTAAAATATTGCAAGATCTTGTGTATGGATGTAACTCACCCATATTTTATGTTCTTCATTTGAAGTCATAATTCAATGAAATTAATAATTAGAAGTGTAAAACGAAATTGAAAATAGAAAACAATTTGAGATTTCAGTTACTAATATTGACACCTGCTGTCAAAATTGACATTTTCAGTTATGTCGTTTTCCATTGGTTTCACTCGGGGATTCACTCATTCTGAACTCCAATGGAACAAGAAAAGTGCTTCTGGTTGAATGCAGAAATGTATTGGTGAAATGCCAAAAAATAATCTACGGCTGCTGTCAGCTGGCTTGTATAAAATACATAAATTTCACTTGTGTGAGTGCTTCTTGAGTGGATTCTGACTTCAAATCGAGAAGCGAATTTCTCTCCTCAGAATCACCAGAAGAGTATTTTTTGTGCCAATGGAACGGTTTCAGAAGTGATTTTTTCAATTCCGGACTCTCCCGGACGCTTCTTTTTGCCCAATGGAAAACGACATTAGAGAGTCGAAGTCGATTGCTAACCTACCAGAGTGCTTCGTCAAAAACTTGACGAAGTGGTAAATATTCTACCATTAGAGTGACCAGGGTCGAATTACCACATTACCACATCCGTTATCGAGTGAGTGCAATGCATTTATGCATACGTTATCGAATGATCGAGTAACTACATTGATATGGTCAGGTATCGAGTGCAAATTTAAAATTGTACCAATTGTACTAGCACAATTCTGCTACATTCATAGTTGATCGCTGACAAATGTCAAATGTTATTGTTTTCCTGTGAATGTTTTGAAAACAAAAATTTGTTTTATTAATGCTTAAATATATTTGCTGTATTTTTCTTCTCCCGAGTCAGACGATGAACATTGTGAATCCATTTAACGAAAACGTTTAAAAGACAAAAAGCAATTCTCTGTCTTTACAGAACTCGGCGCATGTATAATCAATAAAAGCTCTGTTTCTTTCGTCCCTATCAGCGTCTCTATCAAGGATTGCCGAAAAAAACGAACATCGAAGAATATAAACGTGAATTGGCAACGCATAGTAAAATTGACATTGACAGTAAAATTTACTATTGAAAATTTTAATTTGATAAAATATTATTAATGGAAAATTCAAACGAAGCAGAGGTACCAAAAAGTTTCAATTCAAATAATTCGTCGGCTTGCTGAGACATTTTTTCAAATTTTAATTTTTTAATTTTAATTTTTGTCAGCATGTCATTTATGAAATATCCATACAAGTTATCGATAACATACACAAATTTGTGTTGGCTATAGGTACTTTTCTCTATCGCGGCGAAGTTGTTAACCCCGATAAATATCCAGGTTAAGCATTTGTTGTATTTAACAAAGGATTTTTTTATTTTGCTTATTCTGCAGCCGTGACGGGGACGAAAGAAACACAGCTAAAATTATAATTTTCTTGAAACATAGGTATTTCATAACTTAAACTTTCTATTTGTATAATTGTTTATTCTTATTTCGTTAATTCTTTTCTGTGACGGTCATTTTCGCTCATATGAAATTGCCGCCATTTGAGTGGATTTTTATGAAAATATATATATGAACTGAACTGGAATTTCAACCGCCCGCCATCTTGAAATAGATAGAATCTTTTGTATTCCTATTGGAATGTATACGAGATTTTTATAGAAATTGTATCCCTATTGCCACATTTCTCGGTACGTTGTTGCTATACAAAATAGTAAATAAATATTTTTTCGATTATCAAATTAGAAAATCTATTTGCGCTGTTGCCATATTATATTCAATTATCTAATAGGTATATGAAAATCTCGTGCCACAGTTTTACAGCCGTATTTATTAGATTCCCTTACGCCGCCTCTACGATGTTGTTTAGTTATATATTGCGTAAAAATGTACGCAGCCTCTACGTGCTTTTTTTGAAATTATCTATTTATATAAAAATGATGTGAAAAATGTATAGTGAATCATCAATTGAGAACGGCTGGGCCAATTTGGTTCAAATTTGTTTTCTATTGTTCGTATTTAGCAGGAGAATATTGTTACGAAAGAAAATTTTGGAAAAACCCTCCGGAAAAGTCAGGAAATTGGAAAAACCGAAATTTGAGTTTTTGTTTTGGAAAATTCCGGAAAAGCACGAAAAATTTGATTTTTTACATTTTATCGCATGATTTGATGATTTATAGCTTTTGGTGCACATTACAGGCCTTACATCCTCCGATTCCCTGCGAACTGTAGATGGTGTGCTGTGCGCCACTTTTCGGGAGGTTTACCAATGTTTAAATTTGCTTGAAAACAATACACATTGGAATTTAACGCCCGCCGATGCAACTTTTTCTACGCCAGTGAATCAAATTTGTACATTGTGTTCGACCATCATAGCGACATTTCATTCTTTGAATCCGACCGCGAGGTGGCTGACGACATTTTGCACAGACAACTTCGAATTTCGATCTTGAAATTAACGACGAGATGCGAAACGAAGAGTTAGTTCTGATCGAAGATATGTGAGGCAGTCTGTTGTCGAAATTGGGAATGCCAACGCAATATTGTTCGACGCACGATGCATTGAATCGCGAATTGCAACGGGGAAGACTATGATCGAGATGAGCTGGCCGAAAGAGTCCAAACAGATGTGTCGCTGTTGAATGCCGAGCAGAAAAAAGTGTACGATTCGCTGATGAGGGTTGTTGACGATAAAACGGGAGGCATTTACTTTCTCGATTCTCCCGGTTGGAGAGGCAGAATATTCATCATTTCATTGATACTGGCAACAATGCGGACAAGATATGAAATTGCGTTGCATGCTCTGGCATTGCTGCCACACTGTTGGAAGGCGGTCGAACTGCACATTCCGCTTTGAAGCTGCCGATGAATCTTCTCACGGTTGACAAGCCAACATGCACAATGACCAAGAATTCAGCGATAGTAAAATTATCAATAGGGATGAATGCACGATGGCACAAAAACGAGCTTTGAAGGCAGTTGACCAATCAATGAAGGATTTACGAGGTGATTCAAGACGATTTGGCGGGTCTATAATATCAAATTCGTGTTGATGTTTCGACTGGATTGATATCGTTCTCTGCAAAATTTTGCGAGTTCACATCATAAAAGGAGGAACTCATCACCAAAGTGTTACCCGCCATTACACAAAATTATAAAAATCTCGATTGGATTAGTGAACGGACAATACTAGCAGTTTATTCCAACTGATCTTCCATTCCAGTTCAAGCTGATTCAGTTTCCCGTTCGATTGGCTTTTGCGATAATAACTAATCGCGAGGCCAATCGTAGGAAGTCTGTTTTGCATGGTCAGCTGTAAGTTGCCTGTTCATGTGTTGGCAAATCGTCTTCGTTGTTTGTTTTCGCTACGGAAAACACATGACAAAAACATTGTTTATCTTTTATCATATCGCTAAATTGGAATTTTAGCTGGGTTTTATTATCACTCTGGAGTTTATCTGAAGATGCTAAATTCGGGCGAAACGAAGTTCGCCGGGTCCGCTAGTTATTTATAAACATTTTTCCGCAATAACTTTACAAAACGGGGCTTATGACTGAATAGGTAAGAATTTGGATAAACTATTACAAAAAACACCAAAATCTATTACTTTTATTTTTGTTTATAAATCACGTTTTCCCGCGTAAGGGCATTGTAGAGGACTCTACGCTGGGTTTATAAATAAGGCTGTTAGTGTTTCTCCTCCGAAACGGCTTGACCGATTTTGATGAAATTTTATATGCATATTCAGTAGGTATGAGAATCGGTTTATAACTAATTTTTATACCCATAAGTGTTAAGGGTGACTCACCCCAAAAAAAAATTGCATTGCTTGGACAAATTTATTTGGTAATTTTTGTATTTTTGTATTTTTGTATTTTCAGAGATAATATTTATAATATGCATGTACTTGTTTAAAATTAATTTATTCCAATTTACTCACCATCGAATAATTGTTGAAGGCATTTTTTTCAATTCACGCTTAAAATCGTTTTTATTTAAACAAAAGCATTAGTTTAAGCGATAAAAACATTTTTTTCACAAAAGATATTGCTTATGCAAGACACAAGTGCAAAATAAATAACTAATAATAACATTATAGGTTTAAATAAAATAAAGTTGAGTAGTGAAACGAAGGATTCCCTTTTCTCTGGATGATTGTCATTTCTTTGCAATGCGTACAGTGCATTTGTATTGTTCATTTTAAATAATGTAACGTATTAAATATATACACCTAAGTTCTTATTGGAATATAGTGTGTTAACTAATCATATCTCAAAACATAAATAAACCTAGTAGCAGTATCTAGGTTAGGTACATCGTACAAGAAGAGAATTGTTTTTTTTTATTTATAATTTCTACGAATGTTAGTCAAAATATCCACGGATATTTTTTAACATAATAAAATAAAGACATCCAATACATTAAATATATCTCATCGGTCCTTTTCAGGACCGCAAAATAGATCTCTTAAGTGATTTTAAATCGATTTTTAATTTTATGTATGCTATGAATTAAATAAATGTGAAATTTATTCAATTTTTTGACAAATAAACATGTGATAGAAAAAAAGACGTGACTTTGAAAATTGCCGCCAAATATAGAATTTTTCCCGCCAATATTCTTATTGGAACTACATACAAGCAATAGCAAAAACACGTAAATGGAAATGGACGTGTCTGTAAAAATGTTCGAATATATTTCTCTACCTACCTATTTTGGAAGAACTCCTCCTTCGCCAATTGTCACACCAGAAAGTAATTTATTTAATTTCTCGTCATTACGGATGGCCAATTGCAAATGACGAGGAATGATTCTGGTCTTTTTGTTGTAACGAGCAGCATTTCCTGCAAATTAAAGAACTTTAGCAGCCAAATATTTCATAACAGCTGCTAAATAAACTGGAGCACTTGCGCCACCACGTTCAGCATAGTTGCCTTTGCCGGAGTAGACGATGAATACGTCCAACTGGGAACTGTAGACCAGCACGATTAGAGCGGGACTTTGCCTTTCCCTTCACGTTTCCACCTTTACCACGACCAGACATTTTTCACTGTATATCTTTTAAAATTGGAGAACTTCACTGAATCACTTTTCACAATGTTATGACAATAATACCACAGTGTGCTTCTATTTATACTCGAATTTCATGTTCACCATTTGGTTGTTGTTGGCTCTGAGCACAGCTAAATCCAATTTGAAAATAAAAACGAGGGTAAATGCTACGTTTTTCACAGTTCTCGTTTTGTCGTCAAGCAGCGAAGTGAAAAAAATTAAAAATGCCGCATAAAGCCAGTGGAAAACAGCGGTGGTACATCCTATCCCCAAAAAGGATAAGGAAAGGGCAAACCCTGCTAATCTTCATTCAATTAGTTTGCTCCCGAATGCTAGCAAGGTATATGACATGCTTATGGGAAAGAAGTTCGTTGTCAAATCTGGCAACGTGACTTCGAGCAGGGTCTTCGAAATTAAAAACGGCTTACAACAGGGAGCGGTGAATTCTGCGATCCTATTTAATATTTACACAAGCAATCTGGTGGGTTCCCTCAGACATGCTATAGCGTACGCAGACGATTTGGTGGCGTACAGGTCCTAAAATCGAGGTCATCAACGTGCTTTTGCAGCGTGACTTCGAACAAATTAAGAGGCATTGTGATGATTGGAAGTTGAAAATCTATTTCCAAAAATCAGAAGCAATCCTGTTCAGAACTCCATTGGCTGGGGCCTTCGGGGGATACCAGAAAAAACTGGAGAAAATTGGCCATTATTGGATGGGCGGCCATTGGCGGTGAGAAACGTGGTCAGGTATCTTGGCATCTGGCTTGACCAGTATCTATATTTTGACAAACATATAGATGCATGTCTTGCTGGGCCTAAGAGGGCTTACGCTCTGACAAGGAGACTGTTTCGCAGCAGTCAACTTAACGCCAGGGTGATCGAGAACCGATTTTTTCAGCGTGGTATGGTCGTTGGCGAAAATCTTAAATATAAATATTTTTTTTAAATTACACCTGAAAAATATTTATTCTTTGCCTTTCAACTTTGGACTTAGAAAATATTGCAAACTATGTCGTTTGCAGACGGAAAAAGAGAAAAAAATGAATAAGTAATAAAAAAAATGTTTTAGAAAAAAAGTACAAAAAGTACGTATACGACTCAGTAGATTAACAGAGAAAAAGTGCGCATACGACTGGGTTATCAATTGCATTCAATGAAATAAGTACGTATACGACTCAGTGAATAGAATTGTATTTAGAATATATAATATTAAAGAAAAAAGGAATAAAAAGTACGTATACGACGCAGTAGATTAACAGAGAAAAAGTGCGCATACGACTGGGTGAACAATTGCATTCAACTGGTGTAGTGAAAGTACGTATACGACTCAGTAGATTAACAGAGAAAAAGTGCGCATACGACTGGGTGAACAATTGCATTCAATGAAATAAGTAGGTATACGACTCAGTGAATAGAATTGTATTTAGAATATATAATATTAAAGAAAAAAGGAATAAAAAGTACGTATACGACGCAGTAGATTAACAGAGAAAAAGCGCGCATACGACTGGGTGAACAATTGCATTCAACTGGTGTAGTGAAATAAGTACGTATACGACACAGTACAAAAAGTACGTATACGACTCAGTAGATTAACAGAGAAAAAGTGCGCATACGACTGGGTGAACAATTGCATTCAACTGGTGTAGTGAAATAAGTACGTATACGACACAGTACAAAAAGTACGTATACGACTCAGTAGATTAACAGAGAAAAAGTGCGCATACGACTGGGTTATCAATTGCATTCAATGAAATAAGTACGTATACGACTCAGTGAATAGAATTGTATTTAGAATATATAATATTAAAGAAAAAAGGAATAAAAAGTACGTATACGACGCAGTAGATTAACAGAGAAAAAGTGCGCATACGACTGGGTTATCAATTGCATTCAATGAAATAAGTACGTATACGACTCAGTGAATAGAATTGAATTTAGAATATATAATATTAAAGAAAAAAGGAATAAAAGGTACGTATACGACTCAGTAGATTAACAGAGAAAAAGTGCGCATACGACTGGGTGAACAATTGCATTCAACTGGTGTAGTGAAAGTACGTATACGACTCAGTAGATTAACAGAGAAAAAGTGCGCATACGACTGGGTGAACAATTGCATTCAACTGGTGTAGTGAAATAAGTACATATACGACACATTTCAAAAAGTACGTATACGACTCAGTGAAAAGAGAGAAAAGGTAGTTCTTATATGTATTTAGAATACAAAGGAAGAAAAAAAGGAAGAAAAAGTACGTATACGACACAGTACAGTAACAAAAAAATGTTGAAAAGGAAAAACAGGGAAAAAAGTAAGTATACGACACAGTCACAAAAAAATAGAGAGAAAAAAAGGAAAAAAGTACGTATACGACACAGAAAAAAAAATAATTATACGACTCAGTGAAAAGAGGAAAAAAGTATTTATTAATTATATTTAGATTACGTAGTAATAGAAGGTAATTTAAGGGCAAAAAGAGGGCAATGCCAACAACACGCGGTGTTCCCAAGCGGTCCCCCATCTAAGTACTAACCGCGCCCGACTCTGCTTAATTTCGGTGATCGGACGAGAACCGATTTTTTCAGCGTGGTATGGTCGTTGGCGAAAATCTTAAATATAAATATTTTTTTTAAATTACACCTGAAAAATATTTATTCTTTGCCTTTCAATTGAAAGCAACGCATTGCATCGCAAATTTTTGGACTTAGAAAATATTGCAAACTATGTCGTTTGCAGACGGAAAATGAGAAAAAAATGAATAAGTAATAAAAAAAATGTTTTAGAAAAAAAGTACAAAAAGTACGTATACGACTCAGTAGATTAACAGAGAAAAAGTGCGCATACGACTGGGTTATCAATTGCATTCAATGAAATAAGTACGTATACGACTCAGTGAATAGAATTGTATTTAGAATATATAATATTAAAGAAAAAAGGAATAAAAAGTACGTATACGACGCAGTAGATTAACAGAGAAAAAGTGCGCATACGACTGGGTTATCAATTGCATTCAATGAAATAAGTACGTATACGACTCAGTGAATAGAATTGTATTTAGAATATATAATATTAAAGAAAAAAGGAATAAAAAGTACGTATACGACGCAGTAGATTAACAGAGAAAAAGTGCGCATACGACTGGGTGAACAATTGCATTCAACTGGTGTAGTGAAATATGTACGTATACGACACAGTACAAAAAGTACGTATACGACTCAGTGAAAAGAGAGAAAAGGTAGTTCTAATATGTATTTAGAATACAAAGGAAGAAAAAAAGGAAGAAAAAGTACGTATACGACACAGTACAGTAACAAAAAAATAGTATGTATACGACTCAGTGAATGTTGAAAAGACAAAACAGGGAAAAAAGTAAGTATACGACACAGTAACAAAAAAATAGAGAGAAAAAAAAGGAAAAAAGTAAGTATACGACACAGAAAAAAAAATAATTATACGACTCAGTGAAAAGAGGAAAAAAGTATTTATTAATTATATTTAGATTACGTAGTAATAGAAGGTAATTTAAGGGCAAAAAGAGGGCAATGCCAACAACACGCGGTGTTCCCAAGCGGTCCCCCATCTAAGTACTAACCGCGCCCGACTCTGCTTAATTTCGGTGATCGGACGAGAACCGATTTCAGTTTTTTTCAGTTTTCAATTCATTTTTATTAATTCATTCTTTAACTTAATACTAGACAAAAACGATTAAATCTAATTTAAAACTAACATGGATCTTAATTCTAGCTTACTGGCTCCAAGCGAGCGCTCTAAACTTATCTTTATTCTTAAAACTATTGCCTTTCGGCCTTAAATCTATCGATATTTAATTTTGTTTGTTTTTTATTCTTCCAGAAACTTTGGAAAACTGGAACTCTTTATTATTTTTGGTTTGCTTAAAACTACTTAAAACTAGTTAAAACTACTTAAGACTACCTAATCTACTTAACCTACATTAACTATAATCAGGATGGTGAGCAATCTTAAGGATTGGTCACCATCCTGATCGCGTCCATAGGTGCCTGGCAGTCGCCAATTGGGTTCATCTGCACCGCCGGGACTCGAGCGAGGCCATAGGCGTCGGTCAAGTCCCGGAGGCACTCATCTTATTGACGAGCCCGGCCCCTCCCACAGACCCCCTAATCTACGCCTAACTAACTTAGAACTAGCTTAAAACTAGGAGGATGCTACATAAGTAGCGCACCAGCCCGGGAGAGCGTATCTACCCTCACCCCTTCCTCAAGCCACCAAAATTCGGTGAATTGCTTAACCGTATCGATTATGTCCCGATCCGCAATTGCGGTGCTAAATCGGAGGAGCTCCTGAGCATTGGCGGCGTTCCCGTCGTGGATAAGCCGCTTATCCCTCGCGCCGCGGTGGCGGTGGTAAATTACCGGCACACCATCTCTTGTCTGCACTAAGCCTTTCATATCTGCATGGAGAAATGCCTCAGGCGGGACAAAGCCAGACCGTAGCGTACTCTCGTGGTACATTATATTGGGGTAGTAAGCCCCTGAGATCAAGCTATTATCGCTGGCCATCGCCCTTGCAATGTGCCTCCGAATCGCCTTAATAAGGAAATTGTCAATCCTATTCAGTCGAGCCCCATTGTATAGGGTCTTGTTGGGATAATAATGCATGTACTCGGATTCGGGAGTTCTATACAACCCTAGACAGGCCCTGAGACATTGCCTCTCAAACACCCGAATCTTTTCCATATAATACGGCGCTATATTGAACCACATGGGACAACCATAAGCGATGATCGGCCTTATAAGGGCCACGTAGCAAATGACCTTCACCCTGGCGTTAAGTTGACTGCTGCGAAACAGTCTCCTTGTCAGAGCGTAGGCCCTCTTAGCCCCAGCAAGACAAGCATCTATATGTTTGTCAAAATATAGATACTGGTCAAGCCGGATGCCAAGATACCTGACCACGTTTCTCACCGCCAATGGCCGCCCATGCACGAGAACCGATTTTTTCAGCGTGGTATGGTCGTTGGCGAAAATCTTAAATATAAATATTTTTTTTAAATTACACCTGAAAAATATTTATTCTTTGCCTTTCAATTGAAAGCAACGCATTGCATCGCAAATTTTTGGACTTAGAAAATATTGCAAACTATGTCGTTTGCAGACGGAAAAAGAGAAAAAAATGAATAAGTAATAAAAAAAATGTTTTAGAAAAAAAGTACAAAAAGTACGTATACGACTCAGTAGATTAACAGAGAAAAAGTGCGCATACGACTGGGTTATCAATTGCATTCAATGAAATAAGTACGTATACGACTCAGTGAATAGAATTGTATTTAGAATATATAATATTAAAGAAAAAAGGAATAAAAAGTACGTATACGACGCAGTAGATTAACAGAGAAAAAGTGCGCATACGACTGGGTTATCAATTGCATTCAATGAAATAAGTACGTATACGACTCAGTGAATAGAATTGTATTTAGAATATATAATATTAAAGAAAAAAGGAATAAAAAGTACGTATACGACGCAGTAGATTAACAGAGAAAAAGTGCGCATACGACTGGGTTATCAATTGCATTCAATGAAATAAGTACGTATACGACTCAGTGAATAGAATTGTATTTAGAATATATAATATTAAAGAAAAAAGGAATAAAAAGTACGTATACGACGCAGTAGATTAACAGAGAAAAAGTGCGCATACGACTGGGTGAACAATTGCATTCAACTGGTGTAGTGAAATATGTACGTATACGACACAGTACAAAAAGTACGTATACGACTCAGTGAAAAGAGAGAAAAGGTAGTTCTAATATGTATTTAGAATACAAAGGAAGAAAAAAAGGAAGAAAAAGTACGTATACGACACAGTACAGTAACAAAAAAATAGTATGTATACGACTCAGTGAATGTTGAAAAGACAAAACAGGGAAAAAAGTAAGTATACGACACAGTAACAAAAAAATAGAGAGAAAAAAAAGGAAAAAAGTAAGTATACGACACAGAAAAAAAAATAATTATACGACTCAGTGAAAAGAGGAAAAAAGTATTTATTAATTATATTTAGATTACGTAGTAATAGAAGGTTATTTAAGGGCAAAAAGAGGGCAATGCCAACAACACGCGGTGTTCCCAAGCGGTCCCCCATCTAAGTACTAACCGCGCCCGACTCTGCTTAATTTCGGTGATCGGACGAGAACCGATTTTTTCAGCGTGGTATGGTCGTTGGCGAAAATCTTAAATATAAATATTTTTTTTAAATTACACCTGAAAAATATTTATTCTTTGCCTTTCAATTGAAAGCAACGCATTGCATCGCAAATTTTTGGACTTAGAAAATATTGCAAACTATGTCGTTTGCAGACGGAAAAAGAGAAAAAAATGAATAAGTAATAAAAAAAATGTTTTAGAAAAAAAGTACAAAAAGTACGTATACGACTCAGTAGATTAACAGAGAAAAAGTGCGCATACGACTGGGTTATCAATTGCATTCAATGAAATAAGTACGTATACGACTCAGTGAATAGAATTGTATTTAGAATATATAATATTAAAGAAAAAAGGAATAAAAAGTACGTATACGACGCAGTAGATTAACAGAGAAAAAGTGCGCATACGACTGGGTTATCAATTGCATTCAATGAAATAAGTACGTATACGACTCAGTGAATAGAATTGTATTTAGAATATATAATATTAAAGAAAAAAGGAATAAAAGGTACGTATACGACTCAGTAGATTAACAGAGAAAAAGTGCGCATACGACTGGGTGAACAATTGCATTCAATGAAATAAGTACGTATACGACTCAGTGAATAGAATTGTATTTAGAATATATAATATTAAAGAAAAAAGGAATAAAAAGTACGTATACGACTCAGTAGATTAACAGAGAAAAAGTGCGCATACGACTGGGTGAACAATTGCATTCAACTGGTGTAGTGAAATAAGTACGTATACGACACAGTTCAAAAAGTACGTATACGACTCAGTGAAAAGAGAGAAAAGGTAGTTCTTATATGTATTTAGAATACAAAGGAAGAAAAAAAGGAAGAAAAAGTACGTATACGACACAGTACAGTAACGAAAAAATGTTGAAAAGGAAAAACAGGGAAAAAAGTAAGTATACGACACAGTAACAAAAAAATAGAGAGAAAAAAAGGAAAAAAGTAAGTATACGACACAGAAAAAAAAATAATTATACGACTCAGTGAAAAGAGGAAAAAAGTATTTATTAATTATATTTAGATTACGTAGTAATAGAAGGTAATTTAAGGGCAAAAAGAGGGCAATGCCAACAACACGCGGTGTTCCCAAGCGGTCCCCCATCTAAGTACTAACCGCGCCCGACTCTGCTTAATTTCGGTGATCGGACGAGAACCGATTTTTTCAGCGTGGTATGGTCGTTGGCGAAAATCTTAAATATAAATATTTTTTTTAAATTACACCTGAAAAATATTTATTCTTTGCCTTTCAATTGAAAGCAACGCATTGCATCGCAAATTTTTGGACTTAGAAAATATTGCAAACTATGTCGTTTGCAGACGGAAAAAGAGAAAAAAATGAATAAGTAATAAAAAAAATGTTTTAGAAAAAAAGTACAAAAAGTACGTATACGACTCAGTAGATTAACAGAGAAAAAGTGCGCATACGACTGGGTTATCAATTGCATTCAATGAAATAAGTACGTATACGACTCAGTGAATAGAATTGTATTTAGAATATATAATATTAAAGAAAAAAGGAATAAAAAGTACGTATACGACGCAGTAGATTAACAGAGAAAAAGTGCGCATACGACTGGGTTATCAATTGCATTCAATGAAATAAGTACGTATACGACTCAGTGAATAGAATTGAATTTAGAATATATAATATTAAAGAAAAAAGGAATAAAAGGTACGTATACGACTCAGTAGATTAACAGAGAAAAAGTGCGCATACGACTGGGTGAACAATTGCATTCAACTGGTGTAGTGAAAGTACGTATACGACTCAGTAGATTAACAGAGAAAAAGTGCGCATACGACTGGGTTATCAATTGCATTCAATGAAATAAGTACGTATACGACTCAGTGAATAGAATTGTATTTAGAATATATAATATTAAAGAAAAAAGGAATAAAAAGTACGTATACGACGCAGTAGATTAACAGAGAAAAAGTGCGCATACGACTGGGTTATCAATTGCATTCAATGAAATAAGTACGTATACGACTCAGTGAATAGAATTGAATTTAGAATATATAATATTAAAGAAAAAAGGAATAAAAGGTACGTATACGACTCAGTAGATTAACAGAGAAAAAGTGCGCATACGACTGGGTGAACAATTGCATTCAACTGGTGTAGTGAAAGTACGTATACGACTCAGTAGATTAACAGAGAAAAAGTGCGCATACGACTGGGTGAACAATTGCATTCAACTGGTGTAGTGAAATAAGTACGTATACGACACAGTTCAAAAAGTACGTATACGACTCAGTGAAAAGAGAGAAAAGGTAGTTCTTATATGTATTTAGAATACAAAGGAAGAAAAAAAGGAAGAAAAAGTACGTATACGACACAGTACAGTAACGAAAAAATGTTGAAAAGGAAAAACAGGGAAAAAAGTAAGTATACGACACAGTAACAAAAAAATAGAGAGAAAAAAAGGAAAAAAGTAAGTATACGACACAGAAAAAAAAATAATTATACGACTCAGTGAAAAGAGGAAAAAAGTATTTATTAATTATATTTAGATTACGTAGTAATAGAAGGTAATTTAAGGGCAAAAAGAGGGCAATGCCAACAACACGCGGTGTTCCCAAGCGGTCCCCCATCTAAGTACTAACCGCGCCCGACTCTGCTTAATTTCGGTGATCGGACGAGAACCGATTTTTTCAGCGTGGTATGGTCGTTGGCGAAAATCTTAAATATAAATATTTTTTTTAAATTACACCTGAAAAATATTTATTCTTTGCCTTTCAATTGAAAGCAACGCATTGCATCGCAAATTTTTGGACTTAGAAAATATTGCAAACTATGTCGTTTGCAGACGGAAAAAGAGAAAAAAATGAATAAGTAATAAAAAAAATGTTTTAGAAAAAAAGTACAAAAAGTACGTATACGACTCAGTAGATTAACAGAGAAAAAGTGCGCATACGACTGGGTTATCAATTGCATTCAATGAAATAAGTACGTATACGACTCAGTGAATAGAATTGTATTTAGAATATATAATATTAAAGAAAAAAGGAATAAAAAGTACGTATACGACTCAGTAGATTAACAGAGAAAAAGTGCGCATACGACTGGGTGAACAATTGCATTCAACTGGTGTAGTGAAATAAGTACGTATACGACACAGTACAAAAAGTACGTATACGACTCAGTAGATTAACAGAGAAAAAGTGCGCATACGACTGGGTGAACAATTGCATTCAACTGGTGTAGTGAAATAAGTACGTATACGATACAGTACAAAAAGTACGTATACGACTCAGTAGATTAACAGAGAAAAAGTGCGCATACGACTGGGTTATCAATTGCATTCAATGAAATAAGTACGTATACGACTCAGTGAATAGAATTGTATTTAGAATATATAATATTAAAGAAAAAAGGAATAAAAAGTACGTATACGACGCAGTAGATTAACAGAGAAAAAGTGCGCATACGACTGGGTTATCAATTGCATTCAATGAAATAAGTACGTATACGACTCAGTGAATAGAATTGTATTTAGAATATATAATATTAAAGAAAAAAGGAATAAAAAGTACGTATACGACGCAGTAGATTAACAGAGAAAAAGTGCGCATACGACTGGGTGAACAATTGCATTCAACTGGTGTAGTGAAAGTACGTATACGACTCAGTAGATTAACAGAGAAAAAGTGCGCATACGACTGGGTGAACAATTGCATTCAACTGGTGTAGTGAAATAAGTACGTATACGACACAGTTCAAAAAGTACGTATACGACTCAGTGAAAAGAGAGAAAAGGTAGTTCTTATATGTATTTAGAATACAAAGGAAGAAAAAAAGGAAGAAAAAGTACGTATACGACACAGTACAGTAACAAAAAAATGTTGAAAAGGAAAAACAGGGAAAAAAGTAAGTATACGACACAGTAACAAAAAAATAGAGAGAAAAAAAAGGAAAAAAGTAAGTATACGACACAGAAAAAAAAATAATTATACGACTCAGTGAAAAGAGGAAAAAAGTATTTATTAATTATATTTAGATTACGTAGTAATAGAAGGTAATTTAAGGGCAAAAAGAGGGCAATGCCAACAACACGCGGTGTTCCCAAGCGGTCCCCCATCTAAGTACTAACCGCGCCCGACTCTGCTTAATTTCGGTGATCGGACGAGAACCGATTTTTTCAGCGTGGTATGGTTGTTGGCGAAAATCTTAAATATAAATATTTTTTTTAAATTACACCTGAAAAATATTTATTCTTTGCCTTTCAATTGAAAGCAACGCATTGCATCGCAAATTTTTGGACTTAGAAAATATTGCAAACTATGTCGTTTGCAGACGGAAAAAGAGAAAAAAATGAATAAGTAATAAAAAAAATGTTTTAGAAAAAAAGTACAAAAAGTACGTATACGACTCAGTAGATTAACAGAGAAAAAGTGCGCATACGACTGGGTTATCAATTGCATTCAATGAAATAAGTACGTATACGACTCAGTGAATAGAATTGTATTTAGAATATATAATATTAAAGAAAAAAGGAATAAAAAGTACGTATACGACGCAGTAGATTAACAGAGAAAAAGTGCGCATACGACTGGGTTATCAATTGCATTCAATGAAATAAGTACGTATACGACTCAGTGAATAGAATTGAATTTAGAATATATAATATTAAAGAAAAAAGGAATAAAAGGTACGTATACGACTCAGTAGATTAACAGAGAAAAAGTGCGCATACGACTGGGTGAACAATTGCATTCAACTGGTGTAGTGAAAGTACGTATACGACTCAGTAGATTAACAGAGAAAAAGTGCGCATACGACTGGGTTATCAATTGCATTCAATGAAATAAGTATACGACGCAGTAGATTAACAGAGAAAAAGTGCGCATACGACTGGGTTATCAATTGCATTCAATGAAATAAGTACGTATACGACTCAGTGAATAGAATTGAATTTAGAATATATAATATTAAAGAAAAAAGGAATAAAAGGTACGTATACGACTCAGTGCGCATACGACTGGGTGAACAATTGCATTCAACTGGTGTAGTGAAAGTACGTATACGACTCAGTAGATTAACAGAGAAAAAGTGCGCATACGACTGGGTGAACAATTGCATTCAACTGGTGTAGTGAAATAAGTACGTATACGACACAGTTCAAAAAGTACGTATACGACTCAGTGAAAAGAGAGAAAAGGTAGTTCTTATATGTATTTAGAATACAAAGGAAGAAAAAAAGGAAGAAAAAGTACGTATACGACACAGTACAGTAACGAAAAAATGTTGAAAAGGAAAAACAGGGAAAAAAGTAAGTATACGACACAGTAACAAAAAAATAGAGAGAAAAAAAGGAAAAAAGTAAGTATACGACACAGAAAAAAAAATAATTATACGACTCAGTGAAAAGAGGAAAAAAGTATTTATTAATTATATTTAGATTACGTAGTAATAGAAGGTAATTTAAGGGCAAAAAGAGGGCAATGCCAACAACACGCGGTGTTCCCAAGCGGTCCCCCATCTAAGTACTAACCGCGCCCGACTCTGCTTAATTTCGGTGATCGGACGAGAACCGATTTTTTCAGCGTGGTATGGTCGTTGGCGAAAATCTTAAATATAAATATTTTTTTTAAATTACACCTGAAAAATATTTATTCTTTGCCTTTCAATTGAAAGCAACGCATTGCATCGCAAATTTTTGGACTTAGAAAATATTGCAAACTATGTCGTTTGCAGACGGAAAAAGAGAAAAAAATGAATAAGTAATAAAAAAAATGTTTTAGAAAAAAAGTACAAAAAGTACGTATACGACTCAGTAGATTAACAGAGAAAAAGTGCGCATACGACTGGGTTATCAATTGCATTCAATGAAATAAGTACGTATACGACTCAGTGAATAGAATTGTATTTAGAATATATAATATTAAAGAAAAAAGGAATAAAAAGTACGTATACGACGCAGTAGATTAACAGAGAAAAAGTGCGCATACGACTGGGTTATCAATTGCATTCAATGAAATAAGTACGTATACGACTCAGTGAATAGAATTGTATTTAGAATATATAATATTAAAGAAAAAAGGAATAAAAAGTACGTATACGACTCAGTAGATTAACAGAGAAAAAGTGCGCATACGACTGGGTGAACAATTGCATTCAACTGGTGTAGTGAAAGTACGTATACGACGCAGTAGATTAACAGAGAAAAAGTGCGCATACGACTGGGTTATCAATTGCATTCAATGAAATAAGTACGTATACGACTCAGTGAATAGAATTGTATTTAGAATATATAATATTAAAGAAAAAAGGAATAAAAAGTACGTATACGACGCAGTAGATTAACAGAGAAAAAGTGCGCATACGACTGGGTGAACAATTGCATTCAACTGGTGTAGTGAAAGTACGTATACGACTCAGTAGATTAACAGAGAAAAAGTGCGCATACGACTGGGTTATCAATTGCATTCAATGAAATAAGTACGTATACGACTCAGTGAATAGAATTGTATTTAGAATATATAATATTAAAGAAAAAAGGAATAAAAAGTACGTATACGACGCAGTAGATTAACAGAGAAAAAGTGCGCATACGACTGGGTGAACAATTGCATTCAACTGGTGTAGTGAAATAAGTACGTATACGACACAGTACAAAAAGTACGTATACGACTCAGTAGATTAACAGAGAAAAAGTGCGCATACGACTGGGTGAACAATTGCATTCAACTGGTGTAGTGAAATAAGTACGTATACGATACAGTACAAAAAGTACGTATACGACTCAGTAGATTAACAGAGAAAAAGTGCGCATACGACTGGGTTATCAATTGCATTCAATGAAATAAGTACGTATACGACTCAGTGAATAGAATTGTATTTAGAATATATAATATTAAAGAAAAAAGGAATAAAAAGTACGTATACGACGCAGTAGATTAACAGAGAAAAAGTGCGCATACGACTGGGTTATCAATTGCATTCAATGAAATAAGTACGTATACGACTCAGTGAATAGAATTTTATTTAGAATATATAATATTAAAGAAAAAAGGAATAAAAAGTACGTATACGACGCAGTAGATTAACAGAGAAAAAGTGCGCATACGACTGGGTTATCAATTGCATTCAATGAAATAAGTACGTATACGACTCAGTGAATAGAATTGTATTTAGAATATATAATATTAAAGAAAAAAGGAATAAAAAGTACGTATACGACTCAGTAGAATAACAGAGAAAAAGTGCGCATACGACTGGGTGAACAATTGCATTCAACTGTTGTAGTGAAATAAGTACGTATACGACACAGTTCAAAAAGTACGTATACGACTCAGTGAAAAGAGAGAAAAGGTAGTTCTTATATGTATTTAGAATACAAAGGAAGAAAAAAAGGAATAAAAAGTACGTATACGACGCAGTAGATTAACAGAGAAAAAGTGCGCATACGACTGGGTTATCAATTGCATTCAATGAAATAAGTACGTATACGACTCAGTGAATAGAATTTTATTTAGAATATATAATATTAAAGAAAAAAGGAATAAAAAGTACGTATACGACGCAGTAGATTAACAGAGAAAAAGTGCGCATACGACTGGGTTATCAATTGCATTCAATGAAATAAGTACGTATACGACTCAGTGAATAGAATTGTATTTAGAATATATAATATTAAAGAAAAAAGGAATAAAAAGTACGTATACGACTCATTAGATTAACAGAGAAAAAGTGCGCATACGACTGGGTGAACAATTGCATTCAACTGGTGTAGTGAAATATGTACGTATACGACACAGTTCAAAAAGTACGTATACGACTCAGTGAAAAGAGAGAAAAGGTAGTTCTTATATGTATTTAGAATACAAAGGAAGAAAAAAAGGAAGAAAAAGTACGTATACGACACAGTACAGTAACAAAAAAATGTTGAAAAGGAAAAACAGGGAAAAAAGTAAGTACATATACGACACAGTAACAAAAAAATAGAGAGAAAAAAAGGAAAAAAGTAAGTATACGACACAGAAAAAAAAATAATTATACGACTCAGTGAAAAGAGGAAAAAGTATTTATTAATTATATTTAGATTACGTAGTAATAGAAGGTAATTTAAGGGCAAAAAGAGGGCAATGCCAACAACACGCGGTGTTCCCAAGCGGTCCCCCATCTAAGTACTAACCGCGCCCGACTCTGCTTAATTTCGGTGATCGGACGAGAACCGATTTTTTCAGCGTGGTATGGTCGTTGGCGAAAATCTTAAATATAAATATTTTTTTTAAATTACACCTGAAAAATATTTATTCTTTGCCTTTCAATTGAAAGCAACGCATTGCATCGCAAATTTTTGGACTTAGAAAATATTGCAAACTATGTCGTTTGCAGACGGAAAAAGAGAAAAAAATGAATAAGTAATAAAAAAAATGTTTTAGAAAAAAAGTACAAAAAGTACGTATACGACTCAGTAGATTAACAGAGAAAAAGTGCGCATACGACTGGGTTATCAATTGCATTCAATGAAATAAGTACGTATACGACTCAGTGAATAGAATTGTATTTAGAATATATAATATTAAAGAAAAAAGGAATAAAAAGTACGTATACGACGCAGTAGATTAACAGAGAAAAAGTGCGCATACGACTGGGTGAACAATTGCATTCAACTGGTGTAGTGAAATAAGTACGTATACGACACAGTACAAAAAGTACGTATACGACTCAGTAGATTAACAGAGAAAAAGTGCGCATACGACTGGGTGAACAATTGCATTCAACTGGTGTAGTGAAATAAGTACGTATACGATACAGTACAAAAAGTACGTATACGACTCAGTAGATTAACAGAGAAAAAGTGCGCATACGACTGGGTTATCAATTGCATTCAATGAAATAAGTACGTATACGACTCAGTGAATAGAATTGTATTTAGAATATATAATATTAAAGAAAAAAGGAATAAAAAGTACGTATACGACGCAGTAGATTAACAGAGAAAAAGTGCGCATACGACTGGGTTATCAATTGCATTCAATGAAATAAGTACGTATACGACTCAGTGAATAGAATTGTATTTAGAATATATAATATTAAAGAAAAAAGGAATAAAAAGTACGTATACGACGCAGTAGATTAACAGAGAAAAAGTGCGCATACGACTGGGTGAACAATTGCATTCAACTGGTGTAGTGAAAGTACGTATACGACTCAGTAGATTAACAGAGAAAAAGTGCGCATACGACTGGGTGAACAATTGCATTCAACTGGTGTAGTGAAATAAGTACGTATACGACACAGTTCAAAAAGTACGTATACGACTCAGTGAAAAGAGAGAAAAGGTAGTTCTTATATGTATTTAGAATACAAAGGAAGAAAAAAAGGAAGAAAAAGTACGTATACGACACAGTACAGTAACAAAAAAATGTTGAAAAGGAAAAACAGGGAAAAAAGTAAGTATACGACTCAGTAGATTAACAGAGAAAAAGTGCGCATACGACTGGGTTATCAATTGCATTCAATGAAATAAGTACGTATACGACTCAGTGAATAGAATTGTATTTAGAATATATAATATTAAAGAAAAAAGGAATAAAAAGTACGTATACGACTCAGTAGATTAACAGAGAAAAAGTGCGCATACGACTGGGTGAACAATTGCATTCAACTGGTGTAGTGAAATAAGTACGTATACGATACAGTACAAAAAGTACGTATACGACTCAGTAGATTAACAGAGAAAAAGTGCGCATACGACTGGGTTATCAATTGCATTCAATGAAATAAGTACGTATACGACTCAGTGAATAGAATTGTATTTAGAATATATAATATTAAAGAAAAAAGGAATAAAAAGTACGTATACGACGCAGTAGATTAACAGAGAAAAAGTGCGCATACGACTGGGTTATCAATTGCATTCAATGAAATAAGTACGTATACGACTCAGTGAATAGAATTGAATTTAGAATATATAATATTAAAGAAAAAAGGAATAAAAGGTACGTATACGACTCAGTAGATTAACAGAGAAAAAGTGCGCATACGACTGGGTGAACAATTGCATTCAACTGGTGTAGTGAAAGTACGTATACGACTCAGTAGATTAACAGAGAAAAAGTGCGCATACGACTGGGTGAACAATTGCATTCAACTGGTGTAGTGAAATAAGTACGTATACGACACAGTTCAAAAAGTACGTATACGACTCAGTGAAAAGAGAGAAAAGGTAGTTCTTATATGTATTTAGAATACAAAGGAAGAAAAAAAGGAAGAAAAAGTACGTATACGACACAGTACAGTAACGAAAAAATGTTGAAAAGGAAAAACAGGGAAAAAAGTAAGTATACGACACAGTAACAAAAAAATAGAGAGAAAAAAAGGAAAAAAGTAAGTATACGACACAGAAAAAAAAATAATTATACGACTCAGTGAAAAGAGGAAAAAAGTATTTATTAATTATATTTAGATTACGTAGTAATAGAAGGTAATTTAAGGGCAAAAAGAGGGCAATGCCAACAACACGCGGTGTTCCCAAGCGGTCCCCCATCTAAGTACTAACCGCGCCCGACTCTGCTTAATTTCGGTGATCGGACGAGAACCGATTTTTTCAGCGTGGTATGGTCGTTGGCGAAAATCTTAAATATAAATATTTTTTTTAAATTACACCTGAAAAATATTTATTCTTTGCCTTTCAATTGAAAGCAACGCATTGCATCGCAAATTTTTGGACTTAGAAAATATTGCAAACTATGTCGTTTGCAGACGGAAAAAGAGAAAAAAATGAATAAGTAATAAAAAAAATGTTTTAGAAAAAAAGTACAAAAAGTACGTATACGACTCAGTAGATTAACAGAGAAAAAGTGCGCATACGACTGGGTTATCAATTGCATTCAATGAAATAAGTACGTATACGACTCAGTGAATAGAATTGTATTTAGAATATATAATATTAAAGAAAAAAGGAATAAAAAGTACGTATACGACTCAGTAGATTAACAGAGAAAAAGTGCGCATACGACTGGGTGAACAATTGCATTCAACTGGTGTAGTGAAATAAGTACGTATACGACACAGTACAAAAAGTACGTATACGACTCAGTAGATTAACAGAGAAAAAGTGCGCATACGACTGGGTGAACAATTGCATTCAACTGGTGTAGTGAAATAAGTACGTATACGATACAGTACAAAAAGTACGTATACGACTCAGTAGATTAACAGAGAAAAAGTGCGCATACGACTGGGTTATCAATTGCATTCAATGAAATAAGTACGTATACGACTCAGTGAATAGAATTGTATTTAGAATATATAATATTAAAGAAAAAAGGAATAAAAAGTACGTATACGACGCAGTAGATTAACAGAGAAAAAGTGCGCATACGACTGGGTTATCAATTGCATTCAATGAAATAAGTACGTATACGACTCAGTGAATAGAATTGTATTTAGAATATATAATATTAAAGAAAAAAGGAATAAAAAGTACGTATACGACGCAGTAGATTAACAGAGAAAAAGTGCGCATACGACTGGGTGAACAATTGCATTCAACTGGTGTAGTGAAAGTACGTATACGACTCAGTAGATTAACAGAGAAAAAGTGCGCATACGACTGGGTGAACAATTGCATTCAACTGGTGTAGTGAAATAAGTACGTATACGACACAGTTCAAAAAGTACGTATACGACTCAGTGAAAAGAGAGAAAAGGTAGTTCTTATATGTATTTAGAATACAAAGGAAGAAAAAAAGGAAGAAAAAGTACGTATACGACACAGTACAGTAACAAAAAAATGTTGAAAAGGAAAAACAGGGAAAAAAGTAAGTATACGACACAGTAACAAAAAAATAGAGAGAAAAAAAAGGAAAAAAGTAAGTATACGACACAGAAAAAAAAATAATTATACGACTCAGTGAAAAGAGGAAAAAAGTATTTATTAATTATATTTAGATTACGTAGTAATAGAAGGTAATTTAAGGGCAAAAAGAGGGCAATGCCAACAACACGCGGTGTTCCCAAGCGGTCCCCCATCTAAGTACTAACCGCGCCCGACTCTGCTTAATTTCGGTGATCGGACGAGAACCGATTTTTTCAGCGTGGTATGGTTGTTGGCGAAAATCTTAAATATAAATATTTTTTTTAAATTACACCTGAAAAATATTTATTCTTTGCCTTTCAATTGAAAGCAACGCATTGCATCGCAAATTTTTGGACTTAGAAAATATTGCAAACTATGTCGTTTGCAGACGGAAAAAGAGAAAAAAATGAATAAGTAATAAAAAAAATGTTTTAGAAAAAAAGTACAAAAAGTACGTATACGACTCAGTAGATTAACAGAGAAAAAGTGCGCATACGACTGGGTTATCAATTGCATTCAATGAAATAAGTACGTATACGACTCAGTGAATAGAATTGTATTTAGAATATATAATATTAAAGAAAAAAGGAATAAAAAGTACGTATACGACGCAGTAGATTAACAGAGAAAAAGTGCGCATACGACTGGGTTATCAATTGCATTCAATGAAATAAGTACGTATACGACTCAGTGAATAGAATTGAATTTAGAATATATAATATTAAAGAAAAAAGGAATAAAAGGTACGTATACGACTCAGTAGATTAACAGAGAAAAAGTGCGCATACGACTGGGTGAACAATTGCATTCAACTGGTGTAGTGAAAGTACGTATACGACTCAGTAGATTAACAGAGAAAAAGTGCGCATACGACTGGGTTATCAATTGCATTCAATGAAATAAGTATACGACGCAGTAGATTAACAGAGAAAAAGTGCGCATACGACTGGGTTATCAATTGCATTCAATGAAATAAGTACGTATACGACTCAGTGAATAGAATTGAATTTAGAATATATAATATTAAAGAAAAAAGGAATAAAAGGTACGTATACGACTCAGTGCGCATACGACTGGGTGAACAATTGCATTCAACTGGTGTAGTGAAAGTACGTATACGACTCAGTAGATTAACAGAGAAAAAGTGCGCATACGACTGGGTGAACAATTGCATTCAACTGGTGTAGTGAAATAAGTACGTATACGACACAGTTCAAAAAGTACGTATACGACTCAGTGAAAAGAGAGAAAAGGTAGTTCTTATATGTATTTAGAATACAAAGGAAGAAAAAAAGGAAGAAAAAGTACGTATACGACACAGTACAGTAACGAAAAAATGTTGAAAAGGAAAAACAGGGAAAAAAGTAAGTATACGACACAGTAACAAAAAAATAGAGAGAAAAAAAGGAAAAAAGTAAGTATACGACACAGAAAAAAAAATAATTATACGACTCAGTGAAAAGAGGAAAAAAGTATTTATTAATTATATTTAGATTACGTAGTAATAGAAGGTAATTTAAGGGCAAAAAGAGGGCAATGCCAACAACACGCGGTGTTCCCAAGCGGTCCCCCATCTAAGTACTAACCGCGCCCGACTCTGCTTAATTTCGGTGATCGGACGAGAACCGATTTTTTCAGCGTGGTATGGTCGTTGGCGAAAATCTTAAATATAAATATTTTTTTTAAATTACACCTGAAAAATATTTATTCTTTGCCTTTCAATTGAAAGCAACGCATTGCATCGCAAATTTTTGGACTTAGAAAATATTGCAAACTATGTCGTTTGCAGACGGAAAAAGAGAAAAAAATGAATAAGTAATAAAAAAAATGTTTTAGAAAAAAAGTACAAAAAGTACGTATACGACTCAGTAGATTAACAGAGAAAAAGTGCGCATACGACTGGGTTATCAATTGCATTCAATGAAATAAGTACGTATACGACTCAGTGAATAGAATTGTATTTAGAATATATAATATTAAAGAAAAAAGGAATAAAAAGTACGTATACGACGCAGTAGATTAACAGAGAAAAAGTGCGCATACGACTGGGTTATCAATTGCATTCAATGAAATAAGTACGTATACGACTCAGTGAATAGAATTGTATTTAGAATATATAATATTAAAGAAAAAAGGAATAAAAAGTACGTATACGACTCAGTAGATTAACAGAGAAAAAGTGCGCATACGACTGGGTGAACAATTGCATTCAACTGGTGTAGTGAAAGTACGTATACGACGCAGTAGATTAACAGAGAAAAAGTGCGCATACGACTGGGTTATCAATTGCATTCAATGAAATAAGTACGTATACGACTCAGTGAATAGAATTGTATTTAGAATATATAATATTAAAGAAAAAAGGAATAAAAAGTACGTATACGACGCAGTAGATTAACAGAGAAAAAGTGCGCATACGACTGGGTGAACAATTGCATTCAACTGGTGTAGTGAAAGTACGTATACGACTCAGTAGATTAACAGAGAAAAAGTGCGCATACGACTGGGTTATCAATTGCATTCAATGAAATAAGTACGTATACGACTCAGTGAATAGAATTGTATTTAGAATATATAATATTAAAGAAAAAAGGAATAAAAAGTACGTATACGACGCAGTAGATTAACAGAGAAAAAGTGCGCATACGACTGGGTGAACAATTGCATTCAACTGGTGTAGTGAAATAAGTACGTATACGACACAGTACAAAAAGTACGTATACGACTCAGTAGATTAACAGAGAAAAAGTGCGCATACGACTGGGTGAACAATTGCATTCAACTGGTGTAGTGAAATAAGTACGTATACGATACAGTACAAAAAGTACGTATACGACTCAGTAGATTAACAGAGAAAAAGTGCGCATACGACTGGGTTATCAATTGCATTCAATGAAATAAGTACGTATACGACTCAGTGAATAGAATTGTATTTAGAATATATAATATTAAAGAAAAAAGGAATAAAAAGTACGTATACGACGCAGTAGATTAACAGAGAAAAAGTGCGCATACGACTGGGTTATCAATTGCATTCAATGAAATAAGTACGTATACGACTCAGTGAATAGAATTTTATTTAGAATATATAATATTAAAGAAAAAAGGAATAAAAAGTACGTATACGACGCAGTAGATTAACAGAGAAAAAGTGCGCATACGACTGGGTTATCAATTGCATTCAATGAAATAAGTACGTATACGACTCAGTGAATAGAATTGTATTTAGAATATATAATATTAAAGAAAAAAGGAATAAAAAGTACGTATACGACTCAGTAGAATAACAGAGAAAAAGTGCGCATACGACTGGGTGAACAATTGCATTCAACTGTTGTAGTGAAATAAGTACGTATACGACACAGTTCAAAAAGTACGTATACGACTCAGTGAAAAGAGAGAAAAGGTAGTTCTTATATGTATTTAGAATACAAAGGAAGAAAAAAAGGAATAAAAAGTACGTATACGACGCAGTAGATTAACAGAGAAAAAGTGCGCATACGACTGGGTTATCAATTGCATTCAATGAAATAAGTACGTATACGACTCAGTGAATAGAATTTTATTTAGAATATATAATATTAAAGAAAAAAGGAATAAAAAGTACGTATACGACGCAGTAGATTAACAGAGAAAAAGTGCGCATACGACTGGGTTATCAATTGCATTCAATGAAATAAGTACGTATACGACTCAGTGAATAGAATTGTATTTAGAATATATAATATTAAAGAAAAAAGGAATAAAAAGTACGTATACGACTCATTAGATTAACAGAGAAAAAGTGCGCATACGACTGGGTGAACAATTGCATTCAACTGGTGTAGTGAAATATGTACGTATACGACACAGTTCAAAAAGTACGTATACGACTCAGTGAAAAGAGAGAAAAGGTAGTTCTTATATGTATTTAGAATACAAAGGAAGAAAAAAAGGAAGAAAAAGTACGTATACGACACAGTACAGTAACAAAAAAATGTTGAAAAGGAAAAACAGGGAAAAAAGTAAGTACATATACGACACAGTAACAAAAAAATAGAGAGAAAAAAAGGAAAAAAGTAAGTATACGACACAGAAAAAAAAATAATTATACGACTCAGTGAAAAGAGGAAAAAGTATTTATTAATTATATTTAGATTACGTAGTAATAGAAGGTAATTTAAGGGCAAAAAGAGGGCAATGCCAACAACACGCGGTGTTCCCAAGCGGTCCCCCATCTAAGTACTAACCGCGCCCGACTCTGCTTAATTTCGGTGATCGGACGAGAACCGATTTTTTCAGCGTGGTATGGTCGTTGGCGAAAATCTTAAATATAAATATTTTTTTTAAATTACACCTGAAAAATATTTATTCTTTGCCTTTCAATTGAAAGCAACGCATTGCATCGCAAATTTTTGGACTTAGAAAATATTGCAAACTATGTCGTTTGCAGACGGAAAAAGAGAAAAAAATGAATAAGTAATAAAAAAAATGTTTTAGAAAAAAAGTACAAAAAGTACGTATACGACTCAGTAGATTAACAGAGAAAAAGTGCGCATACGACTGGGTTATCAATTGCATTCAATGAAATAAGTACGTATACGACTCAGTGAATAGAATTGTATTTAGAATATATAATATTAAAGAAAAAAGGAATAAAAAGTACGTATACGACGCAGTAGATTAACAGAGAAAAAGTGCGCATACGACTGGGTGAACAATTGCATTCAACTGGTGTAGTGAAATAAGTACGTATACGACACAGTACAAAAAGTACGTATACGACTCAGTAGATTAACAGAGAAAAAGTGCGCATACGACTGGGTGAACAATTGCATTCAACTGGTGTAGTGAAATAAGTACGTATACGATACAGTACAAAAAGTACGTATACGACTCAGTAGATTAACAGAGAAAAAGTGCGCATACGACTGGGTTATCAATTGCATTCAATGAAATAAGTACGTATACGACTCAGTGAATAGAATTGTATTTAGAATATATAATATTAAAGAAAAAAGGAATAAAAAGTACGTATACGACGCAGTAGATTAACAGAGAAAAAGTGCGCATACGACTGGGTTATCAATTGCATTCAATGAAATAAGTACGTATACGACTCAGTGAATAGAATTGTATTTAGAATATATAATATTAAAGAAAAAAGGAATAAAAAGTACGTATACGACGCAGTAGATTAACAGAGAAAAAGTGCGCATACGACTGGGTGAACAATTGCATTCAACTGGTGTAGTGAAAGTACGTATACGACTCAGTAGATTAACAGAGAAAAAGTGCGCATACGACTGGGTGAACAATTGCATTCAACTGGTGTAGTGAAATAAGTACGTATACGACACAGTTCAAAAAGTACGTATACGACTCAGTGAAAAGAGAGAAAAGGTAGTTCTTATATGTATTTAGAATACAAAGGAAGAAAAAAAGGAAGAAAAAGTACGTATACGACACAGTACAGTAACAAAAAAATGTTGAAAAGGAAAAACAGGGAAAAAAGTAAGTATACGACTCAGTAGATTAACAGAGAAAAAGTGCGCATACGACTGGGTTATCAATTGCATTCAATGAAATAAGTACGTATACGACTCAGTGAATAGAATTGTATTTAGAATATATAATATTAAAGAAAAAAGGAATAAAAAGTACGTATACGACTCAGTAGATTAACAGAGAAAAAGTGCGCATACGACTGGGTGAACAATTGCATTCAACTGGTGTAGTGAAATAAGTACGTATACGACACAGTTCAAAAAGTACGTATACGACTCAGTGAAAAGAGAGAAAAGGTAGTTCTTATATGTATTTAGAATACAAAGGAAGAAAAAAAGGAAGAAAAAGTACGTATACGACACAGTACAGTAACAAAAAAATGTTGAAAAGGAAAAACAGGGAAAAAAGTAAGTATACGACACAGTAACAAAAAAATAGAGAGAAAAAAAGGAAAAAAGTAAGTATACGACACAGAAAAAAAAAAATAATTATACGACTCAGTGAAAAGAGGAAAAAAGTATTTATTAATTATATTTAGATTACGTAGTAATAGAAGGTAATTTAAGGGCAAAAAGAGGGCAATGCCAACAACACGCGGTGTTCCCAAGCGGTCCCCCATCTAAGTACTAACCGCGCCCGACTCTGCTTAATTTCGGTGATCGGACGAGAACCGATTTTTTCAGCGTGGTATGGTCGTTGGCGAAAATCTTAAATATAAATATTTTTTTTAAATTACACCTGAAAAATATTTATTCTTTGCCTTTCAATTAAAAGCAACGCATTGCATCGCAAATTTTTGGACTTAGAAAATATTGCAAACTATGTCGTTTGCAGACGGAAAAAGAGAAAAAAATGAATAAGTAATAAAAAAAATGTTTTAGAAAAAAAGTACAAAAAGTACGTATACGACTCAGTAGATTAACAGAGAAAAAGTGCGCATACGACTGGGTTATCAATTGCATTCAATGAAATAAGTACGTATACGACTCAGTGAATAGAATTGTATTTAGAATATATAATATTAAAGAAAAAAGGAATAAAAAGTACGTATACGACGCAGTAGATTAACAGAGAAAAAGTGCGCATACGACTGGGTTATCAATTGCATTCAATGAAATAAGTACGTATACGACTCAGTGAATAGAATTGTATTTAGAATATATAATATTAAAGAAAAAAGGAATAAAAAGTACGTATACGACGCAGTAGATTAACAGAGAAAAAGTGCGCATACGACTGGGTTATCAATTGCATTCAATGAAATAAGTACGTATACGACTCAGTGAATAGAATTGTATTTAGAATATATAATATTAAAGAAAAAAGGAATAAAAAGTACGTATACGACGCAGTAGATTAACAGAGAAAAAGTGCGCATACGACTGGGTGAACAATTGCATTCAACTGGTGTAGTGAAATATGTACGTATACGACACAGTTCAAAAAGTACGTATACGACTCAGTGAAAAGAGAGAAAAGGTAGTTCTTATATGTATTTAGAATACAAAGGAAGAAAAAAAGGAAGAAAAAGTACGTATACGACACAGTACAGTAACGAAAAAATGTTGAAAAGGAAAAACAGGGAAAAAAGTAAGTATACGACACAGTAACAAAAAAATAGAGAGAAAAAAAGGAAAAAAGTAAGTATACGACACAGAAAAAAAAATAATTATACGACTCAGTGAAAAGAGGAAAAAAGTATTTATTAATTATATTTAGATTACGTAGTAATAGAAGGTAATTTAAGGGCAAAAAGAGGGCAATGCCAACAACACGCGGTGTTCCCAAGCGGTCCCCCATCTAAGTACTAACCGCGCCCGACTCTGCTTAATTTCGGTGATCGGACGAGAACCGATTTTTTCAGCGTGGTATGGTCGTTGGCGAAAATCTTAAATATAAACATTTTTTTTAAATTACACCTGAAAAATATTTATTCTTTGCCTTTCAATTGAAAGCAACGCATTGCATCGCAAATTTTTGGACTTAGAAAATATTGCAAACTATGTCGTTTGCAGACGGAAAAAGAGAAAAAAATGAATAAGTAATAAAAAAAATGTTTTAGAAAAAAAGTACAAAAAGTACGTATACGACTCAGTAGATTAACAGAGAAAAAGTGCGCATACGACTGGGTTATCAATTGCATTCAATGAAATAAGTACGTATACGACTCAGTGAATAGAATTGTATTTAGAATATATAATATTAAAGAAAAAAGGAATAAAAAGTACGTATACGACGCAGTAGATTAACAGAGAAAAAGTGCGCATACGACTGGGTTATCAATTGCATTCAATGAAATAAGTACGTATACGACTCAGTGAATAGAATTGAATTTAGAATATATAATATTAAAGAAAAAAGGAATAAAAGGTACGTATACGACTCAGTAGATTAACAGAGAAAAAGTGCGCATACGACTGGGTGAACAATTGCATTCAACTGGTGTAGTGAAAGTACGTATACGACTCAGTAGATTAACAGAGAAAAAGTGCGCATACGACTGGGTTATCAATTGCATTCAATGAAATAAGTACGTATACGACTCAGTGAATAGAATTGTATTTAGAATATATAATATTAAAGAAAAAAGGAATAAAAAGTACGTATACGACGCAGTAGATTAACAGAGAAAAAGTGCGCATACGACTGGGTGAACAATTGCATTCAACTGGTGTAGTGAAATAAGTACGTATACGACACAGTTCAAAAAGTACGTATACGACTCAGTGAAAAGAGAGAAAAGGTAGTTCTAATATGTATTTAGAATACAAAGGAAGAAAAAAAGGAAGAAAAAGTACGTATATACGACACAGTACAGTAACAAAAAAATAGTATGTATACGACTCAGTGAATGTTGAAAAGACAAAACAGGGAAAAAAGTAAGTATACGACACAGTAACAAAAAAATAGAGAGAAAAAAAAGGAAAAAAGTAAGTATACGACACAGAAAAAAAAATAATTATACGACTCAGTGAAAAGAGGAAAAAAGTATTTATTAATTATATTTAGATTACGTAGTAATAGAAGGTAATTTAAGGGCAAAAAGAGGGCAATGCCAACAACACGCGGTGTTCCCAAGCGGTCCCCCATCTAAGTACTAACCGCGCCCGACTCTGCTTAATTTCGGTGATCGGACGAGAACCGATTTTTTCAGCGTGGTATGGTCGTTGGCGAAAATCTTAAATATAAACATTTTTTTTAAATTACACCTGAAAAATATTTATTCTTTGCCTTTCAATTGAAAGCAACGCATTGCATCGCAAATTTTTGGACTTAGAAAATATTGCAAACTATGTCGTTTGCAGACGGAAAAAGAGAAAAAAATGAATAAGTAATAAAAAAAATGTTTTAGAAAAAAAGTACAAAAAGTACGTATACGACTCAGTAGATTAACAGAGAAAAAGTGCGCATACGACTGGGTTATCAATTGCATTCAATGAAATAAGTACGTATACGACTCAGTGAATAGAATTGTATTTAGAATATATAATATTAAAGAAAAAAGGAATAAAAAGTACGTATACGACTCAGTAGATTAACAGAGAAAAAGTGCGCATACGACTGGGTGAACAATTGCATTCAACTGGTGTAGTGAAATAAGTACGTATACGACACAGTACAAAAAGTACGTATACGACTCAGTAGATTAACAGAGAAAAAGTGCGCATACGACTGGGTGAACAATTGCATTCAACTGGTGTAGTGAAATAAGTACGTATACGATACAGTACAAAAAGTACGTATACGACTCAGTAGATTAACAGAGAAAAAGTGCGCATACGACTGGGTTATCAATTGCATTCAATGAAATAAGTACGTATACGACTCAGTGAATAGAATTGTATTTAGAATATATAATATTAAAGAAAAAAGGAATAAAAAGTACGTATACGACTCAGTAGATTAACAGAGAAAAAGTGCGCATACGACTGGGTGAACAATTGCATTCAACTGTTGTAGTGAAATAAGTACGTATACGACACAGTTCAAAAAGTACGTATACGACTCAGTGAAAAGAGAGAAAAGGTAGTTCTTATATGTATTTAGAATACAAAGGAAGAAAAAAAGGAATAAAAAGTACGTATACGACGCAGTAGATTAACAGAGAAAAAGTGCGCATACGACTGGGTTATCAATTGCATTCAATGAAATAAGTACGTATACGACTCAGTGAATAGAATTTTATTTAGAATATATAATATTAAAGAAAAAAGGAATAAAAAGTACGTATACGACGCAGTAGATTAACAGAGAAAAAGTGCGCATACGACTGGGTTATCAATTGCATTCAATGAAATAAGTACGTATACGACTCAGTGAATAGAATTGTATTTAGAATATATAATATTAAAGAAAAAAGGAATAAAAAGTACGTATACGACTCAGTAGATTAACAGAGAAAAAGTGCGCATACGACTGGGTGAACAATTGCATTCAACTGTTGTAGTGAAATAAGTACGTATACGACACAGTTCAAAAAGTACGTATACGACTCAGTGAAAAGAGAGAAAAGGTAGTTCTTATATGTATTTAGAATACAAAGGAAGAAAAAAAGGAAGAAAAAGTACGTATACGACACAGTACAGTAACAAAAAAATGTTGAAAAGGAAAAACAGGGAAAAAAGTAAGTACATATACGACACAGTAACAAAAAAATAGAGAGAAAAAAAGGAAAAAAGTAAGTATACGACACAGAAAAAAAAATAATTATACGACTCAGTGAAAAGAGGAAAAAAGTATTTATTAATTATATTTAGATTACGTAGTAATAGAAGGTAATTTAAGGGCAAAAAGAGGGCAATGCCAACAACACGCGGTGTTCCCAAGCGGTCCCCCATCTAAGTACTAACCGCGCCCGACTCTGCTTAATTTCGGTGATCGGACGAGAACCGATTTTTTCAGCGTGGTATGGTCGTTGGCGAAAATCTTAAATATAAATATTTTTTTTAAATTACACCTGAAAAATATTTATTCTTTGCCTTTCAATTGAAAGCAACGCATTGCATCGCAAATTTTTGGACTTAGAAAATATTGCAAACTATGTCGTTTGCAGACGGAAAAAGAGAAAAAAAATGAATAAGTAATAAAAAAAATGTTTTAGAAAAAAAGTACAAAAAGTACGTATACGACTCAGTAGATTAACAGAGAAAAAGTGCGCATACGACTGGGTTATCAATTGCATTCAATGAAATAAGTACGTATACGACTCAGTGAATAGAATTGTATTTAGAATATATAATATTAAAGAAAAAAGGAATAAAAAGTACGTATACGACGCAGTAGATTAACAGAGAAAAAGTGCGCATACGACTGGGTGAACAATTGCATTCAACTGGTGTAGTGAAAGTACGTATACGACTCAGTAGATTAACAGAGAAAAAGTGCGCATACGACTGGGTGAACAATTGCATTCAACTGGTGTAGTGAAATAAGTACGTATACGACACAGTTCAAAAAGTACGTATACGACTCAGTGAAAAGAGAGAAAAGGTAGTTCTTATATGTATTTAGAATACAAAGGAAGAAAAAAAGGAAGAAAAAGTACGTATACGACACAGTACAGTAACAAAAAAATGTTGAAAAGGAAAAACAGGGAAAAAAGTAAGTATACGACACAGTAACAAAAAAATAGAGAGAAAAAAAAGGAAAAAAGTAAGTATACGACACAGAAAAAAAAATAATTATACGACTCAGTGAAAAGAGGAAAAAAGTATTTATTAATTATATTTAGATTACGTAGTAATAGAAGGTAATTTAAGGGCAAAAAGAGGGCAATGCCAACAACACGCGGTGTTCCCAAGCGGTCCCCCATCTAAGTACTAACCGCGCCCGACTCTGCTTAATTTCGGTGATCGGACGAGAACCGATTTTTTCAGCGTGGTATGGTCGTTGGCGAAAATCTTAAATATAAATATTTTTTTTAAATTACACCTGAAAAATATTTATTCTTTGCCTTTCAATTGAAAGCAACGCATTGCATCGCAAATTTTTGGACTTAGAAAATATTGCAAACTATGTCGTTTGCAGACGGAAAAAGAGAAAAAAAATGAATAAGTAATAAAAAAAATGTTTTAGAAAAAAAGTACAAAAAGTACGTATACGACTCAGTAGATTAACAGAGAAAAAGTGCGCATACGACTGGGTTATCAATTGCATTCAATGAAATAAGTACGTATACGACTCAGTGAATAGAATTGTATTTAGAATATATAATATTAAAGAAAAAAGGAATAAAAAGTACGTATACGACGCAGTAGATTAACAGAGAAAAAGTGCGCATACGACTGGGTGAACAATTGCATTCAACTGGTGTAGTGAAATAAGTACGTATACGACACAGTACAAAAAGTACGTATACGACTCAGTAGATTAACAGAGAAAAAGTGCGCATACGACTGGGTGAACAATTGCATTCAACTGGTGTAGTGAAATAAGTACGTATACGATACAGTACAAAAAGTACGTATACGACTCAGTAGATTAACAGAGAAAAAGTGCGCATACGACTGGGTTATCAATTGCATTCAATGAAATAAGTACGTATACGACTCAGTGAATAGAATTGTATTTAGAATATATAATATTAAAGAAAAAAGGAATAAAAAGTACGTATACGACGCAGTAGATTAACAGAGAAAAAGTGCGCATACGACTGGGTTATCAATTGCATTCAATGAAATAAGTACGTATACGACTCAGTGAATAGAATTGTATTTAGAATATATAATATTAAAGAAAAAAGGAATAAAAAGTACGTATACGACTCAGTAGATTAACAGAGAAAAAGTGCGCATACGACTGGGTGAACAATTGCATTCAACTGGTGTAGTGAAAGTACGTATACGACTCAGTAGATTAACAGAGAAAAAGTGCGCATACGACTGGGTGAACAATTGCATTCAACTGGTGTAGTGAAATAAGTACGTATACGACACAGTTCAAAAAGTACGTATACGACTCAGTGAAAAGAGAGAAAAGGTAGTTCTTATATGTATTTAGAATACAAAGGAAGAAAAAAAGGAAGAAAAAGTACGTATACGACACAGTACAGTAACAAAAAAATGTTGAAAAGGAAAAACAGGGAAAAAAGTAAGTATACGACACAGTAACAAAAAAATAGAGAGAAAAAAAGGAAAAAAGTAAGTATACGACACAGAAAAAAAAATAATTATACGACTCAGTGAAAAGAGGAAAAAAGTATTTATTAATTATATTTAGATTACGTAGTAATAGAAGGTAATTTAAGGGCAAAAAGAGGGCAATGCCAACAACACGCGGTGTTCCCAAGCGGTCCCCCATCTAAGTACTAACCGCGCCCGACTCTGCTTAATTTCGGTGATCGGACGAGAACCGATTTTTTCAGCGTGGTATGGTCGTTGGCGAAAATCTTAAATATAAATATTTTTTTTAAATTACACCTGAAAAATATTTATTCTTTGCCTTTCAATTAAAAGCAACGCATTGCATCGCAAATTTTTGGACTTAGAAAATATTGCAAACTATGTCGTTTGCAGACGGAAAAAGAGAAAAAAATGAATAAGTAATAAAAAAAATGTTTTAGAAAAAAAGTACAAAAAGTACGTATACGACTCAGTAGATTAACAGAGAAAAAGTGCGCATACGACTGGGTTATCAATTGCATTCAATGAAATAAGTACGTATACGACTCAGTGAATAGAATTGTATTTAGAATATATAATATTAAAGAAAAAAGGAATAAAAAGTACGTATACGACGCAGTAGATTAACAGAGAAAAAGTGCGCATACGACTGGGTTATCAATTGCATTCAATGAAATAAGTACGTATACGACTCAGTGAATAGAATTGTATTTAGAATATATAATATTAAAGAAAAAAGGAATAAAAAGTACGTATACGACGCAGTAGATTAACAGAGAAAAAGTGCGCATACGACTGGGTTATCAATTGCATTCAATGAAATAAGTACGTATACGACTCAGTGAATAGAATTGTATTTAGAATATATAATATTAAAGAAAAAAGGAATAAAAAGTACGTATACGACGCAGTAGATTAACAGAGAAAAAGTGCGCATACGACTGGGTTATCAATTGCATTCAATGAAATAAGTACGTATACGACTCAGTGAATAGAATTGTATTTAGAATATATAATATTAAAGAAAAAAGGAATAAAAAGTACGTATACGACGCAGTAGATTAACAGAGAAAAAGTGCGCATACGACTGGGTGAACAATTGCATTCAACTGGTGTAGTGAAATAAGTACGTATACGACACAGTACAAAAAGTACGTATACGACTCAGTAGATTAACAGAGAAAAAGTGCGCATACGACTGGGTGAACAATTGCATTCAACTGGTGTAGTGAAATAAGTACGTATACGATACAGTACAAAAAGTACGTATACGACTCAGTAGATTAACAGAGAAAAAGTGCGCATACGACTGGGTTATCAATTGCATTCAATGAAATAAGTACGTATACGACTCAGTGAATAGAATTGTATTTAGAATATATAATATTAAAGAAAAAAGGAATAAAAAGTACGTATACGACGCAGTAGATTAACAGAGAAAAAGTGCGCATACGACTGGGTTATCAATTGCATTCAATGAAATAAGTACGTATACGACTCAGTGAATAGAATTGTATTTAGAATATATAATATTAAAGAAAAAAGGAATAAAAAGTACGTATACGACGCAGTAGATTAACAGAGAAAAAGTGCGCATACGACTGGGTGAACAATTGCATTCAACTGGTGTAGTGAAAGTACGTATACGACTCAGTAGATTAACAGAGAAAAAGTGCGCATACGACTGGGTGAACAATTGCATTCAACTGGTGTAGTGAAATAAGTACGTATACGACACAGTTCAAAAAGTACGTATACGACTCAGTGAAAAGAGAGAAAAGGTAGTTCTTATATGTATTTAGAATACAAAGGAAGAAAAAAAGGAAGAAAAAGTACGTATACGACACAGTACAGTAACAAAAAAATGTTGAAAAGGAAAAACAGGGAAAAAAGTAAGTATACGACACAGTAACAAAAAAATAGAGAGAAAAAAAAGGAAAAAAGTAAGTATACGACACAGAAAAAAAAATAATTATACGACTCAGTGAAAAGAGGAAAAAAGTATTTATTAATTATATTTAGATTACGTAGTAATAGAAGGTAATTTAAGGGCAAAAAGAGGGCAATGCCAACAACACGCGGTGTTCCCAAGCGGTCCCCCATCTAAGTACTAACCGCGCCCGACTCTGCTTAATTTCGGTGATCGGACGAGAACCGATTTTTTCAGCGTGGTATGGTCGTTGGCGAAAATCTTAAATATAAATATTTTTTTTAAATTACACCTGAAAAATATTTATTCTTTGCCTTTCAATTGAAAGCAACGCATTGCATCGCAAATTTTTGGACTTAGAAAATATTGCAAACTATGTCGTTTGCAGACGGAAAAAGAGAAAAAAATGAATAAGTAATAAAAAAAATGTTTTAGAAAAAAAGTACAAAAAGTACGTATACGACTCAGTAGATTAACAGAGAAAAAGTGCGCATACGACTGGGTTATCAATTGCATTCAATGAAATAAGTACGTATACGACTCAGTGAATAGAATTGTATTTAGAATATATAATATTAAAGAAAAAAGGAATAAAAAGTACGTATACGACTCAGTAGATTAACAGAGAAAAAGTGCGCATACGACTGGGTGAACAATTGCATTCAACTGGTGTAGTGAAAGTACGTATACGACTCAGTAGATTAACAGAGAAAAAGTGCGCATACGACTGGGTGAACAATTGCATTCAACTGGTGTAGTGAAATAAGTACGTATACGACACAGTTCAAAAAGTACGTATACGACTCAGTGAAAAGAGAGAAAAGGTAGTTCTTATATGTATTTAGAATACAAAGGAAGAAAAAAAGGAAGAAAAAGTACGTATACGACACAGTACAGTAACAAAAAAATGTTGAAAAGGAAAAACAGGGAAAAAAGTAAGTATACGACACAGTAACAAAAAAATAGAGAGAAAAAAAGGAAAAAAGTAAGTATACGACACAGAAAAAAAAATAATTATACGACTCAGTGAAAAGAGGAAAAAAGTATTTATTAATTATATTTAGATTACGTAGTAATAGAAGGTAATTTAAGGGCAAAAAGAGGGCAATGCCAACAACACGCGGTGTTCCCAAGCGGTCCCCCATCTAAGTACTAACCGCGCCCGACTCTGCTTAATTTCGGTGATCGGACGAGAACCGATTTTTTCAGCGTGGTATGGTCGTTGGCGAAAATCTTAAATATAAATATTTTTTTTAAATTACACCTGAAAAATATTTATTCTTTGCCTTTCAATTAAAAGCAACGCATTGCATCGCAAATTTTTGGACTTAGAAAATATTGCAAACTATGTCGTTTGCAGACGGAAAAAGAGAAAAAAATGAATAAGTAATAAAAAAAATGTTTTAGAAAAAAAGTACAAAAAGTACGTATACGACTCAGTAGATTAACAGAGAAAAAGTGCGCATACGACTGGGTTATCAATTGCATTCAATGAAATAAGTACGTATACGACTCAGTGAATAGAATTGTATTTAGAATATATAATATTAAAGAAAAAAGGAATAAAAAGTACGTATACGACGCAGTAGATTAACAGAGAAAAAGTGCGCATACGACTGGGTTATCAATTGCATTCAATGAAATAAGTACGTATACGACTCAGTGAATAGAATTGTATTTAGAATATATAATATTAAAGAAAAAAGGAATAAAAAGTACGTATACGACGCAGTAGATTAACAGAGAAAAAGTGCGCATACGACTGGGTTATCAATTGCATTCAATGAAATAAGTACGTATACGACTCAGTGAATAGAATTGTATTTAGAATATATAATATTAAAGAAAAAAGGAATAAAAAGTACGTATACGACGCAGTAGATTAACAGAGAAAAAGTGCGCATACGACTGGGTGAACAATTGCATTCAACTGGTGTAGTGAAATATGTACGTATACGACACAGTTCAAAAAGTACGTATACGACTCAGTGAAAAGAGAGAAAAGGTAGTTCTAATATGTATTTAGAATACAAAGGAAGAAAAAAAGGAAGAAAAAGTACGTATATACGACACAGTACAGTAACAAAAAAATAGTATGTATACGACTCAGTGAATGTTGAAAAGACAAAACAGGGAAAAAAGTAAGTATACGACACAGTAACAAAAAAATAGAGAGAAAAAAAAGGAAAAAAGTAAGTATACGACACAGAAAAAAAAATAATTATACGACTCAGTGAAAAGAGGAAAAAAGTATTTATTAATTATATTTAGATTACGTAGTAATAGAAGGTAATTTAAGGGCAAAAAGAGGGCAATGCCAACAACACGCGGTGTTCCCAAGCGGTCCCCCATCTAAGTACTAACCGCGCCCGACTCTGCTTAATTTCGGTGATCGGACGAGAACCGATTTTTTCAGCGTGGTATGGTCGTTGGCGAAAATCTTAAATATAAACATTTTTTTTAAATTACACCTGAAAAATATTTATTCTTTGCCTTTCAATTGAAAGCAACGCATTGCATCGCAAATTTTTGGACTTAGAAAATATTGCAAACTATGTCGTTTGCAGACGGAAAAAGAGAAAAAAATGAATAAGTAATAAAAAAAATGTTTTAGAAAAAAAGTACAAAAAGTACGTATACGACTCAGTAGATTAACAGAGAAAAAGTGCGCATACGACTGGGTGAACAATTGCATTCAACTGGTGTAGTGAAAGTACGTATACGACTCAGTAGATTAACAGAGAAAAAGTGCGCATACGACTGGGTGAACAATTGCATTCAACTGGTGTAGTGAAATAAGTACGTATACGACACAGTACAAAAAGTACGTATACGACTCAGTAGATTAACAGAGAAAAAGTGCGCATACGACTGGGTGAACAATTGCATTCAACTGGTGTAGTGAAATAAGTACGTATACGATACAGTACAAAAAGTAAGTATACGACTCAGTAGATTAACAGAGAAAAAGTGCGCATACGACTGGGTTATCAATTGCATTCAATGAAATAAGTACGTATACGACTCAGTGAATAGAATTGTATTTAGAATATATAATATTAAAGAAAAAAGGAATAAAAAGTACGTATACGACGCAGTAGATTAACAGAGAAAAAGTGCGCATACGACTGGGTTATCAATTGCATTCAATGAAATAAGTACGTATACGACTCAGTGAATAGAATTGAATTTAGAATATATAATATTAAAGAAAAAAGGAATAAAAGGTACGTATACGACTCAGTAGATTAACAGAGAAAAAGTGCGCATACGACTGGGTGAACAATTGCATTCAACTGGTGTAGTGAAAGTACGTATACGACTCAGTAGATTAACAGAGAAAAAGTGCGCATACGACTGGGTGAACAATTGCATTCAACTGGTGTAGTGAAATAAGTACGTATACGACACAGTTCAAAAAGTACGTATACGACTCAGTGAAAAGAGAGAAAAGGTAGTTCTTATATGTATTTAGAATACAAAGGAAGAAAAAAAGGAAGAAAAAGTACGTATACGACACAGTACAGTAACGAAAAAATGTTGAAAAGGAAAAACAGGGAAAAAAGTAAGTATACGACACAGTAACAAAAAAATAGAGAGAAAAAAAGGAAAAAAGTAAGTATACGACACAGAAAAAAAAATAATTATACGACTCAGTGAAAAGAGGAAAAAAGTATTTATTAATTATATTTAGATTACGTAGTAATAGAAGGTAATTTAAGGGCAAAAAGAGGGCAATGCCAACAACACGCGGTGTTCCCAAGCGGTCCCCCATCTAAGTACTAACCGCGCCCGACTCTGCTTAATTTCGGTGATCGGACGAGAACCGATTTTTTCAGCGTGGTATGGTCGTTGGCGAAAATCTTAAATATAAATATTTTTTTTAAATTACACCTGAAAAATATTTATTCTTTGCCTTTCAATTAAAAGCAACGCATTGCATCGCAAATTTTTGGACTTAGAAAATATTGCAAACTATGTCGTTTGCAGACGGAAAAAGAGAAAAAAATGAATAAGTAATAAAAAAAATGTTTTAGAAAAAAAGTACAAAAAGTACGTATACGACTCAGTAGATTAACAGAGAAAAAGTGCGCATACGACTGGGTTATCAATTGCATTCAATGAAATAAGTACGTATACGACTCAGTGAATAGAATTGTATTTAGAATATATAATATTAAAGAAAAAAGGAATAAAAAGTACGTATACGACGCAGTAGATTAACAGAGAAAAAGTGCGCATACGACTGGGTTATCAATTGCATTCAATGAAATAAGTACGTATACGACTCAGTGAATAGAATTGTATGTAGAATATATAATATTAAAGAAAAAAGGAATAAAAAGTACGTATACGACGCAGTAGATTAACAGAGAAAAAGTGCGCATACGACTGGGTTATCAATTGCATTCAATGAAATAAGTACGTATACGACTCAGTGAATAGAATTGTATTTAGAATATATAATATTAAAGAAAAAAGGAATAAAAAGTACGTATACGACGCAGTAGATTAACAGAGAAAAAGTGCGCATACGACTGGGTGAACAATTGCATTCAACTGGTGTAGTGAAATATGTACGTATACGACACAGTTCAAAAAGTACGTATACGACTCAGTGAAAAGAGAGAAAAGGTAGTTCTTATATGTATTTAGAATACAAAGGAAGAAAAAGTGCGTATACGACACAGTACAGTAACAAAAAAATGTTGAAAAGGAAAAACAGGGAAAAAAGTAAGTATACGGAACAGTAACAAAAAAATAGAGAGAAAAAAAAGGAAAAAAGTAAGTATACGACACAGAAAAAAAAAATAATTATATGACTCAGTGAAAAGAGGAAAAAAGTATTTATTAATTATATTTAGATTACGTAGTAATAGAAGGTTATTTAAGGGCAAAAAGAGGGCAATGCCAACAACACGCGGTGTTCCCAAGCGGTCCCCCATCTAAGTACTAACCGCGCCCGACTCTGCTTAATTTCGGTGATCGGACGAGAACCGATTTTTTCAGCGTGGTATGGTCGTTGGCGAAAATCTTAAATATAAATATTTTTTTTAAATTACACCTGAAAAATATTTATTCTTTGCCTTTCAATTGAAAGCAACGCATTGCATCGCAAATTTTTGGACTTAGAAAATATTGCAAACTATGTCGTTTGCAGACGGAAAAAGAGAAAAAAATGAATAAGTAATAAAAAAAATGTTTTAGAAAAAAAGTACAAAAAGTACGTATACGACTCAGTAGATTAACAGAGAAAAAGTGCGCATACGACTGGGTTATCAATTGCATTCAATGAAATAAGTACGTATACGACTCAGTGAATAGAATTGAATTTAGAATATATAATATTAAAGAAAAAAGGAATAAAAGGTACGTATACGACTCAGTAGATTAACAGAGAAAAAGTGCGCATACGACTGGGTGAACAATTGCATTCAACTGGTGTAGTGAAATAAGTACGTATACGACACACTAGAAAAAAAGTACGTATACGACTCAGTAGATTAACAGAGAAAAAGTGCGCATACGACTGGGTGAACAATTGCATTCAACTGCTGTAGTGAAATAAGTACGTATACGACACAGTACAAAAAGTACGTATACGACTCAGTGAAAAGAGAGAAAAGGTATTTCTTATATGTATTTAGAATACAAAGGAAGAAAAAAAGGAAGAAAAAAAGGAAGAAAAAGTACGTATACGACACAGTAGAAAAAAAGTAAGTATACGACTCAGTAGATTAACAGAGAAAAAGTGCGCATACGACTGGGTTATCAATTGCATTCAACTGGTGTAGTGAAATAAGTACGTATACGACACAGTAGAAAAAAAGTACGTATACGACTCAGTTGATTAACAGAGAAAAAGTGCGCATACGACTGGGTTATCAATTGCATTCAATGAAATAAGTACGTATACGACTCAGTGAATAGAATTGTATTTAGAATATATAATATTAAAGAAAAAAGGAATAAAAAGTACGTATACGACTCAGTAGATTAACAGAGAAAAAGTGCGCATACGACTGGGTTATCAATTGCATTCAATGAAATAAGTACGTATACGACTCAGTGAATAGAATTGAATTTAGAATATATAATATTAAAGAAAAAAGGAATAAAAGGTACGTATACGACTCAGTAGATTAACAGAGAAAAAGTGCGCATACGACTGGGTGAACAATTGCATTCAACTGGTGTAGTGAAATAAGTACGTAAGTACGTAAGGAAAAACAGGGAAAAAAGTAAGTATACGACACAGTAACAAAAAAATAGAGAGAAAAAAAAGGAAAAAAGTAAGTATACGACACAGAAAAAAAAAATAATTATACGACTCAGTGAAAAGAGGAAAAAAGTATTTATTAATTATATTTAGATTACGTAGTAATAGAAGGTAATTTAAGGGCAAAAAGAGGGCAATGCCAACAACACGCGGTGTTCCCAAGCGGTCCCCCATCTAAGTACTAACCGCGCCCGACTCTGCTTAATTTCGGTGATCGGACGAGAACCGATTTTTTCAGCGTGGTATGGTCGTTGGCGAAAATCTTAAATATAAATATTTTTTTTAAATTACACCTGAAAAATATTTATTCTTTGCCTTTCAATTGAAAGCAACGCATTGCATCGCAAATTTTTGGACTTAGAAAATATTGCAAACTATGTCGTTTGCAGACGGAAAAAGAGAAAAAAATGAATAAGTAATAAAAAAAATGTTTTAGAAAAAAAGTACAAAAAGTACGTATACGACTCAGTAGATTAACAGGGAAAAAGTGCGCATACGACTGGGTGAACAATTGCATTCAACTGGTGTAGTGAAAGTACGTATACGACTCAGTAGATTAACAGAGAAAAAGTGCGCATACGACTGGGTGAACAATTGCATTCAACTGGTGTAGTGAAAGTACGTATACGACGCAGTAGATTAACAGAGAAAAAGTGCGCATACGACTGGGTGAACAATTGCATTCAACTGGTGTAGTGAAAGTACGTATACGACTCAGTAGATTAACAGAGAAAAAGTGCGCATACGACTGGGTTATCAATTGCATTCAATGAAATAAGTACGTATACGACTCAGTGAATAGAATTGTATTTAGAATATATAATATTAAAGAAAAAAGGAATAAAAAGTACGTATACGACTCAGTAGATTAACAGAGAAAAAGTGCGCATACGACTGGGTGAACAATTGCATTCAACTGGTGTAGTGAAATAAGTACGTATACGACACAGTTCAAAAAGTACGTATACGACTCAGTGAAAAGAGAGAAAAGGTAGTTCTTATATGTATTTAGAATACAAAGGAAGAAAAAAAGGAAGAAAAAGTACGTATACGACACAGTACAGTAACAAAAAAATGTTGAAAAGGAAAAACAGGGAAAAAAGTAAGTATACGACACAGTAACAAAAAAATAGAGAGAAAAAAAAGGAAAAAAGTAAGTATACGACACAGAAAAAAAAATAATTATACGACTCAGTGAAAAGAGGAAAAAAGTATTTATTAATTATATTTAGATTACGTAGTAATAGAAGGTTATTTAAGGGCAAAAAGAGGGCAATGCCAACAACACGCGGTGTTCCCAAGCGGTCCCCCATCTAAGTACTAACCGCGCCCGACTCTGCTTAATTTCGGTGATCGGACGAGAACCGATTTTTTCAGCGTGGTATGGTCGTTGGCGAAAATCTTAAATATAAATATTTTTTTTAAATTACACCTGAAAAATATTTATTCTTTGCCTTTCAATTGAAAGCAACGCATTGCATCGCAAATTTTTGGACTTAGAAAATATTGCAAACTATGTCGTTTGCAGACGGAAAAAGAGAAAAAAATGAATAAGTAATAAAAAAAATGTTTTAGAAAAAAAGTACAAAAAGTACGTATACGACGCAGTAGATTAACAGAGAAAAAGTGCGCATACGACTGGGTGAACAATTGCATTCAACTGGTGTAGTGAAATAAGTACGTATACGACACAGTTCAAAAAGTACGTATACGACTCAGTGAAAAGAGAGAAAAGGTAGTTCTTATATGTATTTAGAATACAAAGGAAGAAAAAAAGGAAGAAAAAGTACGTATACGACACAGTACAGTAACAAAAAAATGTTGAAAAGGAAAAACAGGGAAAAAAGTAAGTATACGACACAGTAACAAAAAAATAGAGAGAAAAAAAGGAAAAAAGTAAGTATACGACACAGAAAAAAAAATAATTATACGACTCAGTGAAAAGAGGAAAAAAGTATTTATTAATTATATTTAGATTACGTAGTAATAGAAGGTTATTTAAGGGCAAAAAGAGGGCAATGCCAACAACACGCGGTGTTCCCAAGCGGTCCCCCATCTAAGTACTAACCGCGCCCGACTCTGCTTAATTTCGGTGATCGGACGAGAACCGATTTTTTCAGCGTGGTATGGTCGTTGGCGAAAATCTTAAATATAAATATTTTTTTTAAATTACACCTGAAAAATATTTATTCTTTGCCTTTCAATTGAAAGCAACGCATTGCATCGCAAATTTTTGGACTTAGAAAATATTGCAAACTATGTCGTTTGCAGACGGAAAAAGAGAAAAAAATGAATAAGTAATAAAAAAAATGTTTTAGAAAAAAAGTACAAAAAGTACGTATACGACTCAGTAGATTAACAGAGAAAAAGTGCGCATACGACTGGGTTATCAATTGCATTCAATGAAATAAGTACGTATACGACTCAGTGAATAGAATTGTATTTAGAATATATAATATTAAAGAAAAAAGGAATAAAAAGTACGTATACGACGCAGTAGATTAACAGAGAAAAAGTGCGCATACGACTGGGTGAACAATTGCATTCAACTGGTGTAGTGAAATAAGTACGTATACGACACAGTACAAAAAGTACGTATACGACTCAGTAGATTAACAGAGAAAAAGTGCGCATACGACTGGGTTATCAATTGCATTCAATGAAATAAGTACGTATACGACTCAGTGAATAGAATTGTATTTAGAATATATAATATTAAAGAAAAAAGGAATAAAAAGTACGTATACGACGCAGTAGATTAACAGAGAAAAAGTGCGCATACGACTGGGTTATCAATTGCATTCAATGAAATAAGTACGTATACGACTCAGTGAATAGAATTGTATTTAGAATATATAATATTAAAGAAAAAAGGAATAAAAAGTACGTATACGACGCAGTAGATTAACAGAGAAAAAGTGCGCATACGACTGGGTTATCAATTGCATTCAATGAAATAAGTACGTATACGACTCAGTGAATAGAATTGTATTTAGAATATATAATATTAAAGAAAAAAGGAATAAAAAGTACGTATACGACTCAGTAGATTAACAGAGAAAAAGTGCGCATACGACTGGGTTATCAATTGCATTCAATGAAATAAGTACGTATACGACTCAGTGAATAGAATTGTATTTAGAATATATAATATTAAAGAAAAAAGGAATAAAAAGTACGTATACGACGCAGTAGATTAACAGAGAAAAAGTGCGCATACGACTGGGTTATCAATTGCATTCAATGAAATAAGTACGTATACGACTCAGTGAATAGAATTGTATTTAGAATATATAATATTAAAGAAAAAAGGAATAAAAAGTACGTATACGACGCAGTAGATTAACAGAGAAAAAGTGCGCATACGACTGGGTTATCAATTGCATTCAATGAAATAAGTACGTATACGACTCAGTGAATAGAATTGAATTTAGAATATATAATATTAAAGAAAAAAGGAATAAAAGGTACGTATACGACTCAGTAGATTAACAGAGAAAAAGTGCGCATACGACTGGGTGAACAATTGCATTCAACTGGTGTAGTGAAAGTACGTATACGACTCAGTAGATTAACAGAGAAAAAGTGCGCATACGACTGGGTGAACAATTGCATTCAACTGGTGTAGTGAAATAAGTACGTATACGACACAGTTCAAAAAGTACGTATACGACTCAGTGAAAAGAGAGAAAAGGTAGTTCTTATATGTATTTAGAATACAAAGGAAGAAAAAGTACGTATACGACACAGTACAGTAACAAAAAAATGTTGAAAAGGAAAAACAGGGAAAAAAGTAAGTATACGACACAGTAACAAAAAAATAGAGAGAAAAAAAGGAAAAAAGTAAGTATACGACACAGAAAAAAAAATAATTATACGACTCAGTGAAAAGAGGAAAAAAGTATTTATTAATTATATTTAGATTACGTAGTAATAGAAGGTAATTTAAGGGCAAAAAGAGGGCAATGCCAACAACACGCGGTGTTCCCAAGCGGTCCCCCATCTAAGTACTAACCGCGCCCGACTCTGCTTAATTTCGGTGATCGGACGAGAACCGATTTTTTCAGCGTGGTATGGTCGTTGGCGAAAATCTTAAATATAAATATTTTTTTTAAATTACACCTGAAAAATATTTATTCTTTGCCTTTCAATTGAAAGCAACGCATTGCATCGCAAATTTTTGGACTTAGAAAATATTGCAAACTATGTCGTTTGCAGACGGAAAAAGAGAAAAAAATGAATAAGTAATAAAAAAAATGTTTTAGAAAAAAAGTACAAAAAGTACGTATACGACTCAGTAGATTAACAGAGAAAAAGTGCGCATACGACTGGGTTATCAATTGCATTCAATGAAATAAGTACGTATACGACTCAGTGAATAGAATTGAATTTAGAATATATAATATTAAAGAAAAAAGGAATAAAAAGTACGTATACGATGCAGTAGATTAACAGAGAAAAAGTGCGCATACGACTGGGTGAACAATTGCATTCAACTGGTGTAGTGAAATAAGTACGTATACGACACAGTTCAAAAAGTACGTATACGACTCAGTGAAAAGAGAGAAAAGGTAGTTCTTATATGTATTTAGAATACAAAGGAAGAAAAAAAGGAAGAAAAAGTACGTATACGACACAGTACAGTAACAAAAAAATTGTATGTATACGACTCAGTGAATGTTGAAAAGGAAAAACAGGGAAAAAAGTAAGTATACGACACAGTAACAAAAAAATAGAGAGAAAAAAAAGGAAAAAAGTAAGTATACGACACAGAAAAAAAAATAATTATACGACTCAGTGAAAAGAGGAAAAAAGTATTTATTAATTATATTTAGATTACGTAGTAATAGAAGGTAATTTAAGGGCAAAAAGAGGGCAATGCCAACAACACGCGGTGTTCCCAAGCGGTCCCCCATCTAAGTACTAACCGCGCCCGACTCTGCTTAATTTCGGTGATCGGACGAGAACCGATTTTTTCAGCGTGGTATGGTCGTTGGCGAAAATCTTAAATATAAATATTTTTTTTAAATTACACCTGAAAAATATTTATTCTTTGCCTTTCAATTGAAAGCAACGCATTGCATCGCAAATTTTTGGACTTAGAAAATATTGCAAACTATGTCGTTTGCAGACGGAAAAAGAGAAAAAAATGAATAAGTAATAAAAAAAATGTTTTAGAAAAAAAGTACAAAAAGTACGTATACGACTCAGTAGATTAACAGAGAAAAAGTGCGCATACGACTGGGTTATCAATTGCATTCAATGAAATAAGTACGTATACGACTCAGTGAATAGAATTGAATTTAGAATATATAATATTAAAGAAAAAAGGAATAAAAAGTACGTATACGATGCAGTAGATTAACAGAGAAAAAGTGCGCATACGACTGGGTGAACAATTGCATTCAACTGGTGTAGTGAAATAAGTACGTATACGACACAGTTCAAAAAGTACGTATACGACTCAGTGAAAAGAGAGAAAAGGTAGTTCTTATATGTATTTATAATACAAAGGAAGAAAAAAAGGAAGAAAAAGTACGTATACGACACAGTACAGTAACAAAAAAATAGTATGTATACGACTCAGTGAATGTTGAAAAGGAAAAACAGGGAAAAAAGTAAGTATACGACACAGTAACAAAAAAATAGAGAGAAAAAAAGGAAAAAAGTAAGTATACGACACAGAAAAAAAAAATAATTATACGACTCAGTGAAAAGAGGAAAAAAGTATTTATTAATTATATTTAGATTACGTAGTAATAGAAGGTAATTTAAGGGCAAAAAGAGGGCAATGCCAACAACACGCGGTGTTCCCAAGCGGTCCCCCATCTAAGTACTAACCGCGCCCGACTCTGCTTAATTTCGGTGATCGGACGAGAACCGATTTTTTCAGCGTGGTATGGTCGTTGGCGAAAATCTTAAATATAAATATTTTTTTTAAATTACACCTGAAAAATATTTATTCTTTGCCTTTCAATTGAAAGCAACGCATTGCATCGCAAATTTTTGGACTTAGAAAATATTGCAAACTATGTCGTTTGCAGACGGAAAAAGAGAAAAAAATGAATAAGTAATAAAAAAAATGTTTTAGAAAAAAAGTACAAAAAGTACGTATACGACTCAGTAGATTAACAGAGAAAAAGTGCGCATACGACTGGGTTATCAATTGCATTCAATGAAATAAGTACGTATACGACTCAGTGAATAGAATTGAATTTAGAATATATAATATTAAAGAAAAAAGGAATAAAAAGTACGTATACGATGCAGTAGATTAACAGAGAAAAAGTGCGCATACGACTGGGTGAACAATTGCATTCAACTGGTGTAGTGAAATAAGTACGTATACGACACAGTTCAAAAAGTACGTATACGACTCAGTGAAAAGAGAGAAAAGGTAGTTCTTATATGTATTTAGAATACAAAGGAAGAAAAAGTACGTATACGACACAGCACAGTAACAAAAAAATGTTGAAAAGGAAAAACAGGGAAAAAAGTAAGTATACGACACAGTAACAAAAAAATAGAGAGAAAAAAAGTACAAAAAGTACGTATACGACTCAGTAGATTAACAGAGAAAAAGTGCGCATACGACTGGGTTATCAATTGCATTCAATGAAATAAGTACGTATACGACTCAGTGAATAGAATTGAATTTAGAATATATAATATTAAAGAAAAAAGGAATAAAAGGTACGTATACGACTCAGTAGATTAACAGAGAAAAAGTGCGCATACGACTGGGTGAACAATTGCATTCAACTGGTGTAGTGAAAGTACGTATACGACTCAGTAGATTAACAGAGAAAAAGTGCGCATACGACTGGGTGAACAATTGCATTCAACTGGTGTAGTGAAATAAGTACGTATACGACACAGTTCAAAAAGTACGTATACGACTCAGTGAAAAGAGAGAAAAGGTAGTTCTTATATGTATTTATAATACAAAGGAAGAAAAAAAGGAAGAAAAAGTACGTATACGACACAGTACAGTAACAAAAAAATAGTATGTATACGACTCAGTGAATGTTGAAAAGGAAAAACAGGGAAAAAAGTAAGTATACGACACAGTAACAAAAAAATAGAGAGAAAAAAAGGAAAAAAGTAAGTATACGACACAGAAAAAAAAAATAATTATACGACTCAGTGAAAAGAGGAAAAAAGTATTTATTAATTATATTTAGATTACGTAGTAATAGAAGGTAATTTAAGGGCAAAAAGAGGGCAATGCCAACAACACGCGGTGTTCCCAAGCGGTCCCCCATCTAAGTACTAACCGCGCCCGACTCTGCTTAATTTCGGTGATCGGACGAGAACCGATTTTTTCAGCGTGGTATGGTCGTTGGCGAAAATCTTAAATATAAATATTTTTTTTAAATTACACCTGAAAAATATTTATTCTTTGCCTTTCAATTGAAAGCAACGCATTGCATCGCAAATTTTTGGACTTAGAAAATATTGCAAACTATGTCGTTTGCAGACGGAAAAAGAGAAAAAAATGAATAAGTAATAAAAAAAATGTTTTAGAAAAAAAGTACAAAAAGTACGTATACGACTCAGTAGATTAACAGAGAAAAAGTGCGCATACGACTGGGTTATCAATTGCATTCAATGAAATAAGTACGTATACGACTCAGTGAATAGAATTGTATTTAGAATATATAATATTAAAGAAAAAAGGAATAAAAAGTACATATACAACGCAGTAGATTAACAGAGAAAAAGTGCGCATACGACTGGGTGAACAATTGCATTCAACTGGTGTAGTGAAAGTACGTATACGACTCAGTAGATTAACAGAGAAAAAGTGCGCATACGACTGGGTGAACAATTGCATTCAATGAAATAAGTACGTATACGACTCAGTGAATAGAATTGTATTTAGAATATATAATATTAAAGAAAAAAGGAATAAAAAGTACGTATACGACGCAGTAGATTAACAGAGAAAAAGTGCGCATACGACTGGGTGAACAATTGCATTCAACTGGTGTAGTGAAAGTACGTATACGACTCAGTAGATTAACAGAGAAAAAGTGCGCATACGACTGGGTGAACAATTGCATTCAATGAAATAAGTACGTATACGACTCAGTGAATAGAATTGTATTTAGAATATATAATATTAAAGAAAAAAGGAATAAAAAGTACGTATACGACGCAGTAGATTAACAGAGAAAAAGTGCGCATACGACTGGGTTATCAATTGCATTCAATGAAATAAGTACGTATACGACTCAGTGAATAGAATTGTATTTAGAATATATAATATTAAAGAAAAAAGGAATAAAAAGTACGTATACGACGCAGTAGATTAACAGAGAAAAAGTGCGCATACGACTGGGTGAACAATTGCATTCAACTGGTGTAGTGAAATAAGTACGTATACGACACAGTTCAAAAAGTACGTATACGACACAGTACAGTAACAAAAAAATGTTGAAAAGGAAAAACAGGGAAAAAAGTAAGTATACGACACAGTAACAAAAAAATAGAGAGAAAAAAAAGGAAAAAAGTAAGTATACGACACAGAAAAAAAAATAATTATACGACTCAGTGAAAAGAGGAAAAAAGTATTTATTAATTATATTTAGATTACGTAGTAATAGAAGGTAATTTAAGGGCAAAAAGAGGGCAATGCCAACAACACGCGGTGTTCCCAAGCGGTCCCCCATCTAAGTACTAACCGCGCCCGACTCTGCTTAATTTCGGTGATCGGACGAGAACCGATTTTTTCAGCGTGGTATGGTCGTTGGCGAAAATCTTAAATATAAATATTTTTTTTAAATTACACCTGAAAAATATTTATTCTCTGCCTTTCAATTGAAAGCAACGCATTGCATCGCAAATTTTTGGACTTAGAAAATATTGCAAACTATGTCGTTTGCAGACGGAAAAAGAGAAAAAAATGAATAAGTAATAAAAAAAATGTTTTAGAAAAAAAGTACAAAAAGTACGTATACGACTCAGTAGATTAACAGAGAAAAAGTGCGCATACGACTGGGTTATCAATTGCATTCAATGAAATAAGTACGTATACGACTCAGTGAATAGAATTGTATTTAGAATATATAATATTAAAGAAAAAAGGAATAAAAAGTACGTATACGACGCAGTAGATTAACAGAGAAAAAGTGCGCATACGACTGGGTGAACAATTGCATTCAACTGGTGTAGTGAAAGTACGTATACGACTCAGTAGATTAACAGAGAAAAAGTGCGCATACGACTGGGTTATCAATTGCATTCAATGAAATAAGTACGTATACGACTCAGTGAATAGAATTGTATTTAGAATATATAATATTAAAGAAAAAAGGAATAAAAAGTACGTATACGACTCAGTAGATTAACAGAGAAAAAGTGCGCATACGACTGGGTGAACAATTGCATTCAACTGGTGTAGTGAAATAAGTACGTATACGACACAGTTCAAAAAGTACGTATACGACTCAGTGAAAAGAGAGAAAAGGTAGTTCTTATATGTATTTAGAATACAAAGGAAGAAAAAGTACGTATACGACACAGTACAGTAACAAAAAAATGTTGAAAAGGAAAAACAGGGAAAAAAGTAAGTACATATATGACACAGTAACAAAAAAATAGAGAGAAAAAAAAGGAAAAAAGTAAGTATACGACACAGAAAAAAAAATAATTATACGACTCAGTGAAAAGAGGAAAAAAGTATTTATTAATTATATTTAGATTACGTAGTAATAGAAGGTTATTTAAGGGCAAAAAAAAAGGCAATGCCAACAACACGCGGTGTTCCCAAGCGGTCCCCCATCTAAGTACTAACCGCGCCCGACTCTGCTTAATTTCGGTGATCGGACGAGAACCGATGTTTTCAGCGTGGTATGGTCGTTGGCGAAAATCTTAAATATAAATATTTTTTTTAAATTACACCTGAAAAATATTTATTCTCTGCCTTTCAATTGAAAGCAACGCATTGCATCGCAAATTTTTGGACTTAGAAAATATTGCAAACTATGTCGTTTGCAGACGGAAAAAGAGAAAAAAATGAATAAGTAATAAAAAAAATGTTTTAGAAAAAAAGTACAAAAAGTACGTATACGACTCAGTAGATTAACAGAGAAAAAGTGCGCATACGACTGGGTTATCAATTGCATTCAATGAAATAAGTACGTATACGACTCAGTGAATAGAATTGTATTTAGAATATATAATATTAAAGAAAAAAGGAATAAAAAGTACGTATACGACGCAGTAGATTAACAGAGAAAAAGTGCGCATACGACTGGGTGAACAATTGCATTCAACTGGTGTAGTGAAAGTACGTATACGACTCAGTAGATTAACAGAGAAAAAGTGCGCATACGACTGGGTTATCAATTGTATTCAATGAAATAAGTACGTATACGACTCAGTGAATAGAATTGTATTTAGAATATATAATATTAAAGAAAAAAGGAATAAAAAGTACGTATACGACGCAGTAGATTAACAGAGAAAAAGTGCGCATACGACTGGGTGAACAATTGCATTCAACTGGTGTAGTGAAATAAGTACGTATACGACACAGTACAAAAAGTACGTATACGACTCAGTAGATTAACAGAGAAAAAGTGCGCATACGACTGGGTGAACAATTGCATTCAATTGGTGTAGTGGGCATGCGAGTTGGGAGCAATTACCTTTTGTCGAATTACCGCAACAGTGAGCGAGCAGTACGTCACTGAATTCTCTGAATTTTACATGCATAACAATAACAAATTCAGTCACGTTGTACTCCATAACGGATGCGGTAATTCAATCTCTGTTGTGTGGCGTAACTGCGTTTTTGGCAGAAGAATTTCGCCTGGGTCTACCTGTTGTGCCTTGAGGCACCCGAGCTGATGAAATTGAAGCCCTCAATAAAAATCCTCTGCTCAATTTTCAGATATGTTGATGGAATTAGGTAAGTGTAATCACTGATGATAAATTTTGTTGTCCCGAAGAAGTTGTGCACATTAGTGAATACCGTCCAAGAACTGATAATAAATCATATTTATTTTATCAATTTTAACTCCAAAGAATGACCAAGCTGCTGTTATTAATGACATCTTACTTAAGACGTTTGAAGGGGAAGTAGCGGTCTACAAATCGATAGACACTGTTTGCACTGTGCTAGAATTATTTTTCTTTAGAGTCTCTAAATTATAAAAAATAAAAATATGTATTGTCACCCCACAATAATCAGTGACTTCAAAAAAATTGTTTGAAGTAACTCTTTTGAAGTGGCATTTAACACTATTCACTGCTTTTTAAAAAATGTCACTAACTGTTCTCTATTGCATAAAAGTCTAAAATAAATAATGATGCCAGAGAGAAATTTATTTTAAAAACATTTGAAAAAACACAAAGGTAATAAAAAAACATAAAAATTAATTAATTATAACGAATGCGGATAAAGGAAAAAAAACAGTCGACATGTACAAAACGGAATACACAGATAGATTGAACACAATAATAGAAGACAAATCAACCCAACAAGCAACTTACAAAGAAAAAATAACAGCATAGTTAACGACTTATTTAAATCAAACCACATAGATGCCAAACTTAAAAGCAAACTATACTTTTCAGCAGCATTAGCGCCACGGTTATATGGCTTACCAAAGATACACAAACCAGGGATTCTTTTTGAAACAAATTTGGTCTTCAACCAACGTCCCATGCTACCAACTTTCCAAACATGTTGGAGAGATTTTAAAAACTATTATTTCAGAAGAGTACAATGTCAAAAACTCTCACCGCTCACTCTCAAAATAGGGTCAGCAATGTAAGGTTGGAAAAATATGACATTTTGGTTTCGTTAAAAAGCAAACTGCACATTTCAAAGCTTTTCACGAACACAAAAAGTAGGAAAGAAAAGGAAAATCAACATAACGTCGCTTATGAGATCGGTTGCAAAAGGAATGACAATACAAAATGCGAACTGGTATACATAAGAACGACGAGAAGACATCTCTGAGTGAGAATTGCCGAATATCAAGCAGACATTAGAAAAAACAAGACAACAACAGGACTAGCACAGCACGTAAAAGAAAGCAAACATACAGCAGATTTCGACAAAATGAAAGCATTAAACAAGGAGAGAAGAGAGAACACTAGATATACACTGGAGATCTCAAAAGCAATGAACACGAAAGAGGACAAAGACAATATAAAGTCTAACAATAAAATCCCTGTCTGATAATTTTAGTTATTTACTTGTATAGTGTTTATGTAACGTGTATCTTATTTGTGTTCATTTACATATAAAAAAAACGGTAAGAACCACTCTGATGTAAAAGTAAGAACCATGTTAGAATTAATTTAGCGGAAATTCAACCCTAGGCCCTCCATTCTGGTAAGGCACGCAGTTGAAGCATATAGATTGCAGAATCTGTGTGCACCAGATCATGGAGCCATACGAGTAGGATCAAGTTACCCTGTGTAGTAGCAGGTTAATTAAAAGAGTATCAAATTTAAGGGTATTGACTCAGGCTACATTGTCAAATCACAATGCCATTTCATTTGATGTTCTAAATCTAAAAGAAAAAAAGATCGGAAATACATCAGAACTCCGACGAGCACGGAGGAAAAACTGAATGAATGGGATGAGATCTGCAATCAGCTATAATTCTACATCCCAAGTGTTTTTCGGTATTCCGAATGTCATTACATTCAATTTTTTGTACCGAGTGGCTTCCCCATACCTTCTTTAGTGGAAAAACAAGATCCTACGCCTTGGTGTGCCGAAAACTTTAAAAGCTATAGAAGTGTGAGTGGATACACCGGATCACACAAACGAGGTCCTGACTGAGGTACAAGTCTGAAACAAGCGAGGTAGGTTCAACCAACTTGTGGTAAGAGGGGTGGAAAATATATTGAATTCAAATATTCAGACAGGAACCTCAAAACTCAGAGGAAGGTAGGTGAATATCACTGTAGACTCTATTCTCGATATACATGAGGCGACTGGCATTCACACGGTGTTATATATGCCGACGACATAGCAATAATGGCAAGAGGCAAGTTCATAGACGGCATTGCAGTTATCATGAGGAATGCACTAAAATCGTTTGAGCGGTGGCACCTGGAACAAGGGTTTTCCATGAGGAAGAGGAAAAATCTGAAATTTTCGAATCGAAACTAAAAACAACCAAGAAAGTTAAGTATCTGGAAGTCTATCTAGATACAGAAAATAATTGGAACTACCATGTTGAGGAGAAGCTCTTGAAGGCAAAAAGGGTACATTGTCGGCCAAAGATACCCGACAATGGTCTGCTTCGAATATCTCTCGAAAATGTATATTATATATTACCAATTAATATATTTTAATGTTTTATGTCCCTAATAGTTTATAGAAATTTTTACCTTTTTGGACACAGTCCTCTCTTTAAGTAAATTTACTGTGGAAAAATGTTTATAGATACAATTTCATGTATGTTAAATTGTATGCAATTTTTAATGAAATTTGGCACATGTTAAGATTAGTCTTAATTGATTAAAAAAAATATTAGAAAAGTAGTTCTTGACTTTTTTTTATTTCAGGGTTTTTTGCTTAGAAATAAAGTTGGGGTATTCTTTTCAAAACATGGCCTTAGACTTTGATCATCATGACCATTAGTCAAATTGAGATGAAAGTTGAAAAATTCGAAAAATCGTTATTTCTAGACCTGGGTCAATGTATTAATTTTATTTTATTTTTTAAATAAAGGTTAACATTTTTTCTAAAAAAAAAACATAACTTAGAGTCTAGGAGTTTTTTTTAAATCAAAAAGTTACCAATGTTTGAGGCTACTTTTAGAAGGCTTCTTTTATAAATTATCATTGGTTTTTTTTATTTTAGACAGTCAAAACTAGACCAATAAAACGATATATGAAGTTACACAATATTAATTTAAAGGAACTTTGGAAAAGTAAATGTATTTTTTTTTTAAATACGGTTGGCGACTTGAATAAAATTATTATTCGTTTAATGACGTATGGGTTTGTATATGTGTATATATATAATTATAATAAAATCAAAAATCTACTCACGGTCTTTTGTTTATATCATCCAATCGGTCTATTTTGATGTGGCTCCATAAACTCGTTCCAGGAGACGGTGATAACGTTGATGCATGTATGAAGATATGATCTCACTACCGGTACCACAATGCACTATTTTCATATATTTATTTCAAATTTACAACAATTGATGTTAATCGCATTAGTATTTATTGTTCATTTCAAATTAATCTCTCGTACCACATTATTTATTAATTCACACTGCACTGAATGGTTTTAAATTACACGCCGAATTATTTTTTTGAAATCATCAACAATGTTGAATTGATAACGCGATATACTAATCATTGCACATTTACGAAACCTTCGTACTTCAAACTCGATTACATTTTAAGCCACACTTTGCTGGAATGAGTAAGAATTATTCTGTCTTAAGCCTGTTGATTATATGAAGCCGACTCCAACTCACTGAACAAAGTGCTGATCGAGAAGACAAAGAACAACTCTTCACGCCAAACCCTTCCACTGTTGATTTCTACTTATTCGCGCACGAAATTTAAACTCCTTCAAGTGTGTATTGCATATTGCATCCCGTTCACTCACACTAGCGACAATAAAAGCTATTATCATATGACGTAGAGCAAGAAAAATGTTATTGTGGTTGTCAAATTTCACTAATTATCATACGAGAATTTAATATCAACATTTTAAGATGATTGTTAATCCATAAATGGACTTCTTGAAACATGTTTCTTCTTTTTTTCTTGTTTTAGTGCCATTTTCAAATAATGATTATTTTTATATAAATGATCCAGTGCACAAATGAATATAGAATAATGAAATAAATCCTCAACTTTGACACGTCAGAAAATGTCTGCATTTTTAGTACGTTTTCATCACTGTGTATTTAGTTTCCGTGAAAAAGAAACTATAACAAATTTGGATTTGCGATGAAAACAGATGAAAGATAAGCATATTGTGTTCCTTTTTATGAGAGATGACGGATGATCTTCTATTTTAGATTTAGATTCTTTGAATGCAAATTGAATTTAATTCAAGTTAATTTTTTGGTCGCAGTTATTTGAATTTATGATCACAGTTTCAATTATATTATCGATTTGGAAAAATATCTACAATTAACCCCAATTGGTTTTTATTGTATTGGGTTATTAAAAATAACATTTCTATTTCACAATCCGCATCACACACACTCGCACAATATCGGTAATATTTTACTGTTTTTATTTATACGTAAATGAAATCAGTTTTTTATGCACTCAAAATATTGTCAAGTCATCGAATCATTCATAAAATAAAACTGACACTAGCTGTCACGCTCACTCGTTTAAATTACTTTTCAATAATGTTCGACGCCTACCTATCTGAATTTGGGTAATATGGAAAAACCTAAGTAAGGGATAGGGTTGTAAAAAAAAGGTTCTTTTTATGACTCCAAAATGTAAAAAACTGAATGCAACAGCCGGTGACCATCCTCTACCTGAATTCAAAATTATTATTCTACTTCTAAGAAATGTCAAAAAATAGAGGGATGTATTTATGGATGAAAACCATAACTTCCTGTTTTCACAATTCTACCGGAAACCGTATCCGCTTCAAATTCATTGCATTGAACTTGGGTTTTCCCAGATTTTGTAAAAATCTTAAGTCTTTATTATAGATTATGGCCCCTTGTAAAAAGGACACCAAAGCACTAAAACACAAGCCATAAATTATGAGTTTGGCCGATGATACATATTCGGCGACACAGCCCGACGCCGGATGTCCCACTTAAGGCCAATTATTGCCATTCTACTTCTACGTTATAAAGTCCATTTTAAAATATATATATTGAATAATTGTCTGTAATAAATTATCTACGTGAAATTATTTATATTCACTTTAAATTCAGTAAATCAACCTTTGTGTCTTGGATTGCGCGAATAAGATTTTTTTTAAAAGCGTCAGCAATTATGGATTACGATTACGGTATAGCTTTCTGGGATTTCAAAATTCCTAATAGAGGAGATTATAAATTTGTTTTCCATAGCTTTATTTTGATTTTGGAGCGATTCCTTAGTTAAATAAAGAAGTACGAAAAATAACGTAAGAAAGGAGCTAAAAAAACGTTACACAAATTCAACCACTTTCAGAAATGATGGCCTACCTAACCTTACATTATGAAAACTCAAGCGTTGTCTTAAAAGTAAATATTTCATATGAAATTCCATACTTTTTGTAAATAACTGAAAGCATTCATTTCGCACATTTGATGTTTTTTTTATTTTCCAGAAATCTAATCAACCGGAGCTGATGTGAATTTTGAAATAAATAATCATGTGTCATGCCCATAGAACATAGAAATCCAATTCTTAAGTCATCAGGGGTCGAATCGCGTCATCCGTGAACGAGCATTACGTGACGGAATTTGTTTTTGTTTCACATGTAAATCAACTTAATTCTGTGAACGTAATGCTCGATCACGGACCACGCAATTCGACCCTAGAATTGAAGAATGTCGTAAAACGTAGTGCAAAAGGGCATATCCAACAACACAAGTCCTGTGCATTCATAAAAGGGGCGGATCTAAATTCTGAAACTGAACCAAAAATTGTATGAGAAAGAATACAATAGAAAACCACTCCTCATCAGCACTATGATATCGGAAAGGGAAAAACATGTCATAAAACAGCAACGAATGCAGTCATTCAAATAAAGATGTTTGTGTTTCACTTGGGTGCATTTCCCCTAACAAAAATAAACCAGCCACCATAAACTAATTATTAAAAATACCGTCAGCTTCCTCGCATCTTCTGAAAATGATAATCTCTCAAAAAAAATATAAATGGCATCCCCTCATCATCGGATGGTCTCTATTTCAAATTCCAATTTCATTTGATTAACGACATGTCAAAAGAAAATCTGCAGCATTTTGCAACTCAGCACAGAAATGCAGAATTATTTCTTTTTGCATGAATTGCAACATCGACGAAAATAATATGATGTATTTACTCTTTACATTTGAGATCTATAAAAACAATGCATGGCGTTATCAACACAATGCAAAGGCGACAGTTCTCTGTAAACACAATAAAATAAAATTATTTCGCAGTGTGCTTTATTTTAACACAATGCACACCCATTGGTCCCTCAGATATCCTACCTGCGAGGGAAATTCCAAAAAAGGTTGAAATACAATTCACAGCACTAATGTAGGTAGATCCTTTTTTTCGCCACTCGTCTTCTTAGAAAAGTTCTAATGATTGTCCTTTTTTCTATAGGTTAAAGTAATAACCATAAACACCGTCATAAACCATTCAAAACACTTGGGTTTTCCTTCCTTTTGGGTAATAACTTTACTTTCTTAAAAATTGCATAAACACATTTTTTGTTCTTTACGCCACTAAATACCACTACCGGGGACTTCACAAACACTCGGGAATCATATCCCACTTCTCAATTGCAAAAGTAACAAGGAAACTGTCTGCGCGGACGCGAACTTGGGAAGACGCCCTTTCTTGTCAAATACAAAAAGTGATATGAACTCAATTTGCACGCTAAGTGGCGCTTGGCAGCCTACTCTATGCTACCTATTAGAGCAGGATGGATTCCCCTACGCTCTCTCTTTTTCTCTCATAAGATCGATCTCGAGTGTTAAACGCTCTTTGTTTATAGGCGTATGCTTTTTAAGTAGTCAGGTCTCAGATTAGACTATCAGTGTCTTGATAGGCTAAGGCATATCGCAGCCATTGGTTGTTGAATAATAGCTCCCAGTTGCAGTGCTAGCAAAAAGCTCGTAACAATCCAAGGGATGTCTTTCAAAAAATTCAAAAGCGTTTTGAAGCCTCCGATGGCGCTTCCTAATCGTCATTTTTTAATAAAGCAGCATTTTCCTGATTTATGCTGATGGATCGATTGTCATCTGCCTCAAGAAATAACTTCTCGTGTCTGAGGTCAACCGTTCCTTCGCTTCCCCCAACCGAAGCAGCCCTCCCAGGAGCTAGAAGTTATTTTCCTCCGCCGTTATTTTCGTATGAGACAATAATTATCTCCGATTTATTTTCTGATACGACTCCCGGAAATAACGCAAATTTTAAATTTTTATATTCAGAAAAGTGAAACAGGAATGCTAGGAAGATGGCCCACCTCTATTAGCATCAGGACCAGTTTGAAACAGCAGCTAAATACCTTTACCTAAATAGTAAAAATTCATTTTTTTATTATTTATTTCATTCATAGAAGTTATTTGTATCTTTTATTGTTATATTTATTCCATCATATTCACACTTACATATTTCTGTAAAACAAATTGTTGCACTATTTGCAATTCAATTCCAAATGTTCACTGTCAGCTAACGGGCTCGTCAAACAGAGCGCGTTTTAACGCTCCGTTCAACCGCCGCGTTGTAATATACTGAATAACGTATCCCCCGTCACACAGAGAGCATTTTCAACGCTGCGTTGAATTCACCACGGCGCGCGCGGCGGTTAGAACGTTGCGTCAAAATAATCTTACCGCCTCGTAAATTAATCTCACCGCGGCGTTAAAAACGCGTTCTGTTTCACGAAGCCTTAACGTAATCAAGTTACATTTATTTAAAATTATTTCACCAATTTTTGTATTAATTACTTTCTTTTGACAAAGTTGTAATCTATTACATTGTTGATGATTTGCGTCTAAAAAAATCTAGTACATCGCTGTATAGTACCAAACGGGATATTTCTATTGTTTCTGTTTCCTTGAATGCTGCCGCTAGTCTATTTGTGTTTGCAGCTTAATGACATGACAAATGACGCTATTAGTTTGACATTTCATGGAGAACGCAGGCGAACATTTTTCTTATTCTATTGTAAAAAGGAATAAAAAAGGTTTACAAATTAAGCAATCTTATATTAAAAATTAAACTTTACTGGTAATATGATAAATCGACGAAGAAGAGCCAGTTCTGTTGCAAGTAGACAAGATGAAGATGTAATGGACGACTCAACACCGGAACAATCTCCTGTACAAACAGGGGGAAGAAAAAGAAAACGACTGGACCCGGTAAGTTTATTTCCTTTCGAAATAAATCATAAAACTACTAAAAGCTAACTGCAAGGCCTTCAGGACATGTTAAAAACCATTAACTATTATTAGTTAAAAACTATTTAAAAATGTGCCATGGAATTCATATCGAATTTGTTCCCGTGGCGTTGTCAATTTGGTGTGTTACTTTCATCCTTGCAAACTTGTTTGTGAGTACATACAGACTTTTGTTTTTAATTTATTCATTGTTCATTTAGAAAATGTTTTTTGAAGAAAAATGCAATTATTGCTTCTTGTAGAAAGAAGTCAGTAAAAAAATGTTTCACAAATGTGGTTCTCATACTACCTATGCTGGTTTCCTCTCACACTGAGCTTGAATGTGTTTTAACTCTTAAGAAACGCAAATGGCTATTGAGTTATTTTGGGTCCGCATTCTGTAAGTCTATGCGATGCCAACTAGGACGTAGGGTAACGCTTAAACGTCTTCAATGATTTCCTCTATGTAACAGAAGCAACTCGTTGTTACGTTCCGAATACTTACAAACAAATGAGGACTTCTTTCTTGATAAAAATATATGTGACATTTTTTAACTTTCAGTCTGAACTTTGTCAACAACTTTACGACTCCATTCGTAATATCAAAAAAGAAGACGGTTCTATGCTATGCGACACATTCATTCGTGCACCGAAAAGACGTCAAGAACCCTCATACTACGACGTAGTTGCCAACCCAATAGATCTACTTAAAGTGCAACAAAAACTTAAAACAGATTCCTACGATGATGTCGACGAACTAGCTCACGATATTGAACTTCTAGTAAACAATGCGAAGGCGTTTTACAAAATCGACACCCCAGAGTACCAAGACGCATGTTCACTTTGGCAATTTTTCAACACAAACAAGTCTAAAATATTGGAATCGGCCGGTATCGAAGAAGAACCACGCTCCAAAAGAGTTGGTCGCAATCCGCGACGATCAACTGCGAATGAAAGTGAAACATCTGAATGCTCCAACAAGCCGGATGAGGATTTCGATCCATATGAAGAGTTATTCGCCTCTGTTATGACGGCAACAGACCCAACTATGAACGATCGGCCATTACATAGAGAATTCCAATTGTTACCATCAAAGAAGGTATACCCGGACTATTATGATGTAATCGAGCATCCAATTGATTTAAGATTGATCGCCACGAAAATCCAGACAAACGCGTATTCAAATATAATCGAAATGGAAAAAGATTTATTACAAATGACAAAAAATGCATGTCAATTCAATGAGCCTGGTTCGCAGATATACAAGGACGCAAAAACTCTGAAAAAGGTTTGCGACTTATAGCCCTTGCACAGTTATTGAACTTTATATAATTTTTTATTTTTTTTTAGATATTCAACCAACGACGAATTGAAATTGAAACAGGGCGTGCAAAGTCAACAGTAACAAAGAAAAATAAAACTTGTGCCAGTGCTGTAATTGCCTCGCTTAAAGTAGAAATTGATACATCAGATGATGAGGACGGCGACAAGAAAGGCGAAGGACCCATGTGGTCATTGTTTGATCATTTATTCAATACGGCCAACTCTTCAGGTAAATAATTTCAACTCAACATACTATCCATTCACATTTCTGCATTCAATTTTGATTATTTATTTAAATATTAAATTTGGCTTATAGCATGAGTACCTAATTTGGTTGATATCAATTAAGATGCGTATTTTTTTTTTCGTTTTGTTGTTTCTTTATAATAATTTACTTATGTTTATGGTTAAAGTCAGTTGACGGGAGCAACTTGCTCTATGTGACCGGTCACATTTGTTCTCTGTTTTAAAAACTACAGCAAACATTTGATATGTTCGAAAATTAGCGCCTCTTTTAGTCAGATCGGTGTGAATAAAACGTGTCAGATAAAGCAAAAGCTACGAAAATTCCAAGTGTTGTGCTATTTTGCTAACTTAATACAATCTAAAGATAAGAGCAGACGGGTTTTCTACATATAAACCGACGTTTGTGAATGAATTTGTGGTAGATGTTTTGTGTAGAAGGATGTTAGTTAAGTTAAATTCTGTTTGCCCAGGGAAACCAACAAATTGTGGATGCGATAAGTTGGCAAAAAATATGCGACACAATCATTCCTAAATTAAATAGCTTAGCATTTCATAAACCTCTCGGTAATTTATAGTTTCTATGTAATTGGCTTGTGTGTTAAAAAATATTTCGAACAAGCCGGTGTTCGGATACAATAGAAATGAAACATCACCAAGTTATTTGGCAAACAATAATCACGTTTGCAGATGCAATTGAAGCTATAAATTGCAGTTCACTTTTAGACAAAAATCGTCATAAGACTCTTTAGAGAAATCTAACAAATTCAAATTTACCGGTCTTGTTCCTTCTTTTTCCTTTGAGCAGATCTGGGGTCGAATCGCGTCGTCCGTGAAGGAGTATTACGTTTACGGAATTAAGTTGATTTTACATGCGAAACAAAAACAAATTCCGTCACGTAATGCGCGTTTACGAACGACGCGATTCGACCCCTGATTTTGGTCTGCATCGTTGATTTTTTTGCCTCCTTGACTACATGTGACAGGTCTTCCCGTCAAATCAGATGGTTCCTATAGAGTGAAGGGTTTTTTATATAGCGCTTCCTGTATGTAAATTTAAAAAAAACAAGTTGTGTGCGAGACTTCATTGACATTTTTTATTCGTTTGAAATGCCTATCGATGCTGTATGGAATTTAACATCGTTTAAATGTCCGCCGCGGTTTCCCTGCGTGGCGCGCATCCGAAATGTCTAATTTTGCATTAATTTGCATAAATCAGGCTGAATTTGAGGGCCGCTGTGATACGCTTGGACCTGCAACTTCCCCAATCCACACAAGAAAAAGCCTAAGTCAAATCGCACGATGGTCAGTTTGTATCAACTCTACGTGAGTTGACCATGCCCTCAAATCGATGGTGCAGAATTTCCAATGTGGCGTGAGCTGTTTGGCACGTAGTGCCGTCCTGTTGAAACCACTTGTCATTCGTGTCCATATGATCTAATTCAGCCCAAAAGATGTTGGTAATCATCGACCTTTGACTGTGATCGCCTGGCAAACGTCGCGTTCTAAAAGAAATATGGACCGATAACGCCGCCAGCCCGAAATCCACACAAAAGATTGAATTTTTCGGGATGCTGTGGACGCTCTTGTATTTCATGTGGATTGGTATCGTCCCAAATTGGACAATTTTGTTTGTTGTTCACCATGAATTGTGCCTCATTGTTGAATATTATTTTTCGATGAAAATTACAAAATTTTCACGTATTATTAAACGCTCTGTCCGTCCATGGTGATTTGGAAAAACAGCCTGAATAAATGACAGTTAATTTGACATACTTAGTCCAATAGAAAGGTCTAGAAAAACCATTTTGAGCTTCTTATGAAGCGAAGTGGACTTCTAACATCGGTGTCAACTAAATCACTAGTATCATTGAAATAGAAGGCCGCCAGGTAAAGGTTTTTCCTGAGAGACAGCACGGGCAGGTACAGCAAAGGTGTAGGATAGTCTGCACCTCCTCCTCATCTCTACAGCTTCTACAGAAATCGTTCTAGGGTACACCGTGGATGTTGACAGATGCAGCTACAACTATATGGTCGCTGTCAAAGTTCGGAAGACCCTTTATAACACAAACTTAACTAACCACAGACGTCAATCTATGCATGATAAAATGAAGAAAATATGCAAGATGTAGGTGCCTCTCATAATACAAGGTGGCAAAAGAAGTCATCCGATGTTGTTTGGCTCTAATTTTTTTTCTAAATGAAAAACTTCAATTCTGTTTTTTGATTATGTTTATTTGAACCTTTAGAATTTTATTGGGCAAGTCGAAAAGATGATATCGGCCAAATGGGCGCCGTCACAATTGATTGTCATACGGGCTCGTTTTATGGCATTTTTCATCACTTCGGGCGAGAGATTCTCGCACTCGTACCGAATGTTGTTCTTGAGGACTTCTAGGGTCTCGGGCTTGTAAACACGGGACTTCAAAAACCCCCACGAAAAAAAGTCTGGAACGGTTAAATCGGGCGATCTTGCGGGCCAGTGCAAATCGCCAAAACGAGAGATGAGGCGACCCGGGAACGCCGCCTTCAGAATATCGGTTGTGGCTCCTGCAGTGTGTGCCGTAGCTCCGTCCTGTTGGAACCACATGTCCTCCAGTCCTAATTCGTGCAATTGCGACAGAAAAAACTCGGTTAACGTGGCCCTATAGCGCGCACCGTCCACTGTTGTCGTTTGACCAGAGGCGTTCTCTAAAAAAAATGGCCCGATGACTCCTCCAGCGTAAACAGCGCACCATGCAGTAACTTTGAGTGGGTGTAATGGCTCCTCGTGCATTATTCGTGGATTTTCGGTACCCCAGAAGCGATAGTTTTGCGTGTTTACGTACCCGCTGAGGTGGAAATGAGCCTCATCGCTCATTATGATTTTGGTCGAAAAATCGTCCACTTCGTCATCGAGACTGAGGATGGCTTGGGCGTAGGTTACACGCGTTTGGCGGTCGAAAGGCAGCAGCTGATGCACGGACTTTACTTTGTACGGGAACATGCGCAAGTCTTTGAACAAAATTCGCCTTAGGGACGACCGGCTGATGGCTTATTGCACGGCACGGCGTCTGGTCGATGTTTCCGGCGACAGCTCGTCATCCTCGTCAACAGCGGCAATATTCTCGGCTATATATAACATCAGCAACGAACCCACAATTAAACTGTTGCGGCCAGATATAAATATGTCGCACATGTCCACGAATCGAAGAGTTCACGACAATTCGTTAAAGGGAAAGGGTCTCGCTTATTAAATATATATCCACTCTAAACGGTTTCGCCTTTTATTCAAAGTTTCTCGGTCTCATTTTCACACCCGCTGAAACCGGAACTATATCAAGGCAAGCGGAACTCGCTTGATGGACTTTCTTCTGTTGTATTGTAACTTTTTTTTTTTTGAAAACTGATCAATTGTGACGCGGGAACAACAAATCATTTTGCTTGTATAACGATCATAGCTAACATTCATTTAAACTTTCTTTTTATCTAACTCATAATTTGCATTTTTCAAAAAAAAAAAACTTTTGTTGTTAATTATGTTCTTTTTTTTTTAATTTCATTTTGTGTTTCTGTACACTATCTTCGTTGTGTTCTTCGGAAACAAAACCAACAATATTTATAGATCACCCTAATGCAACAGGCGCTCCACTTGGACACTCCTTATGGAAACTTCCATACAGACGATTTCATCCAGAATATTTTGAGTTAATTAAACGACCGATTTCAATGTGTCAAATACAGACAAAGCTAAAAAAGGGCGACTATGCGAATATAACTGATCTGACAGCGGATTTGTACTTGATGCTTGATAATGCTAAGAAGGCGTTCCCACCGGGCCATCGCACACACAAAGTAATACAAATGAATTATTCTGTTCGAACTATTAATGTCATTGGTTTTTTTTTTAGGATGCTGTGAAAATGCTGAAAATAATGAATGCTAAGCTGGTAGAAGAAGGATTGGATCCGGTAAGTGTTTATTAAACAGTGATTAATTGTTGAGGGTACTACAATGACAAGTCTGTCTGTTTGGTAAGACTATAGCTATTTCGAATTACATACAATACAAATTCATTATAAGACTTTTTATAAATGGGGACGTTCGGATACCTAGTTTGTGTAAAAAAACGTCGACTAGATTTGTCTGGCCTTAACTAAGTAAGTTTAGTTGTTGTTGTAAACGTGTGGTTTATTTTTGAATTTTGACAATTAAAAATGTCAACTGAGTACGCAGGCAGGATTTTCTTGACTAGATTTTTCGGCTTCCCCTCCATAAACGTCAACTGCAAAAACTTATCACGTGACCAATCTGGGCCAACAAAAACTCATACACATCTAGTCAGTCATCCGTCAGACTTACTAAATTAGGTAACCGAACGTCCCCAATGATTGTTTTTTGAATTCTGACCTCAAATTCTGCGTATGTAATAATGTATATTGAACCAAGATTAGTTACCATATGAAAAGGTGCTGTTTAGAGCGAAGGCATATTTGTTTTGGGTATAAACTGCATTTAAAACAGTTGAGTTTCTAGTCTGAATGTATCGGGCCCATCGCAATCCCCAGAGAGTATTCAGATCGTTTAATCTAAATTTTACATTCTCCGATTTAAAACGACCCACAGTGCCCTTCTAGTTGTGACCATTCGTAGTTGCTTTATTGAAATAAATCAGAAAAAATCCTACAGGCCACGGCCATAGGTGGTCTTATGTCCTCAATCGTTGCGTAAAGTGGGAGCTCACTTGACCATAACGTGGCACCCTTAATATTATAATAACAAATACAGTCTGACACGGCGGCAACTCCTGACTAATTCAGACTTGGTGATTTGTGACACCAAATGGCGATATTCTTATTGGATATCGATCTCATCTCAAGTGCTTCCGCAGCTTTAAGTACTGCCAGAATCTCTGCCTGGAACTCACTGCATGTGTGTGAAGTCTCAGGGCCATCAGGTATTAGAGAATGATTCCTTTAAAATACTACTACGTCCTGCACTCGGTTTCACAGCAAAAACTAATAGATTTGAGTGTTTTCTGTAATAATTTATCGAAATTCTTACCTTATGACTGTGAAGGTATGAGTAATCACGACTAGACGCGATTTTATGATCGTCCAGCAAAAGTCTGCTAAATAGTGTCTAAAGTTAACAAATAAACTCTAACAAAGCGTCGGGACTATTGGTTTAAAGTTTTTATTTCCGGTTATTGTGTCGTATGGCTCTAAATCCGTAATTTCTTGGATTTAATTGACTTTTTAAGTGAAAATCAGTTCGGGCAAACATTTTAATTCTGCTTTGTCATTGCCGTATCACGACCACCGTCATTAAACCGAAATTCTCTTTAATCATGTCCGCTCCCAACCTACGAACAAGACCGATCGCCTCTAAAGGCCTGCCATCAACGCCCTCTCAACCTCCAAAATCAGCTTCGTCTGCACCAGGACAGCCAAGTGATTGTGATGCTCCTCTCACCGCCAAAACTCTAGAGGAACATCTCAAAAGGCAGGCTGACACATTGCAGCATGGGTTTACAAACCAAATCTCCAAAATGCAGAAGGAATTTCTACGCAAATTAGAGGAAGTTAATGCAATTTGGAATCAACGTTTCGATGAAATGAAAAAAAATATCATCGATCGCATTGATGTGCTTAAAAATGACACCAACACAGCAATACAGGCGCAAAACGCTGAGATTGTTGCTCTTCAACGACGTTGCAACGCTTTGGAAAGGAGGGAAGTTGCTTGTGATGCAGTGCTCTTCGGAATACCTGCACTCCCAAACGAGAACCTCGAGAGTCTATTTGTGCAACTCTGTCACACTATCGAATGTAAGCCGCCTCCATTACAAAATATATTTCGCACTAAAAAGCGAAACAGCAATATCAACACCACTACATCTCCCATCATACTAAAATTCAACACCACTCTTGAGCGAAATGCCGTTCTCATATCAGCTGTCAACTACCGAAAGAAAAATGCAACTGAACTACGTCTCCAACATGTGGGCATTGCATCGGAAAAAAGCTGTTATCTCAACGAGAGCTTAACAAAACAGGCTCGCTTTCTCTTAAACAGTGCTCTCAGCCTCAGACGAAAGAAACAACTTTTTTCTGCCTACACGATGCATGGACTTGTTTATGTAAGGAAATTGGCGAATGGAAAAAGCTTTCTCATCGAAAGCACTGAAGATCTGCTTGCTGCTGCTGCGACACAATAAATTATAATTTTTGTTCTTGGACCTGCAACCAACTATTCATCACATAAGATATTTATATTGTAATTCTGTTGTATTTTCCTTTGTTTTTGTCACTCTCTCTCTCTCTCTCATCTTTTCACACCTTCTTTAGTTTGATTGCACTTTTTTTTTTTTCTTTTTTTTTTTTTTTGTTTTTGTTAAAATTATTACCAATACCATGATGTTGGGACACCAAAACAGTATGAATGAAAAATCAACGTACACTATGGTAAACATTCTTTCAAAATATTGCGATGGACTTAAAGTCTGTTATTTAAATGCGCGGAGCTTAAACAATCAAAAATTAGATTATTTAAAGTTCTTGTTTTCCAATTCCTGTGTTGATGTTATTTGTGTATGTGAAACATGGTTTAACCCAGTTATAAGTGACTTGCTCTATAAGATTCCCAACTATGAACTTTTCCGAAACGATCGAGTTACTGATACTACGGGTGGTGGGGTTGCTATTTATTGTAAATCAAATATTAAATGTGATATTGTTACTAAGTCCACTGGAAGTGGAATCGAATACATTTTAGTTGAATTACGCGACTGTAATACCAAATGTGTAGTGGCTTGTGCTTATAATAATAATAGAAGTAGCTCTGTCATGCCATTTTTCTCAGCTATTTCCGAATATTGCGCCCTATATGAACACATAATCATTTGTGGGGATTTTAATGTGGATTTTTTAAAATATGATTCGCTGGCCTTTCAATTGAAAGACTTAGTTTCTTCGGTAGGAATGCATGTAGTAAACACAACCTACCCTACACGTTTTGCGAAGGATAAAGTACCCAGTCTTCTTGATCTTATAATTGTTTCGTGTTCGTCGCTCGTTCTCTTGTTTGACCAACTTTCATTTGATGTTTCAGACCATGATCTACTTTTTTGTTGTTATGACATTAATTTTTCGAAAACTGCCATCCCTGACACTTTTACTTTTAAAGACTTTAATTCTATTGATGCTAACGTCCTTCAAGCCGCGACTTTGTCTGCTCCCTGGGAGCAATGCCGATTGACTGGTGATCCAAATGAAAAAGCAAGACTGTTTCAATCAATACTGCTAAAATTGTATGATGAATGTGTGCCTATAAAAACAGTGAAAGTTCAGAACAAAGTATGTCCTTGGTTTACTTCGGAGGTGGTCTGCTCTATTAAGACGAGGAACAAATTTCACAGTAAATGGAAGCGTAGACCATCAGATGTAAATTGGTCCGCATACAAAGTAGCTCGTAATTACGCAACCACCATCTTGCGTGCGTCAAAGAAAAACTTCTATGCTTCTAAACTAAATTCTTCCCTTCCTGCAAAGAAACTCTGGAGTAACCTAAGGACAATTGGTATGTCTGTTGGAAGGAATAACTCTCCTTGTGTTCTGGATCCAGATGACTTGAATAATTTTTTCCTGGGTGATGAACCCTCTGCTGATAGCTCAGCTTCTAATCGAACAGTAGACTGTGTAGGCTCTGTACCAATGTTTGAAAGTTTTGAAGTAGCCACGGAAGTTGAAATTACTCAATGCGTTCAAGCCATAAAGTCCAATTCGATAGGTGAGGATGGCTTTCCAATTAGATTTGTTAAACTTATATTACCTGAAATTGTCTCTCATCTCACTCATGTAATTAACTGGTGCATAATTACGTCAACTTTTCCTCAGCTCTGGAAATTTGCAAGAGTTTTACCAATAGCAAAGAAATCAAATGCATCTTCTCCTGTTGATTTTAGGCCGGTTAGCATTCTACCTTGTCTATCTAAGGTTTTTGAAAAGGTTATGGCAAAGCAGATAACGAAGCACTTGTCGCTGAACAAATTGCTGTATGATCAGCAATCTGGTTTTAGAGCTAACCACAGTTGTGCTACGGCTATGGTTAACCTTTTTGAAGAATTAAGGCAGGAGTATGACAGGGGTTATGTTTCGTTGCTGTGTTTGCTAGACTTTTCTAAGGCTTTTGATAAAGTTAACCATAGAGTCCTGTGTTGGAAGCTCAAGAATCACTTTGGTTTCAGCGAAAGAGCAGAAAAATTGATCAGTAGTTTTCTCTCTGGCAGATCGCAAAGGGTCAATTCTGGTGAACGTTTTTCACTGTTGAAAGAAATAAAGCAGGGAGTTCCTCAAGGCTCAATACTAGGTCCTATACTCTTCTGCATGTTTATTAACGACCTTCCAACAGTCTGTAAACATACATCAGTACACCTTTATGCTGACGATGTCCAACTACATTTAGCGATGCCTTCTGGTAACCTAAACGAACTTGTTCTTCTCATCAATGAAGACTTAAAACATATTACTACCTGGTCTGTAGCTAATGGGCTGCTTCTCAATCCATCTAAATCTCAAATAATACCCATTTCAAAAAATAATTTCGACCTTTGCCTCCTTCCCGATGTTTACCTTAATAATAACAAAATTAAAGCTGTTGACTCAGTCACTAGTCTAGGCTATATTATCAACCGAAATCTGTCTGGTTATGATCACACAAACGTGGTCGTGGGTCGTATCTATGGATGTCTGCGCAAATTGTGGATCGGTGCTTACTTTACCCCTCAGGAAACAAGACGAAAGCTGGTACTGTCTCTAGTCCTACCCCTCATAACATATGCTGAGGTGGTCTATAGCAGTCTTGACTCTTCATCCCAGCGAAAACTGCAAGTTGCCTTTAACGATGCAGTGCGTTACATCAATGGCATACGTAGATATGACCATATTTCTGTGTTTGCTAGGGGGTTGCTTGGTTGTACTTTGGAACAATATATCAACGCCAGGAATTGTATGTTCTTGCACAAAATTATTAATACTCAAAGTCCGTCCTACTTGTATAACAGACTCAATTTTACTCGCTCCTCAAGAACCATCAACCTCATTCCCTATCGTTACAATAACCTAAACTCATCACGCTTATTTTTTATTCATACTGTAAGGCTTTGGAACTCTTTGCCCTCTCGATTGAAGAATATTTCAAATCCAATCAATTTTAAAAGTGCAATCTTTCAACATTTCTCCAACTTATCCATTTAAATTCTTTCCCTCATTATTCACTCCCTTTCTTTATTTACTCTATCTCTCTATCCTATTTCAAACTTAGATTAAGATAAATATTGTTATTAGATTTAAGTATTTTGAATTACTATAACTCATGTGTAAATTGCTAAGTACTAAAAAAGATCATATCTTAATGTACAAACCATTTAATAAATGAATTGAATTGAAAATGAATTGAATTTAGACACAAACATCGTTTAGTACAGTTACCGCGGAAAAATGTTTATAAATAACAGTTTCAAGAAATCCACTTAGAGGCTGCGTAAATTTGTACTCGATGTTTAACTAAACAACATCTTAGGGCCGTTTGCTCATACGACTCTTAACGATTTAAGTTCTACTTAAATACTTAAACACATAAGAGTTTATGTAGCACTTAATTCGCTATGAGTCGTATCAGCAAATGGCCCTAAGTATCGTCGTAAGGAAATCTAATAAATGCGACTGTTTAGTTTCTAAACTAAACGACTTCGAGAAACAAGAGACTAGACACGCAAGAAAAAAATAACGGCTATTAATCCGAAGAAAGAAAGGAATAAAATAAAACCATACAATAAAGTAATCATCAGCTTCAATTGTTTTTTATTAATTAAGTAAATAAAACTTAAAAAAAATACTTGCTTGATACAATTTTATAATTACTTTTCTATTTTAAATGAGCTACATTTTTTCTCTCCATTGGAGCACAACAAACCTATGAAACTGGCTATTTCACTTGTTGGTTCAAAATAATCAAATTTACAAGCAACCGACTACTGTACCACAAAACTACAATTTAACAATTCTACAGGCACTTGTTAAATATGGAAATGTCCCTTCTTTGTACAAGTCATAGTACAAGTGCTTCCGTGGCGAATAGACAATAAATGCGCAGGCAAATAAGTTTAGCTGTCAAGCAAAGTGTGCTTACCAAAATCTTGTAGAATAAAACTGTTTTTAATAGAAAAATTTCAAAGGCAAATGAAATTAATTCTTGGAAAAGTTTGGCTCTAAGCCTCATTATCATGCCAACCAATAAAAATTGGTCTTATATTTGACACGTGTTTTGGCAGAACTGTCGAAAGTCAATCTACATAATTTAATTTTTAAAAAAATTTATCAGGCGGTAATAGAGAATTCCAAAATAACTAGCACTGCGGAAGGTAAAAAGTGAAAGCTAATTGCTTGCGGTAACAACATTTAAAGAAGCCGTGACTTAAGCTACCATGAATATCATCAATAGTGTGGTATTCAGCTCTAGAACCAGACCAATGCAGGGCTCTTAAAATTTGTTGTCGAATACTTTTGTTTCGGTTTGTTTGGTGACACTAATTTATAGGTAAGCCTTTCAACAAGATAATCCACAACACTATTTAAAACGCGGAATTTCTCGGCAAATGTATTTGCGACACTCTCAAAATTAATACTGGGTCTAAAAACGTTCAATACGCGACGTTGTTCATGTTCATCTTCATCACTTTCATCTAAATAGAAAAAAACATTTTCTTATTTAACAAAATGCATACGAATTTGAACTGACTAAAGTCAAAACAAAATGTTAAGAGTACTACACTGCCGATCAACCAAATAGAATCACATTTATTTTTTTTAGAAAATGGAGTTTATTATATCATTTTAAGAATACAATTTAGAAAACGTATTTTTTATAATGCACTATTCAATTCTTAAGTAAACAAAACAAAAATGAGCGTTCTAAGTTCAATGGTAAATTTTTCAACTCATTTTTTTTTTGTCAGTGATCCTCAAAAGTTCACTTTTTATCGCTCAACCAAATAGACTCAAGGTTAAAAATAAGTTAATTAATCAGTAATGTGTATAACCACCTTTATTTGAAATTACTTCATAAATTCGGTCAGGGATTGAATCGTAGAAAGCCGACATTTCGTTCCAGGCGCTCTTAATGGCAGATTTTAATAATTCTATATCCTCAAATTGTCTACCAGATTGATAGACTTTACGCGAAAGCCCTCCCCACAATTTCTTTATAATATTGAAGTCAGGAGAGTATGGGGCCACTCCATTAATTTCACATTGTGGTCATTTATCCACATCTTTACGACTCGAGCAGTGTGGATTGGGGCATTATCCTGTTAAAACGTCCAAGATAATGGCTCAAAAAGGTTGGAAAAATAGGGGAATGCATTTTGGAGCAGCTCTTTGTATCCTTTGCGTTCATCCGTTCATCTTAGATGAAACGAATTGATTATCAAATGCACCATAATAGGATATGGCACCCCAGTCCATTATACCCCCCTCACAACTATGGTGACCGGTCAAATGGTGTTCTACCTTTCTTATATCATGGAAGTAATAGTTGAATCCATCCAAATTAAAGCGTTTTTCATCAGGAAAAACGATTTGATGCCACTCCCTATTCCATGTCATGTGACTCCGAGCAAACAGACAGCGAGTTTGCTTACGAATGTCGGTAAGCGGTGGTTTTTTCTTAGTTTTAATCTTTTCAGATATTTTGCCTTGCGGATTACTTGTCGTAGGGTAACTTTACTTGCAAAATTCTGTCGAATTTTGGCTGCAGAACACTTTGAGTTTGAAGCTTCTCGAAGGATCCTTCGCTCCTCTCAAGGCTTAAGTGCTTTCCAATAGGGTTTTTTCAACAACAACAGGCTTACTTCTAGAAATGTTTCCAGCAATTTGTCTGGTTGAAAGATTGCAGTCTCGATACGCCAATATTTTGCCTCTTTCTTCCGAAGTTAGTGCTGCTCCACGCCCCATTTTGTGTTAAATTATTCAGAATTTGATTTAGAAGACAATTTGACACTTTTCACTTGCATAGCTTATCTGAAACTATAATTACAACTCCTGTCCTGAGTCTATTCTAATGATCGCCTAAAATGCACATTATTTCGGCATAAGCAAAGCAAAATAGAAATATGTAATAACTGTAAATTTTTTGCATTCAACTCTCATCGCTAAAATAAGTCTATTGCTTTGCTCTAAAAAAGCAACAACAACAACTATGGCGATAGCTTACAGCATAAAAAAGAAAATCAAAAAGGAAAAGAAAAAAATATGTTGAGTCTATTTGGTTGACCGGCAGTGTATATTACTATACGTATGTCCCTTTCGCTTACGCTTTGATTTACACATTCATATAAAGGGTTACTCTCAAAATTGGAACTCCAATGAGAATAGAATAATTAAGATAATATTTTCTGAAGATTAACGATTCAAATTCAAATTTGTAACCACAAAAAATCTGACTTGTAACCACTTAACAATTTTCAAGTCCACGTTAAGTTTTAAAAGATAACAATGGTTTGTTACATTTTTTCTACACTTGTAGCTTTGGGTACAGAAAGCGGGGAAATTTAGAATTTCCCACTTGTTAGGGTTTGCTTGTACAATTGTTAATTGTTAAATTCACTACTAGTTTTGTGGCACAAAAACCATTGTTAATTATTGTTAATTAAATTCGCCTCTTGTACAAGACTTGTAGTTTTGTGGTACAGGCCTCTGGTTAGGTGTTGAATTCCCGCTATCATATTTACGAAGGAAATATCCCAGGGGAATTCAGCAAAATTCCGGTTGAATTTTGTCTGCGATTTAATTGTTTTCCCGGTGGAAATTTGCTACCTTTTTGCAAATTTATCGGCCTATTATTCAAAAATGGGAAATATTTCGGTGAGAGTTTTGTTCACGATAGTCCTGAATATCGCTGAAGAACATTTTGCAAAAACAATTTAAAACCAGTTTCGCTGTGTAACGTGTTAGTCTTTCAATTATGATTTGCCAGATCATAACACAAACAAATTTGGTCCAATCACGGATTGAAAATTGATATTTAATTGTGTACGTATTTATTATTATTATGGTGAGGGTTTAGTGCCCTGCGACCTTGTGGTCTATTGTGCCGTCGGAAAGGTTCATGCCCTTTTTCCAGAACTCTCTCGCATTGCAGTTCCATGCATACGTATTGTATACGTAACTCGTGTAGTTGTATTTTTGAGGACAGACTTACTGCGTATGCCTAAAATTGACCAGCATCTGATTAATAAAGCACTATACAATAAAATATTTTTTCTTTAGGAGGTAAGTGATTCTGATGAACCAACCATTGACTTTGCAAACGTAAACATTGTACAAGCACAACCAAAGAAAAAAGGCCGCCCTCGTATAAACTCCAACATAAATTCGCCATCAACGGTAACAACATCGAATGCGACTTCTTCCGGTCAAGTGAATATGTCGCCGAAAAATCGTGCACCAGCAAATGCTGCAACCAAGAAGAAAATGCTCAACATTCAAAAGTATTTAATTGACTATACTGTAGCTAACCGGCACCCTGTTCAGCTATTTATGGAAAAGCCTCCGAAAAAATTCTATCCCGATTATTATGATGTGATTCAAAATCCAATCGATATGTCAACAATCGAGAATAACATTCGTCAAGAGAAATATGGCAGCCTAGAAGAGCTTATATCAGATTATCGACTTATGTTTTCCAATTGCCGACAATACAATGAGGAAGGTTCACCCATCTATGAGGATGCTAATGTTCTGGAAAAGGCATTGAATGAAAAATTGAAAGAATTTCCTGGTCTAATTGAGGTCAAAAAACCATTTACCAAACAGTAAGATCCGCGTTATCAGCTTTTGCAAACACCCTTAATTCTGTTGTTCTTTTTACCACAGAATGAAATCGACTCGTAAGAAAACTCCTTTAATAACCAAGCTCTGGATGCTATACGAAACAATCAAAGAGTTTCAAGAGCCAAAGGGAAAAAGACAATTATCGCTGATATTTACAAAACTGCCCTCCAAAAACGTAAGTATAATAATTTTCCAAATGTAGATTGTCTGAAATACCGCATATTTGTTTGTTTGTTTGTTTTTTTTTTTAATTATCCATCATATGGAAATGGATAGAAAAAGGTAAACAAATTTCCATCACTTGGTGTGTTTCAATTCATTATTTCTAATGTCTATTACATTGAACATAATAGATGGAATTAATTTTGAAATATTTGATTTTTAGGAATACCCAGATTATTATGACATCATTAAGGAGCCCATTGACATGGAAAAGATTTCGCAGAAATTGAAACAGAATTCGTACGAGAGTGTCGACGAATTGGCGGCAGATTTTCTGCTAATGCTTGAAAACGCGTGCAAATACAATGAACCGGATTCCCAAATCTATAAGGATGCATTAGTGCTGCAACAGCTGACGATACAAATGAAACAGACCTTGAGGTGAGTTAATATATTGATTCATTATATATGCAGATATGTTTTGTAAGTGGAAACAAATACAAAACATTTGTGGCCGCAATTGGCCCATTGCGCAATTGTTGTTCCTCTATTTTAAAAAATAATTTAATAATATCTAAACGTCGAAACTGATTGGTCCATATCAGTGTGGCTCCAGGCCAGGAAAGTCCGCCATAGACCAAATATTCACACTGCGGCAGATCTTGGAGAAAACCCAGGAACTTCAAATCGATACCCACCATCTTTTCATCGATTTTAAGGCCGCCTATGACAGCATTTATAGGGACGAACTATACAGAGCGATGTCTAGTTTTGGCATCCCTTCCAAACTCGCCCGTTTGTGCAGGATGACGATGGAGAATGCACGCTGCTCCATTAAGGAGGAGAATTTAGACAAGGCGATGCGCTGCCATGTGACTTCTTCAACATCGTTATTGAAAGAATAGTGCAAAACTCACCCGCCAACACCAAAGGCACGATTTTTAAAAAGTCCATCTCGCCTACGCCGATGACATTGACATAATTGGCAGAACGCAGCGTGATGTTAATGGTGCGTTTGTGAGTATTGAGACTGAGGCGGCGAAGATGGGTTTGGCGGTTAATGAGGGCAAGACGAAGTATATGCTGTCAACTAACAAGGACACCCAATACCGACGGCTCGGACAAAACGTCACAATAGACAGATATAACTTTGAGGTGGTTAGAGACTTTGTCTTACTAGGCTCCGCTATGAACTCAGAAAACGACACCAGCGCTGAGGTTAAACGTAAAATTACTCTTGCCAATCGCTGTTTCTTTAAGCTAAGAAGGCAATTGAGTAGCAAAGCCCTAATCATCCCAGTCCTGCTATATGGCGCAGAGGCATGGACTCAATCAAAAGCGGATGAGGTAACACTCGGTTAGATTGATTTTTGGTCCCGTCTGAATTGACGGTGAATGGAGAAGGAGATTCAACGACGAACTGTACAGCGATATCGACCTAGTCAGAAGAACGACTGAGGTGGCTGGGTCATGTAGAGCGAATGGACACGAATGCTCCGGCCCGGAAGATCTTCGAATCCACACCTGAGGGAAGGCGCAGTAGAGGAAGACCGCGACTCAGCTGGCGCACGCAAGTGGAAGGGGACCTTTACCAACTTAGCGTGCGAAACTGGAGACAGCTAGCTAAAGATCGTGCTAGCTGGAGACGCTTGTTGGTTGAGGCCCAGGTCCACCCCGGACTGTAGCGCCACCTTAAGTAAGTGAGTAAGTAAACAGGGAAACTGAAAGCGTCAAAGTCTGGCTGTATGGTGAGATTGTAACCTATACACATAACAGCTATTATACAAGAACCGTGGGCTCAAAATAAACGAATCTGTGACTTGGGAGGTGTTAGGAGTATCGAGCTACTATGAGACGTGCGATCTGAAAGACCGAGAGCATGTCTTATTGTACCAGCGACTTAGATTGGACAGTTCTGTAGCCTGAATTTGGTTGCTGCAGCTATAAGCTACAAAGTAAACGAAGACTGAAAAACCGTCAACGTTGCGCCGGCCTATTTTGCTTATAATTCGTTAATGCCTCCGCCCCCGAAGGTAGTTTTCGAACTCATAGAGTACTGTGCTCAGTACGTGGAAACCATCTCCTTGAATGTCTATTATCATTTGACTTGGTCAGGCAACTTTTGTTACGGCAAGAAGAAAGGAGGTGATTGACTTGACTTTCTTGAGAGTTCTGCCGAAAGTGTCCTTGTCTGATCATAGGTACATCGCTTTTCGAAGCCCTCGATTTGCAGAAGAGAAGAAATCCGCGAAAAACTAACTGGATACGATTTAGAGAAAAACTTGAAAAATCTGTCGAAAGTCCTCATAAACTCAGAAGGAAACCATCACCAGATGTTTTGAACTGACGTGCCCGGTTTAGATGGAGACTAGACCACCCAAATCGGTTAAGTTCATACTCCACTTGCAAATGTCATCATGTACAATCTTTGTTCGGGTGTATTAAAAGACATGCATTTATCATTCATTATTCATAGTCCCGTATATTTATGGAGTGGGATGTTGTTAATTAACCCGCCATAACTCTCCATCTTCCGCCACAGAATCTGTTGCGTCATGATCGATTCACTATTTTATCCTGACCTTACCTAAAGGAAGCCAGTCTGACGGAAGAATGGCGACATGTGTTAAAGGTGACTAAACCATCGAAGCATGGATCGCTTTGTTCTGAGAAGTAGCTGCTCTTGACATTGAGGACCTCACTTAATCTCGTGGTTTTATAAGATTTCAGCAAGTTAAAACAACGGCAAATAACTTACTACTTCTTTTAAACGGTTTTCGACAAGGTTTGCCAATATTCCGCCCCAATTAACTGGCCACGAGAAAGCCATTGGACTTTAATTATTTTATGCAAGTTATACCAGAATTTTCATCTTAAGGATTTTCTTCCACTGCGCCACCTCTCGCGAACGTCTGACAAACATCCGAGAGTAAAACTGTCATGAAAGAGCTTTTCAATTAGCCGTTTGTACTCAGCGTAAAATTGTAGATCCCTTCCATTCGTCCCAAAAATTGAAAACCCACACAAAACGAATGGTTGTGAGAAGCTAGGCCTTGGGTCCCATAGACCTGTCGCGCCAAAATATTTATTTTTTATACCAGAATTTTCAGCTCGAATTATTAAATAAATGTCAAATCCCAGAGTGCCACTATATTTCAATGTGTTCCATTTTATTTAAAAGGGAGGGCGATGAAATTCTTCCGGACGTCTCACTTGCTGTTCAAGAGCTGCTACTTACTCTCTTCAGTTCAATGTACAACCACCAAGACGAAGACGGTCGTTGTTACTCCGATTCACTGGCTGAGTTACCAGAATACGATGAGGTCTCAGGAGAACCGAATAGGTAGAAAGCACAATAAATATATTATATTTTTTCTAACTCTCGAACTGACAATTTCTGACTCTTTTTAGCAAGCTTCGTGGAATTTCGCTGGATCTCATTAAACGCCGGTTAGACAAAGGCGTTTACAAACGTTTGGATACATTCCAAGAAGATGTGTTTATGTGTCTCGAACGCGCACGTAAGCTGTCACGTAGCGATTCGGAAATTTTTGAGGATGCTATTGAATTGCAACAATTTTACATCAAGAAGAGAGATCAGGTATGTCGAGATTGCAAGTAAAATATGTTACATTCTTTACGGTATACGTATGTTATAGCTCTGCAAGGACACATTGAGCTCACCGGCTATGATTTATACAGCAGCGAATCTGGCAGCCGATGTAGACGCTTTGCGACAAACGAAACTTCTTCAAGAAGAACAAGATCAAGAGGATGACGACAAAGCCGTAAGTATAATAATCCTACCGCTCAAAGTCATTTTATAATAATGTGTTTACTCTCGTCAACATACAGGCAACACAAGGTGAGAGCTTGACAATAGATCAAAAGGTTTACTCGCCCGGAGATTTTGTGTACTTTGAAACAATGGAAAATAAAATTCCTAGCATTGCATATATTGAGCGCTTGTGGACTACAAATGACAACGTAAAGATGATGCATGGATGTGTTTTTTTGAGACCCCATGAAACATATCATCTGACAACTAGAAAGTTTTTAGAACAGGTAAATATTGTTTTGTCGCGCTCTCCTCTATGAAATAAATGCAATTTCTATTTTAACTTTTTGTAGGAAGTCTTCAGAACTTGTCAACGCCAAACCATACCACTTAACAAAGTGCTGAACAAGTGCTACATCATGAATGTAAAAGATTACATTAAATTCAAACCTGAAGGGTTTGCCGAAAAAGATGTGTTTGTGTGCGAATCGCGATACAATGTTCAGGCCAGGTGTTTTAAAAAGATCAAAAACTGGCGGCTAGTCCGGGAGAATGACCCGGTCAAGTTTGTCACGCGAGATGTTCCGCTTGAGTTAAAACGCGTTATGTCCGTGTTCAAGGAACGTATTGAGAAACACAAAGGCGAATTGGCCGAATTAAAGCTGCAAGAGGCTTTAATCGAGAAAGAAAAGCCGGTAAGTTTTCATTTTTTGTTGATATTAGAGTGTTTTTGAAACTTTATTTATATTTGTTGAGTATTTTCCATCTCAATTCGCACTTTTAATTTAACTTCTTTGACTTAACTTCGACTGTCACTTCCTATTAGTCTATCCGCACATATTTTAGTTGGCGCTGCAAAACCCTTTTCTCTTTCCACAGCGTTAAACGCCGAACCATTTTAGGGTTTTAAATCAGCAGAAAATGTTGCCACATCTCTGTTTGCCCTTTACTAAGTTGTGCATTTCTATTACAAATAAGTTTTATCGGACGCTTTTTAATTGTTAAATGTAGCTTTTGGTCCACCTAACCAAATGTGAGCGTTGTGACCTAAATCAGACACATTTCGCTGGGTATGTTTGAGTTAGTCGTTGACACATCCGAGTATGGAAAGTCTTTGGGGTTCATCGATGTGCTATTCATTTATAGTGGTTGCGAGTTAAGGTTAAACTTGAATCATCTATACATATAATAAAACTGTAGCCGTTTTCTATGTTCGCGGTTGGCGTGATTGGCGTGTGAGAAGGACTCTTTATTTTAAGCCATCAATCAGCTTTCTGTGTCATTTAGAAGCTGAGCTACTAACCAAAATCTAACATGAAAAATCTAAATTCCTCAAATCGAAAATTATCAGCAACTGTTGTTCTTGATCGTTGTTCTGCTTTGGGATGGTGGGTGGCGCACATCGCACAAGCACATACAGTGCAACAAAAACTGTGTCGTCAAGCTTTCTCCGATTAAGTGAAACGAAAGAGATGTAGACGAGATGAACAATGTTTGGGCTAGTTTCATGTCCGCGTTTAAAAAGATATTCTCTATAACAGCCATGACCCGTCAAGAACTGAGTCAGGTAGAAGTTTGTTTCACCATGTTTCCCTTTAATCCATACGTCGATCACTGGTATAAGCCTATGTGTCCATCTTCCCTCTAGCGATTCATTCCATTGTTGCTGCCAGGTTGCTTTACTCAGAATCCTTTCGTATTTTCTTCTGTCGTTATCTACCCGACCATTTCGGACTCGCTCGGTTTTTAATTTTACCATTTCTTTAGCAAGTGTATTGATAGGTTACATTCGAAACTGTTCGAAACGCACAGGCTTCCCTCACGTAAGACTTAACTTTCATTGCACTTGACCATCTATTTCTATCGCATACATGAAAACAGAATTGGCAGTTCCTGCAAGAAGAATTTTCTTCGTTTGTTTCGGGCACCCGATGTTACTCATCAACCTTGAAAGCGTGCTAACAGTTTTTGATGACTTTTTGCAAAAATATTCAATATGGTGTTTAAAGCTCAGGCGAGCGTCTATAATTACTCCGAGGTACTTAATAAACGGTGGGGAAACTACTTCATGCCCTCCTACTCTAATCGTTAAAAGTACTGCTTCTATTTTGTGGTCGGCTAGTTTCAAACCTGCGCTAGAAAGCCATCTACGTACATTTGCAACTGTCTCGTTACAGTTTAGTTCGACTTCTTCTATTGTTTTTGCAACAACTACCACAGCCATGTCGTCTGCAAAGCCGATAATGGACGCTTCTCTTGGAATCGGTAGACGCAGAATTTCGTCATACATAACATTAAACAACAAGGGGCCTAAAACTGAACCTTGTGGTACACCGCCCGCTACTTCATACTCTTTTATTCCCTCATCAGAGTCATAGAGAAGAACTCTATTCGAAACGTAACTCATTATGATCATATGTTTTGCACTTCAATGGGCAAGGGCAGTCTCTTTTCAGCGCACAGGTGTTGTTCATTGGGAAAAGTTTGGAAATGGGCTGGTGGGATTCGTGTGTTAAGTTGTTTCATTCGTGTTGCTTTCTGACATTTGAGGTGGGCTAGAGGGAAATAACAGAACTTTGTGTAAATCTTTTTTGTGTAGACTTTTTAGTAGGATTTCAAATTATGTTTTTACTGTCTTTGTTTTTGCTTCATATTGCTTTCAAAAACGTCCACGAGTGAAGCAAGGCGAGCACGGGTCAGCTAGTAGATCATTAATTGTAGGTACCCAATTTAAGTATGCTGTCAAAGTCAGAATGTTGTAATGTGTCTAAGAGAAGTGAATCAGGAGACGAATGTGAAAAACTGAGTGGCAGACAAACAAAAAATATATAAAACTTATTAGCCAGCATTTGCTGTTAAATATCAGGATGCCAAATACTGCTTTCCAAAAATAGAGAGAAACAATCCTCGTTTTACCAGGAGATGGAAACCTACTGACAAGTATTGCTGGTCATTGGGTAGAGTGTTCAATGTTCTTGAGCAAAGGCGGAGACGTAATGCAATTGGGAATATTAGAGCTATCAGCGCATTGTGCAACAAGTATAGTGACTTTATATATACAAAGAACTGACCGTCTCAATGTTGATGCTTATCTTTTGCACCAGCTGACATAGTGTCTACTAATTCAACTTCATTAGCTCTGAAGACATTAAATGAAATAATACATTTATCATCGTGAGAATACAACCAACTGATATGAGGCAAATTAAAATCACCTAGCACTACGGCAAACGAAGAGTCATGTAAATTTTTAACAATTTCAATAATATGAGCTTTGTAAATTGCAATACCAGAGTAAGGTGGAATATATGAAACAAAGAAGAATATGAAGAAAGAAGTATATATGTATGTCATTTGCAATATAAAAATCAACACACACACAGATTTGTTCAATCAAAGCTGTTGAAACAATACTCCACCACCTTTTTTAAACCCAGATTGAATGGGACATCGATCCTTCCGGTAAACATTGAAGTCCGCGGTGAATAATTCCGTAGAAGCGATTGCTTTGTGCAGCCAAGTCTCTGTCACAGCAACAACAGCGTACGAGCATTCAACGGTGTTAAGAAAGAAATTGCTTAATTTCGTTATCAGTCCTCCAACATTTTGGTAGTGAAGAGAGAGAGAAGAGAATGCAACGGACGACGGAGCAGCAATAATTCCAGTAGCAGCAACAGAAGCATGTTGAATTATGTTTGAGCATTTTGGTATTGTGGACGCAGCTCGTTTTTTGGATGAAACTTAAATGTGCGTACACAAATGCCATTAAGCCACATATCAGAGTTGAGAAATTTATCCAATAAATCCTCTGCGACTCCCAGTTTGAAGTTTACATGCTTTAAAGCAATTTCATCGGTCGAATAAGTTTATGGCACTTCAGTTTCGAGATATTTACATTAAAAGCAGACGAAACATATTCAAGTATGGACTGACAAGTCGTAGACGGCTTGAATGATGACAAATGAAGCCATTTCAGTTTGGTTACAACTTCTAAATCAATGCCATTATTGTTAGAGTGTATGTTTGTTCAATTGTGGCATTTTTTTTAAAGATGTTTTTTAGTTTCGGTAGCGGGGGCAGCAACAGCAACCGCAGCAGCAGTGGATAAAGCATTAGAAGCATTAGATGGAGCAGCAGTTACGGCAATCGCATCAGTTTCGTTGACTGTAGATATGCATGGGTCTGATTTGGATTGTATGACAGAATCCGCAGATTTTGAGGTTGAGTCAGTAGATCTTGTTTTCACTTTGGTAGCAGTAGAAGCACTTCGGAGGGTGTAAGGGCTATTATTCTTAAGTTGGGTCGTGGAAAATTGTTGTTGTTGTTGTTGTAGCATCGTCATTCGTCGGTTCGTCGTTCAGCTTACGTCCCAGAAACTGGGCCACTTCGGTAGGGTGTGTCCAAAGCATTAGTGGTGAAGTTGGCTTGGCCGGACAATTGAAGTGGTGTTGTACATCATGTGGACTTTCGTTACAGTTTGGGCATTTGTTTTGAGTGCTACGATCAAGGCGTGTGATGTAATTGTTCAGTAGGTGGCACCATCCCAAGCGAAGTTGGGCCAGAGTGGTCCCCGTTGATCTTGCGAGTAGTTCCTCTGCGGGGGCAATAGGTGGGGGTCTGCCGCCAAGTACCACGTTCACTTTGTAATTTGCGATCTTATTAGACACAACGGTCTGGTGAATGTAGTTTTTGGCAATATAATGCTGATCTGAGGCGATGTATGGTTCTTGAGTGAGGTGGTTTATTTCTTCCTGTAGGTCTTGCATGCATCTGTGTATGTTCCAAGGTGGTTTAGGAGCCGAGACAAGGCTGTGGTTAGGGTGTCCGGCTAGATGACAGGCTAGTAGGAATTGTTGAGAGAGCATGTTTTGCTGTGTATTTTAACCGGGAGCATCTTTGTTTCTGTGTGAAGGTGGTTTTCGTCTGCCATAAGATGACAACCTGTAATTGTGCGCATGGCTGTGTTGTGGCATACTTGGGGGTGTTTTCAGTTGGTGTCGCTCAAGTGTGGGGACCAAATGGATGCTGCGTAGTTGAGAACTGATCGACCGATTGCTTTGTATTGTATGTGGCGAGGGGTCTTTCTTTGTCTTTGCCCCACGAACTTCCAGCAAGTGATTTTATGATGTTGTTTCTGGACCTGAGGCGATTTGATGTTGGCAGCATGTGTCGAGAAGCTAAACGTTTTGTAGAAATTGACTTCCAGAAGTTTGGGGTGTGCGATGGTGGGGGTTCGTCTTTCGGAAATTGATATGTTCAGCTCTAGTCTCACTTCCTTTGTCCACGACGTAATCAGCAACATTCGTGTATTTTCTTGTCTTAGTTAGCTGTTAATGTATTTTAAAGTTGGTAACAGTATCCTGTGCCTTTGTTGTGAAAAGTAAATGCCTGAAAGTGAACACAAAAGCGCGTCGTTCCTTTTCAATTCATTTCGGACGATTATTTTTGTTTTTAAGACTACACACCGACATACATAACATTTTTTTATTACTTTCAGAATGTGGAATGTCCTGCGCCAGCTAATGCCGAAGCGAACAGCACCTACTACCAACAGTACAACACAATCTGCAGTGGGGTCATTAAAGTGGGTGACTTTGTCTACGTCGCCACTCAAAGCGGCAAGCAATCGATTGCTCAAATTCAATCCATTTGGGAATCATCTGGGTTAGTGTGGCATATAGACAAATGACAAAAATCATAAACTAACAACAATTCTGCTTCTCATTAGAAAATCATACTTTCAAGGACCATGGCTACTGGCTCCGAATGAAATTTCATCGCCACCGAACAAAATATTTTATAAACAAGAACTTCTGCTGTCCACTGTGCAAGAAGTGAGTCCAATAATCGCAATCGTTGGACGTTGTGCTGTTTTAGAATACAGCGATTATTCTTCATGTCGTCCAACCGAAATCTCTGAAAGTGATGTGTACATTTGCGAGTCCAACTACGATGAAATGAAAAAGTCAATTCGTAAATTGAACGTAAATTGTTCGTTAAAGAAATTCGTGCACGGCCCACTTGTTACACAAGACGAAGTGTTTTACTTCAAAACAATTATCAAGCCTGTAAAAGTTACTGATTCCAAGGACAATACCGTACAGGATGTGAAATTCAATACCTCAGTGAGTAGTATTTTGTTTACATAAATATTTTCGCTTACGCCAATGTTTTTGTTTTGTTTTCTTCAGGATATGAAAATGGAGGCGGCTGATAGTCTGGGTGTACTAGAAGACTCCCTCGATGGAGGACCTCCTTCAGTGAATTCAGATATTGCTACATCCTCGCCGGCCCCGTCCGTATCCTCAACACCACTATCATCAAAAGCGAAACCAGTAAAAGCGAATAAATCGAAAGTAGTGACCGGCTACATCTTATATTCGTGTGAAGTTCGTAAAGGCATAAGCCAAAGTAATCCAGACTCTTCGTTTGGGGATATTTCCCGAATGGTAGGCAATGAATGGAAGAATCTTCCGGCCAGCGTCAGACAAGGCTGGGAAGACAAAGCTATTAAAATGAACGAAGAATCCGCCGCAAAGTATTTTGAAGATCAATTGAATTGCAGAAGTCCGACCCCGATCGACAATCAAGTACATAATAGTGACATAAGTCGGTCAGAGCTTTAAACTAATATATATGTTTTTATGCAGGTCTATGAATGTCTATGGGACAAGTGTGAGTATCAGTTTGAGGACGCAGCAGATTGCACGGAGCATTGCATTCTAGATTCAAATGGACATGTTCAAAAATCGTATCAAAATCAAGGAACTGATGCTGAATATCACTGTCTATGGAGGGGATGTGTACGGATTAAGAAAAATATGCCTGCATTCCCCCAATTACAACGACTTATTAAACACGTCCGCGAAGTGCACCTTAGCAAAGGCGGAAAAGTAATACCAGTCGCGGAAAGAAGCAAGTAAGTAAAATCAGCTCTGTTTAAGTGGTCGGAATGAGTACTAACTTTACTTTGTAGGAACTTTGTTTCAAGGAAAAATCCAATTTCCGCATCACAGCAGAGCGCGTTGTCGCAAAATGCACAAAGCGGATCGGCGAATCCGATTTCACCCAGGCCTGGACAACACCAGCAGTCACAACAGCAAGGTAAACTGGAAGTGTAAATGCGATCCAAATCTTTGTTAACAAGGAAATTTGTATAATTTCAGTTATTGTTGCTACTCCGCCTCCGGAGCCGATGTTCGTTACGGTGCCGCCAAGGCCCCAACGTGTTTTACATAGTGAAGCCTATATCAGGTAATATTTTTTTTTTACTTAAATACTACCCAGTGGGCTTACTACATCAGTTGGGTATATTAATACCTAGCTGTGGTAGCCTCCGGATACTTGTCTTGTCCATCCTGGCAAGAATAAACTCATTGGCAGAGCTGAATGAGTTTCGCAAGTCTAACGTAGATCAATGACAATCATAAAATATTTTCAACTTTCTGGTTCTATTTTTATTAATGAAGCTTTTCTTTGCTTTTCAAAAAAAGGGTCGCTCATTTATTTTTAACTTTTTAGTTTTATACAAGGTGGGCCAAAAGAAGCCGAAGTTTTTTGGCTCTCATTTTTTTTCTAAATGAAACACTTTGATTATGTTTATTTGAACCTTTAGAATTTTATTGGTCAAGTCGAGAAGATGATATCGGCCAAATGGGCGCCGTCACAATTGATTGCCATACGGGCTCGTTTTATGGCATTTTTTATCACTTCGGCGAGAACTTCGGGCGACAGATTCTCGCACTCTTTTCTAGGGTCTCGGTCTAGGGTCTCTCACGTAAACGCGGGACTTCAAACCCCAACGAAAAAAAGTCTGGAACGGTTAAATCGGGTGATCTTGCGGGCCAGTGCAAATCGCCAAAACGAGAGATGAGGCGACCCGGGAACGCCGCCTTCAGAATATCGGTTGTTGCTCGCGCAGTGTGTGCCGTAGCTCCGTCCTGTTGGAAACACATGTCCTCCAATTCTAATTCGTCCAATGGCGGCAGAAAAAACTCGGTTAACATGGCCCTGTAGCGCGCACCGTCCACTGTTGTCGTTTGACCAGAGGCTTTCTCTAAAAAAAAATGGCCCGATGACTCCTCCAGCGTGAAAAGCGCACCATGCAGTAACTTTAAGCGGGTGTAATGGCTCCTCGTGCATTTCTCGTGGATTTTTGGTGCTCCAGAAGCGATAGTTTTGCGTGTTCACGTACCCGCTGAGGTGGAAATGAGCCTCATCGCTCATTATGATTTTCGTCGAAAAAACGTCCACTTCGTCCTCGAGATTGAGGATGGCTTGGGCGTAGGTTACACGCATTTGGCGGTCGACAGGCAGCAGCTGATGCATGGACTGGACTTTGTACGGGAACAGCTCAAGTCTCTGACCAAAATTCGCCTTAGGGACGACCGGCTGATGGCTAATTGCGAGGCACTGCGTCTGGTCGATGTTTCCGGCGACAGATGAATCAAACGAGCTCAAACTCGGTGAGGTTAGGTCGTTTTGTTCCAGAATTTTCATATGCCTTTTAGGATGCCACCGCATTCTGTCTCCATCATCTAGGACGAGAGTCCATGTTAAGATGGATCAGATTGAAGGTGTATACAAAACATCGTGCCTGTACAGTTAACCGTTGAGAAGATCAAGAAATGACGTCAATTATTTTATAGTTTCCTACTTCATGCTTTTTTATTTGATACCCCTATTAACAGTGTTGATGAAATAAACACCATTTGCCATTTTGTGCCAGCGTCCATTTTTTTAAATGTTCGTAATCATTCGAATCAGGTTTTTGATTGTACTTTTTCCATGGTAATTTTGTATAAACTCACGAACAAAAATATCATTCAATCATGTCTACGTCCAAGCTTGTTGTGTACTATAGGGAGACACTGGCCAGGACGTGTCAGCCGTTTGATTTCACTGTTGTTTGGGTTCCCAGCCATAGAAACGTGTAGGGGAATGAGAGCGCCTAAAAATTTGACGCGCGTATCTTCAATCTATGCGTACCTCACTCTGGGATACCTAAAGAGATAAATTTTCCTTCACATCACGGACCACATGCATCCCGGAATTTGTCCAGTTTTAATTGGTTTGAAGTTTATTTCAAATACTGAGTCAAGTTTCATTTCGAGACTCATAGGAGTTAACGTCGTAAAATTTGAAACCCTGATGTGCATTTTCTGAACAAAGCAATAAATAAAATGTTGGTGAAATTTAATACAGGTCGTGGGATCCCAATTATTTTGATCGCAAGTCGTGGTCTGGTTGGTTGGTTTCCCTGTTACCTAACGAGGGAAAGATACGAGTACAACAACTAAAAATTACCGAACCCGTAGATAAAGAGGGAGAAGAATGTTATGGAAGCTCAAAACCAGCCCGAGGAGTTAAGAAATTTGATGATGTTATTGAAATTTATACCTTGGAAGGCCGATAGTTCATCATAGAAGGACTACTCAAAGCACCATTTCTTGTTTTGGCTAGGGCTGCACACTTAAAAAGAAGATGAAACACTATCTCACTCTAGTTAGTGTCAGCGCAGCTGTATATTATGGGGGATGCCGAGCTTGGCTGCGTGAGTTGCTAAAGGCCAGTGTCTAGCGTCTAGCGACATCTACACGCGTTCTGGCTAATAGGTTATTTGTTCTAGAATAATCTAAGTTTTCCACATCTTCCTTGAAATGAAGCAGTAAGTCAGGTTCACCCATCAAGTTCCCGCTCTTAAAGTGAAGTGCAGGAGGATTTCTCTCTTTACTTATCCCAGCGGAGGGAAAACTTCTTCGCATGAATACGCACAGAGCTACGTCTCATTCTTATCTATGTTCCAATGGCCGGAAACCCATGCAAGAGTGATTTCAAACCAATGACTCGTACTGGCCAGTTTCTCTCTGGAGTCCACAACCAGTTTGGACGAAGACCTGGTTGACTCTATAGCCTCAATCGCGGCCTGACGAAGATACCTATTTTTTCGGGTTTCCCTAAGTTCATAACTAGTCTACACGCTTCCCCAAATGCCAGTTTGCCTACTTGAAAGACTGCGTTGGGAAGCCGAAAAGTCGTTGTCAGAGAAATGTGGGTAATTTAATTATTTTTCATCTTTTTACAGATACATTGAAGACCTTCAGTCCAACAGCCCCCATATTGGACCATGGCAGAAGACCCTGAAAGCCACACAGCAGAATATGCCCAACGTCGACTCATCGCGTTTACCATCTCATTGGCTGGGAAAGCATGCTAAAGAACATCCGGAGGAAATAGCAAACTCCCTTTGGCATTTACGAAATTTCATGGCGAAAGATGTCCTCGAAATTAAACGCAACTATTTTTAAAATATTATTTTATTGTTGGTAAAAGTTATTGTTCATTTTACAATTTTGATTTAATGGAATTTGAAAGTAATTGTACTACATCGGTAGCACATCCCCAAGCTAATGTAACACCACTACCACCATGTCCGTAATTATGAATTAAAGTTTTATGATTACCTAAAAACAAATGGAGTTCAGTTCAGTTTGTCTGCAACTTTTAAATTTATTTTTTTACCAGTTGTTTCCAGCTCTAGGCGAACTTGTTTTCTTCCCGGACGTAAGCCAACCCAATCGAATAGATGCTCCGCGTTTTGTACAGCAGGTAATAGTTGTCGGCAACCGTTTGTGATTGCTTGCTTGTCATCTGGACAAACATTCACATTGTAATCATTCTCCTGATGTGTCCCACCTAAAACCACACTGTCCACGCTGGAATAAAATGTAAAATTTATAAATGTAGAGATGCAATGCAGCGAGTAATTTGCTTTCCAATATCTTGTGTATAAGCCAGGTCATTATAATGGTAGAATTTCTAGCACTAAACGAAATTTAGTAATAAATAAACGCATAATATGTACTCACTTTGGAATTATATAATGTCCATCATCGCTTTCGTCCAAAATGACATGATAGGCCCAATTGGCCTTAACCCTTGTAACTTGTCCACGTATTGGATGCACCAATTTATCGTTTACCATGAACCTAGCTCCTAGTCCTGTGCAATTAATTATCACATTGTATTCCGAGTTTTGTACGAAATCATCAAAATCGGACACTTTTTTTGTAATAATTTTCCCTCCATTGGATACAAATCTCTTGGTCAAATATGGCAGCAGTTTAACAGGCTCTGATGTGTATGTAATAAAATGCAAGCCAGACCTAAATGCAAATTCTATGTCAGTTACATTTTGATATAATTTGCTACACTCTCGCCTTACTTAAATCTTTTGGCTCGGGACCCACTGTAAGCATTCAGTTCAGCCGTTTCCAGCTTCCTGCAACCGTACACGATGTCGCTCCAAAAGTCATCAACATCATTATCGGCTGTAGTCAAACGGATAACCGGGATAAGACAAACTCCAGCTTCACCACTGTCCCCCGAAAGCCATATTTTTTTTAGAAAATTATGCATTCCCAGAGACCATTCACTGAAAATACAATTTCGAATGGAAAACTTTTAGCATGATGCACTTGTAAAGCAAGATAACCCACTGGACTTTTTTCTCTGGAGTATCTCCCATCAGGTATGGTCCCCATAATCCGGCTGATATATCCCCAGTTGTATTTGGAGTAAAATATTCCGATATGATTGTAACGTCAGCGCTTGGAAACTTTTCTTTGATTTGTACTCCACAACAGAATCCATTGATTCCTCCGCCAATAATTCCGACTTTCATTTTCAAATAATTTGAGAAATTATAGACTGTTCGAATATCAGTAAACAGCGGTTGAAAATTAGTTTCGCACTGTTGAGAGGTTATCGCTCGGACTGGTGTACACCTACCTATTTAATGATTTTATTATTAGATTTGTAGAAGTGTGATAAGACCCGCTTTCAAAATAATCATAAACCAAGTGCTGATACACATTCTATTTGAATTTATTGCAAACAAACTTTTTTTTATTTGTTTCTAAGGGCTAGTTATTGGTTCAAGGCAAATATTGGAAGTGAATATTGCTATAATTAGCTGCATTCAAGCGAATTGATTCGAAACGCGTTGTTTACTTAGCGTTCTTTCCTATAGCCCTCAAACCAAGAAGATTACTTTTCACGTCGTATGGGCCTAATCAGCTCTCTAAACTCCAAGGGCATATATCTAGCTTCAACCACCTCCAGCGCTTTTTAAAGCTTCTTTTCTAACCTCTCTAACCTAACAATAACAGATAATATAACTCATTGTTCAAATAAAGTCTTAAACCTTATTTTGAGTTTAACGGATAAGATTCTCGAACGGGCCAGCGTTTTGACAGTCATTTTTAAATATTAAATTATTGGGGGACAATATTTTTGTTAACACAAATTTCAATGAATAACAAATACATATACGCTTAGAGAGAAGTAAGTCTAAGTGTATACGGAATTTAGGGTTCTTATGTAGTTTTCGATTGGGCATCTCAGATTCTGCTTACGGATTTCAAATTTGGTATGTTTAATAAAACTTTTAAACCTGTTTTGCTATCTTTTTTTGCTGATATTTGTGCGACTGGAATGTGTGTAGCCCTTCGACAGTTATCTGCGTGTTTTCCATTCCATTGGTTAAACAAAACTTTTTGACAAAATGTCACTTTTGTAACTTACTTTACTTTTGGTGGCGTTTATAGTCCGGTGTCGACCAGGGCCTCAAACAACAAGCCCCTCCAGCAAGCGACAACGACGACACAAAACCTGAACGCGAGCAAAGGAACGAACACCTGAAAGCGAAAGAAGCATTAAAAACCTGAACTGAACGAACGCGAACAAAAAGGTTCGGTTTCTGACACTCCGCGTGGCCCATAACCTCGGTCCCTAGCTAGCTGCCTCCAGTTACGCCTACCAAGGTTGAGGTCGCCCTTCATTTGTGCGCTCCACATAAAGTCGAGTCTTCTTCTCTGCTACGTTGTCCCTTAGGGGTGGACTCAAAGATTCGTCTTCAGCTTTTTGACTAGGTCAACGTCGCGTCGGTGTATAGCCCATAAAGTTCGGCGTTAAATTTTCTTCTCCACTCTCCATCGATAAGGTCTTTCTTTCTCACAAAACATCCCATCCGATTTTGAGTGGACCCATGCTTCTGCGCCATACAACAGGACAGGGATGATTAGGGTCTTAAATAATATCTCCTCGGTTTTAAAAGAGAGGGCTTTACTTCTTAGATGTCATTTTGCGAGGTGATATATAGTGGAGCCCCGGTAGACAAACCGCCTTACTAATAATCATTTTTAACCTTCAACTTATATATTTTGTAGTTCACAATATGCAATTTTGTATGGAAAATTTCGCCATTGTGAGTTCGAAAAATTTAGTCTGGACACTAAAAACGATTATTAGTACCGCGGAAAGTCTTTAACTACTCTGAAGTTGTATCTGTTCATCGTGACGTTTTGTCCTATTCATCAATGCTGGGAGTTCTTTCTCGTTGACGGCATATTCTTCGTTTTGTCTCATATACAGCCGGACCTATCTTCGTGGCCTCCGTTTCAATGCTTGCAAACGCGCAACTGATAGCTCGCTGTGATCTTCCGATAATGTCAATATCGACAACATTTGCAAGCAGTTGAACAGTTCTTGAAAATTGTACTTCTGATCTTGGCTTGTGAGTTTCGTAAAATTGCTTCAAGGACGATGGTAACGAAGTTACACGATAGCGTTTCGCCTTGCCTCAGACCTTTTACGAAATCAAAAGGCTCGATAATGTTTTCGCCGATTTTGACGGAGCAGCGATATTTCTCAAGAAATGCAGACGCGTTACATGGCTTTGTATAGCTCCTCTCTATATACCCTATATATAATAAGAGACTTATTTCTCCATAATTTCCCCTAACCGACATGGCTTTCTTAAAGTTTGATCAACTTCTACTAACCTCATTGAATTCTTTTACGCGCACTATCGGCCTTAGAAAATGGTAAAGAAGTTGACGTTATTGCAACCGATCTAAGTAAAGCTTTTCATAAGATATCGCATAAATTAATTCTTTTCAAATTGTCTGCCCTCGGCTTGAACTAATACTGCTGAAATGGATATCCTCTCATTTGTAAAACCGTCCTATCCGCCCTTTCCTTGAAACCTCTGGTGTACCACAAGGCAGTCACATAGGTCCCCTTGTCTTCATCTTAACTATAAACAATCTTGAAAGGTTCATTAAACACTCCTCAATCTCTCGAATACGCCACCCAAACGTGTTCTCCCTTTCAGCAAGTGCATGTCAGCCGAATGGAAAACAAACAAAGATGTTTTCTTCGATTTGCCCTCCGCGGTCTTTCTTAGAATGATCCCGTAATTTTTAGTAAAGGGTTTTCCAATTAGAGGCGTTATTTTGATATTCAAAGAAAATTGCCATTTTTTGAGATAAATGATCAGATATTTATTTCATAATAAAGAGGAAGGTATGCCGTTAATAATGAAAAACAACATCGGCCAAAGGGTCACCACGACCACGCTTTTCATGAAATTTTCCATAACAAAATCGCAAAGTGGCTGCCCTATGTCCTCGATAGACTCACGAATTCCATCTTTGAGGTCTTGAAGCGACGCTGGGCTTTTGGCGTAGACCTTATCTTTCACGTGGCCCCGAAGGAAGAAGTCGCAAGGTGTTAAATTACAAGATCTCGGTGGCCAATTGTGATCACCTCTTCGAGAGATAACACGGTCCGGAAACTTTTCCCGTAAAAGATCAATGGTTTCGTTGCTTGTGTGGCACGTAGCGCCGTCTTGTTGAAAGTAAACGTTGTCCAGAACATCCAACTCCGGCCATAAAAAATCATTAATCATCTCTCAATTCCAAAGAACGACGAGGAATGGACAAACCTTGGTTTTCTTCAACACTTTGGGCTACAGCAGCAATATTCTCAGTTGTTCTTGAGCGACGTGCACATGCACAGGTTTTATTCTTCACATCACTAACTTATCCCAACAGCTCGAATTTTTCCACCAATTTCTGTCCGACGCTTCACGACGACCCAAAAATGCTTTAGTTTTGCGAACTGTGACTGCAAAACTTTTCACCATTTTTGTAGTGAATTTTTATAATTTCAATGCGTGTACTGTTCCATTTTTAGTAATGGCGTAGTTTTTACTTGTCAATTGTCAAAAAATAACAGCTTCAAAAGTGGCAGCTACCGAGATAGCGGGTTATTTAACTCAGCCTCCTTCACTCTAAACCCTAGCTTTAATTCCTAGTTATAAGTCTTAGTTTTTAGGTCTAGTATTGTAAGTTTGTTTTTCTAGCCTATTAGATTGGATTGCGGGAGAGCCCTCACGGGGGCTTCTTTAAAGATGCCTATTGTGCCTTTTTTTTTAGCCTAATAAATGGGGACATTTTGCTTCCACCAAAATTATGTTCATGTATTGAATATAATCAACAAGGCAGACAAAGAAATTATCTCCATTATTGTCGGAGTGCGAAAATTTGGTCGATGACAGACTTTCCTGACCTAAAACCTCTCTGGAATGGGCCGCTCGCGTTGCTAGCGAAATTTTTTAGACGTTCGAACAATACAGAGCCGACAATATCTTATATGCGACATTCAGGAGATTTACTCCTCTGTTGTTGACGCAGTCAAGAGTTTCCTTCTTGTGGACTAGGAAATATTAAACTGGGCGGTTTCAACTTATTTCATTAATACGATTCCCTCAAACTTAATTTTAACTTTCGCGCCACTCGTTAAATTATTTGCTTTTTTCTCTCATTTTCTTCTAAATTTCTTTCGAAGCTGACTAAAAACTATCCTATGCAAATCAGGCTTAAGTTTAGTTTAAGCGTACACGTAACCAATACCCTTTCCTTGCCAAAAACTTTGAAAACTCCTATTTCACAGTAATTATTCAATTACAATTGATATCACCTGATACCGTAGTTGCTAACAGACTTTCTGTTAATTTGGCATGACTGCGATAAGTGCAACAACTAGATTTGATAATCAATTTTGTTTCTTACAAATCTTAGGTGAGATAAACAAAACGTATACCAACATAACGCGATGTTGTTGTTCCGGATAGATTTTGAAGTAGGTATGCATGAACCAATTGGTTTTAACAATGGGGACGTTCAAGTACCTATCTACTTTAGTAAGTCTGACAGCTGACTGAGTTTTTGAATGTGCCCAATATATTGCTAAAATCTTTCGTCAGTTACTTCATAACAAAAAGTAAATTAGTCCTTATAGATAAGCCTCTCATGAACGTCTGACAAAAAACAGAGACTCGGGGCATAACCGCACAACTTTGATGAAGCAGCTAAAGAGTTCACCTACCTAGTCGCTACAATTAACTAGCAAAACGGGAAAGACGCAGAGATCAAGCGAAGTATCACTCTTGTTAATAATTGCTGAAATGAAGCGCTCTGTCAAAGAACCAGCGAGATAATATATAACACTTTATCTTTCGGGTTCTGCTGTGTGGTGGAAGTGGTACGCACCTTATCGAAAACGAATGAAACCTCTTCGGATGCTTTGAGACAAAGATTCCTCGGTTATAGTATTCGGCACGGTTTATGTTGATGGATTACGGGAGAGAAGTATTAAAGGCAAACTTTACAGATTATACAGCGACGACGTTGACCTAGGTTAAAATACAACAGCTGACACAGTTATACAAATTATAAATAAACTAGCGGACCCGACAGACGTTGTCCTGCATGCTTTTTCAAGCCACGTATGATTAATATAATTAGATTGTAAATCGGGAAATATGGTTTTAATCAAAGCATCTTTCGTATTTACCATGTTGCAGAAGTTGTCCGGCAATTTGATGCATTGTGTGTCTCCATGCCAATGTTGAGCAATTGCTCGGAGAATGATAGTGCCAGTGGATCGTTTTGCAGTTTAACTCTTATATTTGTGTTAAGACGTAATGTACAGACATTTCGCCATAGATATGATTGTTTTATACATGCGTTAATTTCGTCCGCATATGTAGCGCGTGGAATGACCGGCAATGTCTGTCTAAAATCACCGGACAGCAGCAGTAAAACACCACCGAAAAGCCTGGTGCTATTATTTAAATCATTGTGCATTCATCCCAGATAATATTTTGGCATTTTTACAAAAAAAAAAAACGGTTCTAAAATACCCACAATTTGTCGCTCCTCCATCTGCTCGATTTAGTTGTACTGGCAGCGTGCGTTTATTTGCTGTTCCTCATCACCCATGAAGTAAATTTGGAGAAATTTTGAATCGGTATTAGGCATCGGCATTAAAGAACAAATTTGATGATACACTTGGCCCTGAATCTTAAACGTTGATTGAAAATTGCGACCATCCGCGTTCTGAACGATTTTTGTTGCTCCAAATGAGGTCATTTGAAATTGAATTTGCGAATTTTACACAAAAACAATTTGGATTGTGATGTAGCTCCAGCCAAAAGTTCTTTCAATGGTTCTGGCGGAGAATTAAATGGTGGCAATACTACAACTTTTCCAGACGCGCAGCAGAAACCGGCCGATTCACCTTTGTATTTGACTGCATGACAGTGTTGGCATTGTTTGTTCATAGCACCGATTACAATTTGTGAATGTGACGAATAGTCAATGTCCGACTCATATTCAAACGCAAGGCGAAGAAGTGATGCACGTGTCAATGCGCGATACATTTGCAAACGCTGTTGTTCATGTGTTCTGAATGTATCGGTGACTCTTTGACGGGCCAGTCTTTGTCTTAATGCATTGGCTCGAAGACGTTCGTTGCATTGCTCTTGATTTTCATTTATATATCAAAAGGCTCCGTACAAAAAGGCGTTTTTTTACAATTAAGTTTTTTAAAAATGCATCGATTTTTGGGGCACTGTGTTTGTATGTTCCGTCTGAACAGTGGAGTGTGATATTGTTTCAACTTTTTTTGTCTTATAGGTATATTCCAAATAAATACATCAATTTTGTATTTTACTTAATAACTCGCAATCACGATTTGGTTGGTTTTGAAATACTTATAAGATTTTGAATGTAATTTTTTTATGTGCGGTGCCACACCCCTGTGTCCAATTTTGACCAATCTTCACAGGAATACTCCTGGGCCAATACCTAAGATTATGTGTAAATTTGAACTCGATCGATTCGGTGGTTTTCGAGATATAAGATTTTGAATGTAATTTTTGTATGGACGGTACCACGCCCCTTTGTCCAATGTTGACCAATCAGCTTCTAAACCATCCAGGGCGCCACCCAAATGCATACAAAAAAATTTATTCAAATCGGTCCAGCCGTTTAGGAGGAGTTTAGTGACATACACACGTACAGTAGAATTATATATATAAAGATGATAGCTAGATAATTTTTGGGGATTATTTTTCAGCGTTGCTTGAGATTTACCAATGCAAGTGCGTTTGAGTTTGACAACTAGTGGAGGTTGTTTAGGTTTGATCTATTCTTGGGTGGATCTGTTTTTGTTAGTTATAAATCTGGGGTCGAATCTCGTCGTCCGTGAACGTAATGCTTATTCACACGAACGAAGCGATTCGACCCCTGGACATACATTTTGAGTGAATAAATATAAAATTTAACCAGAGCATGGAAAACACGTAGATAAGTATCGAGGGTTGGAAAAATTCCAATCACACAGATTTCAAAGAAGACAATACCTCGTGTCGTGATCGTGATTAAAATTAACTGGATATATGTTTTTAATAACAATGAATGTATGTAACGGTCAAAGATGTTAAAGTTGGGTGGGTGAGGGGAGACTTTTTTTTTATTGGACTTGCAGGGCTTAAAAGATAATTGATCGGAGTAAACGGTTTTCAATAGCCAATAAATAGAAATAGCTGAAGTCCACAAAAACACCCTCAATGGATGTGTTTTTTTTTCCTTCATCACTAGATGAAACTTTTTAATTTTTTTTTATGATTTTTATCCTCTATTCATTGAGACACATTTTTAATTTTATTTTGTTTAAAACTGCAGGGTAATACGACTTAAAGTAAACAATCCTTGTTGTTGCCGGAAAGAGCTCAAGTTTCTTTGCTCGCAGCACACCACGAATCTCTGCTGTGTCCCTGGACACAGCGACAAAACCGGCAATTTGAGAGCGGATGAACTGGCGAGAACTGTCTGGTGCAGTTTTTCCCAGGAGATTTAAGCCAGACTTCATTGGATTCAGTTGGATTAAAATCATTAAAATTTTAAAAGGTTTAGTTACTATTTGACTGCATTTTTAATTTTGTTACAGAACTTACACTCTCCTCATATGCAATATAGTTCACATTCGTTTTTTCTCAAACTTACTTTCTAGGGAGAATCTGTAGTTTGCAGATTTTCGCTCGCTGGAGTTGTTTGAAAAGAAATGAGATATGAGAATTTACGATTGTACCTACGTAAATCGTAGAAAAATGGATATCACACACTCTATCGCTTTCAGTCCGTACGGAGTTTTCAGCACAAATAACCTATCGCCCTAGGTCGACAGCTTGGCCCTTGTCCTTTTTTATTATATTTATTTAGTGCGCGTTAAGCAAGTTCTAACTTTGCAGACTCTGTGACCTCTAGTCACAAGTCAAAACTCACAATATGTGATCTGGATGGTGGAGGATGTGCTCGGCCATTACCAATACTGTGCACAAATATAATGTTAACATGAGGACATGAAGTCGGAGTTTAACTGAGGGACACCCACTCTTATAAATTTATCTTTTTTCGTAAAAATATATTTTTGCTACTCTCAAACCACAAGGACAAAAAGGAGAAAATTAGAGCTGTACAAAAAACAGCAGTTAGAAGGACAACCTTATTTGATTTAAGTAAAGCGTATTTTATTGAAAATGCCAAAATGATTTGATTTGAGGTTATAAATACCTACTCAATATATTTATTGAGACAGATGGTACGGTAGGTTTTTGCGAGTACATACATATACCTATTATAACTTTTTTGATTAACACGAGTTTGAAATTAAATATTACATTTATTTATTGGATGCCTAGTTTTTCTTTAATAATAAATTGTGGCAAGCGCCTTCCTTTCCAAAATCTGGGAATAGGAGTTTCATTAGCTTGTTGCAATTTGGACATAACATACTGCTCTGCGGAGAATTTTTCGGCTTCTTTGATTTGCATTATGAGCCCGGCCTGAAATGCCTTTTCTTTTCTCATTTCCCTCCTTTGGCGCACCTATTAAAAAGTATTCATTTTAGATTTACTGAAATTGGTTCAGATTATAGCAAATTTTGCTTAGATTACAGACCTTTGCCCATTCAAATTTCATTTTTTGTCGAAGTTTCTTCAGCTTATGTTTCTTCATTTTACGACGCCTTATGACGATTAGCCTAGCCGCCTGTATCTCATTTTCAATTTTATGAGGATGCGGAACTTGGATAATTTTCTCATTTTTAATAATTTCGCGAATTTCGTTAAGAAGGGAATCTTTCGGACTCTCAATGGTTATATTATTTAAGGGCAGATCTTGAATAATCTTATTCCTTGAAGGATATAATGGAAACTGCACTCCTGCTCCGATTAAAGGGAGCTGCATCATTTGTTTTGTAGTCCCGGTTTCGGTTGCGTTGACATGGTGGAAGTTTCGGCACCAATTTGAGAAACCTGTGAAAAATAGAAAGTAAATGAAGAGCATGTTCATAAATAGTAAACAATATGCATTGCATAACATTGGTATTTATGCCGAAACATAGAAACTGCTATGGTTCATACATGAATACGTATTTTCAAAATGAATGAAAGTGCACAGAAAATCATTTTTTCTGTAACTTTTATTTAAAATAATAAAATTAAAGTTCTTACAAATAGAAATCCTGCTTCTTATTCGCAACATGTTCACAAGTTGACAATTTGTTCACTTTCTTCCAATGAACAACTGTCATGTGTCAAAAAATGTATGGAGCCTGTTTTTGACCTGTTCGTTATGAATTAATGTGGTACCTAGTAAAGGCTGATGCGCTGTTCGAGTGAACTCCAATTTTTCATACAAATTTTTCGCTGCGAAATGTCAAAATGAACTTTTCACGTGAAAATTTCACCAGGCAGTACCTACGCTGTTGAAGTAAAAAATAATTGTTCAAAAAGTGATTTGTAGGGGGCGTTACTTGCTATTTAACTTGGCTTTTATTGTCCGTCGCATTAAATTTTTGACATTTCGGCATGAAATTTTCACTTTCAATTTCACAGCACTTTTTGGAGAGGAGTGAAAATTTAATTTCATTCGAACAGCGTACCAGGCTTAACTCGGTAAGGCAGAAGAGAGCAATGTAGGTCCCTAGTTTTGGAATGGCAGAAAACACAATATAATCTCATTCGGAGGCTTGATTTCTTTTCAGAGATGCTCGAGTTTTGCTTTAAAGCCTTTAAAACCATTTCAAAAGCATTTAATAATTTGTTCCCACCAACGTGATTTAGGTGAAGTGATTTATAAATCACGATATGCGTTCCCACCGAATTTTTAAGTGTTTTAGTGTGACATTTGGAATTAGTTGGCAAACTTATACATACAAAAGTGCAATAGAAAAATTACTTGCAACAATTAAAAATGACTTCAAATGCTTTGGATATAATTTATATCTACCAGAATAAATCCATATATTTAAACAATGATGATATATGATTTATATGATATAAACAATAACTATCTGCATTTTTAATTTTAATTTTGTTGACAGTTTGTTTTTGTGTGCAGTGCTGAAGTTGATAACAGGTCTGTTTGATTTGATTTGTGTCTGTTCGATTCTATTTTGTGTGTGTTCGATTTTATTTTCTGTGTACTTGCACGTACCTAAGTGAAATTTTCACTCATCTCCAAAATCTGGAGTCACCCCGAAACGTCATAAATTTAAGGCGACGGATATTAAGGCTGGTACGCTGCTCAAGTGAAGTGAAATTTTCACTCCTCTCCAAAAAATTGCTGTCAAATGGAAAGTGAAATTTTCACGCCGAAATGTCAAAAATTTAATGCGACGGACAATAAAAGCCAAGTGAAATAGCAAGTAACGCCATCTACATATCACTTTTTGAACAATTATTTTCCACTTCAACAGCGTACTGCCTGGTGAAATTTTCACTTGAAAAGTTCATTTTGACATTTCGCAGTGAAAAATTTGTATGAAAAATTTCATTTCACTCGAACAGCGTACCAGGCTTTAAAAGTGAAATAGCTTGTAACGCCCCCTACAAATCACTTTTTGAACAACTATTTTCACTTCAACAGCGTAGGTACTGAAATCTTCAAGCGGGAAGTTCATTTTGAAAAATTGGATTTCACTCGAACAGCGTACCAGCCATAATTAATAATTAAACGCCAATAAATAACGTAACTAGTAATCATAAAAATGTATGATAAATCACATCATTAATGAGATGATTTAGCTAGATCACGTTGGTGGGAACATGGTATGAAATGGAAGCTAAAAATAAACGCGAAAAAACACGCCTATTGATAGATGCAATCTAGCCGTACCCTAAGAGCGCGTCTTTTAAATACTGACTTTTAACTGAACCGTTTCGCCTATTGGTAGCCCTGATTTCGTAAATACAAATGGCGTATGGTGTAATTGTTAATTCGGCTTTTCATTTATCATTATTTTGAAGAAATAACGGCTAATTATATCTAAAATTGCTATTAAAAAGTCAAAATATATAACTTACGACCTCATAGTAAAATAAATTATTTTTGTTTTGATTGTAATAACGTTTAAAATATGGAAGTCGAAGGGAGCACTGCGGCAAGCGTACAGGACGCGTCGTTCTTGAAAAAAGGTGATTTTTTTTAACATGAAAATTCCTAATATTTTCTTATATTTTACAAAAAAATATATGCGTTTGTGGCATAAGTTTCTGTGCAGTGTGAATATGTTATTCATCTTGCAAAACTCACACGCAAATTGAATAAGTAACTTTTTTAATTTCTAATGAGCGCCAACTTGCTTGTTTTGTAGATGCCGTCGTAGGCGAAAAATTGAACAACGCTGTTGAAACCATCACAGCTACTGCTGCTGAAACTATCAAAAAATCCGAAGCCGATTGCAGTTCAACTGTCGATAGCAGCAGTTTTGAACCAATTCCCGAAGAAAAGGACGACTTGCTAGAACAAATTGAGGAAGTTTGCAATGATAAGTTATCCGACCTGAAGAATTGCGAAGAAATTTGTAAAACTTCGGAGCATGAGTTTTTAAAAAAAATTGATGAAATGGAAAAAAATGATCAGAGCACGACACATGAAAAGGCAAACAATGTTGCAAAGGAGTTAAAAGCTAAAAATATACTTGAATGTGAGGCAACAGCAATTGACACTCTTGTTGTTGGAGATAAAGTTATGGAAGTAAAGGAGGACCAGAGCGACACAAATAGTCAATCAACATCGGCGACATCTAGTAAAGATGTTAAAGAATCACCGGAAACAGTTGTCCCTAAAACGGTTGAAAAAAACGAGAGCACAACTAGTCCCGAAATTAGAAGCAAAGATGCTACCGTCTCTAGTTCAACAACTAAATTAGAAAACAAACCAACTACTACTGTCGCAACTTCCGGTGAGAAAAGTAAAATTGAACCAACAATACAACCAGTAGAATCTACGGGGATAATCAGTTTAATCGACGACGAAGAGAAAGCTGTTGAACCAATGGAATCCACAAGCATTGTTCTGGACGATGTCGAAGAGAAAATGGATGTAGATAACGATGTTATCGAGATTAACAGTGAAGAAATGGAAGTCGACATCAAGGAATCAAAGGATAGCAATTCTGAAAAGTCAGTCAAGTCCGATAACGAAGCGAAATCAAAGGTAGTTAAAGCGGAAAACGAAACGTTAGAACTTAATAATGTAGCCATAAAAGAGTCTAGTATTCCGGCGACTGAGAAGAAAGAACAATCTGATCAAAAATGTTCCATCGATTTAAAAACTTCCAACAGCGATAGCGATATTGAGGAAATTCAAGATGTAAAGCCCGAACCAGTGATCGTTCTTAATCATACCGATGAGAAGAAAGTGGATGAGGCGGCAATAATAGAGACAACGAAGCCAGAAAACAAGCCTGTACTTGACATTAAGTTAAAGGAAAATATTGTTTCTAGTAGTTTGACAAATACGCCGGTTTCGTCGTCGAATGTATTTAATAGCACGCCCATACAGAAACAATTTGAAATATCATCGGAAAATGTTAGTAAGATATCGGACGCTGCTGAGCTTAGTCGTACCGAGAAAGAAGAGGAGGCCACGTCGACAAAGCCTCTGACGAAGACGAGCTTCGAAGATTCTACAACTGAAAGTGGCACATGTGCAAGTAAGTACATTTAGTACCTAAATGCGAATTGTTAATATAACACTTGGTATGTGAATATTTTAGGAGCGATTAGCTACAATATTTTTTATTATGGCCTCTGTTGTGATCTGTATTAAAACATTATATTTGTGGATTTGGCAGTCCACATATCGTTCCAACTTATTCAGAAGCAAAAGTAGTTGTATGAAATGGAGCGGCATTTTGTCGGAGGAATAGTTACGCAATAAAGGGTCTAATTGTTATATGTATGAATTTAGAAAAGTTAAGTTGGATCAGGTCATTCAGGTACCTTCCTAAAGCAGCCATTGTTCTATCTCCATTTTTGTTTAAATATGTATTTAGAGCAGGACAAAAGCTTTGTCGACAAAATTATGTCCTTTGTTAGCGTAGATTGTGTAAACAAAGAGATGTAATTCTAGTGCCTGATCACCACGGCCGCAAAGAACTCACCCATGGAGTTAAAACTCCGTCTATAGACGTACGTGCACGCATTAGGAAGCTCTATTCACATGTTTATTTGACCTTGTTGCACATTTTGTGCTATCCAATAGCCAAAGCCAGCTCTTTTTCACACACCCGTGGCTGGTAGGGAATACTGTCACCAGTCGAAAGTGTTTTTTTTTCGTTTTTGAGACAAAAGTTGTGGTGCTTTTTAAATTGTAGCTAGAACACTTTAGGTTGTATTTCACTGTAGACAGATCACATCGTGTATTTTTTTGGATTTGTTTTTTTGTGCACTCAATTTACCACTGCGATTAGAGAAAATTTCGGCAGTGTTTTCTGGTTGACTCCTTTGGTACTCTAAAGAAACTGTTACCTGAATTTTGTATAACATTTGAACAGCCATTGGGTCTGAAAAGTAGGTTTCGACTAAGAATTACGTTTTCTACATACTTGAAACTAATTAATAAATTAAGTTGTTTAAAAAGAAATCTGCCAATACAAGCGCTGCTACGGGTTGTCGCATATTGTTTGGTTCTTCATGGTTGTATAGTATGTTGAGAACTTTTTTCTTTTTAGATATAGCTCTTCGTTATCATAAATTATGATTGCTTAAGAGTGTCTAGAGTTTCTATTAAAAAAGAATACTTACATCTCGTTTGTAAATCCTACACTATACCGTTTTTGTATGTTTTTGTTGTGATTAAATATTTGGAATGACCAACACTGCACCGTCTCTAGTCCAACTGAAAGATACCTCTTTATGGTTTTATATCCTTAATCACATTAAGGGGCGTTTGGTAATGCGACTCAAAACGACTAAAATTCTACATCAATATTTATGTAATTCTTTTTACAAACCTTTTTTATGGCATGAACTGTCACATGATAAGAATATGTGTGCGCCTTTTGGACTACTAAGCAAGTGGTATCATCAGCTACATAAGGAAAGTAGAAATTATAATAGCCTAAACAAATTTGTCTGACATAGATAGATAGATTAGTTTATTTATTTAGCTTTTTTAAGAAATCAATAGATTTTACAAATACACAGTATTTTATTTTGTATAAGAATTTTAGATACCTACTTAAAAATTAGCTTTAATGTAAATGATTAAATTTCTTTTGAAAGCTGCAAGATTTGTTTCATTTTTAATACTAATTGGCAATTCATTGAACATTTTGAAGCCTCTATATTGCAAAGAATTTTGAGATCTTACTTTTAGAAGATTTGGTAGTCTAAAATTATTGGCTGTTCTTAATAAATAGGGTTGTACCTCACGAACATACTGTACATAATTCAATAAATAAATAGGCATTAGGTTATTTTTAATTCTAAACACTAACAATAAAACATTCATTATTATTCTTTGTTTTACCGACAACCATTTTAACGAATTTAACATTAAACGAATTGAGACGTATCTATTACATTTTAAAATACATCGCATGGCCTTATTTTGTAACAATTGCAAACTTTGTACTATACAATCAGAACACAGAAATAAAATAGACGAACAATACTCGAAGTGTGGTTTAATTATTACATTGTAAATGTTTATTGCACTTAATGTTGATATATCATTTCTAATTCTTTTTAAAAAACCAATTTTTTTCCCTATTTTTTTACACAAGTACTCGACGTGATTGCTAAAAGTCAATTTATTATCTATTGTTACACCTAAATACTTTATTTCCTCAATAGATCTTTTTAGGTCGACATGCCTTATGTCGCCGCTGTGGCGAATTAGAAGTTAAATAAAAAAAAAGGAAAAAAATTAAAGAAATGGCGAATGGTTTCTGGTTCTTTCCCCGTAAAAAATAACACCCTAAAGTTTTTGTTTTACACTGCGCCAGCTATAGCGAACGTCGACCGAACATCTGAGAGTATAAATGTCAGTTTTTTAAAAATAAGATCTTGGGCTTGGCATAAAATTCAAGAATAGTTGTGAGAAGCTAGGCCAAGGTTCCCCAACAGATCTGTTGCCTCAACAATTTATTTATTTAAGGGTCAGTTTGTTCGCAACTGACTAAATCTTTAGTCCAATTTTACCCAAAACGATCCAGGAACCATAAATACATTCACAGCAGAACAATGCCCCGAAAAAGAGACGCTGTACATAGTTATTCACTTATGTTACCTCAACGTGCATTGTTTGTGCCCCGTCTGACAACAGTATTCGTCGTTTGGTGTCGAATTTGTTGAGCACGGGACATTACGTAATGTTGGGGTACATTCCTTTATGGCCAAATGGATTAAGTACTTTATATAATTGTTTGTATATGTTGCAGTGTGTTTTCGTCTTGTATTTTTTTAATATCCTTACTGTAAATATGGGTGAGAACTTCGGTTTGATAACCACATTAGATGTATGTAAGGTTGGGTTAAAACGGCTGCCAGCTACGAAAGCCAGCGGCACCTAGACCAGTAATCAAAACTCCTAAATCCTCACTCGAAAAACCAATTTGAGCATCTTATGAACCGGAGTAGACTTCTTACGTCGGTGTTAACTTAATCACTAGCATCATTAAAGTAGAAGTTTCGAGGATAGCCTCCTCCCCCTTTTCAGCTATACAGCTTCTACAAAAATCGTTAAAGGGAAACCGAGCTTGTTACATTTGATGTAAGAACCGTCCTCTCCACCTGCCCTAAGGACAATTATAAAATCGATAGCAAAAAGTATCAAAGTTGGTTCGAACATTAAAACAAACATTTTTAATAATTTGTTGTAAATAAATGAACTGGCACAATGCATATATTATTTACTAGCTGACCGGTGCTCGCCTTGCTTCAACCGTCTGCCACTTTTAAGACAAAAAAGTATTTCCATCGAACAGTTTTTGATGAATATGTTCCTACCCTTGGAACTTTCTGAAAGGAATATAAAACAAGGACACAAAAAAGATTTACGCAAATTTCTGTTATTTCCCCCTGAGGTGGGTACTCAAATATGGACGAAAAGGAAGCAACACGAATGAAACAGCATGACACACGAACCCCATCCAGCCCATTTCCAAACTTTTCCCAATGAACAACACTTGAAAATGTGTTTAAACTGATCAAAACATTTATGATCACGTTAGAGTAAGAGCGCGCACATACTAATCACACACACACTACTGCAACGATACTCACTGCTGCATAACTACTGGAAGTGGTATCCACTGAAAGACAATTGTGGGCGATATTTTAAATAATTGTTTTGAACGTTGCTCAGCTTACAACGAAGGGGGATGCTTTTTATCTTAAATGATTCAGGAGAAAATTTACTAAATTCACCTATTTTTTTATTTTTCAATTCGATAAGCCATTACTGAGCTAGGTCTGTATAAATAGAATTTTCCTTACATATATCCGGTTTTGTTGACTATTTTGTAAGAACCACATGATATTCCGGGGTAAAAAGTATCCTAAAGCCCGACCCAGAATATAAGCAATCACTATGCCAAGTTTCATCAAAATCCGTCCAGTAGTATCGGCGTGGTGCGTGGTCATTCAGTTTTTATTCTACAGTTTTATTATATGTAGAGAAGAGATTTATTATTGTTATCTATTGATTTGTTTTTTTCTTTCTCTCATGTAAACTTGTTTTGACTTGATTCTTTTTAGCAAGCGAAACCGATCAGCCCTCATCTGATGGCACAATGAAAAAATATATCGACGCAATAAAAAAGTACAATGGAATGCCAGACACAACAACGGATGAAGAAACGAATACGCCAGCGAAACTTCAAAAAACAAATGACAAATTCGAAATGAAGATTTGCAATCTCTCTAAAATGGATTTCAAAAAAGATAGCACATACGAGGTTAATATTTGCTGTGAAAACAATGATGTTCGGTATTTGTCAATAGAACGCGTCGGCCTTTCCAACAACAAAAACACCAGCCAGGTGGATAAAGCTTCAGCATCGGAGAGTTCTGTACAAAGCTCATCGAATGGCAGCATAACTAGCTTACCAGCATACACATTACCGCAAACAGTAGACACTCCCACATCCGCGTCAACATCGTCTTCGACAAATTGCCATAGCTTGACAACATCGCCAAACAAACACACAATTGTGGGCATTGAAGAATTGTGCAATTTTATGATAAATCAGTTTACAAAGATCAAGCATGCGGTCAATCCGGACAGTGCAAAAGCGGCGACAATTTTTGAAGCCAACTCAACGCCAACCCATCAAAATAAAAGAAATAAGAAGAACAGTCCCTCCGCGGACACACCCTCTACATCAGTGTCGAAGAACAAAAGTGGTCGTAAAAGATCTCTCCATGATGATGATTTCGAGGGTACTCCAAAGGCTAAACAAGCCAAGCGAGATATTAGTAAAGAAACGCCGAAAGGGGATGAAGCACCTCCTGAGAATGACGATTCAAAAAGCGGTCCTTGTGTACTAGCGAAATGGGTAGACAAAAAGTTCTATGCAGGAAAGATAACTGCTGAAAAAGCTGGAAACAAATACGTTGTTCTTTTTGAAGATGGCGCCTCCAAGACACTGCCCAAAGAGTCGATCGTTTTCGGTGAAGGTGACACTCTGCCACTGCAGGATCAGCATGTGTACGCATTAGTGGAGGAAGATTACGAAAACGGAATTGTGTTATCTATCGAAAAGTCCAGCGACAAAGTCGTGTATACCGTGAAGACAGAAAACACAACTGTGAAAGTCACCGCTTCCGATATTTACTTGGAAGTCGATCAGGCGAAAGAAATACAAAAACTTCAGAACATTAAAGCTGGCGATGGCGGTATAGACGAAGAGGAATCCTTTGGTACCAGACCGTCTCGAAATAAGCGGCCACCAGCATCACCCAGCACCCCAGAAGCAGGTTATTCAGGTGCGGTCGGCAAAAGAGGAGGAAAGAGACAAAAAAGGTATTCTTAAAAAAAAGCACACACCCACACTCACACCATACTACTTTTATAAGTACATATATAATATAGGATAAACGAAAAGTAAAATATATATATATAAATTTATTATATATAAAGTAAAAAAAAAAACATTTAACTATATCATCCTTAAATTAAGTTTGAGACAAAAAAAAAAAACTTAAAAATTTTAACACGCTAAGTATATTTGAATAGCCAATACTTGGGTCATTTTATCCATGTTCTAATGTAGATTTTATGCTTAAAAGCGAGCGTTAAGAAAACATTCCTCTTTAAATAACAAAGGAAACGTATGTTTTTTAATTGTATGCCTCTTTTAGATATTCTTTTTATTAGGCTAAATGAAATTCTTTACTTATTTTTATATATAATTTGATATTTCAATGTGATTTGAATAAGTAAAAATAGCGGATGGATCGCATTTTGCAGTTTTTGTTGCCTTCTTGTTGACATTTAATTTGTAAATTCCGTTTCTAAGCAGTATCCCCACAGTAATATAAGCAAAAAGTACATCGGAGCTTCGAGTTGCGGCTTTTGTGACAGTAAAAAAAATTTGGAACCAATAAATAATGATTCCTGTGATCAATTCAGTCCGAATTGAATCCGTACTAATTTCAAATTTTCAGTGTTTACAGCTCGCTTAATGTGTACTGATTTGTTTCGTAATTCCGCACCATTTGGTTCAAAGAAAAATCACTACAAAGGGCGAAAGTGAATATAAACGCATGGGACTTTTAATTCGGTCGGAATTGATGAAGAATTTAGTAAAGACTTGACATCCATCTTGTTTAAAGTTGGTATATGTTTTAGTTGGCCAGAGTTCGTTCAGTACAAGGAAATTGAAGACCGATTTGAAAATATTACGAAGAAATTGCAACAAGATGGGAAGTTATTTGATATTGGTCACACATTTTGTGAAAGCTCCAATGAATGAGTGTTTTAAAGTTTGTTTAGTACTTTAGGCAGTTGCCAACTAAATAAATAAGCATTATTCTGTTTTGCAACCAAAGTTGCATGGCTTCTAAGTTTTACCTTCTTGACGAATAACTTTTGTGCGTTTATGCTACTTTTCGAGTAAGTCCAGCAATCGTATTGATTTGCCAGGACATTCAAGTAGAGCAAAAGAACCGCTTTGGTCCTCACACAGTATCAAATAGGGTTTTGTTTGTAAACTGTCAGGATAATTTCAATTCTGTAGAGTGACCCACCCTGGCTCTGATGTACTTTGTAAAAAAAAATTTACAGAAACTGCGACGTCAAACAAAAACAAACATTTTTTTAAAACTTTTGCTCATCCTTTTTTCTATTACACAAATTTATATGTGACTAAGAACATGGCATACAATTGGATTATTATATTTTTTATTATATTAGTGCTGTCTAATTTACCAATCAATGTTGTAACTTAAAAAGAAACCTTTATAGTAGAAATAAGTATGTACTTTCGAAATATCAATATTTAAGGTAAATTTAAAAGAAAAAACAAAGCAAAAGAAAGCAAAATATTTATTTCTTATTGTTTTATGAACAAAACATAATAATAATAATAATAAATTTGAATACGATAAAATATATAAAATAAATAAAATATATTACACGACCTCACAAAAAGAAAAAGGAGAAAACACCTCCCATGCATCCTAGTAGTCCATTTTAACCTTATTTTTTTTTAACATAGAGAAGATACTATGAATTAATTTTTAGATATAAAAAAATATGGTGTATCAGAAACAAGAAAAAAATATATTATTAAATAATTTATGCATATATATATATATTTTCTGTAAACAAAAAATATGTATATGTATATATATATTTATAGTATATATTATATATATATAATATAATTTAATTTTAATAATAAAACTTGTACTCTGGATGGTAATTCTTTTCATTTCATTTTGTATTGAATGACTTCCCCTCTCACAAACTAAGTCTTCTTGGATTTTGTCTTCTGCTTTTCTATCTATTCGCGTAAACTGTAAACAATTATAAATGAATTCGGTTTTTTTAGTTATATATTTTTTATTTGTTTCCTTTTTATTTAACGAAGTAGTAATAGACGGCGGAATACGTTCGGTACGTGATTCTTAGTACATTTCGGTGCTTCCGTCTGACGGTCTTCCGTAGTGTCTTGAGTTTTAACTGTGATTTAGTTTTGTGTTTCGTTTGTTAATCAAAGCAAGAAAAGTGAGTAATAAAAAGAAAAAGATGGCAAATTCGATTACTATTTCGTTGGATGAAAAGGACTTCAACACGTAATTATTTCTTCAAACATACTCAATTACATTACATATGATTTTGAAATTGGTTTGTTTTACTGGTATATATCTTTGAAACTTGCAGGTTGCCGTTTTATGCTGCTCCAAAAAAGCATCCATCGGAGCACAGTGATAGCTCAGACAGTTTGGAGTCCACTCCACCTGCATCGCCTAAAGATACAGCTGGTTTGGAATTGGTCGAGGGTGTGCAACCAGAATTGCAGAATTCGCCTAATGATTCCGAGCTTTCGCGTATGTTCTCATTTTTAATGTGTGATTATTTTTTTATATACATATATGTTTTTGTATTTGAAGGTATGATATTTACGTCTGATTATAACAAATCTCAACCAAAGTGTGATGTGGATGAGCTGTTGGGTCCACTGCCACAATCGAGAACACTCTTTCGGAATAAGCATTTTCTTCTAACATGTACAGTAGGCTTAAAGCCACATCGATATCACCAGGTAAGACTGTACTTATTTTCTCAATATGTACGCATTATTTTGTTATGCATCATCACCGCGCATCATCCTAGCTAAGGAAGATTTATTTTATTGTGTAAGTAATCACCCATTTCAATCTTTTTGGAGCGGTTTTGAACCAAACTACTACAAGGCTAAAAGTACGGCGTAGTAACTGAGTAATGGCGTTTTCCATTGGGCAAAAAAAAGCGTCCGGGAGAGTCCGGAATCGAAAAAATCGCTTCTGAAACCGTTCCATTGGCAGAAAAAATACTCTTCTGGTGTGGCTGAGAAGAGAAATTCGCTTCTCGATTTGAAGTCAGAATCCACTCACACATGTGTAATTTATTGTCGTTTTCCATTGGTTCCAATTTCAATGGAAAACGACATAAGAGTCTCTAAAATCAATCCGCGGAAGCCTTTTTTTATACTTTAAACCCGAGCGCCTAACAAAAGTTGAAGAATATAACTGTCATTTAAATGCCACATCTACTTATGTCACATCTCAAGCACATGGGCTGAATTCCAAAACGCAGTATTGCAACGTCAAGAGTTCTAAAACATAAACAGATCACAGTGATGCAATTTATACCATTTGAAATTGCATTGTGAATCAACTGCGCAAATTAAAGCAAACAACGCATCGTGAATTGCTGTCAGTTCTCCGATAAAATTGTATGAGCCAAAGTTGTTAATTAAGTTCTTAAAAGCTATCGCTGTTATCACTTTCGTGGACATTTTTGCTGTTTACAACAAGTTATCAATTGACACGTAAAGTTTATATTCCATGAATTTCATATACATCAAATTCCATTTCAAAACGTCAAATATCACGCATCATGATCGCAGTACGCAGTCGTTTTACGCATCATGAATCCTTTCAAGTTACCTCAGTACCTGGAAACACTTGCAGATATTTTACTGCGTTACACATCCAATCAAAATAAAGGAATAGAATTATAGCCCAACTAGCGTATGACAACTTCTATTGCCCGGGTTATATTATTTAATCTATGAACTCACTTCCCAATGAATGTTAAACTATCTATTGTGATCTAAAATTTATTCAAGGTGAATACAAAAATGTTGTTTTAATATTCAATCTCAACGCATAGATCTCCAAGACGTATATCACTGGCATATATCCCTTCAGGAGATGGCCGCGCGTACAACTTGCTCTCTTTCCGTTGCTGTGTTGTTTTCTACCAAATTGAATATTGCTCTTCGATTCATCGAATCGCTGACACTAGGTGGCGTTGACTTTCTCAATTTCACATAAAAATTCGCTTTGCATTGAGGAGATTACCCTTTGCTGTTGTGACTGCGTATAATTTTGGCGGTAAGAGGAACATGAAGATGACAAGTCTTTTATTGAAATCGTTCTCGGGCGTAGGTTGGGAGCAGACATGTTTTCGAGTGGTAGGACCTTTACAAATCAATATATGAACTAGTAGCACGCAACCGATAACAGATTATGATCCGGAAAATGTTTCTTCTTTCTCAATTCGGAGGTTGACAGTTGATTTATTTTTTATTTAATTTATGTACTATATGCTTTCGAAGAATATTTGGGTATTTATCCTTCAGCGAATCGTTTGCAACGACGATGCAATAAAACAAAACAGCGTGTGCCTTTCTTTAGGAATATAAAACTGCTTTACTCACTGATTAAAATTATGTTTTTATTTTATTATTGTTTAGGAGAAAGTGGACAATATTGAAAATAACAGATTCAAGCAGTTTTCTGCAGCACCTTTTATCAAACATCATCTTCAGAAGCAATTGGAAGCGGGTGGAGCTAAACTATATAATTACTTTGAGGATGTTCCTAAAAATAAATATAAACAGTGCAAATTAATAGCACCACGGCCATGCCTTACAGCTAAATACGTTCAATGCTTATCGTCCGACATTCAAGTATGATCAATTTAATTTCAACTTGTTTTGCAACTAACTTTAATTGGTTTTGTTTTAGGCAATCTCTCACGATTGGGTTATAGACAGTTGTCGACAGAATAAATTACCTGATTTCAGTAAATATCAGTTGCCAGCTGGTTGGTCGCTTTTGGCCGAAACGTTTGTTCAATGGAAGGCTGGCAAAAACAATCAAATACGAACGAGTGCGCAGCCTTTTACGAAAACCTATGTGCTTATTGCCGGCGAGCATAGCGATTTTGTTGAACTCTGGGGTAGAGTTTGTAAAGCAGCAGGCGCCAAGCTGCGTTTGATAAAATCACTGGATGATATTACACCAACTACGACTGGTTACATGGTTGCTGAATCCGATTGCTCGCATGCTATTAAGGCGAAGGCGCAATACTATGGAATTCCTGTGGTGTCAACAGTGTGGGTTGTTCAATCACTAATTATGGGATCAATTTGTCCGCCAAATAGTCATCCGAGGTTATCGCAATTGTTTGAAGATGACGAAATATGAATAAAACTGAAACGTGATCAAAACTGAATGGAAATTGAGAAAAGTAAATAAATTAATGAATTCAAAATTTAGTTTCAAAAAACCACAAAAAAATATTAAACGAATATGTTTTATTTCCTACGTGTAATATTTTATGTCATTTGGTCGTCTTAGGAGCAGGTTTGGGGCAAAGTGCCATGTAAAGTACAAAGATAATTTTTTTTGATTGTAAAAAATTTGAGTTTTAAAAAGAGAAATAATACAGTTTTCGTGACTGAGTACGGAAACCTTTTTACCGGATGTGAGGAGGTACTCGACAGTAGATTATTACAGATGCCAATTGGCATAGGTTTGCAGAATGGAGAGGAAAAAAACAAAAAACAAATGCGACCTATCGTCATTCTGACAAAATCGGCAGGGTTGTCAAAATTAGGCATGGCCTTATATTGCTCGACTCTGTAAATGCTGGCATATGCGGCCTCAACATCTATAAAAATGTGGTGAGTATCGATATGGATTTCTTATGGTTTCTCCAGGATCTGCAATAGAAATAGTGTTTTTTGAACTTCTACCTTAGCAAAGTAAAGTAGAAGAATGCGCAAAAAACAGTTACATTTGCGCTTGAATGGAAAATCCAAATTTGCTTTTCTTTGCTGACAAAGAAGCTCAAAAAGAGGACTTATGCTGCTGTTTCGGAACGAAAAATCCCATACAAAAGTAACACAAAGATATGAACGAAAAATTTCGATCTCCTTTTCGTTTTTCAGTAGGCCCCTGCTGCGAAACAAGGGCGAAAAGTAGTTAGTTGTAGTAGATTTTTTTGGTACAATTCTCACATTTTTTTTCCGAAACAAGTAGAAAAGTGTCGAAGGCTACATAGTAGACAGTACACATATTCCAATCGCACCAATGTCAATCAATAAATAGGACATAGGAGAGCAAGTGACGTTTTTATGTTCGATTAGACTCACGAAATCTGAGAAGCCCAATGAAGCTTAAAAAAAACACAGAAGGCCTGTTCCCTTACAATAATACATTCGAATAAATTAGTCAAACTTCGTTCCCTTACCCAAAAGTTGTATAGAAGGGAACCATCTTTGACTGAATTGGCTAATGTGTTCGAATGCATTATTGTAAGGGAATAGACATAGTATTTGATATTTAATTTTTATATATATTATAGATATGGAAACATGGAAATTATCGTCATAAATGGGAAGCACAACTCATAACTACTATTCTAGGAATGGCCGCGTTCCTCTGCCCGCTGGACATCTAGCACAAAATATCCCAGATGAAGGAACGCTCGCGCAGCGGCAGCGGCAATGTGATATGTCAATTTATTTTATATGAAGTTTGACATGCCGCTGTTCATCTAGCGGGCAGTTGAACGCGGCCAATGTCTGAAAAACCATTTAGAATAATAAAAATATTTGTTTTTATTTTTTCCGGATAATGTAGGAGCCGTGTAAAGAAATGTTTCTATTAAAAATTTCCACCACAATGATTAGCTAAACGGCATTTTGTATCTAATATAGAGCAAATGTTGCCCAATGCACAGTCATAATTATTATTAAAAGAAATGTCAAGCGGTAGCACTAGCATTTACTTTTTGAAATTAATATTGATGTAACCACCGCCCTTAGCTCTACTACAATAAGTTTTTGTTTTTCTGTGGTTGGCAGCATTCATTCCTTTAAAATTTCAATTCTTGACGTCCAAGTTCCACGTAGGAAAGAAAATGGGGAAAATTCGGAATTACTGTGTTTATAAAAATACAACGGGCTAAAAATAAATAATATAAACAAACCCAAAAGGACAGCAATAAGGATTTACAAATTTATTGGATTATTTAAAAAAACACGCATCTGATTGCCAACAGCAAAAATACGAGCTGCGCCCTAGATTTTCGGCATACGTGTCAAGCAAAGACGAATAACAATGGATTTCTCCTTCATCAGGCACAGTGATGAAGACTTTGGATTAAAAGAGGATTTGTTTGAAAACCGACTACAAAAAAGTGCACATGAAGTCATGGTATGTAAAATGGTCGATTTCAAAAACTAATCTTCGAATTAAAAGTTCTATTGCTCAAGAAGCATGACGCACTCGCACGTAATATGTATTTTGACTCACCATGAATGATTGGTTGAATTTATTCACGCAATATAAACGCAGTTTTGCATAGTCGGCAATGATTATCACGAACAATATGAAAGTAATAATTCCAAGTCGTTGTTTTTAATTCAGTCTATCATAGAGACAATATAATAACTCTAGAAAATTTGCCAATAAACAATGTTTGAGTATTATAAGTACGATCATTGGTGGCTTTTTATTTCATCAATATGGTTAACTATTGCGTACCGTGGCTTTTCTGGAATATATAATTATATAAACTTAGAGGAGAACTTACCAATGTTCGCTTCGAACTCACACAGTGCACAGGTTTTTCGTTGGACAGTTACCTAGACCATGTGAAGGCTTTAGGTTGACCCATATATTTGTTAATTACGTTGGCCCTTCGGGTTGCAATCAAATATTTTTCGGGTCGAAGCCTTTTTGTCCATTTGCTCGTGGAACAAGTCCTTGCTGTCGTAAGAAACACTTTCTTACCAGTTCGTAGTGTGCTTTTTAACTATTTTCCGTCAACGTTAAAGTCTTCTGCTACATATATGATGATGTCAAGGTCTTATGTAGAGTATCCTTAGTGTTTCTAGACAGTCCATTTATTTCTTAGACCAAATAAAAGGCCATTGGCATTGGCCATTGCTTTGATTTCCAAATATGTAGTTATGTTATTCTTAGCCAAAATCAATGTTAGGATAGGTAAGGCTGACCTGGGATTTGAAAGCGTCACAAAAAACCAAGGGTTGAATTTCCGCACCCGCGAGCAAGCAATACGTCAATGAATTTTGTTGATTTTTCATGCAAAACCAAATTCAGCACGTAGTACTCGATCACAGATGCGGTAATTCAACCCCAGGCAATTGGACCAAACATTCAATTTCCCCACAGAATTTAAGCATGGTCTTAATATTGTTTGAGGGCCCAACTCCTCTAAGTTATTAAAGAAGTACATGCTAAGGTGCTTCCTTGTACTCCCAGCAATTGCTTGACATTCACAGAGAAGATGTGATGTGTCTTCCGCGACTTGCAGGTCCTCACATTGTCTACATGTATCCGTATTAGCTAAGAGAGTGTTCCTATCGTTGATCTTAACTTTGTGCTGCTTAAATAGATTAATTGTTCAGACTTACACCGATTTAAAACGAGCGACAGTGCCTTTGAAACCCTTTGCCTTTCTAATTTTGTGGTTAATTTATTAAGGATATTTCAAAAACAATCCTGGCCATGCCCATAGGTAGTCTTATACACTCAATCGATGCGTTAAATGGAATGTTTGCTCTTATCTTGACCAGAACGACAACGACGGACCTTTCGCTAACCTCAATGGCACACTACCCACAATCTGACACAGTAATGCCTTGAGCACTCACTGTACTGCGATTCGGGACTAGTTTAGACCTAGTTGTTTGTCACTCTAAGCAGCATTAAGTACAGCCAGAACATCTGCCAGCGCCATTTATGTTGGTCCAACTTGCTGGAGTAGAGACCTAACCCCGTACCTTTCCTCCAAACTAAGTTTCTATGCCAATTCTCTCTGTCAGGATACAACACGTCGGTCGTAGGGTGTGTCAAAATTAAGTGTACCAAGACTTTCTCCGTTTTTTTAGTGATGATTCCTTTAAAATTATGCTGTGTCCTACGCTATTGTTTTTAAAAAGCCCTGCATTATTGAGTCGTCGCGCACTATTACCTGCAATGAATTTTATTTGTAAGGCCAGTGTTAAAAGATGCATAAACTTCCAGTGCAACCGTAGGCGTGGTACCTAGAGCACCGGAAATAAAAATACCTTTAGATTCCAATATTTTGTTTTCGAGCGTCATTTGGGCCCAGCTTATTTCTTGAAACTTTATTTTTTAAATTAAGTAACGTTGTGTCTCGAAGAGAGTCAATAAAAAAGTAATAAACGTGCACATTTTTGCAAAAACTGACAGTGCTCGTGCAATACACCGATTTTTAGGCGAGATATTATATTTATAATTTTTTTCTTACTATGTAGGACGAAAATTGGTCATCGAGTACCGATGACATCCTGGATTCCATATTTCCCATGGACTTCCTTAACAATTTAAATGACCACGAAGGTGGATTCGTGAATTATGCGGATTTTGCGGAACATATTAAAATGGAAGCCGAAGACTATGAAATAACTGCGCCTTCACTACCTGAGCCATTGTTATCGCCCGAAAGCAACCTTATCTCCAGCAACTCATCAGATAGTGGTCTGTCATCGGATAACCTAGAAATGTAAGTTGTTTGTTTTTTTGTAAGTTCATATGCGTATTACTCACATTTATGCTTTTTATTATGCCAGTGAGATGAGTCCACCATATGAGCCGTTAAGTCCAGCTTCTCCAGGTTCATCGATTAGTGAAAGAGGCGGCAAAAGGACTCCAGTTGAAATAAAATCTTCAGAAATTATTCAACCACCAACGAAAAGGATATGTAACACTGATCAAAAACCAAAAGTAATCGTTCAGAAAGTACCACAAGTGATGACTTTAACAAACATGTCCCAAACAACTGCAACAACAATGCAGCCACAAAAGAAGCAATTTCATCCTTATCGTCAAACCTCGCAGCAACAAGTAGTTGCAAATAATATTCGTGGAAATGAAATAAAAATTGTAAAGCTATCGCCTCAGATGTTTACTGCTTCGAATAATAAACCTGTAACAATACAAGTCAAGAATTCAAACAGTGGTGCCAGAATACAAGCGAAGCCTGGGACTCTATTCTTAAACAAAGCTAAATTAACGGAAAGTATGTATAAATTAATTCTACTTTTGATAGCGATTACAAATATTAATGTACTTCTAGTGAAGAAAATTGTTCGGGTACCGAACTCTAATCCAAGATCCATTCTTATACCAGTTTCACTTCAGGAAGTCAAGGATTTAAAAACATTTAAACTGGTTAACACTACAGCTGTTCGTTCAACGCCAGCTAAGATCAGTGAAGCGGTTGAGCCCAGCCATCAGTTTCAGGTGAAACACTTGGGAAAACCTAAAATTTTTCAAGCAGTTGACATCAAAAAGGAAGGTAAGTGATATAACTTTGGCCTCTGTTAGTTTGTTTGCCATTATTTTCATCTCATTAAAGAAATTTATTAAAAGTTTGTGAAGTAGGAAAGATAAACAAAATGGACACAAATGCCTCCACGATATTTAAAGCGTTTGCAACATCTTTTATAAGTTTGTATTGCCCACAGTCTTGTGAAAAATATATTTCTTTTAATTGTAGACACAGACGACGCCTTCATGGACAATTCTTCAGATTCGGAAAGCATTATAATTGAAGACGGTTACGACAATGAGGAGGAGTATGTGCACGACCCAGAAGCGCCCTATCCAAAACTCATGCTCACTTCAGAAGAAAAGCGCCTGCTGAGTAAAGAAGGGATAACCTTACCAACACATTACCCGCTAACAAAGCACGAAGAGCGTGAACTCAAACGAATACGACGCAAGATTCGTAATAAAATATCAGCTCAAGATTCTAGAAAGCGTAAAAAAGAATACGTCGATGGTCTGGAAGAACGAGTTAAGCAGTGCACTGAGGAAAATCAAACGCTTATAAAGAAAATAAAACAGCTGCAGAATCAGAATCAAAACCTTTTATCCCAAATGAAAAAGCTGCAAACACTTCTGACAAAAGGAACTAACAAAACAACGCAGCCCACAACCTGTTTAATGGTTTTGCTTCTCAGTTTGGCATTAGTTGCGGCTCCTAATTTGAAATTGGGACAAAATCCAAAAGAAGGTGATCTCGAAGAAGCCGTTCAAGAAACGATTTTACAAAACCGCAGAAGCCTGTTGTTCAACAACAAAGAACAGAACGCTGATATTTTTGACGAAGAAGTCAACATGAGCGATATCATTTCAGCAATTGAATTTAACAACGAACGCGAGGGCAACACTTGTGCATCAACCTCCTTAGGAGAGCCAAAGTGCAAACAAATGAAGCTGACCCACACAGATTTTGTGGATGAAGTGGATGATGATAATTGGTATTTATCAAAGAAAGACCATATTAAAACAAAAGCAGAAAGTGCATTGGAATTTGTTCAAGAAAATATGGAACACATACAGACGAGCGGATTTAATATAGAAAAGGCAATTCAAGATCAATCTGTAGAGGAACACGGCGAACACACATGGCTGGATAAAGATATTCTCGAAATGGTATCACCAACTGTCAATGGCCTGTACGAATTGAATATGGACAAAATCACAGCGGGAACCTATGCGAGCTCACCAGAAACAACAGTGGTAGATATGGCGCCTAAGAAAATCTACGAACATCAAATAGCAATCAAGCAAAACTCGTCAGAATTGAGGCATATTAAGGAGTATTAGCGGTACTTCACACAACTGAAAACTATTTAAAAAGAAAAAAACTATTTCCTTTCCATTAATATTAAATGTATTGATATAAAATGATTTTGTTTTCATTTAAAATTTTATTTTAAAAATATGCCTGCATATGCATATATTCAAATTGTTTTTATATTCTCAAGTTTGTGTCTATTTGTTTAGTAAAATATAGTATATGTATTATCATTAGTTATTCACTTATATTCAAATATAATATTAAGTATTCACGAACAGATTTTTTTTATATATTATACAATCATTTATTTGTGCAAGAAGTTTAAAACGATATGATAAGAAAGAAATAGACTAAAAGTAATTTGGCAAAAGTAAAATATACTATATATCATTGATAACTACACTAAAACTGTAATCTGTATATTTGTTTACTTTAATGTATTGTAAATAAAAATATATGCACACAATGTAATACATACTTAATGGAATTTTCATTCAAAGTACCCTAGGCCTTGGAAACTCAATGTTCAGGAAGACGTTCGCACGGCTCATAATGCTCTCTTCATTTGCAAGAGTACAGCACATCCCTGGGTGTACTTAGATGGTTGCTGTTTCCTCCTGGTGAGGGAAAAACACAAGTCGCGCCTTAGCGCCGTTTGGAACTACAACTAGTAGAACCTGGAGATAAAAAGGGTGACACTTGTTATGGTACCTCAAACCCAGCCTGAGGAGTTGATGATGATGATGTTTTTGAAATGGATGCCTCGGATGGCCGCTGGGTCGTCAAAGAAAGGACTACCCAGGGCACTGTATCTGGTTTAAGCTAGAGCCGGACATTCACAGAGAAGATGGAAAACTGTTTCACTCTTGTTAGTGTCAGCGCAGCTACGACAGTGGGTGTTGTGGGGCGTGGGGGTGCCTATACTCTGTCCAACAAAAATTGTCAGTACAGAAAAGATAGGATGTTTGTCTCTCAGTCTGGTTGCAATGACTTACATAAATCTGTCCCACTTTAACCCTTAAATGCCCAGTGTATCTTTAAAGATACAACCATTAAAAAAATTATCTCTTCATTAATTTTGACTTTATTTACTTATGGCTTACCATTTTTGCTTTATTGACTCAAAATGTATCCTCAATAAAAAAAATAGACTTAAAGATTTTAAATTGAATTACTTATAACGAAATATTTAAGTTTTTATAATTCTAAACAAATTTTGAAAACAATTTTTTTTTTTTATGTAATAACTTTAGGGTTGGTAACACTGCTGTGACAAAAAAAATATGTCCTGGTGAGAATACATGTTGTGAAGTATAATACAGTTATTTCAACCAAATACGATATACCCAGCTTATAAAACATAGCGGTAAATGGTTGTATCTTTAAAGATACGCTGGGCATTGCGGCCTATAACATGAGTTCGGTTGAATTTTGGTTATTTCTTCATTTGGTGTGTATTCAGAGTAGTTGTGTATCGTTACAAAGTGCAAGTTAGTTGATTGTGTTCCTTAATTTTGTGATTTAGTTGTTTTAGTTGTGTATTAGTGCAGTTAGACTAGTTTGAAGATATATCTAATATATTATATAAGTTTTGAATTGTGATTTAAACGGAAAATAGTTCTACATAAGGTAGTTGGTGTACTTGTTCGCTTTTTATTTTTTTCTTATTCGCATTTTTTTCCTAATCGACCTTAGAGCATGGCTTTCACTAAAATTGACGGTGTGAAGATGACTGACGAAGAGGTCAGTGCATTGCTGCATGATTTTAGTTTTGACAGTACTGATGACTTGGATGATGAAGTTGATGAGCTTTACGAACCAACATCAGCAGCAAGTGTAAGCGAAATTCCAGTGGTAACTGACTATACTAATGAGGGTAGTGAAGAACATGGCTTGTCGGAGGATGATGATGCTGATGATTTAGATCTAAGCATGCCAATAAACGATAGTTTCCTCAGTATGATAAACAATGACAATACAGATCCAAGTCATTTCATACCGGATCCAGTATCATCGATTCCATCCGTAACCACTAATTGGAATCCATTTCCCTCACAATTTTCCCAAACAAAAATTAACCCGAAGTCCGTAGAATTTGAAAAAGTCATCTGGAAGAAATCGAACCTTGTTTATAATGCGGAACAAGTGAGATTTGGAGGGGATACTACCATTCCAGAAGTTGTGCAGATTTTAGAAACACCCTATCAAGTTTGGTCATATTTGTTTCCAGAGACTTTGGAGCAACGAATTGTGGACGAAACCAGAATCTATGCGGGGGTTAACGAGTCATTCCAGTTTAGTAGGTCCGATTTACGAAAGTTTATTGGTATATTATTTTACATGACATATTTTAACCTTCCGAGCACCAGAGACTTTTGGACCGAAAAATCACACCGTTGCGTACCGGTAGTTCAAAATACAATGACGAGAAATAAATTTGAAAAAATTCGGCAATATATCCATTTTAACGACAAATCTAGAGCCGGAAAACGAGATGACCCCGATCGTGACCGCCTTTACCTTATAAGACCTCTAATCGAATATCTTAACAGGACTTTTGGAAGCATACCACGATTAGACCGGCTTTGTGTAGATGAGCAAATGTGTTCATCAAAAATTGGCCATTTTATGAAGCAATATTTACCAAACAAGCCTCACAAGTGGGGATTTAAGTTATTTGTTTTATGCGACACAAGCGGATTCGCGTATAAGTTTGAAATCTATAGCGGATCCTCTGAAGGACCTTCGCAAGGCGAACCAGATTTGCAACCATCGGCTAATATTGTTGTTAGATTGCTCCGGGAAGTGCCACGGTATAAAAATTACATCATATACTGTGACAACTATTACACAACCCTGCCCTTGGTGACATATCTTCGGACTCAAGGCATACTTACAGTTGGTACTATACGTCGTAACAGAATAAAAAACTGTAAGCTACCGGAAGAAAAGACTATGATGAAGTGCGAACGTGGAACAAGTCAGGAATTTGTTGCTTCTATTCACGGCATGGATGTTACTTCCATATCTTGGAAGGACAACCGGGTTGTCAATCTCGTGTCAACATATGTCGGAACAAAACCTCCTTCTTCATCTAGTTCAAATAGTTAAACGGGTCTAAGTGTAAGGAGATTCGATAGAAAGGAGAAAACTGTCAAAATGATACCATGTCCACAAATTATTAAAGAATATAATCAGCACATGGGAGGAGTGGATCTAATGGACAGTTTCATGGGACGCCATAAAATAGGCATGAAAAGCCGAAAATGGACAAACAGGCTATTTTTTCATATGCTAGATATGACTGCAGTAAATGCATGGATATTGCATAAAAGAATCAACAAAGGCCGCCATGAGTACAAACCAATGAGGCTTATCGATTTTAAGTTAGAAGTTGCAGATGTTCTGTTTGGCTCTGTGGAACCTAACAAACGTGGGCGGCCGACGTTATTGGAATCACTCATTCAAACCAAACGTTCCAAGCCAAATTCATCCAATGCTCCTCCTAAAGACATACGGCTAGATAAGACAGACCACTGGACAATTATCCATAAAAAGGGACGGTGCAAGTTACCTAATTGTTCAGGACAAACAATAATGTACTGCTCTAAATGTAACGTAAACTTATGTATAACAGCAGAAAAAAACTGTTTTTATAATTATCATAACTCATAAAATATCCGATAGCTAAGTTGTTAGGTTTTTGTGTAACGTAGAACGTATTGCTTGCTTTTGTTGTTTGTTTTTTTCCATTAATATAATTTTCATTTACTAAATAAATACTATTTACTAAACAAATACCCATTTAATAACTTATACTTTTTACTAATTTTTTTTTTAATCATAAATATCTAAATTTACAAAACGGTTGTATTTACTGAAGATATTCTTTTTTGCATAATTGTGTTTCTGTATTTCATACTTTTTTTTTAATATTATTTTCTGTATATAAAATTTTTGAATTAACAAAAACGGTGCAACAATACCTTATTATGCACAATTACCCGTTTATCTAATGAACTAAAAAAATGTTGAGGCATTCTTTATAATTTTTTTTCCGAATAGCTGTGGGGGGATAATGCCCAGTGTTTCTTTAAAGATACAACCTCTTTTTTCTTAATAACTTTGTCAAAAAAATAAAAATAAAAAAATTAAAAACGGAGTTGTTGTTTTTGTTTCCGTTTACATATAATATATTTTTTTCAATAAAATCGGTTTCCTTGGGCATTTAAGGGTAGCTCTCACAGGGTTACCGTAGTTTGTATGTAAATTCGCCATAACTCAGAGAGAAAAACTGTTAGGGCTCTATCATCTTAGAATTTAAAATAAAAATATTGCTGAACGAAATAAATTCCGTTTATCTTTTTCCTTTTCCCGTGAGGTTTTTTTTAGGGTATTCACAGTAGGCCTAATCGCTTTAGTTTGTTTTGGTAAAACCCAACGAATGACAATAAGTAGTAAAGGTTTATTTGATGAAAAAATAGAGAAATATGCAAAAATATAACAAAAATGCGAAAATATGCCAAAAATGAAATGTTCATTTATACCCAAATACACAGAAATATGCCCTCACGACTAGGGCTGAAAATATGTAGGTAGGTACTTAGTTTTGTTGTATATTAAAATATTTAATACTATGTATATCCCATAAAAACATGCTTTTGCATGAATCCGGTTGTCCTAGTAATCACTATTAACTTACACTTATGATCACTTGTTGCGTTAGGTAATGAAAATGAATGCATTAAAGCACTTTACGAATAAACCTTATTTCTGAAAGACAACATTAAAAAAATATTTTAACTGAATATTATTTGATCCTTCAGAAATACAAACAAATCAAAACCAAATGGCAATACCCCACATAATAATACGTTCTCAAAAGCACCAAAACGAAAGTTCTTTGACAAAATTCATAGAAAAACCCTTGATGATATCCTTTCATTGTACACATGAGGTCTGTTCCTTTACTTTTAAATCTTACGAATTTTTACGAATTCTTACGCATTTTACTCAATTGTCGTTCCCTAACTCGAAAAATTCGTAAAAGAGAACGGCTTCGAGAGAGCAAAATATTTCCCCTCTTACTAGTTTTTACTCAACAAATTTCTTTGCGTAAGAATTAAAACATCTGTCAGTTGCCTGAAAATTTACAGCTGATTTGAATTTGTTGTTCTATTTAGCATTTGGGTGGAATATTCGCATTTGTGTTTTGCACCGATTACTACAAAAGCGTTCCTTAACTTTTGCGTAAGTTTCCCTTTTTGAGAGAGAATTCATCCCCTCCACAGGCATTTTGACAGTCTTTTCCATTTTCACTACAAAAGTAAAGGAACAGACCTATGGTATGCCCGTCCCAAAAAAGAAGAAAGATTCCAACATCCGCAGTAGCAATTTATTTAAGGAAATTTTTCTCTTTTAAGGTAGGTATTTTTGATCGCATGAAATTTTTAATGCTTTTCTCTACTTTATCTTTTTTGCAGCGGTATTGGAAAACGAAATAGTGCGTGCCCATGCACAAAGTACAACGGAAATTCCATTTCACCCTTTCTAATAGTTACTCAAAACTCTGGCTTTCATTACTAAAAACATATTTGAGAAGTGCAACCAGTGTTACCTTCGAAATTTTTCTAAATAAAAAAGGTGTCCCTGGATTTCAAAAAGGGTCCCGTATGAAATTAAAGAAAAACACGACATCGAAACAGTATCGCATACGTTTTTAAATTATTTAAAAAAAAATCAATTACATTATACCAAGGGCATACTTACAGAATATTGTATAGGCACTTATTGGTAAATACATTTTTTAATAAATCAAACAGGTATAGATTGCACATGTACCTATTATAACTAAAAAAAAATAAAATAAAATAAAATAACACAGCATTTAAATGCTATGGCATTTGCCATAAATCTAAAAAAAAGAACATCAGGGAGCTAGCTTTAAGGATGAATTGGATACAGAATGCACTCACTATGAGAGAATACTGTGTCTGTGTCTCCAAAGGAAACAGGAACAGGTAGCTAGCTTTAAAAATATAAGTTTCAGAGCGAGATTTATGTCGATTCGATGTCGCATGTCGAAGTTGATGACTAAGTAAAGAGAGAATATAATGTTTTGCTTCCTGATGTGATCATATGAATAGCCAATTCCGAAAAGGGTCCACAGGCGCTCAAATGTGTCCTGTTTTTTCGTAAAGGGGTCGAATTTGTCCTATTTTCAAAAAGGGGGGTTTAGGGGCCCGAGTGTTGTAGAAAGGTTCAATTGGACCCCAATGGGTCTCAAAGGTAACCCTGAGTGCAACACCCAGCAAATTTCCCTTTTCTTTGGGGTGGGTAAATATGTATCAATTGTATGCGCCAACGACGGTTCTGTGTGGACAATCACTCATGTTTTGATCGAGAGAGATGTTTTCGCAAGCAGGGGTATGCTTGTTGTATGAAATGCGCACACACTTTTTTTAGCTGTAGTTTTTGTTGGAAAATTAGTTTTGTTGTCGCTAAGAGAATAAAATCCCTGATGTGAAGAGACCTGCGCAAGAAGTTTTCAGTTAGTTGGGACAGGCTATAACACTTCTGATGTGCTTCAGTTTCAGTGCAGTCACACTCACACACACTGCTTTGATAATAGCAAGCGTTCACAAGCGATCATGTTCATTCTGCCCGGTGCCCGGAGTTGTGTGGCAGACTGGTTGTGGTGGGCTGTATGCGAAATTTTAGGAAAATGACAACAACAATTCCTTGGTATGACAATGGTTTGGTTTTTATTTCAGTGGCAATTCTTGTGTTTGAGTGCCGTGAGAGAATCTACAGCTCATAAGGCTTGTACTGACAATTTTTGTTGGACAGAGTATAGCTTGGCTGCGTGAGTTCCTAGAGGCCAGTGGCGCGTACTAATTGCCGTAAGTCTAGCCACATCTGCACGCGTTCTGGAAAGGAGGTAATTTGTTCTGGCTTCTTCGAATGTTGGTCAAATATTACTTGAAATGCAGCAGTTTGTGAGGTTCACCCATCTAGTCACGGCCCCTGCAGTGTAGTGAAGGGGGATTTCTCTCTTTACGTATCCCAGAGGAGGGAAAATTTCCTCGCATGAGATACGCTCAGAGCAGAGCTTTCTTATTCCCATCGATGTTCCTATGACCGGCAACCCAGACATGAGTGATTCCAAACTGATGACCTGCCCTGGCCAGTTTCTCCCTGCCATCCACAACAAGTTCAGATAAAGACCTGGCCGACTCCAAGGCCTTAAACGTTGCCTGACTATCAACGGGTGCCGCACGGTTCATAACTAGACTACACGCCCCCCCAATAGCCAGAACTTCTACCTGAAAGACGCTGGCTGTAGGCGAAAAGACTTGGAAACATCTAGTACAGATGAGAAAACTCTATATAAGACCCTCTGAGTTGGCTACGACATGTAGAGCGTATGGACAACGGTGCTCGGGTTCGAAGAGTCTTCGACTCCAACCCAGAGGGACAACGCAGCAGAGGAAGACCTCGCCTAAGGTGGCGCGCACAAGTGGAAGGGGACCTCAACCAACTTGCAGTGCGCAACTGGAGGCAGTTAGCCAAAGACTGAGCTAACTGGAAAAATGAGGGGTCAAATCGCGTTATCCGTAAACGAGCTATCTTTAGAAAACCATTCTAGAACATTTAGCAATGCGTTGCTACGGGCAATGGTAGCACTCTTTTGTATTGTATTTTTTTATTCGTTTATATATTTTTGTTTATGTTCTTAGTTACAAAAATGAATTATAATACATTTTATGTATTATTTTCAATCTTTTGTGTTGATAAATTGTTTTTCGTTATAAGTTCTTAATTTTTTCATTAATTGGAACGCGTTTTAGTGCATAAAAAATCTCATTACCTCGGTAAATTCGTTCATTCCGAATTAACGAGGTTTTGTATGTTAAAGTGGCTCTCGGTGAGAGAAACACGTAGGCCGTAAGTCGGCCCATTGTGCATAACACTGGTGTGGGGGGTTCCTTAACCGATTACTCATGTAAACCATTTGCTACCCTTGATAAAGCTAAGAATATTAGCAGCGCTGATGGAGCTTAGATCACTTAGATCATTGAGGAAGTAGTTACCTAAGTAAGCCCTCCTTAAACTGGATAGGGCGGGGCAGCTGCAGAGGAGGTGGGTGACAGACTCATCTTCCTCCTCATCCATGCAACTTTTGCAAAAGTCAATATATGGCAGTCCGAGTCTACACGCGTGTCTGCCCAGAATACAATGCCCGGTAATGATATTAGCGACTAGCGAGATACTAGTTTCTGAGTCGCAGAAACGCATTGGTTCTTTTAGTGTCCAGGGTTGGCCAAGTAAGCCTAGCAACGTCGCAGTATCCTAGATGTTTCCATCTATGACTTGCTTTACCTGTTGCGTCCGCGTGAATGAGTTGTTTAGCGTAGGACAGCGGAGCATGCACGTTGTGCAGACTGATACTATCAACGCCGAAAGAGCCTTTTCTCGCCAATTCGTCAGCTGCACAGTTCCCCGGGATATCACTGTGTCCCGGAGGGTGAGGTTGTTCTGTTTGCCTATCTCGTTAAGAGATACGCGGCAATCTTCCACCGCCTTAGATTTTAATACGCTGGATACTAGGGATCTAATGGCAGCCTTGCTGTCTATATATATAACTATATCCCTACGTGATACTGTATTAATCGACAGCCACGCTTTGGTTTGATTAATGGCTGTGATTTCGGATTGAAAGACACTACAGTGCTTTGGAAGGGAGAAGGGGAGGCCCAGGCTTAGTTCTTCTGAGAAGACCCCGGCTCCGACTTCCTCTGTTGTTTTGGAACCGTCCGTGAATATTGACAGTGCTCCTTCGTGTAGGACATTCAGAGTGTCCCATTAGGATCTGTCCGGTATTTCAATTGCAAAGCGTTTCTCGAAGTCTTTCTTCGCAAGTAATCAGTAATGATAGGTAAGGGGTTAATCGACCGGATGATGCTGGCATGACCAGTTGATTGTTCTCTCCAGTGCCCCCCTTCCCTTAGTCTGATTGCAGCGGTTGCGGCGTATTCCTTACTGACGATGTCTAAAGGAAGAAGGTTGAGCATTGTTTGTAGAGCAGTGGTGGGAGAAGTCCTCAATGCGCCAGTGATGCTAATACAAGCCAAGCGTTGAGTCTTCTCGAAGACCTTCAGATTGGAGCTCTTCTCCAAGGCCGGCCACCATGCCACTATGCCGTATAGGATAATCGGTCTAATGACCGCGGTGTAAAGCCAGTGCATTATGCTTGGTTGGAGGCCCCATCTCGAGCCTACAGCCCTTCTACAGGAGTACAGAGCCACCAGGGATTTTCTGGCTCGCACGGCAATGTTATCTCTCCATAAAAGTTTGCTGTCTAAAATCAGCTCCAGGTATTTGGCGCTTTTTGAGAACACGAGTGGAGTGCCGTTGAGACTAGGAAGGGTGACTACAGGTGTCTTAACCCTTCTGGTGAATAAAACTAGCTCCGTTTTCGTCAAATTAACACTTAGTCCGCAGCTTTTGGTCCAGGAGACTAGTTTGCGTAAAGCGAGTTGCAGTATATCGGAAAGTGTCTGAGGATACTTTTCTGAAGTAAGTAAGTCGAAGTCGGTCGTCCGCATAAGCCACAATTTTGCAACCATTGAGATCAATAGCTCATTGAGAACTAAGTTCCACAGTAATGGAGATAGCACTCCCACTTGGGGGGTACCTCGGTGCACAAGTTTTTCGACAGCGCTGCAGCCGAAGGTAGCTGTCACCCTTCTGCGGGTGAGAATGTGGCCCATTAAGCGGCATATTTGCCCGTCAATGATCAGCTTTTTTAGCGCTTGGATAATCGATCGTTATCGTTACGTTATTAAAGTCCCTCCCATGTCCAGGAAGATAGCCATTGCATATTCCTTAAATGAAAGGGACCTTTCGATCGAACCGACAATTGAGTGGAGTGCAGTCTCGGTGGACTTGGCCTTTTGATAGGCGTGCTGAGAGCTAGAAATAAGCGTTTGGTCAACTGTGCATTTGATGTGAAGATCAACGAGGTTTTACTGTACAGAAAATTTCCCGCGAATTGAATTCTTGCAGCGAACTGTCACACTTTATTCGCAATCCACGATCAACTAAAAAAGTTTTCATGTGAAATAAATCTCAGAACTGACGAATATTCGGTTGTTCGCAGTTCGCAATTCGCTCTTATATGAATAGTCCTTAAGATATGCCAATCATCGACACGAAAACGAGGCAAGTTCTGTTACAAGCATACATTATAAAACTTAAGGTTAGGTTGAGGTTAGGTGGAAGTGGCTGTCGGCTAGCCGACACACTTAGACCATTACAAGGTCCCTTGTGATACCACATGAATCTAAAATTTAATTCTTCCTACTCGTTAAACCATATGGAGCTTCTGATGAAGCGTAGGAGATTTCGAATGTCAATGTTATTTAGATCGTTCAGATCACTATAATAGAATTCTCCCAAATGGAGTTTTCGTCTTTGTGAGAGAGCCTCCTCCTCGTCCCGACAGCTTCTGCAAAGCTTATAACACTTTACTAGAAGTAATAAATGAAAACAAAATAATAGACATTGTTAATTTTACCACTTTATTTAACAAAATAAATGAAAGTATACTGTACAAATAGTGAAACCTAAATATTGACTTGGTCACTTACATAAAATATATGTATATAATAGTAATAATAATAATAATAATAAAAAAATAATGTTAATCATCTATATTAAGAACTTATATTGTTCCTTCATACTTCTCCATTTTCTTTCCTTTGCTCTGGTTAAAATAGCAAATTAATATTTATACAAATGGAAGAATTTTAATGGATACCAAATTAAAGAGATTCACAAGTGTAACATACATTTGAATGTATAATATATATTTTCTTCATTTTCTGTATAAAAAAGAACAATTTCTTCTAAGGAGTATTAATTTTGCTTTGTTTTATTTCTGTGTCTTCTTTTATGTAGCTTATTTAAATCTATCACTATTTCATCTTCCATTAATTTAATCGTAAGCTTAGGGAGATATGAATATAAAAGGCGACTAAAATGTTTTGCGATTTTTTTTTTGTTTGATTTTTGTTTTCATTTTATATCTAAATAATGCTTTTTGAGAATATTGACGGGCATTTGTTATTATAGGTAGGATTTTATTTTGCATCAAGGTTATCAACACTTTTCAATAATGTTTTTTTCGTTTTCTTTTCTTTTCTAAAATTATATTTCAACACACATGTTACAATTGTACATGCGCGTAAATGAAAATAAGATAATAATTTTATTAATAAAACACCTTAGGCATCATTTGATGTAAATAATTCGCCAATCCAATAAAACTACTCTGAAAGTAGTTTATGAAACAGACAAATTTTCTTTTTTATAAATATTCGATTGGCTTAATGGATGTAGTCAATAATTTGAGAAACGCAAACAAAATACATAGAATACTGGATTTACATTTTTGTTTGTCACAAACTTTTTTCGGAAACGGGTTTTAGGGAAAACGATTAAAGAAGTTATTTTGCAAACTAACAAACACACAATTATGTGATTATTGTTAGCAGGACCCTGCTCCCACAGTACATACCAGGGGCTGAATTACCGCATCCGTGATCGAGTACTACGTGACTGAATTTGTTATTGTTTTGCATGTAAAAACGACAAAATTCAGTGACGTATAGCTCGCTCTCGGATGCAGTAATTCGTTATGGGTTTGAAAATGATAATAAATTCTTTTGACATTGGCTTTTTGACAGTCAATGTGGTAGTTTCAAATGGCGCATAACAATTCAGGAGACATTTTGATTTTGCAAGTGTTGAATGTCGTTCGTCTGATGATTATGTGCAACTCTTTTATAACCTCATTCACAGCTCGTAACCAAACGTTCTGCGCAACTTCCATTGCTATTAAGAACTGCATATTGCTCAGAGATTCGATATGAAAAATCATAATAAAAGTTAGAGCGAAACATCAAAGTTATTTGTTCAAAAACGCAGAGTTTCTGGGTGAGTTAATGATAACGATGACATATCACGTTAGACCACTACAAAAAATGTCTAAAATAAGGAAGCGGGAGAAATTTGTTTACTTTTTCATTTGTTTATGCATTTGACAGTTGGTAAAAGAAGGCTACAACGAGAATTTTAATTTACACAAGATGCGAACATACGAACCATAGAATTGAAACCAAATACTAAAGTCACTTATAATCGTCCAAGTCATTCGACGACTTATATACGATATCGTTTTTTGTAAATGACAATTTTTCAAATCCCTACGCAAATCGACTTCCAAATTGGTTCTGAACTCATTTAGAGCAAGTATGCGGTGAGGTATCTGGGATTGAGGCTCGACACAAAACTAACCTTACGGCGACAGATAAAGTTCGCGGCGGAACGAGCCTCTAGAGTTAATCACTCAGCAGATTAATGGCGAACATAGGCGGCCCAACTCCAAGCAAGCACAGGCTATTAATGACGACAACGCATGCAATTCTCCTATATGGAAGTGAGATCTGGGCAGACGCGCTGCAACAAAAAAAAAAAGTACCGGAAGCAGATGGCGGCAGTGCAACGACGTGGAGCTCTACGCGTGACTTGCTCTTACCGAACGGTGTCGGAAACAGCCGTCCTTGTAGTCGCAAGAGTGACTGCCACAAAGGAAGTACGTCCACGACAACAAGACAGAAACCGGATTGCAAGCGGCAATCGATCAAGCAGCAGAGGAAGGTGGACAGCGAGGCTGATAAGAAATGTGGCTTAGTATAACGACCGGAAACACGGTGAGTTAAACTACTTCGTCACCCAGTTTCTCAACGGTCACGGAAATTTCAACACCTTTCTCCATAAGATTGGTAAAACGGATTTTTTTATAAAAAGTGTGGGTGGCGAGTACTGCTGTCCCCCGGTGGGGCTCGAACCTGCGCCGACCGGGTCACAAGCAATGACACTACCCACTACACCATTGCCACCTCATTTAAAAACGGATAGTCCAGCCTTTTGCCTGCAGAAGATGGGAAGCACAACGCACAGTTCTGGAAAGCAGGATTGGCGCCTTCAACAAAGAAAACATAGTTCACAAAATGCTGACGAGCGACCTGAATTGGGGAAAAATTTGCCAGTTTGTGGAAGATATTTTTAGAAGAAAGAAAAGAAGAACAATACCGGGAAAGCACGTGAGCCCGAATGGGCGTATGATTACAGCCCCCAGGAGGGCGTGTCAGAAACCATAGGGTTGGGAGGAGTTTTAGTCCGTATACCTCAAAGGCATTCCGAGAGAGCCGGACACACGGGGATGGTCAACGCAAACATGCCTCCTTGCGGTGCGTAAAGCACAAGGCCTGAATATGTTGCGGTTACAGTTGCCCTTCTTTTTATTTTCGCTGTGTAATCCCACAAGTCATAATTGCCATTTTCAAGAGCCTTTATCAAATTTTAGTGTTTAAGACAAGTAGAGTTCTAAATCATATGCATAATTTAAATCTGTAATTTATAATAAATTCTTATGTTGTGTAAAGGTGTGGGTTTTTGTTAAAACTGTGTGTTTCCAATCTAATAAGATCAAACTTCTCTATTGGCTATTAGCGATTAAAAAGTTTCCTGGGTTTTTAAACATTTATCTGGTGATGGAAAAGTTGAACTGGGCACTTGTTTTTTTAAATTATTATTGTTTCTTATTTCTTAAATGTTCGGTGCTAACTTAAGACGTGTGAATTCAACGCATGGACCTTTAAAATATTCTCAGTATATGCACAAAACTGCATATGTGTATCTTACTAATTGTTAGCTAGTTGCTTTGCAGGTTCATCGACTTCTCAAATCATTTTCCATCCAGTAAGACAATGCGGACATTTTTCAAAGTAATTAGCTTCATATATGCAATCAGCAAGATTATGCATTTTTTTTAGTATTTTTGTTTTGTTCTGCCTTTTCTGCTTTTGATTTCAATTAAAAAAAAAAACAATGTCTTTTATTAGTGAATTAATAATTAACACATATAATGTAGTTTATATGCATTTATATAATATATAATGTATATTTGTTTGGAAATATTTTTTATACATAAATATGATTTTATGTTTTCTTTTTTTTTAATTTAAAATTTTATTTTTGTAATGAATCAATGCCTAAAATTATTTAATTATGTATATATATATATTTGAATATATTTATATATATATAAGTGTATTTAGAGATAAATTATAACATAGAACTTAGAACTTACACCATAATTGGTTCGTCGTCCAAACTTTCCTGTTTCTTTTTTTTTCGAGCCGTTTTTATGTTACCGCCCTCAATAATACTTGCTACTTTATTGCTACTGGTATAATGTTTTGATAACGATGGTGACGCAGAGAGGGCCGTTCCTGCTACTACATTCGGTGATGATGATGATGATGTTGAAGACGATGGAATAGCCGAAATCAATTGAAATCCGTCAGCTATAGAAGTGCACTCAGATGTGTTTGGGAGTAAATGTGTTACAGTCGCAGTCGCATCGTAACCGCTTGACATACTACGCACAGCCATTGGTTTACCCGAGTGACTCATTGAAGTGTAATTCATTCCACTCGGCCCTGCAGATGTGTGTGTCATGGAATAACTGAGATTCTGTTGACTTCCTGAACGTCGTGTTCCACTGCCTGTGAAACTATTGCTATTAGATGATGCTTTGGGAGTGGATGAATAGTTTTTTACCGACGGGTAGCCCGACGATGTCACTTCATGGTCTAATGAGGCATGATGTCGTGGGCTTGGAATATAATCGATATTTTGATCTCGCAAATTATAGGTTAATACTAATGAATCGCTTGCGGAATCCGCGTCAAAATGTTGCTGCTGCTGCTGCACGGAAAATGAATGCGACTGTTGTTGATCATGTTGTTGTGACTGCTTCTCGTCGAATCCTTTTCGACTTACGGTACTTTCTCCACCCAAGCTTCCAAATGATGAATCAATGCTGTCTTTGAATTCTTTACATTCAGCTAATGAATGATTGTCCTTGTCTTTACCCGTACTCAGATCATCCAAACTTCCACCTTCTCCATCCAGATCTGTTGACAGCAAGTCATCATCAGATGTAGTTCTCACTAGATTTGGAAGTGCTGACGTTAGCAATGCTTTCTCTTTTCGAATCTCTTGAATGTGCCCCTCTAATATCATCTCTTCTGTTTCAGTCTCGATTTGCGATGACCGTTGGGTCAATTCCTCGGGGGCAAACACTTTCGAGCTACGTAAAGTACTCAACCTTGTTGTGGCGGTATGTGCTGCAGTGTCCAAAGTATCAATATCCGCTAATGTACTTTTCACATTTAACATCTTTTGCGTAATCAGTGTTTCTATGCATTTCGTTTGTCTACCAATATCATTGAGACTATCTTGGGCAGGTACTAAACGATTTATTCTCAACACACATGGAGCAAAGACAATCGACAGCGAACTCGCTGACATCCGATTGTGTTTTTCTCTTTGTGCTACCAGAGCCAAATGGAAAATTAAGCGCTCTAAGAGGAAATGATGTGCCGGCGGAAGTTTTTTAATCAAAGACAGCAGTGTCTGAACTCGAACATTTGTATCAGGTAAATCAGATGCACGAAGGAAATCATCGTATCGATCGAATGATAGTAATGGTTCTGGCATTTCGCGCAGAAACGATTTAAGAACGTTTGCCAACACATGTACGTTGTACGATTCGTAATCAATTTCTGCACCAATCGGGGTTTCTGACATCTTCTGTTTGAGTTCGCGTATTTTCGAATTGACGCCACTTTTGCGATATATTCCTTCAGTATACAGCGCCAGCATTTCAATTTTCGTAATAAGTTGTTCGATTTGTATGGGAATTTTAGCCCCTTCAGCTAAGCATAAATTCGTTAATGGCACACCAAAGAGTTTTGAATCGGTTATACTAGATTGAGACGATATACATCCACCGTGTGAAGAAGATGTCTTGTTGCACGACGATGACTTTTGATAGCATTTCTTGTGGCAGGTTAGGCGACAATTTTGACAAACCTGCAAAGAAAAAATGTTTACTTATTTTATGCATTCAAAACAGGAGAAAACATCTAATTCATTTCTATTGTGGAAGAGTGAAGAGTTATGTTGATGTATCCTAAAAAAATCTACGCCACATCAAACCATTCTAAGAGTAGAATTATGTATTGAGAAATTAAGTTTAATTAACAAAAATTCAAGTTCCAAGAAATTTTCAGCGAATTGTCATGTTTATTTCTGTACATATGATGTGAATTTTTCCAAAACCGTTCTCTCTGATACATTAACGTTTAAAGATCTCAATTCCATAAACTTAAATGCCCTACAAATTGCTACTTTTTCTGCTCCCTGGGAGCAATGCTGTCTGAAGGCCGATCCAAATGAAAAAGTAACATTGTTTCATTTTATTTTAACACAACTGTTCAATCACTGTGTACCAACTAAAACAGTTAAAATCCGTAACAGAGCATGCCCTTGGTTTACGCCTGAAGTAGTTAGCTTATTAAAAGAAGAAACAAATTGTTTAGTAAATGGAACCACGCAACTCTCGTTGTTCGAACTTCAAAGAATAATTATTTTGTATCTAAATTAAATATATCCCTCCCTGCAAAGAGACTCTGGAGTAATCTGCGTAAAATTTGTGTTTTCAGTGGCTCCAACTTGATCCTGGTGAACTGAATCGTACCTTCCTTGGGGATGATTCCAGTTCTAATGAATTCGATTTTAATCAGAATGAGAATCCTGTGCATTCGTCGCCTAGACTGGAAGCATTTGTAGTAGCCACTGAAAACGAAATTGTTCAACACGTTGCAGCCATCAAGTCTGATTCAATTGGTGAAGACGGCCTACCAATACACTTCATAAAACTCATCCTACCGCAAATTGTCTCCCACCTCACTCATGTAATAAACTGGTGCATAATAAAATCAACTTTTTCCCAGGTCTGGAAAAGTGCAAGAGTTCTGCCTATCGCAAAGAAAGCTTATCCAACATCTCCATCTGACTGCAGACCGATCAGCATTCTGCCTTGCTTATCCAAGGTTTTCGAGAAAATAATTGCAAAACAAATCACAACGCACCTGTCTATTAATAAATTATTGAGTTCTCACCAGTTAGGTTTTAAAGCCAACCACAGCTGTTCTACAGCCATGGTCAATCTACTTGAAGAAATAAGACAAGATTTCGATAGGGGTTACGTTGCATTTCTTTGTTTGTTTGATTTCTCGAAGGCCTATCCCAGCATAAATTGCATGCATGACGCGGTGAGTTACATTCACGGCATCCGTAGACATGACCATAATATCAGCATACACTAGGTGGCGATTTGCATTAGATATTTTTCCACTTATCAACATTAGATTCCAATTGCATCTCCCATCCATAACCCTAACTTAGTTTTAAGAAATTTTTGTATACTAGTCTTAAGTTATTTAATGAAATCATTTTTTTTTTTTTTGGAATTTACACCACACTAAGAACTAAAAAAGATTTTATCTTAATGTACAAACCATTTTAAGAAATAAATTAAATGAAATCCATAGAGATAAGTTCCACAAACTAATAAATAAAAAGTGCGGTCCTTAAAATTGAAATGTCATTGCAATTCGTTTGTATTATAAACCTTAATTTGTTGGCCATTGGATTCGACGGTATCTGCGACTAAATAAAAAATTATATTGTGTGTGTGAATGACCTTCCAAAAAAAAAAATTCGAATTGGACTGGTAGGTACTCGTAGTTGGTCACTCTCATATAAATATCCCTTTAAAGAGGCATGCGAATAAAATAAATAAATATGTTGGCGCGACAGGTCTATGGGACCCAAGGCCTAACTTCTCACAACCATTCGTTTTGTGTGGGTTTTAAATTTTTGGGACGAATGGAAGGGATCTACAATTTTACGCCGAGTCCAAACGGCTAATTGAGAAGCTCATTCAAGACAGTTTTACTCTCGGATGTTTGTCAGACGTTCGCGAGAGGTGGCGCAGTGGAAAAAAAACCTTAAGATGTAATTTGACCCTTTCGGGATTCGAACCTGGGACCCCTCGCTTAGTAGCCCAACACACTACCACTAAGCCACTGCGCCGAGGCATGCGAATGCAAACCAAAAAAATTACGACTGTGAAACTGGGGTGATTGTCATAAAGAAACATATTGCTTTTAAATCTTTCCGGAAGTAGTTTCCAATGTTTTAAAAACGCTGTCGGGTGGAGCTGGTTGGGTGTTGTGTGAATAATGATGGGCATCTGATTGGCATCAACTTGGCGATGTCCAGTGTCGCAACTATCTCACACTCACCAATTGTGCTTATTTTACCTCCCCGTGGTCACCACCTGGTACTGGTCTATGTCCACCCGGACTTGACTTGCTAAACTTATAAGCGCGCGTGTTGAACACGAAAAAAATAGCAACACTATAATGCCCTGTCGGATTGACTGTCTGCTCGAGTCTCAGAAGTCTAACATGAGCCCCTCAGAAATAGGACGTACGGCGGATGAATTCACATAGCTGAATCAACGGTGGCGTCAACAGTCAACATGGCAGATAACTCGATGGCTACTCTGAGGTATTTGGAGCTGAGGTTATTGAGGACTGTAGCGCCACCTTAAGTAAGTAAGTCGGGTGGAGCTGTTTTGGCGATTAGCAGGGTTGGGTGATGAGCAGTGCAGTTATTGTCTTACTTGAAATACAACCGATCAGTTATTCACTCTCAGATTGATGCACGTCACACCTTCCTACAGATTATCCGAAGAAGACATACGACAGTGATACAGAATTGACAGTTTTCACCTTGCTTAAAGTCATTCAAACGCTCTACATAAGCTACACATGTTGTAGTTCGGAAACAAAGTAAAATCAACGCTTTCACCGTTGCCGTTCGCCTTCGTTAGGGGTGCGTATTCTTCCCTCTGATTTAAGGGAAGTCATGTAAATTTGTTATATCGAGGACCTAGTTCTCTGCCTTTATTTCTCTGTTCGTTTTAGCATTGTGGCAGACTCGACCAAATACTACATCTCTCCTCGACCGGGGATTGCCCCCGATGTAGGTTTGTAGGGACCACCACCCACGACTCTTGCAATAGGTAATCGGTACATTGAAATCGATAATCTAATGTAACATTAATAAGAAATCCAACATGAATTACTTACCAAACCCCGTTCAATTGGCCACAAAAGAAAAAGCTGGCATATTTCGCAAGCTGTTGGTATATTAATTATAGTTAACTGGAAAGTGTGTCCTAAAAGAGAAAATAAATATGTCAACGATCCATATAATATGTAGGCAATTGTTTAAATTACCGTTATAACTAGTATGCTCTTCAACTTTTCTCTTCTTTTCTTTTTTCCTTTTTGCCTTTGGTTTTTCCGTTTCTCTAGAATTCATAAACTCATTCATGAAGCCGCGAAACGCATTCACACCCATTGTAAGGGGAAAATCATTCTGCTTGCCACAACATGTTTCCATGACCTGGCCAAAGTTATCAATTAAATCTCTATACTTGATATTTAACGAATCGGAGTTTTGTTTATGTGCCACACTGTACTGCGTCACTAGATTGTCCTTAAAAGCTCGCAATGCTTGTTTGAATACTCTGTCCACTTCTGATGATTTCTCTCCTTCGCTCTCATCCATTTTATAGATTTTTTGTGTGATAAAATCTTGCATCAAGTTTAGTTCCTTAGCGTCGCTTATGATTCTGTCCGTGGAATCTGTATACTCTCTCGCTGAATACTTTGAGTTTGGCGTCATTGTCTTGTCATTGCCCTTTCGCATACGCTTCGATCGTTTGGCCTCGCATATCAATGTTTTGACGCCACCATTTTGAATGCATTTCGTGTGCACGAGCACTTTGCAGTCCAAACAACGATAACCTTCATTGACAAACGCGTCACTTTCTTGACAACTGGCGCATTTTTCTGCCTTGCCAATACGTGCTGCCTTGCGGAATCTGTGCCCAGCGATATTGATTTGTGTCGAAGATTGATACATATCATTGCCTCGGTTCACCTCAAGCAGTGGTATTTTATTTGTGCTCGGATCTGAGTTGCGTCGGCGTAATCTCTCGGAAGGTTCGTCATATGATTTGGTGAACCGCGGTGCTATCACTTCAACGGAGCTTAAATCATCGCTCAAATTTGATTTGACTCGACGACTTTTTGGTTGTTTATTTAGGCGACTAGCCAGCGTATACTGAGCTTGATCTTCTGATATTGAGCCCAAGAGTGCTGCGGCCTTGCCTTTGGGTACCGAAGCCGTGGCAACATTAGCCGATGATGGATTTTGTGTTGTTTTGCTGTCTTCGACTTTCATCTGTGAATAGGAACTTGCTTGATGAGGACTTGTATTTAATGGATAATTCGAGTGATTATCAGGCATTGTGTTGACGTTCTCATAATGCTTAGAATAATTGGAATTTATTTCAGTATCGACTGGGCTAATAGATTGTTGCGCATTTTGTGAATCGTTGGAGTGATACCTTCCATGATGTTGCTGTCCTGCGATTATATCACTAACATTTTGTGAACTTCCCTCAGTTGGATTTGTTTGTGTTGCAATACCGTATTCTTTTTTCGTTGGGATGTTGCTTTGCTGATTGTCTCTATGCAGCCGATTATAGGCGACAACATCTTCGTATTCCATGTTGTAGAAGCCTAATGAGCCAGAATCGGTCCTACGAATTGGAGTTTTACTTATGTCGTCCCTAGAAAAGAGAACAAAGGGAGAAGGTTGATTTTGTTCTTTGGAAATATATATGTACAAGGTTGGCTAATGGTTGGTAGAACAGCAACAAATAATCGATTCATCGTTATCCGCTTACAGATAAACCATCGTTAACAAGTATTTTGCGGAATAATAATTGAATGGTTAGAGAACACAGTCGAAATGTCATTTTAACTTCGAGACTACAGTGTCAGCCACTGCATAGCCAATAAACAATTTTTTTTTCTTAAGTTTAGCTAGCATTTATATTCATTTTGCCTGAAGGTATTTAAGGGAACAAAATACAGAAACTACTGGTTGTATTTTGGTGCATTTCTCTACAGATAGAGCCACGATCTGCATTTTGTTACCACGCAACTTACATAAAGTAATGATATTTTCATTAAAAAATTGTGTTTCAAGAAATAAATTGAGAAATATTGGAGTTAAGAATTTCCACGACTGAAGCGATCAACATATCTCAATTGGATGTAATACAAATTTAACATTTCGTTAAGCACCCGTGACTTAAACGACGGGCGAATAGCTAAAGCCTTTCTTTTGTTAAAAATAAACTTGAGTCAGTCATCGGGACGTTTTAAGTCCCTCACTGCAGCAGAAGCCTCCCTAGCTTTATTTTAGCTACAAAATAAAGTAAATAATTCACCTACATACGTTTTACAATGAAATATCAGACCAATACATATAAATTAAATAACAGGCGATCATACCATTTGAACTTTTCTGTGCTCTTCTCAATAAATCGACCGCTTCCATCGTTGTTGGGATATGGCTGTTTGCCTTTGTCGGAGCTTTCCGCGGTCGTTGGTCTAAAATGTAACTTAATGTCAAAATTTGCCTGATGCAAAGCGTAATCATTTCCCAATGGCAATGGCATCGATCTATTATTATTGCCTGACAATATCATCAGATTTCTTAGCTGATTGCCAGCCTTCTGTAAAACTTCATTATTTTGTGATTCAAGAAGTGTCGCTTCCAAATTGTGTTGTAGCACTGGTATCGCTGTATCATCATAGTTGCTATCCAAACTGTGATGAGGTCTTTGAAAAGAACGTTTGACATCTTCCGATTTGTAGATTTCACTAAATGATCTTAAAATAAAGTCAAATGTTTTTAATTTCAAATGAATCAAGATGTTGCTTAGCTTACCTGTCAGTGCTGGGCAAACTTTGAGTACAACGTAGTCGACTTCGGTCCTTTTGTAAGCGCTGTAACGATACAAGTTCAGTTGGAAGTTTGTCCAAAGAATGTAATATACCAACCATTTTGTGACTTCTATAATGCAATCTGGCCAGCGTACCACGAGCATGTGCTTGCACTATTATAATGCCAAATCGGAGTTTGTGATACCAGGTTTTCTGTTTAAACATCTTCCAATAGGATTGGATAACTATTGCTGCATTCCAGCGATGACGATTGCGAGTGAGTTTGTCTTGTGCCAATGTCATTCTCCAGTAAGACTGTATCGTAATGGCTGCACTCTTGTAGAGTATAAACTTTTTACGCTGAAGAATTCCACGAAACCATCTTTGAATCAAAACAATGCTATCGATGATTTTTGTGTGCAATTTAATATCTAATCGCATTTTTTGTGACTCTCTCATATAAATCTTCGTTGCACCTGAAAAGAGAAATTAATTCACTCTGAGTTCGATATGGCAATGTTTTCTTTTAGACGCAATTCAATTTTCTTTAATTAGCCAATTAGATATTTTATACTGAACTTATGTACTGTAGTCAAAAAAAAGGTACAAGGATCAGCACGTAGAATATTCGTATCTTGAGCAGCGAGCAGTTGAACAATAATACTTGGGTCGGCTCACCGTAGGGGGAAAATATGATGCTTTTATAATATTTATATATATTTCCAGGAAAAACCATACTATCCGACTTCACAATTCCTCCCTTAAATGGCCAACAGGTCTCCTTATCGTTAAATGCTAAATATCTGAGAGTTGAACAACGGGTTAAGAAAGCCAAATCAGTGCTAGAATGCAAGAATGAGCTGGCCTCGCTTGGTCAGTTAAACGTTAAACTGAAAACTTTATGGAAACGAACAAGCTGACGATGACTAATGTTTTCGAATGTTCGTTAGGGAACAGACCTTATAATCATTCTTTTATTGCGTAAACAAGAAAGTTAAAAATGGATAAAATATTTAGACCAATTATTCCAAATTGTCATTTAGTAAATATTATGGCTCCAACTGGCATGTTTCAGGAAAACTTGGTGGGGTTACGTAAATTATGCTAAATTGTAAACATTTTGTAATTTTAATTTAATCAATACAACATATTTTTACGGTTGCATTTAACGTTCAACCCTTAACAATCACATAAGTTATCATTAGCAAATAAATTATTCATTTACGGCCATATTATTCACTCCCTTTAATCCGGGTTAAAGGTTACATCCGGATTTAAGTGAGTTTAACCCAAAAATTAAACCCAAGTCCATAATATTCAATCGTTAAACCCAAACATGAACCCGATTTTATTTAAACCGCACTCCGGAGTCCAGACAAGTACTTTAACTAGGGTTAAAACTCAATTTCATAATATTCACTGTTTTTGTTTAGGTCACATTTTTGACATTTCTTTGCTCGCACGAGGCAGGGAATATAAAAGTAAAATAAAATAAAAAAGGTTCCTATCAAGATGCTGAATAAAATGGAATGCATTGGTGATATCGACGAACTGTCGATGTCTTCTTCATCAGAGGATGAATTTCTTGCTCGAAAGCGGAGCAAAATTATTGACATACAACAAAACAAATCAAAAGAATTTCCAAAAAAAATTGTGAAATTTGACATTACGTAGGCTTAAAACGGATTAAAAACTGTTTAAAGTGTTTTAAATCCGCATTTAAATCCATCTTTAAAAAAAATTAAATTAACTTAAACCTGAGTTACACCCGGAGTAAATAATAAGGCCGATATACAACAACAAAAAACGTACACTTAAGATTTATTTAATTAACATTACTTTGAAAACTGGTGACAGCCAATAACTTTGTATGGTAAATTTGAAGGTTGTAAATATAAAAGCGCAGCAAAATATTAATAATAACGCTTGCCCGAGATTTTTACAAAAATGAATGAAAGCAACATTAAAAAATGTTGTGCTTTAAGACCAATATCGCTAAGCACGCATGGTAAAATATGTTACCAGCGACTAATATAAATCAGTTGTTCAAACGAATCGAGATGAACAATATTGAAATTTGCCTGTTCTATTGGTAAACATTTGGTAAAAATTTCAATTGTATTTATTTATATACTCGTAGATAGTTATGTGAGCTAAAATTTAGCAATAGCTAGTCCTGTGAGCTTTGGCACATGAAACATGTCATACTTTTAATTATAAACACAAAACAAAATATAAAATGACTAAAAAGAACATACCCAACTGATAATGTTGCTTATTCAAGTCCATAGTACTAAGGAAATCCTTGACATCTTTTTGTGAACTAACTAGACCCTTTGGAAGCAGTATTCTATAAAGTTGAATAAACTCCTCGTATGTCAATCGAACATTGTAGCCGGCTCTTCTTATACGAACAGTCTCCAACATTCCAGTATATCGCAACTATATAATATATAAAATACATTTTCAGGACGCTCTAATGAACAAACTCGGAGATTTTTGCTTACTTGTCTTACAACCGTTGTTTCGTCAAATTTGTTTGGTATTTTTTGTGCATTCGATTTGATACACCGTATGAAAAATGGATTAGCCTTTTAAAAAAAGAGAAGAAAACAAGACTACATTTGAATTCATACATTTTAAACAGTAATAAAAACTTTTACCTGATTTAGAGTATCCATTAGAGCGGTTAGGGAATTTTGAAACTGAGCCGTCACTGTTAAAGGTTGTTTGCGAGTCTTTATTCCTGTTTGATTGAATAAATTTGTACCAGCCGTCATCATTTTAACTGTTTGCAGATTTTTAAGTCCTTTTTTTGGTCTCTCTCGCGGACGGAAGGATTTATTTTTCCTGTACAAAAAGAAGAAAATAAATCTTGTTTAATAAACCGATCAAACAACTAACTAGCTTTGTATGAATTTAAAAAGAAATGCAAAAATTATTAGCATTGTATCAGTAAACACATAGCAAACACAATTCGAATTTTTATATTTGAAAAGAAAGAGAACAAAAAAAAACGTTGAAAACATCTTACTGAACAATTTGCGATGCTTTAGCCATAACTTCCTGACTGGAGCGCTCAAATCTTGAATAATTTTTCGAAAACAATTTATTAGAAGTGTTTTCATTGTCGCCAGCTTGACTGCTTTCGTACACAAGTTTACCATCAGGGAAATTTTTGTTATTAAATGCAATACTTGACCATGATCTTCTGGTGTTACGGCACGCATTAGTCGGCAGTTGATTTGGTGCGTTAGGTATCTCATTTTTAAGGTTACTTTTCTTACTACACAAAAACAAAATTAAAAAAAAAAATCGTAATAAATAACAAAAAAAAAAAAAAAACTATGCAAAAACATAATAGAATAAAATTAACTTGAAAAACATAAAAAGAAACTTGCAAACAACAACAGTAACAACACCATGCAATGTAAAAATGAGCAACAGCAATAAAATTAGTTTTGGACACTCAAAACCGCTAATTGTTTGACTTACGCAATTCTATTTATTGTTAGATTTACAGATGAAACTGTCACTAGATGGCTATATCAAAAATGTATGAGTACACAAAAAAAAATAATAATTTCCAATTGATATGTTGTACTATTTTTTGTTTGTTGATAATTTTGAAATGTGCACATTGTAGTGTCAATATAATGAGAAAATTATACATAATTTGTGTTCGCATAGTTATAAAAAAAATTGTGCACGACTGGATCGCACGAAACTTTCTCGTTCATGTCATCAGTTTGTTTGGATTATCTTTCTTTTATTATTCATAGGCTATTAAACAAGATTTTTGAGATTGGTGATGCTGGTAGGTGGCTATGACTCGAGTAAGGTTTGTGATATACCGATGCCTTGACATATATTTATTATATGTATAAGAATTCAGAGACTTGTTTTTGAATTTGCATTCGCAGTTTTAAATTGTGTATGGGGGTTGCAAATGAAGTGGTGGTTTCTGATAGTAAAAACCCCAATGGGTTGCATTTATTTTAAGGTTCATGATTAATTATGGTTGAAAAAAGAAGAATTCGGTAATATTCGCATTTTTACTGGTAGTACGGTCAAGCTTACAACACGGCCTTTTTTGCATTTCTCTAGGAAAAACTAGGTACGGGGTCTTATTAAGAATAGTTGTGTTATCACAAATAAGCATTTTGGTGAAAACCGTTTGGAAGACAAAATAGTAATGTTTAGTTCAAAAAATACTCTTGCTCAACTATTTAGCTAAAAACTGAGTATAGGGTATTGTTCACGATGTTAGTATGCATTACTTGGTTTTAAAGGTTTTTTTCCAAATCGAAAATGGTGATTTCGACACATAAACAGTTTTAAAAATGAGCGTTTCCTGTGATTCGAATCGAAAATGAAGGACTCAGTATTGTTGAAAACGTCAATTTCTACTCTAAGTATGCATTTTAGGTTAGGTTGATGGGGGTTGTGAGATCGTCACAATAGACCAGGCACCTTATCGGGCCCATCGCCATCCCCTGGGAACCATTACGGCTAAAAGACCTAAACCAAATCACCCAAGCATTCGATTTGATTATGGTCTCAAAACTATTTGAGGAACCAACCTCTTCTAAATTATTAAAGAAGTACATGCCGAGCTGCTTTCTTCTACTCCGAGCAATTGCTTGACATTCACAAAGAAGGTGTGAGATGTCTTCCGTGACCTGTAGGTCCTTACAGTACCTGCACGTATCCGTATTAGCTAAGCCTAGTCTCATGGCATGATTCCTAAGAAGGCAGTGTCCAGAGAGTATTCCTATCGTTGTTCTCAACTTAGTTCTGCTGAAATTGATTAATTGTGCAGACTTCCTCCGGTTAAAAACAGGCCACAGTGCCTTTGAAAACTTATGCCCTTCTAATTGTGACCACCTTGTGTTTGCTTTGGCCATGGGTGGTCTTATACCTTAGATCGTTGCATCAAGTGGGAGCCCAGCTCCTTCCTTGGCCAGAACGTCTGCCTTTTCGTTACCGTCAATATCACAATGCCCAGGTACCCAACACAGTCTGACACGGTTCTGCGAGCACAATGCCTTGAGCACTGTGCGACAATTCCTGACTAGCTCAGACTTGATGGTTTGTGATTCTAGTACTTTAAGTGCAGCCTGACTGTCAATGAAGATGGCGATATTCTTATTGGATATTGATCTCATATTAAGTGCCTCCGCGGCCTTAAGCACTGCCAGAACCTCTGCCTGAAACACACTGCATGTGTCCGGACGCTTCAGGGCCATTTGAAGGTCGAACTCGCTGGAGTATATACCTGACCCCGTGCCCTTGCTAGTTTTGGAGCCGTCAGTGTATACTGAGGCCTCGTTTTCCCTCTGAATTAAGTTTTTAAACCAGTCCTCTCTGTCAGGGTACAACACTTCATAAGGTGTTTCGAAGTCAAGTGTACCGAGACTTTCATCCGCATTTACGGGGATATCAAAGAACGATTCCCTTAAAATATTTCTATGACCTAACCCAAAGAAATCCAAATTCTCAAAATATGATTTTTTTTCAAAAGTCCATTATAGACAATTTAGCGAAAAATTGAGGAACGACCATACTACCTTAGAAATGAATTTTTGTTAATTTGTATTGACCGTTTTCGAGATATGGCCAATTTTTAAAAGTACCGTTATTTTTAGCGAAAAACTGGTTTAGTCATGTTGACCCCACGTCCCCAAGCGCAAGTATACTTGGTTGAAATCGTTAGAGCCGTTTTCAAGAAAACAATATTTTACTAAATTCTTAAAAAACGAAATTTTTCCAAAATAGTCCGTTATACTACCAAACTGAGTTTGGTACCATGTTAGGAATGAACATATACCTTAAAAATTAATTATTGTTAAAATCGTATGGACCGTTTTTGAGATATGTCCAATTTACAAAATTACCCTTATTAAATTTTTTTTAGCGAAAAACTGAGTATACAGCAATGTTAACCTTACCTATTTAAGCCCAAATATCAATTTTGGTTGAAATCGTTAGAGCCGTTTTCGAAAAAAAACTGTTAACGTGCAAAAAAAGGTGGCCCCGAATTGTAAGCCCACAAACTCCAAATCCGAAGTTTGAAAGAAATTCCCCCAACTCTTTCAAGCAGTTGGAGCTTCTGATGAAGCGTTGGAGATTTCAAATGTCTGGGTTCATTAGATCGGTTAGAGCGCTGTAGTAAGTAAAAAGCCCCCAACCCTATTGCATGCCTGCCTATAAGACAGTGTCCTGTGATGACACCCTACTGTACCGCTGATATGCCTCCTGTCGGGGTAGATCAAATTCATAGAGCGATTTAGGTCCAGCCTTGGCCAGATCTGGCGCTAGATAAGTCGTCCCTGATCACCTAAGATTTGTTCTTTCGAAAGCATTCAGCTTGGAAGCAACGATAGGAACTGCAAGGAATGGTAGTATAGTTCCGCATTTGGCGAGTTCATCGTCTCTCCGTCAAGACAGCCAATAGAGGTGAATATTGAACTGCTCTGACATCTCTCTGAGAGTCGAGCGACAGTATCGGGCTATTGTAGAGTTTGTAGAGATTGATTACAGGCACCTGATAGCAGCTTGACTATCCGAGAAGATACAGATATCTTTAGCAGATATAACGTTTTTATTCAGCCAAGATAAGACTCATTTTTTCGCCGATATTTTTGCACTATAGCTATAGAAACTTGGCATGTAATGTAATGTAATAAAGACCTGTAAGCCAATGCGTCATATACAAACATCTCCAAGGTAGAATAGAAAAAATGGGAGCGCATACCTCTAAAAAGACGCTCAACGGAAAAACACATCGAATTGGCTTTTCAGATGTACTAGAGCACTCTGCCAATTTTGTTAGATCACATATTACATCCATCTTCGAAAAAAACTGCCCCCCTAGGACTACCTAAAAGGTTTAAAAAGGAAACCATCTGCTGGTGTAAAAACCTTGGAAAGTACAGGTCTACAGTAAGGAAACTATTCAACAAAGCAAAACGCAATTGGCGATTGGCAAACCTACTCTAATGCTCTCACAACTAAAGGGTTTTCCAATATAAGAGGCGTAATTTTGATATTAAAAGAAAAATGTCATTTTTTGAGATAAATGATCAGATATTTATTTCATAATAAAGAGGAAGGTATGCCGTTAATAATTAAAAACAACATCAGCCAAATGGCCACCACGACCACGCTTACAGGACCATATCCTTTTCATGAAATTTTCCATAACAAAATCGCAAAGTGGCTGCCCTATGTCCTCGATAGACTCATGAATTCCATCTTTGAGGTCTTGAATGGACGCTGGGCTGTTGGCGTGGACCTTATCTTTCACGTGGCCCCAAAGGAAGAAGTCGCAAGGTTTTAAATCACAAGATCTCGGTGGCCAATTGTGATCACCTCTTCGAGAGATAACACGGTCCGAAAACTTTTCTCGTAAAAGGTCAATGGTTTCGTTGCTTGATGATCGACCGGCTTGAGTTCTTGTGTTAACTGAACTTTATAAGTCTTAAGATCCAAGTCTTTATGCAAAATACGGTGTAATGACGTTTGTGGAATGCCCAGTTCCAAAGAACGACAAGGAATGGACAAACCTGGGTTTTCCTCAACACTTTAAGCTACAGCAGCAATATTCTCAGTTGTTCTTGAGCGACGTGCACGGGTTTTATTCTTCACATCACTGACTTGTCCCAACAGCTCGAATTTTTCCACTAATTTCTGTATTGCGGTCCGACAAGGCGCTTCACGACAACCCAAAAATGCTTTAGTTTTGCGAACAGTGACTGCAAAATTTTCACCATTTTTGTAGTGAATTTGCACGTTAAAGCGTGTATCGTTCCATTTTTAGTAATGGCGTAGTTTCTTCTTGGCAAATGTCAAAAAATAACAGCTTCAAAAGTGACAGCTACCGAAATAGCGGGCTATTCAAAATAACACCTCTTATTGGAAAACTCTTTATAACAAACAAATTGAAAAAGCCAAGGCGGTTCTGTGAATCTGATATACACTTCTCTTCAACTGAAAAAGGACTTAAATTCTCTAAGCTAAGTTGTCCATTTTTTGTTTTAGTGTAGTCTATTTATATTTAAGAAACTAGCGGACCCGGCGAACTTTGTCTAGCTCCAATTTAACGCCTTCAAATAAACTCCGGGAAACTGAATCCGCTTGAACTGGAATGGAAGATCAGTTGGAATAATCGGAATTCGTGGGATAAGGACTTCCTCTCCTTTGAATTTTCTCTTGATGATTGCCGCTTGAATCAAATTGTTCATCAGTTTCTTGAAGGACAACCGCGTACCGTTGCAAAACTTATTGCCAAGTGCCAGCAGTTGTCTCGAGAATTCAGAATTGGTCCTTGGTCGTTCTGCAATGCGACTTCTTGATATGCCTTTACAAAAAAGACAATTTCAGGCATGCATTGAGTTCTTCGGCAGCATTAGATTTCGGGATGAAGTCTTGAATCAACTTAAATCCTTCATTGTTCGGTCAACTGCTTCCAAAGTTCGTTTATGCGACATCGTGCATTCTTCCCAAATTATAATTTTGCATTCGCGCATCAATTTCTCTGCCGCTGAATTCTTGGTCATGATGCAATGAATGGTATCACGTAGTTGATGACGTAGGATGAGAAGAAGTTTAATTTGTATGGCCCTGGTGGGTTCGATTATTACTTCAATTCCAGAGCGCGGCATCAAAATCGAGAAGATGATGTTATGGTATGGGAAACTATGGCACTATGGAGTTCTATGACTTCAAAATTATTGCTTTAAGTTATAAAGGAATTTTGTAAAGAAATTTCCATACATTTTCGGACATTTTCCAACTCATAAACTGGACTTTTCAGCAGGATAGGAAAAGAATAATAACTTGAAAAAAATATTTGCAAAATAATGTTTTTAAATTACCTTGGTTACAACTACAACACTATGCGCATACAAAGAAAGATAATCGGATGGGGAAAAGAGGAAATGCGTAATGTGCTTAAGGACCCAGCCCATAGAATCCGTTGCATCCGTCGCGTCGACGCGTTGACGGAACGAGCAGTCCCATAGAATCCCTCGCGTCCGTATAGGCATGAGTTGCACTTCATACATAGTCTCAAAGAGCTGCTCCTCAAACATGTTTCTCGAAGAAATTTGGGTAGGAATTTAAAATAGTTGTATGCTTGCAACAAAATGTTTTTATTTTGAATTTTTTCAAACGACGATATTATGACAGTTGCTCTCAATATTTCCACCAACGAAAGTGCCAATTGTCAACGCGTGCGACACACAGAAAATTTGAATGTAAACCTACTTTATCCGTCGCATCCGGTACGTGCGCTACGGCTACCTGTGAGTCACTTTTCATAAGTTGCTGTGTGTTTTATCAACCTGTCAGTCGAATACGTTGCCGCAACAGACGCGACGGATTCTATGGGTTGGGCCCTTAGTATTAGTTAGGTTGTTTCATCTTACGAAGGGTCGAGTTTTTAAAACCGAAGTCTACAAGTGTTCCGCGCCTATAAAATTTATTGATTTTCGACAGGAGTATGACGGACTACATACATCAGACAAAGAAAATGTGAAACTTTAAATTTGTACTTTGTATCCCTTTGCAGTCAATAAATGTCTCCTACAAGTTCTGTTCAGACTGAGAATTTCGGTCCAGGTCAGCATAACCCAGGGCTTGCGTAATGAGAGCGACATCTGGCTTAATGCGAACATTCATTCTCATCACTTTTCCCCTTATATCGTTTGCAAAAGAGAAAATAGGGACGAATAACAAGTGCTGGACAGCCGACAGGGCTCGCTAAGAGTTTCGGTTCTTTTACATTACTTGGTGGACTTCTAAGTGAAGGATCTCAGATTCAATCCCCAAAGAAGCACAAATTTCAGAGTAAGTCGAAAATTTAGAAGTATCACTTGTTATTCGGACTACTATACAACTTTATTGGTTTTCTGTGTGTGATATATAAAAACAATAAACAAAATTTGAACTAAAAAGATAATTTTTAAATTGTCAATTCCATGTCAACGAGAAAGCGCTTGTAAAGAGACATCGGTTTGCAGAAAGCCATGGTTTAGACTGCATTCAACGATGCCACACGCATGGGATTATACCACAAACCATATACACAATACCGGTCATGAAGCACACTGTAGAAGCTCGTTAGATTTCTTGAAAACACCTAGAGGCAATGGTAATAAATGTACCCCAAATTTCGTCGAAAGCCCAGATCACACGGAATAATTCTAGAGGAATGAATTCGCAGATGATACAGTAACAGATGGCACAACTTTTCTCGATAATGGTAACCAAATCTATTATTCTTTTCTCTTTTACTGGCTGTATTGTTTTGCAAGAACTATCAAGGCATATCCCTGCTTAATGTCGCTTACAAGATCCTATCCAAGGTACTGTGTGAACGTTTAAAACCGTTCTGCAACACACTAATCGGCACGTACCAGTGTGGCTTCCGGCCCGGCAGATCGACTATAGACCAAATCTTCACACTGAGGCAAATCCTGGAAAAGATCAACGAATTTCAAGTCGAAACTCACCACCTATTCATCGACCTTAAAGTCGCGTATGATAGCATTCATCGTCAGGAGCTCTATATGGCGATGGCCGAATTCGGAATCCCGTCAAAACTGATCCAGCTGTGTCGCGTTACGCTGGAAAACACGCGCTGCTACGTGCAATTTGGAAGTAGCTCCTCCGAATTATTTCAAACTTGCACCGGATTTCGGCAAGGAGATGCGCTATCATGTGACTTCTTAAATCTCGTGCTGGAGCAGATAGTGCGCAGGGCAGGTGTCAACACGGAAGGCACTATCTTCAACAGATCCGTACAGCTACTGGGGTATGCGGACGATATCGACATCATCGGTCGCTCCCAGCGTGCCGTGATAGAGGCTTTTACGGCGATTGAAGAACAGGCGAAATTTGTTGGCCTTGAAGTAAACGAGGACAAGACTAAGTACATGCTATCAACAAACAAACAAGCATCTGTCCACCGCTTAGGACAAAACGTCACTATTGATAGCAACAATTTCGAGGTAGTTAAGGAGTTCATCTACCTCGGAGTAAACATGAACTCCACGAATGACACCCTAGTGGAGATCCGGCGAAGAATTACCCTAGGATACCGCTGCTACTTCGGTTTGGCAAAGCAATTGGGTTCAAAACACGAAGGGCGAAATGTGTGCTCTACAAGACCCTTATCTTGCCAGTTCTGCTTTATGGCGCCGAGTGCAGGACCATAGACAAGAAGGGAGAGCTGATACTGGGCTCCTTCGAAAGAAAAATTCTTCGGCGGATTTTTGGTCCTGTGTGCGAGGAGGGCGAATGGAGGAGAAGATACAACCGCGAACTCTATGAGCTGTACCAAGATGTGATGTAGTCCAAATGCACTTCAATGGGCAGTCGTCTCTTTTCAGCGCATACATTTAGGTTGAACACGTTTTCAGGTGCTGTTCATTGGGAAAATTTTGGAAATGGGCTGGGGTGGGGTTCGTGTGTCAATGTCAAGTTGTTTTATTCGTGTTGCTTCTTTTCGCCGACATTTGAGGTGAGTAAGAAATAACAAAACTTTGCGTAAATCTTTTTTGTGTAGACTTTTTAGTAGAAATTAAAATTATGTTTTTATTGTCTTTGTTTTTGCTTTATATTGCTTTTAGAAAGGTCCAAGGGAGGGAACATGTTTATAAAAAAAAACGGCGGGTGAAGCAAGGCGAGTACGGGTCAGCTAGTATGTAATACGTACAGACCTTGATTCTTCGTCGGGGCTTTTATGTTATACTGTCTACCTATACGTTGATTTAAAATTACTCGAATGACTTTTAATTTTCTCAAATTATTCTCTGGATTCGACAAAACAGTTGTTTTTTTTTTTTGTCTGAGCTTTCTCCTATTCAAGTAAAGCAGTTGGATCAAAGACCCGCTTCCTTAAAAGGCAGGCAATGGGCAGGGCACAATGTTAGAATATGATGAAACGGGAATGGGAATAAAAACTGCACGATGTACGATGTCCTCTCTCTCTCTCTCGGAGACTCGATGTAATCAACCAGTTTTGAAATACATAACTGACGTTGTACTCTCTACCGGCTTTACGTAACGTTTTATACAATATGTACAATACATATTCAAACTGTTCACATCACAAAATCTGTTATTATAAATCGAAGTAAGACGTATACATATAATGGTTTGTAGATGAACATTTTTCACTCTTTTCATGCACAATCCGAGACGTTATTGCTGGACACACAAAAATGATCTATGTGAGAAGCATCTGCGATCAATATAACGCACAATAACACATCGCGTAGGGTTAATATTACACAAACAAACCAAAGTGAGCTGCTTTTGACTGAATAAAAAGAAAACGAAAAAAACTATGCAAAGTTTCCTCATTATAAGAAACTCAAACCACATGGTTGTACTTAAATAATTTCCACAAAATGCATTGCATCTTTTCGTATGTAAGCCTAAAACAAATTCTACTAAATGTGAATGACTACTATGCATTGGTGGGTTGCTTCTTGTATTGATATGTTATTCTTTGAAGTTGTGGGTACAATCTCTGGAATCAAACAAAAGTAAATATTTACGTACCTTAAAATTATATCGTTCTGCTGGCGATAACGATTCTTTCCACTGTACTTATTTAAAGCGTAATCAGTCCTTTCTTTTCTATGTTTACTACCAGCATTTCGGAATGCAAAATAACTACGAAAGAACGCTCTGATGATGGCCCAGCGAAATACTGCAACTGGATCGGCTCCAACAAGTTCTCGTACAAACGCCATACTTGAATTCTTTAATACACTCACTATGTCCTGCCGCATGAGATCCAAGTTTTTCTCCCTCATTTCAGTAACCTGAAAAATATGTAAAAGTTAGGCGTCGTGTATTGTTTTGCGAACAAAAAACACATTTACCTGATATTTAACCTTTCCTGCATAGTGCTTGATTATAAAAGCATTCTCCTTGCGTTGCGGTTTTTCATAGAACTTATTTTCCTTATGAACACTATTGAATTTTTGCAAAAGCGTCTCATTGGTTGCTCCAGGAAAACTAGCATTCAAAAGACAAATAAAAACATTATAATGTGCAAGACAAAAGACATTTTGAAACATACTTGCACAGATCATCTAAAATGCACAAAAGTCCGGTTGGCTTAGACTCAAACAAATGTAGGCATCCTGAGTTATCCATGAATTCTATATCACTCCACTTAATGTCTTCACGCTTGTATTCATTTTGCTCGTATTTAAAGACGTGCTGTGCAAAAAAAAAACTTATAATTTGTCTGTATAATGTTCCAGAAAACAGTTACTTACCAAATTGAAATAGTACTGCAAGTGTTCATTTGCATAGTTGATACAAAGCTGCTCGAAGCTATTCTGTGGACCAAAGTCTTCAAATCCAAAGATGTCAAGAACTCCGATTGAATGACCAGTATGAGGGGTTTGATCTTTGTTAAGTAAAGCATGATTAACCTATTAAGAGAAAGAAATTTGTGTTTGAGCTTTAAATAGTTTTATTTCTGAAAGATGTAGATTGTTTTTTTTTATCACAGTTTGTCTAAAGTACAAAACATAATCCCATGGAATCAAAACTTTGTACTAGGGATGTGCGGCTAAACATCGTGATAGATGTACGAATTCAACATAAAAAAATATTGTCTAGAAATAATTGTAATAGTTCCCTTTTTAAAGTGCGCGCCATTCAGGCTTTGGGGCTTGGTTTTCTATCGAGGCCTACTTTTTGAACGGATGTTTTGTGATCGCAACCCAGTGCCCTTAAGAAATCCATTCAATGTATCCCCATTCTGGCCTGACCCGGACCGAAAATGACGGCCGTATTATTCACTCGGTTTTAAAACTGGTTTAATTTAGACCGTGGTTTAATTAAATTTTTTAAACCTTTCATCAGATAAACCACTTCGATTTTAAACCGCACTCCGACGACCGGTTTACGTAGTTTTTCTGAAGGTTTAAATCAGTTTTCATAATATTCACTCAATTTTTTGTCTGAAGTTGAAGAAACGATGATGTCCTCATAAGAAAAGGAAGACGTTCGTCAGGTGGAACGTGCGGTTCGACGCCCTATCCGCATATATATATATTTTTTTTGGGGGGGTTGCTACTATCCGATGGAGCACTCAGACACAACTACTGGTCCATCGTACTGCCAAAACAGACACCTTACATTGCTGTACTTACTTTCCCCGTCTTTCGAAGAAAGATGAGAACGAGATTCAGTGATGAAGAGCTTAGATGTTCGGCACTCACCACGTCAGCCCCAAAGATCCGCCACCTGATGCGAGCAAAGGCAGGACAACTCCAGGGGAAGTGTTCCCCTGTATCGTCATCCTCTCCACAAGCAGGCCAGATGGTGGTCAAGCCCAATACATTTAAGTGTTTGGCAAAAGCTTGGTGGCCCGAAAGGACACCCACAAGCAGTCTACAGTCGATTCTCCTGAGAGAGAGAAGAAAAGACGCGGACGCTTTGCAGATGTCCGGACGCAGGCGTTTGGTCTGTCTTCATTCAGCACAGTCACGCCACCAACACTCGTGTTCACGAGAAACGCAAGTATCAATGGATGACCTAACCACAGATGCCGGCAGACCCAACGCAGGTTCAGGCCCTGAGAGAGCTTCTTCGGAACCCAGCCTGGCAAGCTCATCAGCGATCTCGTTTCCCTGGATACAAGTGTGACCTGGGACCCAGACAAGTTTCACTGTGTTTAGCCTTCCGACCAAGTTTTCTCTGAGCTTGAGTTCAAACACTAACTTGGACGAGGTAGCCCCTCACCTGTTTGTCACAATATAGTGCATAGCTGTAAGGAAAGCGAAAATCTCCGATTGGAAGACAGACGCATGGTTATAAAAGGGGTAGTGTAGTCCAATTTACACGAAGACTCCAGAACAAGACCCCTGTCCGGTCCTCGAGCCATCCGTGTACCGCACATATAGAAGACGTCGATTTCCGTGAATACTTCCAGCTCCAGAAAGAAGCGCTTATTTTATTGCCTTTCGTGTAGCCATTTTATAAATTTTACAAATTGTTCCTGTAAGATAAAAGAAAACCACAACTAAAAATGAATTGAAACACTTCGAAATATTCCTATACCTTTATAATAACAGACATTCTTTGCCCGAACTGTCAAACGCGAGGTTTAAAATAGTTTTTAGTCATTGGGTATCTAGTTTAGTAAGTCTGACAGCTGACTGACTTGATGTATCTCAGTTTTGATTGGCCTAGATCGGTCACATGGGCAGCTGTGTCAGTTGACGTTTATGGAGGGGTAGCCGACGAATCTAGTCAAGAAATTCGTGACTGAGTACTAAGTTGACAGTTAGCATATGTGGCTAACGTAGGAAAAGTAACGTTCCCGACCAATCTAGTTTTTGCGTTCAGGTTACATCTCTTCCAGACCAATCTAGTCGACTTAAGATAACTAAGTTTTTGAATGTGCCCATTGACTTAATATATATGGACTGCTAGTAGCCAACTTCACGCATGTTCCAAAACTCGACGCGCTACTGTTTCGCTGCGGAAAAACAAGTAAGCTACATACGAGCTCCATAATTTGAACGTATACGTAACTGTCATTTGGAAATTATTCGGCATTCGTATGTTTTTGAAAACAGGTCTGTGATTTCATCACATTGCAAAAGAAAATAATATAAATGACCATAAAACTATTGTAAGAAATAAATTTACAAAACTTGTTCAGTTTATGGGTCAATAAATAATTACGAACTGTATCGTTATTTTATTATTCTATTTCAAAATAAAAAAACACTAAAGAATTTAAAATCAGTCTTTGAAGCTTTCTATCATTTGAATAGATGACGCTCTTTTGTTTACATGTTGCGATGGAAATGAATATCTTCGGTAAAGATGTCGCTCTTTTGTTTACATGTTACTATGGAAACGAACTTGACTTGACGGCGGCATGTGTTTCGTTGCTATTCCGCAGCGAAACAGTAGCGCCTGTGTTGTTTCGGAACATATTGGGGACGTTCGGATACGTAGTTTGTATAAAACGTCAACTAGATTTGTCGGGACTAGGTATCCGTACGCCTTAACTAAGTAAGTTTAGTTGTTGTTGTAAACGCGTGGTTTATTTTTAAATTTTGACACTTTTAAATGTCAACTGAGTACGCAGGCAGGATTTCTTGACTAGATTTGTCGGCTACCCCTCCATAAAAGTCAACTGCAAAAACTAATCACGTTACCAATCTGGGCCAATCAAAACTCAAACACATCTAGTCAGTCAGTTGTCAGACTTACTAAACTAGGTATCCGAACGTCCTCATTTTCTCGCAGAAATCTATGAGAATGACATTTCACTAGCAGTCCATATATAATAAGTCAATGTTTTTAGTACTTAAAATAAACCAAAAGCTTAAACCAGGCAAATCGAGTGAATATTACGTAGGCAGGTTTAAATTTTTCCGGTTTAAAAGCGTATGGTTTAGTCAGGTTTATTTTCTTGGTTTAAAAGCGTTTTAACCTCGTTTTTTAACCGAGTGAATAATACGGCCGTAATTGTTTCTTTGTCACTACGTTCAGATAAACCGGGAGTACGACAAGACCAAGAACTTAAGTTCCACGGACCATCAGATCGCCTTAGAACTTTGAAGCATTAAGCTTCGATTTTGAAATCCCTAAAGCCTTCCGCGCACAAACATGCATCCGCTCTCGATTAGTTAGACTTAAGAGGCATATGGTTCCAACAGGGCACATCAACGGCTCACACATCAATTGGATCGATGGCTGTTTTGAAGGAGCACTTCTCACCGCAATAAGATGCGATTTGATTTTTTGAAATCCTGCGTTTATATCAACCGTCTAAGGACCCTAAAAGACCTGAAGGCCAGTATTTTGGCATGGCCAACGCCAGAAATGTACTTATTTGGTGTATGCTACTTAATGTGATTGATGTGTAATCAAAACTTTAGATATAAACCTGTGTAATATGGAATATAGCTAGAAAACACGTGTCTTGTGAATTGGCAGTTTATTCTCTTTGGCTGTTCAGCACCAAGTGACCGATGCCAATGTCGATTGTACATGCGCTTACGTAGACTAAATGTCATATAAAGTGTTACCATAAGGAAATGCAAGTTTGACTTAGGCGGCTATCACATTTATACAACATATTCCCCTTTTACAAGTAATCTAACGTTGGGCACAACTTCTTAATATAAACAGATATTTGTAGTGGAACGTACTGCAATTCACGAAATTGAAAGCGATAAAGTAATTCAATTATTTAATAATTCAAAAACACATAAATAATAAAACATTGGAACATCTTGTGGAATTCAAGCACTCGCTTTATAAAATTGTGTTTGCTTAACTTCTCTACCGTATCTCGTTCTGTAATGATTTTGCGGTGCTGACTGTGATTGTTGTGCTGTTTCTATCATTTCATTTGATCCGTTATTTAAATTATTCGAATAAGTACCTATTCTGTCTATCTCGGGACTCATCTTGTTGCTACTGAAGAGCGGAAAGGCTACCTGTGCTTTACTTTCCTCGAACTCATTATTTTTTGGCTGAGGCGGATTTAAAGACCTTCTAATGTGCTCCGTGTTTCTGAGTACTATATCATTGTTTTCGGTCCTCAGAAAATACGACCTAGGAGTATCTGACTTGGCCTCCACTATTGCTCGTTCCCATTTGTCCTCTTTCCTTTAAACCACGTATTTTCCAGGTTCTATGCTAAGTTCCTTTCTATGGGCATTCCTATCATAATATAACTTTAGCTTCATCCTTGCCTCGCCCATCCTTTTCAAATTATTTCTGCTGATAGTATTAGGAATTAGTAGATTCTTCGCAACTGGCTGCTTACTTCGGAATAATCTACCCGCCAGAAGTTGAAGGACTATACCCAATACTCGGGATTATTGTGCTACGATATTCTAAAAGCGAATGTCGAAAATCTGTATTACTCATTTCGGCCTTTTTGAGCATATTTTTGACTATATACACACCCTTTTCTGCTAGTCCATTCGACTTTGGATAATAAGCACCCTGTGTAATCCATCAAGAAATCTAAATTAACAGAAACCAAACCTCGGTATTGACTCATTGAAATGTTCACAATTCGTGCCCCAAAATAAGTCCACTCATACAAACATTAGTATATTTAGGTGACTCATTCAGTCAGTCATACAATACAGATGTTTTCCATAAGAATTTAATTTAATTATAACGACTTTGCCCTATTTATAGTTTGAATACATTTCTTCTGACATCTAAATATTCTCTTTAAACTTACTTGCAAAACAATCCAATCGAATAACGCCCCATAAAGACACTTAGCCAATGCATCTCTAGCAGCAATAGCTTCCGGTAGCTTATATTGCATTATTAACGTTTCTCCACTGGCCTTTACCCGTTTGGATGTCAACGCCGCCAACAGGGTGTCTTGTTTAACTTTTAACAATTCAGAAATAATGGCAACAACGTCCAAATTTCGAACTTGTACACTTTCATCGTGATGGTATGTTGATTTTTTTGGAAAAAACTCCACGTTACCCAATAATAATACCGCCGACAATACATTGAAAAGTCGACGTTGTTTTTCAGAAGAAAATCCAACCATTTCCATACTCTGCTTGAGACGAGAAAATTCATATTTCTCATTGCAGTTTTCCAATGTAAGGTTTTTCGAGTTTAAGTAATTATATTTATCCGCTGGAAGAAGATACAGTGATTCACGTTCTGCTTCCGTGGCACCTGAAAGCAGGTAGTAGAAGACATGGTAGTTTCTCTCGTACGGGCCCTGTAAAATGATTAAAAGTCATATACATTCTGAGTTCATACAAAAGGAAAAAACAAATCATACCTGTGAGACTATTCTACTTTTTTCTAATAAATACTTTTGGACTATCGCTCCTTGAACCATTCCATTTTCTCTGTAATTAACCTTTAAGACAGAAAAATAATCAGTTTTCAATTCTTGTGTATAATTTTAATGTGCAGAGTTCCGTACTTGAATAAATTTTCCAAATCTACTGGAATTATTATTGTGGGCAGTTTTGGCGTTGCCAAAAGCTTCTAGAACTGGTCCAGCACTTAAAATAGTTTGTTCCACACCAGATCCATGTGATCCTTTTTGAGACAGAGCAGTAAGATGGTGCAGGAGAAAATTTGTGCTCTCTGTTTTTCCTGATCCACTTTCGCCACTTATTACAATGCACTACGAAAGGGAATTTTTGTTAGCATAAACAAATTAATTGAGTGATTTAGTACTCACTTGATTTCTATTCTCTTTTAGCATTGAATAGTACGCATTGTCAGCGATTGCAAATATATGTGGCGGAAGAATTGGGCCTATTCTTTGATTTTGATACAGTCTTACATATTTCGGATTATAAATAGGATAGAATTTGAACGGATTAACGGCGATGAGTATGCTGCCGACGTAGGTATAAATGTATCCAGCTTCGAAACGTTGCCTCAAGTTTTCCAACAGTGTTGATTCATTTAAGTCTGAAATATAAAAAGAAAAACAATAACATTTGAGGATGCATTTATTTAAGCATATTTTGCATAATATAAAATCTACGGGGAAGACTAAATTATGTCAATAAGTATTTAAATACTGTCAGTACGCAAATACTGGGTTCTTCCGTGAACGAGCACCACGTGACGGATATTGTTTTTGCTTCTTATTCAAAATCTGGGGTCGAATCGCGTCGTAATGCTCGTTAAATTTTACATGTGAAACAAAAACAAATTCCGTCATGTAATGCTCGTTCACGGATGATGCGATTCGAGCCCTGCTTTAATTCCGTGAACGTATGGTGGTTCGGCCCCTGATTGTGCACTTAAAACCTTTGTAAATAAATGTCACCTAGAAGTATACTCATTATTTTAATTGTTCTGCAACGGGGGGCACTGCCCCAATTTGAGTGTTGCCTTTATTGTGCGCTTCACCAAATTCAGCAGTGCAAGAACAGTACATTTGAATGCGTAGTGGCCTTTAAGTCACTCTGGTTCAACTGTGACCTTGTGTTCCGGACGACTTTTTGGCCAAACAGGCCTTGGATTTTGTAAGAAATCTATCTGTAAGTGACTCTCGGGTTGCGAAAGCTCGACCAGTAGCTATAAACTGGTAACCACGGGGATGGGGCCCCTTTTTCTCGAGCAGCCCATCATGGGACAAGGAACAATGTGGGGGCTGTGGTTACTCAATTTCCGCTCACCAAGTCTCAGCATGCCTATTAGCCAGGAAAATCCACTGAGTCAGCACTTAATGACTTAGTAACCAAAATTGAATCCTCCATCAATCAAAAGGAAATCTGTATCGTCGCTTTCTTGGATATCGAAGCAGCCTTTAATTATACATCCTTCAAGTCTATCAATAGGGCTCTAAATAACATGAATCTCTCTCCTATCATAGCAAGATGGATAATGTAAATGCTAAATGGTAGAATAATTCAGACCCGTATCGATGATGGGGAAATATCGGCACTAACAACCAGAGGATATCCTCAAGGGGGCGTCCTCTCGCCTCTCTTATGGTGCCTCGTCATTGACGACCTACTTAAGTCCTTGGCAAGCCAAGGGATAGATGCCATAGGATATGCAGACGACGTAGCAATCGTTGTCAGCAGAAAGACTGCAATACGCACTGTCCACTGTTCAAAGATGGTGTAACAAAGAAGGTCTTTCTGTGAATCAAAAAAAGACGACCATAGTCCCTTTTATGGCGAAACAATTGAATTCTCCCGGGAAGCCAAATACCTGGGAATCATCCTTGATAGTAAATTAACATGGAATCCGCAGATAGAACGAACTGTTAATAGGGCTATACCAGATCGTTATGGATCTGTCGTCGAGTCTGCGGTAAGAACTGGGGCATTGGACCGCGGATGATGTACTGGCTTTACTCGCTTGTGGTTAGACCAGCGATCGCCTATGCTGCCGTGGTCTGGTGGACAAAAACCAACGAAGTCACCACAGTCAAAAAGCTAGAACGTCAACGTATAGCCGGTAACTGTATGACTGGCTGTCTACACTCCACCCCGACCACGGCACTAAATGTCATCCTAGGCCAAACACCCATTCAGATCCACATTCAAGGCGAGATTAAGTATTCATCGACTGTTTCATTCAAACAACATCGACTCTTATTCCTATCAAAGAGGTCACCTATCTTTGCTTAACGCTATGGAGTCCAAAAGCATTTTTAGCATGCCTTTAGATGACATGCTACCGGAATACGGCTTCCATAAAAACTTCCTCATAGTTATCCCTCCTAGGGAAGACTGGGAAAAACTCAAACCGAACCCATCAAGTCTTGACCTCGTGTGGTATATGGTCGGCTCTAAGATGGAGTCAGGGACTGGATCTGGCATATATGGAGAGTCACCTCTAGCCTTGGTAACAACATATCTATATTCCAAGCTGAAGTCCTTGCAACCAACCACTGTGCTAGAATAAACCTAAGTTCTAACACTCGTGGAAAAACTATATTCATCTTTTCAGATAGCCAAGCAGCTCTCAAAGATCTGGACTCATCTGTAATAAAATCGAAGCTTGTCTTAGAAACATTCAGAGCCATTTATGAACTTTCCAAGAAAAACGTAGTCATTCTCCACTGGATTCCAGCCCATAAGGGTTTTGCTGGTAACGAAGAAGCGGACTCACTGGCCAAAATCGGCGCTACAACGCAGCTTATGGGAGCTGAACCCTTCTGTGGTGTCAGCAAAAACCTTATTTAATAGATGTTCTGCAACGGATGAGTTTTGGTAGAATGAAGTTTGTTATTTCCAAGGCATAGATCCTGTAAAAGTTATCAGTGGCTCCTCATAGGCCTTCGATCGTAAACATTTGCAGTGGACCGATCAAAGGTGTTGCATTCACCAGTAGCGGATTGCGGGCTTCCTCAACTAAAAAACGTTAACCTTTCGTTCTAGACAAAATGGCTCTCGAAGTACGACATCGCACTCCCGCAAAGCGCTCTAATAACATCATCGCAATTTTATCCGCACACTAAAGATCTTTATATATATCCGGGAGACTTATATTACAACGCAGTGAGGAAAAGCTTTTTAATTCAACTGCCTGCAAAGAAGCAGCATCTTTCTATGAAGAATTCGTCATAAATGATCTATAATCATGCCTACGCTGACGACACGCGACAATGAAGATTCAACCAATATCCTCAACGAACTAGACTGCGCGAACGCTTTCCGCCGCTGAGTTAGCTAGGTCACGTAGAACGTAATTACACTGATGTTCTAGCCCAAAGTCTTTGACCTATTGATTTTCATAGGGCGACCTCAACCAAATCGGGCAATTCACAGTATCATTTAGCGGGTAATTATTATCCCTGTGCAACGCAAAAATGTAACTCACCTGGCAATTGGCACAAATCGGGATACTCTCTATTTTCTGGTTGCAAAAGGAAAGGTATAAAATCTCGAAAGATTTGTGAGTCAAGTCCATAGCTATCTAACCAGGTGATGTCACTTTGTGATTCTCTTAAGTAAAATCTAAGAAGGAAAGAAAGATTAATTTCTATGGTCATCTTAAGAGTGTCAACACTTACCTATGGAAATCTCTATCCGAATGCATCGGCCATAACAACATCACAGACACGGGTTTTTCTTCAGGAGCCAATCGTCTCTCTTTGCACTCGCCGGCAACTTCAGCCAATTCATAGTTACTTCCCAGCAGGCCCAAGCGTTCAACAATGCAGGATACAATTTCTTCCGCTGTCGTTTGCTTAGAAGCCTCGACACTGAGAGCTTCATAGTGAAGTGAGAGTGCGCCCACATAAACCTACAAAATAAATTAAAATTGGTTAAATAAAGACAACATGTATTTTATAGAATAGACAATTTTTATATTTGTTTGAACAGAGGTTGAACATTTAAACAAAAACCGCACTGGCATATATTATATAATAAATATAACAGCAAGATAACTCAAATGCAAAGCAAAAGTGTATAGAAAGTGGCAGTATGTGTCAAAATTATCCGTCATGACTTAATTTGCTTCACTTTTAGTGCAGCTACAGTCCGAGCGAACCTGGTCCTCAATGAAAATGCCTTTCCAGACAACTCGATTTATCGTCAGCTGACTTCAATTGCGCATGCTATGTTGGTTAGTTAAGGCTGTCTTCCAACTAAGCGCGCCTGTACCTTTTCTTCCAAATTCTTGCATTACAAATTGGACTATAAATATCACACGGGGGACTTTTCGTTTGGAGAACCTGGGTGTATTTTTTTTTACAGCTTCCATGGCTCTGCGCCATTGCTACTCAATTGCCTTCTAATCCCAGCGATTGGTAAACGTAATTCTTCGCTTGAATTTAACTCTGATCTCATTGGTGAAGTTGACCTCAGACCCTAGATAGAAAAAGTCTTTCAATGCCTCAGTTAACCTTTACTTTCAAGATATTTACATTTTTTGGAAATATTTTCAGACTTATGTCATAAATGTAAAAAAATAATTTTCTACTAGACAGAAGGATAAGTATCCTTTTGTGTGGTCTTGAGATTTCACTTTTAAACAGATTTGAAAATTAGTTGTCGAATGCTTTTTATCAGGTCTTCCCAAGATGCTTTAAAAAGCTAGCTGGGTAAATCATCAGGCCCTGCAGCTTTTTTTTCGAAGCATTTATTATACTATCCTTACTTTGTTTTCATTCATCAGGTGGATGGAAATAATTAGCGCAACTGGTGGGTCTGAAGACCCAAGGCCTAGCTTCTGGCAACCATTCCAGTCCCTTCCAAAGAACACCTTATCCAAGCTTCTCCACCATCTTCTTTCTCAAGCTACTGAAATTCGGTGAATACCTTTCGTTGATGAGCCGCTTATTCCTCGCGCCGCGGTGGCTCTGGTACAATACCGATACACCATCTTTTGTCTGAACTAACCCTTTCATGTCCACATGAATAAATGCCTCAGGGGGGAAAAAGCCAGACCGGAGCGTACTCGTGTTGTACATTAAATTGGGGTAGTAAGCCCTTGAGATCCGACTATTATCGCTAGCTATCGCCCTTGCAATGTGCCTTCGAATCACCTTAATTAGGAAATTGTCAACAACCCTAGATACGCGCTGAGGCACTGCCTCTCAAACACCCCAAATCTTTTCCATATATAAAGGCACTATGTTGAACCACTGGGCAGCCATAAGCGATGAACGATGGTCGACCTTATAAGGGCCACGTACCAAAAAATGACCTTCACCCTGGAATCAAGTTTAGTGTTGCGAAACATTTGCCTCTTAGTCCCAGAAAGACATGCATCTATATGTTGGTCAAAATAAAGACACTAGTCGAGCCAGATGCCAAGATACCTGACAACGTTTGTCACCCCAATGGTTGCCCCTGCCCATGCTGTCCAATAATGGATAATTTTCTCCAGTTTTTTCTTCGTTTATCCGCAACACACTAACCACCAAGCCACTAAACGGTATACAGGTTTCTGTACAGGATTTGCTACCCTGAGACGTTCTCTTTGTCTTTTAGTAAGACTTTCCTACATTGCTTCAGATGGCACTACTCATGTCCTTCTTTTTTTCTCGATTTCTGGAAAGCCTTCCGTATCCCTTTATGCGTTTGAACAAGCCTTGTAAATTTAAATTAAAAACAACCGTTCTATTCCAAAATCATAAAGGATGAGCAGACAATTCATTCTGTCACTATAATAAGAAGAGCTCGTATCGCAAAAGCTGGTGTCAGTTCTTCAAAGAGCACCTTATGCATAATTTTTTGATCTTGATTTGTATTGTATAGTACACTAGTAGTATGCACCCGTCGTTGCCCGTGCCTTTCGTATTAAGTCCCGCCTACACTTCGCAAAGTGATTTTTTTTAAAGGCAGCTGCAACACGCCTTTTTTAGAATGCCATCTACCAAATTGCAATGCTCAATCTTCGGTTGATTTTGAAATATAAGATTTTGAATGTGTTTTTTGTATACGCGGTGCCATACACCCAATCGATTGGGTGGTTTTCGAGATATAAGATTTTGAATGTTTTTTTTTGTATGGGCGGTGCCACGCCCCCTTGTCCAATTTCGACAAATCGTGAATCTAAACCATCCATGGCGCCACCTAAACGCACATAAAAAAAATTCATTCAAATCGGTCCAGCCGTTTAGGAGGAGTTCAGTGACATACACACGTACAGTAGAATTATATATATAAAGAATAGAAGAATATATTGTAAGATCGCCAAGTTACTCCAATGAGGTAAAATATCCTGCAAATACTTATCTAATCGCAAATATGGACATGTTACGCTCCGACCCTGACACTATGGTTAGGGAGTACAGCTTTGGGAAATTATTCGAGGTAGAACTACTAGAACGTGCTAGTTGGGCCAATGGTGTTCCTACACTGGATCCAAAAAATATAGTCTGGTACACAGACGCCGACGATACCTCTCGATACCTATGGGAATGCGTCCCACGGTTTTTCAAGCTGAAATCCACGCTATCGAAATTTGCGCTGATATAATCTCAAAAAAAAGGGACTGCAGACACTAGCCAAACACTACAGGGTTAACTTGGCTGCGTACCAGGTCATCAGGGTATTGCAGGCAACGAACATGCAGACAAATTAGCCAGGGTCGGTATCGAATCCGTTGTCTTTGGATCAGAATCATACTGCTCAGTCAATTGGGTTACTGCACTAAGGCTAATTAATGAATGGGATAATCAACTTCGTCTTGAATACTATGGGAGGTCTCGGGTCTAAGACAATCAAAACGATTAATTCAGGAAATCCTTGGGCTCAGTAAGGAAAACATAGGAAAGCTATAGTAGGCTTTCTCACGGGCCACTGTATGGACTAAGATATCACTTCAACAAAATGAGCCTATGCCCGGACACAGAATGTAGATTCTGATGGAGGATATCGAATCCTCTGAACACATCTTCTGTGACTGCACGGCTTTTCATTGGTTGCGAAAACGATCCTTAAACAGAAAGACATATTAAAATCTGCTGTCACACGTCTCTTAGAGTAACCTTACTCCATCGATACAATCAATCTATTCGGTCGCAGTGTCAGCCAATTGGACATGTGAATTTAAATTTAAAAAAAAGATCCCTACGGATATGGTTTATAATCGATGGCAAAGTTAAGATGCACCTTTTAAAACAACAACTTGGTACAGGCAACGGAGTGTTTTTATCTTTATGATTTTCCAAAAAATTAAGTGCCCGAAATGAAAAACAAACGGCCTTACCAATAATCAAATTTAGTCTGGCAGTTAACGCAAAGACTCCAGACTTTTCAAAATCGCTTTACCAATAAACAAATTTAGTCGTCAGGTTATCCTTAACTGTAGGGTTAAATATTAATGGTCAGAAAGCCATGTTTATGTCTTACACTAACCCAAATAGTTAAACTCGGTTATCTAAACAAAGCGTTATTTGTCACGAAACAGTTTTTCACAATTTTCGTGCAAATTACTCCGCTTAACTGAAAAGCCTGGTTAACTGAAGAAAAAAATAGACTGTACAAAATAAATTATTAATTCATTTAATCAAAAATATAACAACTGAAGTCCTAAATTCGTTTGCTTACATTTTTGTTTGTTTTGCTCTATTTACACATTTTCGAGGTCTCGTTTTGTTTCGAGTTTTATTTTATAAAATCTTGACATACCTATTAGAAATAAATGTGTTGTTTTTTTTATATTTAAGCTGAATACATATGTGAAATCGGGTTTATTTTTCGTCTGAACTCCTGTTAAATGATTTTGTTTTTCAAAATATCCAAAATTCGCTTAAAAGAAAATTCCCCTTAAGTGAAAAAATAATTGTTGCAAATTGATGTTTCAGACACTTAAAACAAATTGGCAACGCCAGTCCCATAAACAGAACCTAGATCTGACACAACGAACTGATTTGATCGCTTTGATAGGATCCTTTCGCTAGGTATCATATTGTAACTTATACTATTGTTTACACCGAAAGTGTTCTTCCCTTACGATTTCCACAATAAAGCGCACTATTAATAGTTTTAATAAACTTTTTACCAGATACTACACATCACCAGTAATAAGCAAACCTATAGTGGCAAAAGAACTCTCGTTCGTCATATATTTTATCCTTTGAGAGGTTGCCGATTCTTCAACAGATATAAGGTCCATAAAAATATCTTCGTCTCGACTTGAATTAATTTTCAACCTTTATTAACTTTTTCGAAAAACAAACTTACTGCATTAAAACAACAAAAACAGATGATTTCACATCTGATAACTGACAACGATTAAAAAGCAAATTTGTAAATTGTAATAGATACAACAGAAAGTCTTCGTAGTAGTAAAGCTGGAGGTTAAATTGTTTATTGGTACCATTTCAAAAATGCTTTACATTTTAATTTAAACTGGCAGTCAACACATTAGTGTTAGATTATTAGTAAGGCTGAAAGAAACGAGAAATAAGGCTATTCGGCTACTACAACACGGCTCTATACGCAAACGGTCACATTCGAAAACTTAGTTGTTTTAAGTCGACCTTAGTTGTCTTAAGTCGACTAGATTGGTCTGGACTAAATGTAACCTGAACGCCAAAGTAGATTGGTCGGCGGTCCTACGTTAGCCACATACCTACGCGAACTCTCAACTTAGTATACGGTTACAAATTTCTTGACTATATTCGTCGGCTAACCTTCATAAACGTCAATTGAAGCAGCCGTTCATGTGAACGATCTAGGCCAATCAAAACTGAGATACATCAAGTCAGCCAGCTGTCAGACTTAAGGCACCAAGTGACAAAGAACAGAAACAGGAACAGAAACAGAATCCCATACATTTGCAACAGAAACCGAATTGGGAACAGAAAATTTATTTTTCAGCAACAGAATTTAGCGACAGAAAAATGGCTGTTTGAGGACAGAACGCAAACAAGTCTTTATTGATTGTTTCTGTTGCTGCCAGCAACAGAAATTCAAATTTATACTGGGGGGCGGGTTTTTTTTGTTTGGATTTTTTTTAATCTTTTTGTTTCGCATCGTACTATTGTTTTTAGTAGACGAAGAGGAGAGAATAATAGATTTCGTAAGAAATCACCAAATTTTATACAATTTCATTCTGTTCCATGTTTTTCGTTGAAGTCAAAGCTAACGGCATACAATTGGACGGAATAGGCGGCTGCCATGTTTTTATGTATCTGTTTCTGTTTCAGTTCTTTGTAGCTGATCGAGCAACGTAAACAGAACCAGAATTAACTACAGAAAGATAAAACTTTCCGTTCTGTTTCAGTTTCTGTTTCTGTTTCTGTTCTTTGTCACTTGGTGCCTTTACTAAACTAGATACTTTAACGTCCCCATCATTTTAGTCGTACTATTCAAAAGTGTATTTGGTAGAAATGTAGCTTCGAGCAGAGTTCCCACAAATCGTGTATGCTTTACTCCTTCAAACCAACATCAGTTGATACAGTTAAGACCTATAAGAGCGAACGAACGAATTAATAAAACGCGAACAATTATTTAATTATTCCATCGAAATGTATTAAAAAAAACTATTTTAAAAACAAAATTTTAAATTTCAAACTTTTTGCCGCATACAAAAAGACCCTGCCACTTCTTTCAATATAAATCTTATAGAAACTAAAATTTATCTCTACAAGCCATACGAGTAAAATTGATAGCACCCTATGCCTATAAAATAAACATTATTCTATTTAATATTTTAGCGGACGATTTTTGGAAGATATTTCTTGTTTATACAAACAAGTGATGCTGTAACCATATTGAAATAGTTTGTATGAAATTGCGCAGCCTATTGTTCTATAGAAGATTTATGCATTTGGTTTCGTATTAATAGATGACCGTTACACACGTTATTTTTTTCAAAAAGAAATGTGCTAAACAGTTTTAAATTACATATTTCCATATTTATATAACGCCAATAGACTGAGTATTTATAATGACATGTTTCGAAAAAATTATGTAAAAACGATTTCCATGGCAAATTGTCGGCGTTAACCTAAATCAAGCGGCCTCGTTGCTATTCTTTCAATTCCAGTAACTAGCAAAACACGGCCTGGTTATCGGCCAACAAATTCTTCTCAATAGACAGTCTTTCTCTCGTATTTAATTGTTAAAATCTCACAGTTCGCGTTAAAAAGAAACAAAAAGCGATAGAAGGGTAAAGAAACAAAAAACATCTGACAGTGAGGTTGGTCTTTTCCCTCCTAATCACTAGTTGGCGTCATTGTGCTAATCGCTCAATTGTCGCCAGTTGTAAGCTTTTCACAACGAAGGTTCATTTTTTGACAGGGAAAACGATGTGAATTTTATACCAAAAATTGACAGTCAGAATTGAACTTTTAAGAAGTCAATTGATGAATTAGTTTGACTGGAGTCAAATAACCGTATCCGTGAGCGAGCAATACGTCACTAAATTATACTTGTAATGGCAAAGCAATAACACTTACTACTCGATCAAGGATATTGCTCCTAAAATTGTGTTAACATTTTTGTTGGCCGTTTCAAAAAATAGCAAACATTCGGTTTTTGTGAATTTTTTTTATTTTTGGAACAAATGGAAGGGATCTACATGTTAAGGGTTTTCCAATAAGAGGTGTTATTTTGAGTAGCCCGCTATTTCGGTAGCTGTCACTTTTGCAGCTGTTATTTTTTGACATTTGACAAGTAGAAACTACGCCATTACTAAAAATGGAACGATACACGCTTCAACAACGCATTGAAATTATAAAAATTCACTACAAAAATGGTGAAAATTTTGCAGTCACAGATCGCAAAACTAAAGCATTTTTGGGTCGTCGTGAAGCACCTTGTCGGATCGCAATACAGAAATTGGTGGAAAGATTTGAGCTGTTGGGACAAGTTAGTGATGTGAAGAATAAAACCCGTGCACGTCGCTCAAGAACAACTGATGAGAATATTGCTGCTGTAGCCCAAAGTGTTAAAGAAAACCCAGGTTTGTCCATTCCTTGTCGTTCTTTGGAATTGGGCATTCCACAAACGTCATTACACCGTATTTTTCATAAAGACTTGGGTCTTAAGGCTTATAAAGTTCAGTTAACACAAGAACTCAAGCCGGTCGATCATCAAGCAACGAAACCATTGATCTTTTACGGGAAAAGTTTCCGAACCGTGTTATCTCTCGAAGAGGTGATCACAATTGGCCACCGAGAACTTGTTGTTTAACACCTTGCGACTTCTTCCTTTGGGGCCACGTGAAAGATAAGACGCCAACAGCCCAGCGTCGATTCAAGACCTCAAAGATGGAATTCGTGAGTCTTTTGAGGACATAGGGCAGCCACTTTGCTGCCAACAACATTTGGCTGATATTGCTTTGAATTATTAACGGCATACCTTCCTCTTTATTATGAAATAAATATCCGATCATTTATCTCGAAAAATGGCATTTTTCTTTGAATATCAATATAACACCTCTTGGAAAACCCTTACAATTTTATATCGAATACAAACGACTAATAAGGATTTCAAGAAAATCTTTCATGACAATAATGGCGCAGGGGAAAACCTTTCGGTGTTTTCTTTGAAGCTTACTTTACTTTTGGTGGCACTAACAGTCCGGGGTGGCCTCAACAAACAATCAATCAAAACCGTGCCATCTAAGGTGGGGTCTTCCTCTGCTGCGTTGTCCCTCAGGGGCGGATTCGAAGACTCGCCGGGCTGGTGCGTTGTTGTCCATACGCTCCACGTGTCCCAGCCGTTGTATTTTTAGCTTTTTGACCAGGTCAGCGTCGCTTCACACTCCATCGTCACAAACTGGACCAAATATCCCAGAAGGTTTTCGTTTTTTTTAAGCTGAGCTTGAAATCTCTCAACATTGTGAATGGTTATCAAATTATGCTCTAAGCTGTTGAGATTTTCAAATACAATACAATCACTTAAACCATTTTTATAGTTGTACTTATTTCGCTTTTGTTCGAAAAGAAACTTTTGTGTTATAGTTGAAAAGTACTTAAATAATTTGGAAAATGAAAGGTAAGTTGACGTGAAGAATTCTCAATAGGAAAACAACAAAGACACAATACGCATTCTCGCATGTGCATTGTTGAAATTTTTTAAGATGGCTCAACGTGGTGAACGAATCGGAGGCAGCATCGTTGGATATGCAATTTTCGATCCTGACCACTCACGAGTGGATATCGTCAAATGGGGCACTGGCATCGATACAAGAATTGAACGTGACAGTTCAATGATACATGCGTTTTCATGTGGAGCTGATAACTCAGAAAAGTAGCTTACTCCAAGAGCAATAAGTTCGGGTCTTATTCCGATTTCGTGATGGGGAAGGTATCACAAACTAGCCGCTTACCATTTGACATCCCAAAAGACGATAGAGTGATAGGCTGCATCACAAACATTGGGTTGAAAAATGCTTTGATGTTTGTCAAAGCTCTGTACAAAGTTTAATAGATCATCTAATGACTATTGGTGAATCACCTCGAAGACAATTTGATGCAACGTACCAACAAAACAAGCAAAATTCTGGTTCAAATAAGAGACTACACATAAACAGACGAAATGCTTTTTGCAACAAAGATGGACATGAGCAAATAACCTGTTGGATTAAACAACAATTCATGCGATTGTCCAATTATTTTCGAAAATTTGTTCCGGAGTTTGCAGCCAAAAACAGGTGCATAACTGCATTAACAAAAAACGATGTCAATTTCAATTGGACAAATGAGTGTTATGAAGCCAGGCAATATTTAATCGCAAGCAATTAACTAACAGGCCAGTATTAGTGTTCTTCGATTTAAGCCGACCTACAGAATTGCATACCGATGCTAGTTTGTTAGGTTATGGTGCTATCCTGTTGCAAGGAACGAATGGGAAATTATCTGTAGTAGCTTATTTTAGTCAGAGTTCAAAGCCCTATTAAGCAAAATAACACAGTTATGAGTTGGAAATGTTGGCTGTAGTGAACGCAGTGAAAATTACTCGCTGCGAATTCACTTCACTATTTGAGCCAGATTATTTTTTTCAGATGTCAGATTTTACGCGTCTCACGGAACATGCATCGATATTGATCTGCTTTTGTCAATGTTATTTGACAGCAATATCAGATGTTTTCTTGCAAAAATTAATTCTTACAATTTGAAAATGTTTTCGCATTCTGACGACAAAGACTCGTAAACTTCAGATGACGATGACAAATAAGATGACGATGAAGATAATAATTCCTCCAAAATTATATCTATGTTGTTATTAATTTTTTTTTGTTTTGATTTTTACGAAAATGTTCGCATTTGTTTTGAATACAAACTTCTTTTAAATGACATTAAACAGCTGTACTTCTGACTCGCAAGGCGATAAAGAGGCACGTGGACCTAAAATATCTTTTGTGATAGAAAATAGGTTTAGACTAGTAGAGTTTCCACTACCCCAATGTAGCTGATAATGTTTTCAGCAGAGGAATTTATCAGTTCTTCAGGACTTAGTATTACACGGAAGAAAAGTTTCCTTCTAGTATTGTATAGAGCTGGGCATTCGCACATGACGTGCACAGCTGTTTCGTCTTCTTCGAGACATAGCCGTCACTCCGAAGAGTTAACTATATGCATTTTGTTTAGGTGGTATCGCACACCGTGGTGACCAGTTAGGTATCCTACAAGATTTTGATATCATGCCTTTTGAGTTTTAGGATTTTTTTTGGCATTTTTTTTTTGAAAGGCAGAATTGCCCTTTTGGCTTGTCTGAGACCTAGGGTGTCTTCCCACTGTTTGATACACATTTTGTGTTCCCAGCTCTTTATGATGGAGTTAATTGCTGATTTGGTGACGGCGCAGAAAGGTTCCTGGTCCAATAAAAGGGGTCTCTGACACTTTTCGAGAAAGTTCGTTAGCTTTTTCGTTTCATTCAATACCCTTGTGTCCGGGAACCCACCATATTTTGGTTTTGCTTCTGGAGCCGAGAGTTTGGAGTATATTGAAGCAGTCCATGAATGATTTTAAGGCAATGATTGTTAAGCTAAGGGCATTTATAGCTGCTTGACTGTCTGTGAATATATGGATGCTTGCACCTTTTATTCCTTAATAGCATGGAGCTCCGCCTGAAATACACTGGGGCTTTTCCCCATAGGTATTGATACACTGCGGTTTGAAACCATCCGTATACCAATTTAGGCCGTTTTGGCAGTTAGCTGGGTTATTGCTAACGCATGCATCTATTTGAGTGATCTCCGTGGAGAATTTTCTGTTGAAGCATAAAGTTTTTGGGAATCGGTCAGTTACCGCGCAGATGATGTCAAGTTCCGGAAGTTCCGAGATAAGGGTCATTAGCTCCAGATGATCACTAAGGCTTATTTCTTCCGCTTGTGCCAGGCTTGTTGAGCTGCATAGAGGGGTGTTAACCCTGTTAAAGCTTCTATAGCAGCTGTAGGACAAGTTCGCATTGCGCCCGAAAGGTCCAGGCATGCGAGGCGTTGTAACTTGTTCAGACTTGCAATGGTGTTCTTTTGAATAACTTTGTTCCACCATAGTATAGAAGCGTATGTTATAATGGGTCTGTATATGACTGTGTAGATCCAGTGTGTGATTTTCGGTGTAATCCCCCAGGTTCTACGGTACATACGACGACAGGCCCATAAAGCATTCGTAGCTTTGGTAATTTTAATCTTTATGTGGGAGTTCCAATTCAGTCCTTTATCCAGGACAACTTCAAATACCTAAATTAACTTCACAGTTCCTAAGCAACATTTTAAGACCAAGATTGAGTTCAACAATTAAGTTTAAGTGGTTAAAATAAGCAAACGAATTTTTTTTCGTTTGCATTTTTAGTGTCGCTATAACTGGCCCCTTAGGCTTAAATCTCCTCTCCTGGTGAAGGGAGACCTATGATCCAATCTAAGACTATCTTAAGAGCACTTTGCATGAGTTATGTCGCTTTATTTGCTTCTTTACTCCTCACGATAGTGACTAAGTTATCGGCAAACCTATAATATTGAAACCTGAGGAACTCAGCTTTCGTAATAGGTTATTTATAACCAGAGACCACAGAAGAGGTGAAAGTACGCCTCCCTACGGACAGCCCTTTACTGCTGATGAAGTCGTAATTTTCCGGCTTACAAGCATCGCTTTGACCCATTTGATGTTCGGTTCATCTATATTTCTTTGAAACAAAGCCTTTGATATGGAGTCATATCCTGTACTGTCAAAAGGACCCTCTATGTCAAGAAACGCTCATAGCGCGATGTCTTTACAACTGTAAGCACCCTTTATCTGTTTAGTTGAACTTAATTAGGCATACTGATGGGGGTGAAGAGGTATTCTACGAGTTAAGCAATCTCTAATATGAACGTCGATTATTCTTTCCATCGTTTTCAGGAAGAACGAGGTTAAGCTTATAGGACGGTATGATTTATGTAATTCACTAGGGTTAGGGTTTCCCTGGTTTTTTATTGGAATTAGTGGCAGTACGTGTGTGTTACGTTATGAAAAAGTGGCTCTCGGTAAAAAACACATTTAGGACGTTAGTCGGCCCATTGCGCATTGCACTAGTATTTAGGGTTTTCCTTGCTGACTACTCATTTAAACCATTTACTTTTATTTAAAAAGCTAAGAATATTAGTATCCTATATCGCTTAGATCATTGAAGAAGTTTTTTCCTAAGTAAGCCTTTCTTAAGCTGGATAGCGCAGGACAGTTGCAGAGAAGGTGGATAACTGACTTATCTTCTGCCTGGTCTCTACAGCAGCCCAAGTCTTTGCGCCTAACGATATGCTAGATCTATTTAGTCGCCATAGCTCCTTAGATATTTTGGTATCCAGGGTTGGCCAAGTCAGCTGCGCAGTTCTCTGGGATGTCACAGTGTCCCGGCTGATACCTGTAAAAAATACATGGATGAGTAAAGGAATCTGAGACGCCGGCTCTCTTTGATCTCACAAAAATTGTCAGTGTAGACGAAAAAATGACTTCGGCCACGGTTTCTGCTCTTATGCCGATAAGTGGAATAGCCTCTGGCCAACGTGTAAATCGATCAATTAACACCAACTTTCCCCAACTGGTCTTTGCATTCGGGCTTTGGAGGATAAACACATTTTTTAAACACTTTGCGGATGCCAGACACCTTTTTAACCAACTCATTCAATTTTTTAGTTATCCCATACATTTAGTTGAACAGCTCATTCAATACTTGAATGATCCCTTACGAAGCATCCTTGGTTGGGCAATTTGTGCAACACTCATGACAGATGACAGCAACTCACACCTCTATGAAATATTTCTACTATAGCAATTCAAGGGTTTTCAAGGGGTTTTCGAACGACTTGGAGTGCTCAAATTTCGACATAACCTTTGTAAATCTAGATTAATTTTAGAAAATTCCAAGAAAATCGATTTATTGGGGCAATGTAAGGCTTATGTAAGGGTTAGGTTGCCTTTGAGGGCCGCTATGGTTCGTGGCTTATTCACATAGACCAGCGAAAAAAGAAAACCCCACGAGAAAAAGTAACGGGATAAAATCGCACTACCTCGGTGGCCAGATCACATCACCTTATGAGATGATAATGCCCTCGTTGGTGTCCACATCATCCAATTCAGGCCAAAAAATAGTTGGTTAACATCGACCTAACCAAAGTCAAACTCAAAGAAATATGGACCGATGACGCCGCCAGCCCTAAATCCACAGTAAATATTGACTTTTTTGTGATGCCTTGGACGCTCTTGGATCTCATGTGGATTGGTATCGTCTCAAATTCGACAATTTTATTTTTTGACGCACCCATTCATCCAAAAAATGCGCCTCATCGCTAAAAATGATTTTTCGATGAAAATTAGGGTTAGTTTCGAATTGTTCTAGAGCCTATTCAGCAAACACGTGTTTGTCTATGGTCGTTGACCTTCAGCTCCTGGGTCAATTAAAATTTTTACAGGTGCAGGCTCAAGACACGACGCAAAATTCACCAAATTGTGGTCTGCGAAAGGCCGAGTTTTGGTGAGCGACGCGAAATCGACAGCCTCTAATTTGCCTGCACACTCTTACGGACTTGATATTTGTCGAAACACGGGTGTTGATTTATCGTTTACTGAACCAGTGGACTCAATTTGACCCACCACTGCGAATAGTCCTTTCGGTAGAAGGATTATGGCCGATGAGCGAAGCTCGCAGAACCTGTTGCCTTAACAGAACATCCATTTTGATAAAACAATTTTATCTTTGCACGTGTTGTTAAACGCTATGTGCGTCAATGGTGATTTGGCAAAGCAGCCTGAGTAAATGACAGCCAATTTAACAGATGTAGCTTCAATAATATGGCCACTATCAACTGTCAAAGTTCCGAAGTCCCTACTGGTAGACCAAGCTTAATCTCATCACTCCGTTTCCTTTCCAGTTAAACCTCGAATCATTATAACAAAAGTAAAAGAGTTATGTTTATATTAACCTTTTGCAGATGCATATACTTCTTTTAGGTATTGCATATAATCGACATGCACAATGATTTTAACTTTGTTACGGATATCCCATTTCAATTAAAATGTTGCACAAGGTAAGAATGTAGTGCATACAAAGCATAGCATGTGATATTCTTTATAGCATCCTTCTCGCAAAGCACATGCTTTTGTTAAACATCGTGCTTTAGTGTTATGTCCTTAGTACGCAAAGTTAAATAAATGTCCGGCAATAGAACTCATATGGGTATTCCAAAAATATAATACGTGCACACGATTGGTTGCGATAAGTCAGGCCTACGGTGAGCACTACCCATTGATTTTCTATTTTTAAAGATAAACGCTTTAAATTGTGTAAAGTATGCAGTATTGCATTCGTTGTAATACTCATGCATGTAATTATGTATGTATTGTAATATTTTATAGTTCAGTACATCTGTGTGAATTGTGTAAAAAAATACAAATTTTTTAGTCCTTAGGACATTGAAAATAACCAAAGATTATTTCCTAAGGTAGAACTGTTAAAGGAATTGCTTCTTAGCTTAAGACGAGGATGCTCATGAGGACACACCTCACTTCCTCCGTCTGTGCCCTCGTCTCAGTCACTTGAGGAATAGAACAATTGGAAGTTTATACTTTCGTGATATAGAGGAACTCACTGATGTCTCCCTAACCAATCTTTACAGGTTCATAAATACATCGGGATGGCTGGCCAAGGTCGAGTTGCTGCAAGAGGAAAGAAATCTCATCGCCAACAACATTGGACGACCTTCCAACAAGGGCATCACAATGGGTCCACATGAACCTAAGTGGGGTATCCACTGTATCCACTTATTAAACTAACCTAGCTTAAGCAAACGTGTGCTTATATTAGAATTGTACGTCCTGACCATGAACATATTAGACATAGTGGCCCATTCCAAGAGCTTCTAGTGTCATTTTTTCTAATAGAATAAATGGCCGATTCAAAGCGCTTCAAGTGAGATTTCATCTATTTTTGACACTTACCTAAGCGGACATAAGCAAATCCAAGAAAAACCATTCTAGTGCCCTTTACTAGGAAAAGACTCCAATGAAATCAAATATCTCGAAATTATCCTGGATATGAAGCTTCACTGGAACTCACACATCACACTATAAAGGCCATGCGATGCGCACCTGTTCAACAACAGCATTAGAAGCTATAATTGGGCTCTCACCTTTACACATCTTCATCAAAAAGGTAGCAGCAAGATGCGCTATTAAGCTGCAACCAGAAAAGGTATAAGTATAAACCGGCTGACCGTGTGGGTTACCTAGAAATACTTAACCCAATCCCAAATATGGACATGTTGTGCTCCATCCCCGACACTATGGTCAGGGAATACAAATTTGGGAAATCATTTGAGGTAGAGATATTGGACCGTGCAGAATAGGCCAATGGTGTCCCGAATCTAGACCCAAAAAGTCTGGTTTGGTATACTGACGGATCGAATATGGAGTCTGGAGTAGGTGCTGGAGACTTTGGACCCAACACCAAGGTCTCTATACCTATGGGAACGTGTCCCACTGCTTTTCAGGCTGAAATCCAAGCCAAGAGCCCTACTATACAAATCTTCTCTGATAGTCAAGCAGCATTACAGGCCCTACCGTTCAACACGTTGGACTCATATACAGTGATGTGCTGCCATGATGCCCTGCAAACACTATCCAAACACAGCAAGGTTAAACTTGTATGGGTACCTGGTCATCAGGGTTTTGCAGGTAACGAATCAGCGGAAGAGCTAGCTAGGGCTGGATCAGAATCCGCGTTCTGCGGACCAAAACCATATTGCAGAGTCTATTGGGCTTATCAACGATTGGAAACAACAACTCCGACTAAACCAGTGGGAAAATGACCCAGGTTTAAGACAATCGAAAAGTCTAATTAGGCCCTTCTCCTACAAGGAAATCCTGAAACTAAACAAGGAAAGTCTTAGAAAGCTAATGGGCTTCCTAACAGGCCACTGGCTTGAGATACCATCTTAGCAAGTTGAATTTGTGTTCAGAGACAGAAAGACAGAATGCAGGTTTTGCCTAGAGGATGACGAATCATCTGAGCAGCCATTGGGCAGGGAATATTTAAAAACATAAAAATAAGCAGACATATTTAGTTTGAAATAAACTAAACTTTTCATATCAGTTTTAATTTTGTGACCTTTCATCATCGAAAATTAGGCAGAACTCGAATAAATGATCGTCTTCCACATGCCACATAATATACCTACAGCATGAGAAACAGTTTATTTACTGCATGAGTCATTTCCTGGTCATGTAATTTTTTTTGTTCTTTTGATCAGAATTGGACGACCATATCATGCGATTTAACGCCGTTGAATATTTTTCTTTGGGGTTTTTAGTAGTCTAAGGTTTATGGAAAATTTTAACAAAAGACTGCGAATATATCGACAAAACCGTTGAGGCTATTTACCCGATATACTGTATTAGGTATCTACTTTTGAATCATTAAAACCTTTGGGTTTTCGTTAGAATTACTTCCAAGTGAAATTTAAAATGATGGCTGCTTTAATCTAAGAAAGACGTTTAAATTCCACGGCAGCTTTTTATGTCCTTCTTGGGACATTGGCCGCGTTCCTCTGCCCGCTGTTCATCTAGCACAAAATTTCCCAGATGAAGAAACGCTCGCGCAGCGGCAGCGGCAAATTTTCCAAACGTTTGAAGGATTTGCCTTTGACTGGTTGTTTTTTCTCTCTCTCTTTCAATGCAGCGCGTACTTTTGCGCTAGATTGAGGGATATTTCACAAAAAGTGCTAGATGGCTAGCGCCTATGGTGATATGTCAATTTTTTTTATATGGTTTGACATGTCGCTGTTCATCTAGCGGGCAGTGGAACGCGGCCATTGAATCACTTAAAACATCAACAAAAAAAACATTTTACTACTGCTTAGGAGAAGCAAGTCACTTTTGTCACCAAGCGATATCTGACAGCAGGGGTTTTGATTCGACAGGTTTCAATCCAAAGAACCTGAACAACAGAATGGGGTTTTTGCAAATTGGCTCCTTTAATAACGAAAGTAATTTGAGTACCTAGTATTGGCTTAAAAAGACGGTAACGACAGGTTTGAATAGACAGTCAGCAAGGCGGGGTTATGTCTCCTCCATTATAGTGCATGGTAGCTCACCGCACTCAATATTACTTATGCCTATGCAGAAATAAGGCAGAGGAAGTGGCGCTGGATTGGCCATACGTTGAGGAGACCAAACGACAACATCGCGAAGCAATCCTTCGAATGGAACCCTCAAGGTACACGGCGAGTTGGTAGACCAAGAACAACGTGGAAATCAACCGTATTGGCCGAAGCAGCAACGCAGCGTAAAACGTGGCCACAGCTGAAGTATCTGACTGCAGATCGAGATGGATGGAAGAAATTTGTCGCCGCCCTATGCCCCACCCGGGGTTGAAGGATTCATATATATGCTAAGGCTCATACGGATGATGCAACCATGCTTGATGTTAATGCATGTCTTTTGTAAATTGATTCACCAATATTTTTAGGTTAAAAGCTTGGTTTAGCTTTCTAACTCTCTGTTTGGGTAGGTTCCATATAGGTTTAACAAACAAAATTCACACCGAGTTTTCGTCTGAATGATGAGCTGTGTTTGTTTTAGTTTTCTTATTGTACCATCGAGTGAGGGATCTCAGGTTCGATCCACGAAAAACACAAATTTATACCTTAAAATATAACAAACATCAATTAACTTTTCAATTTAACTGAAGCTAGTTCCAGTGCCCTTTATGGACCTTATCAGACAGACGGTTAAGAGTCTATGAACAAAAATGTTAGCCTTTTTAAAAGCTGTAGTTTGGTATCGCTAATTTGATAACATGACAAGTCGCAACTAAACCATACGAAGCTTTCAAGCATAGATATACATTTGCAAAACATGAACAATACTATACAAAATGTGATTTTTTCAGTTTTCATAGTTTGCTTTATCGTAATTTGTGACACAGTGTAATGCGGGAAAAACCTTTCAACAAAAGTGTATTTTTTCCTATCGGATTCAATTGTTCTCATTTAAAACAATAATATCCCAGTTAAATCAAATAATAGTTATTCGAAAAAGAGTATAAATGCAATTCCCCAAAACATACCTATTGTCAAGAAATAAATATAAATAAATTACCTGCAGAATGTATCTTGAACAATCACTGTTGACTTCTGTTGATTGCATTTTTCACACAATTGTACCTCTCGCAGATTTAAACATTAAATGCCATTTATCGAGCTTTCATAATTTATAATTTGTTTTTCAGTTGAATCTATTATGCACTTTTTCCGCTTTGTACCGCTACTACCGGTATAGTCACCACAATTCAGGAACAACTACAAAACAAATTAACAAAACACAGTTGTAGGCATACTAAGTGGGTGGTGATAAATGTTTATGCCATAATTATGTTGCTATAAGCTTGCATATAATTCAATAATTTGTTTTCGATTTGATTTAAGTAATGCTTAAAATGTTTTCATATGTCTATACTAATCAGCGTATGTTTTGTATGGTCAAGGGGCAAGGGGGTTTCGCTTTTCTTTTTTTCTTTCTTTAATCACTGAAGTTATGGTTTATTTTCACCCTCTATCGCATATAAACTGGAAATGATTTCTTGAAATGAGTCACGTAAAAAAATTACAAGTAAAAAATGAACGAAAATACTGTATGCGTAGTCTATGCCATGAATGTTTTCAGCACATTCGCAGCAACAGAGTAGTGCAAGCAGAGCTCAACCCAAGGAATTTTTATTTTAAGAACTTTTTCCGTGTGACATATAAGGGACAAAAAACACAAGAAAAAAAAAAACAGCCAATGGATATTTATCACATTTTTTCCCATTCGTGGTTATTCCTTGTGCTCTGTACTCTTGTTGCAATAAATGATGCGTGGTGTATGCGTATATTTATAAACTTTTTTCTTCTTCTTCCCAAAAATGATGATCAATTGAAGAGAATGACTGCGACGATGATGCTGGTACAGATGACGATGGATATTTAATTTTATAATTACATTCGGAAATAGTTTAATAGTTTGTTGTATGGACAAAATGTCATAAATGAGGTCACATGTTGGCCGATCTTTTCAAGCGGTTCCATCTAATCCGTGTATATGTAGGTACTTCTTTTATATTCCGGATTTCATGCAAGCCTTTCCCCCAACAAAGTTTTAAAAATAACTATGCAATTTCTCACTCCCGAAAACAATAAAAAAAAGTATGTTAGAACAAGCTCAAATCTGAAATTGAAATTAAAGGAAATGTATAATATTCAGATTTCTTTTCACACACTCGCTCGTTTTATGCGGCCGTTTATTTTTTCACTCCTTTTCTTGGTGATTCTTTCGACGACGATGAACCGACATGAAGCGAAAAAAAAACTATGACACGACGCTTTCATTCATGTTTTTTATCAATTGAGCGAATTCAACAACTATAAATACAATAATTTACTTGCTCCAAAATAAGTTGATTTAATTAAATAAATGTTTAAATAGTAATTATAATACACTCATTTATCATTTAGAAGCAACAGATAAAACAATTCGTAAAAGTCTTGAAAGAAGTCAGGTCATGGCGGCCATGTTTCTTATCTTTTAGTACAATTAATATTTCTTAGTTTAGTACACAATCAAAATTGCGAGAATGCAAGTAACGAGTAACGAATGAGATAGATACACAGCGCGTTTACACAAGAAGTACGTGCGTTGTACATGACGGACCTGGAAACACATGTTAAGGTTGAAACATAATTGCCGTACAACAAGAATTTAATGGTTTTATACAAAAAAAAACTTTTTTATATTATGCGTGTTTTTTTAATACCCATCTCAGCAAAGTAAAAAGAAAAACGGTTCCAGTCATATTTGTCTTTAGTGGTATAAACTAGTATAAAATGTTGCGTGTCTCGACTTTTCCTTGTAATTTCCACATACGTGACCAGAATGGTGTGAATCTCGGAATTGTCAAGTAGGACGAAGTTGAAATTTCGTGCTGTAAATTCTACTTAACTTTGCTGAGATAAAAGCTAAAAAAAAAACGGTCCTATTAAAGAATTCGTTTCAGGAATCCTACTTTTGTCTATACCTTTTAACGTTCAATTTAAGTTTGTTTGATCCAAGTGTAGCGCTGAAACAGATCATTTAAATGAGCACGAGACAACTATAGTCATGACAAGGATATGGGGATGGTGAAACGATGCATTCACATTGGGCATGATAATAATATAGTTTGTTTTGGTATCTCGATCGAGTAGGATCTACAACTCTAATTTTGCTTACAATAAATGCCTTTTAATTTTGAAACTAAAGTGGTTGCATTTATTTGTTTTGTTTCGTAAAACAAGTCATAAACTTATTCTATGTAGGTTTTCCCGCATCCGATGTTCAAATTGATCTGGGGTTAGGTACTCGTTCTATGAACAGCAAGGAGTCGTCTGCAAATAGTGCAATTCGAGCATGCTCCCTTTCTATGTCACAGATGTATATAATTAAAAGGATCCCTGTTGGACCCCACTTAAAGTTATGTCACTGTTGTCTTTGGTTCTTTGCGATCGGCCTTCTAGATTTGATTCGGAGTTTTATAAGAATGCATCTGTCTATTATCACGAAAGCCCTCTTCAAGCCTAGGAAAACTGCAACCTTTTTTCCTTCTAGCTAATAATCATGTTGTTCAAAGCTTTCTAGCAAGAGTGTTTATTCCGAAAAAGATGAAAAAACACGCCTATTCGGCCTATAGATGGAATGTATATTGTATAGGCACAGCGTCGGAAATACATACCAAGAACTACGGAACGGTTTTTTATGGTTTTGCATGTAAAATTTGCAGAACTCAGTCACGAATCGCTCACTAACGGATGGGATAATTCATCCCGGTTTATTGCGCCCATTGTTTGTTATGAAAAAGTTACCAAGATTTGTGACGTTGTTCACCTTTATTCCTATCAGTAGGCCAGTTAGAAGGTTTTCCAGTAGAATGATACAAGTACAAAACAAAAACTCTTTAGTGTGTAGTTCATAAACCGTAAGAGTTAAAAGTATGAAAAAGTAATGACAGATAGAATCGCTTGTTGCGCATCAGATTGTGTAAAAATCTCAATTTCGACATAAGTCGACTTATGATGTTATTCCTTGTGGCCACAGAATTCATGTTACCCCTGGAGTTCCTCAAGGTAGTCATCTGGGCCCTCTGCTCTTCTTTCTAAAGGGTTTTTCAATAAGAGACAAAAGTTTTTTTAAATAAAACAAAAACGGTTTTGGATATCAATGAAATTCTTTATTCCTGTGAAAGTACGTTCGATACCATTATGTATGGAACTCGATTTCCAGTCCAGACGCTGAACCCAATTTTCGACGGTTTTGAAGCATAAATCGGCCAATACTGCTGCAATTTCACGTTCGATATTTGTACGAAGTTCATCAATAGACTTGACGTAGCCCCACAGGAAATAGTCTAACTGCGTCAAATCGCACGACTGAAGCGGCCAAGCGACTATACCATTTCGTGAGATAACACGTTCTCCAAACTTGGTTTTCAATAAATTGATTATGACATTCGCTGTGTGGCTTTTGGTGCTGTCCTGTTGGAACCACATGTCCTCCAAGTCCATATCATCCAATAGGGGCCAAAAATATTCGGTAATCATTGAATGGTAGCGATTCCCATTCACAGTAACGTGCCGGTCTTGATCATCACGGAAGAAGTACGGCCGCCGGCCCATAAACCACACCAAACCGTAATTTTTTCGGGATGCAATGATGACTCATGGAGTACGTGTGGATTGCTGCCTGACCAATACCGCATATTTTCTTTATTGACGAAGCCATTCAACCAGAAATAAGCCTCATCGCTAAAGATGATTTTTCGCTCTTAACGTTGAGGCCACTGACTCCGAATTTCGGTAGTAAATTGTAATAATTTCGACTCGTTGTTGGCTCGTATATCTTTCCATCATGAAATGGCAAACCTTACTGAAGAGAAATGTCAAAAGAGCGGCAAGAAATTCGGCGTCGTTTGTTTTCCGTGTCCCTGTCGCTCTACTTTTGTAGCGTCCCTGTTGAAAAACCCTTTATTTATTAACGACATTCCTGACTTGTTTTTAAGTTCTCCATGTCTTATGTTTGCTGACGATTTGAAGATCTTTCGACCTATAACTTCAATCGAGGACTGTACCCTTTTACAAAAGGATCTTGAACGACTTTCCATATGGTGTATTTTTAATGACCTTCATCTCAACGTCTCTTTTATCGTAACCTCTCTCCAATTCCCTTTACGTACGTAATAGATAATACCCCTTTGTCCATTATTTCCTCGAAAAAGGATCTGGGAGCCATTTTTGACGTTAAACTTAGGTTTCATAAACACATTGAATTTTTGGTTGCCAAAGGCAATCAGATGTTAGGGTTCATATTGCGGAATTCGAAAGACTTTCGAGATCCACAAACTCTTAAATGTCTATTTTTTGCATTTGTTAGATCTCATCTTGAATATTGAACAGTAGATGTACTCATTTGATTGAAAATAAAGGAATTAAAAAAAACAAGGCAGAAAGAAAATCATCAAGAGCTAGCTTTCATTATTTATTTAACAAAAATCGTATAGAAGTAATCGATGTCCACATAATCAATGTTTAGCTTCTCACAATTATCCGTTTTAATTTTTGGTATGGCAGGAATAGGTTAACAACATTCGACGAGCTATTTGTCAACTGTAATAAAGAACGTTTCATTTTATAGCCAGAATAAAAAAATCGTTTCAAAATTTTGTATTTTATTTGCCCGTAACACGACGCCATACATAAAATGTATGTACAAACTTAAAAGAACCCGAAAAGATAAATGCAATTTAACAGGTTTTTCAAGAGGTTTTTGTTTTTTTATGATTTAACAGGTAACGTAAAACTATTATTTTCAACAAATTTACTGTACTCTGTGCACGCAACGACATGATTTAATCTATGGTTGTAATGAAAGTCTTAAGATCAAAACAGTTTAGCTTGTGTACCGAAGTACAATAAATTCGCTTATTTTACATATATAATATGTATATAATATAATTGAAGTAACATAAGAAAAGAAACGGAATTTTTTTTTTTTTTAATAATAAAAAATTAAAAAAAAATGATATAACGAAACAAGAGGTACAATTTATGTCTAAAAGCAGTGATGTGCTGGATAATTAGAATGTTTTTACATCATACCGCCCATTCCCCCCATTCCTCCCATACCGCCCATACCACCCATGCCGCCCATACCAGGCATACCACCCGCAGATTCTTCTTTAGGTGATTCAGTAACAACAGCTTCAGCTGTCGACAGTAGGGAAGCAACGCCAGCTGCATCAGTCAAGGCGGTTCTCACTACTTTGGTGGGATCAATGATACCCTTTTCGATCAGATTTCCATATTCACCCTTCAACGCGTCGTAGCCGTAGTCGCCATCTTTAACCTCAACTTTTGCCACGACCATGGCACCATCAACGCCCGCGTTTTTGGCAATGGTCATGCATGGCATACGGAGAGCACGACGAACAATGTCAATTCCCATATTCTAGAAAACAAAAGGGTACATCAATCATATTGGGAATATTCAAGTAAGCTAGGATCGTTGTTGGCTTACCTGATCTTCATTTGCCCCCTTAAGTCCGTCCAGTTTAGGAATGCAACGGATCAAGGCAGTACCACCCCCAGGAACAATACCCTCTTCAACAGCAGCGCGAGTCGCATTTAAGGCATCATGTACTCGGTCCTTCTTCTCATTTACCTCAACTTCACTCGAGCCACCTACACGTAAAAGTGCAACGCCGGATGCGAGGCGGGCCAAACGTTCTTGTAATTTCTCCTTTTCGTACTCAGATGTTGTCTCCTCAATTTGATCTCTAATTTGAGTCACACGGCTGTCAATGTCCTCCTTTTTGCCCTTGCCCTTTAACAGAAGAGTGTCATCCTTTGTAATCACAACTTCTCCCACTTTGCCCAGATCGCCAATTTGAACATCTTCCAATTTCACCAAGTTGGCATCATCGCCAAAGACAATACCACCAGACGAGATAGCCATGTCGGTCAGGGTGGATTTCCGGTTGTCACCAAAACCTGGTGCCTTAACAGCTGCCACTTGGAGTCCAATCTTCAAACGGTTAACGACCAACGTACTTAAGGCTTCGCCGTCAATATCCTCGGCAATGATAACAAGGGGCTTTCTTTGCGCATTGGCCAACTCAAGAGCAGGTATAATGGACTGTACGGAGGAGATTTTCTTTTCGGAGAACAAGACCAAAGCATCTTGGAATTCAACTTTGGCACCCTTCGTAGAGTTTATGAAATACGGTGAAATATAACCTCTGTCGAATTTCATGCCCTCAATGACTTCCAATTCATCGTGTAATGTTTTTCCATCCTTAACTGTAATGACGCCATCACGTCCCACTTTTTTCATTGCTTCACTGATGAGATTACCGATGGCAACATCACCATTAGCAGAAATTGTGGCTACCTGTGCAATTTCTTCGGGCGTACTGACCGGGCGTGACATGGCCTTCAGATTGTCCTTAACACAATCAACAGCAATCATTACACCTCGGCGAATTTCAACTGGATTGGCTCCTTTGGAGATTTTCTCAAAGCCTTCTTTTGCAATGGCGCGTGCTAGCACAGTAGCGGTGGTTGTACCGTCGCCAGCTTCCTCGTTAGTGTTGTTGGCAACGTCTTGCACCAGTTTCGCTCCAATGTTTTGAAATTTGTCCTTCAATTCAATTGATTTGGCAACAGTGACACCATCTTTTGTGATCTTTGGCGAACCCCATGATTGTTCAATTATAACGTTGCGTCCTTTGGGGCCCATTGTCACTGCGACAGCATCGGCTAAGATGTCAACACCTTGAAGCATAAGTGCACGAACTTCAGCCCCGAATCGGACATCCTTAGACATTTGACGAACGGCATACTGACGAGCAATAGATAGGCGAGAAAGTGCTGCTGGCAGGCGATACATCTGTAAAGCAGAAAACAATGGAAACATGTATATATTGATCGGAAAAAGAAGTCGATTGGGTGGGGTCAGCATTAGCACAAACATTAATTTTCTCCCTGCTTCGCACTGGGACAGAAAAAATGAGCTGCGTGTAAAATCACAACTAGCCACTTAGTCCATAGACAAGGTAACCAATGCAATGATGGAAAACATCCTCTTGACTGCGGATAGTTTAAAACTACTAACCTTAACCCAGCATGTAGGCTGTCAAAAGTCCTGACCTTGACAGATGGATCCCGCTTCAGGGATTCACAGGCTAAATTATTTTGATAGACCATTCTCTTACATGCATGTACTGTTGGAACCGATGCCTGATTAGTTTCAGAAAAATTAAACCACACGTAGGTACACTGCTCAACCAGACTTTTCTTTGAACACAGCAATGTTTTCCAAGCATAGGTTCTGGTATTCGTCGAAGCCCCGCAAAACTGTCAACGGTTGAAAACTGTATTATATTTCAAACCTACTTATGGCACAGTCGCGAAAAATACGGATGGCTGACAAACAAGCCGTCTAAAAGCTACAGGTAGAAGAAATTGAAAAAAATCTGAGTACTACAGTGGAAGTCACTTATAACGACCAGTTGCTTATAACGTTCACTTTCAATTCATTCGGTTGGTTCATTACAATTTAAGGTATTTTACCGTCGGATATAACGTCGGCGACTAGTCGTATACAACGAAATGTTGGATATAACGAATGTTGTCGTCGGTTATTACAACAGAATGAGGGAAAATCGGAAAAAAATTGTCTGTTAAATATTATGGCAGTTTATTTGATGTGTCGCCGTGAAAGCTGCTTTTAAATTAGTTGTGGTTTACGCGTGTTTAACAAAAAAGTTAGCATTTTATGTGATTTTGTTTATTTCTGAATATTTGTGGAAGCCAGATATGGCAGGCGGATATAGCGACCGCCGGTTATAACGACCTAATTTCATCGGTCCCTCCACCGTCGTTAAAAGCGACTTCTACTGTACTTGCAAAACATGTAGCAGAAACGTAAAATTTAAATCTACATTCTGCTTGCTCTTCAACAATAAAAGTAGGTAATAACCGACAAGTTAAATAGCCCATTGAAGTTATTTGACAACCAACACAATATCCCTACAAGTTTAGATTGATCATCTCATCTCTTTAGCGATTTCAAAACCCCATACAGCAACATTTCTACAGACGTGTTATTTAGAGCCATGTCTAGTTATGGGCAAACACGACAGGTTGTGGTGCAGAATAAAGGTGGAAAGCGACGACTGATCGATAAAGGTTAAAAACAAATCTCACTGAGACCTGAAAAGGATTAAGTCAGAGTGATGAGCTGTCATCTAATTTCTCCCAAAATACACTCAAGAGGCAACAGGAACACAATTGTTCGTTAACTCTAGAGGTTAGGGACGTTGTTTACCAGAATCCTAGTGAAGTTTTAAGATTGCCAATCGAAAAGCGACTATGGCGCACAAAGAAATTGACAAAAGCGAAGGCGATTATATTATATTCTTCGTAAAAAAAAGTGCGAACAAGTCATTTAAGATGAGTAGGACATATATGGCAAATAGACACTATCGCTCTGGAGTCCAACCTTAACCAACTTGAAGTGTGCGACTAGATCGCTTTAACTGAGGCCGAAGTCCACCCCGAACTGTAACAACGTATGTATAAGTAAGAAAAGCTCAAAACATTTTGACGAAACTGACAAGATTAGGTACGTACCTACCTAGGCACAATTGTTTTTCTAGCGTTTAGCTTTATTTTTTCATATTACTTTACAATTTTTTTTATATGCAAGTATCTAACTTATGTAGTCGCTTAACATTAAACTACCATGCACTTCCATATAAATCCAGCAAACGAATTGAAGTTTGGTCACAGAAATGATAACAGAACACCAGCTGAAATCTCACTTGCACAAGAAAATGGGAAACAAATTGAAATGTTATAGGTAGGTAGATTGTTGGTATCCTCTTAGAACTATCGTCATGGGTATATTATGTTAATGTTTCATAAAACAAAGTTTATGAATCAAGTCTTAACTCATAGCTTACATGACTTTTCTGTCTAATATGAGAATTCTAATTCAGCTAATCCAAGTGAGCTTCGCAAAATTTCATTACACTTTCAATTGCACAAAAAACTCTTTTTTTCCAGTGTTATATAATTCAATACACGTCTCCATACAAAAGAGTACATACTACATACCGACTTCATAAATGATGTACAAGTTTCTTTATACATATTGGCGACATAATATTGTTACAATATAATTTATAAAGCAGATTAAGGAAATTGCCCTTTAAACCTATCTCCCTATCACCATTCGTAGCCTAGCCCACCAGCATCCAAAAATCAAGTGCAGTCAGTAGTCAATTACGCCAACAGCACATGTTTTCAATAATGTACTCGGTGAATTTCATAACTTCAATTGCTATTACATATATGAGCCCTACTGAATATGCTGCCCGACTCCAGTTTTCGCATTTAATAAGTAAAGTCTACCTATTCTGTTTAAATAATTATTCAATTAGTTTTTTCTTTTACGAAAACTAATAGAAGAAGCCGCAATTTCTTATCAGAGTGACAGATTCCAGAAAGATCTGCCTGAAAATATTGAGGTTATATGCATTTTGTTCGTGATTTTTCTTATTGGGAAGAAATAAAGAGAGTAGCAAGTTGTTAAGTAATTGAAAACTTACGTTGGATATATTTATTCACTGAGTTATTTCAATAAAATTTCACTAGTAAATTATGACTGTAACAATCAATGAAAATCCGTACAGCGACCGGTCTTTATACGCGGAAAACGTGATTCGAAATGACTTTTCCGTAAAATAGAAATTCCAACATATTTTGTGAAAAGACAGCTAAATTTATTTCTAATAGGTGGCATGACTGCGTTGAACCATATACTTAGGATGGAACCACAATGGACGTTTCTTCAACGTAGGTACATTAATGCTTCATTTACACCATCACACATACCTAACACGGATGAATAGTTGTTTGCCCAATACTAATCAGCCGTCTGACTGAAAGGGACAAATTGATGATTCGTTGAATTAATTTACTGAAACCAATTACCACTCTTGTGTCTTGACATGTCTTTATGTTATGCTGGTACGCAGTTCACGTGAAATCCAATTTTTCATACAAAAATTTCACTGCGAATTGTCAAAATGAAGTTTCCACGTGAAGATTTCACTAGGCAGTACGCTGTTTAAGTGAAAAATAGTTGTTCAAAAAGTGATTTATAGGTGCGTTACTTAAGGCACCAAGTGACAAAGAACAGAAACAGAAACAGAAACTGAAACAGAACAGAAAGTTTTATCGTTCTGTAGTTAATTCTGGTTCTGTTTACGTTGTTCGATCAGCTACAAGGAACTGAAACAGAAACAGATCCATAAAAACATGGCAGCCGCCTATTCCCTCAAATTGTATGTCTTTAGCTTTGACTTCAACGAAAAACATGGAACAGAATGAAATTGTATAAAATTTGGTGATTTTTTACGAAATGTATTATTCTCTCCTCTTCGTCTACTAAAAACAATAGTACGATGCGAAACAAACAGATGCAAAAAAATCCAAACAAAAAAACCCGCCCCCACGATAAATTGGAATTTCTGTTGCTGGCAACAACAGAAACAATCAATAAAGACTTGTCCTCAAACAGCCATTTTTCTGTCGCTAAATTCTGTTGCTGAAAAATAAATTTTCTGTTCCCAATTCGGTTTCTGTTGCAAACGTATGGGATTCTGTTTCTATTCCTGACATAATCCGATCGATTAAGAGAAGTACCTATTGAGTTTGTGCTTAAAGAAGTAATTCCGCAGGAGGATGTCCTGCGTAATGCGCTAATGGAAGCCCAGATAAATCGCCGTCCCTTAACCCACATTCCGATTAATTCCGAGGACACTAAACCCCTCACCCCGAACTCCATGATATTTGTCTAGGTTAGCCGGATTATTCACTGCCGAACTGCTGTAAAGCAACAAAAGCAAAAAAAAAAATGTTGTATGGTTTCGTTTTTCGTATCGCTATAACTGCAGCCTTAGTCCTAACTGGATTGTTCACAAATAGCGCCGCTTACCAACGACTGTGAAACCATTGGTCACATTCAAAAACTTAGTTATGTAACTTATGTAACCTGAATGGTCGGGAACCTCACTTTCCAACTTCAGCCACATATGCGAACTGTCAACTTAGTACTCAGTCACGAATTTCTTGACTAGATTCGTCAGCTACCCCATAAACGTCAAATGACACAGCTGCCCATGTGACCGATCAAGGCCAATCAAAACTGAGATACATCAAGTCAGTCAGCTGTCAGACTTACTAAACTAGATACCCCATTCCCTCCAGCCGCCCGGCCCAAAGGCAGTACCGTGGGGTATAATACTTTAGGGTGTAAGGATCTTTGTTATATTAGTATCAATTGAGGGTTTTCTTTGCCCAAAAATGCTCAACATAATAATTTAAAACGTTCTTATAATTTTTCATTTGCTACGTACCTACCTTAGTTGCTTCATAATAATTAATTCAGTTCACAACGTCATAGCATTAAGAGTCAAAACACCGTTTATTATGTGCTATTTAATTAATTGTTATCTATCAAAAAATTACAGAAATTGTTTTCATTATTGGAAATTCGCAGTAAAACTTCTTACATTGTCCTATTTTTCCCAATTCTTCTGCACTAAAATACTCAGATGTATCCTCCTCGGAATTGTCATAAGATACTGTAGGACTGTTAATATAAAAATATTGTACTCATGTGCATTGACATTTTAATTTAAATTCTTACGTTAAGAGTATGTGTAGAAGTTCACCCAGTATCGTTATTTTTTTCGTGAAATTTAAGAAACTTGTTTCACAAATTGCTAACAAAAGGCAGTCGTGTCCATTATATCCGTACCTGTTTTAAAATGGAAAAGGAATTATCAATAACGTCAGAATAGAACTGTAAGTAGGTACAAATATATGAAAAAAGAATTAGTAAGATTTATTATTTGTGGTTTAATATTTTATACAATAGTGTAACTCGTTTCCGTCAATTGTTTGACGGTGTGTAAAAAAAACTAGAACAGATCAGCACAAGTAAGTAGAAATGTCGCAACAAGTTAACAGAGAAAAATTCAGTTTTATGTTAAAGCTTAGTGCGCAGCTCGATCTAAGCTAAATTTTAGCTGCTCTTCAACTTTTCTCTCCAAACATCAGCAAAAATCCTAGCTAAATTTTGACATAGAGAGCCCTGTGGATAAATGTCACAAAAAACAGCTGTTCTTTGAAAAAACCTCCCTTTATTCAAAATCTGCAAGTCTTCATGTCGATGGTTGTTGCTCCACCACCATCGCTAGCTTTTTCTGAGGACTTCTCTGTTATTTAAATGAAAGACTCTAGCTCCCGGTACTCGTCATCAATGTATTTATTAAAATCACTCATCTTTACAAAGCAGAACAACAGAGCAGACCAATCTGTCAAAATTTAGCTTGAACAAAATGTGCCGACCCATTAAATATGTGCGCTAAATTTTGACAGATACATGAAGGACACTCGGTAACAATATTTTGACTTTTAGCTCGAGCTGCGTACCACTCGGCTAAAGGGATTCGCTTAAATTAAGCTCATCTAATTGGAGAGAATTTTGTATGGTAGCTAAAATTAAGCAGCTAAAATTTAGTTTAGCTCGAGCAGCGTACTAGGCTTAAGACAGTAGGCTGTAAAATAAAAAACACCACGTACACTTAGAACCAAAACAAAAGCTCAAAAGAACACTGAAACCTTAGAACTGATAAAAACTTAGAATGTCCCTATTAATTTGGCAACCCACCGTACATGTCTTGCATAATAAAAGCCAACGCCAAGAAGATCGGTCATTCTCATCTTTTTAATAGTCCTTTTTCGGTGAGCAACTAGTCTCGCTTTCCTGCATTATATTTCCTGTTTGTTCTAAAGCCTAGTATGCAATTTTAACTCCTCTTAAAAAAGGGCTGTGAAAAATTTAACGCGACGGACAATAAAAGCCAAGTGAATTAGCTTAAATAACGCTCCCTACAAATCACTTTTTAAACAACTATTTATCACTTGTAGGTACTTCCTGGTGAAATTTTCATGTGGAAAGCTCATTTCGACATTGCGCAGTGAAAAATTTGTATGAAAAATTTGATTTCACGTGAACTGCGTACCAGCCTTTAAAGTTCATAATTTATCTACCTATTCCACAGTGCGTTCGATTTATTAAGCATGGTCTTGGTCAATATTATTAGGTACGATTGCCAAATGCCTCCCCTCAATAGGATTTAATTTTTGTGCGGAGTACTCGGGGAACTTTATCCCACGCGGGCGGCAGGCCTTAACAATTGACTGTGGTGGTCCACTTAAATTCTCCTTTGTGCACTCATTAGAATATTCACTTATGCACTTCACTTATTACTTTTAAATGTTGGAGTTTAAAAGTTGTTTATTTGGAAACGACTGGTAAATTGCAAGCTTAAAGTCAAGACCCACAACAGTTTATACTAGTTTATACCATTAAAGCACAAATGTGACTGAAACGTTTTATTGCTCTACTTTACTTTGCTGAGTTTGATGTTAAAAAAAACGTATTATTTAAATCAATTACCTGTCAAGGATACTCTCAATAGTTGCGTAAACACTCCAACGGTTGATCTTATGTTGTAGCTCCTGTGCTGTATGCAGATACCGTTGATACTCAGGAATAAAGGGATTTTTCCTAAATGTCGTTGCATTCCAAGGTAAGAAAAACATTGCCTTCAGCACATAGCCCACAGTCAGCGACTCATAGTCAAGATCAGCAGGAATTCCAATACCAGCAATGAACTAAATTACGGATTCAGGTGTAGAACAAATTAACGCACGTCTTAATCGAGTTTACCTGATGTCTTGTTGGCGCTTGTCGGGGGAACAACAAATAACGTTTACTTATTCCATGGGCTTCACTTGGAACTCCCAACAACGGGAGCAATAATAATAAATGTACGACCACCATTGCTGAATGCTTTAAACTAAAACCAATCCTACAAACAGGCAGTAAAGAGGAGAATACGGCATATATTTTACCAGCAAGTAATAATTGGTTACAAAGAGAAAGATCTGAAGACCACCTAAAACAATTGACCGACTGCAGCAGGTTTACATTTCTGCATGCTGTTTATGTAGTTTGGATGCACAATTAACAATTCTAATTGGGTGCGAAATACATATAGTTACTCCATTTTACAAGGTGGCGCAAAAGTCTAGTCTAGTTTTGGTTTTAGATTTTTTTGATTTCTTAAATTTCTTTCCTTTATGTCGAGAGTCGATCCGCCAGAAATGATGATCATTTGAGCCCGATTAATGTAATTTTCCATCTTTGGACCAAGAGTCTGAAACTTGTTGACAGAAAAATTGGCTAATCCTGCCGGCCAGCAAGAGATCAGGCGACCTGTAAATGCAGCCTTCAGAATTTCGGTTGTGGCTTGTGCAGTATGCTGTTGGGACCACATGTTCTCCAGCCCAAATTCAGAGATATCCGATTGATGCCCAATTGCATGGCACGTCGTCTGGTCGGAACTCGGGGGTCCTCTGCGACATCTTGAGCCACAGCTACGAATTGGCTGCTCAGGGCCGGACAGATCGGCGTCATCTCGAGTTATCCCATACTCTTCCATGCAAGCGGCTAACCGCCGGGTGTTTGCCCAGTTGGTGTCCATGTCGGACAACTAGGAAATCTGCGCCAAAACTGACACTACGCCAACACAACCGACGAATTATTTCGCAAAAAATCACAGCTAATCCGCTTTATTTAAAAGTATAGCGATTTCTGTCTTGTTGACATATCTGTTGACTTTTCTGATAGGGTTATGATTTTGCTCCACGTTACTCAGGGAAGTGATGCATTTTATGAAAAGGAGCAATATTTTTCTTCTAAAAAATAAATCTGAGAAGCAGCTTCATATAACGTGGGTAAAGCTGGATCCGCCGCATTGAATTTCGAAATATTTTCGTTGCACATATCTATCACCTCTGGGGAAATGCAATTTTGTTCAATCTCAAAGGCTGTTCACACACAGTCGCCATTTTAGTTTTTCTTTCAACTGACAGTTCGTATAAGGGTCTTTTGTTTTTCAAGAAAAATGCAAACAGTTTATAAAAATTAGTTAAAAATTAACCAGTTCGAATTTTACTACGTCGAATATCTCAAAGCGTATTTTTGTAGGCTACTACTCCATCAAATCAAATATTTTATCGCTGTTCTCTAAATAAATAAATAAATATTTGTGTTGCGGGTCCGTAGGACCTAGGCCTAGATTCTTACAACCATTTGTTTATTTGAGTTTTTAATTTTTTGAACGAATTGAAGAGATCTACAATTTTGAGAAAATATTCCGTCTGAATTCTACAAAGTCACATAGGTCAATAGAAGCGCATATTCACTAGCAATCAATATCGGCTATTTTGTCGCTTTAAACGTGTCAAAAAGTAAAATGTTAATTTTTCAAAAGTCAATAGATAGCAATTTGATCCCATTATACTTCGTTTGGCGAAATTTCAGTGATTCGGACCCAGCTTTACTCATACGGTTCTAGCTTGTTATGCTTTACCAATGATGGACCAAACAATACTCAAATTTTCCATTCATCTGAACTTTATTTAAACAAAAATTTTCAGCAGATCATCGCTCACGTCTAAGACATTCGAAAAAATATCCACTAATGACTTTTTACAATCTTTGAATATCGAACTACACGGTGCACCAGATTTGCCCAGCACTTCCGCTTGGAAATATTCATTGTCCGAATGTGATGAAATCTCATCTACTGATGTCGATGGCCTTTAAAAAAAAGAAAAGAAAAACATACGAATGAATAGATCAATGACATTTGTAACTCACAATAAACTTACGTTAAAATAATATGCACCAATTCAGCGAAAAGTCCATTCTGATAGTGAAAAGGTGTGCCAGCTGTTTCACAAATGCTTTTTAATAAACACGACCGTCCAACAAGGCCTTTTCTACAAAAAAAAACAAGCTTTGTAAGAAATTCAACTCAGTGAGTACACTTGGTACGATATTTTCCTAAGGTTCATCTGCAAATTATGTGAATAAAAATCCTAGCAAATCTTTTCTTTATCATCTGAAAACAGTGTCTATCAGCTTAGAAAACTATTAAACTATTTAAATTTTCTATAGTAAGTAAAATAAAATAGTTTTAACTTAAAAAAATACTGTTGTCTAACTTCTTAAATTTTTAAATTTTAACGCATTAAAGGTGACAGGTGTCCTCGAATACTGTATTGACTATCGAGACGTCATTGCTGCGTATGCCGATCTGGGAAAAAGATCTAAAGTAAAAGCCGTTCAGTATCAGTTGAACGAATTTCTGTCAAATTCGTTGACTACTGCTATCTTCGAAACGCCAGCTTCGTCTACATAAACCCTTTTACACATTTCCATTCACGTTGAAGCCTACTCCCCACGCTGCTGTTTCGGAACGAAAAAGCCCATACTAAAGTGACAAAACGAAATCATGATGGAAAAATTTCGTTTTCCTTTATGTTTCGCTGCTGCTGCGAAATGATGGCGAAAAGTGAGTAGTTGTAGTAGATTGCTTGGTACAATTCTCCACTCTGTTTTCGTAAACATTTATTTTTCGAACATTAATTGCTTGCGAAAGTTTGACTTGTTGTTCTTGTAAATAGAGAATCTTCAACATTGAGATTTTATATTCCGAAGAATTGAAGGAGGAATACTAGAAAGATGGCCCACCATCATTAGAACTAGTACCAGGATGATTTTAATTATAATTTCTTTAATTACAAAATACAAATTCTGGCTGTTGTTAAATTAATGTCGCTTGTACTCATTGATGCCACTCCGGATTGAAGTTTTTATGCCTTTTTGTTAAAAAAGATAAATAGCGAAGAAGGTCTCAAGTAATATATGCTTGGTTGTTTTGGTATAAGTAATTGCAGCAGAAATGGCTACGTGCCATCAAAATTGAATATTTTACAAGTGCAACGAACCTACAAAATTAAAATTGCTTAAAAAAATGTTGGTCCATCCATAGACAATTATAACTTTTTTGCTCGATATAATCCAAGAATCTTATATAGGATTTTGTTCCCACTTGTTCGTATAATTTTGTTTAACGTTATTGAAGTATAAAATCAATTAAAGTAGCAGCAAACATCTATACAGCAACACTGGCTTGTACCTATATACAATTAGGCCAGCTTATACTGGAGATCTAAAGGAAGATGTTTTTATGAACCAACCGAAACAGTTTGTTGAAGAAGGCAAGGAGCAGAAGGTTTGCAAACTGAAGAAAGCCTTGAAGCAGGTCGGGCGTGAGTGAAACACCAAATTGCATAAGGTATTGGAAAAAATTGGCTGTAAGCAGAGTCATGCTGACTCTTGCGTGTACACGCTGAACAAGGACAACGAAATTAACATTTTATCTGTATGCGTGGATGACATTCTACTAGCTTGTTCGAATCCAAAGGTTTTAACACAAGTCAAGACCCAAATAAGTATGGAATTCGACGTCGTGGACAAAGGACCTATTGATCAGTTTTTTGGAATAGAGGTAGTACGGGAAGATGATGGAAGTGGTTTTACTCTCGGATGTTTGTCAGACGTTCGCGAGAGGTGGCGCAGTGGAAAAAAACCTTAAGATGTAATTTGGCCCTTTCGGGATTTGAACCTAAGATCCCTCGCTTAGTAGCCCAACACATCATAATATGGGAGTCCAAAAAGCAGCCTTCAGTGGCTTTAAGTAGCACCGAGGCCGAATATATGGCACTATCGGCAACAGCGAGAAAAGCAGTTTACTTGTGGTCTTTTACAAAGGAGTTGGGGTTTCCAGAGTTGGTGAAAGAACCCCCACCGAGTTGAACGGAGACAATTTAAGCTCGCAGCAACTAGTAAGAAATCCTGTTTATCATAGCCGTAGTAAACACATTGATATTCATCCTACAGATGAAATGATATCGGACATTTTTGCAAAGAACTTAAGTAAAGTAAAAGACTTAAAACATTCTCAAGTGTTAGGTTTACGGTATTAAATTTGTTCTGAATAATACATTAAGTACCTATCGGTACTTGTACAGTTTTGAGGGGTAGTATTGAAGTATAAAATGAATTAAAGTAGCAAACATCTCCACAGCAACACTGGCTAGTACCTATATACAATTAGTCGTCGTTCAATAAATTATTATAACGTTACTGAAAAGGTTCTGTGGTTGGGTTTTACGCAGTGAATCTATTTTGAATTTGTGCAACAAACGTCGGCAGCGTTTGTTCGATGAACTTCCACCAAACTCATGTTTATTTAAAAAAAAAACAATTTTCAAATTTGATTTCGCATTTTGTAAATGCAAATTATTGATATGACTTTCATCAAAATACCCGATCTAGCAATTTTAAAATTTATTTATATGAAATGATTGTGAAAACAAATCACCAAAAATTATGCCTCTTTTCTATAAATTATTCCTCAATCCCTTAAGTATCGGAATTATAGGAACCTATGTGGTAGCAGCTCATGGAACTTGCCTTTTCGCAGACGTTTCGCTGTCCATTTGAAGAGCACCGACAAATTTCGTTCCGAGACATCAACATACTAATCTTAAGACATCATTTTTCCAATAAATATATATTTTTATGTTATGTACCTACAGAGGTTGATGATGATATTTTAATTAAAAAAAGGACACATTAAGGATTTCAAAAGGCTGTAATGTGCAAAATTGAAGAAATATATAATCAACTATTGTCAGCACAATATTTTGACCTTTATCACACACATTCTGAAAATATGACAAACACGTCGCAATGCTCAAAATTGGCACTGTAACAAACTTCGGTAATAATCCACTTTCCTGTAACTAGTTGAGTCGATTTTTCAACTCGTCCACATATATGTAAAAAACTTACCTAGATTAAAATACCTTAAACCCCTAGTTTAAACGAATCTCAAAGCTCACCTATCAGCTGCAGCCTCCAGTGCCCTATAGACGGCCCAGCGGTACTTTGACAGGCTTTTTTGTTCGCTTTCTCGAATTTCGGACAGATAATCGAAGTCCGTATCAATTTCATCCAACTCATTCGCATCGTTTTTGACAGATTCTGGATCACTCCCATCAAATCCGGTATCAATTTGCACAGCTTCAACGTCGTATTTTTCGTTCTTTCCATATTCTTCTTTGATACTTCTCCCAGCAATATTCAAGCGGGACGGTACGTACAACTGTGTGGCATTTGAAGGCAAAAAGTACTCGTACTTCAATACCCATCCGTTTGTTAGGGATTCAAAATCGAGATCACCCTCAGGTATACCTATACCGAAAATAAGCTAAAAAAAAGTGTCTTAGGAGAAGGTTTTCCGTAAATGGTTTGCAACAAAATCCTACCTGAACACGAGTGGGCGCAGTTGGTGGAAACACCAAGAGTGGTGGAACTTTTCCGACTATATGCGGTGCAATCTGACTAAATGAAGTATACCGCATGCAAATTAGCACAAAAACTAAAATACAATTCTTTGCCGCCATGTTGTTTCCTTGTTGTTCTTAGTGTTTTAACGCGGCACACTTTATTACGATGGTTCTGCTAACAAACCCGACAGAATACTGAAAATCTACCGGCAAGTTGAAAGACGAGGCTTACATTGTTTACCCATATTATATAGAGGCAGAGAATAGGTATAGGTAAGGTACTAAAGTTGCACTTTCTTTGTGGAGAGGAGATGGGAGATACCTAGACGAAGATCGCAGTTTAGACTGTTGCTACTTATTTGTTTCATGGCATATTAATTAACACCATCGTAGCTGTCTATTCAATTCGTGCTATCGTTGGATATGTTGTAACCAGTTAAAACTGTATGATTCAGTTTATGTTACACTTCATGTTTGGTAGTTCATAACAAATTCCGGATTATTCATGAACTTAGAATTTTTTAAGTAGGTCAATTACCTATGCGCGATTGCTTTTCTAACACAAATTGCAATTTTTGCTCCACATATTAATGGAAGGGATCTACAATTTAACCCGAGTCCAAACGGCTAATTGAGAAGCTCATTCATGACAGTTTTACTCTCGGATGTTTGTCAGACGTGGCGAGAGGTGGCGCAGTGGTAAAAAACCTTGAGATGTAACTTGGTTCTTTCGGGATTCGAACCGGGGACCCCTCGCTTAGTAGCCCAACACACTACCACTAAGCCACTGCGCCGACTTTGCATCATTGGGATGCATGGTATGAATACATCTTCGCCTTTAAATTTTCCAGTGAAAACAGTAGCTTCAATTACATAAGCCATTAATCTTTTAACAGAAAGTCTTGTACCATTACACAAACGGCGTTGATTAATATTCCAAAGCATAAAACTTTCAATTGGAGATTATGCGGACGCAATCCTGGTAAGTCCAACGAATTCAAAAATTCGGTTGGATAATTCACAACATCTTCTTCCACAGACTTGTACGAAACCAAGTCGCCAGGAATTCATGCCATGCCATGTTTAATTCACTGATTTTTGACAGTACAAAATGGCAAAAATTATTTAACTATGTTATCAATCCAGTTTCATCAACTGGCATCGCACCATTTCCAATTTTCAGCAATTGCTAACAGAATTTTTCATCAGATGGATCATTCTGCAACTGAACACAAACGTTGATATTAAGTTTCCATGACTTAACAAATCTTCATAAATATAAAGACTTTAAGCAAACGTTAATTTCATCAGCAGCTGTCGATCTAGGGATGACGTTCAATATTTGTCTAAAATCTCCTGACAATAAAAACAATGCACCACTAAATAACTGTGAGTTATCGCGAACATCTTTCACTGTTCTTTCCAAAGCTTCAACAGCTGGCTTTCGAAATATAAGATTTTTAATGTTTTTTTTTTGTATGGGCGGTGACACTCCCCTTTCTCCAATTAAAGTAAATTTGAGCTCAATCGATTCGGTGGCTTTCGAAATATAAGATTTTGAATGTTTTTTTTTTTACGGGAGGTGCCACGCCCCTATAACTCATGAACCAGTACACCTACGAAGACCGTATATACTTACAAACCATGGTATTAATGTCACCTTTCATGGAAGTTTCCAGAATCAAAATCGGTTCACGCATTACAGAGAACATTGGCGACAAACACAATTCAACTTATTTATATATATATATAGATTCTATTATAAATAGATAACAATAACCGAATAAAGTGTGCCGGCAATAATTTCAATGACGTTCATTATTAGAAATTGTGAAGATAATTTTTTGATGCCAATTTATTTAATTTGTTGTTGTCAGTTTTTTCGTAGACGAGTTTTTTACGGATTTCATTTTTGACACCTGGATCTACAGAACAAACAACAATAAACTGGATAAAAATAGACTAAAGTGTGATAGAACTGCAAATTGAAATCAAACGTATCATATTAATCAATCGGTTAGCTTTTTTTCTCGTATTAAAGAAAGGTAAAGGTAAAAGATAAGAAAATAAAAAATAGGCATTTCATATTTCTTTAAGCCCAATTCAAGGTTTAGTGTAAACAGACGTCAGTTGTTGCTAACAGCAATTTTCGACAAACTCGGCTCTTATCTTTAGGCACACTTTCGTCGTGATACTTCGTTTATACTGCTCCCTATACTGAGTAAATTAGAGTGTGCCATGGGCCCGAAGAAAGACAATAAAACGCATTCGCGAGAAGCCATTGACCAAAAAACACAATATAAATAATTTTCAATTCGGATGTCCACAGTTTTTTATAGCCCATTTTGAAATAGCACAAAAGGGTTTATGCACTGTAAGTACCTAGTGTAAGAAGCAGGTTCATTTCCTTCAATTCCTTGATGACCGCGGAAACCCACCATAATTTGGGTTTGTTTCGGAAACTGAGGCCTTGGAGGGTAGAAAAATTGTGTAAGACCGATTGGTTTATATCTGTTTGATTGTCGGTGAAAATATGGATACAGTTCATGATCTCATTAGGCCCTCTTACCTAGCCATGTATTTCTACTAGAGTTCTCTGTAGGGTTATTTTTTAAACTCTTATCTATAGGAATAAACCATTTCATTTTTTCGTCCAGTGTGCGAGTGGGCGAATGGAGAACGGCGAACTTGTCTTCTCGAACCTCGGGGTTGGGATTTGAAGATCTACTTAGCCGGAGCATTGTTCATTCACACGATGTGGATAATGAGACAATCGTCCAGCCCTTGTCGTAACCTGGGCTCTCATCGCGTAAGTCATGAAACGATCGTCTTTAAAACGAGAAACCATAGACTGGATGGTCTAAGAACGGGAAGAAAGAATTGGAACAATATGCAAAAGTGAAACATCATGAATTTTTATTGTTGATATTCGAGTTGTAAAAAACGATTCAATAAATGCAATTTTATAACTGCAATTCGTTTTTGATTGCATTCTCCAATTCGTAGTGAAACCCTCGGCAATGGCCGGCTTCCTCTGCTCGCTAGACGTCTAGCACAAAATATCCCAAATGAAGAAATTCTCGCGCTTGATACCTAGCGCCAGCAATTTTCCTTTTGACTGGTCGTTTTTCAGTTTTTCGCTCGATTGAGAAATTTTCCTGAAAGGTATGTAGTGATAGTATTCAACACTTTAGTAGTAGCACATCACTACACCCTGTGCCAACTCTACAATATCTCTACACTCCTGTGTCCTGTCTAAGAAGTATTAAGTAATATAATCATACAGTTGTAATAAAGAAGTCCTACTAAAAAGATCCCAAGCGTGTACTCTTAAATTGTGCAATACATGCTACGGTATATTTCTCTCAAAGTGCTAGACGTCTAGACGTCTAGAGGGCGCAAAAGGTGAAATGTCAATTTGTTTATACAAAGTTTGATATGCCGGTCATATGCTGGTCATATTTCATATAGTGAATATAGTGGGCAATGGAACGCGGATACTCTAGCGGTTTACATCTAATAAAATAATCAACGCCTCTTATTGTTTTTTGTTTATTGAGTTTACAAATTTATTTTATTACAAAAATAGAGATAAATGTTGAAAGAAAAATACTTGCATGATAGAATATAAAAATTGGTGTTCTCTTTTGAAGAGACTCCAGTTTCTCTTTCCATTATAGAGCACAACAAGCCCATGCAACATCTTATTTCACTTTTTAGATTCAAATTAATCAAATTTACAATCAAACAGATTGAATTTCCATATTTCATAATAGTGTATCATAGTGTTATAGATATTTTATTTAGAAATCCTTCTGGACAAGCATCCTTATATTTGTGGCATTTGTCATTATGGCCAAGTTCTTCAGCTTCATAAATCGATGATGGTACATTTTCATCAGCTGAGGAAGTAGGCCTGCAATGCAAATTATATTCATCGATTAAATTAGTTCTAATAAAAGTTATTTTTTCTACAAAATTGTCATTGACACAATAGTCCTTATAATATCTATTATTTGTAGTTATACTCTAAATATATCAGAATATCAATATTCATCGTTTATTTCTAGTAACAAAATGTAGACTTAATACATTTTTAATTTTCTATTTTTTCCGTCGGAATGTTCTAGATTTTTACTACAACCGTCAACCTCTTAAAACTCCTTACGACGATATTACTTAGCAAATTTTTTATGTAGATACTATAATGAAATTATATAGGTACATTTAGAAGGGAACTTTCCGGCGGTAGTTATACTCGCGGTTCGCAATTATGTATTTCAATAAATTCAAAAATATGTCATTGACTTATCCTTACTGGATTCCTAGGCTTACGTCAGAGATCTCTGTGGATATCTTTATTTCTGGATATTTTTAAAACGTTGCATATTGCATTGACAAAGTTTCTAAAGTAGGCATTGTTCCGCTGCTGGTACGACTCCATAGTTTTCTTTACCAAGATCTGAAGCTTGTTCTCGAATGAGAGAACATTGTATAAAATATTTATAATTACAAGCAAATTATTTGTTTGCTTACATGTAGACCGTGGCCCGATTTTGCTTCAATGAAAGGCGATTTTAGCCAAAAATGAAACTAAAACTTCAAAAAATGCCGCAGAGCACAATTTTGTTCCTTCGAAAGCTCTCTCTTTTACGTCAGCTATCCGATGCACTTTTTCGAATGTTTACTTCTAAACCCAAACTGATGGTCAGGTAAAGGTAAGAAAGACGTTTGTTTTCTATAACTGGTTCCATGCGCCCGACTTTATCCTCTAAAAAGCTTCGGAAATCATTGGGGAAGTGGGTCTGTAAGATATGTTTACATTCAAAATTTGGCTTTTTTCACAACTAAAACGACTTCAGCGATTTTCAATTTACTGCATGTTTGTAATTAAATATCCTATACAATGCTTTCCGATTAACCATTTTATAGTTTTCTCGGTAAACATAGGCTTTAAGTCGGATTGATTAATGCGGCAATAACATCGGGTGTCTCTTTGCCCGAACGAAGAGACGAAATGTAGTCGGCTCCGTTGGGAGGTGATTACTTTCGAATGACTTTTGAATTTTTCGTCGTATTTGGCAGCAAGTAGCACAAATTTGCTTCCTTTTTGTACAAGTCTTTTATTTTGGCATGTAAATATATTCTCTTGAAAAAAGGTTTAAAGTTAAAATCTAAAACGTTAACGTTTTTTTTTTTTACAATTTGTAAGGATTTCTGAGTGTTGATTTTTGAAATTCTTGAGTTATAAGTAAAATGACGTAGTCAGTAAATTGTCAATAACATGGTAGGTGGGTAGGCATGCTAACATTTAAAATGGTTGAAACAAATTTGTCATTGGGCCTTATACTAATAAAAATTCACCTTCATCATAAATACATAAATAGGTGTATTAGGTATGTTCCCATAATTTCCCGGCTAATATGGGCCAAACGTCACTTTTCGCTTTTCAGTACAAGCGAATTCAACGCGCTTAAAATTAATATTAAAAAATCGGAAAGAATCCTGTTTTAAAACTCCATTGGCTAGGTCCTCTAGGGATACCAGGAAGAACTTGAGAAAATTAGCCATTACTTGACAGCATGGGCGACCATAGGAGGTGAGAAACGTGGTCAGGTATCTTGGCATTTGGCTCGACCAGTATCTATATTTGAACAGACATATAGATGCTTGTCTTGCTGGGGCCAAGAGGGCTTACAATCTGACAAGAAGGCTGTCTTTAGAACTTCTGAATCTGAGTACATAATTTTAAAGGTGGGATGGTTGGTGATTATGCCACGCAAGGGATAACCGGCTCATCCACGACGAGTACGACGCCAATGCCGACGCTTATGGCCTCGTTCGAGTCCGTAAATTTATGTTAAGTATATTAGGTATTGTTTTAAGTACAGGGTGTTTTTTAAGAGGTTGGTTTTTCGAATAGAGTTAAAACTGACATTTTGTGGTCAAATCTGGCGATTCCCATGTCATTTATGTTCAATTTGGTTTGCCATTTCATCATGAACAAGTTGACAAATGAACAACGCTTGCAAATCGTGCAAATTAATTTCAAAAATAATGGTTCAGTTCGCGAAGTTTACATCGTAAAACTTTGTTCAGTGATGAGGCTCATTTTTGGTTGAATGGCTACGTCAACAAGCAAAATTGCCGCATTTGGAGTGAAGGGAATCCACATGAGACCCTTGCTTTGAGACGCCATTACATCCACAAAAACTGACTGTTTGGTGTGCTCTATGGGCTGGTAGAGTCATTGGGCCATACTTCTTCCGAAATGATGCTGAAGAGTCAGTTACCGTTAATGGAGACCGGTATAGAGCCATGATAACCGACTATTTTGTTCCCGAATTGGATGGCATAAATGTGGATGAGATGTGGTTCCAACAAGACGGCGCTACATCCCACACAGCGCACGTCACAATCGATTTCTTGAAGGAAACATTTGATTAGCGCATAAATCGGCATCAAATCGAAAGTCCTTTGACAATACATACTTGATAAATTCTGTAAGAAATTGACAGTAAATAAGTAACTAGTTTCGGAACTGAAAACTGTGTTGGCGGATTTTTTTTGATTTCGTATTACATACAATTACCTATCTGTGCGAAAAGAAAAAAACAACTTAAAGCTTGTTAACAATTCCACTTCAAATACAAGAAGGAAACTAGAAAATGTTTGCAACGTAAGGACTCCCTACGAAAAGGCAATGTGATGTAAATTAAAACACAATATATAACGCAATTAAAAATATTTCATGTCAGAAGATACTTCTAACAGATGTCACGAGGATAGTCTTAAAATATTGATAATTGAATAAAATCGTAGAAGCCATTTCAAAAATGAAATGTGACAGATTTTGCTCAATAAAGTGAAGTCCAAATGACATTTCCACTTCTATACAAGCACTAAGAAATCTCCAAACGCATTTGTATTATACAAGCTCTGTACAAATTTGTACGTTTTTATAAATAAAGTTTTTGCGTTAAGAAGTTTTTTCGGTGTCAAACTTTTAATTCCAATTTTTAATTCTGGAATAAATTAAAACTAAATAAGCAACTATTATTGGAGCGAAAAAGAAAATCAGAAAATTTCCCAAAGATTTGATATTTTTGCCACCCTCGCAATGATTGTTTGGCCAGAAGCCATAATCGTTTGATTGTCAATCAATACATACGGATTGGTATTAATGAGGCCAGTTGCACTTCGTAATGAATTAAGTGATGCAGCAGACGTCAGCTTGTATGTGGGAGGTTTTCACGATATTATTTTAAAAGATTACTTTCGCATACATACCAAACATATTTTTCCTGAATACGTACATAAACAAAATGTGCAATATGCTTCCTAAAACTCCATTGGATATGTATAGCTTTGATTCGGCAACTTCACAAATCGTCCGTAGCAGGCACTCTCTTCCATTCATTCCAAAAAGCTCAAAGTACCCGGAAACGCACTGATAAAAACTTGACCTATTATACAAAGAACGCCGCTTTCTACCGCCGTCAATGCGCGTGACGTTATTTCCAACATCACTAAACATTCCACTTAGGTTCCACTAATAAAATAAAAATAAAAGTATTATCACACACAAATTTTTGTCCAATAAACATGATTTACTTTTTCAATTAGATTATAGTGAGTATCATTGGGGGGTAATCCATAGTTTGTTTCCAAATTAAATGCTACGTACAGATTCCTATTCGGCAGTTCTATTGGAATTGCAACAGCTGCTAAGTACTGATTGCATTATTAATTATTATTTTATTATCTTGTGGTACAACTGTCAAGTGCCTACTTACACCAAATGAATTCCCACTAGTGAAGGCAAGAGTCCGTTTAGTACGCGCACAGTTTATAAAACTAACAATGCAGGAGAACACAATCGCAAACAATGAAATCGATGTAAACAAAAGTTTGTAAGAATGAAGATCCATTCTTTTATCTGGTTTATTGAAGACTAAACTGGAAGGAAAACGATGTTCTGTAATTAGTCCTAGTAAAGAAAATGCCTGTTAAAATGCAACTCATACAGAAATAAAATGGTCAAGCCAGGGGCTGTTATGGTAAAATTGCAGACAAACTGGAGTACGAAATTCACAAGTTAATGTGAAATTCCACAAATAGTAAAGCAGTAAAGAATATAGGTGAGCATTTATATAGGTGCATCATGTACATAATGTACTTCATTTGTTTGTTTGTGTTATCTCGATGTACTAATCCTATAGATGCCAAAGACAGGGACATTGTATAGTTATGCAGTTGCAACATTCACTGTTAGACATTTTGAATTCTATAATAGTACTCAAGGGGGCAGTGCCTCAGTGGGATGTGTGCTGGACTACATGCAAGGGGTACCATGTTCTATCCCCGGATATGCAAAAAATACATCTGAAGGTTTTAACAACTAAACGCCATCGTTTACGAACGTCCGACTATCTTCGAAAAGCTTCTTAATTCACCAGTTCGGAATCGGCAAACAATTTAAGGTTAATTAAGAAGTCATATAGGGGAGAGTGGGGCACCTTTGAATGCTTTAATAATTTGTTTGTACTTATATATAAAAAACTTACCTTAATATGATTCTAAATGAACCTTCGCCTTTTTCACAAGTAAAAAAGCTCACCAAAAAATTTGTAAAAAAAATAATATAAGGAAATGCAGCATAAAAATATCCACCCCGATCTATTTTCAAGCAACTACTGAAGAGATGAGCCGAAGCCGTTGAAGTTTAAAGAAAACAATATTGACAGGATAAAAATTTGGTTTACGCTGTCAAATAATTTTTTAATAAGATTTTATTAGTGCTGTTCAAAGGTGCCCCCCTCTCCCCTACAGTCCTGTATTTATTTATATATGTACGACAATATTTTATCCAAGCGATGATATAATGTCCTTTGTGTGCACCACGACCAATAGGTAGAGGTCTATTGTGCTGGCCTTTATTTCTTTAACACAGGGAAGCGCTGAGGTTCCTAATAAACTTCAGTAGGTACCTTCCTGGGCTCCATTATCACTTTTTCTTCAGAGCTCAGAAACTCTCTTTGCATATGGAGTACTCTGTTTTTGCGATAGCTCAGCAGGACATTCACAGAGTATATCTCTCGTCGTTTCACGTTGGATTCGAAGAGTCTTAACCTTGTGCGTAGGGAAATTTGACTGGCGTTCCATACTGAGGACATCATTCAAAAGGCGCTGAGGGTCTTACTTATTCTGCTATTAACATCCAGATCCAGATCCAGAATCCGATAGTTAATTTCCTTGACCTCCTCAAATGCATTATTTTGGGCTTGTTGGAGTTCATCCTAAGACCAGCCATCTTTCGATTCAATTGCAGTTATTGTAACATAACGTTCATCCCGCTTTTGGTTTTAATGCCAGGAAGCAGATATCGTCGGCATAATCCAGATGGCTTAGCGGCCCAAACGGTCTCCATTGGATATCATGTCTCTCGGATGTATCTACGGTGCCAGTCAATACATCGTCTATCGCTAGTAGAAAGAGGATTGGCGACAGAATATCTCCTTGTCACACTCCTTGTCGCGCTTCGAAAGAGTCGAAAAGCTTGATATAGGACTCCTTTATAACAGCAACAATCTTCGGGGGAATCTCTCTCCTATCTAAGGATTTCCATATACATTTGCGGTTGACTCGGTCAAAGGCCTTCTCAAGGTCTATGAACTTAGGGAATGGCGGTCACCGTACACTGTTCGAGTATAATTTGTAGGGTCTTGATGTGATCGACACAAGACCGTCCACTATGAAAGCCCACTTGTTGTCTCTTGAGCATATATTCGATCCCGTCCTTTGTCCGTTCGAAAGTTATATAAAAATATAAATAAATATTTTGGCACGACAGGTCTATGGGACCCAAGGCCTAGCTTCTCACAACCATTCGTTTTGTGCGGGTTTTTAAATTTTTGGGACGAATGGAAGGGATCTACAATTTTACGCCGAGTCCAAACGGCTAATTGAGAAGCTCATTCAAGACAGTTTTACTCTCGGACGTTTGTCAGACGTTCACGAGAGGTGACGCAGTGGAAAAAACCTTAAGATGTAATTTGGCCCTTTCGGGATTCGAACCTCGGACCCCTCGCTTAGTAGCCCAACACACTACCACTAAGCCACTGCGCCGACGAAAAATATATAGTTGCCATTATTTCGGGAAAACAGACAAAACTGTAATACCACGCCAGTTATTGCATTTGTAAGGTTTCCTTTCCAGTACCTGGGGTATTTTTCATTTTCCCATATTAGTTGTAACAGGGACGCTACAAAAGTAGAGCGACAGGGACAGCAAACGACGCCGAATTTCTTGCCGCTCTTTTGACATTTCTCTTCAGTAAGGTTTGCCATTGTCACAATGGGCCAATTCTGGCCTAAATGTGGCTGCACTTGTGTGTAGCCTGCCACTATAACCTAAGGTTTGCCATTTCATGATGGAAAGATATACGAGCCAACAACGAGTCGAAATTATTACAATTTACTACCGAAATTCGGAGTCAGTGGCCTCAACGTTAAGAGCGAAAAATCATCTTCAGCGATAAGGCTCATTTCTGGTTGAATGGCTTCGTCAATAAACAAAATATGCGGTATTGGTCAGGCAGCAATCCACACGTACTCCATGAGTCATCATTGCATCCCGAAAAAAATTACGGTTTGGTGTGGTTTATGGGCCGGCGGCCGTACTTCTTCCGTGATGATCAAGACCGGCTTTCCTGTGAATGGGAATCGCTACCGTTCAATGATAACCGAATATTTTTGGCCCCAATTGGATGATATGGACTTGGAGGACATGTGGTTCCAACAGGACGGCGCCACAAGCCACACAGCGAATGTCACAATCAATTTATTGGAAACCAAGTTTGGAGAACGTGTTATGTCAAGAAATGGTCCAGTCGCTTGGCCGCCTCGGTCGTGCGATTTGACGCCGTAAGACTATTTCCTGTGGGGCTACGTCAAGTCTATGGTCTATGCCAACAAGCCAGCGACGATTGATGGACTTCGTACGAATATCGAACGTGAAATTGCGGCAGTATCGGCCGATTTATGCTTGATAACCGTCGAAAATTGGGTTCAGCGTCTGGACTTCTGCAAGCGTACCCGTGGTGGCCATGCAAAAGAAATCGAGTTCCATACATAAAAGCATCGAACGTACTTTCACAGGAATAAAGAATTTCATTGATATCCAAAACCGTTTTTGTTTTATTTAAAAAAAACCTTTGTAGCGCTCTTATTGAAAAACCCTTTACGATAAATAGCTTTTTTATCTTTTCAATTGATATCAAAAATGTAAAATCATCCCGGTGGAAAGGGAGTGAAGTTTCGCATGGTGCCCTGGAGCAATTGAGTCGTTTTCATCGAACATTAAATGTTCTGAAATGTTGATTGAAAAAAATGTGTGTGCAATTGGAAATGCTGCAATGATGATGTTCATGTTCTAAGTATTTAAAGCATTTATTTAACTCTTAATATGTGTAGCAGGGAAATCAAAGAACAGTGAACTTTATTAAGAGGAAAATCTTTTGCACATAATGTAGGGCAGCGAAAGAAAGAGAAAAGTTTAACTTGGTTTGATCTTTTAATTTATATAGAAGCTCTAATTGGATGGAATTGTCACATTTCACTGCTTTTGGAATTCTGTTAGTTCTGATGGATCACCATTTCATTGTTGTCACTCGAACTGAAAGGTTTTAATTTTATAAATTTGTTTGACATCTCTATAGGAGTTTATTGAATCGAATTTAAAGCATATTTAACCGCAATGTTGTTGTTTTATTTTGGAGTGCTGTTAGTAATTTGCGCAAGTGTTACCATTTTAAACGGGGCGGTTTTCTTTCCTTCGAATAGTGCCTATGGTGTGAGTTTTATAATCGAAATAGTCTAAAGTCGGCTTGGAAAGTAGCATCAAATATTGATTTTATATAGATATTTGCAGCGATTGCTGTTCCATTGGATCTTGGACCTCATAGGAATGTGTTCGTTTCGTACAATTTTGAAGCGAACTACAATTTGCCTCAAAATTGGCAGGTGCCCGCGGTAAGTTTTTGAATAAGAGTTTCTTGCGGATGTGTGGTTTGCTGAGGTTGTGGTTTTATGTTAGAAATCATAGTTTCAGATTTTTTTTTATTAAAGACATCGAGACAAATTCTTCGAAACAATTCGCTTATATGCGGGGAATACGGGCTTCTGTATTCGGGTCTTTATAAGACTAAATTTTAACGAATGATTCCCTTGTACAAGATCTCCTGTTAGCCGAACTGCTCATCTTTGGATGCTGTCAAGTAGGTTAGGGAAAAGTTTCGGAGCCGATCAAAGAAATTATAAGATTCAAAACTCAAGTTCTGGCTTAACCTGTCATTTGTAGCGATAGAGAGCGCGCTTCGGACTGAAGTAGCCCTTCGCTCTAAATTTGGATAAGTATCCTGCCTAATTATTTAAATTTATACAATGTGAGCAGCATACTACCCTTTCTTTTAATCTCGTTTCCTTTCTCTGTACCAGCATTCGCATTCCTGATTAACCATCATAGGGTTATATTTAAAAATTTGCCAATGTGATCAGAATTTTACACAGAGTGCACTTTGATCATGCCCTGAATCATGTACGTCCGATCTGAAAATAAAACACAAATAAATTTTTGATAGTTCACAGTCGAAAGACGAAAACTTTCAAATACTCGTCGATGTATAAGTAATTACCCATTCACCCAAACAGCAACTTAGTGAGCGGATTTTTTGTTACACCTGGCTTTGCCCGTGCATTTCGTATTAAATACCCGCATACATTTCGCAAAGTGCCGAAAGGGAGTAGTTTTGCATATCGAGAACAGCGCAATCTCATTGAATTGAACTAAAAAACGAAATGTGGGCCTACAGCGCCAGTTGTTAAGATTTGTTTGACTTTTCCTTTTTCTTAAACCTTTAAGTAGCAATTATGAACAAACGCGTAGAAGGTAGTATTCAATTGGTAAATACGTTTTTAAGTTTTAAGCATCCGAACAAACCACGATCCATTTTTATATATTATAGACTACTAGCTGTACTCCCACGGCGCTGCCCGTGCCTTTCATATTAAGTCCCGCCACAATTCGCAGAGTCGTTTTTTAAGGGAGGTGCAACGGCGCCCTTTTTGATTACTGCCCCATTGTGTTGAACACCATTTACAAAAATTCAAGGCTTCATAAATGTCCAGATACCTATATATATATATATACCAAAATAATTTAATTATTTTGTTACCTATATGGCAACGGCAAGTGCCATATCCCGATTTCAATCCCGATTTTTTTTTTGCAAATGGCTTTGTTAACGAAAGAACCAAATTACATCTTAAGGTTTTTTCCACTGCGCCACCTCTCGCGAACGTCTGACAAACATCCGAGAGTAAAACTGTCATGAAAGAGCCGTTTGGACTCGGCGTAAAGCTCTAGATCCCTTCCATTCGTCCCAAAAATTGAAAACCCACGCAAAACGAATGGTTGTGAGAAGCTAGGCCTTGGGTCCCACAGACCTGTCGCGCCAAAATATTTATTTATTTATTTTTAATCCAAGGTTTTCTATTTGTATTGTTTTTGATTGCACTTTTTTTCCATTAGGGCCCAAAACTATACTATCTTTCAAGTTGGAATCAACCATGCGCATTCACAAAGTTTCATTGAAATCGGTTGAGCGGCTCTGAAGATCGACCACAGCGCCACCTGTTGATTCTCTCGCACTTAGCAGTAAAGTGTTTCTATCACAAAAGATCAACAAACTGTGATTTTGAAAATATTTTTTTTCTATATTTGAAGTGTCACTACTCGATTTCTATCCAGTTAAATTTTTTTTTTTTCAAAGTGCGTTTCCCCATGAAAAATGTAATGTGTGCCTACAACGCCACCTGTTGAGAATTTTCCAACTTTTCTTTTCTTCTAAACCATCGCTGATGTAAGACAAACAAAACAAAACAAAGATCATTCAAATCGGTTGAGGCGTTCTCGAGTTTTAAGCATCCGAACAAACCAAGATCCATTTTTATATATAATTTTTACATGCAGTAACGTATTGAAAGTTTAGATTCCATCATTATTTGATTAATTAAGGACAACTCAAATAACTGCTGCCGATGACGGACAACAGTTTTAATTTAAGCTCAAATAATATTAATAACTCACTAACCGTTATTCACATTCGTTTAGTATTTAGATATTGAGGACACTCGGCGAATGAAAGGCCATGCAACTGAAAAGCAACAGTCAGAATACCTTGAAGCCGCCAATGTCACTGACATAAACACGAGCTCTGAAGTCCTTAGTGAAACTACACTTGCACCGGATGACACTGAAGAAACCGCCGAAAAGGGAAAAAGTCGTAAAAGAAGATCACTGTTGTCAAGAAGATTATTCTATAATATGCTTAAACAGAAGCTACAAATGTATGTCGTGTTCTAATTAAATTAACCCCAAAATGGTTCTAGTTTCACAAAAATTTAAATTTCAATCTAAACAGGCATGGGTATAGTGGAGAAAGCTGTTTGCTCCGACTGATTTGTGAATCTAATGCCTCTGGAATCGGTGATGTTAATGGATTTTTTGGATCGATTCTTCATGTTATTTTCGCGTAAGTAGAATTAATTATAAGATACATATCTTTCCTACGTAAACACAAACACTCAGAGTGACGTTAATTTATATTTGTTGGGGGGAAACTGTTGAAGGTTTCAGTGTTTCTACTACATTACAAATGAATGATTGGTTATGGTTATTAACGGTTACAACAAAAAGCAGTTAAAAAAATTGCAACGCATTTTGGAAATTACCTCAGAAAAATGTTTGCCCTTTTTGGCACAATTCTCAAAGTTATTTATTTTAAATAGATTTATTTCTCATAAAAATACCTGTATACTCATTCACGACATAAATTAAACAGTTCAATGGTATGAATATTAAGAATTGTTTAAATACTTAAATAATAATTAATATTACCTAGGAGTAAACTCGCAATGATTTCGAAACCAAGCTGTACCTTTTCAATAATTATTTGCCTGGATGCCCAGCACTGATCTGTAACTTAGCACACTCCTCTACTTCATATGCTTCTTATATGACAAAAACTGTCGAAAGTGTCTAAATGTGACTATGGCTTTTTCTTTCAATACAAAAAAATACAATAAAAGTTTCTCTCCGAACGAAAGAGCGAATAAACTACAACGATACTTTGTGCAAGTGAGTTATTGGGCCCTAGCGAGGTATCCACCAGAACCAAAAACTTTCCGCAACGCATACTCTTTCGGAGGCTTAAATTACATTCAAAGTATCCGCTTTCGGAAAAGAAAACGCTTCACTTCAAATCGGAAAAAAATTCCGTAACAAATTTCTTTATATTTACATATTTTCGAGCTCTGCCAATAGGACTAGCATCCCTATTCTTTCAATATTACCCACTGCACTAAGCGACACAATCATTTTAATACGCAGTTCTACAGTCAGAATCAGTTGAGGGCTTAGGAGGTCTGGTGGACGAAATCTAACGAAATCACCACTGTTAAAAAGCTAGAGCGAGTTTAACGTATAGCCGGAAACTGTATGACGGCGACGGGCTTGTTTACCTTCAACCTATTCAAACACACATTCAAATGTAAGCAAGACTCAGTATCCACCGACTCTTCCATTCGAACAGTTTTGATCCCATTCCGATCTCGTCTGGTACACAGACGGTTCTAACATGAATTTAGGGACTGTTTCTGGAGTCTATGGAGAGTCGCCTCAAGCGACAGCCAAGCAGCTCTCAAAGCTCTTGACTCATGTCATGAAATCAAAGGTTGTCTTAGAAACATTTACAGCCATCTACGAACCTTCTCAGAATAACCTAGTCATTCTTCACTGGATTCCAGCCCACACGGGTTTGGCTGGTAACGAAGCAGCTGACTCACTGGCCAAATTCGACGCTACGATTGCGCTTATCGGACCTGAACCCTAATGTGGAGTCAGCAAAAATAATTTCATGGACTACATCAAAAAGGTGTCACGTATTGAATCCAATGAAGTCTGGCTAAAATCTCCTGGGGCAGAGCTGTACCAAACAATTCTTTCCTAAATTCTCTCCCAGAAAATCCCACTTCCTGATCAACCGAGACAAAAATATCTTGAGAATACGAATAGGAATAATCAGTGGATACTGCCTCCTGAAAATCGTATCGGAGTCTTACCGGATCCAACATGCAGACTTTGTCTTGAGAGTGATGAATCCTCTCTTCACATACTCATGGAATGTCCGGCACTACGCAATATCAGGAAAATCCTTGGTGATGAAATCGTCGCTTCAGCAGCTGTATCTGACATACACCCAGAGAAGATTCTTGTCTTTCCTGACTGCCTCCCCCGTGAAAAGATTGCTCTAGGACCTTACCAGGGAAAGCACAATAGGCTCCTTTAATAGAGACCGCAGTGACAGAGCCCCCTTGAGGTGTCTCCCGCATTATAAATCTAATGTATACAAATGGTTAGAAATCAATCTGGGCTCAACATTTGGGTTGATTTAATATAAAATCAAACCAGTAAATAGAAAACACGCGTATAAGTGTCTACAGTAACACATATTCCAAAAACAAAAGAAGGTAGCGTTTTTATGCTCCATGGGATCCTTGCAATCTAAAATCTGAGAATCCCAATCGAATCCCACATAGGTTAGGTTAGATTAAAACGGCTGCCAGCTACGAAAGCCAGCACACCTAGACCAGTAGTAAGGTCCATTGTAATACCGTTCAAAACTCCAAAAACCCTCACTCGAAAAACGAATTTGAGCTTTTTACAAATCGGAGTAGACTCCTTACGACGGTATCACTATAGTATTATTGAAGTAAAAGACCTACTCTGAGAGAGCGCGGGGCAGGTATACAGAGAAGGTGGATGGTATTCTCCAGTCTCCACATCTTCCTCCTAATCTCTACAGCTTCTACAGAAATCGTTTGAGGGTACACCGAGCCTGTTTCCCGTGTTTCCCTATCAGGCAATGTCCATTGATGACACCTATTACGGCGCTAATGTGCGCCCTATTTAGAGAGATTAAACTCTTAAATAAATAAATAAATAAATATTTTGGCGCGACAGGTCTATGGGACCCAAGGCCTAGCTTCTCGCAACCATTCGCTTTGTGTGGGTTTTCAATTTTTGGGACGAATGGAAGGGATCTACAATTTTACGCCGAGTCCAAACGGCTAATTGAGAAGCTCATTCATGACAGTTTTATTCTCGGATGTTTGTCAGACGTTCGCGAGAGGTGGCGCAGTGGAAAAAAACCTTAAGATGTAATTTGGCCCTCTCGGGATTCGAACCTGAGCCCCTCGCTTAGTAGCCCAACACACTACCACTAAGCCACTGCGCCGACAGATTAAACTCTTAGATTGTTTAAAATTCAGCATATTGACCAAATCTGTTTTGTCCCTATGCAGTTTGGTATAACACCCACGTTGGTTTAATGCACACCTAAGATTAGTTTTTTCGAAGGCAACTTGTTTTAATTTAAGTTTGGCAGTTGTTTGAGACGGATTCCAAGAATTTGATAGCTGCTTGGCGGTCTGAAAAGATACTGATGTCCTTCGCAGACATCACGCTTTTCTCGAGCCAGGATAGGACCGCTTTTATCGCCATTATTTTCGTCTGGAACACGCTACAGTGATTTGGAAGACAAAAGCCAGAGAAGCCAGAGAAAACTGAGAATACCGCATAAGGACGTGGGCATTTTTAAAGTTATGCGATATTTCTCAAAACGAATATTTATAAAAATGACCAATTTGTATGTACCACCACCAATGCAAGCGCACCTAATCTTTGCCAGTGCTATTTCTATGATTTCACTTATCACTTCTTATCACTCATACCCAACAAGTTTTCGAAAACGCGCCGAAAAAACGTGTAATGCGTCAAAAAAATTTTTTTTTTTAAAAACCCATCCAAAAACTTGTTGCTCTAACTTGTTACCTTCGAAATAGGTATACTAAAGAAAATGGTTAATAGTAATATAGTACAGCATTAGTATGTATTTTAACCATTTATTTTGCTTTTTAAAATGACCTCTATTTGAAGTCAAAAAGTCGAAAAGTATCCTCAATTAATGAAACAATAAAGAAATAAATCAATTTGATAGAATTTATTGAGTTAAGAAGATAAATGTTCGGAGACAGCCATTAAAATCAATAAATTTTGAAAAAGCAATAAACAAAAGCCAATTTACTACGTTTATTTTAATACAGATGCGTTTATGACATTCAGACAGAACCGTAAGATGAATATCCAATGCACATCTTCTCTATATATAACAAAATTGTTGCAAGTGTGTTGTGACTTTATAACTCACGGACGTTGAAACTAAATTCGATTAAATCTTTAGGATTTGTTTTAATGGTCGTGTAGATGGTTTATCTAAAATTTGCACGAAATCGGTCGACGCGTTCGTGAGTTATGACTTTTCATGTGAACATGTGATTTTGTTCATACAAAAAAAGACATTAAAAATCATATATTTCGAAAACCACCCATTCGATTGAGATCTAATTTACACACAATCTTAGGTATTGACCCAGGAGCATTCCTGTTAAGATTGGTCAAAATTGGTCAAAGGGGCGTGGCATTGATATATAGAGTAGGGTGACAATGCGAGAACTTTCGCATAGTAAAATTTAAATTAAGATTGATAAGAGTTTGAATCTTATGCCACACAAATTTATTTCAATTTATTAGTTCTCACAATCTTACTAAAATTACACAATCCCATAAAAAACGATTGAAAGTAGCTACAAAAAATGCCATAATATTTTTTAATACATAAGTAAATATTGCTCACCCTTATTACTTACGAATTTGAATTAATGCCATCTGCTATCTGTTTTTGTCCAATGGACATTTTATAAATGTCAGTATTAGCTACGTTAATAAATAAATAAAAAGCTAATTAAAATTCGAACGAAATTCATTACAGGGGTGTTTTCTCTATGTTTGTTTATCCCACATAGTAATAATTTTTTTACAATATTTGTTTCAGACCAAGCTCCTCAAAAGATGAAGGATTATCGGAAGTCTATTACAAAGCAGAGTTTGATGGTCAACAAGCAGATTGTGCGCGTTACAGCAAAAAATGTCCAGAGAACATTTTGGACCTTATATCAACGCCGGTGCATGAAATATTGAATTCGCTACGAAAGAAATAAAAGTATATTGTTGTTAACGTTTTTTTTTTATATATATTATTAGATATCAATGATAAAAGTTATTGTGTGAAAAAGTCAAAATGCTGGAAATTCGGTCTATAAGAGATTGTTGACATTCAATGAACAACTGAGAACATGAAGCACCCGATCGTCCTTGCATTTCAGCATGAAGGTATTCGTTGTTCGAATGGTGATGCATCACGTCGATAGATGAAGATGGCCTGGAAAAGGGGCTATGATCATTTTGAATATGAGTAGTAAAAAATGTTTTATATCTTACGTCATAATGATGTGTAGTATCTCGGCTAGTATGCCACTTGCATGATGGAATGGCACACTTGCTGTTTCGCATATGCTTTTAAGGACACAAGCTCGGCCTACTAGACCCATCCTGAAAGTACAAATAAATGAATTCAGCAAGTTCTGCTTAATATGTAGTGAAGGTGGAAAGATCTGAGATTTTTTTGCTGTGATAAAGGTGAATAGAAATAAACTCGATGAAATGGATGCTAAAAGGAGAAAAAGTAGCAAAAGAAAATAATGTAGACAAATCAACGAAGCAATGTGGTGAATTCGCTTTAAAAATTCAATATTTCGATGTTATTTGGTTATATCGCACTCTAAGTTTTATTTTACGCAATAAGTTGAGGAAGGCCGGGAGTTGTATGGTGAAGTTAGTGTTTTTAGGAACTTATTGCACCAATTTAAATACACAGAATTTTTCAAATACAATTTTTCAGACATTGTGTCCATTTCTTACTCAATGGCTACCTAAACAGATGAAATTTAAGAGTTCTACGGTTTCTGGAAGACTACAGAGCTAAATTGTCACTCAAATATATGCAAAGTTTCAAATCAATCATCTCTATAATGGAAAAGATAAGCGGCATTGTTGTGGCTGACCTCCGAGATTGTGGTTGTGTTGTCATTTTGCATACCAAAAAAATAGTGCGAGCATTTCCAAAAAGTAAGTTATTCAAAGAGTATTTTTTAACTTATTCTTTTGGAAAATACTTTGTTTTCCGTTAAATAGAACCCACTTTCATAATTTAAATAAAAATAGAGAATAAAGTGCACGACTGGATCGCACGAAACTTTCTCGTTCATATCATCAGTTTGGTTGGTTTATATTTCTTTTATTATTGCTTATAGGCTATAAAACACGATTTTTCAAATTGGTGATGCTTGTAGGTGGCCATGACTCGAAGTAGGGTTTGTGATGAAAGAATTCAGAGATTTGTTTTTGAATTAACACGTGTTTGGGGGTAATTGAAGTGCGGGTTTCTGATAGTGTAGACTCCAATTGGTTGGAATTATTTCAAGGTTCATGAAAAAAGAAGAAGTGGAAATATTTGCTAAAAATGAGTTTCTAGTACTAGTTGTGATTCTAACTGGAAGTGCGGTAATGGTAATAAGACTAAGTACGGGATTTTATTAAGAATACTTATGTTATCGTAAATAAACATTTTAGTCAAAATCTTTAAAGCTGATTTTGGAAAACAATGCGAACAAAATAGTAACAAATAGGTATTGTAATGTTGAGCTCGAAAAATAATCTTGCTCAACTATTTAGCTAAAAACTGAGTATAGGGTTTTGTTCAGGATGTTAGTATTACTTGGTTTCTTAAAGTTTTATCCAAATCGAAAATGGCGTTTTCGAGATATGAACAGTTTTCAAAATCAGCGTTTCCGGTGGTTAGAATCGAAAATGGAGGACGCAATAATGTTGAAAACGTCAATTTTAAAAATAAAATATAATATAATAAAAAAATAAAAAACAAATTCTCAAAATATGCCTTTTTTCAAAAATCTATTATAGACAATTTAGAGAAAAACTGAGTTTTCTATCATGTTCGGAATGACCATATTACATACAAAATGAGTTTTTGTTGCAATCGTATTAACCGTTTTCGAGATAAGGCCACTTTTCAAAAGTCCCGTTATTCGACTTTTTAGCCAAAAACTGGGTATGCAGCCATGTTAACCCCATATATGGTAGTGCAAGTATATATTTTGGTTAAAATCGTTAAAGCCGTTTTCAAAAAAACCATAATTAAATAAAGTCTTAAAAAACTAAATTTTTCCAAAAAAGTCCGTTAAACGATAATTTAGGGAAAAACTGAGTTTGCCATCATGTTGGGAGTCACCGTATTACCTTAAATATGAATTTTTGTCGAAATAGTTTTAACCGTTTTTGAGATATGACCAATTTTCAAAATTACCGTTATTCGAAAAACTGAGTATGCAGCCATCTTAGTTACACCTACTTAAGCCGAAATATCAATTTTGGTTGAAATCGTTAGAGCCGTTTTCGAAAAACTCAAAATTGCTGAATACCGTTACAACGGCAACTCTTAACATGCAAAATAAAAAATGGCCCCGAACTGTAAGCCCACCAACTCCAACATCCGAAGTTTGCAAGAAATCCGCCGTTTGCGCTGTAGAGCTCGGAAAGGACGGACAGACGGACAGAACTGCGAGACCCACTTTTTCGAGTTCCTCTATCATCGTAATGTCAGATTTGATTAAAATCTCGAGTTCGATTTCTTGTACGATTACAATACCTTTCTCTTACTACGTAATGCGAGAAAGTTAAAAAAGAAGGAGGTAATTTGTCATGAAATAAACATGGTATTACTTTGGGAAATTAATTTTCCTTATTGCACGAACCTAGAAAAGCATAGACTAAATTAGTACAAATTTTCGCCACATTGAAGGTCCGTATGTCGCTTCAAAATGAGCGGTGTCCACTTCTATTTGTAGTTATTCAATGGCCTGATTATCTAACTACACTCGCGGTCACACACATTTCATCCCCAAGTTGTCAGTTAATCCATAAAAAAATTACAAGAAATCTCTACTCTCTGAATGCAAAACCGGTTTCGTAATTTTCACTACAACCTAGAACCTACTCATTTTAACCACATAATCGCATCAGTGGATATCGCGAAACCCACATCCAACCATTTATCTCATACTCATATTCCGGATACCTAAATCCCCAATTGTGTTCGCGGAAAAAGTCGGCCAATGAAATTCGGGACTTTTCAAACGTAAACGAAATTGAAGAGTCTCGCGATGCGATTGAAACAATGTCCGGAGTTTCTATAAGAAAAGAAACTGGCTGCTGGCCTTAATACAAGTTCTTCGATGCAGCGAATGAACACTGTTTATCCCTGTGTTTGAACAGCATTTTCAGTAGCTGTTAAATCACAACAAAAACATCATCACAAAAACAAGTATGGGTTGAAGAAAGCATGTCTTATGACTGGACTATCAGCTCCATTTTGCCCATCTGCAAAAACGGCAATTCTATGTCTTGCAAAAAGTATTGAGGCATATCCCTGCATAATGTCATAAACACGAAAATATTTGCACTGTGCGAACTCGCCAAGCGCCCTTGATAGTCAGATACGAACTGCGATCTTAACTCAATACGCTTGACTCACTTGACGAGCTGCGTTGTGCAGTCCTACACTAACACTACCATATATTTGAGCAGAAGGGATTTCCCTGCTAAATGAAGCTGTACCTTTTTACATGGTTACAATGTCAACAAATGTCAAAAGTCTCTAAGAGTTCTGCGGCTGATTGGTCTTAAATATCAGCTACAAACAAAGTCCATCAAACATCCACATCAAACGAGAAGCAGTTAAAAACGGATGGATTCATTTTTGAGTCTGATTTTATTGCAATAGTTAGAAGTTAAACAATCTTCTCTTTGGTTTTTACTGAATCGTATCTAAAAGCTAGTGGCGAAAACGTTTCTCCACATATTCATTGGTTCCAAATGATCGTGATTCATAGAACTTCCTCCATCAGTAGTACCTACAAAAATATAAAAAAAAACTAACGATCCTGAGTTCCTCATCGTCTAAAGTCCATAGCCTCCACCGCTTCATCATCGGGATCACACCTCCTCCTTTACTTTCGCTCGCCAAACTCACAAACGGTCTGTTGGCTCAATATCAGTAGGTATATCCAAAATAAACATGTGCAACATTCTTTTTACACGATTATGTCACAGAAGGAGTGTATTGTTTTTCACGTGTATTCAATTATTTTACCTGGACGTATAAAGGACCTTAACTCCAATGTCAGATTTGTAATAGTTGCTAAACAGCTACCTATCTGCTTTGGAATCAATATTATCAGAGCTGGTCAAAGGTATTACTAGCAGTATAGGCAACAGTGGCTGTGTGTAGTAAACCTTGAAAAAGCATCCAGCGTTGCCACCGTAAGATGTTTTAAAAATAGAACTAGATAGTAGTAGCAAAACTGCCTATAGAATTATTTTTGTTTGTACATGATCATCAAACGGCTAAATGAATGTTAAATCGTTGGATCATGGATGGGTATAATTATAGAGAAGAACTGTTCATCTTTTACGTTTTTGCTTATATGTGGAAACTACATGAACCGAATATTGTGAACAGCGACTGGAGAACCCTCGAATTATGTTTTGCTCGATGGTTAGTCCTCATAGAGGTTCAGCCGTTTGAATTCGGCATTAAATTGAAGGTCCTTTCCATTCGCTCCAAAAATAAAATTAAAATACCTAAAACGAATGGTTGTAAGAACGTAGCCCATCCTTACGCTACCTAACTGTTTAATTTTATTCTTCGCATTATTCTTCTTCGTTGGTCAAGCGTCAGAAGCGTTCATTACTTTTTTTATGCTTTTTTGACAGGTATTCCAAAGCGTTTCGTACTCATTTTTGGATGAGTTTTTTGTATTTTTTTTTGCAAAGACTCGGAGTTATGTCTTACCCTTGCATAATTCATAAGAGCAAAGAAAAGCTCTCAATTTTTCCATTGAACAGTTCTTATTGATGAATGACTTTTATAAAATAATTTCAACCACTGAAACATGTTGCTTTACGATTGTAGCAAAGGTACGGGCGAAATTCACTATGTAGCGTGCGAATTGGAAATTATTTTTTATTTATTGTTGATTTGACGCCGCATAGATCATTAAATATGCACTGATATAAGATCAGTTCTATATTATACATAAACTGCCACAACCGCTGTACGTATACATATTATCAGTCGAATTTTGATTCACACTTTGGGTACACATTTTCTCCAATCGCTGATAATATTAAGTACTAAAAGAGTGATTCAGCACTGAGCTTCTTCAAACTGAGTACCAGCTATAGAGCTTAGCTTAGTCTTATCACGTTGAGCTTAGGAGTTTTGAAAATATGCCAAAACTTTTAAATTTTGTATTGACTTAAAATTAAAAAGTGGTATATACCAAATTCTATATAAAACCAAAAGTGCACTTGACTTAACTACCTATAATCAGGGCTGTCGTTTGAAGACAAAAAGCACTAGTACTACCGGTCATCAGAAAGCAGTACAAAGCAGTACGTCACCCAATGTATGGTGCTAGTAACACATAACATATGAATCGACTTAAAAATAAAACTCAACACACTTAAGTTAATTTGCTTATGGCCTGGATTTTAAGATTTTATTATAAGTTTGCTAACTTCGGAGTTGATTGAAAAACGACAGTTGAGCTTCAAGTTGTAAGTTACTATTATTCACTATACGTTAGTTTTCAATTCAAAAACGCAGTTAAACTCAAAAGTTGGATAATTGGTAGATTTTATGGGCCTTACCAACAATCAAACAGTAAACGCGCCAACTGTTACGTACTGCTTGCAGACGTATGTAACATAGGGTAGCATCTTGAATCTTGTCTCTCACAGACCAAATTCTCCTATTCTACACATCTTTGCTGCTCTTATAAAACGATGGCCAATTCTCCCAGAAGTAATGATACGGTATTTAACATATTAATATTTTAATAACATTTGTCACGTGATTTGTTTAGCTAACAGTCGAAACCGCCAAATAAATCTAAATTTAGACATATAATACCAAGTTGCCTTCCTAACTTCTATCATTTCGGGGAGTTGAGCAAGTTCAAAGTGGACCAATTTCGGGTTTTCTTAACTTTGAAATATTCAAAGCCTTTACACTTGGGTTATTTTTTCTGTCTTTCAGATGCTTAAAAAGTTTTTTTTAATGTCCTACAAAATGTATTATTAAGTGAATATTTAAGGAATTATTTGGAAAATTCTAATCCAAGAAGTGCACCTTTTAAAAAAGCAGTATTTAAAGAAGGAGTGCAGTACAGCAGTACAACCGTACAGAAAGCTGTTCAAATACTGCCTTTGCAGTACAACCACAGCCCTGCCTATAATACCTGCATAACTAAACGAGAAAGATTCGTCCGACTTTATTTTGATAAGTTAATTTGCTAATTAGATGTGCTTTCTACACAAAACAAGTGCGTACCAATATGATCCCAATTATTGCTTGCACAAAAATCAAGGAAAACATATTAAAAAGCACTTACTTTTAGTTTAGTTACTTCAAATCTGAATTTCCTACATAATTTTCCTACACTATTACTTTTGCCGACCTAGTCGTACATAAAGACAGCTTGAGTACAATGAACTATTAAGCAGTTATCTACAGATTGACAGTATAAAGAATTTAAGACTGAAATTACTTTTTCTGGTGTTCGGTTTTAGATTATGTAGTTTTAAATATGGTTACGAAAAATCTAATTTTGAACTTCTATTTGAATTTGCTTTGTATAAAAATATTGATATGGAGACCTATCTTATCAGGTCTCCATATCAATATAATGAAAATTTGTAATAAGCAGATGAATTTACCATTGTCATATGGCAACTGTTTAGGCCACCTTATTTTGGTTTGGTAGTTAGTTTTACAATCACTAACCTGTAAAATTAATTTTATCCATAATGGCGAACGAACAATCTAGTAATCCTCCCGGGGAACTCAAAGCTATTCACGGTATTCACTACCAAATGGCTGTTCAACTTTCGATTAAATAAAGCACATTGGCATCACCTTTTCACGACTCTGCCTGCCGGCAGAAAGATACCTAGAACGTTGATAACGCATTCAAGATAACGATCAGAAGACAAGTTGTTATATTTGGTGTATATAAAAATGATCTTTACCATTTTCATTTTGATTCAGTAACTTGGAAGTGAGCGTACGTAGCGTTTGACAACAAAATCATACAAACTTGCAAACTATTTAAAATGTTTACTTTAATTATCGCCGTGGTAATAATTGGCGTTTCTTTCGCGTATTTCAACCGAACATTTGGAGAATATCGACGTGCTATTAATAAGATCCCTGGACCACCGACTTTACCACTTATAGGGAATGCTCATAACATCGGCAAAACTCCAAGTGGTAAATTTATTATCTGTGAAAATGTTGTGTAAAAAGTGATGGTTTACTGAATGGTAGGCTGATATCTGTTTATTTCGTGACCTCGATCAAAATGCGGAACCCTCTATTTATTTTGATTGTTACTACGGTTTTATAAGTGCGGATTCGACGTTGAATTGGGGTTTCCTTTCAAACAAATGTAATCCTGAAAATGTAAAATCAAGTGGATTTAGCTAAATCACGGTTTTGGGAACATGGCATAAAAATGGTTATTTATGTTCCGTCACTATCTGGAACAATGATAGAGGTCAGTCGCTTGACGACTTACTCAAATTTTACGCATAGGCATAGTCGAATAAATGTAGTAGAATTTTGTAAATACGACACCATGTACAAGAACTACTAGATTTGAGTTTGGTCGTTTAACTTTTTTTCGAAAATCGTATTTCCAAAACCGTATTTTATACCGAAAACCGTTCTTATACAATGTTAAGAAAAATAGGTATGTCTTTTCTCTCGTTTTTAAAATGATAATTGATTAAACGATAATGAAAAATGACTTCGTCAAAAGCTTACTTCATGTTCCTCAGCAACCGCAATGGTCCATCGTCGTACATGCGACATTCAGATAGCCCCTTCGGTTGGGGTAATACGCGAGGAAGGCATGCCTATCGTAAAAGGCGACTAAAATCCAACCTTTGTATACCTACTGAGTGAAATGTATACAAAAAATGAACAAAACGAAAAGATTGATTACCCCAGGTGGTAATCCAGCTTTACTGGAAAATCCACCATCGTATGAGTTCGGCTCTACGGATCCTGGGGAGAACCGCTTATTGCAATCCATTGACCCTTTTATTAAAAGTTCAAGGGTATCTCGATCTCCTCCATCAAGATCGAACAACTCCGGGAAAAAAGGCCGCCGGGAGAGCCAGCGCGCGAAAAACAGGACTGAGTGAAAGATAAAAGTATTGAGGAAGAAAGTAAAACACTTCGAATCAAACTTAAGGAAATGGATCTACTCTATCAAGATCTTAAGTAGATCTGTTAAAACAAGAAAATAAGGTTCTAAGGGACACTCATTTGGAGAAAGAACGCGAATGGAATCCACCACGCTTAGCTAGTCGGGAATACCACACCGACGATGAAGAGCTAGAGCGAAAAACCAATCGGGTCTATAAGAAAAGACCTAGTAAGAAAAGGCGTTCCGGTTCTTCGCCCGAAGTCGAGCCCCTAAAAGAACAAAAGTTTGAAGTACCGCGAGAAAAACAACTCCAAGTGCAAATTCGCGCACCACCTCCAATAAACGTCGTTGGGTGAACGGAATATAATAAGTTGCACAGCCTCCTCAAAGGAACATTAAAATTAAAATTTAAGGTTTCATCTTTGAGGAATACTGCGTGGAAAATTAACTTTGACAACCACGAAGACTACCGGGCAATGTCCCTTAAGCTAAATACCGAGAAGGTCCAGTGGTATTCTTTCGAAATAAAATCATAAAGGCCACATCGTGTTGTAGCAAGGGGCCTCCATCCCTCGTGTACCAAAGAAGAGGTTATAAACGACCTCCAAGGTAAAGGGTTTAAAATTCTTGATGCTGTTAATATCATCAAGAAAGAGAAGCAACAGACGGAAGAAAATACGGATATCCTGGTAAGGCGTGGATTTCCGCTCTTTATGCTTACCTTCGATAGGTAAAATAAAATCGAAGATATCTACCAAATAGAAACCATATTAAATATTGTGGTAAAAGTTGAGCCCATGCGCAGATGAAATATGAAAATAATTCCACAGTGCAAACGTTGCCAAGAATTTAATCATACGCAAATGTATTGCAAAAAAGAGCCGCGAGCCCAAGACTGTGGAGCAAATAAATAATCATCCGCTACCTGTGCTAATTGTAAGGGAAAGCACCCGGCAAATTATAGAGGTTGTAAAGTAGCTAAGGAGTTGCAAAAAAGGAGAGATGCACTTTTTAAGGCTCAAAGTAGAGAAAAGAAACCGCTAACCAATACAAAGCGTAAGAAGACTGTCCAGAAGGTAGTAGCTAAAAATGTCAGAGAAAGAGAGACAACAGAAAAGCCCTTCACCTCTGTTGTTAAAAGAAAAGCTACTGAAAAATTACCATCAGGAAAGCCGTCGAATAGTGACAGTGGCATCTGAAGGAGCGAAAAACGTGAAAACTTCCCATGTTTTCTCAGTTATACTAGAGAAACTTGAGGAACAAAGTAAAATAAATAAAATTATTCTATAAACTTTATAACTATAAAAGGCACCAAAGGGCCCAAAATTCCCGCGCTGCCAATTAAAATAAATCAAAATAAATGGGCAAGGGAAGAGAAGGAGAAATCGGACGTTTTTGCCGCCCATCTAGAAGAAACCTTTAAGCCGTACGATGGTCAAGCGGTTACCGATAATATTAATAGGACGGAATTAATATCTGATGATCTAAGACTCACAAGTGCAACTTAAACGTGATCGATTCTCTAAAGCCAAAGAAAGCTCCTGGTTATGATTTGATCACTGAAGAAGTTCTCAAAGTCCTACCAAGAAAAGCATTAATTATTAAGCTTCTTCATATTATGAATGCTGCGCTCCGACTAAATCACGTCCCGAGCCAATGGAAAGTTGCGAAAGTCATAATGGTTTTAAAACCAGGAAAACCGCCAAATGAAGTAAAATCGTACAGACCAATTTCCCTTCTTCCAGTCATATCAAAAGTGTTTGAGAGAATATTGCTAAGGCACCTACAACCGGTTATAGAAGACAATAACCTTATCCCTGACCACCAGTTTGGGCTCAGGACCAAGCATTCGACGATTGACCAAGTGCATTAAAATACTGACGTAATTGAGAAAGCATTTGTAGAAAAAAAGATATGCTCATGTGTATTCCTTGATAAGGTGTGACACGACGGTCTAAAATTTAAATTTCGACAAGTTTTCCCCGTACGCCTATATGATATTCTTGAAACACATCTCGGAAATAGACTCTTCCGTGTTAGAAACGCAAACGAATACAGCTTAAAGAGATTTCGGCCGGCGTACCGCAAGGAAGCGTCCTTAGGCCGCTTCTCTTTCTGTTATATACCCGCGATATACCAAGAGAAGACGGCACTACCCTTGCTGCGTTCGCCCACGACACCACTATCCTAGTAGTTGGTAATGAAACGACCTCAAAACTGCAAATAGCACTGAATATGGTAAATGCATAGACGAGGGATTGGCGGATCGGCCTCAACGAAACTAAATCTGTTCACGTGAATTTTACGTATAAGAAAACTAATGACTTGCCAATTTTTCTAAACTTGGGCCGAATACCCTTTGCTAACGAGGCCAAATATCTGGGAATGAGACTCGAAGCAAAGCTGAAATGGAATTCGCACGTGAAAATGAAACGTAAAGAACTAGATATCAAATATAGAGAAATGTACTGGTTACTTGGAAAACATTCCCAACTCAGTACCGAGAACAAATTACTTTTATACAAGCAAGTGCTAAAGCCGGTATGGACCTACGGTATACAACTTTGGGGTACCAAGAAAACGAATGCATATATTTTACAAACTTTTCAAAATAAAGTGCTTAGAGAAATTGTACAAGCACCATGGTACATTAGAAACGACGATATCCACAGGGATCTCGGAATTCCAACAATCGAAGCTGTAACTAGAAGCTGCGCGAGAAAGCATAAAAACCGACTAATCGGACATATCAACAATACAGTCCGACAAATTTTGGAAGAGAGCAACTTATTGCGCCGACTACAAAGAACGAAACCGTTCGGTAAGATTAACCAGGATCTTTCATTGGAAAGTAACCTGTCAAAAATTGTTATTTCATAATAGAAAAATTGCTTGATAAGTTATATCTTAGTTGCAGTATAAACATAATATCGAAGGGTGGTGTTTTTAGGCAGTATAAATCTGACGCTTGAGCCCTCGAAAAAAAAAATCAGATAGCCGCTCGATTCGAGTATCAAAAATTACATTTCAGCTGAGTCCACGCAGTACTTATTATTATTTATTTACATTCATCAATTTATGTTTTTTGTAGATCAGTTTTGTAAAATTCGAAAACAGTCCCTAAATAATATTCTACGTATAAACAATTATTGTAATCGAGTTAAAGATTGGATCACAATAACTTGGTTAAAATAGATTAAACACTTTTGAAATACCTAATCTACCTTTTAAAAATTGATAGTGCGGTATAAATAGACATGGAGGGAAAAGCTTTCACAATACAAAGTTATGAGAGTGTTGCCGTATTTAAATTTAGAAGAAAATATCAAAAATTATTATTAGTTTCATGACTCTCACACTCGCACCTAATCTTGCAACGTCACTGCGGCTAAAGCGTTCATAGAACTTCATCTGATGGAAACTACTTAATTGTCACATGTGGACAGTCATTTTTTCAAAGGAATAAATGTCATTTTTATAATGTTTGTGAAAAATAAACAAGCGTCTTGACTTTTTAAATAAATCAAAAATAAAGAGGATATTTAACTTTCAGAGATTTTACAAAACTTGGTCAAATGGTGGAGACAATATGGGAACGACAAGTTTAGAATGTGGAGTGGTAACCAGGGAAATGTTTTCATTACAAACCCAAAGGATGTAGAGGTTAGATTAATGCATATTTTTTTTTCAATTTCTAATGCATACTTTTAGAACATTCTTTCTAGCACAACAATTCTTAAGAAATCAGATATTTACGATGTAGTGCATCCATGGTTGGGCCAAGGCCTTGTTACAAGTAATGGTCCAGTGTGGCATAGTCATCGTAAAATGATAACTCCATCGTTCCACTTTAAGATACTTCTCGAGTTTTTCGAAACCATGAATACGAACTCAACAAAGTTTATAGATAAGTTGGAGCACATTGCGAGGGGAAACAGGATTTTCGATTTCCAGAATATTGTGGATAACTTTACATTAGATGTCATCTGCGGTAAGTCTATCTACCTACTCAAAATTAGTTCAAATTTGAAATGAAACATTTTTTATATAGAGACTGCCATGGGAGTTAGTATCAATGCAATGGACGACAATGATTCGAATATTGTAGAGGCATTCAAATAGTGAGTTTTAAAAGGTCCTATTACATAGATAGTATTGTTCCTGTAGCAGTTGATTATCCTTGCAGCATGTGCTATTCTTTTCAAATACGCGCTTATAACCCTTTAAAAAAGAATAACTTTCTGTTCAAATTTGCACCAGAATACTCTTCATACAAGAACGCATTGAATACCTTAAAGGATTTCACTATGGATGTAAGTACTTTAATGAAACAAGCACAACCCGTAATAAAATATTAAATATTCCGGATTGATTGTTGATATTTTTATTTTTCTTGCGATTTAAGGTTATATCCAAACGCCGCCGCCAGACTCTGCAGAGTACTACCAATGAAAGTATTTCCAAGGACGATGCTGAAGACAGCGTAAATGTTCGCCGGAAGCAAGCTTTCCTCGATACACTCCTTACTGCAACAATTAATGGGCAGACATTAACGGATAAGGACATTTACGAAGAAGTGTCCACATTCATGTTTGCGGTATGTGACAGACTATCCCTTAGTTGTATAAAATGTGTTAATGTTTCCTTTGCGCAGGGCCAGGATACTACTTCATCGGGAATGAGCTTTGTAATGCATTTGCTCTCCAGGAATCCAGAAGTACAGGTGAATATTTTGTGCACCCTTTTAAGTTGTTTAGTGATTGAATTCATTTTGCTGTAGAAAAGAGTGTTCGAGGAACAACAGCAAATTTTTGGCGGAGATATAACTCGAGAACCTGCCTATAGCGATGTTCAGGAGATGAAATATTTAGATATGGTTATTAAGGAGGCACAGCGTTTATATCCCAGCGTTCCCTTCATTGGTCGTTGTACTGAAGGAAAATATGACCTGAGTAAGTTGTTAGTTAAATTTAAATTGCCAAAGCGATTGTAAAAATTATCTTTCTTCTCTAAAGATGGATTAATCCTTCCGGATAGTACAACTGTCAACGTATTCATCTTCGCTATGGGATACAATGAGAAATATTTCCCGGACCCATACAAATTCGATCCGGAACGCTTCAATCCCGAGTCACGTGTCAAGGCGAATCCTTATGAATATGTGCCCTTCAGTGCGGGTTCCCGAAATTGTATAGGTAAAGTAAAATTGAAATTAAATAAAGCTGAATTAATATCTAAGCTTTTCCTATATCTAGGACAAAAATTTGCGATGCTGGAGATGAAATCTGTAATAGCGAAAATCGTGCGAATGTTTGAAATTCTTCCACCTGAAGATGGACTGTATTCAAAGGATGGTTATGAGCCAGAAGAGCCAAAAAGCAAATATGATCTGATACTGTCCACAGCAATTACGTTGAAATCTGAAAATGGAGTAAATATTCGCCTGAAAAAGAGGGCCGTATAGAAGAGATCGCATCTGGGCAGATAGGTCATGGTTTTTGTGTATTTACGATAAAAATCTAGTACTATACGTAAAATACATTTGGGACCTAGCCTAATATTTAGACTTTTTACAATATTTGTGCCATGTAAAATTACTTATGACATATTTCATCATTCCTGTTAAAAAATAAAGAATGCGATACCATTGTCAACTTTTCGGTCTTTAACAGACAAACCGCGGTACTAATAATCGTTTTTAGTGTCCATACTAAATTTTTCGAACTCACAATGGCGAAATTTTCCATACAAAATTGCATATTGTGACCTACAAAATATATAAGTTGAAGGTTAAAAATGATTATTAGTAAGGCGGAAAGACTTAACATAAATGGCGACGAGGATGAATTTCCTTTTTCACTAAATTGTGATAAAAAGGGTCAGTTTTCTTTCACAAGCATGGGCACTTGCGATAAATTTCAATGAAATCGACCATATTATCACTCCATTTCGACATATTGACAAAAAAAAACATAAACTCGAAAATGTTGACTCACCGCCAACTGCAATTGAACTGAAACATATTTATATATCAGTTTAACTGAAAACTTGTGGGAATTTCTTCAGTTTCAGTTTTAAACGCTTCAATTTTTGCATTAGCTCAATTTAAATATTAAAAATAAATTGCACGACTAAGTCGCACATCAACAGTTTGGTTGATTGCTTTTAATTTTATTTGGTCGGTAAAAACTCAGAGTCTAGATTAACCGTACAGAAAACTTAAAAATATACTCAAATAAAGCGTTTGGGCTTAAACATCTTGATTTACATATCAAATAACATTTTGACAAGTTCTTTACCTTGGTAACCCCTTTTTATTTTATGTAATTTTTGTCGAGTTCATTTTCTTGTTCATTATCTTGTTTTTGACTGTAATAAAATGGGGACTCTTGTTTTATGTGTCTATGGTTGGAATTTGGGAGTAGGTTTTTTTTTATACAGATATCCTCACAAAGATAATATCATTGAATAACTATTGTTCAATGTAGAGAAACATACAAAGAAATCGGGGTACATGTACCACGAATATGAGTATGAGGAGAAGATTATCCCCCATCTTCTCTGTACCTAACCCGCTCTCTCGCAGGGGAGAAAACTGCACCTAATGGCTTTCATGACACTAGATGTTTTGATTTAAAATGTAATGGCATTCAAAGATATTTTTACCCGACTGGACATAGAAGGGGCAAGGGGGTAAAGTTTTTCGTGCTTATAAGTGTGACCTCCTGTAGCCTAAACAGATTGACCGATTTTGAAGAGCGAGATGTTATTAGATTAGTCTCAGATTGTCAAATTATTTTGCACTTAAATGTGTCTTGTTTACATACTTTCAGTTATCTTTTACAGTCAGTTTTTTTTTTAAATTAACTTTTTTCTTATTACATAAGTATAGAAAATACAGAATGTCAAATGAATTTCATGTAATGTATATAGAAAAATGTAATAGGAATAGGATAAAAGGAAGCAAACTGATTTGGCAAATCAAAAAACAAATGCTTTTTGGATCAATGTGATCAGACACTAGATATCTTTGCATCAAAGAAGACATTAATCCGCCAATGACTTTCATTGTTGCTGCTATTTGAAAGATATTAATCTTAATGTACGAAAAAAACATTTCCCAATTCAAAATTTGAACCGTCAGATAAATATTTTACTTTTGATCTATTGTTTTATACAAATAGATACAAATAGACTCGAAAATTGTTCTAAAAGAGAACGAACGAAAAACGTGCACAATTGTTTACAAAAGTAATAACTTTAAATTCATATATAATGAATGGCGTATAATTATTCTTACTTATCTGCTAGTTGCTCCATTGCCTTATATACAATCCACCGGTACGTTGATAAATCGTTATGTGTTCTTTTTAACTGATTCCGTATTTGACCTGCATTCGATTCGGACTCTAATTCATTCAAACTTCTTCGCCTATGAACTGTTTGCGGTTTTAAATAGTTCTTATGCAGTTCAGTCGCATTTGTTGGTAAAAAATATTCAGCTTTTAGCACATATCCCGATGTAATAGATTCATAATGTAGGTCTTCTACCGGTATTCCTATACCGCAAATAAACTGAATGCACAAATACAAAAAGAGTCATTATTGCCACTTAAGCCTCCTCTGTCAAGTAAGTACCAACCTGTACTCGTGTTGGTGCGGTTGGAGGGAAAAGCAATGATCTGCTTTTCCTTATACCCGTAATAGCAACAGACTCTTCTATGCTTGCTACTATTTTATAAGAAAGCACTAGGTAAATTAAAATACCTTCACTGAAATACATTCTTCACCGGCAATAGTAAAAATCAAACTGACTCTGAATGATGATATTCTTAGCAACTTTCCACACGGTTCTACTTATATTTCGGTTTACTTATTCTGTGTACATTTTTCATTATCGCTCAACCATCCATAAACACCCAAAATTTACAAGTAAATAAGTTAAGTATTCAGTGAAATACTCCATTTAAGCCAAGAAGAGGTTTGAACATTTTGCATTCCCAATTAGTCATTCAGTTGAATAGGTTCTGCAGCAGTCTTGGCAGTTTCGAGATCTAAACCCCATATATTTCCTTAAAATGGTATCAAGTGCACTATTGATAGTAACATTTTGCGTTTTCGTTGGCTTTAAGTTTTGTTGCGGATTCATTTACACAGGAAATTCAGCCTATGGGGTAAGAATTTGTACTTCTATCGAAAACGAAGTATTATGGTTTCGCGCGACTTTTGGAAGTGGTTTTTCTCGGAGAATTGGTCTGGGAGGTGATTTGTCATTCAAAAAAGTAACAAATAGAACATTTAGTTTTTAAATGAATACAAAAACTACTAATGGAGACCGTCAGCTCAAAGCGAAAAGATGTATTTCCTACAAACTGGATGCATTTTATGCTGAGTTATTACTGTGGAATTGGGAAGCTTTCTCAGGAAAGTTGTTGCTTGAGTTGAATTTTGCGAGTGGTGGAAAAGTGAAAAAAAATAAATGGATGCGATTTATGGTTTTCCGGGGGTTGAAACTACGACTAATTGCTCAACGCACTAAGCCATTGCGCCCACCTTTTGCATGCAATAGCGTATGTAGTTGAAATTACAACCTGTTCTGACAGACCTTACTGGAGTCTATTAGTGAGGTTTTCGTATTCGGGCAGTACGCTCACAACTCACGAAGCTTAAAAAATAAGTCGATCGAAATTGACGAAGCATAAAACGTTCATAGAAATTTATCCGTTGAGTTTGAAATTACTCGTTACATGCGCATAGTACATACTTAGGAATAATACTTAAAAAGTTTATAAAAAATATACAATGCAGTCATGTTGCTGGGAAATGAAACGTCAATCAGTTATTTAAGAAAAGTTTACACATGCAGTCGATGTAAATGACATCGAAAAGTGGAAAGCACACAATCATGTTGTAATATGTTTCAATAATTTGTGTTTACGAAATTCCATTCATTCTCATTGTATATATTTTACGAACTGCTAGAATAAAACAACCATACCAATATTTTATAAAATTAACGTATTTGTCAGGTGTGGGGTAAAAGTACTGAATGCAATATAAAAAAATTACAAATATCTCAAAACAAACTACTTAAAATGATGCTGAATTTGCCCTGGCATCATTCAGATCTGCACACTAGAACCAACGTTGATTTGATCTCCATTCGAATACTTAAGCTCAATGACTCACTTAGGATCAGATGCGAAATCCCTAATAACCCTCTTATTTATCAGTATAATATATAATATCTTCTTTTCTCTGTAAATTTATCTATTTATTGGTTGAATTTTTGTTGTTAATTTATATATCTGTTATCTGTTAGGTAATTTTTTTTTGTTAATTCTTTTATTCATCTATTTATTTATTAACATATTTATTTATTTATTTGCACATATTTGTTTATTTATTTATTTATTTATTTATTTTATCTCATCTTTTTGTTTATTATCTACTTACTTATTTAATTATTCAGTTATTAAATTTTTTATCTATCTATTCATTTTATTTTATTTATTTAATATAATTTGCTTATTATAGCCACATAATATGGAGTGGTTTATTCCTTGTATACTCGTATACAATACTTATTTGTTTCTTATATACATATTATTATTATTTTTTTTCTTCTTTGACTTTAAAATTGATGTTTTTTTCATTGTGTTCTCAGGTTCTATTTTGTAAATTATAACATCACTTAAAAATATATAAATAATTTTTCAGTAGAAAGATATACATTTGTTAATCACATCTCTGTACGAATAATGTAAATTGTGCGATAGCAAACTGTACCTTATTAACGAAATAAATATATCTATCTATCTATCCATCTAAAATTAACATATACACTTTATTCCATCATTGTTTACGAGAACTTCTTAAAAGAGTAAAGCGACCGCACGCGCAAGCTATCCAGATTAGACTAACTATTTGCTTTAAGTAAGTAAAGCTTTAGGTTAAATTCTATTGCTTATTAGTATATAAAGATAATGTAGTGCAATTGTATGTTATACTTATAAATCCCTCTTATACAGGACCAGTGACGTAGTTCACATCAAACTCATTTCAGCATCGATTTTGCGCCATTTTTATAAGTTCGTTCTCCAAAGTAAGACCAGTCCATTAGCATAACCACAAAATGAAAATGTAAAGGTACCTACTGCAAGTGATCCATACACTTCTGTCTGTCCTACATACCTACTTCCATATTGTTTAAATAAAGATTTATATTCAACACCCCGAGCAAAATCGGTTTACTTATTTGTACAAGTTTGTTTATTTGTTGATAACAGTTTTTAAGAATGAAGTATTAGCTCTTTAACTGGATATAAAAACTAACGGCTTCCAATGGGAAAATAACTACCACTTAGACATTAAATGATTACTCAAATAACAGTTGAAAGGTGTTTTCATAAGGTGTTAATATGATTTTAAGTGGAGCATACAGAACCCTATAAGTACAGACGAGTGTCTATCTATTTGTCATCAACTTGCATGTGCCTACATTCGAATGAATTATTAAGAAAAAGATTTAAAATTTAAGTGACAACAACTCTGGAATGCGTTTGGCACGGGCCATTGGTATATTTTGAAGATTACTCACCTCCAGGCGCAACCAAAAAAAAAAAAAAAACGTTTGGCTCCAACATTATTACTAACCAGTGAGCCAAACGCACTCATGCAATTTCTTTCAGGAGATGATAGAGAAATACCTAAAGCTAAATACTAAAGCTAAGATTAGACTGTATGCCAATTAAGCATATGAATGCCAACAGGCAAATGACCAGATTAGCTGTCAAATGACCAAAATGCCAGGATCATCAAAACTGTATATCAGACTATATGACCAAAACTACCAATATGGTCATATTTGACTTGATGGTCATTTAAGGCATTTGTTGTTTATAACCAAATGTTGTAGTAGGGTAATGCTGTAAAGAAAAACAAAGCAATAAAGGGATCCGATGTGTACGACTTGTGACATCGTAAAGTCCGGGTCTGATCTCGACGGATGAGTTGGTCTGACCATTCGCCTTTAATCTGCTTTGCGGACGCTTGCTCGCCCTGTCAACTTTTGCTTCCTCCATAATCCTGGCATCACTAGAAGCTTCGATTGAGCTTCCCAAAGACATGTAGATGGGTGTTCCACAAACCGAAAAGGAAACACACAAAAGAACTTAAAAGGGTAAAATAACAAACAATATGTACACCAAGTAAATTATATTCAAACCAATGAAACTACATAAAGAATATTAAGGAAAATACATATAACTATGACAAAACAGATACCTAGATAGCAAACAATTTCTTCACAAACAAAATTTCACAACAAGAAAAAAGTATAAAACAAAATGAACTTAAACAAATAACAAAGAAAATACAATTTACATAATTTACAAAAATGGAAGATCATTGATTCAATAATCAACGAAAAAAAGAACGAAAATCAAAATAAATCCTATCCCAATAGCACGAACTCTCAAACACAGTGACAACAAAAAAATTCTTGTTCCATCAAAAATGCCAGAAATGCAACAACGAAATTTCAATAAAGTGCATATGGGCATATAGGCATTATGCTGGCATTCGTGCTTATTGTCCCATTACACTATATGCTATTTTGGCATTTTTATCTGTCAAAATCAGGCTGGTCATATGTGGCATTTAGGTCATTAGGGCATATGGGATATGCCCATTACACTGTATGACCATATTTTGACAGAAGAACCGTCAGAAATTGGCATTTTATGACCACTTGGCATACCGTCTAATCTTACCTTAACCTTCAAATTTCAGCTATCTTTCAATGCCTTATTTTTTATGTGATAAAGGATTACATATAGAGGGTAAAGCTGGATCTGCCAAGCAATGTATATAGGATTTAATTGCAATTTAATTGCTCTATTCTTGATTTTGTCGCTTTTCAGGAAGTAGTAAATTTGTGGTGGACAAAATGAACTTTTTACTTTTTGATACATTTAGAAAAGATCGACAGGATTTGTTATTTTTTGAGTTTATATCTAATGAATAGACGCTTCTTTTGATCTATGTAGCTTAGTAGAATTCGGACGGATTCTATTTTTTTTTTTATCTTTTTTTTACTGAATTTTTACACATAATTTTTAGCATTTCCCTTAAAAACAAAAGAATTTTACTTCGAACTGGCAGTTGAAAAAAAACACTATAATCACTAAAAGCGCAATTATTGTGGGGGAATGGCTACTGACTAATTGACTACTTCCCGAAGAGCGACAAAATCATCAAATAATTAAAAAAAAAATGTACTCCAATTTATTTAACTTATGTTTATTCTTTTATTTTATTTTTTATTATATCTAGATTTTTATAGCCATTGCTGTTCCGTTGAATATTCCTCACCGTAATATATTCGTTTCGTACAACTTTGAGGCTAATTATAATTTGCCAAGTGATGCTCAAACAATTATTCCCGGTCCATATCAAAGGGTAGATATGCAATAAAAAAATGTGCTCAGCCATCTCAATGAAAAATCTTTTGTTAATACAGTTTACCCCGATTGATGAGATGATTTTCGGAGAAGAAAATGTAAATAATCTTGAAGCTGAAGTCCAAGAAATGGAAGAAGTTGGTAGAAAGCATACTTCAACAAGCCAAAACAAGACGACAAGCAAAAAACCAAATAAATCAAAACCATTAATTACCAGAAGAGCTGTTTACCAGATATTACGAGAAAAGTTAAAAGCGTAAGTTAAAAATAAATCTGCTTTCTATTAGATAAGCATTATTTAGGTGAGTGATCAAGCTAAAGTACGATTATCTTAAGGAATACCGACTTTAATTCAATGGAATAGAAACTACCCTTCTGGCCGTTCAATTCAAGTTGTCTTGAATGGTTCAAATCTGAAATTCACCATTTAAATGCTGGTGTTACCCAGGGCTCCCTTTTTTCTGACTCTCTTTCTAATTTTTGTTATAATGATCTCTTGTCTTTAACTTCCAATTCAATTCACTCTTTCGCTTATGACAGCACCCTCCGAAGTCGCCAAGAACGTTGCGAAATGTCTAGGTTTCCTTAAACAAGAAATATTTTACCCCTTCTGACCTGGCGAACATATAAATAATTATTCGCCCTAAACTTGAGTACAATTCTAATATCTGGTCTGGTGCGCCAAAAACCTCACTGCACTTACTGGATATGATCCAAAATCGGGTGATAAAACTTCATCGGAGACATGAAATCGCGAATTCTATAAATTCGCTTGAAAACTAAGCAATAATAGAGCTCTGGGAAGACGTGCAGAAATGCTTCAAAAAGTCATCGAATCCGTTCCAAGCCGATAACAGAAAGTTTTTGAAGCTAAAGCGAATACTTTGTTTGATATTGTTCCTTATTAAATTAAAAATTATATTAATTTTTAAATAAAACTATGCCAAATAAAGTGCTAATTTAATTTTATTCATTTTAATGAATTTAAATAAATACATTTAAAAATACAAAATTGAGTATGTTCACCTGTTTATTATGTAAACAAACCATGCATTTATTTTTTCAGTTCTTACTAGAACTCGAAAAAAATTAACTGCTGATCTTGTCAAAATACTTATGCCGACGACGTATTTTCGATCGTACTTTGAAATACTTATAGAGATTCTTTCATAAGCCATACAACACGAATGTGGAATGCATTTCCTAGCTCTGTGTTTCCTCCTCAGTAAAATTTAAATGTTTTTTTTTTTTTAAACCATAGCTATTTACGATTTTGGCAATCCTAAAAACACGATTTCTACAAAAAGATCATAACAGCTACAAGAAAAGGCCATGTCTTGCAACTCCAAGATTTTAACAAATTATCGTTTTGAATCTGAAATAATAATACGAAACTTTGATTTGTACAATTTTTCTTTATTGTTTTTCATTTATTTATTTGCAGTACTGGTTTTGAAGGAGAATCCTGTTTATTAAAATTAATTTGTGAGGTTAATGCGTCACTTTTAGGTAAAAACAATGGCGTTTTTGGAAGTATTCTACATATCTTACTGACGTAAGTACAAAGATGTTTTATATACAATTTTTTAATCGACTTAAACTCTGAAGCATACAAATTAAAATCCTTTTAAGGCTCGTCCAGCTATTCCATTGTCTAATTAGCATGGGACAGAACAAGATACCATAAGTCCAACACTAAAGCCCACCATAAAGATAACTAATTTCTTCACATTCCTCATGAATTTCAATCATGTCGCTAGTTAAATGTTTTGCCTCGATTTCGGCCAAAACAATTTAATTATTACAAAGCAAGCTTGACAACGCGAACGCCTAACAAGAATCCTAGAGTAAAACTGTCATGAAAGAGCTTCTCAATTAGCCGTTTAGACTCGGCATAAAATTGTAGATCCCTTCCGTTCGTTCCGAAAATGAGAAACTCATACCAAACGAATGACTGTGAGAAGCTAGCCCTATAGGGTCTCACGCACCTGTTGCACCAACTATTTAGTCTTAAGTCGACTAGATTGGTTGGGATAGATGTAACCTGAACGCAATAACTAGATTGGTCGGGAATGACACTTTTACTCAGTTACGAATTTCTTGACTAGATTTGTCGGCTACTCCTCCAGAAACGTCAACTGAAACTGCTGCCTTTGTGACCGATCTAGGCCATTCAAAACTGAGACACATCAAGTCTGTCAACTGTCAGACTTCCTAAACTAGATAATTGAACGTCCCCGCTAACTAGATATATGGCAAGTCAGATCGGGTATTGTCAAAATTTATTTGATGCAATTCGTTTCTTTAAATATGAAAACTTTAACAAAAAAAGTAGAAAAATCGGCAAACTGTTACACTCAAATGCATTTGCATTGTGATCTCTAGCATTTCTAAACAAAATCTAGATTTCGAAAAAGGCTGCCCAATCGAAAACCAAATAAGGCTCACTTCAAATTCTGGGATTTAGGTACTCAAGCAAAGACAAGTGTTCTTCATTCCAAACGCTTTTATTTATATGATAATAATAAAATAATCAATACCTACCTTTTTTTGTTTCAGGCCAAGTACTTCATCTTTTGAAAATCTTCCAAAAAAGCTGTACAAAGCAGAGGAGAACGGCGTGAATGGCAAATGCTTAGAGTATAAGCAGAATTGCCCACATGACATTATGGATATATTTTCTGTTCCAATTGAAGATTTACTTAAAATAATATGATCTAATATGAATAAATAAAAGATAATTCAAAAGCACAACAAGAGGCATGAGATTTGCAAAACAACAGATTAGGTACACATTTCCATTTTCGAGATCTGTAATTTTTTAATTTTCAAAATTAGGTGTATGTACGATTCAAAATTAGGTGTATGTACGATTTTACGCATTGAACGCAATCATTATTTAAGAATTGAATTCCTGAGTGCGAGAAGTGTCAGATCTGAAACATCATTATATGGATGTGTTATGTGTTTATTTATTATGTAGTGAATCTATAATAAATAAACACATTTATTTATTTTTCCCATGAAGCGTAATCATTTTTTCCTTAGCTAAATATGCTAATAATAGTACTAATAATCCCTAGACACTTTTTTATGAAAACATTGCACTCTAGGAGTAAAATCGTTATTATACAGAAAGAAAATCACTTTTAATTAACCCTTTTTTATAGTCATATTTTTGTACTAGAAAATGTACTTAAAGCTAATTTACATGAGTTTCTTTTTTATGGACATTTAGAAATGCATTGTTTTAATAAAATTTCCCACAATAAAATTTTGAATAGTTGTTGGTTCCTAAAATTTTCACTATTTAGTTCCTTTTTCCCGCGGAAGACTTTTCAAGAATCAAAAATTTCTTTAAAGAAAAGGAGAATTCTCACGGTCTAAGAACACTGGATATATAATTTGCTTTCAGTCACCGTGTGTCAAGTGTCAACTGTCAAGTTTAAAATTGCAGAACTTTTATCTTTATAATAAAGTGGTTAGTTGGTAACAAATATAATAGAATTTATAGTAAAACAAAACAAATCCATTTTAACCAAATTAAAGCTATAGAAAATATGCTGAAATCAGAAGACATCATAAGCCGACTAATTGCAACTGAAGAAGGCTTCAAAAAACCTATGGATGGACTGTTTGAACATGATAGTAAATATTTCCCGGAATATGTGAAAAAAGGAGTAATTGCAGTAGAAGACGAAGAGGAATTCCATCTGAAGTATTACATTTTAGATTTGATGAAGGAAATAATGTTTTATTAATACAAATATTATGTACGCTTATGTTTCAGAAATCAGATATTCTGCAATGTTCCAGGTTGCAAACGTTTCTTCGAATCTGTCTTTGCATATCAGAGTCACTATAACAGCTTACACCGGTATATTTGTAATCAATGCAAAAAGAGTCTTCCCACACCTCACCTACTAGATCTACATCTATCAGAAAGCCATGATTCATATTTTTCGGTGGTGTCCAAAAGCAGACCAATGTATTTATGTTTTATTGAGGAGTGTCAGCACAGATGCAACACACCGGAAGAAAGAAAAGATCACTGTATCAGCTCGCATAAATTTCCTTCGAATTTCCGTTTCGAAAATCTTTGTTTAATGGACAAAAAGTCGCCTGCGGTAACAGGAGCCCAGGTAATGACTGATGAACCAATGGATGGAAAGAAGGCTCCTTTTACAAACAAAAAATGCAATTTTTCATTTGGTCATACGAAGAGTAAAACGTTCAACAAAAAGAGTTACGCCAAGGTTCTCTGTAAATCTGACGTCGAATACAAGAACTCTTTGGAGGACTCAAAAACTGTTTCTGATTTGCTTAGCAGTTTGCCGGAGTAATTAATAAAAAATGGTCATATTTTATGTCTGTTAAAAGACATTGCCCCATAATGTAGTACAAAATGAAATGTAACAAACCATATTTAAGTGAAATCATTGTTTTAAATAAAAAAATGAATTGTTACAGATTGCCCCTTATTATTGCCTTCCAATTTCTTTACTTTTAGAAGTATAGTTGTTGCTGACCTCCCTCTTGTACGTTGTAGCTACTACGTATTATTATAGATCCATTCTTTATGGTTTTACAATCATCTAGCTTTTGTAGTTTCCGGTAGAAAGTTTGAATCTTCTCAAAAAGAGAGAACGTATAAATAATTCACATCCTTTTGAGGATACCATTTTAGCCAAATGGAAACTAATCTTGCTTCCCGTTATTTTTAACACTCAAAATTGGAAGTTTGAATGTTCTGAATGTCTATTGAATTTTAATGAAGTGATTAAAAATAGAAAGTGCAGGTAATCATTTAGCAGTCCACGAAGCAAAACTGGCTAAATAAAAGAGATCTCCGTAATCGATCACTTTTTTTTCTTCAACTCGTTGGACTGGGCGCTACTACTCCTCGCCAAAAAATAGCAGTGGCCCATTTACAAATAGGATTTAGATTACAGCAATCTTGCTTCTCAAATAAAGCCGTCAACATTCCCTGTTTTGTAAGGCTTTGCATTCGTGCTTGTACGTTTTTCTCAATTTGTCCTTTACGTGGCCAACAAATCTTTGGAAGAAGTTTTCTTTAAAATTAGCCCAGTAGCAGCAGTCAATATCACCCGTATACCGATTTCAACGAATCCTATTTCCTATCATATTTGGACATCATATCAATTGCTCTTTCTAAGGTTGGCTTGTAGTCTATGGTGCTTTTAGCTCTCTTACGATGCCGCGATACTATTATCACTGTAATAATGTTGAGAGTTAATCTATGCCTTCTTCAAGTGTGCTAAGGCTTTGTAGAATTTCTTCCTCTGGGAAATCGTAGTTCCCTTTCTTGGACTATCGCACTATAAGATAATTATTGTCAAAATCGACGTTTGCTGTTTGGAATTCGTGCTACATCAATGTTATGTATATGGTTATGATGCCTGGCCTTGCTTAAAAGGTATTCTTTGGTCAAAAAGAAACTAAAAATTGAAGATTTTACGTTATAAATATTATAAATTCTTTATTCTACTTCACAATAACAATAATTATATTAATATAAAATATATTTTGTTTTCTTTTGGTAATTCAATATTCTCACAACATTTTGAGCAAACTTTGCGCATAAATATTAACAACAACTATTTTCTTGTTCACTATCTCTTTTGAAATTTATTGCTTTGGCATTTTATTGCGTTTATGTAAGATTCGCATTAATTGCTTGGACATAAAGTATGGTTTCTCCTCAGATCCATCATTTCGTTCACAGTCTTCCACTGAAAAAAAAAATGTATTTACTCTCCGTAATAGACTTGGTTTGAATTTCAACTTACGGAAGCATAAGAATAGGGTATCTACTGCCATGGAATAGACTCCAAAAAATACACTCGTTATCAAGAAGGTAGCTATCACCACAATTGTTATTGGCACAGCTGTATAATTTAAGTGATGAGCACCGGCGTTTGCTTCAAAGTAATAGTAAGTGCCGACTCCAGCAGCACCCGTTAGCAATAGTTTCGAGAGGAAGAACAAAAAGTCGGTAACTTTATCCACAGCAATCACCCGAAGGAAATTTCTCATCAATAGATTAAACGAGTCCTTGGCACTTGTGCAAAAGTTCTTGCCATGAATTGCGCACATAATGTATGCGTTTCGGTTAATAAAACGTAAAAAGTTTTCCAAACACCAGAAGAAACATTTCATGCAACATAGAATCGCTCTCGTTACACTGTTATCGAATTTCTTCAGTTTCTGGTCAATGTACTCCAAGATAATGCGTATAATTCGGCATATCGTCAGTATGAAGGCACCGAGAACCAGTGTCCCCAGGTGATAACGAACTGTTCGGCCGAATGCTCTGGTCAGAACAAAGTATGGAACGTCTGCTTTGTGGAATGTCCAGTACCATGTTGCAAAAGTCGCGGCCAGCACCATGTCTCCCAAGGCCGATATAAAGAATGACAACCACAAGAACCCAACAATGTTGTACGCCTGCAAATAAGTATTCGTTATTATTATTATTTCGGGCAACCACTAAATACCGTGAAGACTAACCTGGAAGTATGCCACGATTGGTGGGTTTCCGATCCCTTCAAAGTAGCATCCTGTATCAACACATGGTACTTTTTGCTTAAAAAAGGTGGCTAACGTCTTATCAGGAGATTCGATAAAACAATTGTTTTGAAAAAGGGTAGGATCACAATGCGCTCCAAGAGTGTAGTTTATGCCAATACCTTCACATGCGCATACTTCTTTTGAAGAAGGCTTTGATTTTATAACTTTAAAGGACGGTTCTCCAACTGATGCTAAATACAAGCCAATTCCGACTGCTAGAGTAATCGTGCACATATACAAAATCCACGGAAATATTGGGAAAAACACTGTTGCCACTACACACGAGACTGCCCTGTGGATGCAAAATTGTTTAATAGGTATAAAGTTTGAACATGATTATAACTTACTTGCTTCCTTCCTTAACAAGAGCGATTGCTATTCGAATTCTACTCCGAAGGACAATTACCAAAAGAAATATAACCAAAAAAGCAATACTCAAAGCAATCGATGCGTAGAGCCAAGTTGTATGCTTTTGGAAAACATTTTTTACAGATGACGATAGATTCAGTGAGTGGTAGGGAACCGTTGGAGTAGCTTTCCAGTAGTTGTATTGAGTGACACTGTAGTAGACACCTGCAATACATGAAACAATTGATTTCAGCGCACAGTTTCAACGTTGAACATAGTCTTACCGAATCCAAGTCCGAATAGTACTCCCAATATAGAAATCCAGACAATTGGAGTTGCGACCCACCTCATTAGCGAAATGAATAATAGTGATGCGACCATCGTGACTACCAGAGCCAAGAAAATGGCCTTCCACGAGCTAACGATGTCTTCAACAATTTTCTCTCCAACCTGAGAAAATAAAGATTTGTTTAAGATTAAGGTTAACATTAAGAATTATTTAATTAAATTATATATAGGTAGATAGGTATGCCGTTTTGAATTGTTCCTGGGATAAAGTCTGAATTCAAGTCCAGTTCTATGGGAAACGTTATCTATTGGTCAGATGGGTCAACAATTAAGGGAATATATCTTGTATGGAGAGGAATAAATTAACAGGTCCCTGGAGAGGGATAAACGAACGAAAATGCAAAAGCGTAGCATGCGACCGACGGACGTGGCAAGGACTAGAATTCAACGCTTCGCAACAGCAGAACAGAGTTTATCGTAACTCCAGCAAATACCTACTCAGTGAAAGGCTTTGACAGTCTGCTTATTTCGGACAAGACCCAGTTTAGAAAAGGTATTGGCTAGATATATGCTCCAAAGTCAGATATATCTACTCATATCAAACCACGATAGAACTTGATCGTATTCAAGCTGTTTTTTTTAAGAGCGGCGCCAACGACATCGGCTGAACTTCTGCTTGCGCTTGGGATTTAGAAAACACTTCCAATAACTAAAGTTATAATTTTTTTTTAACTTTTTAAGAAAGGAAAATTTGAGATATTTAATTTTATGAATTATCTGTGAATTAAAGAACAGCTGGAAGACACGCTCGAGCTGATCAGTCAGGTTTTAACTCTGAATCCTCCTGCCGTCGGGGTCATCGAGATTTGGCTCGTCTAGCGAAAGAAGGATATACAGACCCGATAGATCTAGTTAAGTTCAGCTTCAAAGAAGTATGTTAAAAGACACGAATACGATGAAGCCAAGCCGTAGTAGTTGTAGAGTCGAAGTACGTAGTTTGAAGAAGAGAGTGAGTCTAAAATGTTAGTATCATACCAGCGAGGCAAGCCATATTATTGCATATGTACAAAGTGCGGCATAATGCAAGGAAAAACTATATTTATCGCAATTGTCGACCGATGTCGGTAGGTACCTTTAAAATGCAGTATTAGAATACTTTAAATAGTTTTAATTTGAACATTATGACATTGAATAAGCATTCAAGCCTTTTGTTCATGCGAGCTGGCTTGAAGTTATTGCTTTTAGTTTTAAATGTAAAAAGAATCAAAAACTATTGGCTAATATAGAATCCTATGCGAGTAAAATAATAAGTTTGATCTAGTTTTGTGAAAGGTATACACATTTTTCTGACAAGCCCAAGTGGTAAGAAACAGTACCTACATCACACATTCGTAACAAGAAAGATTAAAGAAATACTAAATAGCCACCTGACTGAAAGGAACAGCACTACCTTACACGTTTAAATACGTGGCATATTTTTTGGTCGACCATCTTATTTCCGTTGTAGGAATAATGCGGCTATCTCTGTGCATGATGTTGTAAATGCAGTTTAAAGCGTTTCCAAATACTCTCTGAGTTTTATTCTGAACATTACTGTACTCCACAAGGTGACGGACACACAAAGAATCATCAGTTTGATACTGAGTACATGCAACCAATTGGTACCTGATTGCGTGAATATGTTAAAGCGCGGCAAACAAATCTTATTATTAAGGTTCATCGAATTCCTTTCAACTAAAACCTGAAAACTTTACTTAAACATTGGGACATTGTCTTCGAGCTAAATTTTGACAGATCGTTTTGCTCTGTTGTGATTGTGATTGTGATTTGTGATTTCAAGGAATACCTTGACGAGGAGTACCTGGAGCTAGGAAATGACTGAGAAGGCCTAAGAAAAAGTTTGGCGATGTTGGTGGAGTTACACCCATCGATATGAAACCTTGCAGATTCTCAAATAAGGAAGAACAGCTGTATTTTTTTTGATACTTATCTAAAGCGCTCTCTATGTCAAAATGGTTTAAAAAATTCTGTAGTTATGTATTATCATAAGCCCGGACCCACTACACCACTGACACCTGCACCTCCTACTTAAATGGGCTTTGTGAGGTTCGATACAGTGCGACATCAATAAAAGCAACTAATAGAAATTTGGGCAGTTGCTTTTATTGAGTTTGTTGCAATAATCGAGTCAAAAAATCGTATAGGCGCCAAAAAATGAGACAAAAAGTTAGACACCTCATAATAATCGAAAAAACGTGGCTTGCACTGATTAACAGACCAAAACTGATAACTTAATTCATGTTTAAAATAAACAATAAGAATAAAACAGCTAACGAAAAAAGAGTTCTTGAAACAATAGTTGCCTTTGTCGAGTCACCTTTTTTTGAGGAGTTGCAATTACTGAGTCAACAATCATAAGAGGTGTTGCTTTTATTGAGGTCACACTGTATAACAATAACGTTACGAGGCTGTGATAGCTTACTATGCCTGTAATAAAATATTGTTTGCTGCTTCTGTTTTATCTGCTGCAACTATAAATGTACTTTTTGCATAAGAACAGCTTTTTGAACATAACCTTTGGAAACTTTTAATCACTTTATTTTCTTTCCAAACATAAAAGGTCTATTGGTCGTATACAACATAGCCACATTGAGAACAACTTAGAACGGGCAATCCCTGGCAGATTTTCTTAACATTTGCAACCTTCGTTATACATTCTCTTTTCAATTTTGTTCCTCTAACTTCGCTAAAAATGTTCAAATCAGTAAAAAATATATACCTACAACACCTTATTTTACGAAAAACACTTATACGCAGTTAAAATAAGAACTATTCAAAAATAACTGCAACTTGTAATCCTTTGTCCATATAGTTTGTATTGTATGCCTTACCCCATTGAGATCAGCACCCAGCATTTTTTCGGTTAGAGTAGAAATTTCCGGCGGAAGTTTTATGTCATGCACTAACCGATTTATGCCTTCAGCATCCGATGGTACACAACGTTTCGACACTAATAAATTCAAAATAATAATTTAGAATGCTGGCGACAAATTTCAGAGTTGATGCGATTTTTTTTTTGTTTTATTTATGACTGGAATTGGGCTAAACTGTTAAGCGGGACGAGGGACACACCACAAGACAATAACACAACCGGGACATTACACAAACATGTTGGTTAATTAGGTATATATTATAGAATATGTTAATATTAATCGAATAAGAAATGTATATCAAATCACCTGTTGCGCTTCCACGCCGTTGTAGAAATGTGCCACAATGTTTCCAACCAGGCGAGATAAATATGTATTCGTCTTTATCATCTTCTCCTTAATTATTGACTCGCCCAATTTTTGACGCGTACTACACTGCAGGATGGGTTCATCGGCTTCCTTAAGTTGTTCATTAGTCAATGTAATGCTAGTCTTTTTTATTGATGCGTCATTTGTAGGAAATGATACGAATCTTGAAGTCTCTGGCGTAATTTGAAAGGGATGTGTTGATACATCTCTTTTCTTGAGTGATCGCAGAAATGATGGAATATATTCACACCGATCAGGTGCAAATGTCCACACACACCGATTCAAAACTAGTGTTTTAATATTTTATTTATTAGATTAGAGAAATTTAGTGATGAGTGTTTAAATAAAGTGAATCGAAAGGTATGAGTTTCAAAAAATATATATATTCTGGAGCAAATCGACAACGAGGCGTGAGGGCCATTAAATATTTATGATCAAGTCTGCAGTAGGTACACGTGCTTAGTAAATTGAAAAAACATGGCGGATAATTTTTTTGTATATTTTTTTAAAGAAATTATGGCCACATTCTAAAAACCAGGGGTCGAATTGCGTCGTAAGTTGACGTTCATGGACGGCGCGATATCTTAAGTCGACTAGATTGGGCTGGACTCTATGTCACCTGAAGGCACAAAAACTAGAAAAACGTCACTCTTCCTGCGTCAGCCACATATGCAAAATGTCAACTTAGTACTTAGTCCCTATATAAACGTCGACTGAAACAGCTGTTCATGTGACCGATCTACGCCAGTCAAAGCAGTAATACATCAAGTCAGTCAGCTGTCAGACTTACTGAACTAGATTTCTAAAAGTTCCCTGTTTCAAATACTTAACAAGTGATAATTTTAAGGTTATATTAAGTTAGGTTAGGTGAGGTGAGAAGGAAAAACCTTACTCAAGGGTTGTCAGATCGTCACAAAAGACCAGGCGCCATACATAACGTACCCATCGTCATCTTTAGTCGACTAAATGTATTTTATTTGGTTGATATCTCAAATCGTGGTAAAATGTTACCTTATACTACATCAACTAGATTTTTAGATGTAGTATCTTTTATGGCATCGTTTCTGAGTGGCTGAATAGGTTTTTTTTGCCTGTTTGAGAGCTGAGATTTTCTCCCAATATGAGATGCACTTGTTGTGTTCAGATTTTCATTTTCTTCAACTCCCTCATGGCCAGGGACCCGCCATTTATACTATTTTGTTCCTGGCACTGAGCGCTTGGAGGGCATTAAAGAAGTGTAGTACTGATTTGGAGTCAAAAACGGGTGAATATGCAATGTTCGTAACTATTTCTCAATAATTCAAATGTTCGAATGACAAAACATTCAATCTTTATGAAATATCCGCCTTTTTGATCATGCTTTAAAAACATAACCTAAATTATTTAATAGTTACAGCCACTATTTATAAAAATCGAAATAACGTAGATATAAAATAGCTTTCTAAAATGGCGTTGATCTCGGATGGATAGCAGTTTTCTCTGGCGTTTAATTTCAAAGTGATCCTTTTTTTAATTTATTTAAAACAAAGGATGCAAAGTGCTGAAAGCGCTTCAACAAAGATTTAGATTTTTATATTTTTAGAACTACGACGAAAAATTTCAGTTGCGCAATAGTTCCAGAAACCTATTACAACTCACAGATGTAAGCACTATCGGCTATGAATTATAATCCAAAATTAAAGGTGAGTGATAAATAGTTTATCCCACGCATTATGCGATTATTGATAAACTACTGTCAAATGTATAGGTACTAAATCATACTAAATGCCAAATCCTGCCGCTAGTACGAGTTTTATGTGCACTTTATGCGATAATTTAATTTGTTCAGTCTTGAATATCGGAAATAATAGTAATACTAGTAATAATTTACAATAGGCGTCGTATTGAGCAATGTTGATTTTTCAATTCGTTGTTTCGTTTTCATGCGGCTTTTTCATTCGAGGAAATCATTACCCATTCAAAGTGACTTCGGGCGAGCGCGAGGACCGAGTTATCGAAAATTAGAAAAGCCGCTCTATTTAAGATCGCTTCAACACATATTTTGAACGCCTTATCACGGAAGTATTACTACGTGGTATTGATACCTAGGCGCTAAGAGTAATCAAACTAATAATGCAGTAAAAAACCTTTAAATCTGAGCCCTCATTAAATTTTTAACGTGTAAATAACTAAAAATAAAGGACACCAGGCTGTTACAATACAAGTCCACAGGGGCATAAGCAAAAAGAACTAGAGGCTGTTCGATTCTCAAACTTATTAATAAAACGGACTATTTGAAAATTGTATTTTAAGAATGATTAACACATTTTCCAAACACTTCTCTATGAACTAATTGTGGTAGGTATTTAGCTAAAAACGAATTAAGACTTGCATGACATTTTTATCTGAAATATGCAAAACTTAAAAGACACACTCATCGATAACCAAAACCCGCATTGTCGACTCACTCCAAAACAACCAAAGTACGTAAACAAAACGCAACCCATAACTAACTAAGCATGCAGAACAAAAACTCACTAGCACAAATCTACACAAAAAAGAGGAAAACAAACAAAAAATGACTAAAACTAAAAGTATCTAAATAGGTACTCACATTCTGTACTTTTGACATACCACCGAGCACATCTATTCTCATCGATAGCAATCTGAGCTTCTTCTTTTGTAGTTATTCGACTCTTATCCAGATCCGATTGACAAATGAGCCTTTCTTTGAGTTCTTCCATGCTCAACGAGTTTTTCATGGTGTCCCAAACGAAAGTCTGTGTGGGACAACTTGACACACAAACTTGTGGGGTTGGGCAACCAGTAATTGGCACAAATGGATCGATACATTTCTCCAAGTTGAAGAAAAATAAATACTTTTTATCTATCACTGGCCCGTCGACACCGCACTTTCGATTAAATGAATCGGTAGGTACCAGCAACTTATTTAAGTCACCATTACGAATTGCTGGAATGTTTAAACAAATATTAAAATTCGATTTGTAAAAAAAAACAATCCAAACTTACCATAGCTTCCGATGTAGCCCCAAGCTGCCAGAAAAACTATGAAAATTAATAAACAGAACACATCTGTACAGGATCGTTTCGACAGTGGTCCTTTAAATGATCGATCATATTGCAAACGCTCGCCTGAAAGACAGATAGACAATGTTGAACTCGGTATAGTATGTTTTCAATTATTGTTTATATAATAATTATGCACAATAGAAGCCGGTATTTACCATACTGTAACAATTGTATTTGTTCCGAGTATTCGCTTATTTCGGCAGATGACTTATCATCCGAAGAATCATCACAACAACAACCTCCCATTTTTACCTTAATAGGAAAACATTTTGCAAGAATAAAAAGCTAGAGCTACGCGTAAACAGAATACCTTGGACTCAGTTGACTTACTAAGTACTTGCCCAGTAGCCACTATAAGAATGTCAGCTGTCGAGTGCACACACTAACCTAATCTAATAAAGAATAATTTATAGCCTCCCTCAAGCTTAGTGTCTTAAAAACAAACGACGCGACACGTACACATACGCATATTCATGTATCGGATAAAAGTATAAATTTGTAGTTGTGTAGTACTTCGACAATCGGTACGATGAACGAGGAACGACGCGTGGAGATAACGATGGATGTATGGACGCTCGCCTACAGTTTCGAATTCGAACTTTCAAATTTCTGTGTAGCTCTGTCTCTCTAAATGGGAATACTTTTCTTAAGACGTATGGACATGAGTATTTATTTAATTAAAAGTGATGCAATGCACAGATTAATAAATATGGGAATGGTATCCATCTATACAGTGTGACGTATTGTTAATTTTAATTAAATGATCCGATGAACTGTTTTGTGTCTAATTCTAAACAGAGGCAAGCACGCACTAAAAATTGGTGACACAAAGATCAAACAAGAGAACCCGCTTTAAAATAGTAAAATTAGATTTATGCATAAACTTGGGTGACTACATTTTGTAGACACGCTACAGTCATGGTAAATAAAAATGATTCACTTTCAATTCACGATAATGGCTACATAAATACATCGGTACATTATGTAAGCACCTTGTTATGTTGCTTGCTGCTATCGCCTGATTGTATAATGTACACAGTTTGGATTGCTAATTAATTGCTTGCATTCAAATTTCGAATACAATTCTTTTAAGGTTACCTCTGTATGCATGGGCTATTGATAAGGAAAATCAAAGATAAAGCTATTACTCATGTCAATTACCTGAGAAACCGCACACCAGAATTAATTTTTAGGGAGCGATTGAGGTGAAGGGCGCGATTTTTTCATACTATCAGGCCCGCAAAAGAAATTCCAAAGATAAATTCTAATTTATTTAATTTTTTACATCTACGTCTGCCAATAAAAAACGTTAAGATTTCATTTTTAAGCTCTTTGTGGTCCGATTTTTGACTATTTAATTTTACTAAACACATAAATGTACGTATTCATTTTAAATTTGACAGCCTTTAAGGATTCTTAAGTTTAATACAAATAATGATTGGATTCGTTTCAAGGGGGATTCTAGGTTCTGAAGCAGAGTTGAATTTCAGTCCATTGAATACAATGTGAATTTAAATAGTCCCACAAAAAGTTTTCAACTGGTAGACTCGGTGGCGAATTAACACTTCGCCATATAAAACCGTGTTTTATATATATCAGTAATTCAAAGTAAAGTAGAGTAAAGTCGGAATACAAAACTAAATATATCTACAACTTTCAACTTTATTTCAAAGTGATTTTGAACTGGTGTATTGCATCCTAGGTGTACCCGGCCGGATTTGTCCGTTCCCAGAAACTTTTTTGCTTAAGTTTTTGTATTAAGTCCCGAACACATTTCTTAAAATGATTTGTTAGGGTAATGCACAACAATGTCTTCAATTTTACAACTCTGGCGCCCATGGCTTTAGATATATAGCGGGTCTGAGTTTTTTTTTATGTGGCCACGAGCTTTTCTCCATTACCAACAATTACTTTTTGTTAAATGCTTTCAACAGGCAACGTATATCCATTTTATAAAGATTTAAGCTAAAATCTGCTATAAATTTTAAGATATGTTGTTTTAAATACATTTGAATGAAAAGGAAAACTATTTGTATTTCTCCTAGTATGAAACCGGTAACAAACGCGTAAACCAAATACCTACCTTGTTTAATCGTTAAATTTTTTAAGCTTAATGTCATCAATTTTACACCTTAATATTTTTTTATTTCTTACATTATTAGTTGAATGAATGCATTTACAAAGAAATATATACTTTCCAAATTATAATAAGCTCGACGCAGTCAATATTAAGAGTCCGTGAGTTTTGTGCTCTACCGCGTAGTTGTCATAATTTAGAGGTTATTTTTCAATTTGTTTTTGTTTGTAAAGCATACTTTGAATAATTTCATCATTTAAATGTTGGCTATAATATCTAAATAATTTAGGAGACTAGTGCCAAATCGACATGAATATCATCGACCCACTTTAAAACTATTAATAAACTTCTTATACCCAATGTGGCGGATAATAGGTACCCATGATGGTTAAATAGTAAGATATGTCGAAAAAATCTATGGAACTTCAGATTTATAAATGCATTTATTCATCATCTTCTATCGGGCCCCCGTCACACTTCGTAGTGCAAAATAGAAATATAAAAAAAAATTCAAGTAGTTTTTATTGTAATGCTTTGTGGTACACAATAATTTTGGTTTTCCATTTTCGGTGTAAATATACAAATCCGATGGTTTGCCAACACGCGAACAGGCTACATATAAATAACTGTCCATGTGAGAAAACTGGATACACTTAATTTACTCTACAAATTCCTTGCTCCTTTTTAATAGTGGGTAACTGCAAACGCAAGGCGAACAGAAAACTAAAGTCGTTTAAATTCAAATGGAATATCAGATAGAATCATTGGCATGCGTGGTCTTCGCCTTTAAATTTTCTTTTAACAGAAAGTCTTGTACCATTATCTACACAAACGGCGTTGATTAATATTCCAAAGCATAAAAATAATGACTCCAACTTTCAATTGGAGATTATGCGGAGGCAATCCTGGTAAATCCAGCGAATTCAAAAATTCTGTTGGATAATTCACAACATCTTCTTCCACAGACATGTACGAAACCAAGTCCCCAGAAATCTTGGATTGTATAGCCATGTTTAATTCACTGAGTTCTTTTTTCTTAGCAACTAAAATTGCTCTATCACTCAACCACGCATGGCATTTATACTGTCGTGCTATGTTAGGGCAAACGTTTTCAATCAATTCCCCTTTTGACAGTACAAAACGGCAAAAATCATTTGGCAATGTTATCAATCCAGTTTCATCAACTGGCATCGCACCATTTCTAATTTTCAGCAATTGCTTAGAGAATTTTTCAGATGGATCTGCAACTGAACTCGAACGTTGATAGTAAGTTTCCCTGACTTAAGAAATCTTCATAAATATAAATACTTTAAGGAAGCGTTAATTTCATCAGCAGCTGTCGATCTAGGGATGACGGGCAATGTTTGTCTGAAATCGCCTGACAATAAAAACAATGCACCACTAAATAACTCTGAGTTATCTCGAACATCTTTCACTGTTCTTTCCAAAGCTTCAACAGGTGGCTTTCGAAATATAAGATTTTGAATGTATTTTTTGTATGGGAGGTGCCACGCCCCATGAAAGAATACATCTACAAAGACCGTACATACCTACAAACCATGGTATTAACGTCACCTTTCATGGGCAATTTCCAGAATCAAAATCGGTTCACGCATTACAGAGAATATTGGCGACAAACACAATTCAACTTAACGAAACTTCTATTACTTTTTCGAAAAAATAAGTAGGTATTTAAAATTAAGATTATTTTAGCTTTCAATCAATTACAGTCAATATTCTCTCATTCAATTGAATGCAATCATTTAGCAATGTAAAGTCAGTATTAAATATGGTCGGTTAATTAAAGCGTTGTATTTCTAATGAAATCAGAAACTACGTTTGGATTTGCATTCAAATATGAATAGCATTCGTTATTTGAAAAACCCCTAAGGTGTTTTATTTTTTGACGACACTGTACAGATTTATTTCTTTTTATAAACATAATCATTTCGAAGTCATTATCTTCTCGTTTTGAGTCATTAGTGTGAAAATCTGGTTTTTATGTGTGTGTGGTTCCATATAATATAACGTCATCCTCTTATGTTTTGTTTTGCTCTACTGATTCCATTTTTACCTACCTGTTCCGTCATTACCGACTTTGTTGATAGTTAAAACGAAAAACTTGTAGGTTGTAGATAATTATAGGTAAATATGAATAGCATCATATACCGGCAACAATTGGTTCGAAAATGAATGAAACAAATGAAGTAGGAACCCGAACCGTTTTTTTTTTAATTAAATGTGTAGGATGTTCCTTTATGGGTTTATGTTTTAATATTCGCTCGTTTAAGATATAAATTAAGGACATGGCCTAATTTCTTTTAACCATTAGGTCTTTAAAGTTTTAGTTTTTGTGTGGCGGATTGAGAAGTTTAGGTAACTGTCCCGAGAAAGATTATTAATTCAGCCGTTTTGACCCGGCATAAAATTGAAGGACCCTTCCATTAGTCCCAATCCCAAAATACAAAAATTAACTCGCACAAACGAAATAACTGATTCTAATCTACGGACCTGTTGCTCCAACTATGTATTTATTTATTTGTTAACTCAAAATGCAACACATCGCCCTACAAGGCAGAAAGCCAACGCAGATCACTTATCACTACGGTTGACAACCGCAAAGACATTACATTTTCAAAACTCCTTTGGGTACAGGAGAAACTTTGGAGCTCGATTACAGAAGCCATATTTCCAAATTACTACAAGTTGCACTTTATGTGGAAAATAATGATCAAACATATCGGTGGCTGTTGTTAATTCGACTTTCCCGATAAAAATGTTTATTACAACAAATTACTCTGTGACACATTATTTAAAATATAACTGACCAATGAAATTACACTTTCCATTTTATTTTTACTTAAATTATGTATTTTCTTACTTGCCCTATTTAGTTTTTTAATGTTTACATTTTTTTACCTGAACATGGAACTGGATAAATTTTAGTTACTTTAAAACACAGATTTATTAAATAGCACAGCATTTTTGTGGCCCGACACCGACACTGCACAAATAAAAGTGCAAGTGCAAGAATCGATTGACAACACTTCCGTGGACAGCGAAATTAGGTTACATGCAATGTCAATTTACCTGCGAAACTGAAAGCATTAAGGATAAACCTTTTCAATCTCCAGCGCGCTGCAGTGTATGTGCATGTGGTTTTTATTTGCTTTTGACCGTAAAAGGCTATCTTTTCGCATATGATACTACAATCCAGTCATAATATAAATTATAGTCCCACGACAATCCTGGTTATTTAATTAACGTTTTTCATTTGCTAATTAAAGAGAAACTTTCAGCGTCAAAACACGTAAGCATTAATGGCTGATATTTCTTTATTTTACTTTTTTTTGGACTTGGTTACCAAAAATGTTTTATCAATGGAAGCTCATCTACGACAAGGATATAATAGCGGTGTGTTCGTACATTGGAGTAATGTTGACTAAACATTTGACATGTGTGCAGGACATATGTACACAAACGACAAATAAATGTATACCTACTTATTATTTTGACACGCAAATTATATAGAACAAATTTTTTGTTTCATTTGAAACACATTTATGTTACACTATAGCTGGCTTCGCCGCACCTTATCTTTCGTATTAAGTCCCGCATTATTAATCTTAATTTTACAATTAAAGCTTAATAAAAAAACGTTTGAAATGTTTTTTTTTTTTGAATGGGAGGTGCAACGTCCCAATTTAGACATTGCTCTTAGCAGGCAATAAATTCGTACACGGCCATTTGACAAATTTTAAAGCTAAAGTCATCAGTAATTTAAAAACTTTAAAAAAATTTAAATAATTTTATCATATGATTTGTGACACTCCCCATTTTTCTATCCATATTTGTCTTAAAAGTGCTTTGTTTATCAAAATTATAAATTCTACAACATAAGCTCCCATAAGTTAAGGATATAAAATATAAAATAAAAAAAATATAAGTTGTATGTAAAATAAAATTTAATTGTAAAGTAAACATATAATAACATTGTGCATAAGCCATAAGAGTCAAACTGACACTTGTCAAAATCTCTACACTAAAAATTGTATATAAATAAAGCATTGTCAATCTTAATATTCATTCTCGGAATAAAACTGCATAATTTAGAACATTTTTAAAAATAGCTGCGTTTTCTTTAAATTGTTTTCCGTTTTTTAACAGAGTTTTACTTTCAACGGAAAGTTTCATTTTTCTATGCACAGTTTATCCGTTGTGTGATAAACATACCGTGTTTTTGAAAATAACACATTCGGCCCTAGCGAGGGATCCGTCGGAAGGGAAAATTCTCCGATTTTATAAGATTGGGAGGATTTCTGCTTCGAGGTATTCTTCGGAACATCTATTCGGAATATTTCTCCGATATTTTGTAACGCATATCGGCGTTGAAGTGCATTTTTTTTCTTCAGTTTTTGACAGCTAGGTTCCGATATCCTCCGACAGAAATTGGTTGCGAAATTTGTTAACGATTTGGTTTTGAGCCTCCAACGGAGTATGCGTTGCGGAGAATTTTCCGTCCCGACGGATGCCTTCGCTAGGGCCGATTATCTAATTTTGAAACATACGCATTTTGTAATTTAGTTTTATGCATATACATAAATTCTAACAAAAAGCTTTCAAATGTTTACAAGCTAAGACGAAAAAGCTACACCCGCAATGGGGTCAGCTCCCAGTCACTCAGGTTTGGCATTTCGCTTTGCTACGATTACACTAATCGTCCAGTGAAAGGTACCACACTTGTGTTTTTTTTTTGTTTTCCCCAGGGCTGCTGTGGATTTGCCGTTTCGCCTCACGAAGGTTATACAAACCGTCTGTGGAAAAACGACACATTCACTGCCGCCGACCATAAGTCTTGCAGAAATTGCTCTTTCAGCGTTGCCCGCCCTAGTGGTAAATTTTTTAAAATTTGAATAAAGAACTATATTGTTGATTGGAATCCATATCGGTTTTATTTTTTCTGCGCTAATTATCAAAAACTGGCTTAGCCGCCTATTCAGCATGTATTGTAGTCCACATACAGCATACGCGCGGTAGAGGGAAAAGTAACTGTCTCGCGATCGTCTTTTCCAATGGGGAGATTTTCACCGGTCAAGTGAGACCCAATGCACGACCCCAGAGGGAAGGACTCTTGGCACACTACCTCCTACAAGGTGAACTAATTTTAAACAGACGCACTCATTTTATATAGTTTGACAGTTGCATAAAAATAAGCGGGAGTTCGTCGACACGTTGCATCAGTTAGTGATTAACTGATAAGATTTTTTTAATATCGATTATAATGTCAAAACTGTAACCGATTCTCATTGCTTTTGAAATTATATATATAAAAAATGCACACGAACGAATCAAGTTCTAGTACGTGTTTCCGAACCTTTTGTTATAAGTTACATGTGACAGATGATGCGATTATATCACCACTTTTATTTTAATAAGATTCATAGAATAGTCATCAGATGGAAAAACACACTTTCTACTTTACATTATGTGTGTAAGCAAGTTAAACTGAAAGTGAGTGACAAGTATAGGTCCTGGTTCCAACGACGCACGCCGACGGTTTATTTTCAGGACAGAGGGTGGATTTAATGGGAACTTGCTTCGAGAACTCATACTGTGAACAAACACTGTAAGCCTTAACCACCTTCTCGAGAAGTTAAATAAATAAAAATTAATATAAATAAATATTTTGGTGTGACAGGTCTGTAGGACCCAAGGCCTAGCTTCTCACAACCATTCGTTTTTTGTGAGTTTTACATTTTGGGACGAAGGAGAAGTTGGTCTTTCTTAACCGAAAATCACAACTGGCGACAACTGATGTTCAAACCCCAAAATCGCCGATGAAAGATCAAATTGTCATCTCATTGTGAGTGAGAAAATATGCACTCCAATTTATCTTTGAGTCAATGAAAAACAAAAAGTCGTGGTATTAGGAAACCGTCGTTAAACGATTCATACCGCTTTGAAACTGGTCTCTGACATAAATGGAACAAAACCAAGAACCAATGTGCAATGGTTGAATGAGTTCTTCTAAGAGCGGACTATAGGTTATGTGCTTATAGGAAAGAAGTACTTTGTCAAGGGTGAGGTTTTACTGTCCAGCTATCTCGTTGAGAGATAAGCGGTAATCTTCCACCGCTTTCGATCTTAATCCGCTGGATACTATCCCTATGTGTTGACAGCCACGCTATAACTTAAGGAATAGCCGTGATTTCGCTTGGAAAACACTACAGTGTTTCGGAAGAGAAAAGAAGAGGCTCAGATTCAGTTCTTCTGAAAAGACCTCGGCTCCGACTCTCTCTGGTATTTAGGAACCGTCCCTGACAGTGCTCCTGCAGGTAGGAAATTTTGTGAGTTCCATTATTGTATGTCCGGTATTTAGGGTTACCACAATAAAAATGGCGAAAAGTGCCACATTGCGAGTTTTCTATGGTTCTAGGGGGGACAATTATTCAAAAAGGGGGAAAAAGTAAATAAAAATGAGTTTCATTAGATACATATTTGTATGTATTTTTATCAGAAAAAAAAACAACTTGAACCTAAATACTATCAGTAAAATATAAAAAGTACACGATTTATTCATACCTTGAAAGAATTTGGAACTTCAAATGGATACGTTCACAAAGAATCATTTTAAAAATATTTAAGGAAAGTTTTTTTAAGGTTTCTAATTGAATATTTAATAAATAGGTCAATGGTTTGTATATGGGGGGGGGGGGGGCAAACAGCATTTTGGTATAAAAAAGGGGGACGTCTGGTAACCCTACCGGTTTTTCATTCGTGAAGCTTTTTGGAAGTTGATTTTCGTAGGCAGGTAATAAGTAGTTAGGTAAGGGGCTTGAATGCTGGCATATCCAGTTGACTGTCCCCTCCAGTGTTTTCCTTTCCCTTAGTCTATTTGTCGCGTTTGCGGCGTATGCCTTACTGACGATGTTTGGAGGAAGAAGGTTGAGCATTATTTGTAGAACGGCGCCACGGCGTGCGGTAGGAGACGTTCTCAGTGCAGCAGCCAAGCGTTAGTAGTTCTTTCTTGGTTACCTTCCATTTTTGCGTCACTTTCGTTAAAATTATATAACACACCACTAATATATACTTATATATCCGAACATTTTGATTTTATTTGCAGAAGCTTGTCATTGAATTAATATTATTTTAGTGACTTTCAGATATCTACTTTAAAAATTGTTTCAAAATGTCCAATAAAGGAATGCAGCCCTGCAAAGTCCTACTTTTTCAATCTTGATGCTCTTTAACAAATTGTCTGACAATCATATTTTAATAATATTAAATTCTAAACTCTATCGAGTACATAAGGTCAGAGCCAGCTCTTTCAGGTTTGACGTGTTTTATTATACCTAATTGAGTTAAGTAATTTCCAAAATTGTGTACAAACGATTGTGCTTTAGTGGTTGGACTAATATATGAAATTAACTTACCATATATGCTTTCGTTGTCATCGTTTCTAACCATTTTTCATAGCGGAATGCCTACAAAAATAAAACGCATTTAAATAACTAATTAGATATAATCAAAAAAGCTTATATTGTTATGTTAAAAATATGAATTAAAGACCCGAAAATGAGTTATCCTACTTAAAACACCCTAAAATGAACAATTATAAAAAAAACTTGTTTAAAAAGTTTTCAATAGCTTGGTAAACAAAGGGTTAATAAGTCGGTCAGTAAAGCTGACAGTTAACGAAACTGGCGACGAACAGAGACGAATATCATCTGTCATTGCAGGTATTTAATTTTACAGAATATATCCCACTATCTTTGAATTTTGTTCCAGAACGTTATGATACCGCATACGAGTAATACTTAGATAAATAATAATATTTCACTTTCATTTTTATTTCTGTCATTGCACGAGTGTAGTAAAGTGTGTGAGTTCAAGAATTTTTTTGCTCAAGTGTTTTCCAGATTATTTAATTTAAATCCGAGTTAGCTCTGTATGATGCTTACGGTAGTTGGGTATTCTCATACAAGTGGGGATATGTACCAAGGCGATCTAAAAGCATCTGTTGACTGTATGTCTATATTGATATACGTACAGTGATAATATCTAGATAAAAAAAATTGCGCGCATGTTACGACGCATGGGGTTTTTATTTGTCCAAAATGAATGTACATATAAATCATTTAATAAAAGACGCCTAATAAATATGAAAAAACTTATTTCAGTGACAATTATGCATAATCTACGTATTGTCACAAAATGTGAAATTTTAGAGAAATGTAGACATTAGCTGTCTTAGTGACTATTCTAGCCCTTCTTCTTTGATAAGGCTTTGCAAAACTGTTCTAATTCTAAAATCTACATTTTTTCTGATCCCACTTTTGACTTTTGTCAACTCATGCATACTTTGCTAAGAACAGTGATCCCAGATTGAGGGGAAAAGCGACAATTTCGGTGTCGGTCGGTTTGTCGGTACCCGATTGTCATTTATCAAAGAAGTCGCCGAAAGGAGGAACGCAATTTGTTGACGTGTATATGTACTTCTGACGTACATTTTAATTGTGAATGAAAAAAATTGGTATTGCGATCAACAATTTTCATCGATTTTATTGTTAGCTGTAAATTTTTCTTTCAATCGTAAATTTGCAGTTGACTGATTGCTGCTTACAACAATAACTAAAAAATGTGAGTTTCGAGTTAAGTGATGAAATTTTGTATTTCTTTATTTCCAAAGGTCTCAAAAAGATGTGCGCAACCAATCATTTCCCAAACTCAACTGGTAGTGCACAGAGTCTTAGCACTGCTGCTAGGTTCAAAATGTTTGGCACTTCAAAACAAAGTTGAAGTCCTTTTGTATTATTTCGTTTTTAAATATTTTCCTTTTACGTGAACCTTTTTTTGTCAACACAATTTAGTTTTTATTTTTATTTAATTGATTTTATAAATTTCTGATGATTTCCTCTGCATGTTTATAAAAAAAAAATAAGCATCTGTCAGACGCACATTCCCATTCACAGTAATAGAAATATTTTGTAGGTATTCACAAAAGCACATCTATATTTATATAAAAATGGATCTTGGTTTGTTCGGATGCTTAAAACTCGAGAACGGCTCAACCGATTTGAATGATCTTTGTTTTGTTTTGTTTGTCTTACATCAGCGATGGTTTAGAAGAAAAGAAAAGTTGGAAAATTCTCAACAGGTGGCGTTGTAGGCACACATTACATTTTTCATGGGGAAACGCACTTTGAAAAAAAAAAAAAAAAAACTGGATAGAAATCGAGTAGTGACACTTCAAAAAATATAGAAAAAAAATATTTTCAAAATCACAGTTTGTTAATCTTTTGTGATAGAAACACTTTACTGCTAAGTGCGAGAGAATCAACAGGTGGCGCTTTGGTCGATCTTCAGAGCCGCTCAACCGATTTCAATGAAACTTTGTGAATGCGCATGGTTGATTCCAACTTAAAAGATAGTATAGTTTTGGGCCCTAATGGAAACAAAGTGCAATCAAAAACAATACAAATAGAAAACCTTGGGTTAAAAATAAATAAATAAATATTTTGGCGCGACAGGTCTGTGGGACCCAAGGCCTAGCTTCTCACAACCATTCGTTTTGTGTAGGTTTTCAATTTTTGGGACGAATGGAAGGGATCTAGAGCTTTACGCCGAGTCCAAACGGCTCTTTCATGACAGTTTTACTCTCGGATGTTTGTCAGACGTTCGCGAGAGGTGGCGCAGTGGAAAAAACCTTAAGATGTAATTTGGTTCTTTCGTTAACAAAGCCATTTGCAAAAAATAATCGGGATAGAAATCGGGATATGGCACTTGCCATATAGGTAACAAAATAATTAAATTACTATAGGTATCTGGACATTTATGAAGCCTTGAATTTTTGTAAATGGTGTTCAACACAATGGGGCAGTAATCAAAAAGGGCGCCGTTGCACCTCCCTTAAAAAACGACTCTGCGAATTGTGGCGGGATTTAATACGAAAGGCACGGGCAGTGCCGTGAGAGTACAGCTAGTAATTTTATCAATTCATTTTCACATTCATTTACCGATTTTTAGTTCAATTGATAAATTATATCAACCGTCAATCGGTTGATAGTTGATCTTCGCAATAAGGGTGATAATTAAATCCCTTTAGACTTAAAATTGCATATGTATATCAGTTAAAAGATCATAGAGTTATCTGTGTGAAAAATTGATAACTATGGGTATAATGTAATTTAATGTTCAACCAATTATGTAGGAATATGGTTTTCCAATGTAGATAATTACGGTACAAAGGTGAAAGGCTTTAAAAAAATTCGAAAACATTCAAAAACAGTAAAAAATATGTTTTTTAATACCTGTCCAAGCGGAGTTTAAACTAGTTACTTCTATTATTGTGGCTTTAATTTGTTTGCAAAATATTAAATCCTTTCAAAAAAAGAATTACTCTGACTCAGAATTAAAAATAGGTTTGAATAAAATAATAAATAAGTTGCATACAAAATCAGCTATAAAAAAATAGTAATATTAATCCTAGGAGTCAAAATAGTTACACAGTCCCACCTCATTTAATGGCTCTTGGCTCTTATACCAATACGCCAATTTCCTAAATGTAGCTATACTAACATGACACGGGTAACAGGTAAGCATTTGAATTGGTCTTGAATTCTTAGCCAATGTAGGTATACAGTGTATAAGTCAAATGACAGTTAGTAAGTAAGGGTACTATGATTTCAAAAGTAGCAGCAGCAAAGTGATACGGAAAATTACTCGCTTTATGTTCAGGTACAGGTTGATGACAAAATCAAAAGATATCGTTCCTTGGTGGATTCTAGAATTTGTTTTAACTTATCAGAACTTTACACCACAATATAAGAGAAGAACCGTATGGGAGGCAAAATCCTTTGAGACCATAACTGGCTATAAAAGCAAATACACATAATGACGACATTTCGAATTGATTCGCAACTAAATTTGTCAGTTAAACAATACCAATTCTTCCAGCGAAACTTTTGATCATATTAACAACTGTTTTAGAAGTTGTTTAAACGGCTTCAGTGCTATTTGAAGGTAGCTAAAAATGCAATAGCAGTTCTTTGTGATATTGGCAGAGAAAGGAATTGTTTTACATTGGAAGACTCATTTTTTGCGAATCGTAGGTATGAACGGAGGAAAATCCATCTGAATACTAACTAATTCAACATCCAGAAATTGAAAATGCGATGTACGAACAAACCTAGGAACAAACGGAAGAATCGAATACGAATTCACGCGCAGAAAGTCAATTTAGCAACAACGCAGTTTCCTTTCATATATTTAAATCTTTCTACAAAAAAAAAAAAACAGATATATCTAGTAACTTAGCTTTCATTGTTTTCCCATTCTTAAATAAAAATTAATCAGGAAAGATATTTTACTACCTTTTCATTAAGAAACACTTTGGCAATCGCGTTTTATTGCTTACGTTAAGTTCGTCGACATTGAATTCACGATAATGCAATGTTACGTAGACGAAATGATTAAGCTGTTCTAATTCGACTGTATCGCTGATGGGGTTGGGTGTAAGTCTTTGTTCCGAAAATTGAATTGCGCATTGTCTTTTTATACCAAGGATAAAAATTGTCTGTCCCTCCTTTTGTACCTCCCATATAACAAAAATGCAAATTGGACGGGGGTGAATGTACCTACATATTTATAGGGAGAATATCACAAAGAAGATTTACTTTCAAAGGAAACCACGCAGAAAAAGTGAGTATACAGCCAGGGCGTTATAGTCGACAGAAGCAGAAACAATATTGTTAATACTTCTTAGACAAATTTAAAAGTCCACTTGAATGAATATAAATATTATAAAGGTTGTAAATTATAACTAAGCCCATAACAAATCGTCAACATAAACAAAAATAAACAATACAACAAAAGGATAAAGGAATTAATTCATACTGAAGAAATGGCACAATCAGACGGCCTGAAAGGGAAATAATTTGAAGATTTTAGGCAGAGGCAGGCAACTTGCTTAATCTCCAAGCCATAAGAAAAAATATATGACTTATAAATGTAATCTCAGCTTCTTCTATTTCATAAGAAAGTACATCAACGCGCCTCTAATATAGCCAGTCGAAAAACACTTTAGAAATTTTATTTTGAGACCTTCATCATGCGAGTCTTCCTATTATGAGTCATAAACATAAAAATTAGTGAAGGCGATGAACGCAAAATTCTTCAATCGATTTTCGGACCGATTTGCGTTTACGGGATGTGAAGATTTAAGTGTAGTACGCTGTTGTTTCGGAATGAAAACCCCAAACAAAAGTGACACAACGAAATCGTGAAAGAAAAATTTCGCTCGCCTTTTCGTTTTGCAGAACGCTGCTGCTGCGAAATGATGGCGAAAAGTGGGTAGTTGTAGTAGATTGCTTGGTACAATTCTCCCTGAACTGACCCCAGTTAATTTGTCGGGGCAAGAATTCAGTGCTGAATTTCGCTGCCGTTTTGCTTGCTGTCATTCATTTGTCAAGGTAAAACTTTTGATCAGTATATTTTGCGTTCGATATAGTAGCCGAATTTTCAGGGTTATGCAGGGTTTTGGACAGGAGTGAATATTAGCTGACACTTCTCAGTGCGCACTAGTGGGCACTAGTGCTAGCCACGTCAAACAAACCTATTAATTGCTTGCGAGAATTTGACATTCCTTTCTTTGATTTTTGTTTGAAATTGTTTTTGTAAAATTGCAATGCCATAAAGTGGAAAATATTTAATTTTTATGTTCCGAAGAAGATGTTCCACTACTATTAGCATTACCAGTATGATTTTAATAATTATAATTTCTATAAATACAAGTTCTGGCTGTTGCCAAATGTCACTTGTTCTCAGTGATGTCAATCCGGATTAAAGTTTTTATGCCCAAAAGAATTATGCCTTTTTGATAAAAAGATAAATAGCGAAAAAAGTCTCAAGTATGCTTGATTGTTTTAGAATGAGTAATTGCATCAGAGGTGGCCACTTGTCCATCAAAATTTCATATTGTTCAAGATTAAAATTTGTTAAACGATTCTGGTACATCGATAGGTAATTAAAGCTTTTCGGCTCTCTGTAATCCCAGAAGCTTATAGAGGATTTCGATCCCAATTTTTCGTATATAATTTTGTTTGACGTCGACAGTATTTGTTAGATGAACTTCCACCAAACTCATCGTGATCAATTCAACTTGAATGAGATAACCACATTTCCGGATTTGATTTCGCATATTGACGCACAGTTGTTGTGAATGAAAATTATTGATGCGACTTAGATTAAAGTACCAGATTTACATGATTGTAAAAACAATTCACAAAATATGCCTTTCATCTTAAAATTTGTCCTCAATGCCTCAAGCATTCGAATTATGCCTAAAAGGCATAGCTATGCGGAATTGGCACTGCACTGCACTTGTGTAGCAGTTGATGGAGCTCTCTATAAATTATTATCCGCTGCCTTTTCGCAGACGTTTCGCTGTCCATTTGGAGACCGCCGGAAAATCACGTTCCGAAACAGCAGCACACTAGACTTTAACAATGAACTCTAAAAGCTGTAAAGCGAGCGACATCGATTTAGTCAGAATATTTAGAATCATCCGTCTAAGATGGTTAATATATGTAGAGCGAAGGGTCATCAACTCCAACTTAGAAGGACAACGAGCAGTAGAGAAACGCCTAGCCTTATGTGGGGCACACAAGTGGACAGTGATCTGTGATGCGAATTGTTTGCCTTAATTGACATTTTGCTAACTTAGCATCATTAACACAGTGATTTGTTAATGAGTCACACGGTAGACTACTTGTAATTTGTTAATATTTATTTGTCAACATCAATATGTACATAAGGCTGAGCCCTTAAGGAGGATTAATCCAACACCGTTTACCCGAACACAGCTTAAACATTTTCTGTATAGATCGAATAGCTTTAAGAATGGAACAGTTAATTAAGTCCCTACTCCTATGCAGTACTCACTAGACGATTTTACAGATTTATTTTTTACATGTAAACAAAAAGGTTTATTGATAAGGCCGTTACGTTTAAATTTAAAACAAACATGTCGTATACCTATATAAATACAAGCAACACTTTCGTATTTACGATATTTTCACTTTTCTCAGTTAATGTACAACTGGCATTGAAATAACATGCGACATAATCTACTACAAACCAGCTGCTATGTGCCTACGAGTTCAATCAATTTGTTCGTCCATACCAGACGAAAAAAAAACATATAGGTACTTGTTTTACCAAAATATCAATATGAATTAGAAAATTGCTTTATATACTGTCATGTAGGCGAAGGCTATCAAGCTCCATAATGGTAACACTTTGAAACATAAAAGGACATGGTGCAATATCGCACGTAGGTAATTTTTTGTTTAATTGAAATTCAAAGCAGAGCTAGGTATAGATACCCATATTACAGTAATTCATCGTCATCGTTAATTAATGGGGGTAGGAGCATTAAGCATTAATCTTGTGATTTGAATTGATATAATAAAGAAATCGCAATGTACTTTTGTAATTTGTTGACTAAAAGAAAATATTAAGCACCAACCTATAACTGTATGTGGGCAACGTTTTTATTATCCGCTGAGTGCAAAAAAATCGAAAATTGTTCATTCACAATCAATGATACCGACTAAGTGCGTGTTCTGCCTTTCTTTTTCTGCAAATCATTGCATCAACAGATTTTTTCTGAAAGATCTAGCCTTTGGTTTATTCAAAAGTGTCAGCAAGCAAGGAGCATTAAAAGCTTATAAAACGCCGTCGCAAAGAAGGACAAGAACAGCTTGTAAGCTATCTACGTGCAAAAAGAAAGGACAAAAGATTTAATCTGAAACTTAAATCGCTATGGCTCTAAAACATGTAATGTAGGTACAGAATCTTCCAATATGAACTTCCGAACTTTGACAGTTAATACAGACCATTGACATATACATAGTATAGAATATAGTATGTCAATGATGCAGACATATTAGGCCTGATTCTTTGAGCTTCTATCTCAGCAAAGTAGGATTTTCAGCACGCAATTAAAACATAACTGTAATTATAATTGCGTGCTCAAAAACCAGGCCTATTGTTAGAGCTACATCTGTCAAATAGGCTGCCATGGGTCCATATTTATTTGAGAACGAGGTTGGTCAGACCATCACTGTCAACGGTCGATGATGTTGATGACTTACATTTTTTGGACTGAATTTGATAATATCGACACTAACGGCATGTAATTTAAATAGGACGGCTCTACGTGCCACACAGCTCACGCCACATTGGAAATTCTGCACGAGCGATTCGAGAGCATTGGTCATCTCACCTAAAAGTGATGTGAACTGGCCCCTTGTGCTGGGGTTTTCTGAAGTCTCAGGTCAACACGAATAAGCCACGAACCACAGCAGCCCTCAAAGCCAACAAAACCAATACAATCGCTCAAATTCCATTTGATTCATGCACAAGAGCTATGGAAAATTCGATATTTCGAATGCGCCAACAAGGAAAGCCGCAACAACATTTGAAATATGTTTTTTAATACATAATGTCATCGAAAGGCCTTTCTAATGAATACATTTGTCTTTTATTTAAATTTAAATATTGGAAGCGCTCAATGAAAGAGCCTTAAAATTCTTTTGAATAAATAAATAAATATAAATATTTTGGCGCGACAGGTCTATGAGACCCAAGGCCTAGCTTCTCAAAACCGTTCGTTTTGTGTGGGTTTTGAATTTTTGGGACGAATGGAAGGGATCTACAATTTTACGCCGAGTCCAAACGGCTAATTTAGAAGCTCATTCATGACAGTTTTACTCTCGGATGTTTGTCAGACGTTCGCGAGAGGTGAAGCAGTGGAAACAAAACCTTAAGATGTAATTTGACCCTTTCGGGATTCAAACCTGGGACCCCTCGCTTAGTAGCCCAACACACTTCCACTAAGCCACTACGCTTTGAATAAAAGCGCATTAATATATCCTTATAGTTGTAAAATAAATGTACATATTAATGTCAGATTTTGCTCTCAGATGTCAGATTTCCCTTCTACCTATACAACTTTTGGGTAAGGGAACAAAGTTTGACTAGGTAACCACTCAAATCGGCTAACATTGACCAGAGCGGGTAACTTTAACCAAAAGTAAACAAGTTCTTTATATTAACTTACGCAGGCTTTGGTGTAAGTTAGAATTATAATTATGGGTTTATACTAACCGCTATTTGTTCATGGATGGCGGAAAAAGATTAACCCCCATATTAATAAAGGCTGTGTTAAACTTAACCACTTGTTACACAGCAGTTACGTCAGTTTTTTGTATGCTAACTGACGTCTGCTAGCAAACTAACTCGTGCACATTTGTTTGGACTTTTTATGTGCTCCGAAACTTCTATATTTGTCAGTGATAAAAAAACACTTAATCATTAAAATTTTAGGAACAATAAGTAGTTAATTATATGTTTCCTTTTAAGAATATATACTTTTAGCCACATATTTCAAATTTAGAAAAGTTTTTGAGATCAATTTGGAAATTATGTCTAAATATATCAGCCAATGGCTAACTTTGACCGAGGCTTTCAAACTTTGATCGGGTTGGCAAAGTTTACCCAACACAATGGCTAACATTGACCATATTTATATTTTCATATGCTTAGTATTCAAGAAAAGCTTCAAGAAAATGATTGTCCAGAAGACGAATGTAACTTAAAACCTCAAGACTTCTCCTTTAAGGGTTTCCTAGCTGTTTTTAATTATTACCAACAACTATTTCTTTATGCTACTTTTTTATTTGTATTAGTTCTTCATTTCAAAACACTATTCAGTAAATTCAAAAGCTTAGTTTAATATAATCAGTTAACAAAATTGAATAAAACTACCCTAACTTATAATTTTTGACCCGATTTAGGGTAATTTTGACCATCCAGTTTTTGTTGAGAAACTACGTCTGTATTTAAACAAATTCTAACTTCGGAATATGAAAGTACAAGGGCAAGCCCCTATGCTCGTGTCATTTATTTCACACTCGTACAAAAATCGTAGATGATACACCTGTTTGAAATTCAAAAATGGTCAATGCTATCCCGTTTGACAGTACCTAATTTGTTCGGTTGCATTATTGTAAGGGAAGAGACCTAATGAGATCCATTTTTTGCATTTGTGATGGTGCTGTTCGTAAATTGTAATTTGTATTTATAAAATTCAATTCAGTTTTATGAAATGTTAATTTTTCCCTATTTTTCACAAACTCGTCATCTAAAAATGTAAATTAATAACACACTTTAAAGTTTGTCAAATCTTTTAGTGAAAGTAGGTGTAAATCTCACAGAAATCGAGTTAGCAAAAGCTTTTTTGCTACCAACGGAACATGAAAATTGAAAGTGCAACTGATTTCTAGACCAGAAAAACTGTTTTGAATCTGGAAAAGTGCTTTTTCTTCCCCCAATGGAAAACGACATAAGTTATCCTTTATCCACTAAGATTCTGCGTGCAAAGAAATAACTTTCAACACCTATGCGATGGGTGTGATGGACTCCAAAGCGAGGGATCTCAGGTTCAATGCCCGGAAAAACATTAATGCATACTGCACCGAACGTCTGACAAACATCCAAGAAAAACTTCTTAGCCGTTCAGACTCAGCATAAAAGTGTAGGGTTTATGCCTCTTCCTTTCGCCACAATAACTGAAAACTCACACTAGGAACTGTTGCCCAACTACCTAATTATTTCTATTTATCTAGGTACCTACGTATGTTTGTAAAAATGTAATTGTTTCAATTTAAACTGGTCACTTTCTCCCGTTGAAAATGTTCACAAAATTCTCAAAAAATGCACTTAGTCACTTCCTGATGGATTTCGCTTGAATTTGAAAACATCAATGTGCACGACAAGCACAATCACAAAGCAAATCACCAGCCAATCCAAATGCACCGCGGCTAGCTCAAGAAAATTTACTTCAATTAAGGCACGTTAAATAAAATTAAATTTCTATATTTATCGCTTTCAAAATTGCATAAGAAAACACACTTACGGCCGTCTGAGTATCAATCGAGCCGAATCCAAATGAGTATTTCCACAGTAATTTTACACTTCTTTGCACTGGCAGCACCAAGTAACGACTATGCTTTATTGTCGTCTGGTTCTTCTGGTGTTGTTCTTTGTTTACAACCACCTTACAATCATATGGTACACCACGCAGGTGCTTTGCACTGAACCTCAACCTCTTGGTTCTTATCACAGTGTATTTACTTACACTCTGCACAATCAGCAATTCAAAGAAAATTGTATCGAACTACGAACTGCACTTATTGCACTGAACAAATAACTAAAATTCTGACCGATCCGATTACCGCAGATGAAAATTTGATTATTTATTTACTCTAAGTGCGCTAACAATTTCATATGGGCAGTGTATGTTTCACTTCAACGGGTTTCTCTCGATTTGATTCACTTTTCCAGATTCCGCCAGCCGTTGTACCCAGCAAGTAGCGGTTGCTTCAACTTCAACTATTTACTTCGCTTTCAATCAAAACCTGTATGGCAGGTACATATATGTATATATCTTTATATTTGTAAATGTAATACACCGCGCCGTATGTATATAGCACACTCTCGGGGTATACTGAAAGCGTTGCGTTGCGGTACAACCAAAATCCAATTCGAGAAACGTTGCGTACGTTAATGGACGTATTTCGAAACCTCTAGTACTGTGGAGTGTGGACTGTGGTCTCGGCCAAGTAAGGAATGGAACTGAGAAAAAGATTCGAATTCGAGAAAAAATTGTATCTACTTAAACTCTATTTGTCACAGCGATGTTTGCGTTTTGTTATCGAAATATTTATGTACAATTGTGAGCATTTTGTTCTTGTTCCTCGAGCGAGAACAAAAGTGGCATGGAGACTGGTTGGGTGCGGTGGAAAGTACGTTACGTATAGTAACAATGCAGGAGCATTGACAAAACAAAAATGTAGGTACATACCTACCAAACAAAAACACAAAGAACGCAGCGAGCGGGTATAATTACCTCAAGTCAACCTTTACTGGAGCACAGTCAGCGCGTTTAATTACAATTACAACAGCACTGTTTTGTTTACGTTGTCAATGTGGTTATATTTATAAATTTACAATTTGAGTGGAAATCTATTTTCTCCATTTCGATATTTCACCACCTCGCTATTATGTAAAACCGAAAAAGAAATGTCACGAAGATAGCTCCCACGGAGACTGAGATGACACATTGCGACAAGTGGATTTTTTTCTTCTTCCGAGAGTATAGAGAGAGATTCGACTTTCGACTGTTGACTTATCTTTCCCGATTTTGATTTATCGTCGCGTCTGGATTGGATTCTTTGTGAACGATGCTTTTGTTCGTCTCTGATGTGGGGGCGAAAGTTTAGATAGTTTTTAATTACTTGATGCAAGTACATTCCAAAGTCGAGGTAGAGATTTTATTGATGTTTACATGAGCTTCGGATACGCGTCCACTTTTGTTGTGGCAAGGAAAAGCATTTCTTATGAATGAGTTATGGTTAGACGTTAGACTTTTGTCTTAACAGGGTGTTTCTACATCGATAAAACTAATGGGAAGTGGACAAAAATATAATGTTTTAATTAGTGTCCTCATGATTATTTTTTTGTTCTTTACCCGTGTACGGCGTGGCTCTTGTGCGACTATTTTTTTATCATCAATAAGATAAGGGTTAAATTCAAGATTCAATAATGGCTCTGCATGAGATAAAATGTGTGGAAGGTGAACAATGGGTGCATACCTATTGTTTTTGTTTCGTTTTCCGAACAAGATATAAGATAAAGCGACTAGGTACCAACCTAGGTAGGTAGGTATATGATTTTTGTCAATATCAGTACCTAGTAACGTTTTTATAATGGTGACATACAGGTACAGGTTAATTAAAATGAGTTAATGACGCAAGGGTAAAGGGGCAGAGACACATTTGTACACCAATTTTCATGATGTTATTCCACTCCTTAGTAGGTATATACTATACGATACCCATTCTGATGTATTTCTAGCCACCGCATTTTCATTTGAAGTGATATTTCTTTAGTAATTTGTTGTCAATCTGATTGTTAACTAAAACTAATTATTCTTCTAGGTATACTATACATTTAAAGTCAGTGGGATCCTTTGCCCTTACTTACTCACTTAGTAAGCGCGTCTTTGACTTACTGATTCCTGTAGCGCGTTTCAAGTTCGTAAAGCAGGTGCCCTTTGACTTGGGCGCTCCACCTAGAGCGAGGTCTTTTTCTACTGTGTTGTGCTTCTGGGTTGAGCGCTAGTGTCCACTCTGATCGAGATCAAGATCTTGTTCAAAATCTCCTTTGTTGTTCGGGATTTTGCTCTATAGATAAAGGCCCTACGTAGATTCCTCAAAGTTATACTGTCGATTGTAATGTTTTTACCCGTTCGTCTGTTCCTTTACTTTTAAATCTTACGAATTTTTACGAATTCTTACGCATTTAACTCAATTGTCGTTCCTCAACTCGTAATATTTAAAAGTAAAGGAACAGACCTATTATGTAAGAATTGAAACAGCTGCCAGTCGCCTGAAAATTGACAGCTGATTTGAATTTGTTGTTTTATTTGGCATCTTGGTGGGTGAACTATCTGTCATTTTTCACTAGATAGAGTTACTACAAAATCGTTCCTTTACTTTTGCGTAAGTTTCCCTCTCTGAAAAACAATTCATCCCCTCCACTGTTATTTTGACAGTCTTTTCCATTTTTACTACAAAAGTAAAGGAACAAACCTTATATGAAAATCTTCAAAAACACAAAATTCAACTAAAGTGACCGCGAAGGATGGAGGAAGGACTCTCAACATCGGCGACTCGGACAAAACGTCACGATGGACAGATACAACTTCGAAGTACATAGTTAAAGACTTTGTATACCTGGGCTCCACTATCACTTCGCAAAATGACATCGCACAGCGATCAAGCTTATAATCAGTCTTGCCAATCGCTGTTTCTTTGGGCTAAGTGACAATCTAAGAAGTAAAGCACTCTCTCATAGAACCAAGGAGGTACTATATAAGACCTAAATCATTTCGGTCCTGCTGTATGGTGCTGAAGCATGGACCTTGTCAAAAGCCTTCTGGGATGCTTTGAGAGAAAGATTCTTCGAGTTATATTCGGCCCAGTTTGTGACGCTGGAGTGTAGATGGCGCGCATAATTGGAGAACGATCTCAACCAACTTGCTGTGCGTAACTGGATAGGCTTGTTAGTTTAGGCCGTGGTCTACCCCGGACTGTAAGCGAGACCAAAAGTAAAATAATTTTAACAAAGGCGATGTGATCAAATGTCACTTTGCGCTGGCGCTATAGATTTAGCGGGCGTTCCTGGTTATTCTGATGAACAATTGGCATATTCGTCAGAAGCGGGTGGTGGTTAATTGGATACCTGTTCTGACGAACTTAATTTTTTTGGCAAACCCTTTAATGAACATCAGAACATGATAATGAAATATTCTCATCAAGGCCTATTTAAAGAATATCATAATCTTTTTAAGGAATTGACAAATCAACCGAAAGTGTTTGACCTGGCGATATAGATTAAGCAGGCTTTCCTGCGCCTGGAATTTATATATTGTGGTAGACGTCAATGGAACGGCGCACCGTAAATAAATCTGCGCAAAATCATCTTTCATTTTGCTTATATTTCTTAAAATTTGGTTTTGAAATAACGCTGTAATCTGACAAAAATTTACTCTAATTTCATTTCATTTTAATTTTCGCCGTTAACGACTTGTGCGGATGCAAGTAATCGTAAAAACGCGTTTCCTGATAAAGCTATTCTCGATCGATCGAACGAAAGACCATTCCTTTGATATTCAAGTCCGTTTGTGCTGACAGTTTCGATGGCATGATTAACTTACGCCGTTCATCGTTGCATTGGACATTTGATATGGCTACCGCTACGATATGTAGAGCGAAATGATGTTTGATTCTAACAATTTTTTATTTTAAGGGAAGAAAACCTGTAAATTGCCGAGCACAAGTAACAAAACTACGTTAACTGATTTCGATATTATATTATAACCTATATTTATGTATACTTGGTTCGCGTAAACAGCAGCGAAAGTTAAGAGAAAAAAAGTTATGACAGTACCTCGAGACTAAAAAAAGTTAAAAACTTAAGACACGTGTTTTAAAATTACTTTTTTTTTTTGTTAAGAGTAACCTGTGTACAGATTTTTAATCGAAGCAAATAAAAGACGAATGCTTGCCTAAATTTTCCGTATATTTCTTGAACTTAGCGACCCATCCCCGTTATGAAAATAAAAAAAAAAACTTGTTCGCAGAGTTAAACAAAATGTTACGATTTTATCAAATCTAGTAGAAGTGGTGTAAAATACGTGATAATGCAATCAGCGCCAGCTCGCCTAAAGCATTTCATTGTCTCCAGGAGAGTCGTTTCTAAACTGAACGCTCCGTTATTTGCACCATGATACAACATTGCGTATTCGCCAGATACCTGCAAAATATAATTAAGGTAATTATTTTAGCAAACAAAAAAAAAAAACACTTGACACTTAATTACAAATATTAAGTCCAAGAATTAGCAATAGTAAGAATGGCAGAAAATGGTGTATGAGTGGTGATGAATCATTTTCAATCAACTGGGAGCATATGCGAGACGAAAACGAAGTAGGATGAAATACGTGTTGTGCTGTAGCAATTTTGGAGTTTAAAAACGCAATTTTAGGGTACTTGCGGCTACAGATTCTTGAGCTTAATGGTTAATACGGCATGGAGTATTAAAATGCAATCTTTCTGACTACTTCCAATTTTAAAAGATTAAAAACTACAACAAGGAAAAACAACCTATTGACCTTGATGATCATTGCCGGGTCATTGCCTTTCAGATGTCCGAAGCTGCGGCTTAAATGGCTACAATGGCTTTTTGATCAGTTGCTTTTGATGTATGCGATCAGTTTTTGTTCAACACATTTCCCTACTTCTTCCTTTGCTAAATAATTTGTTAATTTTTCTTTTATACTAGCTAAAACTATATCGAGAACAAAGGTGAATTAACCATTTTTGCTTTAGATTTAAAGGTTAGGTCATATTTAAAATAATTGATTTCATAATTCCATTGTTTGTTGCGGGTGATGAAGATTTTAATACGTGTGGAGTTGTTATTTTTGCTGTCGTTTTATTTTGTTGTGGCGGCTGTCTTAGTTTGCATTTTTGGGTAGGTTTTGATACTTGTTAGAGTAAAAACACCCAACAAGAAGAAAGACCGAGGTACGATTTTCATTCTATTAAGAAGATAATTTTGCGTACATTGTCTGAACTTATATTAATGGACAATTTGTTTTTATTTAAAGACAGGCCTGTGATAATGGCAACGGAATATTCTACTAACAAAATGACATGGTACTCTAGGTAGGGGATTGTGCCGTGGAAGTAACTTCAAAACTAATTATAAGGAAGACAAACAGCTACCAAACCTGTAACGAAAAGATACTTCGCACGCTCTACCTGGTAAAAATCAAGGCAGACAATATCAAGATCCAGGAGATTCGATTGATACATAGGAACAGAGAGGCTAAGGACCTTATCAAAGAGGAATCTTATAACCTACTGGGAGGAGCCTGTCCGGAGTAAGATATCAAAGTGGGGCTCGGAGATAACAGAATCTCAGGTCGTCATCATCAAACAAGTATTTGCAAAAGAAAGAATCCCTAACGATCCATCGACCATACGATCATATGTATTGCAAGAACTCTTGAGGCATTTCCCAGGCAGATAGATACTACTGCAGATCCACCATAGGTTTGACAAGCCAGATGGCTGGGAGTACGGAGGACAAACATGGTTCCGTATTTTCCACTTTCCACCATTAACATCCATTACATTTGTACATTTTTTTTAAATAACTAATGAAAATTCGCTCAAAATATTTCTGTTTGGTTGTAGGCAACTATTCTGCATTGTTTTCTATTCACATGAAACGAATAATTTCAAACTGAATCGAAATTTTCTTCATTAATAATCCACCGATGTAATGCGTTTCTTTGCAGTTAAAAAAATGTACGAACTTCACTTGTTGTCAAACTCAAATGCACTTGAATTTTTAAATCTCAAACAAATTTGTGAAAAATTCCATATTCTCTTTTTTGCCCCAATCGAACATAAAACATTCCCAAACCTATTAAAACACAAAAATGAAATTTGAATTCAGCGCGACGATGAATAAGTTTGCTATAAAGGTCAGCTATATGTAAATATAATCGAAAATAACGAAATTAAATGATAATGAAATCAACGTGTTTGTGGTAGAAAAATGAGTCGTCATGTTTTTTTTGTATTCTTATCAGAAAAACCAAAATACTTTACTCCGTCTACGATAAGTGTCTAATTAAATCGCCAATCAATTCTTACCTGATAAACATATAGCGGCATATTTGGAAATGCATCTTTTGTTTGCTTCAGAATATCTAGATATGGAAGTCCGGGTTTCACCATCAGCATATCAGCACCTTCTTCAACGTCTCTTTCCTAAACAAAATTAGATATCCACATTAAATACTTTGAAGACAACGGATAAAAAGCGACAGTACATACAGCAGCTCTCATAGCTAGACCTTTTGAGCCGGATGGTAATTGGTAACACCGACGATCGCCAAAAGCCGGTGCACTTTTGGCTGCATCTCTAAACGGTCCATAGAAATTAGAAGCAAATTTAGCCGAATACGATAATAGGGATACGGATTCACCAAGTCCATTTGATAATAACGCAATTTTTATTGCTTTAATGCGGTTGTCCATCATATCAGAAGGCGCTACGATATGTGCTCCAGCCTTTGCATAAGCCAAAGCAACTTCAGCTATTCTCTTTATACTTGCCTCATTGTCTATGTGTTCTTTACTTAGAATGCCACAATGTCCATGATCCATGTAGGGGCACAAACACACGTCACATGCGAGTAGCAAATTTGGAAACCACTTGCGCAGTTTAGGAAGTGCAAGAACAACCGGATTTGTCTTGTTGTCCGCAGAACTTGCGGTACTGTCCTAGCAATTATTAATTTAGCAATTAACTTATCAAATTGCATATTTTTAAACTTTTAAATACCTTTGCATCAGAGCCTACCACACCGAACAGTAGAATTGATGTAAGTCCTTTCTCCACTAAAGGTTCCAAGTGTTCTTTTAGCTTGTTAATTCCCATTCGCGCTATACCGGGCATACTAGGTATTTCTTCTAGTGCGTCATCGTCTGGTCTATAAAGTGTTAATTGATTTAGTTAATATTACAGCTATTGCAAACATTATATTCTTTAAAACTAAAAAGCTTACATAACAAAAACAGGATACATGAAATTATATGCGTTGAGTTGGCAGTTTGGTTCTTGCAGGAGCCTTAAGGTGGGGTGAAAAATTCCTGAGTGAAGCTTTTTTTCCATCGTTTTTAATTTTTGTTTGATTTGTTCAAATGAAGCAGTAATGTTTCGAAGTGGCTATTCCCTCCTAGCCGTTTTCGTGTCCCTAATTGAAACTGACGTCTGGCCTCTGGCCGTGGTGGTAGCTGGTAGAGGTTGTGGACTGTGGTAGGTAGGAATAGGTAGTCGAAACTTGAACGTCGAAGTCGGACTGACATTTGGTCAGAGGTGAGAGATTTATAGAGATGATCACGCATTTGCTGAGTACTAAACACAACGCATATACAACAACCACTACATCGTTCAGCGGGTGAGCTACGCACTACTACAAAATAGTCGTTGTAATTCGATTTCAAAGAACAAATTTTAAAATTAAAACTTAAGCATTAGGTAGTTGTAAACATAGCAACTTATTTATATTATATCTACAGCCGTATTTATTAGATTCCCTTACGATGCCTTTACGATGTTGTTTAGATAAACATCGCGTAAACGCAGCCTCTACGTGCCTTTTCTGAAATTGTTATTTATAAACATATTTCCGTAATAACTTTTTAAAACGCGGTTTGTGTCTGAATAGGTAAGAATTTGGATAAACATTTTCTAGTTTTAAACTTCTTTAGAGACACAAAGACTGCAAGCTGTTGTCGGTTTCATTAATTAAAAGTATAATAGGGTAGGTACATTCAAAAACTTAGTCGTCTTTAAGTCGACTAGATTGGTCGGGAGTAGATGTAACCTGAACGCAAAAACCAGATTGGTCGGGAACGTTACTTTTCCTACGTCAGCCACTTATGCGAACTGTCAACTTAGTACTCAGTCACGAATTTCTTGACTAGATTCGTCGGCTAACCCTCTATAAATTTCAACTGAAACAGCTGCCCATGTGACCGATCTATGCTAATCAAAACTGAGATGCATCAAGTCAGTCAGCTGTCAGAATTGCTAAACTAGATACTTGAACGTCCCCATAGTTTCAATGTTTTTTGTAACAGTTTATCGAAATTCTTACCTATTTAGACACAATCCGCATTTTTTAAGGTTACCGCAGAAAAATGTTTATAAATTTATTTCAGGAAAGCGACGTAGATGTTGGGTAAATTTTTACGCGATATATAACTAAACAACATCGTAGAGGCTTCGTAAGAGAATCTAATAAATAGGGCTTATATTCTATTGCATTTTCTAGTTTTAAACTTCTTTGGAGACACAAAACCTCGATAGCAAATCTGAAGTATTACAATTCCCAACCAAACCTTTCGCTATCTACCACATCACATTTGTTTGCTCATATAGCGGCCGTGTTATGTATATTTTCAACGTCAACAGAACGTCAATCAAACTGTATTCACCAGTCACCACTGTTTATCATATATATTTGCGAGATGTGCAAATAATTTTGACAGTTCAACTTAATCAGTTGGTTCGTTAAGAGTTGTGTCTTGTGCCGGTTTAATATTGGAAGATAACGATGGCTTTTAAAGCTCAGCCAAAAGGATTCGCTACTAAAGCAATTCACATGGGACAGGACCCAGAACAATGGACCAGCATGTGTGTTATCCCCCCAATAGTAACCAGCACAACCTTCAAGCAAGATGGTCCTGCCGAACACAGAGTAATTACAAAATAATTGTTTATTTAATATAATTTGTACAAATATTCTATCGTAAACATATCATACCCACTTTGAGTATAGAGCCGGTTAGATACAATCACAATTTCCCCTTGTTCCTATAAATTATGATGCAACTAGAAACTAACTTACGAGATAACTTATGTGGCACCGTGCTAGCGGGTAGAGAAAATAAACGAATAAAAAAGAACAAATGCGTGCTTATATTCGCAGATTCGCACATTCATTGTAGATTGAAATATCGATGTGTATACATCTAGCAAAAATTCTATTAAACTTACAAAACAGAATCTTAGATAGTCATTGTACCTATATATACACATATGTATACGCCGTTGGTGACACGTGCAAGATTTTGAACATAAATTTATAGATCTAATAGACTTATTTTGTTGCTGTGCTGAATTCGAGGTAACTGCGAGTGCGAACTTGCTGATCAATGTGGTATATGCTGTCCATATGGGCAAGTATTTCCGTATCAATTGATATATCTAGTAATTTTTTAAAGAGCACATTAAGCAGTTTTATACCAAAGGTACACAGAATGTGAAGTACAAGAATAGCATCAAGTAATTCAAAAATATTCAAATCGTTTTGAGTATAATAATTCATGTGAGTAGACTTCCGTACTCGCAGGGAAGAAGGCGTGCGTACCTACTTTACTTATTTTTTGTTTGTTTTTTTTGTATCTTCTGTATCGGGTACATTCTCAAGTTGTCTTTAGGCGGCTGAGAACTGAAAGTAGAAATAATCCTTCTTAGAGTTATTCATTACTTTTTGTAATGATGTAATTGCAAGTGGTTATGGTGTCATGTCATGTCAGTCGTCATCATAATCACTTACCTAGCATTGTCAGCCCATTGAGTATCTTTTCATAAGCAAGAATGGGAATTGTATAATTCCTTCGACTCTATTGCTAAATTGCGCAGCCCAATACAAATCTCATAGACTGCGTAGTTTGGAAAAAAAAAGTTGAGCGCCTGGCAAAACAGTTTTTTTTTACAGTCGGATACCACTTATCTGAACTACGCTTTACTGAAAAATCGCATAACTGAAACACAAAATTTGCCACGGAATTGTTTATCATCTATCTGGAGTTCGCTTGAGGAAATATCGCTTAGGTGAAAAAATAATTGTGGCAAATCGCTGCAAAACTTAAATACAACTTATGTACCTTATGATTGTACTCCAATTTAATCTGTAGTTAGAAGTAACTGGATTCCTCAGGTTTTTAGATTTCGTATCAATTCGAACAAAAAACCCGATTTGCTCTCTTTTTTGTTGACATTCCTGAGATTGGAATAGGTACATATAAGCATTCTATACTTTTTTCATTATCACCCAGATTTCTTAACAAAAATAGATTTTTGTAGTTAAAAACTACACTAACTGTCAAACTCAAACGTAGTTGGTTTGGTTAATCTCAAGCAACTTTGAGAAAAATCCAGATTCGCAAAGGGTCCAGAAACAGATTGGCCTAGAAAAAAAATGTTTCATATTGTTCTTCTACCTTCGGGAAGACAAGGAAATTTTGAAACCCTACAACTGCATGTTTAAAAAAAACCTACAAATGTTTTTATGAAAATTTAAATTATGACTAACAATCAGTACTTTCTTAAACAGCAAAATTTAAAGTAATCAAAATGAGGTGGAAAAACGTAGTAAGGGATGGTAATGATGAACAGGCGAACTGTCAGAAAAACTTGCAAATTGTCTTTAGTTGCACAACGAAAATTAATCAGCATTATAATGTTCTAATTTCGCATAATATATTTTTTTGGTAGAAACACAACACTTGCCGTGTTCCACAAGCCTGGTTAACTTAAAAACTGGAAACATAAGAGGCAGTAGTTCCATAAAGAACGATAGTTTCTCAAAACTATTGGTTTGCGTGAATTTTGTTTTTGAAACTATTAAATTAGTTCGATTTTTTTTTTATAAAATCCCACCCTAGGCTATTAAACTATAGGCCTGTTCCCTAACGATAATGAATTCGAACACATTAGTCAAATTTAGTCAAACTTCGTTCCTTTACACAAAACATTTCCCCTTCATAAAAAACCTGCAAATAATAGCCCAACAAATTTCTTTGGGCTAGTTTGTTATAAATGACTTTAGCTGTCAAACCCCTAAAAATCAATTTGAATTGGCAGTCGATTTCGGTTTGCTTTATTAAGCGCTGAAATTTGTTATGAAAAATGGATAAATCCCCAAAAATAAATAAATATTAAACTGAATCCGAGTGTTTTTCAACGTCTGCAAACTGGTATTTTTTTTAAACCCACTGACGTTTATTTTTGAGTTTCTCGCATATGTTTTCAACAAACGTCGCATGCCAAACTTTCGTTCCTGTACTTTTTGGTTATATTCTATTTTTCTGAGAGAATATATCCCCACTCCTTGATATCTGACATTTTGCCGAAATTGGCCCAAAAAGTAAGGCAACAGACCTAGTCAGGCGTTTGCGAAGGTACGGAGTGTGAAAAAACCCTAAGATGCCCCATGGCGTTAAACCGGGATCCATTGAGTCAATACGCTCATAAAATACTGATGCGAATCTCCGACTTGGTTTAGGTCACTAGGCACACCACATAAGTCTCCCTTATCTACAACCTTAGCATATGACACTAGATCTCGGTAGCTGGATCTGAAGCTCTATACCAAATTTATAATTTATATTTCATACAAGTTTGTCGAAAATGGGCGTATTGTTATTGCAAGCAACAAATAACAAAAACGATCTTCGCTGGAGTCCACCACCGAAAAACAACACTTCGAATGATCCCAAAATAAAATAAAAGTGATAAGCTCTCTCTTTGTTTGTTAGAGATTAAATTTTATTTTAAACTAAAATTGCTTATCAACAAGGCCAAATAAGAAGCTCATCCTATCTTGTATGTTTTCTTCTTTTTTTTATTCTATTACCGCGAATGTTTAAAGTGAGTTCAATGATGTCAAAGTAGCCGCCTAACCCCTAACCTTTAGATATTCTATTAATGACAAATGAATGATGAAAGCTGATAGCCGTCTTAGTCAATCATAATTTAAAATGTCATACAAGTTGGTATTCTATTCTCAATTTGTCCAAAACGTGTTGCGATTTTTTCGTTGAGGCATTTAATCGCCAAATAGACGAGACAACAATATTCCTAATCTATTGAGTGAAGCACAAACATGTTTTTTTTTTTCATCAAATTACGGCAATCAAGTCAAACAAACTGTAAAGTGCTGCGAACACGAAAAGCCAATTATTATAAGTTTGTGCGGAAAAGTATTGGAATTTATCAGATATTGTTCTTTCCTAAACAAATTTATTGCTTTCCAAAAGTGGTTTCGATACATTTTAGATACAAACATAAGTCCACCCGTTGTCAATATGATCGGATCGCAGTTGATCATGCGATTGCATTTGATATGTTTAGTAATCAGATCTTAGACTAGGTGACGAACGTTTGTAATAGCTCGGATAAAAGCATGAATTTGTAAATACTGATCGACCTGGGGATGGCGATGGGCCCGATATGATGCCTGGTGTATTGTGACGATCTCCCAACCCCCATCAACCTAACCTAACCTAAATACTGAACGAACAGAAAATATCAAAACACAAACAAAGATAGCACATGTTTACATTTGTGCTGAAATTGCGTAGCAAATTATTTTTTATTATTTTAGTGACTTCTTATGATGGATTGTAAACAACACCTAGCGCATGTGTTAACCTTTTTTCTGTGAATACGTTCTATGAGTGAATACTACCGGTACTGCCTTTAGCAGGGGCTGTTTAACAAGTTATGCATCATCTACCTACAGCTTCAACATCGAATCTTTTGGGCCGATTTTGTACACTCAGTTATGAAAGGGCAAACCTCCAACTATTCTGTCACTGGTCTTAATTAATGACTCATGCGAAGAAGCTTTGGTTTCCAGATACGATTGCAAATTCGCGAAAGGAAAAGCCATTTATTAGAGTTATTCCTGTCAATTGGTCAATTGAGTTGTTCTGCCCGATTCGTCGAGGTTGACTGTTCCTTCTTGTTGACAGAATGTAACCGTTTAATGCGTTATAGATGTTTTTGCTTCTGTACTTTAAAACGCAATGGTATTAACTCATTATGAATGCGAATTTAACTGACTTTATAAACATCGTTATCGTGTGTTGGCTGATGAGTTTTGCATAATTCTTTTAAGTGAGCTGTTAAAGGAGTCCAATGCTTCAATTATTTTTTAAGAACTAATGTCCTTCTTCATAAGGAATATGACCTTAGCTTAGAAATAACCTGGTAAATGCGTCATTTTCAGTTGCTCTAAAGAGATTGGGCAGGTAAACTATCAGTGGAAGCAGCCTTGTTTTTCCTTAATATTAAATATCCTTACTTTTGTCAAATTAGTAGTTCGTTCTGATTAACAGCGAAAGAACGATGCTGGTCTCGTCGCCCGACAGCTTGTGCGCCTTAGACTCCATTTGTCAGGCGTTTATTTTTTATTTTTGCTTGCAATTAGGTATTACAACTGCCCATGGTTGGTTGAACACACACAAGCTAAGAAGAAGAGTAAGAGATTGTATAAAGTAAGTCCGCGAACTAGAGAACTAAGTTTATGCCTAAAGGCCTCGTCAAACAGAGTCCGTTTTACCGCCGCATTGCATTGTTCTGCAACTATGCAACGTTGGTTGGCCACAGTTTTACCGAAACAAACTAAAATATATATCTACTTGATTATTACAGGGCTTTGAATACTCTCGCAGCGGTAATCCAACCAGAAACGTTCTCGAACAGTGCCTTGCTTCTTTGGACAATGGCAAATATGGACTGGCATTTGCTTCCGGGCTTGGGGTAACAACTGCAATTTTAACAATGCTCAGCAACGGTGATCACATTGTTATAAGTGATGATGTCTACGGCGGAACCAATCGCCTTATTAGGTATACGTTTACACTTAAATTTCAGTGACAAGCGTTTCAACAACTGCTTAAATTATAGGCAAGTGGCCACACGATTTGGATTAGAGGCTACTTTTGTTGATCCAACAGATTTGACCGCATTATCAGCATCCTTCAAAAGCAACACCAAGCTGTTGTGGCTTGAAACGCCCACCAACCCCCTCCTGAAAGTCGTCGATATTGAAGCTGTTTCCAAATTGGCTCATCAGCAAAAGGACATCTTTGTTGTTGTTGACAACACATTCTTGACGTCGTATTTCCAGAGGCCCTTGGAACTAGGTGCTGACATAGTTGTTTACTCCCTCACCAAGTACATGAATGGCCACGGTGACGTTGTAATGGGTGCCGCCACATTAAGTGACGATAAGCTCTACGAGCGCCTTAAATTCTTACAAAACGGTATAAAACAACTGTCCTTGTCGATGTTCTTTTGATAATAATAATTTTTAATTTCTTAACAGCTACCGGAATAGTGCCATCGCCTTTCGACTGTTACCAAGTGAATCGTAGTTTGAAGACACTAGCTATTCGAATGGAACAGCATCAGAAAAATGCGATTGCTGTCGCAAAGTTCCTTGAAAGCCACCCCTTCGTCGATAGAGTCTTGCATCCTGGGCTACCCTCACATCCGCAGCATGAAATCGCTTTAAAGCAAACCTATGGATACAGCGGGATTTTCTCCTTCTACATCAAGGGTGGATTGGAGCAATCGAGAACGCTTTTGCAGTCCTTTAAAATGTTCACTTTGGCCGAGAGTCTTGGTGGCTATGAAAGTTTAGCTGAACTACCGTAAGTTATTCCATACTTTCCAAATAAGTTGTCATTAATTAAGCTTGTCATTTATATAGATCTGTGATGACGCACGCTTCTGTTCCAGCTGAAGATAGGTTGAAACTTGGAATAACCGACGCTCTTATTAGGATATCGGTTGGATTAGAGGATGTTGATGATTTGATTGAAGACTTGCAACAAGCTTTGAAAGCTGCATCGTCTGTATGATAACCAGTAAACTTATTTATTATTTTACGAGTTGTGAAATACAATGACAATAAAAGCTTTTTTTCTGCATGAAATATTTGGTCGCCTTCCATTCCCTCAAAGATGCTAATTAAGAACTAATCTATCTTTATGGCAAAACGAAATTATATCAAAGTTAATATGTATACATGAAATTATGCACAATATACAATTTATTTACTCAAATATACGTTTTTGTTTGTTAATAGTAGTATGTAGTATTTGAAAGCTCTTTGGAAATCTTGGAGAACGTTCAAAGACATCACAAACGGCTGCACTATAACTTTACAAAATTGCGATCTTCTATAGAAAACAAAGCTGCATACGTAAGGACGCCCATAACTCGTGAAAGAATCGTCCAAGGAAACTATACATACGCCGTGAAAATTGCAAAATTCTTAAATTCAAAAGTTGCCTGATTCAATCAAAAAATCAATTTTGTCAAAGAACGTCGGATTTACTAGTCTGTAAAAATGGGTTGTGGTTTGATCGGATGCTTAAACCTTTAAAACGACTGGACCATATTGGATACTTGCTTCTGCGGGTTTGTTCGTAATAATAAGGTTAAGAAAAACAGAAAAGTCCTTTCAGCGGGTATCGCCCAACACGTTGCACTTTTCTTTAAAAAAAAAAACACTTAAAACAGCTGAAGATTCTTTGTATACAATGGAAACGACACACTCCTAACCCAACTGATAACAAAATTTAAATGTAAAGAAAGCTCCTGAGGTCGAATCTCGAATTACCGTACCGCATTCGTAAAGGACTATTTACATGAGAGCGAAATGCGAACAAGCGAATATTCGTTAGTTTTGACATATTATTCACATGAGAGTTTTTCTTGGTCGCAGATACCCCCGAAGCAGTTTAAATTTTAAAGGTTATGTTCGAACGAAGTATTCATTCGGGGATTTGTGGATCGCGACTGTATTGTGTGGATTGCGAATAAAGTGTGACAGTTTGCGAAAGAATTTTTCAATTCGCGGGAAAAAAAATTCTCAGTTTTTTTTAGACTCGATGTTAGATCAATTAATTTTAATGCTTTTGTGCTAGAATAAATATCAATTTTCGATTTGTTTGCAGTTCGCTCTCATGTGAATATTCCTTAAGCGAGCACTACCCACTACGTCACGGAATTATACAGATTTTACTTTAAAACAGCAACAGATAAGTCACGTAGGACTCGTTTATAGGAAGTGGTAATTTGGCCTTAGCTTTCAGAACCACTTTCAGGAAGTGGTAATTTGGACTTAGGTTTCAAAACTGGTGTCAAAGAGACATTTAATACAAGAAATTTCGCCGAAAATTTAATAGCTTCCTTAATCCATAAGAGATTAGAAGACCTGTGCCCTGCCAGTGACGTATGAAATAAGACTTAAACACGCGAAAAATAATCAGATCAAACTGATGATATGAATGAGATTCTGTTCTCATCAGTTGAAATACGAATATGTATAGATATATTGCGAATGAAATATTACCACCAAGATCAATATTTGCGGTTGATCGGATGTAGGTATGTGGAATGCGAACTACTTACCGACAATATCGTACCCTGTCGCTGTGGTTAAAATTATGGAACAAGTACCTAAAACGAAACGCCTTTAATATCGACAAGTCTTGAAAACGCCACTCGGAATAAGGGGGATTATGTTCATCCCAGATTATGAGTAGAATGAGGTGATATAGTAGCGAATGTTTCGTAGATAAGAGTGGGGAAATGAAGAATTAGAAGGAAGATCGCTTTTTAGGCTTAGTTTAGTAAGATTCTTTAAACTTGCGGAGCTCAAAAATAGAAGTATAATGCGCAGACATAAAGTTTATGTTGCACCAGTGAACTCACTCATCTTGTATCCATAATAATTACGTCCGAGTGATTATAATGACAATCACCATAGCGTTCAATGCGACGATGATTTATCTATTCAACACGCCAAATCACACTGAATGATTACACCAAACAAGCAAGCTCGAAAGCATCTTATTCGCGAAAGAAAAACCGACTGCACTCCAAACAACAAATAAGTCTGTGAAATCATCGGAAAATAATTCACATCTCCAGATCAAGTAGCACCATCAAATATGTACTTCCAAGCAGCTGAACTAAGAACCAACAGCTCCCACATTTCGATCAAAAGTTAAGCATGAAATCGTGCAGAATCCACATGCATCTGGTTTTAGTCTATAATAATCACAATCTTCACGAGATTCAACAAAATGATGCTGGTGGGTTTTCTCAGTTTTTTTTTCGTTTTATTTTGTTACACTATTACAAAAAAGGATGCGATTCTTATGCCTTAACAGCGTACTTCCTCTGTGGATAGATAGACCTCTTGCGGATCTCCTTCAGAGTTTTCCTGTTGGCATCTCTGGGCGATAAGGCTTTACGCATAGCACGGGTGCGTTTCTTCCTCAGATCCAAAGGCTTGTACTTCTTGTTCTTAAATACTCTGCGCAAATTTTCCTTTTGCTTTTGGTGCATAACAATGTAAACACGAGCAATTGCTTTGCGTACAACACGGCTGCAAGGTAAATCAAGTTTATAAGTTTCACATTTTGAAGAATCTTATTTGTAGACTTACATCTTAGACAGCTTCGATGGAGCTCCACCAGTTACCTTGGCAACACGTAGACCGAGGAGTTCATTTTTCAGCTCTTCGAGCTGTTTGGTGAGCTCACCCTTGTTCTTGGTCCTCAAATCGGAGCACTTGACTTTGACCTGGAATTTTACATTGGTTTAGAGCAGTTTCACAGAAAATATGTTTTCAAGCACAAGTAACACATAATTATTTTGTAGGATGCATAAAGCTTAAACAATTTAAATTACGGATTGCAATAAAAATTTCGGAATTTTTTAACATTGGATCGGAAACATACCATCTTGGCTAAATTCAATCGTCAAAAAGAAGTTTGACAGGCGCGTTTGGCAAAACGAACGTCAAATTGGGTTTTCATAATTGATGATCATTTTCAGATGTTAGATACGTCGAGTTGTGAGTGAAATTCTACTATCCGCTAGATGAGACAGTGGCGGATGTGTTCAGAATAATATATTGTTGTAGTTAGGTATTTATTTGAAAATGACCTATAAGATTAAATTCACATCGCTTTTCGTTTTAAATTTGTAAGAAAAATAAACTTAAGCAATTTGAAATTGATTTCTTAAATTTAAAACAGGTTTTGTAAAAAAACCCATACCTACCCAGCTTCATAGTACCTAGCAATTCACTGGGCGAAAATGAATCCCAGGACCGTACAGAGGTACATGCAGTTGGCCCGATGAAATGCTTGCTTGGTGAGTTTGGTAGCTCAGGGGTTTGCTGATTGATATGTCTTCGGTTGAGTAGAAAACGTCTTTGGTTTTCCCGATTGATTGAGGACTATTGGATCATTAAAATTTCCTAAGACCCTGTCGGACAGGTAGTCCAATGTAACTTCCAGCGAGGGAGAAATATGTTTCGCCCCTTTTATAACTCCAAAGAGAGGTTAATGAGTTTTTGCTTACATGGTGCTTGCCTTTTGAGCAGTTTCCTAATATCCCGACTCCACAGGAGATAGTTTCTCTCAAAATAAATGTCTGGTAGAGTGGTAGGTATCTACATCATTCAATTTTTTTTATCTGTAGGTAGGTAGGGAGAATCATTAAAATTATTTATTTATTTGTCCTAGATGATGCAGTATCAGCCTTATGTCATCTACTACTTTTTTTTTCTTAACGTAGTAGCTCATTCTAGAAATGACATCCTTTGACAGCAAAAATAAAATAAAAAACAAATTTACCCGTTACCACAAAAGACAAATTATTTCGGAATCGCATTGCAATCCTTCGAAGAAGAAAATATTAAGGTAACGTTTATATATTTTGCAATCCATTCCAATTAAAGACAATAACTTAAATTTTGTCAAATCTTATTAGCTTGAATAAACAAAATTTCGAAAATGTCTGATTGGGTTAAAAAAGCAGAGGCCCAGGAAATCTCAAATTTGGTAAGAAAATTCCTTATGCCGGTTTAAGTAATTATTATTTCTACGGTCTGCAAATTAAAGGTCGACAAATTAGAAATTAAAAAAGAGGAACCTTCAACCGGTGACAAAAGCAATGAGCCTTCTCCTCAAGATGAACAAGCGGACGTTGTCAGGTTTGTTTCCTCAGCAATTCTTCAACCGCATGCTTACTTGAAAGAAATACTATTCTTTGTTCTAGCCCGGCGGAGACGAGTTTGCTTTTAAAAATAATTCGAAAGGGCTTAGTCGAGTCTAAACTGGATTTGGAAGTACAACGCAAGGATCCCACATCGCCATTGCACTCTGTGAAGACTTTCGAGGCATTACACTTGTAAGTAGATACCTCCCTAAGAATCACACTTGTCAACTAACCTGAAACACAAACACCTTCACTTAACTCTTATTTGCTTACCATTGCACTTACGTATTTTTTATTGCCACATGAGTAACGTGTGCATTACGTATATGAAATTCTCAATGTACTGTTAACAGATGACTAATTCCCAGGAATTGATATCAAAACCTTAAGATCCCAACAGAACTACATATTACCCAATCGTATAAGGAATGCAAATCAAGAACCTGGGATATATGTCTGACTGAAAATTTCTTTGCCTTACAATTGTACAATGGTGAAAATGGAAAGAGTTACCGCTTTCCATCGATTGCGTTTTTAATTGTGTTAATCTTGCATGTTATTTTTTTTTTTCGTTTGATTAGAAAACCAGAGTTACTTAAGGGCATTTACGCCATGGGCTTTAATGCGCCATCAAAAATACAAGAGACAGCGTTGCCCACGCTCCTAGCAGATCCTCCGCAAAACATGATTGCTCAAAGTCAGTCAGGAACTGGTAAAACTGCCGCCTTCGTTTTAGCAATGCTTAGTCGAGTCGATACGAAGCTCGATTATCCGCAGGTAAATAACTACAATGATTATCTTACGTACGTATAGCTGCTAATATCTTAACTATTTTATTTAAGGTTCTCTGTTTATCGCCAACGTATGAGCTTGCGATTCAAACTGGTGAAGTGGCCGCACGTATGGCACAATACTGTCCAGAAATTAAGTTGAAATTCGCCGTCCGTGGTGAAGAAGGTAGGTGCGATTCAATCAAGGTTCTCCAATTCTTAAAGTCTGTTCCCTTCAGTTGCACAAAATAGCAAACTTAATGATCACATTGTGATTGGAACACCGGGAAAAATTCTCGACTGGGGGCTCAAGTATAGAGTCTTTGATTTGAAGAAGATTCGCGTGTTTGTACTTGACGAGGCTGATGTTATGATTGCAACACAGGGACATCATGATCAGTGCATTCGTATCCATAAGTAAGTTTTAATAATTATTGTGTATGCCGTGTATATTACGAATTTGTTATACTTACAGGCAACTCTCACCAAAGTGTCAAATGCTTTTCTTTTCGGCTACATACGAGAAGGATGTAATGGACTTTGCGCAGCATATTGTAAAGGATCCCACTATTATTAGGTTTGTTACAATTCTACAAAGCGGCATGCATAAGTTTTAATAATGTTTTTATAGATTGCTAAGAGAACAAGAATCTTTGGATAACATTAAGCAATACTTCGTGAGGTGTAACAACGAAGAGGAGAAGTACCAAGCAATTCAAAACATCTACGGCGGTATCACGATTGGCCAAGCTATTATCTTTTGTCATGTAGGTTTTGTATTTTTTCATTGATTTTATTTCAGTAGAGAAGGTCCATCAGCGGTAGTTTGGTAGTTGCCCATTCAAATTGCTCTGCAACAAGTGACAGCTTTGCACACACTAAGGCCGTGTAGATTTCTACAACTGTTGAGTTACAATTCTGTAACTCGAAGTTACAAGTCCGATGCTGGTGAATTTCAATTTTATTTCCATAACAAATGCCTCGTGAATTTCTTTTTCTAATAATTGCGGATCGTATGTGCGGGCAGTCAACTTCTTTCAATACCCGCTGAGGTGCCTGTTGTGGGAAAGAGTTTTAGTCTCTTACTCATTGTAATTCTATCGAATATCGCCTTGCCTTAGGGGATTCCAACAAAGAATTGAATCCGACCGGGGAAGTAGGGCCGTCAAAGACTCTCTTAATATATATGCTTAACCTATTATTACATTCTCCTCAGTTGTTTCTTTTTAATTCATTATTAAACGCAACAATTTCATTTAAAACAGACAAGAAAAGCAGCTGGGTGGCTCGCCGGTAAATTGTCTTCTGATGGTCATTCCGTCGCCGTGCTTTCAGGTGATTTAACAGTTGAACAGCGGTTGGCTGTTCTTGACCGATTTAGAGCTGGTCTGGAAAAGGTGCTTATCACCACCAACGTGTTGTCCAGAGGTAATATTCTACTTTTAAAGCTTCCGAACAAACTAACCACTTTCGTATTCAATTCAACTAGGCATTGACGTAGAACAAGTCACAATTGTAGTTAATTTCGACTTGCCTATGGACATGAGGGGCAATGCAGACTGTGAGACATATCTGCATCGTATTGGAAGGACTGGCAGATTTGGTAGGTATTTTTTTATTTAACACCGGGTTCACGAGACTTAATCATATTGTTGTTTTTAGGTAAAAATGGAATTGCCATCAATTTGATAGATAGTGAGAAATCAATGGCAAACTGTCGCACAATTGAATCACATTTCCAGAAGAAAATAGAGTTCCTGAACGCGGAAAATTCGGACGACATTGAAAAGATTGCTTCATAAACATTATCCTCTAAAAGTATCGAATTTAATTGTTTTTGACATGTTCAACTGTGTAACTTTGAAGTTTTTTTTTTATTTTTCTGTTAACTCAATACGGTTATTAAAAAAGAATATTTATCGAAATACATTCAGTTATTCGAAAATTGTTTAGTTAACGTCCGCGCCATACATTCCTATTTGTTTTGGTTTTCTTCTTTTTTTACATAGAAAATAAAAAGTTGGAACTTTTGTAATATTAACTTCGGTTCTTTTTGTTGCTCTCTTTTGTCACTCGTAAGTAAGATACTGCCCTTAAGTTTTCACATCTGCTTTCGATCCGTAATTTGTCACAATTTCTGGTCCAAGATATTCATTTGATGTAAGGGTTTAGCGCATTTCGAGAGGATCCGTGTTTCGTAGCCCTACAATAGTACAGAACTACCTACCGTCTTCGTTGGTATACCACTTCGAAATTCGGAAAGCTGTCAAGTAGGGAAAACGAATAGGAAATAAAAATTTGGCGCAACAGGCCCGTATAAAGTTCTAGGCCTATCACATTTGTGTTCTTATTTTTGGGGGGTGAATGGATTGAGAAGTTTTCTCAGGGCATGACATTTGACAATACTTTATAACAGCAACAGTGTTCGGGGAATCCTTATCTTTTCCGTTTCCGAATGCTATTGCGGTGAACAAAGTCCAGCTTGTCAATAAGATGCCACGTACACTCAATCGTAAATGTAATTACCTTATCCAGTTAAATAATCACAAGTAGCCTTAATAAAACCTTTATTGTAAATCATTTAAATAGATTATAGTCTCATGTGATAAAATTTAACAAATACAAAACCATATTCGTAGCTAAATACTTACTACTAAAATGTACATCATATCTATAACTTTGAATTGCTCACTTTATTAATGGAATCATGTGGAATTGGGCAGTTGGCAAGCTCGAACAGCAACCAACTGCAAGAGTACAAATATAGGAGAAAACACCTCACTGTACTCTAGTCCTGTTTGACCGGACAGCTTCAAACATAGTAAATACTTGAAAATTGTTATCAAAACCAAAAAATACGTACTCCACATAAATCTATGTAATGCCTTCCGTTTGTTGTCTATGCCTATATAAAGATACATGCGGATGGCGACAATTACGCAAAAATATGCATTGCACACATCTGCACAGAAAAGAGGACTAAAGACTATAAACCAATCGACCAAGATTTCATCGAAAGTACCGGCTATTTTAAAGGCGAGCGTTAATGAAAATATAAGCAATCCGCAGAGGTTGATGAATATCTCGAATTCTGTAAGGCCCAACCATCGAACCAGTTCAGACAATTTGAACATTTTGTTCTTTACAATAAAACTATCCTTTGAATAAATGTTACAAATATAACTATGTATTGCTATACTAAAGGTCAACTTCAAAGTCAGAACTTCGCGATACTTTGATGTGAAGGGCAGAGTTCATCCTTCTCTGCAAAGTAAGATCGTCTTGGTCCGAAAGAGGGTGCAATTCGTCTGAAACCAACAAATTGAAGTCGCCGCAAAGGAAATGGATGTTTTCGATATCTTACCTACTAGCTCTACTGTGGATGTGTTAGCCTCATAGATCAGAGCCCCGTTGGAATTATTAATAAGAGTTAGGGCTAAATTAATGCCACGACTTATAGCGTTTCCCAGACAGTGTAGGTAAATATCCTTGACTCCCGCGTTTAAAATGTTTTCACATTGCTTCAATTGCGCCTGTAGGAAAGATGATTAATGAATAAAACTTTGCAGATTTATTGAATTAATTAAGTAGAACCTTAAAGTTGGATTTCGATGTGATGTAAATATCGTTTTCCCTTTGGTATGGTTTTGAAGTAGGTCGTTTCTTTAACTCGTGGGAACTTCGGTTTCTTGGCTTTGAATTAAATTTCTTTTTTAACTCAGGTTTATCATTAACAGCGCTGTCCATAATCAAACTTTTTTTTATAAATAATGCAAATTCGGCATGCACTTCATTATCCAAAAGACACAAAACACACTTTGCACATATGGTGAGTGGACACCGGACAATTAAACAAAGAAGAAGAATACTGTCAGTTTTTTGACATTTTATAAACATCCGCAGCCACACACGAATTTCATGGGTAACGTTCAGTGTAATTTGATCGGAGATCGAACGCGCTTACATGTGTCATTGATTGGTATATATAACAAATTAAGGGGGCGGTTGGCAGCAAATACCGGAAGTTCCTGGTAAATTTTGGAAAACTTATGCTAATCCGGAGATTTTGTGATTGCAATTTTTAGTGTTTTTGTTGGACAGACACCGTCTTTTTTTGTACTTCGTTCCTAAGTGCCAATCCCCTTAAAAAGGATATACAAAATGTTAAAGATGATTTTTCTGGATCCATTTTTTGCTATTCCCACCCATATTTCAGCCTTTAAAACTGCATTTGTATACGATTCATCACACATAACGTACAAATATGGGTAATTTCAAACACATTTGATTAATCTTTCCGTTATTTAGGATATAAAGTCATGAAAAATTATTTCAAACGCCACGTCATAAAATAATCTGTAATTTTTCACAACCCCGCGTTTCACCGCCGCGTTCAAACGCCGAGGTGAATTCAACGCAGCGTTGAAAACGCGCTCTGTGTGACGGGGGATATGTTATTCATTATATTACAACGCGGCGGTGAAACGCGGCGGTAAAACGAAGCGTTAAAACGCGCTCTATTTGACGAAGCCTTAAAGGCCTTAAAGGCTTCGTCAAACAGAGCTGAAAAAAAATCTCAGTGCCACCAACTATTTTTTTTTGAGTGCCAAAAAGTGTCTCAGAGTGTCAAATTAAAAAATCACATGTTTAAACAAAAATATCAGTAGATTTTTGTGGGAGTTTACAAAACAGAGTAACAAGTGCAGCACTGTTTTTAGTTTTTATTAGGAAAATTAATTTGTAATGTTTTTTAATGGAAATTTTGTTTTATATTGCGTCTAGGAAAGAGCGCCAAATTTTAAATTTTGAGTGCCAATGGGTGCCAAACTCATTTGAAAGTGCCAGTTTGGCACTAAAGTGCATGTTACTCAGGGTCCAAAATTTTCCACATCCATTTTCAGTATTTCAACGTACGAACACGAACAAAATCCCAACATGTTCGGATTGTTTTCGGACGTCGGAAGTGCAGAATAGTTACCGTACATGCGATTCAAAGATTTTCTATCAAGAGATTGCTATATGATCACTACACATCATGCTTGTAATTTGGTTTTCTTATAGCCAATCGCTTTACCAGATGCTTAGGGTCGTTTTGTCATGTTGACCGAACAGTGAGACATGTTTTTGAATCTGTCTCACTGTTTGATTTTCATCATTTCAAGGAAAAAAATATTTACGTAAAAAACTGGGGTCGAATCTAGTCGTCCGTGATCGAGCATTACGTTCACGGTATTAAGTTGATTTACATGTGAAACAAAAACAAATTGCGTCACGTAATGCTCGTTCAGGGACGATGCGATTTGACTCCTGACATGGCTATCATATTTTTTTTTTGTTTAATTAAAGAAAACAAAAAAAGTTTCACTTACTTGAATATTTGACGTTTCTACACAAAATTTAGGAACATACAAAAAAATTCTTCTGCCCTTTTTTAGGTTCTTAAGGCTGGTACGCTTTTCAAGTGAAGTGAAATTTTCACTTCTCTCCAAAAAATTGCTGTAAAATGGAAAGTGAAATTTTCACGCCGAAATGTCAAAAATTTAATGCGATGGACAATAAAAGCCAACTGAAATAGCTTGTAACGCCCCCTACATATCACTTTTTGAACAACTATTTTTCACTTCAACAGCGTACTGCCTAGTGAAATCTTCACGGGGAAAGGTCATTTTGACAATTCGCAGTGACAATTTTGTATGAAAAATCGGATTTCGCGCGAATAGCGTACTAGGCTTAACACGCTGAAAGCACACGCGCAACTTTTTGTTGTTCGGAATAGAAACAAAAGTCGCGCGGAATGAAAAATAATCGTCTTAATCGACATGTCTGTGCACTGTTTCTTGGCAAAAAAGGGAATGTCTCAATTTTGCCGTCCTTCCTATCCCCTAAACTAAAGGAAACAAAATATTTTATAAAAACCGATGTTTCCCCCCACATAAGATAGATTAATTTATTTTGATAATTTAACCGCTATGTCATTCCACAATAACTTTTTAAGTTACAAATTGATAACTTTTTTTCATTGTAAAGCAAAATAGTATCTTAGATTTAGTTATGAAGAAAAATGAAGAATAAATAAATTAATACAATTTTTACCACTGGGCGAACTCTAGTGTAATTAAAAGCCCCTGCAGCATTTAAATAGATGATTGGATAATGACTGGATATATTAAAAATTAAAAATACAATCCCTAAAAAGAGGACTATTGTTGGGCGCCATTTTTATCTTTGTCGTTGCCAAACCTTCCTGTTAAAGAAATCGAGTGCCCCAAGCACAGCTTAATGGCAAAACGAAAATGTGTAAATGGAAACTCTGCATACGAAGACAATATCGTAAGTCTCCATCTAAGCAAGGTTTTACGTTTACCTAAAATTGTTCTCTTAACTTTGTCTCTTTAGCTAAAAGTCGGTAAAATTCCAAAATAATGCGAGTAATCCAATCGTTTTCTTTTCGTCTTTCGTCTTCTCTGCTTTTCTCTTTTAATAACCGGAATCGAAGGTAGAGGCAAGACGCAAGTCATAATTTCTAACCAAGACTTGATAAATATTTGATTGCACGTGCCAGACAAACACAACCTATCAACTATTTCCTTCTCACTTTTAAAATGCACAACAACAAAATTTAGCTCATATACCCATTGCCGTGTGGATCAGGTATTTTGTTAAGATTTTGTGCAGAGTAATTTAGTATTGTAATAGCAGTCTCCGGAGAAATCTTGACATATTTCTGTTCTCGTTGAGCAATTTTTGCTAAGGCGGTGTCTAGCATATAGTTTTAATTAAGTTTTTATGCAAGTTAATAAGTAAATATAAACAAAAAAGATTCAATATTCAAAAATAATGTGCGGCTAAACGATAATATTTAAATAAACCTCAAGTGCATAATAGTTTTTGAAAGAAAATCAGTTTTAGTTGGGCGAGAGAGTTAGTTTCTTTTTTTACATTAAAGCAAACTAACACGAACAGGAAAAATGCCTTGCTCCGCAGTAACACTATCGATAGCTACGATATCCGCCATCATTGCTACTGCCCTGTTGGCGATCGCATTCTCCACAGATAATTGGTTAAATTATGATGTTAAACGGAATAATATACAGGTGTGTATCCGATTTTTTTGTTCAGTTATTTTTCGTTCTTTTTTTGGACATAAAAGAGTACCGTAGAGTACCATCAATGACCTTAAATTTTATTCTTTTTTTCTTAAATGCCGTACTCGCCTTTGGTTTGGTTTTGTTAAGAACTTTTTATGCAAATTCTAATTAAACTAACCGTTTTGGGTGGAGTTTTTGGAAAGATACGAACGAAAAATCCCCAGAGAAGCGAATTCTCAATGTCGTGCGTTTTCTCCAAACATTAAACTTTCTACATTTTTTGTGCCACCAACATTACCTACCATCTGAAACGCTACACAAACACCTGCATACTTGATACGCTACCGCACCGATCCATGATCGTTGGAATGTGTACGATAATGTCTATATATCTCTTTCTACCTGCGATCATGTCAACCGTGTATCTTGTACCTGCTCGTATCTGCTGCTGCTGCAGAGTCAATGCGCGAAAACTCATTAGGGAACGTAAATGCAAGTGAAGCCTACCTCAAATTGAATCTGCTTTTAATTATACCTATACCGCGGCGAGAATTCGAATTTAAGTGCTTGCCGTGCTTAGTCGGCCATTTTTTTGGCCATATGTCTGCAGTTAATATGTTTATTATCACTTTTGTGATGTTGTTATGGTAATGCATTCCATTATCTGACGAAAATAATGCACACATTCCTTTCCACTGAACAAATTTACGCATTAGCAAATACCCATACAGTCACAGCAGACTCACATGGATAGTGATCTCGTAAACGATCGTAGGAATTCTAAAAATTATCGATCAAACAAAAAAAAAGAAGAAAAAACGACAAATTTCAATGCAAAGTCATAAACTAGTTTTCAAGACAGAAAACAGAGTGTTTGTAGTGAAGTCTTATTAGGTAGGTAGGTGTTCCGTATTTATTCTTGTCAGATGTTAAAATAATGCATGAATATTTTTCGTTGTTTTTTATCTGTACATGCAATCGCAATGTTTATAGTTTTCCATTATTTGCCTTATCCACCTAACTTTTCTGCAAGTAAATATTGAAACTGGATAGACAAAGAGAAACTTACTTTGACCATTTAGGCTGATTTTACTCGGTACCTACCTTTTTATCTTGTTTAGTTACAAATAAAAATTATTACCATGTGTTGTTGAAAAAGGAAAGTGTGGGAAGACCATATTTTGTAGATATGTATGTACCTATCTTTGTTTACCAGAGTTTTTATTTTGTTCTCGCTGTACCCAGATTAACATCAGTTCTAAGATGCATTCATTGTTAAGAACACGGGAAAAATCCGGTTTTACTTTTGTGCTCATTCGTCATTTGATAAAACTAAGCCTGTTATGATTAAGAGAAAATGAGAAATGTAAAAGAAAATCGCTTTTCATCGGAAACGATTAATTAGGTACCTACCTTGAATGATATTTAATTTTGAAAAGATGTCAGCAAGTTGTTCTTAAACAAATTGTTAAACGATTTGTCATCTAATGTTGCAACACAAGTACCTACCTTAATTGAACAAAACATTTACCTATGTTTTCTGCGCTTTGGATAGTATTATCTCATTAAAAAAGACCTGAAAACTCAAAATGCAAATTATTAAGTTAATTTAAGTACGCTGCTCGAGCTAAACTAAATTTCAACTGCTCTTTAACTTTTCTCTCCAAATATCAGCTAAAATCCCAGCATAGATTGTTGTGGATAATGTCGTTTTCCATTGGGCAAAAAGAAGCGACCGGGAGAGTCCGGAATCGAAAAAATCACTTCTGAAACCGTTCCATTGGCACAAAAAATACTCTACTGGTGATTCTGAGAAGAGAAATTCGCTTCTGGATTTGAAGTCAGAATCCACTCAAGAAGCACTTACACAAGTGTAATTTGTGTATTTTGTACAAGTCAGCTGACAGCAGCCGTAGATTATTTTTTGGCATTTCACCAATACATTTGTGGATTCATCCAGAAGCATTTTTCTTGTTCCATTGGATTTCAGAATGAGTGAATCCCCGAGTGAAACCAATGGAAAACGACATAAGTGTCACAAAAAACAACTGTTATTTGAAAATAAATTCCTTGATTCAAAATGTCCAAGGCTCCATATCGATGACCTCTGACGACCTCTCTGTCATTTCAATAAAAGGCTCCAGCTCCAGATACCCACTCCTGGTCGAGGTATTAATTAAAATTACTCATCTTTTTAAAGACAACGAAACAACAGAGCAGAGCCACCTGTCAAAATTTAGCTTGAAAAAATGGTCCTGACCAAATAAATGGATGCGCTAAATTTTGACAGATATTCGAAAACAAAAGTTAGATTTTTAGCTCGAGCTGCGAACCACTCATCTAAAGGAATTCGCTTTAATTTAGCTCAGCTAAATTTTGGAGAGAATTTTGTTTGGGAGCTTAAATTTGGCTTAAGCAGCAAACTAAGCTTTAACCTGAAAATTATAAAAGCCGTGGGCCGGCCGTACAATTATTCGGTCGCGAGTTTGACGTGCTTGTTGTAGGCCTTGTAAAATATGTATATAGATTTTAAATTTCTTATTCAAATCATCTGTTTCGGGCATGAGGCCTTAAAATATTTTTCTCCGTAAAGCAAAGTAAGGTTGAATCTTCGGCAACTATTATGACGCTTATTGACATTTGACACTATTCTGGGATTCAGACTTATACGGATTTATCCGGAGAGCGCATTGCCTCAGTGGTTAGTGTGAGCGAAAGGTTTATGGTTTGATCCCCTAGAAAAACGACAATGATATCTTAAGGTTTCCTTTTATTGTGCCACCACTCTGAAACATCTGCCAAACATTCGAGAGTATAACTGTACCTAGAAAGCCTTTTAGCTCAACAGTTCGGACTAGTCATACATCATACAAATGAAGCACATTTATTTGTCCTAAAAATAAAAACTCACACAAATAAATTGTGTGAGAAGCTAGGGCTCTAGGCGTAGATATTCTATATGAGGTCCTGTTGTGCCAATATTAAAAGTGGCTTGGTAGAATTTAAATTTTGAGCGTAAGAGAAATGTTGGTAATTTAATTATAGTTGTTTATGATAACAATTTCAGCGGTATTCACTAGGAAAACTGTGCAAAAAAAAACTTTAGTTTATACCAAAATTACTTTACTTACAACATAGAACTCTAGATTGTTTAAAGGAGCGTTGTTATTTATAATAAATAAATAAATAAATAGTTGGCGCAACAGGTCTGTGGGATCCTAGGCCTAGCTTCTCACAACCATTAGTTTTTTGTGAGTTTCTCATTTTTGGACGAATGTAAGTGATCTACAATTTAAGGGCCGATTTTTCAATAGTCAGATAGCTAACTGCCTCATAAAATTATCTGTCCGTTTCTGAGACGGATAAAATATAGATCTCTAGTTAAAGTAGGGCGTATGCGAACTGTAAAATTTGAAAATTTTATTTTACAAGGTTTTGTTCGGGAATAATGTTCATATTGTAGAAATGGAATTGTTCGACATTATTGACGATATTATTATTGAAGAAGAGAAATTTGCAAACAATTACTTCAACCCAACAAGGAAACTAATAAGTGAGAAATAGACCTAACCATTATGTACAATTTTTTTTACGTTTGTTACGTTTTCTATTGCAATTTTACAAATTTTTGCGACTCAAATTAAAACTGTTAATGATAAACGTCAAACTTTGAACATGACCTTCTTCTATGCTTTAACACAGAATATTGTCTCACTGTCTCACTCACACCATAGTTATCTAAACCCTATTTTATGATTGAAAAACTCAAAGCTTATATCTAGCAGATAAAGAGTGAAATAAATTTAGCTGTTAGTTAGCAATCAGGCGATTTATCTGACTATTGAAAAATTGGTCTTAAGTCAATCAGCTGTCAGACTTACTAAACAAAGTAGATACTTGAACGTCCCCATTTTTATTTGTGAGTACTCCTTCGGCATGTAGCTTTATTTTACTTTCCTCAATAAAATTACTGACATCCAGAAATGTCACAGGTTGTACAGTTATTAGGCCCTTTTTATTGAACACTCATATCAGCGACGTTAAGTAGACGAATAAAACAGTTCATAGTGATACACACTGATAATGTGGTTTCAACTAGTATAATTTGTTGTGGGATCTCGATCTTGACTTACGATTTGAATTAAAGTTCTCCTGGTCCTCATTGCAAGTTTATATACTTGCAATATCATTGACAAAACAACATTAAACTTAGAGTGGCGGTATTTTCCAATCAACTGAAATGCGAGGACATTGTTTTTTTTTTAGGCTCAAACAATTAAACATCATGTCAGTTCATTTGCTCCTCTCGACATGTCTTAAGTTAAAGTTAGTTGGTTAAAAATACTTAAGATAATTCATGGAGAAAACTTATTCGCGACTCCGATTGGTCTATCTCTCTCTTTCTCTCATGCCGCTGAGAACATGATTTATTATATTTGGACCAGACCCAAATACATTCCTTTTTATTCTTAATAAATAAAACTATTCCAGACTGTTAAACCAATTAAATCTATCTTGTTTGGCGAACGTATGTATGTGTAAGAATATTGTTAATTTATCCTCAAAGCATCGTAAATTTGATCAAATATAGAGTAGGTAATCTAAACTTAAGTGCGCTAAAGTCGACAGCAATTCGATTAATTAACTCGTTTTCATAGATTTAAGTATCAGTCTAAGGTTTTGTATGTGATCGTAACTGACATTATCATTCCTCCGTAAATAGAAACATGCGCAATCAGATATAATATGACAACATAGTATCTATGAATTTTAAATTATGATTCATGCAAATACCAAAGATTGTATACAAATACTCACCTATACCTATAATAGTGGTATGTATTTAAGTATTCAAACTGGAAAAACACAAACCAATTGATTTGTGCGCTTTTATTGTTAAAAAAAAAATAGTAACACGAAAGCAGTAAAATATTTATGAGATGTATTTCTTTGAAAGTTTAATACTCCCTTACATCAATAAAATTAATTATAGGTTTTTGTTTTTATTTATATAAAAGGGTTCACCATCCTCAGCCAGATCCAACATTAACAAACAAGATACTCTCATGAATTATAACTTAATCGATCGCTTTCATAATAACTATCTATCTGTCTACACAATTTTATTTCACATTCGTATGCTATGTACATATGCCTAAGATGATATATTTCATTATTACCTAATACTTCACTTCAAGTAGGTACGAGAGAGACCCTCAGGGCTGAAAAATTGAAGTTTGGTTGTTTGTTTTGCACATTGAGTAGGTAAGGGTTTTTTTCAAAGTAGCCGATTATTAGAGCATTCTTTTCATATACAGAGACTACCGAACGTTGACAGTAGACAGCGGCTATATTTTTGAAGCTGTCATTCATTCAGTGTGTTTTGCCAAATCACAATGCGTTAGCATAGCAATCAACAACACATGTGAACGATACAATTGTTGTATCAAAATGAGTGTTCTGTTCGGGCAACGCTCTGCGCGCTTCGCCCTTTTTACCGGGCCCATTTCTGGATGAATTGTGGCGATACCGATCCACATGAGCTCTGAGAGCGTCCAATGCATTCCGAAAAGTCACTGTTTATTGTTGATTTTGGGTTGGCACTAAATACGGGCAATAAGAGAAACATTTTACAATAGGTAACTTAGATTTAGATATATAAGATCGCTTTGATGGCCTATACCTAGTTTCTTAGTTGGAGTTAACTTTGTCATCTCTAAACCAAAGTTAAACGTTTCGCCAATATTTTTGCATAAGTGACTGGCATACACCCAAACCACTAAACATTTTCTTTCTTTGTCATTTACAACTTAAATGAGCCTGAGAAAATCTAACTGCCACATCATTTAGTTAGTAATTATAACATTAAATTGAAATTTACAAATTTTTATAGCAAAACACGACTTGACACATTGGGTCGTAAGAACAAAGCAAAAACACTTAACCTACAATTTGCTGGAAAAGTTACAGCTTTGCTGATGACCTCGGTATCGTATATGCCTCAGCTAGCCCTATGAGCTTAGTGGCTGGGTTAAACACTGATGTTACTTGCTGAGAATCTGGTTTGCTAAACATAAGCAGCTAAATGTAAGCAATAAGACTAAATTGATGTATTTCAGCCTAAGAATGCAAGAGGATCCAGATATTGAAATCTTCCTCCATGCTCAAAATTGGATGCGATACAAATTGCTTACCTGGCATATGCACCGAAGACCCTTATTTAATAGGTAATTTTCGACAAAGGTCTAATTGTTTCAAAGTTGAAGCCGTAAACAATTTTAAATATTTGGGTGTCATATTTGATTAAAATATGAATTGGCCAAATCATATCACAACTATGAAACAATATCTACGTTCTTCTATTCGTATAGCTTTTAGCATCTTAGTAAATTTTGCGATAAAAGAACATTAACAACAGCCTATTTTCGTATATTCCATTCAAAGCTCCAATACGGTTAAAGCTGTTGGGGAGGCGCTTAATGTTAGCCACTTTACCCACTCTATACTGCTCTTGAAAATTCTGCCAGTCAGACATCTGTACTATTTTAAAGTTTCTAAAATATTGTTTTTAAGAGGTGGCTATATGCAAAGTCCTATATACGGTGTCTGTACTCTGCCAAGCAATGTAGACAATTATGTGACGGCTCCCATTTTTCGTACCACCTATTATAGAAACTTCTACTCCGTTGTGTCGTGCAAACTTTTCAATACGTTTCCTGCAGCTTTTCGCAATATTAGAATACTTTGTTCATGCTTAAAAAAAGTCAAAATATACGGCTTTTAAATTTTGACCATAATCAAATTGAAGTTTTGCTGTTCAAAAACAATTTTTTTCACTGCGAAATGTCAAATGAACTTTTCACATGAAAATTTCACCAGGCGGTACGCTGTTGAAGTGAAGTCGCATTTAATTTTTGACATTTCGGCGTAAAAATTTCACTTTCAATTTCACCGCACTTTTTGGAGAGGAGTGCGTACCAGCCTATAGCATTTACTTCGATGTACGTGCACTTGCGCCTTGCAGTTCCGGTGAGCTTTGCACCAGCAGGGTGGGTCGGGTCGGTAATTATATCCGATCGTCGGCTTGTGGGAAATATGTTTGGACACACAAGCCGAAGACGAGAGGTTTGTTTTTAAAGTGTTACCTAAAATCCTGGATCTCCTATATACCTTAGGAATGATTGTGCCTTAAAATTAAAAAAAAAAAACAATAACAATTGGTTGCTTCGATTTTGACGTTTATTTTGAGTAAAAGTAATTACTACGGTTTATACCACCCATTGACGACGGTTATGTACACTCCGCAGAATGCAAATAGTGGTGTTTCCTAAATTAGTAAACCTCATCATTTACTAGAGAGCAACGATCGCGATTTTGTTAAAATGCCTTGAGAAGTTTGAGCTTCAAACCCTCTCCGCCATCAAATAAATCGATTCAGCTCAAACCTATTAATATTGCTCAGTGAAATCCCTTAAATATAAATTAAGGCCGGTTTGTCAGCCATAACTAAATGCGGATACTTGCACGAAAATGTAGCTCACACAGGCAATGGTTTCACTTTTCAAGTGCAGCGGAAGCTGCGATTAAGTATTCATTCAGATGTATGATTAAAACAGGTCTGAAGTTTGTATGTTGGCTATAACCATCTGATGTCGTCGTTGTCCCATCGTGACTTCAGCCAGCGACAAGCAGTTCACCCACTTCGTGAGAACTGCATAAATAACAACATACCTACCTATTTTCGCAGTATACCTACATTTCGGTGCAAGAAAATTGACAAAACCAGACACCCGATCTCACTTTACCCTCCAAACACCCATTCGCGTCTAATCGAACGCCAATTGAATTCTGTCTGTTCTAGTTTAGCAGCTATTCAGCATACCTTTACGTATCATGGAATGACATTTCATACACACTTTCATAAATTCTACGTGACAACTATCTACTAAATGTTCTCCTACTACCTAACTAAACTGAATAAGGTTAAAAAAGTAAAAGTTTCTACAAATAGTCTCCGCTTGTGTCCTCATAATTGATATGCAAATCAAGTTTCATTGTGCACATGTCATAATAATTTGGTCCGCGAAAACGCATTCCACAAATTCGTACTTTCTAATAAACGTCGTCGTTCATCAGACATTTTTTGTCGGGAACAAACAAATTCTGTTAAATAAAATAATGAAGAACGTTCTTAATCTCCTTCGTTACGCATTCATGTTATACTTAATCCGAATCTTATGCAATACCTACTACATATTAAAAAAAATATATACAATAACTGGCCCAATAATATCTGTCTGTTGGAATACCAGTTTTTCTAAATGCGAAATCAATGAATTGGAGACAATAGTAAACAATCTTACAAACATTCATTCATTCATTGGGCAGCTCGACTAGGTTCCACAATAGGAAGTTACGCTGCCAAGCAAAAGTTGGCAATGATAATAAATGACAAATATGTTTGCCAAAATTGTTATTTAATTTGTTAATTTAGTTTTTTCTTAATAGAATTAGACACAAAGGGGAATGACCATTGTGGGCGTTTATTTGTGTCACATAATTGAATGAAAATCACAAATGCTTATAATAATATTGTCTTGTAACATTACTTGAATTGGTGGCTCACTCCGAGAGCGAATTTGTAATTGTAAAAAAAGTTGTTAATCAATTGCTACTGGCGCTTGACGCAGACGATTGTTGTTAATAACCATGGAGCGTAGGAGTTTGATTTGGTGCTAGACTGTACAAATAAAGTAAAATCGCTCTACTCAACTTTATATAATTTTTGATCGGTTGTTTCATTGGGAGTTACATTCGATTGGATAGACTGGTCACTGTTGGTCACATGATTGCCATTTCTTTCAGTTCTTGTTGTTTAATTAAGGTCACGCGGCATGATGAATGAACACATCTTATACAATGTAATGACCACGTCCACACATGGAAGCACTGATTTTGACAGAATAATATGTTACCAAACGACAAATAGTGTAATCGGACAAATGCGCACGGATGATAATGATAATTATCTAATGGCCGCATATGCAATTATAACTTGGTTATAAATGGCATTATGTGCATTCACGAATCGGAGAATGCCAGGTGAATGGCACCACGGTCGCCATTTTTATTGAATGTTTTTTAAACAACTTCTCAACATAATAAGGCAGCTGTTGTGTAATGCTATTCTGTAAACTAAGAAAAATAACTAGTAAAATGAAATGAAACAATGTGTTGGTTATATAACGAATTAAACCACAAGAATTTATTAAGTGATAGATTCCACAGTTGTGATAGGTTGTGGCAAGTCTTATTTAAATATAACCAGGTTGCGTTGAATATCTTAAAACTTATTTTCATTAATTAGGTATTTTGAATTAATATGACACTTTACAATTTATTTGGACGAATTATTGAACACAACATAAATGAAGTGAGCGCCTTTATTGACGTAGGCAAAATGTGCCCTTTTGGTTGCATTTTCCAACACGTTTTCAAACATCTCGGGCGGTATAAATATGATTTCGTCATATATGTTTTGCCTTGAGCCCGAGAATTGTCTGAGGCTTGCCTGCCGTGCACTTTGCTTTTCAAATACCTAAAAGAAAAAAAAGCACATAGGGATCAAGACTGGATATCTTCCAAAAGTCAAGGGTTGAATTATCGCATCCGTGATCGAGCAATACATGACTGAATTCGTTATTGTTTTGCATGTCAAATCAACAAAATTCAGTGACGTATCGCTCGCTCACGGGTGCGGTAATTCGACCCCAGGTTTAGTGTCAACTATTCGAGCGACTGTTTGACCGCATTCCAAGCGACATTAACGGTCTTTAGACGGAAACAAATGCAGTTATGATGAACGGAATGTCGACGATTTTCAACTGTCCCGTGTTTACCAAAATTCGACTCCAACGAACGAAAAGAGTTGTCAGACTGCGCTTTTCGGCCACGATATGCACGCTGAGTTAACACAAAATGGCTAAAATTGCTCTGACGTTTCAAAAGCATGTCTACTCAAGGTTGATTTAATGTTTATATACTGACATAAAATATGGCGCACATGATATATTTTAAAGTGATCCTTAAATTTGTCGTCGCAACTACGGAATATTTATCTTTGACCATTGCACTTTTATTAACAAAGCCATTGTCAATAAAGTGAATTTTTGTTTTTGAAATCTACACCTACTGTCTAATTTATTCGCGAATGTAGCAATTGCTTTCATTTGTAATAAAGCAATTCTCATAGACCCAATTTTGTTGGTAAAAAATTATTGGAAACTTTTTGCATACTTTTTTGCTTTTGTTTTTGTGTTCGCTATGACATTTACCAATTATATCAAGTGTTAACAAAACAACTTTTAAAAATAGACCAGTTTTTTGAGTCCTACAAAATCAGAGTGACATTTGTGATAAAGTGATTTATTTTTTATACATCTCGACTCGATCGACTCGTTCGATTTAAATCCCACTCACAAACGGATCAATTAAACAATTAATTAAACAAGGACAAAATGTCAACAAATCCATTTATCATATGGGTAATCTAATCGAAACTTTACCTGCATATAAAAAAACACCTTAATCATAGGGTAATTGAGAGATAAATCAAAGCGAGACAAAAAAATGGAGGTAAAACGTTATACTTTGAGCTAGGTTATTATGTAACTGACGGAGTCGCTTTTTTCATATGACAATTGGGACGTTCAAGTATATCTAGTGTAGTATCTAGTAAGTCTGACAGCTGACTGACTTGATGTATCTCAGTTTTGATTGTCCTACATCGGTCACATAGGCAGCTGTGTCAGTTGACGTTTATGGAGGGGTAACCGACGAATCTAGTCAAGAAATTCGTGACTGCGTACTAAGTTGACAGTTCGCTGACGTAGAAAGAGTGACGTTCCCGGCCAATCTAGTCTTTGCGTTCAGGTTATATCTACGCCAGACGAATCTACTCGACTTAAGATAACTAAGTTTTTGAATTTGCCCAATATTTGTAAGAAGAATAAAGTGTGAACTTCTTTAAAGTAATTAAGCGTGCAAAAGACAAAGAGAACTGAAAGAAATATAATATTTAGCCAATATAGATAGAAAAATTTAATTTAAATGCCCAACTTCACTGAAATTTAAGTGCACATAATTTTACTTGTGTAACTATGATTTTTTTTAACGAAACGTTTCTGTTCATTTTTATAGGCATTTGCTGCAAAACATGCAGATTCGGAGGCATTGTTGAATAGCATGAATAGCAAATATTACTATTACACGAGAACCAGAGGACTGTTTAGAATATGTTATCCGAAGGAGAGGCCGCCTACATCTGCAGGTAAGACTATTTAACACTAATATAAATATTTTATAGTTATTAGTTAATACCCCTTTTTTTAACTGAACTTCTTGCAACTTTATGTTTACTATTAGCTTAATATGTCGGTCTACCTATTAGAAACAGCTCGAACGCTGTTTTGTACAAGTACAAAAGTACAAGGTATACTGAAGAGAAATCCGTCACATTTCTTTTATTTTTTCGCAGTAGGTATGTATTTTTTATACTACTATTTACTCGACGAGAAGTCAAATTTGTTAAATTGACATTTCTCATTATTTCAAAATTGCGACTACGAAATAATTCTCATGTTTCTTTGCACACATATGTTCAGGCTCTAATAAAGACGAGTACAATGCAAACAATGATTATAAATCGCAAATTTAAATGTCAATTGCTAGTGGTCTAATTTATGGGCGAAGCGATGATTTTACAACTTTTGAGAATTAATTAGTAAATTAACTCATTTATTAGTCGTCTTTAGACCTACTTGCTATTAATAGCCGTTATTCTTTTTTGTTCAAAACAGAGCTCGGGCACTTTTGAATAACTATAGGTTTGTTTGACGTGGACCCTAGTGCGCACTAGTACGCCCTGGGTTAACCCTTATGTGTTCGATATAGCCCTGGTACTGAAAACCTGTTTTCGAGATGACTTCTATGGCGACCTTATTGTGCCCTGAACTGACCCCAGTTAATTTGTCGGGGCAAGAATTCAGTGCGGAGTTTCGCTGTCATTTTGCTTGCTGTCATTCATTTTTCAATGTAAAACTTCAGAGCAGCATATTTTGCGTTCGATATAGTAGCCGAATTTTCAGGGCTATGCAGGGTTTTGGACAGGCGTGAAAATTAGCTGACACTTCTCAGTGCGCAATAGTGGGCACTAGTGGGCACTAGTACTAGCCACGTCAAACAAACCTACTGGGGACGTTCAAGCATCTAGCTTGGTAAGTCTGACAGCTGCCTGACTTGATGTATTTCAGTTTTGATTGGCCTAGATCGGTCACATGTGCAGCTGTTTCAGTCGACGTTTATGAAGGGGTAGCCGACGAATCTAGTCAAAAAATTCTTGACTGAGTACTAAGTTGACAGTTGGAATATGTGTATGACGTAGGAAAAGTGACGTTCCCGACCAATCTAGTTTTTGCGTTCAGGTTACATCTACTTCAGACCATTCTAGCCGACTAAAGAGAACTAAGTTTTTAATGTGCCTACTCATTGTCTCAAGCTGGACTACAATTCAACTGTTGATTAGGAGTCAATGACAATTAAACAGAATTATCCCAGAAGAAAATATAAAACTTTTCCAATAGTTCCCTCGTGACTCAATGAGAACTTTACGTTACGACTGCATCAGATGTGCAAATTTGAGTCTAGAATCATCGAACCCTATTACAAAGGACCTCTCTATGGTCCAAGCACATCTGAGTTTCATAAACCTTACCTTGTACATAATATCTTTCAGTTGTTTCCCCTTATTTTCAATTTCCATTTCTTGTTTATCATCGTAAATGCTTTCGGTTGTTAAGTTATGTATGTCATTGATCTTTTCACTCTACCTACATAATGGCTCGTAATCATTGTTGTTTAAAATCTCTATTTTCTTTCACAGTTCCAACATACTTATCGCCTGTTGAAACACACTGCTCCAACGTCGATTATTTCCCCAATAATGACGAAGAAAAGACACCGAACGATGATGCGACATCGAGATTACATTTGGCACGGTCTTGTGTAGCTCTGTTCATAATTAGGTACGTATAGGCATTTCACTTTCTTTGTGGCACCTAATGACCTTTGGGCTTGGGTAATCATCTTTTATAGCTTCGTCACTATATTTTGTGCTTTTTGGACTGGCCTATCTGGGTGCTGGAAACGGTCAGCAGGTGCAATCACAGCCACGGCAATTTTATTGTTGGCAGCGTGTCTTTTAGCTGCCGGTGCCATGGGCTTATGGCATACGGTTGAGTTCTTTGAAAAGGAGAAAGTCGTTGGCGAAGACTTTTATCAACAATGGAACACGGTAAGAAAGTGTATATAAAATTGATGAAATCGATTAATCGGTTCTCGTTTGCAGGTTCTCAAGGACAACACGAAAGTGTCGTACGATTGGTCGTATGTTGTGGCTTGGGCTGGTGTTGGAACGTGCCTTTTGGCTGCAATTCTCTTATCTGGTGCTGCTGTATGCTTGAAGAGTGAACGTGAGAAAGAGGAACAACTGAATTTGCAATATTTGATGCCAGGTAAGAATATTCAGAATTATGCTGTTTGAAATATGAGTATGTTCTAAGTAGGTAGGTACTGGTTTTTTTTTTTGGCGAATTTGAACCTGTTTGTGTTCTGATTTTGACACATCGGGTATATTTATGGGAATTCCCTTACTGTAGGGTGTCCATATACCTCAAACGAAAAAAGAGGACATACTTTATACTTTCCAATCGACAACCCCCCCCCCCCCCCCCGCCGTTAACAACAATCACATCAAAATTTTAAATTTTATATATTTCAAACAATATACTAGTCAGCTGAACGTTGATCCCAATGAGCTCAATATAAACTTTACCTCTCTTCCATCCCCTACCCTTAATGGTCCATTATTATCTTTATCTGTACCAAGTGTTAATAGATTAAACCATATTACATCACCTCCTAGTTTTAGCTTTGCAACTGTTGATGATTTGGATGTTTTAGAAAGCTGTATCTCAATTAAATCGAATTCCGTTGGATTTGATGAAATTTACCCGGTTTTCGCAAAAGCTATTCTTCCTTACATTTTAAAGTCGATAACGCACCTGTTCAATACCATCATCATGACGGGAGTTTATCCTACAACCTGGAAAAATGCAAAAATTATACCTGTTCCTAAAAATCAGAATGAATTTCGGCCAATCGCTATTTTACCATTTTTTTCGAAGGTTTTAGAAAAAATTTTAAAATCCCAGATACAAAGACACTTGAAATACAACAACCTGATCTGTGGAAATCAATCTGGTTTTCGTCCTAAGCATAGCTGTACAACTGCTCTAATTAATGTTGTTGAAGACATTAGACAAGCCGTTGACAATGATGAGGTAACTTTTCTCGTTTTATTAGATTTCTCTAAGGCATTCGACACAGTAGACCATACTATTCTATGTAGTAAGCTCAGAAGTGAATTCAACTTCTCGTCATCCTCTCTGAACTTGGTATCTTCTTACCTTCGCAACAGAAACCAGGCTGTTGTATCTAATAACTGTATCTCGCGATTATTGCCACTGAGTAAAGGTGTTCCTCAAGGCTCAATATTGGGCCCGTTGTTCTTCACAATGTACATTAATGATCTTCCCTCGTGTACCATTAACTCTTTGATCGACATGTATGCTGATGATGTTCAGTTGCGGAAAAGTTTTCCTTTAGGCCTTGTGGAAAATGCCACACTGGAACTAAATGATGATCTGAACAGGATTCTGTGCTGGTCGCGATCGAATGGTCTCTGCCTAAATCCAACCAAGTCAAAATGTTTGGTTATCTCCAGAAGACCCACTGATACCTCGTATTTTCCCAATGTATACCTAAACAACTCACCTATTCTATTCGTGGATTCAGCAAAAAATCTAGGTATAACGTTCAATAAGACACTTTCCTGGAATGATCACATTAAATTGACTCTTGGAAGGGTTTATGGCAGCCTACGTATGCTATGGGCAAGTCAAAAAATAACACCTCTGAAAACTAGAATGATTTTAGCTAAAACTTTAGTCATACCAATAATGCTTTTCGGCTGTGAAATTTTCAGTAATTGCGCATATGAATATAAAAGAAAGCTGAATGTGGCATATAATAGTATTGCGCGGTATATCTATGGACTGAGAAAACACGACCACATATCTTACTTTTCTAAGCAAATAAATGGAATAACGCTCGAAAACATCTTCAAATTTAAAACATTAGCCTTGCTTCATAATATAATGCAAACACATCAACCGACGTACCTTTACAACAAGATTTATATGCCGCGCTCTAATAGATCATGCAACCTGGTACCTATTCGGTATACGTACTTAGTATCAACTCGACAATTCTTTGTATCTGCTGTACGGTTGTGGAATTCCCTGCCCCTTTCTGTTCGATTGATAAGTTGTGCGGCTCTGTTCAGGATGGAGCTTCGACGGTATTTGGAAACGCTTTAATGATGATGATGATGAAGAGATTTAGTATACATATATTTTTTTTTTTCCTTTATTTTTTCTCCTTCTATTTTTATTCTAATTGTATTCTTAGTTTACCCACCATTCTTTTCTCAAGGAGTTGATAATTGTAATTATTATTTGTTCAATATTAAGTTATTATTTTTACCAAGCGAGTCCAATTTGTTAAAAATACTTATTGAAGCTTACGCTATTTTATAAGATATTGTATCTTAAGGTGTTAAGCTACTTAATGAAATGAAATAAATAAATAAATGAAATGAAATGAAATAACAAAAACCCAATAACATTACTACAAAATTGATATTTTTTGATCATGATGTGGTGTCTATTTGGTTACTCAGAGAAATGTAAAGCATTTGTAATGTGTATAAGTGGATTATGGATATCACATACCACAGGTGACAGCTGAAGGTCTGGGTTTGTTTGAAAAAACATAGAAGAACTAAAATAGGTACATCGGAAAAGTGCTACATCGCTGCTAGTTATAGGCATATGACTTAAAAGTCTTAATTTGAAGGAATTGTTTTTATATTGAAATTAAAGGCATTAATAAAAAAGAGGACAAAACAAATAAAGAGGACAAAAAAGAGCCAAGCGAAAAAAGAAAGTGTAAAATAGATCGCTGACAAAAAAAGAGGACATGTTCTCTTTAAAAGAGATGTTCTGGAAACCCTACCTTACTGCATTGTTGGGTATTTCAAGGTTGCATAAATATTGGAGTGTCTATCGAATTGGAAAACAAGACGGATCATTGAAACATTTAGTTTTTGAACCTTGGCAATATTGCAAACAATTTATTCAACGTGACGTCTCAATATAATGAATTTTGTAAACACAAGCCACATGACATTTCACTTGCAGAGTCGGGGGTGTTACAATTTGAATCAAATTTGCATAATTTTTCCTTTCGATGTTTTTTATATACCTTAAATTGTATGTTTCAATAAGCAACACATAAACAATATTTTGCTTCTAACACTTTGTTTGTTTGTTTTGACATATTAAGGTGTATCCATACCAGCGAAACATTTCAAAAATGCCGATTTTTATTAAATGTGTAAAAAATATTTCATAAAGATGATGAACTCAAAGAGTGAAGGATTTTAAGCAGCGTGCTTTATTATCTTAAAAAATATTTTTAAGAGTTAAGTTTTTGTTTTTGTAGTTTTGGTCACGGGAATCCCACAACATGCGACTAATGCAGACGATTATATTAAAAGTGATTATTTTCTTTTATATAGATCATAGTCATAGCTGATAATAAAAAACAGATAATATTACAATCCTCAGATAACCGGCACGTTTCAGTTTGTGGAAACCTATTTAAAAATAAAAATAACTTCTATTTCCTAAAACCCACTTGGTTAACATCAAAATAGGTTGTTGGCTTTTTTCCCATAGAAAATATTTTTACCAGTGAGTTGTTACTAAATTTGACAGCTTGCTGCACAGAAATGTTAGTAAAAAAATCTGAACCCCTGTGGCGGAATTTTTAAACACAGCAGCGGAATGTCTCTTCTGACTATTGTCGTTTTCCATTGGTTTCACTCGGGGATTCACTCGTTCTGAAATCCAATGGAACAAGAAAAATGCTTCTGGTTGAATCCACGACAGTATTGGTGAAATGCCAAAAAATAATCTACGGCTGCTGTCAGTTGGCTTGTATAAAATACACAAATTTCACTTGTGTTAGTGCTTCTTGAGTGGATTCTGACTTCAAATCGAGAAGCGAATTTCTCTTCTCAGAATCACCAGAAAAGTATTTTTTGTGCCAAAGGAACGGTTTCAGAAGTGATTTCTTCGATTCCGGACTCTCCCGGACGCTTCTTTTTGCCCAATGGAAAACGGCATAAATGTCTCTTGGTACGTACAAGTACAAGCGAAGGGACCATCAACAACAACTTAGAACGAATGTCGCAATCTTAAATTTGTTATTTTCTATAATTAAATAAATTCTAATACTTTTTCTTTTTTTCTAGTGTATTCCCAAAAGCAACCACCATACCCACCATACGCTGGTTACCCACAACCTCAAATATACCCAGCTCCATACTATCACGGATCACAATATGGACCATACAACTATTGAAAAATTCAAACAACGATGGAGAGTTACTTATTCAGACTTTTAAGATTATTAAACCACAATCGAAGAATACAAATTTCAAAACATAAAATGAAAAACAATGCAAACATTTATTCATAAATTCAAATCGACTAAACGATTGTTATACCACACTCGTCGACTTATATACATTAATAACAAATACGTCCATCAGATATTTTCCGAACTTTAGCCGGCTATTTTTGTTTTTCATCTAACAAAGTGTACAGAAATAAATGATATTTTATCAGCAGTCATTAAGAATATATACATCGAAGAAACTATATAAGAAACGATTCCGCTACGAAGAAAAATCAAATACATTATGTATATATACATAACAATATGTATGTATTTTATCTATTAATTAAGTATAAAATAAGCTTTTAGTAGTATTCATAAATAAGAAATATGAATTGAGGAGCTACAACTCTACAGACCCATGATAGTTCTTGTTGCATTGTAGTCAATTTAGAAAGTTTGTCGATTTTATAAGTAAGTCACAAATTCGAAAAATATCCCTTTTAACTATTTGAATCTCTTCAAACTGTAAAGTTTGTAAAATTAATTAAAAAGAAAATGCAAAACAAAGTTGAAAAATGTATCTGTGTGTTTAGGCAGTGTTTTGCTTGTTATACAGAGTGTTTTAACGAAACTGTAGTAACAGTATGTGGCTAAAGTAATCAAAGACTTGAGTTACAATATATGTCTTCCACGAAATCGAAAAAAGTTAACGGTTCTTTACTTAGTTGTACTTAGGTATATTTATAGTTTTTTTTAATATACATTAGTTTTTGTAATTGTTTTTTTTTTTTAATATACATGAGTGTAGGGTAACGACCACATACAACGACGGTTGTTATCATTTGTATCTTCTTTGTCAACCAATACTTCACACTACTATGTTTGCTTTATTTGATAAAATAATATTCTACATTGGAAATTAATTTTGTATGTAAAAATTTATCAGATAGTGATTCATTTCAAAGACTGGACGACTACGAGAATCAACTGATTATATGGCTCTGAAATTCAATTAAAGAAGTAAATACAAATTTACATCATAAACGCGTACATAAGTACAATTATAAACACACTCAATTGGTATAGAAATTTTGAAAGAAATATATTTTTTCTCTTATGTAAATAGAAGTTTTGTTGTATTTCTAAATAAAAATATAATATACGTAGTTTCGATTCTTGTTTTTTTCCTACTGTAGTCAAATATCATAATTGGGTACGTTCAATGGGTACGTCACTTTTCCTACGTCAGCCAAATATGCGAACTGTCAACTTAGAAGTCAGTCACGAATTGTTTGACCCTTTCATAAACGTTAATTGAAACAGCAGCCCATGTGACCGATCTAGGCCAATCAAAACTGAGATACATCAAGTCACTCAGCAGTTAGACTTAATAAAAAAGATACTTGAACTAGAATTTCTCGAGATATGCAGCTATGGAAGTCAGAAACGAAGCGGTCGTAATTGCCAGATTTACTATTAGATCTGTTTCTTTACTTTTGTGGTTAAAATGGAAAAAAAAAATGGAGCGATGAATTATCTCTCAGAAAGGGAAACTTAAGCAAAATTTAAGGAACGCTTTTGTAGTAACCTGGAGTGACACACGTAACTTGATACAATCGAGTTCAGTTGATACAATCGAGCTCTGGCAACACCTAATTTGTCTCGATCGAGGATAATCGATCTAGGATAATCGATTGAGACAAATTAGGTGCTGCCAGAGCTCGATTGTATCGACTGAACTCGATTGTATCAAGTTGCGTGCTGCCACCCCTGTGCAAAACCAAATAGAACAACAAATTCATATCAGCTGTCAATTTTCAGGCGACTCACAGTTCTTTCAATTCTTACGCAAAGAAATTTGTTGAGTTAAAACTAGTAAGAGGTAGAGGGGTAATATCTTGCTCTCTCAAAGCCGCTCTCTTTTACGAATTTCTAGTTGGGCTTGGGCTTGGGGAACGACAAAAGTAAAGGAACAGACTTAATTATTTCTGATTATAGATATACCTACATATTTGCTTGCCCTTTTCGGGAAAGTAAAAAGTCATGTTATTAAAATTTGTATTCCTTTTTTTGCAATTTTGTCGTCAAACTTATGTCCCGCGGTTATTCTTACATGTAGTATTTTGTGACTGCTGAAGTGCTGATTACAGTAATCTGATAGACTTGAGGCGACTGGCATTCACACCGTGGGATATGCCGACAAAATAGTTCATAGGCATAGTGTGAAGAATACGAAGATCGATTGCATGTCTGAGCTGGGGTGGCAGCACGTAACTTGATACAATCGAGTTCAGTCGATACAATCGAGCTCTGGCAGCACCTAATTTGTCACAATCGATTATCCTCGATTGTATCGTCGAAGGTGGCAGCACACAAACCAGAAAATGACGTTTGAAACAAAACATTTTACTCGATAGCGAATACTTGTCGTCAGCAGTTGTTTTTCTTTGTTCAAATATGGAATCCAAACAATAGATGTCAATAAATAGAAAAAAAAAAATAAAAATGTTAACTAATTTTATGAGTGATCACCATGATTTTGCAAGAGGAATCTTAAAAACTGCACAAGGAAGGAAAAATAGCAGTTTTCTCTGGGAATGACTATCCAATAATAATCGAGCCATACCCAGCAACACATTTGTTCCGACATTGATTTGGTAACTGCCACTGGCTAGGAGACTCAATTTTGGACAAAGTTGTAAAATGGGTGGAACTGATGTGCTTCTTATTTTGCTTAAAAGTTTTGATAAATTAAGGATCATTAGAAAGCATTCCTTGTTTACTCTAAACTGCTGCACAAAGCTAAAAATATGTATTTAATTTTGCAATGTTGTCAGTGTTATTGTTTTATTTCTGAATACTCATTTTCACTTAACTCTAATGGGTTGCTGTTATCTCTCAAAGCTCTTCTTTTTATTTTGGAATTAGACACTTCCTCATCCTCACTCTCCCAATCAAAAAATATCATCTTCTTTCTATCCACTTTTCATAATAAAAAATAGTTGGAATACCGATTTGCATTTCGCTTCATAATTCACAATCATTTTTTTAAGTACAAGTCACAATGAAACTCGTTTCAAGTTACGTGCTGGCAAAAATGTTTTGTTTCGAGTTGGGCTCACGATGAACAGTCTCGATTGTATCAAGTTACGTGCTGCCACCCCTGCATGAAGCTTCACTTTTATCTCCTAGCTGACCATATATTTTAAATAAACAAGACGTCAGGTTTGGCAGTAACATTTAGGTCACAATAGAGGTACCTACATATTATTTGTTGAAAGTTCTTAGTAAATGCTCCCTCAATCGAATACCACATAAAACTTGCTCAAATTTCTTGTGCATTAGCACTAGCGGTCACAGGGATTTGGCAGTTTTTTGTTCCTATTTTTAAATTCAAAATTTCAGGGAAATTTATTAAATAAAATCGTCGATAAGATCAGATTAAAGGGTGAAGTATTCCCAGAAATTTGTTAGCTGTGCATTGTAAAAACCTTTCAACGAGGACCCAGGATCAAGGACTAGCGAAAGCATTCGGTATGTGCAATGAAGCTTGCATTTGAAATTGCCTGTCACTTATTCAGTCTGTTTTGCCAAATCACAATGAACCGACAAATGATAAATTTTTATTTATCAAAATGTTCTGTATGTGCAACGTTCCGCGCGCTTCACCTATTTTACGGGAGGCCCATTTCTTGATGAGTGGGTACGTCAACAAACAAAAAATGTCGAATTTGGGACAATACCAATTCACGTGAGATCCAAGAGCATCCTATGCATTCCGAAAAAGTCACTGTTTGGTGTGGATTTTGGGCTGGCGACGTCATGGGTCCATATTTCCCTTGAGAACTAAGTTAACAAGTCCATCACTGTCATCGGCGAGCGCTATAGGTCGATGATTACTAACTTCTTTTGGCCTGGATTGGATGATATGGACATCAACGACATGTGGTTCCAACAGGACGTCGCTACGTGCCACACAGCTTAGCCACATTGGAGGGCATTGTAATCTCACGTGTATGATGATGTGAACTGGCCACCGAGATAGTGCGATTTGACCCCGTCCGACTTTTTCTTGTGGGGTTTTCTGTAGTAGCAGGTCTATGTTACTAAATTTAGGCTAATTTATGCGCCAGTCATGGAAAATTGGACATTTCGAATCCCAGAGAAGCCGCGGCGGACCTTTGAATGATGCCATATTCAATGCATAATGGCATCGAAAGTACCTACTCTTTCCGATCTCTGATAGAGTTTGTCTATACTATCTCTATACTTTTTGTTGAAACAGCAAAATCGAACGTTAATGTTATCTGCGGGGTTAAAAATTAATAAAACAAAGTAACTTATTTTTTATATAATTGTTTATTTATCAATGACTGTTAACGTTTATTGCGTAACGTGGTATTCTAAAATAGACACGAATCCAGCATGCTTTTTGTTTACTTTTTTCTTCTTGTCTTACATTTTATATTTCGTATAATTTATTCGTTTTTCGTTTGGTTTTGTTTTATTAAAATTTTCCTTATCCAAATTGAATTAAATTGTGTGTATTAATTAAAGCAAAATAGAAACAATACTTTAAGTATCCTATTAATATTATTTTCACATACGAATGTTCTTATACTGTATAAGAGTCTTACAACATTTATAGTTATTACTAAGGTATAAATTATTTTATCTTTATTCACTTACAGTATAGCACCGAGTACAAATGTTTAAGTATAATAGTATTTAATTTTTTGTTATTACATATCATTATTATTATTATTATAATTAATTTTGTTTCTTCGTTTTGCATCTTAATAAAAAATTAATCGTAATATTATTTATAATTATATAAAATCACTGCTTACAGCCTAAAAGCAAAATTGACCTTATTATGGCGTTAAAAACATTGGGTCCTAAACCTGACCGTCTCCAGACATCTAAAATCATTGAGAGTATGCTGTGAGTAATTAGAAACGTGAAACAACACCTGAGACTTACCTGAGACTGAGAACTATCACTTTCGACTTGCTCGGAATAACAGTGTTTGTAGTTGAGATAATCTAAAAGTCTTCTTGGCAATGGCAATGTCTGTAATAAATCTTTTCGAACAACAGCTTTCAGAATGACGAATCTGAAAGTGAATGCAAAATTTTGTGAACTTCTGTCAGTTGCAATGGTTGAATAGACTATTGCTTACCTGCACATGTGCTGTAGACTTTGAATATGTTTAAATCTAGAGACAGGATTCGTTAATTGTACTCGCATTGGCCCATGCTCTGGTCTTCTGTGCAAGAAGAACAAATACCTGCAATAAACAAAACTACATGGCACTTGTTGGGCATTATGCGGGACTAAAGTGAATTACCTCCCACTTCTAGAGTGTTCAACTGCCTTTTCGATAAATTCAGTAATGGTTTGCGATTTGAATTTTGCATAAGAACCAAATGAAAAAGTTCCTTTAAACAAAAAACTTGAAAGTACACGAATGTTGCTATTAATTTACGGTTAATGGATACCTTGATCTTGCTCTATTCTCACATGTCGTACGCAATTGTTCAGCTTAAAACTTAATGAAAATATATAGTGGTCATCGGAACTGTCACGGACAATAAAGCTGCCGTCGGGTTCATTCGACAGTACTTTCTCAGCTGCTTCGCTTGAAAGTGGGCCCCAGTACCAGCCATACTAGATGCAAGCAAATTTTATTTATTAATTCTCCTCTCGCCACAAAACAAACAAATGATCTATACTTACGTCTTTTACTTTTTCTATACTCGATGTAAAATGAAATGAACGCAGTTCGGTCTTTTTTGTTTCCTTATCCTCCTCCAGATCGGAAAGGCTTTCACGAGTTTCAACCCCAGCTGGAAGAATATCTATTTTAGTGAAAAATTGTTATAATATTTTAACTAAGACAATTGGTAATGTAAAGGCATATCGACAAAGTCTACAATATTCGAAATAAATGAATTGTTGATAATTCTTAAGAGGTTATGTTCACTCTCATAGTTTAGTGTGATACCATTGTACACAAAGCGGCAATAAAAGAAATAGGGATAGACAAATAGGAGATTGCTATGAACAGCCTTTCATGTCTCAGAAAAAAAGACAAAAATTCACATTTGTATCGAAAGAATCTCTACATTTCAAAGTAAGGTTGAAAAGAGGAATGGTAAATGGATAAAAAATATCTTGTTCGGCCATTTGCCGCCTTACATTTAGTCAAAACATGTAACGACTACAAGGCAAGCTTTCTCGCGAACAACCATTACCTGCATCGCACTTTAAAATCTAAATTAAAACACGAAATACAAAAAAGATTCCAGGAGTGAAACATGTGAATGAACTTAAATTCAAAAGAGGTACAAAAACCTAAAATGCCACCCTCTGACACTCACCTTTTTTCGGCAACGGCGGCAGAGCTCTCGACTGGAACTTCCTTCGCTTGTCGTCAGCCGATTCTGGCTGCTGATTCGTTGTAGTCGACTGTTCTTTATTCGAAATATACTCAGCCGAATCGGTTGAATTGGCCCGACATCGATTGCTGTGGCTCTTGCGGAAACGAAATATGCTACAAAACTTTTGTTTCAAATTCAATGTGAACTGTGACTTCTTCTCTGACTGAATGCTGATTTTGCTTATGTGATTATTGTTGTTGATGTTGTGTATGTTGTTGTTATTCGACACGTCACTGGTTTTATCGCCTACACCTAATTTGGTATTCTTAATACTGGCAGAATTCGAAATGCTTTTTGAGTGATTAATTGACACTAGTTTCAATGTTGACGATTTGTGGGGGCGGGGTGTTACTATTGCACCGTTGGATGATCGATTCATCGCGATGGTATGGGTGGGCGTTTTACTCGCTCCCGATGATGATTTGTGCGCCAAACTCGAGTTGCTTTTCACCGGCAAATCATTTGTGTCCGAATACAAAGTGTGATAGAATTGCTTTACTTCGTCCAGGGTCATGTGCAGCGGTTCGATTGGATTCTCTGGCACACTGTGGCGCTTATCTTCGGTTTTGTTTGCTTTAGTCTTAGTTTTGTCAATTTCGGGCTTATCAATTCCAGATATGTTGTCATCGGTGCTTGTGTTGTTATTGTTAAAATTGTTGATGTTATTGTTGTTGTTCCGTTTTCGTCGCTTATTGTTCCGAGAGTATTTCAAGCGATTCTTTTGGTTGGACTTCATGGTCTCCTTATATTTACTTATAATTGTATCTTTGGTATCGGGCTTAATCATATCAATGGGAAACGCGTATATATCAGAATCAATTGGCACATTATAGAAATCAGAGATCTCACGAGTCAACAGCGCATCGTGAGACATTGCTTGCGTAATAAAAATCGAGTCATCCGCCTTGTTTGCATTCGATACGCTGAGCGAATTGTGCGAGCTCGACAGACGACTGTTTAATGAGTTGCGGGAATTGGGCCGATTGCCACTGCCACCCGAATGGTAATGATACTGATGCTGATAGTGGTGATGATGCAATGGACTGTACAAAAGTCTTCGTTGTAAGCTACTGTCTGGGTAGGCATTGCGCTTGAGACCGTAGTAGAGATCGTAGTCGTGAATGTCTGAGAGACCGGCTAAGTTGAATTTCTGCAATTGCATTTGTTGGGTGTGCGTAGCGACATCCTGTTCCGATGGGATAGCTCTAAAATATCGCGAATGGTCCTGAAAGTGGGGGCACAACGTCAATTTTTGCTGTTGGTCTACAACATCGATGCTATTGCCGACGGATGAGCTTAAAATATCGTTTGGTTCATCGTATATATTATCAATGTGGCTCGTATTCAAAATAGAATCGCTCGAGTAGATATGCTGTTTGGAGTATGATTCTTTCAGTGCGCTATCAACGTTTGCAATGGTTGGGTTCAGTTCTACAATAATATTTGGCATGGTCTTCTCAGACATATCTTTGACCTGCAGCGATGACTGCGACGACCATCGTGGTATGTTGGTCAGCATGTTTTTTGAAAGAGATCTTGTGAGTGTCGTATGTGGCGAGTCCTTAAAATAATAATGTCAATTATTTTAAACTTTCAAATTGGTTTATGTAGTTCACATTACCTGAAACTCTGGTGGCGGGTCTATAGGGGCAAGTGGACCTTTCTTTAAGGTGTTGAAATTCTCAGCGCTCATTCCTCCCTCCGAACAGTTGTCGAGTGAATCAAACTGGGATACTTCTCCATCGCTCTCCGCCAACTAAATAGCACGTCGCACAAATTTATTATTAAAAGGAAAAAAAAATAAAGAGATATGTACTTGCCTCCATTTCAAATTTACAAATGCCCAAGCGATACGAGTCCCCACTCGATATGGAACTGTTGGTAGTTAGCGGAACTCCAGAGTCATCACTGAGGGAGGTGGCAGCATTCAACTCTATGCTGTTGGCGCTGATTAACTCCAGACTCGGCGGAATCATTCCAAAGCTATCACTATTGCAGAGGTTCACGATAGTGGGATTCGAAATGACTGATGAAACTAAAGATTCATTGCAATTTGGATCTTTAGCTTTTGTAAGTTGGGCCTCCATTTTGCTCCGTGTTTTATTGTATATCTTTTTGGTTAAGTTGCAGTCTGAAAGTTAGTTGAAAATGGGATTTATTTTTAATAAATTCAACTACATTGATAACGTTTAGTTAACAAAATATATTTCCCCGTCGCACGGTGTTAGTGCTTGGAGTGTCATGTTCTGAATGGTTGTTGTCGTAAGTATGGTACATGTTCACAATTATTTTTGAGTTATTACAGATTTTTTGACTCAAACACAAGTAGTTCCTTCACTTTCCTAAAGAAGGCTTGGAGGTATTTCAACGGTAAATATTTATCAAATCACTTGAAACCATAGAAAGAAAGAATGACCCATCTAAGCCACTTCCATAGATTGGTTTCAGAATGATCTATTGTTCGTTTCAAATACGGGTGGGTCAGAATAATATTTTCTTTCAAATTTATGCTCAGCTACAGACGCACCACCGGAAAGTTTATCTCCAGCATACGACTCAAAGTATCAGTTGTTGTTTTCAATGTGACTCAATCCTGACTGAGTAGGTATCTATAATCTTTCTTAATGACATAGAATTTGAACACTGTGTAGCAATCTTTCAACTCACATTATTTGATACATGCATTGTCTAACAGCGTTAATGAGTTAATGAGAAGATCAGACGATAGTTTCCACAAATTTCAACTGATGTTGCGCAAAAAGTAATTTGAAAAGCAGCTAAGTCATTAGGGAAAACACGGTCGAGACAATGTCGAATGTTTTGTACCCTTTGGTTAGGTTAGGTTTTAATAACTGCTGTTTAAAAGCTCAATTTGTTCGTAGCTTGTGCCTTTTGTGTTGAATTCTTTGCTCTGACAGAAATAAGCCTTTCGATTTCCGTTATTTTGTAGTTTTTCACTAAATATACAATAGCATTGTGAGTCGAATTATTTATAAACATTTTCCAAGGACTCGGTTAGCAAGAGATACTTTTAGTCTGGCCCAGGCAGGTGTAGACATGAAAAATATTCTAATCCCGTAATTAGCCATTCCATTCGGCTGAAATTCAAACCCAAAACGTAAAAGGGTGGGTCACTGTCGTGTAAGTTGGCGCAGGACAGTTTAGGCCCATCACAATTCAAGTGCGAATATGTATGTAGATTTTTGATATTTTTGCAAAGCACTGATAATTACAAGACTGTGTGCTTTTTGCTGATAAGCGGGATTTGCAAGGATAAGGTCAATAAATAGGGATCAGAGAATTTTACTCATTCATATACATATGTAGTACCACTCAACTAGATTTTCTTCCTAGTTTTTTAAGCATTATTTTATTTATTTATTGTTTTCGAAGTGCTTTAATTATTTGATTCTGTTTTTCTTTTATCACATTTGAATTGCAACACTTATACGACACACTACGCTCCCTTTAGGCGCTGCTCGATTGCATTTTACATTTTCTATCTTTAGCGTACCGTATTAGACCTTCGGCTTAGAGAATGATGACATCACACTTAAATCACTTGAATAAACTTGACTTATTGGAGTGTAATGCAATCACCCCCAACTAAAAGAAGACTCTCTAATCAAAGATTGAACCGAATCTTGAATTTATTGATTTCTTAAAATGAAAATCACACAGACGTCGTTTTGGAAAAATGCACTTGATGTATGGATATCAAATAGGCACAAACTCACTGTTAACACTTAACTTTGAGTTGCATAAACATTATAATAAGAATGCAAATAATATTTTGCGAACCTTTTTTTTTTGTTGAATAATTGGTTAATTCATGTTTTATCCAAATACAAGCAGAAAGTCGAAAGTCACGATGGCTGCTTCTCCTTACGGGCTAATTTTGTTCATGGTTTTTACAGGTGGCAAATCATTATTTCGTCTTTTGGAATGCTCGGGATTCGGTAGTTTTTGTAAAAAGTTCAGTTTTCTTATACAAAAGTGGTGGTACGAAATCTTTTCACAAATTTACTATACGTCTGGGCGGCCATATTTACTACAATTTGTTTAGTTTAGTTTTTTTGTGACATATAAAATGTGAGTTCGGAAATTCAACTTTTTTAGACGTCAAACTTGACGCATTCGAACAGTTAATAGTGGGTTGTGTTTTAAAACTAATCGCTAGGTGATGACAAGTCAAACAGGCGGTCAACATGTCGTTGGATTGGATTCTCGGAAGAATTTATTTCTTTTATTTATCTTATTAAATCTGAGAGCCTTTAGGCGATTATTGGGCACAGCCTAGCTGTCTTAACTCGACTAGATTGGTTTTGACTAGACTGATCAGTAACGTTACTTTTGCTACGTCAGCCATATATGCGAACTGTTAACTTAGCATTCAATCACCAATTTTTTGACTAGATTCATCGTCTAAATACACGAAAGATTATCAACAGTAAAAAATAATTTCTGATATGAGGCGTGTTTTTTTAAGCTTCTACCTCAGTAAAGCAAAGCAGAAGAATGCAATTTTACCTACAATTTGCACCCACATCACCAGAAAGTTGACAGCTACTGCTGTCGAGTCACTTCCGCTTGTGATAAAAAGGTACCTAGTGTGAATGTCGAAAATGTCAAGTAAGACGTAGTTGTTGGAATTGTGTGCTGAAAATCCTTCGTACTGGGTTTTTGTCAAGTACGACGTAGGTTTTGTGTGCTGTGAATTCTAATCTTTTTTGCTTTGCGCAGTGGCTTAGAGTTAGTGTGTTGGACTACTGAGCGAGGGGTCCCGGTTCGACGTTCTCGCGAACGTCTGACAAACATCCGAGAGTAAAACTGTCATGAAAGAGCTTCGCAATTAGCCGTTTGGACTCGGCGTAAAATTGTAGATCCCTTCCATTCGTCCCAAAAATTGAAAACCCACACAAAACGAACGGTTGTGAGAAGCTAGGCCTTGGTCCCACAGACCTGTCGCGCCAAAAAATTTATTTATTTTTTTATTCTTTGCTTTGGTAAGAAAGAAGCTAAAAAAACAGGAAAGGATCCTGTCTGCCAAACAGTGGATTGTTGGCTGTCGCTGCCATTAAAAACGTTACCAAAAGTACCAGCAGGTCATGTTTCGTAACTTTTGGATATGAACTTTTTGATCCGCAAAAATTCAGAGAAAATTGGTTTATCCATATGTACTTTTGCTGTTTGGTTGTTTTATATCTTCCGTCTGTGTAGGTATCTAAATTTAAAATTGTGGAAATAAAACTACCTATTACCTATATATTCTGGAACACTTCCTTAATAGAGCACTACTCTACCGACAGATGCAATTAATAAAATAGACCCAGCTAACAGCTAATCGCTTTCGAAGTTCCATGTTCGAAAGTTTAGATATTTTCGTTCGCACTCGCACACCTCGCCTCGCCGGCCATGTTGTTATTGTGTTGCCTAACTTGTGAAGAAAGCAGCAAATTTCTAGACACGTGTTTAACTCGTTAATTATTGTGTGAAAAACTAGTGAAAAACTTGAAAAAAATCATTAAAATCCATAGAAAACTTATTTAAAAATCATCTGAAATTATATCAAACTGCAATTGATTAATTGCTTCCGCTTATAACTGATTATTTGCAAAGGTAAGTCTTGATTATTTTGATTCGTACAACATAACCTATTCCACTGGCGTTTCAAGTGACTACGCAGACTATTTTCAAAATATTTTTTTTTCAAAAATATCAAATTTAAATAGTACATATTTGTATTTGCTCTATTATATTGTAAGGAAAGTGAAAGACTTTAATCCGGCTCTATTGTTGCATTCGGAAATGGTAGACAACTCCGTCATCTATCAAGTATTATAAGTATCACCCACCCAACGAGAAATTGCCAACATTTGACCGCATTGCGTAGCAAATAATTCGAAATTACTATATATGTCTTGAAAACAGTTGGATTGTTTATTTGAAATTGTCCCGTGTTTGGAATTTTTAAGATGAGGCACATTCGTCCTGGTTTTATAGCGTATTTGAAATCCCGGCCATGAAGTCATGGTGTGTATGAGTTGTTTTTTTTTCACAACTATTACGTCTTCCAAATGAGATAATTAATTTCGGAAAAGTCGTCGGTATAGATTTATGAATGAAAGGCAAGGACTACTACGCAGCGAAACATTTATAGTGATGCACATTTTAATGATGATTACAAGATATGTGATATATCTAGGTACCTACCTCGTTGTTTTTCGTAAAATTCTTTTAACAAGAGGTGTGTTGTGCTGATAATTGGCAGTTAAGTTTTGTATTTCGTGGTAAATTGTTATGTTCACGCATGTGATGCATCTTATTTCACAATTGCAGATAACACAAAGTGAATTGCAATGCGGAAAACGACAGATTCCAAATTTCTTTCATCAGCTGTTTCTTTTTTTTTCTCCGCTTCCCCCATTTGCTTTCTACGTCGAACATTGTTGTCTAATGTCTGGTACTGGTTGTTGGCTTCTAATTATGAGAGCGCCTGTGATTTAACTGGTTTTCTTCAATGGCTAAGAATTAAACATGTTTTTAACACACCCCTTCGGATCTATTGTAAATCGATTGCACAACAATTCAACCATGTGCAGACCATGTGAATTCTTCACTCATGTATACGTTGACACAATTTAGTATAACAAAAACGTGTTCACTAAACTGTCTACCGACATGTACTTCAAACTTGATTTGGTTTCAGGGCTAAACATCCCAAAGCATTCGTACCTATGAAAATTTATAGTTAACTCGGTAACTGTGAAACTTATATTTACCGGCTTCTGTACTTGAATGGTACTTGTGATAAATGCGATTCTGTTTTTAATCGGTAATACGTCGGTGTTTGTGATGTTAGGAAAGATACTATAAAATACTTATTCGTTTTTGCCCTAGATTCATACGTTGAAGGGTTCAAGCCACATATTTGCTCATAACGAATTAGGCACCGAACTGAGCTCATCGCGGGTAGGTACTAGACCTCCCTGGTAGCACAAAAAGCCTAATTCTTCTAAATTGTGAATAATTTTAATGAATTGTTTGGTGTTTCATTATAGTCGATCCATGTGCTACGTCCTTTTTGGCTTCGGGATCACCACAGAGCTAGCATATATTCATGTGTTCCAATCTCTTATTTGATGGCATTTATATTTTGTTTTTAATTTACGGAAGAATACTTTCAGCTTTACATCAGTGCTGCGGGGCTTACTATTCACACCTACAATTTTTAGATGAAAAAATCGCTTTCTTAGTAAAATATGTAGGTACCTAACCTATCTATTATGAGCGTGTGTTGTTTGAAAAACATAGTAGGTAAGCGTTTTGGAGAGGCAGGGGAAACTGCATTCGTCACACTTAGAATGTAGATCGGTTGTGGTGCCTCTGGGTTTCTAATGAACCCATACTATAAAGCCATCCCCAGGCTAATACAAAGCCGGGGTCAAAATAAATGATAGTGCAATATTGTGTGAAAAATTTAACCACTTTTTCATACAAAGTATATATAACCTGAGCCAATCTGTGATATATTTAGAATATGAAAATTTAATTGAACAGTGCAATATAGACTTTAAGTTCCGTGCAATAGATGTCCATGACATAAAAGGTGCAATAAAGCTGATAAACAAGAAGAATGACTTTAATTTTATAAATGTTCGTATGATTAGTGATGCCATTGATATTATTTGTCCTGTCCTTGTATACATTATCAATTTGTCGTTTAGTGTTGGAGTCTTTCCAGAATCATGGAAAGAATCTCTAATAGTACCAATCCAGAAAGTTACAGACGCGAAATCATGTGATGAATACCGCCCTATCAACATGATGCCAACATATGAAAAGATATTAGAAAAAATAGTTCAAATTCAACTAAATGAACATCTTTTTAACCAAAATATACTAACAGTATACCAATCTGGTTTTAGAGAAAAACATTCTTGTGAAACGTGTGTTAATTATGTGTTTAGTGACTGGAAAGAAAATGTAGATAAAAAAAATGTCGTTGTAGCTGTATTCTTAGATCTAACGCGTGCTTTCGAAACGGTGAATCATGAAATACTTATAAACAAACTATCAAAAATGGGCATTAAATCCACAGAACAAAACTGGTTCACATCTTTTATTTCTGGGCGAACACAACGAACCAGGGTTAACGATAATGTGTCGACACCGTTAGAAGTGAACATAGGTCTGCCGCAAGGAACAATTCTTGGTGTTACTCTTTTTCTGTTATATGTGAACGATATGGTTAAAGTGGTAGTGAATTCTAAACTAATACTTTTTGCTGACGACGGTCTTTTGTATACCTGTGGAAGTGACTTAGTTACATGTATTGATAATATAAATTCTGACTTGAAAGCCATAAGTGAATGGTTGAAAATGAATCAGCTTATTCTAAACACTGATAAGACTAAGTGTATAATTATTAATAATATCTTGTCTCATATACCCCCCGTTCTTGTTGATGACGTGCAAATTGAAATCGTGCAAAAAATGAAGTATCTTGGCATCATCCTTGACAATAAGCTTACACTATGTGATCATATTGATTACATATGTAAGAAAATATCTAAAAAAATTGGTGTCCTACGGAGAATTAGACAAAGTGTATCACTAAATTGTGCCGTCAAAGTGTATAATGTGACTATAAAACCGCATTTTGAGTATTGTAGTAGCGTTTTATTTGTATGTCCACAATATCAAAAAAATAGACTTCAAGTCTTGCAAAATAAAGCAATGCGTATAGTACTAAAAAGAACTCGATACACACCAATAATATCAATGATAAACTCCCTAAATTGGTTAACTATAAATCAACAACTCTTTGTGAATGCTATGATTTTTATCTACAAAATCAAAAACGGTATGTGTCCAATCTATCTCCGTGAAAATGTCGCAACAAGGGACAACACAACGTACAACTTAAGGAGTGTCGGAAATTTTAGAATCCAAAGAACTAGAACTATTAGAGGACAGCGAACAATTAACCACACGGGATTCCAAAGATTCAACAGTCTGCCAACGGGAATAAAAAATGAAACGAATTTTGTACTATTCAAAAGGAAAATTATCGAATTTACAAAAATAAATATAATACAATAAAATTATGAACTTTTTATGTAAATTATAATATAAGTAATATTAGTACCTAAGAAAACAAAAAATCACTGTAAACTGTACAAAATGAAAAATGGCTTATTTAAGCTAAATAAAGTATCTTTCTATTCTATTCTATTCCTGGTCGGTAATACATACAGTCGGTTATTTTTAGTGAAGTCTTATGGCCTCTATGGCTTAGTACATACTTACTTAAGGTGGCGCTACAGTCCGGGGTGGACCTGGGCCTCAACCAATACGCCTCTCCAGTTAGCGCGATCTTTAGCTAACTGCCTTCAGTTGCGCACTCCAAGTTGGTTGAGGTCCCCTTCCACTTATGCGCGCCACCTAAGTCGAGGTCTTCCTCTACTGCGTTGTCCCTCCGGGTTGGAATCGAAGACTCTTCGGGCCGGAGCGTTGGTGTCTATTCGCTCTACATGTCCTAGCCATCTTAGACGACTGATGCGTATTTTTCTGACCAGGTCGGTGTCGTTGTACAGCTCGTAGAGTTCGCTATTAAATCTTCTCCTCCAAAGCCCGTCAACGCAAACGGGACCCAAAATCACTCGAAGAATCTTGCGTTGCCTCTGGTGTTGGCTTGTGAGTTGCGCACTATTTTCTCAAGAATGATGTTACATGACAGCGCATCACCCTGTCTAAATCCTTTTCTGACATCAAAGGTCTCGGTGAGATTGTTTTCGGCCTTTATGGAGCAGCCAGCGTTCTCCATCGTCATTCTGCACAATCTGACGAGTTTGGCAGGGATGCCAAAACTCGACATGGCTCTGTATAGCTCGTCTCTATAAATGCTGTCATATGCGGCCTTAAAATCGATGAACAGATGGTGGGTATCGATTTGGACTTCTTGGGTTTTCTCCAGGAACTGTCGTAGTGTGAATATTTGGTCGGTTGTGGACTTACCGGGCCTAAAACCGCACTGATACTGACCTATCAGATCGTTAAAGAATGGTTTTAGGCGTTCACACAGTATAACAGATCATGATCTTATACGCAGTCTTTAGGAGACTGATACCTCTATATTTGGCGCAGTTTAGAGGGTTGTGACTTTACTACAAGGTTTCCTTCTTCGTTTCTACAGGCTTCTTGTCGGGTTTTGTTGCCCTGACACGTTCTTTTTACCTTTTGGTATAAATCTTCCGAACATTATTCCTGGAGAAGCACCTCTCTATATTCTCATGCTCTCTCTTCTTTCTCCGGAGAAGCCGATGTTCTTCCCTCCTTTTTTGCTCGTACAGCTGACGAGCTGCTCTCGTCCTTCTGTGCAGCGCCGCCTCGTTGGCACGTTGTTTTGCCGCATACGCTTGCCGGCGTTCTTCGTCAAAGCAGGGTTTTCGAGGGGGTGGACTGGTGAAACCGAGCACATCAGTTGCGGCATTTTTGATGGCTTCTAGGCATCGGCGCCACTGGTCTTCGGCACTTGATGCTGGCAGCATAGGACTTTTCGAGAGGTTTAGGGACACGCGACCGGCAAAAGCTCTGGCAGTTTGTTGCGTTTGTAGTCGTCCAACGTTAAATCTCCTGCTTAGTACATACTACTAGTTTAATTAAGATCTAATTCACTTTGACGAGTCTCAACTTTACGAGCGCCTTAGAGACTAGATCACTGTGAAGGCAGAAACAATTTTTTTTTTTTGTTGTGTAGTGGGGGAGAAACTCAGATACTGCTGTCCTCCGTAGGCTTCAACCACGGTTTATAAGCAATGACTCCATCCACTATACCATTGCCACCCCCCAGAGTCTTGTTTCTTTTACCTTAATTTCAACGCGCGATTTATTTTAATGATACTCTGTTTAAAAAATATCTTTTGATAATAGTGCCCGCATTCGCGATGTCCAAAAAGTAGCAGAGTGCCTCCATGTCGAACCTAAGAGCCCTCGTTTTAATAGTACAGCAACTTGTGAATATGTTTTTCAGATTTGAGGTTACATAACAAATTTGGTTGTGATATTGAGGTTATCATCTGTTTCCAGAGATTTATAACCAAAGAAGGAGTTTACGCTGTCTAGATTGGCCACATAGTGAAATAAATATCACTCCTATCGATGAAAGTGTGGTAGAAGAGAAGCATCGCTTCCCCATCATAAGTGATTCTGGAGTGCTGTTCATCCACCACCAAGTGTCTCAAAATTAGAGTAATGAATACATGTGCGTACTGATTATGTGGACATACGCACTTCTCTCAATCACGTTTATCAAGTGTCTTCAATCGGTGTATAAATAAATGATATGTCTTGATATGTGCTTGAAAAAAAACACACATTTTCCCCGAACAAAACGTTTGCACGATCCTAGGACAGAGTCCTAATATGTATTTGACAGTTTCCTTTACGTATGCCCCTTTTACTAACGGTTGGGTTTTAGGTTGACGACCATGCGTTGCATTTACATCCTACCATGCATCTTTGTTATTATGTAGTTCGGTACAGTTGGGAACAATGTTTTTAGTTTAATTGGAAAAGCGCCACTTCAGAGTCGTACAAAAATATAGCAACTGATAACAAGAAGTGTCGTCATCTGAAATTGCTCAGTGGAGAGTTAAATCTCTAGCGACTTGCTTACAAAGTTGTTTATACCTATGTAAAGTTAGTTAGTGGTTATCTAAAAATAAGAAACACGCTTCCAAGTTATGATGAAATCTTTCTTTGTGGGGGTGGGATGGGAGGAAAGTGCATTAAAAGCGTTACAGGTATGTTGTGTAAATAATCAAATAAGTGGGTTCAAAGTGGAAAACCGTGATTCCATTGAAGATATTTGCTTCTTAAGTGCCCTCAACCAACACACCGGTGCAATTAGGTAGTTTGCATTACATTTGTTGATACAGAACCGGATGCATCTCTTAAACTTGTAGCTTTAGCACAGAGTTGCTAGTTATTTAGGTCTGTCATTTCGACGACCATTATCAATCTAAGTTACGTTCATTGCTGCTCTGGAGAAGAGAATGTACTTAAGCATCATGTTTCCTAGTTAAAGGTGGGAAATCCATGTGACATGAAATGAACGCCGCCTGTAATGCCTTACCGCTACAACATGACCACCACTTAACTCATACCGCCTGATCATGTTAAAACACTAAAATACCGTAGATCGTTGGCACAGAAATGACGCATTTTTGTGAAGACACTTATCGTGTGTTCTGTGTTCACCATTACCTTGTAACGAGAAGGTCGATGTTATAGTTCAATCGGCTGGCAAGCTTCTGATTACGTTATCGTATTTACAAGACTAAGAGTTCACTCGTCCGTATCTGTTTATTGAACGTCTAGGAGTTCGCTTAAAAGAAACGGCAGCGACTTTTTTACTTTTTTTTTGATAAAGTTCTTCCTGCCACCTGGCGACTTAGCTCAACTACATAATATTACATTTATAAAATATACCCAAATGTTACGTATTTCGAATCTTATCTGGACGTGTAAATATCGCCAAACTGTGACCACCAATTGTCAGCATTTTTAGCCACATTTGCTGCAAACTCTCTCTTTACCCTATTCAAACAAGCAGTGCTAAAAATCGCTGAGGTAATTTTAAAATTACACATGCGGGAAAATATCTTTTCTTTTTATTGTGTATTTTTATCGATCAAGAGAACATAAGATCGCAACGAGAAGAAGGTTGCCGTGGAGCAACAGCACCACACCATTTGACGTATTTTTTTTCTCAGTTATATTTCAGTAGATAAGCAATCGCGTAGCCGTGAGCATTGAATGTCAAAGTAGTTCTCTATCGAAATAAGTAACGAACGCCTGATAACGATTCTTACGCCTTCCACATGTTATTGAATTAAAGAAAAAAATTACAGACGGTTTTGGAATGTAAAATAGTGTGTTGTGTTGTTGTCGTTGTGTGGCCCTTTATTGAGTTGAATCTGCCAAAAAAAAAGAAAAAGAAAAAAGAAATAGATTTCATAATCGAAATCAACGCCAGTCTAAAAATATTTTGACTGCGCGAAATAGAATTACGAGATCGAAAATAAGAAGAGTACAAAAACTGCGATGCGTACTTTAGGCAGATGTGCCAAAAGAGTTTGTAAGCACGTGATTGTTTTTTTTTTTTTTTTGTGTGTTTGAAGGTGAAAATAGTAACCGAAGGGGCATCTGCATATTTAAGTTTATGTTTTTATCTTGTTTTTGCGGATTGAAGTGATTTGGTATAAAATATCGCACAACACTTTGATTACCATGGCGATCGATCTAGCCTAGTTTTTATATCTCTATTGCGAGATATCGCGTACGTTGGACTCTCGCCGATTCTACTTTACGGACTACTGGGACAACATGTTATTTTATTTATTTCAAAATGTGTGATCATTTCGTATGCAATGAAAGTCAGTTGTTAATTCGCAGTGCGCTGTACTGTAGCTGGCGGCGACGGTTTGTGTTGACCTGTCTCAACCAATTCAGAGCCGTCTGCCTTTGGTTTTAGTTCGCGCGTCACATAGCCTAGAAGGGTAGTTTGAATTATATGCAATAGAGGCTCAATGTGCGCGTCACATATTGCGAAATAAACTGGTAACCGGTTGGGCAAAAATTAAACTCACACAACCGAATAGCTGCGAAAAGCTAATGTCCTCTATAGTCATGCTTCGCCCAAACTTGTCTAAGGGCAGTCTGCAAATGTGACTCATTGCAGTTCAATCTCTACATGAATTCTTGTGTTAGAGTTCATACCTTGCAAAGAGTAGCACAGTATCGTACTCGATCGGGTCTAAACTAGTACAATGTCGAAAGACAATCGGCCCTAGGGAGGTATCCGTCGGAACGGAAAATTCTCCGATTTTATACGATTATCTAGGGCCGCTATGGCCGAATATAGTCACCGTTGCCTAAATATCAGGTCATGAGGGATATGAGGGTAACGTGCGTGTGGACTGCCTGACTCACCGGTTCTGAACCTTTCTTCGGGGTATCCTTGAGTCACATACACTCAAATATAAGAAAATGGAAAGATGACAAGGAAGACTTGGCTCTTAACTTGTTTTTTTTTACGGGGACTGTTCAATAAGGTACTTTAAAACAATGGGACTATCCGACGACTCCTGCCGACTTTGTGGAGACTATGAGGAAACGACGGAACATATACTCTGTAAATGTCCTGCTGTGGCAAGACGCAGAGTGCTCCATATGCAAGGAGAGTTTCTAAGCTATGAAGAAATATGGAATATGGAACCCAGGAAGGTACTGCGGTTTATTAAGATCCTCAGCCCTTCCTTGTGTTAAGGAAATAAGGGCCAGCACAATAGACCTCTATTGGTCGCGGTGCACAAGAGGGCCTATTTCATTACATTACATATGAAACTCAAATGCACTTAGAAAGTGCACGTTCCCAACTAAAAAAAGGGCAGCACATTCGCTTCCTCATAGAATTTAATGCCGAAGTTTTGAAAATTATAACGGGTTATCCTGGTTTATTTGTTGCTATCCATACAATCGAAATACGCGTGATTCTGCACCATACGGCGGAACTGGGATGACAAAAGTCTTGTTAATGTCTGGTGTTCTTCCACATAATTGGTGTTCTTCCACATTTCCTGGCGGTTTGATTTACAGAAAATGTAAGTCTTTCATTTGCTGTTTAAAGTAAAAAAAACATATGTTGACTTCCGTCGCGAACAAAAAGAAATGTTAGTCAGGCCAACGAAGAAAAATCCTGGGGTCGAATCGCGTCGTCCGTGAACGAGCATTACATGACGGAATTTGTTTTTGTTTCACATGTAAAATCAACTCAATTCCGTGAACGTAATGCTCGTTCACAGACGAAGCGATTCGACCCCTGAAATCGTACCGACAAATAAATTAGCTGCGGACCTCCAAGTAAGGACGGAGCTACAAGAAAAAAATATTTAATTGAAATATATTTGATTAAGAATAAATAATTTTTCGGTTACAATGACAGCAATTTAATTGAGCAGGCTCTCTCAAGAATCGCATGCCTAAGCCAGTCAGTCACTGGTATAAGGGCGAATGCTTGTGGCAAAAGATAGGATAGTAGTTTTGGACCCGATAGGTGATGCTTCAACTTAATTTTTGAAGGGAATGCTTTGACGGGCGCTTCTACTGCGCTGTACTAAGATTACCTATCTATGTGTATTATGAAGATTAGTTTTTTTTAAATTGAAGTTATTAATACAATCCAATTGCAGCACAATTTAATTTAACACACCTACATTACATATCCACATTTAGCGAGAGAAGTTTCACTTCTGGACTTCTGGAGAGTGATCACTGGCCCTCTCTTTTTTTTTTGGGAGGGGCGTAGCTATACCTAGGGGAGCTGATTCTTTTCTTTGAAAATGGCGTATTACGGATGCACCATCTCTTGGATTTTTGTGCACTACATCATTTGCGCATAGTAAGCTACTGAAATATTCAGGCATCTTTATACAAAAATAAATGTTGTTTCTACGTAAGCTGTTTACTCCAAAACCACCAAAACGATTGCGCTTAAATTGGCACATTCTTCGGTATTGACCCGGAAGCGGGAGTGTTTCTGTTTGATTCACATTCCATTCGAAATGCTATTTCTCGATACTTATGGGAGCTAATATTGTTGGGTGCCTAAACAAAGAACAACTCCATATAAAATAAAAATGTCAAACAGCTGATTTCGAAAGTTGAATTCGGTTGCTGACATTTATTTGAATCTTAAAATACACAAAGTTCTTTGGAACGGTTTTAAATATGGTTTAAGAATATCCAATGAAGAAATTTCTAAAGTTCCTTTAACAGCTGATTAATCAATCGGAATTTCAGCACACTGCTTGCCAAAGGTCAATGATTCTATCGCTGGAAGGTAACTTGTAGTTAACCTCTGCTGCTCCTCGAAGGGAATGTTTGCAAAGTGAATTTGGTTGAACATACCTTAATTCTACACCAAAGCAGGAGTCGGAATCGATCTGTCTTTACAATATTTTTGTTAAAATTGCCCAATTTTTTGAATATAGAATACGCCTTGTTAAAAACAATCGGTCCTAGCGAGGTATCCGTCGGAACGGAAAATTCTCCGCAACGCATACTCTGTCGGAGGCTCAAATCCAAATCGTAAACAAATTCCGCAACCAATTTCTGTCGGAGGATATCGGAACCTAGCTGTCAAAAATTGAAGGAAAAAATGCACTTCATCGCACTTCAACGTAATTCGCCGATATGCGTTACAAAATGTCGGAGAAATGTTCCGAATAGAAGTTCCGTAGAATACCTCGAAGCAAAAAACCTCCGAATCGTATAAAATCGGAGAATTTTCCTTCCGACGGATACCTCGCTGGGCCAAATATGTTCAACAGATGTTCAAGTTGGATTTAATCGTTGACATATCTATCTAAGGCTTATGTGTTTATTCAAGGGAACTATTAAAAATCTAAATAATAATGAAGGCCGACTTGGGGTAGTAGTCAAACATCATTGGTCATAAAATGTCCAAAGCACTTTGGCCGCGATTTAACAACAAGAGGTCTTAATTCTCAAATTAGGTAGGGAACAACTCATGTCCAAGAAAACATGCAAAAAGACTAAGTCTGGCAGACACGCACACTTGCAGATTCTGCAAGGAATGCAAGGTGTAAATGCGAAGCAATTCTTAGGCAATTCTTCCAATTTCTAAAGGGGATAGACCATACACACTACAAAGGGCTACTTGGTTTCTGTAAGGGGACTGAATGTTTTTCAAAGGAACATGGGTTTGTCTTTCCATTGTAGTTTACTGCTATCGGTTTCCTAGGCCTAGGGATTGCGGTGGGCCCAATGGTGCGTCACTATCTCATACCCCGTTTTTACCTTCCCCTTCCTTTGTGTTTATTCCTGTTGTTCGTCCATTTTTCGTCAGCCCCCATCCCATTCCCATCGAGTTTGGCAAGGAATGTTTTGCCCGAAATCCGGTTTATTCACTTGTTCACTTGTTTAAGTTTGCACTATGTAAATTGTAAACATAAAATAAAAATGTCTTCTACTTGTGATGTAAATTCATATGTAGTTGCGACGACAATTGCATTAAAACTCGACGAACCTCAATCCGCACGTCCATTTTAAACTTTTTAGTCGCCTGAAATAAGAATACCGAAAGCTTTTAAATTAGCTCTACGAACGAACCATTAAATTGAGGATCACGATTTGTATATTTATACAAAGAGAACAAGCAAATCGTCGATCATCACCTCCGAAAGGTACATGCAAACTTATATTTCTCAACAGCGGAAGTGTGCTTATGCTAAATTGTTAATTTTGGTTTTGTTTCGTTTCAGCATCTATTCAAAATTCCCTCAAAATGGTATCCAGTCGCCCACTACTCTACTTATCGCCCATTGCAATACTTATCACTGGCCTCTTTTGGTTGCGACGTCGAAATAAAAACCGTTGCGGCGATATTGGAAAAGATGAGAAGAAAACTGAATCCGAAGTAGTCGTCGAGCCGAAATGCATCGCGAATAATGTGCCCAAAAAATCGGCGTCTATGAACATAAACGGAACAATAAACACTGACGACGAATCGAGCGCAAAATTGTTTGGAAAATCGGCACCAATTCAAATAGCGCAAAACAACAACAGGCCATCGCCCAGTAAACAATTGCCTATCGATTCCGAAGTGCTCAGCACAAAGATCCAAGTCGCTGAGAATAAGACTCTGCGATCAATTGACGAAGACTACGAGAATTTGTCCTCTTCAGTTGATCTGCCTGATTCAGTGCATCGAAGCATACCATTCTACGTGAGAGGCAATTCTCGGACCAAAGAAGAACCGGTCATCATAAAAGCATCGGCCAGTCCTAAGATTTCTCCGGAGAATTCATTCCTGGAATCGAGGTACACTGTGACGGGAAGTGAAGAGAATAACAACAACAACAACAATACCAAGAGCAATAGCCCTAGCCAAATTGAAAAGGAGGACGACGACTCCACTAAGGACACAACCGAATCGTCGGAGACATCTTCCAAGGCAGACGACGAAAAGACCGATCTACAGAGTGAGAAGGTACACAAGAAGCGAAACATTGATGCGTCAAGTCCCTCGTTGAGCCTATGTAGCATACAATCGGGCGATTCCGGCAAGGGTTCAAGTCTGCCTCGCTCGGAAGCGAATCGTAAAAAGACCACATATGAGTTCTTCTTTCCCAACAGCCTGGTCGGACAGCTGTACGGTCGCAAGCGTACATTCATAAACCAAATAAAGGCAAAAACCTCTGCCGACGTCGTTCTGCAAAAGAATCCCTTCTCGAAAAAGGTTAAGATTTGTGTCATCGAAGGTACCGAGAACGAAATAAACGCAGCACTGGTGCTGATTCGTGATCGATTGCCGTCGAAGCGTTATCCAAACTTCACTATGCAAAGGATTCACTTTGCCCTACCACAGACTATTGTTCCTCTAGCTACAGAAACTAGGTTAAATTTGCAGGTAAATTAATTTTCACTCAACAAATCGAATAATTAACGCTTACACCGTTTCTTCATTTACAGTTGAGTCTAATTGAAGGCATAAACAACGATGTCGTTGTAAGTGTAGTGATCTCCGGGGCCCATTTCTTTGTGCAACAGCCACTGCATCCATCACATCCGGCATTAGCCGTTCTACAAAGATGCCTCTACGACAGCTATAATGCATGCGAGGCACCATTGCTTCCTGGAATTGAGCTGAATGCGGTGTGTGTAATTGCTGTAAACAGCGTATGGTATCGCGTTCAAATCGTTGAAATCGATGCTGAGGACGATCAGCGTTGCATAGTGAAATTCTTGGACTTTGGAGGCTACATGAATGTCCATTTAACCGATTTGCGACAGATTCGGGCGGATTTCATGGCAACACCATTCCAAGCAACCGAATGCATTCTGTCAAATGTGCAACCAATTGGTAATTATTTGCTCGACTATTTTTTTTCCGAATCAAAATAATGATGGGTATAATCTCTTTGTGAACAGATTCGTGCTGGACGCCAGAGGCAACAGATATTTTATGTAAATTAACTAAAGGAATAGTCTTGCAAGCTCAAGTCGCCGGCTACAACAGTCACAATATACCAGAGATCTTTTTATTCGCTTGCTTAGGACCTAATGTAAGTAAATCCAAAATGAATTTACTACATAGTAATATTTCAGACTTTTGGCCCTAGCGAGGTATCTGTCGGAACAGAAAATTCTCCGATTTTATACGATTTTGCTTCGAGGTATTCTTCGGAACATCTGTTCGGAATATTTCTCCGACATTTTGTAACGCATATCGGCGAAGTACGTTGAAGTGCGATGAAGTGAATTTTTTTCTTCAATTTTTGACAGCTAGGTTCCGATATCCTCCGACAGAAATTGGTTGCGGAATTTGTTTATGATTTGGATTTGAGTTTCCGACAGAGAATGCGTTGCGGAGAATTTTCCGTTCCGACGGATACCTCGCTAGGGCCGATTATTTGTGCTTTGGTTCAAAGTGGAAGTAAGTTCATTTCTTAGTCGAATGACAGTGTGCGAGGTAAGTGAGGAAAAGGTTTTTACAAAGTCAAATCACTGATTCAGTTGATTGTAGGAAATATGGCAATTGTGTGACGAAAACATAACGAATCAGTCTAATTCGGTGTTTGTTTTTTATTCAAGCTGCTGAAATGAGTTTCCTTTGTTGTATCGTTGGAGTGACTTGATAATAACGTATAAAACACCCCAGGCGACGGATCAAATATAACAATGATCGCCTGGGCGATATCGTGTTCGAAATTTTGATGACCATAATAAAGAATAAGCTAATTTTCATTAAATTTGTGGAGAATATACTTCAGCAGTTAGTTGCTAGTGGTGGAGGTCTATCGCTTCGACGATAATCACCGGAAAAGTCACGAGATGATGGCCCAGGATACGTGAGGTACTCAATGTCAATGTTGTTTTAAAGAATAAACTTCCTCGACACATCTGTTATGACAGTAGACGAGTTCTTTCAGACTTTATCGCGGCTTCTTTATCTAGCTCGATCATGAGAACCGAATCAGGGATTGAATTACCACATCCGTGATCGAGTAATACGTGACTGATTCGTACTGTAACCTTTTGGATTATGAAAACAATAAAATGCGCCCATTCCTCGATTCTCTTCATGGACAGTGACTGTTTGTTGCTTGGGCCACGCGCCTTTGATGTCATCATCGCTACTGCCAGTGTAAAATTACATTGGAAATAGCAATCGTTATATTGCACTACCTCTGTTTCTTTGTTAAAGCTATGGGAATGCAAATCGCCAATCGAAAAGTGGACTTACAGATTAACCTTTAAGCTTTTTCTTTCCCAAAATCGAACGGTTGTGAGAAGCTTAACCTAGGGTCCTGTATAAAATAGACATAGGGTTGAATTACAGTATCCATAAGCGAATAAAAGCAATTACAAATTCAGTCCAGTAGTCCTAAATAGTTTACGGATGTGGTAATTCGGGCATGTCGCGCCAAGATATGCCCGCCCCCGGCTACGAACTCTGTTACTGTTGCTTAAATATGTTCTTATCCTTCATCATTTAAAAGAGGAAGTGACTTACTTTTCGTATTAAGTCCTGTCGAAATTTCGCAAAGTGCTTTGTTTGGACGGGCAATCAATCAAACTCGAAATTTTTCAACTTAAGTTCCCATGCTCTTGTAATGTTTTTTTTTTTTGTATGCGATGTGGCTCGCCCTTTTGTCCGATTTTGACTAAATCTCAACACCAAGGAATGCCAGCAAATTTGCGTTCGATTAGTTTGGTGGTTTGTTTATTGGATTGAACAGTATAAGAGGTGATTAACTGCAGAGCCATCTAGTGGCGTGTACAACGAAATGGATGGTGCGAAATTTTATGGCACAAAAGGTGTCAGTCTATTAATCTCATTTATGTGGACTGGGTTTTTAAGATTTTTTTTATTTCACCCAAAACATTCAATTGAGTTATTTCCATAAACAATATCCAAATTTAAATACGCCCCTTTGGAACTTTCTTTTGCATAACGAACAAAACAAAAAAGAATTACGCAAAGCCATTGTTCGAACTGCAACATTTTATATACGCAGCTAATTCATTGCGTATCCTCGCTTTTTTGGTCGGTTTCGTTTAATTTTTTCAAAATATTGTAATGAGTTCACAGTTTTTCTTTTTTAAATATTACTCTTAAAGCAATTTAGGCAATAAAACGACTGTTATGCTTTGGAATATCGCTTCGTTTCTGTTGTTTTGTCGCTCATTTTCAATGTAATCCATTTTGGACAAAGTTCCAACACTTGCAAAGGGAGTCCCCCCTGCGGATTACACGATGTGTATGGAAAGTGAATCCATTATGTGAAGTGAATTTCAAATACGCCGTATTGCACGATTCCGAAATCGACCGAAACATCCGCAGCGTATTTGATTGTTGGATCGTATATAAAGAGCAAATGTTCATTTCGAATTGTTACGTTTGGCCGTTTGTTTTGTCGAGGTTGGGAATTATTTTGTGCTCCAACTGAGAATGTCCAGATTTATAATAGATTTGAGAAATTCTTATACGATTTGCCCTCAAACGCTGCCCATGCTCTTCGTCAGTCTAACATGTGACGGCACAATTGTCAAGCTGGACGTACAATTTGTTTATTGAGATTTTCATGCATTTTTGACTATTATAAAGATTTTATTTTATACAAACCTTGTTCTGAAGACAGCTAAATCGGTCGAGGCGTTCTCAATTGCATTTTTTTATTTTTATTTATGGAAATATGAATTTAAATTCCTCATTTAATCACGTTAAACATTCAATTTACTACAACACATGACTATTTTCTTTACTTTCAGAATATTATCTTTATTAATAAGGAACTAGTGGCCAGGAATCTGGCTAAATGGGTAGAAATACGCGACTGATTTTATTCAATCCTCCTAATATCACCATAAAGAACAAACAAAACAAAACAATAAATCTTATGCACTATTCATTGTTGGAGCCATACGTTAAACAAAAGAAAAATCAACAACAAATATTTATGTATACTTAAAGTTTTACCAACTAAGATTAATAAGATTATGTACTCATGTGGTTAATTATTGGCGGGCAGCAATTGCTTCTTTGAAATAACGAAACAACCAATTTTAAGCATCTTGTATATAGTTTAGAGAGCGTTAAATGCTTAAAAGTAAAAAAAAAAACCAAACAATAACACAAAAACAACCAGTAAATGAGTAGTAATGAAGTCGAGCAACAATGGAAAGAAGGAGAATTTATTAAAATTAAAGCGTATTGTATATATGGTAACAATTTGATTTCACTGCGCGATTTAGTTACGTATTATTTTTTAATAAATTAAAACAAATACATATATATTATATAAATTATATTACTAAAAGGCATTTTGATATTTTACATGCTGAACTGAAACAATTAGAATTAGTTTAGTAAGTTATATATATATACTTGATTATTACATATAACGAGTTCAAATATGTTTAATAAACACACCACACACACACACACGAACCGACGAAAGCAATGCGCTGTTGCCTTTCATCTAATTAATTGTATAAACTAAACTTAGGAATATATCGTATTGTCGTATTGTTGTCAAAGTGTTGTTTACGCATCCCGCAGCGATTGCGAACGCAAAACCCAAAACAATACCAGCAAAAGAAAAACTCTCTGGTTAGTTATGCACAAAAGATAAGAGCGCGAAATTGTAGAGTTTGAATTGAGAAACGATGGAATAAATATTGAGACATATTACGATGGCGAAATTAAGCATTATTGTAGGTAGCACCTTGCGGTGTTAGCTGGCATGCCTTAGAAATATTAAGAAGTCACATGAGAAATTAACGCAAACCATACGCTACATGTTCTCTTCTCTATATACATTTCTTTTTGTTTTTTTTTTCTATTCTGTTTTCATTCTTTCAAACGTTAAATAGGTTATTCGAAGATTAGACCATTTAAGTTGTTCGTTCTCTCACTAATTATTGTTATATAGATGAAATTCGTCATTATTTTCGTATTTTTAATTATCGAATGCATATAGGATTAAACATCAAAATGCCTTTTTTCGTTCTATATGTAAGTGAGTTTAGTTTAATAATGTAGTAGTACCATTACATTTATTTACTTGCTGAGTTCTTCTTTCTCTTTTCTTTTTATTATTTTTATATAAGATAATTTCATTCTACACTTATTTATTTAAACAAAAGAGAAGCAAACAAAACTTATACTCAAGTTTGATCTTTATTAATCTTATTATTTTCTCGTTATTATCAAATCTTTTGATATATATGAATAGTTGAAATTAATAAAAAAAAAAAACAAAGAAAAATACAGAAATATTTTACTAAATCAATGTTAAATGATGGAGGTAAGAGTCGGGTTTTCACTGTGCGAAATTTTATTTCAAAAAGGACCTATGTCGACACAATTTTTGATCATTCTTTTTCATTTTCTTGACAAAAAGATTACACAAAAGTTTTGCACTGCGTTGGCGTCTTGCTACAATTTAGATGTGATTGGTGTCATTTTTCTGCCACCGACGTGTTCAGTTTTATTATTTATAACGACTAATTTGCAAGATGTCATTTCATATTTATCATAAATAACCTAATTTATTGCTCTATACCGCATAAATATACAAAATTGAATAATTTTTATTGTTCACACTTGAAAAGTTGATTACAATGAAAGCCCGTCTTTAAGAGAAATAAAATAAAAAGTCACCATTCGTATATACATTGCGGATTCGGATATTCTGGCTTGCTTTTACCACTTAAGACGATAGAGATAGGTATATAGAAAAGCTGACGCTGGAAGCTTGCTAAATATCATTTTTAAGTAAATATCACACCACAAGAAGAATCCTGCACTGAATGGCAAGAATAATAAAAAACAATGATAATAAAGATACAGATAACTTTTAGCATTAAATAAAGATGTAAAAAAATTAAACAAAATTAAAACGTTTTTCTTTTTTCTGTTGTTGGTGTTGTTTCCACTTGTAAAAGGGAATGGTGATAGTGTAAGTATCTTGTGCTGATGGTGACTCAAACTTGGTACTGCTGGTTCCTGTCTTCTATCTGCTTCTTTTGAATCTATTTTGCAAATTTTCAGTTCAGCCCTATTGCGAAGATCAATTATCAATTGGCAGTTGATACTTATCAATTTTTTGAAATGGTATTGTGACTGTCAACTGTCAATATTGTTATTTTTCGTCAATTTTTCTTTCAATCGTAAATTTGTAGTTGATTGCTTGCTGTTTCCAAAAATAACTACAAAATGTGAGTTTCGAGTTAAATAAGCGATGAAGTTTTTAATTTCTTTATTTCCAAAGGTCTAAAAAAGAAGTGTGCAACCAATCATTACCCAAACTCAACTGGTAGCTCCCATGTGCACAGACTCTTAGCACTGCTGTTAGTTTCAAAATGTTTGGCACAGCTCGAATGTTTTTGCAGTGCTTCAGTTTGTCCTCAATTTCTTAGAAAAGATCAAAAATGCATCCCTCAAACTTTTTCGCATTCTTGGCATTTCAACTCTTCATCTTCATCAACAGAATTTTGTTTTTCATTTTATTGATTTTCTGATGACTGGCTAAATTCAAAAACGCAGTACTGCTTATCAAGAATTCCAAAACGCAGGCGGACTACTGTGATGCAAAGCAATCTTTTCTAAAACGCATTGTGACCGCATCAACTGCGTTGAAAGTTGATCTTCGCAATAAGGGAACATCTATTCGGAATATTTTCCGACATATTGCAATGCATATCGGCGAATTACGTTGAAGTGCGATGAAGTGCATTTTTTTGTTAAATTTTTGACAGCTAGGTTCCGATATCCTCCGACAGAAATTGGTTGCGGAATTGGTTTACGATTTGGAGTAAAGTGTTTTTTTTTCGAAATGGGATACATCGAATGTAATTTGAGCCTCCGGCAGAGTATGCGTTGCGCAGAATTTTCCGTTCCGAACGGATACATCGATAGGGTTGACTAGAAGAGAGAGAGAGAGAAGATCTTCCACCAACCATCCTAATCTGACAAATTTTACTGAGATTAGCACGGAAAAAAAATGCATTTTTCCGTCTCACTGTAAATACCTCATGGACTAGGATTAGCATTGCAAGCTCAACTGCTCACTGAGTAACGATAATGTAAAAAGTTTTTTGTTAGCATTTTAGTCACTTTGTAAGATTTATTTTTTTAAAATCTTCTGAAGCCTAGTACGCTGCTCGAGCTTAATTTTAGCTACCATACAAAATTCTCTCCAAAATTTAGCTGAGCTAAATTTAAGCGGATCCCCTTAGCCGAGTGGTACGCAGCTCGAGCTAAAAATCAAACTTTTGTTTCCGAGTGTCCTTCATGTATCTGTCAAAATTTAGCGCACCCATTTAATGGGTCGGCACATTTTGTTCAAGCTAAATTTTGACAGATTGCTCTGCTCTGTTGTTCTACTGTGTAAAGACGAGTGATTTTAATGAATACATCGATGAGGAGTACGGAGTCTTTCATTTATATAACAGAAAAGTCCTCAGAAAAAGCTAGCGATGCTGGTGGAACAACAACCATCGACATGAAGACTTGCAGATTTTGAATAAAGGGAGGTTTTTTCAAAGAACAGCTGTTTTTTGTGGCATTTATCCACAGGGCTCTCTACGTCAAAATTTAGCTAGGATTTTAGCTGATGTTTGGAGAGAAAAGTTGGAGAGCAGCTAAAATTTAGTTTAGCTCGAGCAGCGTACTAGGCTTGAATATGGAAAAATACAAATATTCAAAATCTCTCGCTGCGCTAAATAAAATTAATGCCTTACACAGGGAAGCATCATATCCATATGCATCATAGCAAACATGAAAGCTGTATAAATTTGAACTTTGTGTGGAGATGTTTTAAATTGTCTTTCTTCTTTTTGGTTGGACCAAGAATGTGTAATCTTCCTAGATACTAGTAACTCGACTGCTACTAGCATGCACGGTTGACAAACCCCTGAGTGATCGATTTCAAGAATACGCATTCGTGCTTTACACACACCCTACATACTTCAACCACTCTCCGCTCTATCGTTAGGTATTACCTGGCGAAGTTGGTTAGCATTCAATTATTCGAGTTATTTCAGGGGGCCAACTATGTAATTCGATTCTACTTTAAAAGATAACTGTTCTATTTGAAAGTGAAATTGGACCTATTTTCCAGAGTCGAAAGTAGAATCGAATTACATAATAGGCCATCAGGTGTTTCTGCGGCCTCTGAGGCTTCTTCTGTGTCTTTTCTTAGCCTTTCCATTCTCCATAGTTTATTTTGCAGGATGTTTAAAATTATGTATTTCCGCCCAATTCTCCTCACTGCAGCATCTGGTCGACTATTAGTGGCGGGCTGGGCAGAGTAGTTCTGCATGCCATGAAGCGTGTGAAATTAGATACTGCGTGTTTCGTATCTTCGTCTTCATTTGCGCATTCGGGGCAAGATGGGGAGCTGTTGTAAACAAAACGGAGCAGATACTTATGGAATGATAGCCACCGTGGCTTGACAGGAGCCGTGTAAGGTTGTAGTTACAGTCTCCATGGTTAAGTTCTTCTCATACGTAGATTTTCGGTATAATGGGTATGTCGATCTGCCTTTCGTTGTATTATTATATAGACTGCTTGCCACATAGCCATTGACGCTTCTTCAATTTTAATCATCTTGATTCTATCGGCATCGTATTGGCGTAAGGCTCTTCGGTTATCGTCAACATTTCGTCTGCAAGAATGTCGACGGAGACCATTCGCTACAACAAAGTCGGCTTCATCCGATATGGTTCGAAAGCCGCTGATTGTCTGTAGCGCGCAGAGTCTATGTTGACAATAGTCTGCTTTTGGTATCCTTTGTCCTCAGTGCATGCGCTCCGACTGGGGCTGCAAGCAAACAAAACAGATGTAACAACTCTGTAAAGAAGGATCCTCCTTGCGTACACAGGTCCACCAATGTTAGACAATATGCGCGAGAGTCTGCCTTCATAAATTTGACGTGCAAGAGGGCATTATTCGCCTGGCAGGTACGGAAGCAGAACTATTTTCTGTAAACAACTAAGAAATCTGTGAACCAAGCTTGTAGTTTCTTGAGTTTATTTACTAATGTAAACCCAAATGTAGATACCTACTGTATCAATCAGTGGTATGAATAAAATATACACTTCAAATGAGGCAATACCGCATATAATTGCGACAGAAATGTTCAACAATATTCATTGTGATCAGAAGCAGAAAACTCAGAAATCATTAATTTAATAATACATTTTACAGTTGACGCTTCCTAAAAGTGGCGCAATTTAAACTACGTTATGAAGCCACTTGCTGCAACCTATATGATTATTCTACGCAGTAATTTTAAACCCAAATAATTATACGTTTTATTGTTGTTTTACAGCTTTGAATGGTATCAGAAAAGGATGAGATCATCTTTTTTGTTATTTACTTGTACACGAGATTTGTGCTCCACCCCGGACTGTAGCGCACCCTAAGTAAGTAAGTAAGTAAGTAAGTAAGTAAGTAAGTAAAGATGGAGCAAAAGGCCTTACAAAAAGTAGTGAAACAAGAAGTAGTAAAATATTTCTCCTGATGGGGCTTGACATTCACAAACATACCGAGGATGTACAATGTTTTTCAGTGTCATTTATGGATAATTAAATAATGATAAAAGAACATATTCCAAAACTAGTAGGCTGACTGATTAGAATTGCTTTAAATAGAAGTTGGAAGAATATGTCCAACTATCATCAGCTATTCAAACAGAAGACCAACTAGAAAAAGCAGTAGGTTGCATATGGGCTGCAACTTCCAAATCATGAAACGAAACTCTTATTCTAACGTGTGAAATCATTACAGAAAATGGGATCCAAAAGAAAATGAACTGGGCAATATCTCACATTTCTCCAGTAAAAAAAACAGAAAAGTTAACTGCCCTAAAATCAGCCAAGACGAAACGTTATGGAGATAAAAGTTGTACAGCCGGTAACAGCTAAAGAACTTGGCAAAGAAATTAAGGAAAGGGTTTAATTTAATTACAAGGGAAATCTTATAACAATTTCCACGAAAAGGTTTAAAAAAACAAGCGCAGATTACATAAACCGCTAGTCATAATTCGCCTATTTGAATTTAGAAATAAATACTCCACAATTGATAAAATCACGGAAGAAAACGCATTTGAGGAGCAAAATGGCATCTTTCGATAAAGTCTGGCACAATTGACTGATCCACAAATGACCACTGTGGAGCGATATTTAATATCTGATCCATTTTATGAAAAAGCACAGTAAGTAAAAAATTAATAACAGCACTTGGAGAATAGGGTACTACTGGTAAGGGATAAAAATTCCCTCTACGGGGATCACAATTACAATAGGTCAATACTGACCTGAGTGTTGCGCGGATTGCTCCTCGCCAGTCCACTAACCTTATCTAACATATTTAATGCACCTTGGTACATACGCAACCCTGATCTACATGGAGATCTGAATATTAAAATGATTAAGATGAAGTTAAAATATGCACACAAGCAGGCTTCTCAAATCTCAACCACGTTAGCTTAGATCGCATATCACGTTGCGGACCCGTAAATTGAACTCCAAGATCGTGGGATTTAACACCGCTTGACAATTTTCTGTGGGGATATGCAAAGTCGCTAGTCTACGCCCGATTGACCACTTGGAGGACAACATTCACCGCGTTTTTGCCGATATATGGCCACAAATGTTGGAGAAAGTCCTCGAAAATTGGACATCCAGATTAGACTACGTCTGAGCCAGGAATGGCGGTCATATGTCAAAAATCATAATTAAATTATAATGCCAGAAGATTATCTTTCATGCCAATTTAAAAAGATCATCTTTGTTTTATTCCATTTCAAAGTTCTATACCTCTAAAAAAAAACACCCTTTATAAGCATGGTGATCTTTTCTAAGATTATTATGGAACTCAAATTGTTACTACTCCATTGCATGCATACATATTTATGAGTACGAGAATAAGCTGCGACAATAAGCGCTTTTGCGGGGATTCCTTAGTACTCGTATCTTATATGATATTTCAATTGATTTTTTTTTATAAAAATCCCATGGAAAGTAGTTTTATACATTATACCTCCTTCATCTATTCGTCATCGATTTTCCATTCCATCATTTCCCAGTTCTCGCAACCAACAGTTGTTTAAAACTAGTTTATTGTATTGCTGTCTTCATAAAATAAAAATGTACTCAATTTTCCCCCGACTTTATAAAACATGCAAATCTGCTTCGTGATCGTGACTATCAAAAATGCAGACTGGGGGTTTTTATGTGATCACACTTTTGTATTGTAGAAAATTTGCATAATGAAGTCGGCTCATGATGCATTTTCTTATAAATGTCGTAAACCCGTTTTTGAAAATCTGTTAGGATGTTTGTTATCAAATTGTAATAACGTACGTAAATATTGACGTTGCCTAAAAGTATGGATGGATGTATGTATGTTAAAGTGGCTCTCGGTGAGATAAACACGTAGGCCGTTTGGTGTTGGGGATTCCTTTGCTGGCTACTCATGCAAACCATTTACAACCATTGATGAAGCTAAGAATGTTAGCCGCGCTGGTGAAGCTTAGAGATCAGTTAGATCATTGAGGAATTGGTTACCTAATTAAGCCCTCCTTAAGTTGGATAGGGCAGGGCAGCTGTAGAGAAGGTGTGTGACAGACTTGTCTTCCTCCTCACCTTCTGCAACGTCGGAGGTGCATTTTCTTGCAAATATTGAGGGTAAGTCTTGGTGGGATTCTGTAAGGTAAAAACGTTCAATCGTTTTCGTTTGAACAAACGATTTCCTTCATGTAACTTCGAAAACGAAAGGAGATATCAGTTGTGCGAAAGCAAAAAAGCGAAAGCTATTTCATTGATGTTTTCGTTTTCTTTCCTTCATGTAACTCCTGATTAGCTGTGAGGTTCTTTCACTTTTGGCCAGTTTTTTCTTAGAACATTTTTATTGCATTCCAATATTCACCACATTGCTTGCTAAGTATGTAGTGATCAATCAAACACGGCAATTAAGCAACTCGGAAAGGCGCGGTAAATAATAATCTCCTATACCTAATAAAAGTCAAAGCAGAATCTTATCTGTTCCATGATATTATCCAATTTTTTGTATTTCTCATTATAGCATAATTGTTTTGCAAGACTTTATTGGCAGCACCCCTAGATTTGTGGGTTTTGATTTGCTTTCGTGTTGGCGTCATCGTCAATTGTGGTCCCGGCTATAAAGATAAAAACTCGCAAGCCCAAATCACGAGTGTTTATTTTTCATTATTACACATCCGTTATTTAGTAAAAGATCCCAATAAATGCAAGAAGGTGTTGTGGTTCTCAACGCATCGAGGACAATGAACTAATAAATCTTTATTTGGCTCACGTGTTTTACGTCCATATGCAGATCTGTTTGTGTAATTGTTTCATCAATAAAACTGCATGTTTTGTATGCGGATAGGTGTTTGTGCCTAATAAAGATATGACTACAATGTTTAAAATTCTTTGTGAGTCATTTGGTAAAACAGTAAAATTTTGTAGATAATTGTTTTGGCTTAGCGTTTCATTCAAAAAATACTTGAGTGACAATCTAATTGCGGAACAAATAATGAGAGTGCAAATTGACTAATTTAGTTAATAAGATATTTATCGATGTAATTTTTTGTTTTTGTTTGCTATTTACTAAAAGTTGCAAGCCAGTTTAGGTACTCGAAGCGCTTCCGACTTGTGAAGAGTCTCTGGCTGGGTCTTCAGTGCTCTGCTCTGATATTGGGTTGGCTTATGGGTCGATGATTCATTGTGATGAACGTGTCTTAGACAGCATTGAAGTTATGGCTCATGAAGCTCGCTTATCTAACTTATCCCGTATATCTGCATCATTCTAGCAGACAGAACCAAAAAATCGTCGAAGATTTTTTTCTTTCAATGGTGTTTGGTTAATAAAGAATTATTTAAGTACCTAACGATAAGTTAAAAGCAAAGCAAAGATAGAAAAAATATATATTTAAAGAGCTTTCAGAAAGTAGGCGTGGAAAAGTGAGCCGTCCAGCAATACTAAAAAAACATTTCAAGTGTCATTCAAGTGTCATTCAAATCTATCCAGCAGTTGTCAACATTATAACAGAAATAAAATCTTTCCAGTTTTATTACATGTGTTTATTATAATTATGGTACACGACAAAATAAAACAATTCAAACTACAGTAGAAGTCGCTTATAACAACGGTAGAGGAACCGATGAAATGAGGTCGTTATAACCGGCGGTCGCTATATCCCTGCCATATCTGGCTTCCACAAATATTCAGGAATAAACGAAATCACATAAAATGCTAACTTTTTTGTAAAAGACGCTCAAACCACAACTATTTTAAAAGCAGCTTTCACGGCGACACATCAAATAAACTGCAATAATATTTAACAGACAATTTTTTTTGATTTTCCCTCATTTCGTTGATATAACCAACGACGAGGACCAATTTTTTCCGAAAAATTGGTCGTTATATCCAACATTTCGTTATATACGAAGAGTCGCCGACGTTATATCCGACGGTAAAATAGCTTAAAGTATAATGAACCAACTAAATGAATTAAAAGTGGACGTTATAAGCAACTGGTCGTTATAAGCGAGGTCTGTATTCTAATAGATTAAATTAGATTTTATTGATTAATTAATTATTATTAATTATACAAATCGTTACATTATTAAAAAGTCAAAGAAAGCATGGCAATATTCCTTTTTAGCAAAAGCTGGTCTTTCTATTCTTTATTTATCATAGATTGTAGTTTAATAAATTAAAAGCTAGGATTTTCTTTCAAAATTAAAACCTTTCTGATACAATTGTTCTTTGCCGATAAGCCAAGACTGTCTTACAGTACGCGAACGAAGAGTCACATTCAGATCATTGAGCTTGTTTAGGATTTCTTCATCAAGAAGTTGATCTGTTCCAAAAAAGAGCCGCGTTGTTTTCCTGAGCCATGTTACATATTTTACACAATACAGGTAGATCTTCTCTATGGGGTTAACAATTTAATGGAAAAACTATTGAGAAAATGTAATCTACCTGCAGTCTTAGCGTCTTTGTAGCCAGTGAGGAAAGACCAGTCTCCAGCATTATGACATAGTTTTGGGTGTTAAGTGGTAAATGGAATATCGTCTTGTGATATAAAACCTCAGTAGCATTTCTACTTCCACAAACTGGCTTCCGCCCTATACCTGGCCCGCGTACAGCATGGTTGACTCTGCGACCGCCTCAAAAACACGAAACTTGCTGCTATGTGCTATAATATATTTGTTGGAAAAATATTAGCCAAAAAAAAATTACCATTTTTCAATTCAATGGGACGTACCACTCTACCCATACATGATTGGATTGTATTATCAAGTTGTTTGTTGTGTTCTCCTTTTTTTACTTCTTGTGTCTATTTTCGTTTTATTTTGGTTTTTCTTGTAAGTTTTTGTTGTTGTATTCCTTGGGTGTAATTTCTTTAGGAAGTTATTGGTAAAGGCTGTTCTCTAGATAATAAAAAAGACTAGCCCTGGAATCTGGTGCACGCATAAAGGACGGAATTAAATTTTTAAACATATAGAAACGTTCAAAATTAAGTACAAAATATTAAAAAACTATAGCAAGCGGGGGGCTTGCGGGGTGTGGCGTGTGCTTGTGGGAGTACACGTAGTGCTGTCCAAGATTTCCTCGTGGCGAAGAACGGCGACCAAGTAGACCAGAGCCAGGCTACCAATAGGTTGTTCAGCCTGTCTACTGGGAAGATCAATTTGAAAAAATTAACAAGAAAAGAGACTCCAACAAATGTGTGTTAAATTCACACATTTATTAAACAGACTGCAACTTAGACTAATTTGGGTGGGCCTTTTATACGTCACTTTTGTATAGTTTTTATTCTCCCGTTGCGTTCGGTCTACTTTCACTTTGTGTAAAAATGAGCTACACGTTCCATTTTTACTTTTAAAATTATTTTTACAGATTAAAATTCATGTTTTTTGTATTGTATTTTAAATTATAAAATAAGGTTAAGGAACAAAATGGTAGCATTGAAATGATAATAAATAAAGTATATAATAGCATTTATGATGACTGTTACAAAACTAATTATGGTATAAGGTAAGGGGGATCAAATAATAAATTTCATGCAATTCTTAGTTCAATTGTATGCCAATTTTAAAATACGTTTCTCCTTAAAGTCTTAAGTTATTATAAGCTGGATTCCCTAGCTGAATCGATGGTTGTCCTGCTAAATATTTGCGTTACAAGGCGAACATTAACAAGTGAGGAAAATTATAAATACAAAACAATTTTTTCATCATTGAAGATTCTAAGTGGATTTTCTTCAGAAATTCCTAAGACCTAAGACCAAGATTTTAAGATATTTTCAGATTGTTTTTTGTTTATAATTTCCTTTAGGTAAGCACCGTTTGCTGACACAAAAAAGTTTAAAACACTTTTCCAACTATCAAACAAACAATTTACATCTAAACACATATTTCGCTGCCAAAAAAATTATTTCTTTCTGTTCCTAGGTCTTCGAAACGTTAGAAACAATCAATTAAATCATTTTTAATATTATATGTGAGGTTTTGACGAATCCTAATGTCATCAAATATCTGTCTGTAGATAAGTAACGAAAGCCAACTTGTTTTTTACATAATTTATTTATTATTTATTTTAAGTTATTTATATGCTAAATCCTAATTCATATACCTTAACGCTACGAAAAAAGAATGGAAAAGGGCGAAACATGAATGTTCGTTTCCATAGTAACACCTCGCAGATATAACTCAGCAATGCCCCTGAAATAAGATTTTATGATTGCTTACTTTAAGGGGTATTTAAATTGCATACCTTTATGGGTTAATGAGACTCTCTAAGAGGTTCTAATCTAAGATGATTAAATTTGTTACTATGGAAACATGACGGCGACAAATTGAATGGCAACAAAATGCTTTCGATTAACTTCTAAGCATTTTGTATGGGAAACTCTTAACTTCATTTTACCAATTTACGATTTTTTGTTTGTGCACATCTATGAAACAGTACCTTCCGAATGATATAAGTTTCATTCTCCTCATTTCATGATAAATACTTAAAATGTGCACGGAAACTTTTGATGTTTACGTATTAATATAATGACCTTCAAAATTTAAGTCTGAATCTAAATCAGAATTTAAATTTAAGGGTGGAGCAGCATCCTTCTTAGGGTAGATTTCTCTTCCCCACAAACTCGGGACAAAAATGGTCCCTATAAACAAACTACTTGCCTTCATATTTGAAACCACACACCTCCACAAATTATTTTAAATGTCATTTTTTTTCCTAGAAGGGCATTGCAAATTTTTCAAATAAGAGTGATTTCCTTTCCTTTTGCTACAAACGAAACAAGAAACTCCAGATAATCTCTTATCACCCATTGCTATTAAACAAACTCATATCCTATGTCGATGAAAAAGTACCGCTGACAATAAAATTTACAAAAAAAAAACTGCTCAATCATCTGTGGCAACAAGGTATAACGACATAAGTCAGTTTTTGCAATCCATACACGACCAAACAAAGCCGACACCACACCAGGCCAGCCATCCCCTTTTCCATCCCCATCCCCATCAGTCAGTCGCTGCAAACGAAAACGAATTTATAAGAATTTATGTATTGTTATCTTTCGAATGCAACTCACTTTTGCCAGTTGTTTGGAAATCGTGTTATAGGTTTGATTCTCTCCTGTTGAATCTGTTTGCAAGGTTTGACTCTAACAAATCGCTTGAAATAGGGGATGAAAAAAGTGTTCATTTTTATTTGCACTGGATGCGATATATATGAAACTATAGTATCTGAGCTTTGACTTTTCCAGGTTTATTGTAAGGCTTCACATTTCAGAAAAATCATAAAAATGGTTTATCATGCGCTGTAGTGTCTCCGGGAGCTCGCCTTCAAGACGATATCGTCCGCAGAAAGAAGCGCCTTTATCAGATCCCTGCAAACTCAAACTCAGAGAGTCAGTGCGATATTACCTATACCGAATAACAGTGGACTTAAAGTGCATCCTTGTCTAACACATGTGTCCGTTTTAAACCAGTTCGACGCATAATCTGGCAATAAAACTGTCAGAGTCTTTTCATGAATTTTTTGTACTTCCCTATAAAACTTTTCAGACATTCATTTGGCAAAGAGCGTATACATTAAGGAAGCCCTGTTTATCGAGTCAAAAGCTGCTTTAAAGACCGCAAAAAATTACGTATAGCTTTTTTTTGATCGACTGTTAAATATCCTGGCCTGAAACCGGGTTTCTTTTAGCAGACCATTAGTGTTTATACATGAAATGAATCACTATTGTAGTTCGGTTATAAATACTTTTTACAAAGCATTCAAAAATGATATGCCTCTTTATTGGATGGCTCAGACCTGCAACCTTTTTTTTTAAGTCGGGAAAATCAAAGCTTCTTTGAACTGTTGTGGAACCACACCAATAATCCTTTCTGTGCCTTTGTCAACTCGGATGTTTCGTATTAAACAGCTAACGAATAATACGTGTTTTTGCAATAATATGCTTAAGCTAACCAGTTTCTTAAAAAAAAGTTACTAGTGAAGATTAACTAATTAAATAGGTATTCACGTAACATCCGAAATATCTCTCAATTTTTGCCGTCATCTTAAAACGCATAATGTGCGGCTCAAACTAATAGATTTAAACTGAAATGTTATTCTATTAGAAATGGATTCATAAACTTATTATTGCAAAGTGGACATCTTAGTAAACTAAAAAATTACAATGATTCACTGTACTCCATCATAGATACATCTTTATTTATGATTTAATGGGAATTCACTAACGGCACAGGTAATATTTCCTTTCTATGGGAATGTTGGGAAGAAAAAACCCCACCTAACCATCTAATTACATTTCAATTTGTTATTAACCATTTCGGAATTAGTTTTGCTGTCATTTACCTGTGTCGATTTGTATACCTGCTGTGTTTATACAGACTGTCACTTGTTCAGAACTAGTATAGGCACCTAATTGCTCCAGAGATAAAAAAAAATGTCAGTTCACATCATGAGATGTGCTCTGTACGACACCGAGTGAAACAGGTGATTAACAGAGAACGCAGAAAGTATTCTTTCTTCCATTGCCGCTTATGGAGGTCGTAGTTTCACTTAAATCTTTGCACTGTTCCGTAAGCGCGTCCGTGATCGTTCAGTAACAGTTTAGTATCGGCTTGTAATGGTTGTGAGTAAGGCACCATAGTCACGCGACGGTTAACGATTACAAAGTTGTAATAATCAAATATGGAGTTACAAAATATGCCAAACACTCCTGAAGTAAGTTTAAGTAGTGAAAACGGTTATAGTTATAATTTACAAAATACTATGTTGCATTTTACTGAATGTGTAGTTCTGTGGAAATGTTCAATAAAAAGTTATTTCCTTCATATAGCTGGGTTGGGCTTTGAAAGCAAATGTGTCGCGTCATTAAAAAACAAACAACAGAGTTAAGTGATGAAATTATAGTGATCCTTAATACTTGTCATCGGTCTGTCTGTGGGAAGCTCAACTCCGCTTCATTTACTATCAACCTTATAGCGATTTATTACACAAAAATCTCAGTTTGGAAGAATATTCAACAGTGAGAAAAATCTAACCGAAGAGATGGGCCAGTTAATAAATTTGTTGGTGTTTTTAAGTAAATATTCTTTGCTTAATTTGAGACAGTGAAGTATATAAGTTTTACAAGCTTACACTATTAACGCCAGATGAGCCTAATCTAATCACCATTGGGATATCCAGAACCAGGAAGCACGCGTTGAACTTTCCAGTTATCTCGTTAAGAGATATTAATCAAATCCAAATAGCAATCTTTAACTAGTTCAGGATTACTTTCGCTAAGGACTTAATGGCAGTTATCGATGTACTCGTATGTATATGACATTATCCTTCTTTGAAATTGTGTTAAGTGACAGGTACAGAGGCTCAGAGGTTAGTGTGTAGGACTATTGGACGACGGGTCCTCGATTTGATACCCTAAAAAAAAAACATAACTTACATGTAATTGCTCTTAACTAGGCCTAGAACCTTTAAGGAACTTTTTTCCGGACTTTTTATTCTTTTCTTTAGTGTTTCTGATAATTGTACATTCAACTTGGAAGACACTACAAAGCTTTGGGAGGCACAAGGAAATGCCTATATTTTGCACTAATTCTTTGGGATGCCAACATTTTGTCTTCCGTGTGGATTTTAGCAAATCGCTTATAATTCTAGCAAATGTGTTAACCGCGACGTTTCTTTTACATGTGAAACATGTTTCGCCAGAGATTTTAAGCAAACGAAATCTATCTTTTAAAGACTTTTGAAGATGTTCTTTCAAACAACTATAGAATCGTACGTATTCAAGTATGTAAAGGGTTTTCCAATAAGAGGTGCTATTTTGATATTCAAAGAAAAATGCATTTTTTTGAGATAAATGATCGGATATTTATTTCTTAATAAAGAGGAAGGTATGCCGTTAATAATGAAAAACAACATCAGCCAAATGACGACCACGACCACGCTTACAGGACCATATCCTTTTCATGAAATTTTCCATAACAAAATCGCAAAGTGGCTGCCCTATGTCCTCGATAGACTCACGAATTCTATCATTGGGGTCTTGAATAGACACGCTGTGCTGTTGGAGTAGACCTTATCTTTCACGTGGCCCCAAAGGAAGAAGTCGCAAGGTGTTAAATCACAAGATCTCGGTGGCCAATTGTGATCACCTCTTCGAGAGATAACGCGGTCCGGAAACTTTTCCCGTAAAAGATCAATGGTTTCTTTGCTTGTGTGGCACGTAGCGCCATCTTGTTGAAAGTAAACCTTGTCCAGATCAATACCATCCAACTCCGGCCATACAAAATCATTAATCACGTTTGTGGAATGCCCAATTCCAAAGAACGACGAGCAATGGACAAACCTGGGTTTTTTTCAACACTTTGGGCTACAGCAGCAATATTCTCAGTTGTTCTTGAGCACGGGTTTTATTTTTTACATCACTAACTTGTCCCAACAGCTCGAATTTTTCCACCAATTTCTGTATTGCGGTCCGACAAGGTGCTTCACGACGACCCAAAAATGCTTTAGTTTTGCAAAATGTGACTGCAAAATTTTCACCATTTTTGTAGTGAATTTTTATAATTTCGTGTATCTTTCCATTTTTACTAATGGCGTAGTTTCTACTTGTCAAATGTCAAAAAATAACAGCTTCAAAAGTGACAGCTACCGAAATAGCGGACTATTCAAAATAACACCTCTTATTGGAAAACCCTTTAGTATAAAACTTGAAATATAATTTAAGCTAAGTTAATGGCCGCGTTCCACTGCCCGCTAGATCACTGGTGGCAGGTCAAACTTCATATAAAAAAAAATTGACATTTCACCATTTGTGCTAGATATCTATTACTTTTTGTGAAATATTCCTTTCAGGACAAAACTACCCGCTGCATTGAGAAAAATAAACGACCAGTCAAAGGAAAATCGTTCAAACGTTTGCAAAATTTGCGGTTCTTCACCTGAGATATTTATTTATTTATTAATAATCCAAATAGTTTACAAATTGTTGGCATTCCTCCGGTGAGTCTTTATTGTACAGATGCCTTGTGGTAAAAAGTGTTTTCCCACCCTGACTCTCAATAGTTTTATGCACTTCTCTGCTGAAGTGGGAAGATTATGGTGTGTTCGGAAGAAAGTAGAGCCCGCCACAATTTTTTTTTTCTAAGAAATTGAGAATTCCATCTTTAGAATAGAGAACAGTGTAATAATGCATTTGCAACGTCACACATTTCTATCACGGAAGAATAAAGGAATGTCCAATACTAAACAGCTATCTGACTGAAAAAAATGACAGCACTACCTTACATGCAAAAATACGTGACACATTTTTTGGTCGGCCACCTTTACGTGTAGGAATTATGGGAAAGTTCTGCATGTTGATATTTTGATGTTTCCTATAAAACAAAATGGCTTCCGGAAGTTTTGAACGGCAAATTATTTATATATTTCGTATAATTTGATGAATTGTTGGCTAAATTTACTGAATCCAATTACCACTACCATTTGACATGTTTTTTTTTATCAGTAGATAATGGAATAATTTTCAAGTGATTGCAAAAATTCTAGTCCCCTGAACTTGTACTTATTTCCGTTTTACATATCTTTAATTACGGTTAGAACTTGCGTCTGATTTGTGATCTCGTTCTTAAGGGCCCAACCCATAGAATGCGTCGCGTCCGTTGCTGCAGGTTGATAGAATACACGGCAGCTTATGGAAAGTGACCCATAGGCATCGCACGTGCCGGATGCGACGGATAAAGTTGGTTTACTTTCTATTTTTCTGTGTGTGGCATGCGTTGACAATTGGCACAGCGGGAGAGGAAGCTCTTTCATTGGTGGAAATATTGAGAGTGAGAGAAACTATCATGGTCGTTTGGCAAAATTCAAAATAAAAATATTTTTTAGCGGGCAAACAACTGTTTTAAAGAACTCATGTGAGTATATTGTGTTTTCATTGCAATTCGTACCCAAATTTCTCGAGAAACATGTTTGAGGAGCATCTCATTGAGACTATGTATGAAGTGAAGTCATCGGTATGGGATATATATGGACTGCTCGTTGCGTCGAATACGTCAATATTGCCGTATGGGTTGGGCCCTTTACGCCTTCATAAGCATTGGCTGCTGACAAACGCAGTTTAAGAAATACTTTTGAATACGATTTCACGTTTATTTAAATGGTACACACCTTTTTATAACGGGTGTAATACAAAAACTAATGCAGAAAATAATTTTGGTAGAAAACTCCGGGTTTTAATCAAAAATTGTTAACTCTGTATTAGTTCATTAAGTACAAGTATGGAAAACGATATTAAGTTAATAGACTCCTCAGTTTTGCTTGCACATACGCACTCTTGTCGTATCGATTCATATCTTGCATTATAGCAACAAAATACTAAATGTACAAATTGCAAGAACAATTACATGCTGTTACTAATCAGTCGCATTTTCAAAGCGGAACGGTCAGATGATGCCTCCGCCTGAAATCCACTTCAACCATTAATACGTTGTGGATGGATTTGTTTGTCAATACCGGGAAAAAAACACGCCTCAATAAAGCACCTTGCAGAAAAAAAAACTCAATTATCTTGTTTAACAATATAAAAGTATGTTTGCCAGAGTCAAATACGATTTGCCGTCAATCTGTAGATATACAAAAATATATTTAATTGCATTCAGTGCTTTAGTTACACATCAACTTCGAAGAGTCTTGAACGCGTCATTTTGGTTGTCATCATAAAATGAAAATTAAATGAAAGCTCACGCAGTTAATAAATAGACCTGCAGAGATTAGCTTTCATAACCTTACGCCATTATAGCAATGCAATAACTCATTTAAACAAACAAACAAATTCTTACGAATATAATAAACTTCAAATCGAAGTTGTTTAATCGTTAAACATATTTTACGGGAATTGTTCAAACTTATCCTTTTGTTGTTGATGATTTTCTTTAAAATTTATTGAGGTTTACCTTCTCCGGTGCGGCGTACAGTTTATTATCGACACTGCAGAGAACTTTTCAAATGCTTATAATGACTTAGAAATAATTAGGGCAACAAATAATTGAAATATTTAACTACTATTTATAACTGTATACGAAAATATTAAATAATTAAATGAAAAACTGTCTCGAATATGACGGACGATTACTGTTGAAAGCGTTCAAAACTGTCTGAGATTTGATTGGCTTAACCAGCAAAAAACATTGCTTTCAGTTGACGTTTATAAAGAGGTAACCGAAAAGTGTAAAGAAGAATTTCTCGACTGAGTCGATTAGTGGATTCTTCGTCGATTGCCGTTATCGAGAATGTCAATAAATGGATATAAATATATATAGTAAGTAAATTTACCACCTCGTAAATGAACTGTCAGATTTTGTATTAAAGCACCGCAGAAATTTATGAATTTACGAGCTGCATAAAGTTATGAGATTAAGTGAATACCCTTAGTGTGAATCCAACAATTCAATAGTAGAGTGTGGTTCATAAAAGTACCTTGAAGCTGTCAAAGTTTCTATGGCTGCTGCTGTACCAATGTGTTTCTCGCCCAATCCACTGACAGCCGTTTAACTGTAATTTGATTTATAGGTTTGTTGAATGATGACAATTCTTTTATAAATGAAAAGTTGCAAAAATTGCATATAGGGTAGACCTATTTTTCTATTTGTGACTACATGTTAAATATTGCTGCGCACTTGCAACAACTTCTCAAAGCTGCGAAAGTTTCGTATGTGTTCGCTAGTTATTACAATTTTCATTAATTTCCATGGCAGGATTTAGATTTTTGTGTAATATAATATAATGCTTTAGCACTATTATTAACTTATAGTTAGTTGATCTATAATCGCTTAATTAATTACACAAATATTAAAGCGAAACTAAAAATGGTAATGGAGACAATCTCCAATAACATGCGTGTTGAACGCTATAAGTAATCATTTTAACTGATAATTTGCCTTCTTCGTAATAATAGCGACTGTGATCGGAAGATTCGATTCCAACTTAAAGTCAAATTATTAATAGAAGTAAGAAAAAATCACTTTCACATTTCTATGTCCAATATTTACAATTCGAATACGCCAGCCAGACGTGCTCACCCTTTCAGAGAGTTCATGTAAGCAGAGTCGAAAATATACAAAGACTTTTTTTTCAGTTTGCCCACTGTGTTTTTTTTTGGAACGATCCCCTAATTCTTCCTCCCTATCAAGACCGCCTCAAACTCATTAACTTGAATAGCCTTGTGAATCGCAGGAATGCTGCAGACATTCTTTTCATTTATCTACTCCTATCAAGCTCTATAGATTGCCCGTCTCTTTACAACTCCATCTTTTTTAATACAAACCCTCGTTATTTAAGATACCCCCGCCTCTTCTCTCTACCAACCCACCGCACGTCCTACGGTTCCAACGAACAAATTTCCCGTATGCTACGGAACTTATTCTCTCAACTTTTTGTAGGTACTGGAAAAGGTCCGTCAAGACCAGATCATTTCACACTATAAAACTATATTATTTTGATCCGAAGTTTTAGCCACAGCCTAAAGATGATGTCATGGTAATGTCAAGTTTAAACGAAATCTAGGGTATCAAAAGTTAAATAGAAAGACAAATATAAGTTCTTATCAATTTCGTTTAAGTATTTTACATTTGACTACCATATCTCACACCTTCAGAGCAAATTTTGATAATTTTTATCACTCATGTTTCTCAACTGCAGGTACATTATAAACATAAATTACGATTACCTAATGGAAATATAAGAACAAATTTCAGGAAGTTGAAGCTTCCCATCTCAAATAAAATTGGCGAAAATTCATGCGCTGCTGTGATTGGCAGCGTTTTATCACGGGAACACAGAATATTTTCACAATATATTAATTTGTATACCATGTTTTTAATAAATAATAAGATAAGATGATCGCTTATCGTATGTGTATGTACTTCAGTTTTCGAACACATCCCAAAAAAAATTACGCCAACATAACTAGCGCTCTTGGTTCAAAGCGAACAAAATGTGTAACGAAATGCCAACCATCTTTGATTTCTCCACAGAATGCTAGAGAACCCTATTGGTTGTGAGTAATTAAATATTTCAATCAACAAAACTTTCCGGACAATTTTACAAATTTCAATCTATACGGATGGTTCCAAAACCAAAGTTGGTACATTTGGGTCAGTTATATACTCTAGAGATATAGACCTACACGTGTCAAGGAAATGTCCAGCCAGAGATTCTGGTGGAACTACTTGAAATGCTCAGAGCATTATGCCTGCAGAACCATGTCAGATTGTGTTGGGTACCTGGACACTGTTATGTTGAGGGCAACGAAATGGCCGACAGTCTGGCCAATACCGCCGCTGAACTTCCACAGCATGATACAATTGATGGCATAAGACCACCATTGGTAGTGGCCAAAAGAATTATTCTTGAGAATACTAGGAACAGGACAGACCTAAGGTGGTTACAGGGCCTTTGAGACCCCGTGGCATAAGTTAGATCTAGAATTTTTAAAACTAAATAGATCACAGTAACGACTGACAAAAGGAATAATATTGGGGCATTTCCTTTTGAGGAGACAAGTCTCTGCGAATGTCAGGCTATTGCTGGGAAGAGAAGGAAACACATTGGAAGGTACTTCTTCGATAATTTGGAGGAAGTTGGTTTCGCGAACACAGTTGAATCCATCTTTAGGTTCTGCAGGGAATAAAAGTGCTTGGGCGAATTGATTTAGGTTTTTTTTGAGACCGTTAAGGTTCCTATAGAAATGGCGATGTGCTCAATATGGTGCCTGATCCTTGTGATGAACTCACACCCTACTCAACCTACAAACCTACAAATTTTGATTATTATGTGGGTTTCTCAGGAAACCTTTAGATTTAATGTTAATCAAATTTGAATTTTCTGTTTAAAAATAAATTAAAATTTATTTACATTTTTTACATTTAATTGTTTCAATTATATTTTGCTTTAAAAATCTCTTCAAATGGTAAATTGTTTAACTGAGTAGTAGATCTGCCTCATTTTCGACTAGAGACATTTTCTGACATTTTGAAGAAGACGCAATTGAAATGTCGGTAATGTGGTACGAAATACAGTTTACTTTGGCAGACGAACGGAATTTATTATGAAAAGGAAGTCGCTTATAAGTTAAAGCAAACTGTGTAGCTGTTGGATTATTAAAACCATCTGTAGATCTTATGCTCGAAAACAAAAGCTATATGTGAAAAAAGTTATTTTATAATACCGCATTCTAATAATGAAGCTCATCAAACCTACCTTGTTTCTCCTTTTTATAATTTCTTTCCAATTGCTCTGAACAAAGAGCGCTCGTCTATGGTTTATGAAATCTAGACTCTATCTGTTCGACTGCACTGCTTTGCTTAAGTTTTTCGCGATCTTTGTGATATTTTAAGCGGTCCTTACAGTTATGGCGTTTTCGATTGAAAAAAATAATTGCCCTTTTTATCACAATAGCAAATTTAGAAGTGTTCTTTCTATGTTCAATTGAACAATAAAGTGCACTTCCAGGTCAATTCGCAACAATTCAGCAACAAACTTTGCGCTATGTGATTAGAAAATATCCAATGCCGATGTGAATTTTAACTGAAATACATATATTGATTTTGCCCATTGAAATATTCATTTTTAATGTCGAAAACAAAAAAAAGTAGCAAAACAAAACCAAATCTCAAATATGATGTGCATAATGTGTCACTATAGCAAAAGTAATTCAACAAATTTTATGGAAAAGACCCATTTCTGAATTTCGAAGTATTAGTAAAATTATTATTGTACGTGTCAAATACGTTTTTTGACGTATAAAATAAATAAAAAAATATTTTGCCGCGACAGTTCTGTGGGATCCAAGGCCTAGCTTCTCACAACCATTCGTTTTATGTGAGTTTTCAATTTTTGGGACGAATGGAAGGGAACTACAATTTAACGCCGACTCCAAACGATTAAATGAGAAGCTTTTTCATGACAGTTTTACTCTCGGATGTTTGTCAGACGTTCGCGAGAAGTGGCGCAGTGGAAAAAAACCTTAAGATGTAATTTGGTACTTTCGGGATTCGAACTGGGGACCCCTCGATTAGTAGTACAACACACTAACTCTAAGCCACTGCGCCATCACTTTGTTGACGTATAGAACTTAAAATAAATAGTTGGCGCAGACTATGGTTTGGTCACAATTCGTTTATGAGTTTTTCATTTTGTAGGACCTACAATTTTATACCAAGTTCGAACGGATGAAGTGAAAAGCTCTTTCATAGCGGTTTTACTCTCAGATGTTTGGTAATGCGTCTTATTTGTTGAAATTTATGTCGTTTTTTATTGGTTTTACTCGGGGATTCACTCATTCTGCAATCCAATGGAACAAGAAAATTGCTTCTAGTTGAATCCATGACTGTATTGGTGAAACGCCAAAAAAAATCTTCGGCAGCTGTCAGCTGGCTTGTATAAAATACACTTGTGTTAGTGCTTCTTGAGTGGATTCAAATCGAGAAGTGAATTTCTCTTCTTAGAATCACCGGAAGAGTATTTTCGATTTCGGACTCTCCCGGACTTTTTGCCGAACGGAAAACGGCAATATTATACGAAAGTCAAACGGCATTTTTCATTCACCCCTATCGTGGAATACGGCGTATTTGAGATTCACTTCACATACTCGATTCACTTTCACTTTCCATGTACATCGTGAAATCCGCCGGGGAGAATCCCATATCGACAGGTATTTTCAAAACAAAGTTGGTCGGTAAATCAGCTGTTTTGCATTAAATGACAGCAGTGATAGAGCCAAGCAAATTCTAGTTTAGGTTACAGAAATCAAATTAAAAATAAATGGATAGAATAGGCTTATATTTGAGTTTATTTGATAATGGGGAAAGAGCATCCTGCGACAGAAAAATATGTGTATATTTAAGAGGAACTGCAAAAGACATAATTGAATAACGTTTATTTATCTCTCAGATTTACTAAATGCTTTCGTTTAAATAAAGCAGCATTTTCATATATTTTTGATTTTTTGAAAATGGAACTAAATCCAAACTCGAAGTCATTTTCTCACGCATTCACTTTACCGACAGGTGAATCATTCACTTCGAATGTATTCTACGGTGTCAACTATTGAATTTGAGTGATAGGGTTGAATGTCAACATCATCATCATCATCAATCATTATTTTGATCTAAACCAATTGGCAAAAAAACGATCTTCTTTTTGCAGATCTCGGTATTTTTTATTTTTCAAGGCTTAAACGCATTTTCACTAATACCAATATACCTGGGGCAGTTTTTTACGTCATTCAGGTGAATGATTGACATTTGTAAAGGCTGGGATCAATCGGCATGTACCCAGATTTAAGGTTAAATGATTAACTGTATGGGCCGCTTTATTATGAACAAATAGAAACAATTTCCCCGACAGTAGACAAATCAAACTTTTACTCTTACTTAGATTTTAAAAATAGTAGAAAGACTTCATTTCGTGTTCTCTCTATACAAAAAGTACGTATATGTTAAGTACCCCTTCTAAAACTTGTATATGCTGGAATACAGAAATAGGTTACACCTCCGTATAAGCAATAAAAAAATTATATATACGGTTTTTGTTTTAGACCGCATACAGGTGTCTTTTCTGGACTTACCGCCTGACCACAAACGACAACCTTGTCTGAATAAAAATGGAAAACTTGTGCTATACAACAAACCCGTTCCGCCGCTATTCCAGGTTTTATGTAATTTACATTACGTGGAAATACGTAATCTAAAATTGCTTGGGAACAGTAATTATTCACAGCTTGGTGAATACCATGAAAGTAACTTCTGTCGTGGGTTGCTAATAGTTTCTAATGTGCAAATGCTTGTTCGAATTGCATAGAAAACAATCGAACAGTATGCTATTATCTAGTAGTCGCGCTTTATATAAATATTTCTCATTGTGACAGTTTGTTTAATAATGAAAAAGAGTACTATGACATTAATTAAAATCACACATTGCACAATGATGTCATGTTTTTGTACATTATAAAACATCTCAGCAGTATTCGTTTATAGCTTCTGACTTGGTAGAAGTTTACCTCTAAGAGCTCAAATATTATTTCGAATTTATTCAAGGCGCCGCGTTGCTCGTGGAGCTATTATGATTACTTGCTATTTATCAGTGCCCTTGTGCGAATTATATATTTCTCCTTTCCTTTTCGACGAGGTTAGGATCGGGTTTATGGGGATCATAATCCTCCCACTTGACTGCATCCCTAATGGTCCGCCCGTGGGGATCGTTGATTCGACCTCAGAAGATATCTGGAGGAATCCCGGTTTCGGATCACTTCATCCCTGAGGCCAAACAATTGCTTCTGTTTTTTGGGCTGCCTCTTCCGCGCTTAAATAGCAGTTTTGATTGCACTCATACCTTTTGTATATTGTCCAGTATTGCGAACCGTATGTGGGCGCCAGATGAACAACTGAGGGGTAGAGCATTCTCACCCTTGGAAATCACACTTCCCTTCAAATAAAATATGGACTAGGTCAGAGTGGATCAGAGAATGGGCAGTACAGCTGCTAGTATCTTTTTTGGACTAATTCGATGCTCATTTTCCTCCAAAACACCCACACATACATCAAGCGCTCGTTGCTAAGACGTTTGATCCTTACTTATGATGACTCCATCGTCAGCAAAGAATAATGCACTTTGGGGTCCGTCACTTATCCTTCAAGCAGATAACTAGGGCTGTAATAAATACTCTTACTCTTGTCTTTGATCCGTTATATTTGTCCATGATCATCTGTACGCAGGATTCTGAAACTCCTCAATGTCTTTTCCAACTTTATCAACTGAAATGTAGGTAACTTCTTCATAGTTAGGAATGGCTCTTGGAAAGTATAGCCAGGAAAACTGTTAGTGTAAGTATTCCTCACAAAATTTGTCGAGTTTGTTCGTCAGCCACAAGGAGTTGGCATTGGCATTGCTAATAAATTTTGGCGAACGAATCTCTTGAGCATTTCTTCTACTGTGGGCGGCTATCTTAAAGATGGTTGTACTCTTGTTCAAGTTCTTTTGTCACAGCTCCTGTATAGCCTCGTATAAGTATAATCCGCAGGAGAAGAAGATATTTCATTCAACTCCCGATACAGGCCCTCAATAAACTTTTCTTGAATTTGGGCGCACTTCTTTTTCGAAATACCTCTCCACTCTTTATATTCCAGTTGGGGGCGAACTTTATTATCAATGTTATTAGAGGGACACTTGCACCAAACTTTGAATGGCACTTTCTTTTATCATTTATCACTACTTTAGCTTCTTCCGTTCACGGCCATGTTCCTTTAACATGTTGGTTGTGTTCTTACGAAACTGCGGGCTAAGTTTTCTCTAAGCAAGGCCGCTGTAGTGAATCTTACATATCTTGTGCTCCGCACTCTTCGGGTAGGCTACAGTTCTTGTAAAATGCATAACCTTAATTAATACTTAATCAGCTCAGTATAGGGTTGAGCGCTCATGCCTCACCTATAATGTTCTTACATCGATATATGTATAGTATTTCCATTTGTTACAAGATTTAACCAACCACAATACATATTTATCACTTGAACATCAATCCGTCAACATTTAATCGGTAAAGGTAAACTAGTTGATAAAAATGTTGCGTATACGCCACCGATGCCAACACATTTATTTATGGCTAGCTGCATTCAGCTCCTCAAGATAGTTTCGGAGACTCACCGTGCAATGGTGTTGTTGTTCATCCTGATGCGAAAATGATGCGCACCCATTGTGAAATATTTTCTATTGTATTTCCGCCTTCAGTAATTGTTTAAGTAGGAGTCTTGTTTAAGAGTATGAGAAAAAGTGCGCAAGCCAAAATAAGATTTGGAAAGACTCTCAAAAATGAAAATGGGACAAGACAGTATGTTGCACATGCTAACTTACTATCAATAATTCTTCAACTGAACATTATACGTTTTAATTGCTTGCACATGACGGGTTGCCGGTGACGGTAGTTTACAGCGAATTTGCGGATCGTTCATATGTATTTCCCTTTAGAAATTGCTGTTTATTGAAAGTCAGGATGTAAACCTGCAATTTTGCTTCGCCGCCATTTGACCAAGAGCATATATAAAACTTGCAAACCGAGCATAGCATTAGTCCTTTTAGAGAGATGAATACTGCAGTTCCGAACTGACAACAGTGAACACTAACATTAAACGACTAAGGTAATAATCCTGTAAGGCACTGACCCACAAGAGGATCAAACATCTCACCAGATATCAGACAGGGATATACCTTCAGACCATAGACCCGCTACTCATTCTCATAAAAGAAACTGTACTGGATGAAGTGCTCTAAAGTCGATATTCTAGCCAGTGAGCGAGAATCCTCGAACACACTTCTGAACGGAACTGAAGTGCGAGGGAGCTCTGAAAAAGGGCAGGAACCTTTCCAAGGTATAAGCAGGGGGCACAATAGACCATAAGGTCGCATTGCACTAAACCTTCACCAAAATAATAATAATAAGGCAATAATCGCCAACGGTGGTGATTCGAGACAGTTTTGTGGCAATCGGTGTGTGTTGCTCATATCCCATGGCATTTTTGAGGGACACCAGCAAAACACTTAAAAACAATAACGTGTATCTTGTATCGTTTGCTTTGATATGTTGTCTCGAAAGAAACAATGAGGACGTTCAGATTTCTAGTTTAGTAAGTCTGACGGCTGACTGACTTGATGTAGGTACTTACGGTTGACAATTATTAAGGGGTAGATGACAAATCTGGTCAAGAAAATCCTGTCTGCGTATGCTATGCACATTTGAGGTTTTCATTCGCTTGGCTTAGAAGAAAATAAAATACTAAATTCAAAATGATAGAAAGGTTTTAATTTTTAGAGATAATTTTGAATGTTCCCCATTTCTTCTCCTTAACAAAATGTAAGTATAAGCTTGAGCTGAAAACAAACAACTGTCGGTTCTCTTGAAGTTGTGCATCTCGAATTGCGGTTGGAGTAGTTAATACACTATCCTACCAAGTACAGGGTCTTCCAATAGGAACTTTCGAACTTTGACAGCTGATAGCGGCCATATTGTTGAAGCTACATGTGTCAAATTGGCTGTCATTTATTTCGTCGTCTGTTTTTCAAAATCACTATGCCCGTACATAGCGTTCAACAACACGTGCAAATGGTAAAACTGTTTTATTGAAATGGGTGTTCTATTTGGGCTACGTTATGCGCGCTTCACCCGTTTTATCCATATTTCTCTGAGAACGACGTTTTCCAGGTTTCAACAGGACGGCGCAACGTGCCACACACCTCACACCACACTGGAAATTCTGCACAATCGATTCAAGCGCATGGTCAGTTCACGTTTGGAGGTGAGGTGAATTGACCACAGAGATCGAGCGATTTGACCCCGTTAGACTTTTTCTTGTGTGGTTTTCTGAAGTCGTAGGTCTATGACAATAAGCCACGGGATAGCGGCCCTCAACGCCAACATAACCCATGCTATCGGTCAAATTCAGCCCTTTTTTTAGACTCGGATGCCCTCTTTCCAGGGAAGCCGCGGCGGACATTGGAACGACTTTATATTCCATAAATAATGGCATCGATAGGCCTTTCAAACTATTACAACATTTCCCACACACACTTTGTTTTATTTAAATTTTAGAATGAAAGACGTTTGTGCGGTAAACGCTGCATCCCATCAAATATTAAAGAAAACTATCGATTTATAAAATAATTCTCTAAAAATAAATTCGTATAGATTTGTTTTGTTTTTTTTTATTATGAAGCTTAAGACTTATCCATTCTTAGGTAGATTTTACACTTGTAAATAATAACTGAGAGTGAAATATTCATTATACATTTCTCTCCAACACAGACCAATGAAGAGGAAGCAAAAAACAAGACAAATGAACCGGAAAGGCCAAACTGGTCCAACGGCCTGGAGTTTCTCATGTCCTGCATATCAATGTCGGTTGGATTGGGAAACGTATGGAGGTTTCCATTCACAGCCTACGAGAATGGCGGTGGAGCCTTTCTTATTCCGTACATAGTGGTTTTGATCCTTATTGGTAATTCGCTGCTTTTTTTGGTGTAACACGTTAACAGTAACTGGAAATATTTTTTTCAGGCAAGCCGATGTACTACTTGGAAATGATACTCGGACAATTTACGAGTAAAAGTTCAGTGAAAATATGGGCAATCTGTCCCGCATTTATTGGTAAATAAGAAAACGAAATTTTTTGTTGTTATCAATTGATCAAAATATTCTTTTTTTGTAGGAGTCGGAATAGGTCAGGCATTTGCCACTATTGCCATCATAACCTACTACTCATCCCTGCTGGCTTTGACTCTTTATTACTTTGGGGTGTCTTTTCAGGCAGTACTTCCATGGACGTTTTGCCGAGAAGATTGGGGGCCAACGTGTGTTCCATCGGATGGTGGCAATAGTAATTCAACTGCTGTGGTAGGACAACTGCAGACCAGTTCGGAAATGTTCTTTCTGTGAGTGTTTTTTTTCTGTAATGCGTATTTCTAGCAGTTTTTAGTACAATCCGTCCCTTGTCAGCAATGGAAATCGAAGAGAAAATGTTGGGGTGATAAAACGCATTTTGTTTTTCGTTTAAAGCGAATTTTCTTATACCTGTAAAATTTTAAAACAAGTCTATATTTATTTTCAGGAAAGAAGTACTGCACGAAAAGAACGACATCACAGACGGAATCGGATATCCAGACTGGAAGCTAACGTTAACGCTTTTCGTGTCGTGGGTTGTAATATTTCTCGTCATAGCTAAGGGAGTTAAGAGCTCTGGAAAAGCCGCCTATTTCTTAGCACTGTTTCCTTATGTAGTTCTGATTGCTTTGCTGATACGAGCTGTCACTCTCGAAGGTGCTGTCGATGGAATAGTATTTTTCCTTAAACCAAACTGGGGTGAATTGGTTAATCCTAAGGTTGGAGTTTTTTATGCTTAAATTAAGTATAATCTGCATGGATTTATATTTTTTAAGGTTTGGAAAGAAGCTGTGGTTCAGTGTTTCTTTTCGTTGGCTGTGGGTCTGGGACCGATTGTCATGTTCTCCTCGTACAATAAATTCAATTACGGAATATACAGGGACGCCATGATCGTAACCACTTTGGATACTTTCACAAGCTTGTTGGCCGGAATAACGATTTTTGGCATTCTGGGGAATCTAGCGCACAATCTTAACATTGATAACATTTCCGAAGTGGTACGTGGCGGTACTGGATTGGCTTTCATATCGTATCCTGATGCTATTGCTAAATTTCAAGCTGTCCCTCAGGTAAGGTTTCTTTTTGTATTGAGAAAATAGATTCGGGGTTTGGTTGGACAGCATTGGATTTATGTTAAAAGTTGTCGAAGGAAGGGTGGGCTATGTTGACATTCATTCAAAAGAGACTCTATATTTCCATGCAGCTACTAGTGACATTAATTTTCTTGACAACTTGAGCTAATCTCAAATACTGTCCAGTCACACCTATGAATATATATTTTCAGAGACTGCCCTTTTTTAGTATAAAATTCAAAATAGTGCTTCTGTTTTTATAGTTATTCGCGGTTTTGTTTTTCTTTATGTTGTTCGTCCTAGGAGTGGGATCAATTGTTGCTCTACAAAGCACAATAGTAACGATCATTTGCGATCGGTTCAACTCCCTAAAATTTTCCCATGTAGCAGGTGGCGCCTGTACCGTGGGATTCTTATGCAGTCTTGTATATGTAACACCGGTAAGTATTTCAAATAAATGTGATTTTCGTAGCCATAATCAAACAATTTGTTTTTTCTACAGGGTGGACAATGGATCCTTAATTTGGTGGACTTCTTCGGTGGCACGTTTGTAGTGTTTGCACTCGCAATTTTCGAAATGGTCGGAATTGCATGGATCTATGGTGAGATCATTGACTTACCTCTTTTTTGAAGTACCTATGTAAGTTTTTCTTGATTTTTAAGGATTGCAAAATTTTTGTGACGATGTCGAGTTTATGACTAACAAATCAGTGTCCATATATTGGCGTTTGTGTTGGACAATTTTTACACCAGGACTCATGCTGATCATTTTCATATACTCGATGGCAACGTTGGAGCCAATTAAATACAGTGGCTTCGACTATCCTGAATCTGCGAATAGTAAGCAACAAATGTTATTTCTAAGAACTTTGATTGTAATATGATATTTTTTAGTTGCTGGATGGATATTACTGAGCATAGGTTTTGCACAGTTTCCACTGTGGTTCCTATGGGTGGCGTCGAAAAACTCCGATGGCAGACTATGTGAGGTAATATTTTGTATTAAAATAGAATTGCAAGCCAGTTTGAATAACATTAATTTGTACAGACGATAAGAACCATAACACGGCCTACTGAAGACTGGGGACCATTTGATCCAGATACGAGGGCGAGTTGGTTACTTTTTAAAGTGGATATGGCCGAACGCAGGAGAAAGTCGAACGAAAGCAGGAAAATTAGTTATTTCTGGCAAAAGATGTACAACTTGTTTGGTCTACATAAACAGAGTTAAGAGATAATTTCGCATGTCCAAGTGTGGTATTAAAAGTTAGTGTTATTGTGTTAAGTTATACCTATACAAACCTTAGAGAACATAAGTATTTTTGTAAATAAACTCAAACTTGAAAATAAGAAGTACTTAGATCTTTTAAAGAAAATTATACCTATAGGCTTCAATCCATTTAGAAAAAAATGTATTGTTTTCTTACTCAAAGGACTACCAAAAGGTAACGAGACATCGAAGCTTTTAATGAACCTCTCTGGTATTAGTAAAAGCATCGGTCATCGGTAGGTGGTGTACAAATTCTAGTTTATCAATGACGGTTGCAGAAACAAATTCACTTTCCATAAAAAGAGCGATTCTAGGAGTGCTCTATCGATGTTTAAATAGTTTAAATACCTAATCAGGCAATCTTAAGGGAAATCCTGGAGGCTTTTCTGTGAATCGATTGCAGATACCAGTGAAGCCTTTAGAAAATCTAATGGAGTATGGGCCGAAAGTAGTGAGGAAGTTTCCGAAGCTTTAGTAGAAGTTCACTCTCCGGGAAGCAGTGCTCCAGTGGTTTCGGTACTTTGTGTGTACTATGAAAACGCAGTTTCGTCAGTCGGAGAAGTAATAGAAAATCTCTTCACAAAAAAGAAAGTGAGTTGGGCTATATAAAGCGCCGGGCCCTGACGGTATTTCGCCAGCAATGCTTCAAAAGGCCCCGGCTGCGGTTATATGTAAAATTAGGGAAATTTTTATATACTGCCTTAAATTGAGCTATATACCCACGGCATGGAGAGAGGTGCGGGTGGTGTTTATTCACAAAGCAAGCAAAGCAAGTCACACCTCAGCGAAAGACTGTAGGCCTATTAGTCTCTCATCATTTCTCCTCAAATCACTCAAAAGGCTTCTTGACGTCCACATAAGAGTGTTGCATATTTTAAGGGTAAATCGGTAGAGACAGCTCTATACACGAATTAGTAGGTAAAATTGAGAAAAGCCTTCACCATAAGGAATTTGCACTGGCTACCTTTTTGGACGTTGAAGGGGCTTTCAACAACGTTAGGGCAGAGACTATCAAAAGTGTCCTAGAAAGGATAAATGTAGAACACAGCACCACCAATTAGCTTTGTAAGATGCTTGTTACAAGATCAATTCCACTTTTGGACAAAGTTCAATAAGAAAATCGGTCACTAGAGGCAGAACTTAACAATGCAGGGTTTAGCGTAACTGCTTACGCGGATGACGTGGCGATTCTTGTTGAGGGTAAATGCCTGAACACATTGAGCGAAACGATATAAACGGTCCTTAACAAGCTCAGAAGATTGGCTGAAGGGTGTGGAATTCGTGTCAAGCCGGTAAAGACGGAACTGGTACCTTTTAGTACGAAATGCAAGACACCACCCTTCAAACTACCCAAACTCGGTGGTGTGGTGCTCTCCCTTCCGAACAGCGCAAGATATCTTGTTACCTTTCTAGACAGAATTGAATTGAAAACTGAATGTTCAGGAAAGAGTTTGCAAGGCTCATAATGCTCTCTTCATTTGCAAGAGGAAAAATGTGGGGATTGCGACCAACAATGACGCACACTGGCTATACACCATGGTAGTCAGACCCATACTTACTTATGGGGCTCTTCTTTTGTAGGCCACAGATAGGAGGTATACACAGGGTACAAAGAACAGCCGGCACTGCCATCACTGGTGCTTTACGCACCACGCTGCACTCGAGGCATTCTTTTACCAATGGATCTACAAATAAAACTACAAGCAGGTAATAGTGCGCTACGGGTAACTAATGCAGGATTTTTCAAAACTGAACAGGTAGGACATGGATCAATAATCAGGGATTCCTTCTCTCACATCCCTGATAAAGCGGATGAAAGTCTGGGTGTACTTCGATATACCATACGATGTACTATACCCTGACAGAGAAGATTGGCAAAAGAACAAAGTATCAAGTGAAAATGAAATTTCAATCTATACGGATGGTTCCAAAACAAAGATGGCACAGGGTCAGGTATATACTCTAGAGATATAGACCTACACGTGTCAAAGAAACTTCCGGACACATGCAGTGTGTTCCAGGCAGATATTAAAGGTGCGGAACTACTTGAAATGGGTTCAATATCCAACAAGAATATCGCCATCTTCATAGACAGTCAGAGTGCGTTAAAGGCGCTAGGGTCTTAAGTCATAAAATCTAAACTAGTTAGGAGCTGCCGCACAATGCTTAGAGCTGTATGCCTGTAGAACCATGTCAGATTGTGTTGGGTACCTGGACACTGTAATATTGAGGTCTGGCCAAAAACGGAGCCGAACTTCCACAGCATGATGCAATTGAGGGCATAGGACCACCATTGGCCGTGGCGAAGAGCTTTATTATTAATAATACCAGGAACTGGGCAGACCTAAGATGGAAAAACATCTCTAGAATTTTTAAAACTAAGGAGATCAAAGTTACGACTGACAATAGGAATACTGATATCCTCCACTTCCTAGTAAGGACAAAGTTTTAGCTAGTTGCAATTCATTCATGCGATAATGGATGTGGTAATTCGACCATTTTTTTTTTTAGGTTCTATTTCAGCAAAGCACACTACAATATTCAATTATAAAAACAATTTTATAAAAAAAAACAGCCAAACTGTGGTAAAGCGTTGAATCGAAAACCGGTGAAGGACATGTTTATGAGCAGGAATCCCTAATAATATAAAACAAAGTGAATATTTTTTTGTAGGAAGCTACAGAACAAACGGGTGAACGGATTTTGATAATTTTTTTTTTATTTATTAGGTTTTTATGAGGAGCAAGTTCGTGCATTTAAAAATATTTGATTTTAATTGTGGAAGTCGAAGAAATTCAATAATTAGACTTTGAACACAAAAAAAGTGAACTTCTCCTTCGTCTATTTGAATGAAATTAATTCCATTTTTTAAATACCTAAAACGTGCATATTTTAAGTCCAAAATTAGTTTCTATTTGTTATATAAGCTGAGCAATGTTAACAAATCCTTTGCGAAATTCCTTTTTTATCAATTTGTTAATTGACCAAGGTTTTCAAATCGATCTCAGTGGTGGTTTCTTTTTTGGTTTTCTTTCAAGGTATATTCGTAGAGAGAGCGGGAGGTTTTTTTTTTCATATAAATACTCAGAATCGGAACTGTAGTCGAATGGATTTGGTCTGCTGTCTGCTCATGCTCAAGTGCTCAAGTGCTCAAGTGCTTTGCAACTGCTCAGCTGTCAGCTCATGCGTTTAAGGTTGAGTGAGTGAGTTCTGTGTTAGTTGGGTAGATATAGAGTATGTATATGAATGTGGCGACTGGCGAGTGTGCTCTGTGCTGTCCATTTGAGTGGGACGAAGGATGGGATCGAGAATCGAGATTGAGTGTGATAACAGATAAGATAATGTGACATGTGAGATGTGAATTGTATGGGATATCGAGCAATTTGACTGCACATCTTTAAATGAAAAAACCTTAAAAAAAAGCTGAATATATTTTGGTACATTTTTCACAGGCCTATAGACTATAGAGGATACCTAGGCCTACAATCGCAACTTTATTTCAACTCATTATCTCTATAAAATCTGGAAAAAAATTGAACAAGAGTAATTTATTTTTTCGTTTCGTTTCGCTTTTTTCTTTGTCACGCTTTGCGTCCGAAAATAATGGTAGCATTAAAAAATAGTAAATACCAGCTTAAAGAGGACATCTGCAGGTACCACTTAGGATAACAATTAACTCTATATCTTTTAAGGTTTTTAAATAAATAGGCAAAATTTACGAAATTATACGATTTTCACCTGGATAAGTGGATATTGGATATGCTTTTCATTCTCAAATCAAACAAACCAACATCATCATCATGACATCCCTTTTAACCTTATTTTTCTCCTGTGACACAAAGGGAGATAGACATAGGCAGTATGCTGTTTGAAACCTATAAAAGAAATGCCAAATTTGTAGGAAAGGTGTGGTGTGTCTGCTCTCTTCCTCAACTTCTATTTCATTCAACCTGGCTGTGGCGTGGCGTCCATATAACCCTAACCCGATTCCTATCGACTTCCCTTTTTAAATTTTCACCAGTCAACACTATCTACCAAAAACCAAATTAATATACATGAAAGCAACCAAATGAATTTAATATTTAGAAAATGGTGCACGTAAGCAGCGATGAACTTAATATTGTGTGTATCCATTTTCATCATTCATCGTCACGGCAAAGCGAAGGTCGGGTTATTAAAGCTCTCGCTCTCACTGGATGGATAGTTGACTTTCAGAGATTTAGATATTGTTAAAAGGCGCTTAATTTGATCTGTCTGATCAATAAAACTGGGTGGCTATAAGAGAGGTTTTACAAATTTGAAGCATATTCATTTAAACATGGTAACTTATTTATTATTATTTCGATATCATTAACACCGATTGAATGTGTACATTGGCTCAAAATGTTGTTATTTTTTTTAACTGTTCTGAAACCACATTTTGCACGGGCAAAGCCGGGCGGGTACAGTGTTTAATAATCTTTAGCAATGTTAAAGAAATGACACCTCCGGAAGGGCTTCTAGCAAGTTTTAAAGGATTTCAAATTTGAAATTTGCCTCGAGATTCTATTATGACGATTGTGTTGGTTTTAGGTTCACCTTTATGAAAGAATTGACATGTATGTAACGAAAATCCGAATTAAATTTAATGTAACAAACAGTTTTATTAGAAAAGTAACATAGAGACTCAAAGATAAGGATCCCATCCGGGATATAAACGACACAAATTACGGGCATTCATTGCCTCGTTAATGAGCCTTTGAATTTGCACTTCAACATTCGGTGTGCCCATTTTACCCTCTTCCTTGCCCTCTAGCTTATCCTGCACTCTAAGCAATGCTCTCTGTGCGGTAAGATTCTTTCCTTCATCTGAAAGTAACGACATACCTTAAAATTGAAATCTACTCATGATTGCCACTATTCATGTATACGTACTATCTTCATCGTTATCGCTGTCTAATGTTCTTTGCGATGACCATTTCCATACATACAAAGGATCGTACAACAGAACTTCCAAGATTGTCGTTAGGAAGACGTTGTTTTTTCTTAAGATTTTCATAGTTTTCTCACAGGCCTTCCGGAAAACTCCATCAGCTTCGGAGATTCCCATTGGTGCGACAATATCACGAGTTAAACGGAATGGTACTGTCTCAGGAGTTGGCATTATTTTTCCTTGTTCAAATGCGATTCCTTAAATATTTAATTTAGGTACTGCAGTTGGAAGCTATTTTTTTTTACTCACCAAAATCAATGTGAATAACTTCGGCCGTAAGTTCATCGATTAGAATATTTTGAACATGTCGATCGCCTAGTCCAAGAATGAAGCCTACAATTGAGGTTGTGGCAACGCTGACCAAAGAAAAAACAAAACGATTACATGTCTGTGAATAATGGGTTCATTTTTGAAATTACCTTTTTGTGTAAGCTAGTCGCCGTTCAAACCAAATTCCTGGAATAAGGAACTTTTCAAAAAAAAAGTAATGGAAGACTGGCTTTATCTTTTCACAGATTTGGTTGTACACGTCTAAACGATGATCAAAATCTTGTTTTTTCAAAGCATCCTGTTGGTGGTAATTTGATTTGATTATTAAACGTAATTATATAAAAACTCATTGGCCCTATGCTATTTTAAAAGTGCATTGTATGCACAAGCAATAATAAAAACATTTAATAATTTATGCAGAAACAAAATATTGAGTACACAGACTGTAATCTTTTAAATTACTCCCACAAAGCTCCCACGAACAAAAAGATGAATTCACTTGCTTGCCGGAGTAGTCAACAATATAAAGGTAAAGTAAAGCAAGTTTGAGATACGCTACCTATTACCCAATGCCAATGCCAATCATGAGAATGGAGACGATAATCTATCACCTATGTATTTATGTTCCGAGGAGAGATTTATCAGTGAAAATTGCAAGATCATCCACATCCACTACTAAACTTAAGCTGCCCAACAAACAAATTCAATTCAATTGGCCCGAAAAACCGGACACCGAATATAAGATGAGGTCCTCCTCCATATCCGTTCTCCATCGATACAAACTTCACCGAATATCACCCCAATAATAACTCTCTCAAAACTTACTCTACATCGTATACATCAGAATCGGGATTATAATGACATTTTACATTTTCTCATTGATTCTATAAAATTATTTGCTCTAGAAACAGCGATTATGAATTTATCTCTGCGTTGGCCGCTCTCATTTTGCAAAGTAATAGTAAAATTGAAGTGGAGAAAGGTTTTAAACAATTGAAGCGAGGAGGGAAAATTGTTCTCGTTTAAAAAGGGGAGTAGTTATTTCGAACTTCTCTGTGACATTTTGTCCAATTAATCCATACCAATGTTGGCAGTCCCTTCCTCGAGGAATTGCTGATTCTTTATTCTTTTTTAATTCCATGTATCAAAATATTTAGTATAGTTTGAATTTAATCATGCTGCGTTTTAACGCATCCCGACCGTTTAGAATTTTTTATAAGTAGCCCAATTGGACTCAAGTTGTTTTCACTTCGTATTAGTTGACTATAATCGTCCAGGTTTAAATAATTATTTTACCTGGCAGCGGATTGTTGGCTCTGTTGATTGATAATTTTCAGAAGTGTTCTTTCGACTCTGAATATACTTCCGTATTTCCATGCCTATCTCCATAGGCTTCTGGAGTTATGCTCTTAGAAAGATCTTAATACCGTCTGGAAGAACTTTCAACCGTAGCTTCAACAGTAGCACCACTCAATTATTATGATCTGATCATTTACTTCTCTTAGTCGGGCGCTTTGCTATTTTGTTAAGAAATATTCTCCTTGTCTATGCCCTTGCAAAACTAGGTGTCCAAGTTATCTTTTGTATATGCTATCTTTTTGATGGTGGCTTCAAAATCAGTGTGATGTTTTTAAATTTGGCGCTGAAGCGGACTTTGTCCGCTTGACAGCTGACATTACGAAAGTCAAAGTTTCACAATCATTGGGGACGTTCGGCTACCCCTACATAAACGTCAACTGCAAAAACTAATCACGTGACCAATCTGGGCCAATAAAAACTCAAACACATCTAGTCAGTCAGCTGTCAGACTTACTAAACTAGTGTCGTTTTCCATTGGGCAAAAAGAAGCGTCCGGGAGAGTCCGGAATCGGAAAAAATCACTTCTGAAACCGTTCCTTTGGCACAAAAAATACTCTTCTGGTGATTCTGAGAAGAGAAATTCGCTTCTGGATTTGAAGTCAGAATCCACTCAAGAAGCACTAACACAATTGTAATTTATGTATTTTATACAAGCCAGCTGACGCAACCGTAGATTATTTTTTGGCACTTCACCAATACATTTGTGGATTCATCCAGAAGCAGTTTTTTTGTTCCATTGGTTTTCAGAATAAGTGAATCCCCGAGTGAAACCAATGGAAAACGACATAGGTATCCGAACGTCCTCATTCCATCAAATACACACTTTTATCTTTAACTAGCAGACCCCTGCACACTTCGTAGTGCAAAATAGAAAAAAATATGGGTGGTGCCACGCCCCTTTGTCCGATTTTGACCAATCTTCACAGGAATACTCCTTGGCTAATACCTAAGATTATGTTTAAATTTGAACTCGATCAATTCGGTGGTTTTCGAGATATAAGATTTTGAATGAATTTTTTGTATGGGCGATACCACGCCCCTTTGTCCAATTTTGACCAATCGGCTTCTAAACCATCCAGGGCGCCACCCAAACGCATACAAAAAAATTCATTCAAATCGGTGCAGCCGTTTAGGAGGAGTTCAGTGACAAACACACGTACAGTAGAATTATATATATAAAAGAAGAAGAAGATAGGCAGCTAGATATGAGCCATATTGATTACTAGCTGTTGCCCGCGGCTTCGCTCGCCGATTAATGCCGATTTTGTCAATCACTTCAAGTACACTTAAGGAACCCTTTGTCCTTTTCTGCATTACTTATTAAAACGGATACAAAATTAGTTCAACTGAATTTCAATAAATTCTTATTGTAACTAAAGCAATAGTGCCAATAGTGGTCTAGAAATACCTTTTGCAAAAACAAAAAAAATTGAAGATCTGCATGCACATTGCTGTCGTTTATTACACATATACAAAAAAAAAACAGAGTGTGCTTGTGACCACACGCCAGATGTAAAACTTCTCTCGCTTAATGTGGATGTTAAATTGAACTGTGTTGTATGTTGAATTTCATTAAGAAATTTAATTAAAAAACCAAATCGTTATACCTAATATTATAATCTTAATACAGCGCAGTTGACAATTGTATTCATTAATTTATCTAATCCAAAGTTTTCTATTTCTATTTCGAGAGTTTTTGTGTATAGTGTCTGTATAAAACCTAGCTTCTTCAGTTCACTCCAACGTGCCCATATAGGCCCTTTAATGAGAGTTTAGTTGAAAAAATTCAAAAAATATATCTTTCCATATAACCATACAAACCAAAAAAATCATTGAAATTGGTTGAGTGGTTAAGCAGATCGCCAACAGCGCCACCTATCGGGTCCAAAACTATCCTATCCATCTAGCTTCAACCAACCATACCCACCTACAAAATTTCATTCGAATCGGTTGAGTGGTTAAGAAGATCGACAACAGCGCCACCTATCGGGTCCAAAACTATCCTATCCATCAAGTTACAACCAACCATACCCACCTACAAAATTTCATTCGAATCGGTTGAGTGGTTAAGAAGATCGACAACAGCGCCACCTATCGGGTCGGGTCAGGAAGATCGACCTCGCCTACTTCTCTTTCGTTTCACTTCGGACAAAACTTGATGACGCTGTTGTTGTTGCAATGTATGTGCTTGTGCGATGTGCGCCACCCACCACCCCCAAGCAGAACAACGTTCAGGAACAACGGTTGTGGAAAATTTTCGATTTGAGGAAATAAATTAAGTTTTTTTATGTTAGATTTTGGGTTGTAGCTCAGCTTCTAGATGACGCAGAAAGCTGATTGATGGCTTAAAATAATTATGGAAGTGTTGGCTTTCTTTATTTTTTTGTTTGGTTTACATTGATTAAGAATTGATTGAGTAATGGCGAGCTAAAGGCAGTAAAGTCAGAAAAAAAAACACATTTTGGCTAAAAACGCTGCCAAAAAATAAGCATGGTAATAAAAGAAATAGCCTACTACCTACTCAGTACCTTAACTAACATTTAAAAAAAAGTTTCATCGGAATCAGTGCAGTAGTTTTCACGCCAACTGCGAACATAGAAAACGGCTACAGTTTTATTATATGTATAGATTTTGAAAGTTATCCTTATCATTCATCTTAAAAACCTAAATCGCACTTACCATCGACAGAGTCCTGCATTTTGCAACAGTATAATCTTTCGGTCTATACTTTTTGTGTGCCCCATCGGTTTTCTTATCGCCGCACAAGTACATACCCAGAGGAACAGTATTCTTACACCATTCGAGAATACCGCTGCGCTATGTAGGCAAAGATTATTTCACACAAATCTCAAGAAAGATAAAAAGAATAAATACCATCGAGAGAGGAACAATTCGATAAGTACGAAGAAGTAATTTCTGATCATTTGTTTCCGGATCGGTTTTCAGCAGCTCGTTCACCATCGACAATACCTGCTGCATAACAGCATCCTGGCGAAGATCATCCTTGCCCTTGAGCAATTGAGGCCTAGCAACGCCATCAGAACAGACGCACATTAATTTTTTCGGCGCATTGATTCCACCGACCAATGCAACGTTTTCTTCCCACTTTCGAACATCTAAATGAAATCGAATATTATGAGAAAAGAACTCTGAATTAATTTTTTTGTAAGTGTTATACATGTAAGAGTGTACTCCTTGTTAATAGCGATTGGCAGATCCATTGTAGGACACTGTACATTGTCCAGATTCTTAAGCCTTTTAACTTTATCGCTCAGCAGCAGCGATGAACTCTTTCCGGCCTCCTTGTTGGCAAAATCAATGAGGGCTAAGAAAAGATTAGAACGTTTGTGTCAAGTTATTCAATATTTTTTGAACGTTTACTAGCTACCTGTAAACATTGATTCCATTTGCTTAATGCAATTGTTGCTGGCTCTATTTTTCGCTTTGTTTATAATATTCTTTGCGATGGTCACACGATCAGGAGTTGACGTATTTCTGCGTGAAGTTTAAAAAGAAATATGTTCAAGTCAAAAGGAGGACAAATATGTAACTTACTTCGGATCATCAGCATATGCAAATACTATGGCGAAGATCTTGTGCAGCGTGTGATGAGGGTGATCTTCAATGCATTTAACTGGAAAGATTCAAATGAAGTTTAAATAAAAATAGAACTGTACGGCATTACCTAGGATCGCTTCAAGCAGTTTTAGGAATTCTGGATTTTTAGAACTTAACCGAGCGCTCATTTGATTAAGAACACAAAGGAATTTATAACTGGGTATTTCGTGAATGATTTCCTTAATTTTGTTGTGTAATTTTAAATCATGCTTGTTGGCGAACCACAATGCTATGATGCGGTAAACCGCATGGCTAGACATGTCATCATCAAGCTTGCAAAACTGTATGTAGTTTCTGTAAAAAGGAGCATTAATAAAAAGTTCGTATTAAGATTAGCAGCAACAATACTCACTCCATTGCGATACACAAATTGTCTGACCGCTTCACCTGCAGCATTTTGATCTCCTTGTCGTCGATATTGCAATTGCGTAGCATAACATTTATGCCTATGGACTTGTCTCTGTCTTTAGATTGTCTTGCCAGCGTCTGTGCTTCTTCCCGGTTTTTCGTCATAATTTGTACTTTAGTGCGAAAAGTCTCCGAATTCAAATACGTGTTCAACTGGATGATTAATAAATGAAACAATTTAGCTCGGCTTACATGCAACTATCGTACCGTACCTGTATGTATTCCTTGTCTGCGTAATTAGCTATGGTTGCAAATGCCTGCTTACGACTTTTCCTATTGAATGCCTCAAACTCATTAATATCAAAAGAGCTCGACTTCAGAACTTTATCTCGGTGCTCTGAGTACTTGTTAAGAAGTTCTATAGAACGTATGAAAAATTCGTCGTATACCACATCAAACGTCTCGTTGTTTGTTTCTAACAATAGCTCGCCGTACATTCTAGAAAAGACAGTAAAAAGATCTAACATCTCACGGCTGATGAACACTAAATATGTATGTACAGACCTGTGAGCCTGAATTCTCTCAAGACAATACACAAAGTCCTTGTTCAGCATAACATTGTGAAGAATCTCTTTGGCCATTCTGGATTTGCCAGTTTTCGAGCAGATCTCCGCGTCTTCTATTAAAGCTTTGGCCTACAAGGTTCGATCAAAATTTAAAAATGTATGTCATCGTTTTGCATACCTACCTTCAACTGCTCCGATGTTTCTATGTTCCGCAGAAGAGCAATGTTGCGGATCGCCAAATTGATGTTACCAGCGTTCTTGCATTCATTAATACACTTTAGGATGCACTCTCCTATTGCACTTTTGTCCTAAAAAGAAATCAATTAATAGAAGACTCAAGCGAGGTGGCTTTTGTTCTAACCTTGAAAAACTCATTTATCTTTCTTCCCGCCCGAACGCCAGCCGTTTTATAAAGCGTCATTTGGTGGGACAACACAAGTTCAGTGCAGTAAAAATTTCCATATTTTAGCGCTTGTTCTATATTCCACTTTTGTAGTATTCCCTCTGCATGTGAGCCTACAAATTGCAGCTATAAAGAAGAAAAAAATCCATCATAGACTTTTGCTCTATAGAACTACCACCTTCGATTACCTGGCAGAAATCCTCAGCCTGTTGCAACAGATGAAGCCAAGTCAGATATTTATAAATACTCTGCAGACATTCAATGCTAATTTCTTTTAAAATTGAAACAACGGCGTTCCGAGCTTTATCAACAGCAGCCATGCAATTTACTTCCTCTTTATTGTGAATCGATTTTAAGGCATTGAAATGATTTTTCTCGAATTCATACTCCAAATCGATAAGAGTTCCTATCTTTGAATTCCTTTCGACGGCAGTTTCCCATTGACCAAGACGCCAGCAGCATTCGTAGTCAAGTTTGTCACTAAACTTATCCGAATTGGATAGCAATAGCAAACCATTTCTGAATTAAAGAAAAACTAATAAATATATAGCCGTTTAACATTCTAAAGAACTGACCTTTTTAGATTTTGTACGTAAAGACTTTTGTTGAGATCATTTGATGCGTCGATCTCTAGGAGAACCTGTGACCAATCTCCCTCCAAATTAAGGTATTCCAGTCTAGAGGTGAGTGGATCTAGAAACCCAGATATAGCCTCTGGACAATCGATCGATTTAAATGCCTAATATGAAGGGAGGTTAAAATTATGTTTTTTGAATGAATAATGTCGTCGCATACCTGTGTGGCTATATCTTGGAAGATGGGATTTTTTATAATTTCAGTATTCCTGGTCATTGGTTTGTCCTTCTCCTCTAGTGCCCACATTTCTAAATACAGGATTCCCATGAAATACGCTTGGCAGTAAATGCAGGCCTTTGCAACATGTAGAATATTGATTGGAACATTCCTGTATTACAAAACATATTAATTAAAAATAGGTCTACAACACACCAGGCAAATATTCATAGGGAGGCACTTCTTTCAAGACCTAGACGAGCTTTTCAGCGCGCACCAATAGGAAAGTTAATGGGATTCAGCAAATCCCCAGGATGGTTTGTATGTAACAGCACAGTAAGTGATTAATTACAACACCTAAAAACAGGGTTATATACATACAATCGGTCAGTATTGACCTGAGTGTGACACGGAGTATTTCCAGCCAGCCCACAAACCTAACCTAACCTAATATAATTAGGTATAGCTTTCTCATAGTGTAGAGAATAAAGATTTTTGATATTCATTATGGCAGGTACCACGAAAAAAACGCAAACGCACTTTTAGCTTGAAAGAGAAGTAAAAACAAAGATGCTACCCAAGCTTAGACCAGACCGCAGCGCAGGGACCGCATACCAGGAATACTTCGAGGCGACACGGAAGCAAAAATTATAGTAGTGCGCCAAACAAAATCAGGCGAACTTCTGCTAGAACTGGACCCCAAATTCAAGAGCACAGATGGATTTGGCTCATACTTAAAAGCCATCTTGAGAGATAGGGCTAACAACATGCTACATATGGAACCCAAATAAGCACCCAAGACAGAAATATGGAGGAGCTGACAACAAAAGAGGAAATAGGAGGCCATAAAATTAAGAGATATTCGGCCCTAGCGAGGTATCCGTCGGACAGGAAAATTCTCCGATTTTATACGATTCGGAGGTTTTTTGCTTCGAGGTATTCTTCGAAACATCTATTCGGAATATTTCTCCGAAATTTTGTAACGCATATCGGCGAATTACGTTGAAGTGAGATGAAGCGCATTTTTTTCTTCAATTTTTGACAGCTAGGTTCCGATATCCTCCGACAGAAATTGGTTGCGGAATTTGTTTACGATTTGGATTTGAGCCTCCGACAGAGTTTGCGTTGCGGAGAGTTTTCCGTTCCGACGGATACCTCGCTAGGACCGATTACAATAACCATTCATGTAAATTCATGTAAACGCGCGAGTAACAAATGTGCTACTGAAAAATGGAAGTACAAGTAATAAGCTGTTTCAGATGCTTCGGGTAATGGCCATCAACAAGCAACGTGTAAGGGGTCGAATGGAAAGGAACAAGCGTTCTGTTTTAACTGCGTTGAAGTTGGTCACGTGCCGATAACGGACTCTTGCCTGGTTTTCAGGAGAGCCCTAGAGGAAGCGAAAAATAAGACACTTATATGATCAAATGCTTCAAAAACAATTGCTATCCTCAGTCAGCTCATATGCTCGATCTGAAAGCCGATGTAATTATAATTGGCGCACAATATCAACATAGAGTCAGGTTGGCTCAAAGACTTGAAAGGCACTGCTGCTATATGGAGACCAGGCAAAATGGCTGTCCCCATAATAAATCAGGCAGCAAAAAGAGGCTTCGTTTGGGTTAAATACGAAGCAACCACAATAGTTAGGTGCTACTTGACGCCAAATGAAACTAATAGCGGCTTTCGGGAAAAACTGTTAATGCGGTGGAGGATACCGTGCGTGAAATCGAGGTGATTGTAGCCGGGGATTTTACCGCTGAGTCAATAGAGTATTGTATGCCTACAACAGACTCGAGAGGACGCCAAATCATCGATGTGAAAATTAACTGCAACACATTCACATTCAGATGCACCGGATATGGAAAGACAATTCCAGGGGTCGAATCGCGTCATCCGTGAGCGAGCATTACAATCACGGAATTAAGCTGATTTACATGTGAAACAAAAAAAAATTCCTTCACGTATTGCTCGTTCACGGACGACGCGATTCGAGCCCAGATATAACTCTCGCATTTGAAAAAAATATCCTTTACCATTCAAAGCTGGAGGGGTATCGATGATTAGATACTCGGGCAGCGAACAGAAAAATATCGTCTACGACCTAAAGATATAGCACCGCTCGTACGGGGCAAATATTGGAACGGACCGCCTCGATAGAAGATAGATATGTCTAACGTAGATCTCCTTGCTCGTACAATCGAAGATGGGAAAGACAGAACACCAAGCGATCCTGATGTTCACGGAAGAGGAGAGAGTATACTACAAAATAAGAAGGCTTCAGTACCTGGCGGCATTCCAGCGGTAGTGCTAAAATCCATCTCTCAAACATGTTCCCAAATTCTTCTGAACATGTACAGAATAGCTTGAAAGAAGGAATTTTCTCTAAGAAATGGAAAATACAAAGCCTAGAGTTAATAAGCAAAGGAAAAGAAGACCCGTAAACCGCTTTGCATGTTGGATACGGCAGGTAAAGTGCTAGAAAAGCTCCTGAAACCCCGGTTGACCACTGCAATCCAGAGTGCAGGAGACCTATCCGAAACACAACACGGATTTAGAGAAGGATACTCAACGATCGGAATAGTTGAGGAGGTGTTCAAAACACTGAAAGCCGCTAATTGGGGAAAACATAGACATGGAAACCCATGATATTAGTTTTGCATCTGAAAAGACAGATAATTAAATTCCATATAGACCCAGACGTATCTTGGGATAACTATCGATTCTAAGTTAATTTTTTTTAAATCATATAAATCGGCATCCGAGCGAGCTGCAAGAGTGACTACATTCCCTGGCAGACTCATGGCAAACGTTAAGGGACAAAGAGAAAGCCAAGGAAGACTGCTCATGAAAATTACGCGCACGCTTCGATATTTCTGTGTGGATGCGAAATATGGGCAGATGCAATCAAATAGGAGAAGTAACAGGAAATAGTTAACACCAGTACAGTGACGCGGAGCCTTCAGCATCGCAAGTTCTTACCGCACTAGCCGCTCTTGTCGTTGCAAGAGTACAGCCCATTGACCTCTTAGCCGAAAATACGGAAGTTTCTAACCGGACATGGATAATTTAATGCAGGATGCCGAAAGTAGACCATGAGACGTGCCCGAACGACGACTTACTGGAAGACGACGCTCTCATACCTTCTTATTCAAGTGCAGCAAGTGTGGTAAGGCAGCACTTGGCAACGAATACATCATAGGGAAGATGATCGCAAGCGAATGTAGCTGGAATCGGGTAGTGTTTATCGAAACCGTGATCAAAACCAAGAAAGAGAGAAGAAAGCCAGAGCACACCCTCATAGAGGAACAGAAAACCTCATGAATGACGTAGAAGAAAAAAAACGACCCTCTAAGTAATTAAAATAAGGTATGTTCCCTTAAAATAACAAACAAGTCAAACTTCGTTCCCTTACCCAAAAGATGTAAAGAAGGGAACAAACGTTGACTGAATTTGGCTTATGTGTTCATTATTGTAAGGGAACAGACCTATAGAGTGGTTCAAGGGGGCTGTTGAAGGAAAGGAAAGGAGAGGGGGAGTTTAGCCAGTAAGGGTATGACACGCACTAAGAAAATTGAACTTTCTTGACGGTGCATGATTCTTCGCACTCCCTGCAGAAAGAAAAAAACCTCATGTGGGTTTTAGCGAATATAGATTATTAAAATGAAAAATTTTATTGTCCGGCACTCTTTTAAAAAAAATTTGCTCGAATGTAACGAATTTCGATAAACAGTTTCTTCATAATTGCAATTACCAATTATTGTGAATCCGTATGCATTCGCAGATATTCAAGAAATATTTGATAACTCGCTTATCGCTGTAAACGCTCCTAGATGTCTTCCATTCTTCCTGAAACATAAAACATTAGGTTTACACTTACATCCATGAAATGTATTTGTTAAAAATGTATATTTGTACTCACTGTATTTATAGCTTCAAAGGTTCGCTGGAAAAACTGTTCTAACTAAAAAATACGATCACGTTTAACTTGTCAGTTCTATTTATTACAAATAAGTTCTCACCATAGATACGATGTTGTCAAAATGAGTTTGCCTATTCGCTAGCAGCATTTTGAAGACAGGAATAATTGACGACTCACTAAAAGAAAGCTAAAGTTAAGGAAATCCTATTAGAGCATTGATTTTGTTGCACAAAATTAAAATATGATAAACAAATTTAAGCGAACAATAAAGAGTTATCAAAGCATCGCGCTCTATTTTTATAAAACTTCATGCATTTAAGATGCAAATGAAAGTGCACTTTGGGTTAAAGTACCATCGACGGCATAAGTCTTGTAACAAACGATCAATCAGACTTCTTCCATAGAGACGCCAAAACGAGTTCACGCACTGAATTCAGTCATTAGGTCTGTTCCCTTTTTTTTGCGATCTAAGGTGGAAATCTTGCATGAGACACCAATGGTCCGAACTCCATTGATAGTGCCAGATTCCTACCGGCTAAAACTACCTCCCTTCCCGAACAGACCGATTAGTTTCCCCCGCGGAACCGCCGTAGGGCATTACTTCGCGGGGGTCGGTATAAAGACTTGTTGCTCAATTGTTGGAACTATAAGCATTCCGTTGTCGTTCTAAGCGTCTAAGGTCGCTGAGAATACGCACCGCCACGTCACTTACAATGGTCCAGTTTTCGTCATTCTTAAGCATATAGTTTACGATGTTATCGGGAGTGGGCCACTCACCGAGGTTTCGTTTTCAGAAACATCTTCGCAATGCGGGCAATTTGGGATTGTTTCGTGTCCGCGTTTAAAAAGATATTCTCTATAACAGCCATGACCCGTCAAGAACTGAGTCAGATAGAAGTTTGTTTCACCATGTTTCCGTTTAATCCATAGGTCGATCACTGGTATAAGCCTGTGTGTCCATTTTCCCTTTAGCGATTCATTCCATTGTTGCTGCCAGGTTGCTTTACTCAGACTCCTTTCGTATTTTCTTTTGTCGTTATCTACCCGACCATTTTGGACTCGCTCGATATTTAATTTAACCATTTCTTCAGCAAGTATATCGATAGGTAACATTGAAGATACGACGAGTATGGCATCGTTCGAAACTGTTCGAAACGCACAGGCGACGCTTAATGCGCCAAGACGGTGGATGGATTTAGCTCCCCTCACGTAAGACTTAACTTTCATTGCACTTGACCATATTTCTATCGCATACATGAGAATAGAATTGGCATTTCCTGCAAGAAGAATTCTCTTTGTTTGTTTCGGGCCCCCGATGTTACTCATCAGCCTTGAAAGCAAGCTTACAGTTTTTGATGATTTGCAGGTCTGTTCCCTTACAATAGCGCATTCGAACACATTAGCCAAATTCAGTCAAAGTGTGTTTCCTTCTATACAACTTTTGTGTAAGGAAACAAAATTTGACTATTTTGTTCGAATGCATTATTGTAAGGGAACAGAACTCTTGAGGGCTAGAAAAGTGTTAAGCTTTCAAGAAAGAAAGACTTACGCGGATACAAAAAGCCACACCTAGTGATACTTACGTTAAGCTCACAAAGTTCTGCGAATGACTGCCACTGACATTGCCTGAAGACGTTGGATGAAAACGCCCTCACCCATTTTGTATAGGCAAGATGTTCATGTTGCTTCAAAATGTCTATAAAACTAAAAGCTGCAATTGACGCGTATCTATCCAGCATGCTACTATGTCCTTGCTCCAAAAACACGCTCATAGTTGAAAACGAACCTGCACAACAAACAACTATTGAACCAATTTCTGTATACAAAACATTTTAATTGTATCCTACCCAATAAGTTTGAACCAACTCTAGAATTTACAAGATCCTTGCATACAGCATACATTTCCACGCACGAATCCGAATCATATCGTAGCAATAGCTTGTCTAATAGCCGATAGAAGCTTTCAGCGAAGAATTCCATTTCTTCACGATAAGATGATTCCTATAAATCAAACAAAGGTTACAGATGTCATATAAAGCACAATCCCATTTCAATTACCATGTTATAGAAGGTTGTATCACATTCGAAGTAAAATGATATCTCAGCGATTTTGACCGATCCAATTTCTCCAAGACACTTTGCTGATTCCATTGACAAGCTAAGGTCGTCTCCGCGAACAGTGTCAATCAATCGCTTTAATAGATCATAAAGCAAGTTTGAACATCCTACAGTCGTCAAGGAGAGCTCATTAAAATCGCCTTTCTTATCAGCAATCTGAAAATTTGAGTCACAAATAGCTTCCACGTCACAAAATCAAAAATGCAACTCTGCAACTTACACACTGTTTCAAGGACCTAAGCCCAACAGAGCCCTTTGTGTGGGCATGCAGAAAGTCCTGAACAACCCACCGAAGCTCTGTTTCTCTGCTCTTATTTATACTGCGCTGAACATTGCGTAGATTTTGGTACATGTCCGTGTCTGGAAATTTATCCAAGAGCTTAACTGATTGATTAAACTCCGTCGTATGCTGACAGATTAATAGTTCCAATAGATTAACTGCCATTTCGTGAACATTTGATGGCTCGCTATTCTGCGTTATCGAGACAACAACGCAAGCTATGTCGTTCAAGTGTTTCTTAATAATTTCAGCAAACGTTGAAATGTTTTTCTCCAAAACATGGTAAATAAAATGCAGTCCTGCCTTTAAAATATCAGTTTCCACTGTGAAATAAAAAGAATACCTTAAAACCATGATCCCATTTGGTTAAGAAAAACATGCTGCAAACCTTTAACATCACCGATAGTGTTGAGTACAAAAAATAGAATATCACGAAGAAAGAATGTTTGTGTACTATCTAGGCCATTTGCTGCGAATTGGTTTGAAACAGCCTCGATTACGATCTCGGACAGCGAACAAAACCAATAGAATGCTGTAAGCTTATCGCCGATAAAAATAAAATCACTGGCCTCCAATTTAAATGCGGCCAAAACGTTCAACAAAACCATAGCATCACTTTTCATTAGCAAAAGAACACACTCAGCGAGAGAACCAGAAGATCTGTAGCATTTTTGCTGTTTAAAAGATAATTACGATATACATACGATATAAATGATTTGCTATGGAACTTACAAGATAAAATCGCATAATATGCTTCAAGCTGACAAAGTTAATCGATAATGTCGGAGTATTGACGTAAAGCTTGAATCCAAATATAGCGAAGAAATGGCTCTCATCCCAAAGTTGTTTTGTTGCGTTGTATATTGATGTCCAGCATAATTTGGTGGCACCTAAAACTAAATCGCAACCTAAACTCTTCAAGTTCTGCAGTAGAGCCTTTGCTTCAGTCGCATAGGTAACAGATGGATGCTGAGTGTTTCCAGACAAAGCGCTTAGTAAGTATGAGTAGCACACGGGAAGTGCTTTCTAAAAAAAAATACTTTTCTTAAGAAATTAAACACTTAAATGTTGGAATATAAATACCAAAAGGAGCTGTTGCTTTTTGCCATATTTAAGGACCTGCAGTTGTTCAAGTCCATCAGTTGGTGAGAATCTAAGTTGGTAGTAGCATATGCTTGGGAGGTGAGCAACAAAGTATTTGTCTTTATTCTCCTCACACAGGAAGTAAGGAAATCTGTCGAAGGAAAAATTCGTTCGTATAGGCACAATTTACTCTTCGTTTAATTTTTAAAGTATACATTAATCACTTGTTATTAAAAAACCGACAATAATCCTTTAAGATATTCGCTCTTTTCGTAGCCATTCAAACGAGTTATACAACATTACTAAGCTACGTTAAGCGTACTTAGCGTACTGACCAGGTAGATGTCGCTGTAAAGCTGGAAGAGTTCGCTGTTAAATCTCCTCCTTCAAAAACCCATCAACGCAAACGGAACCGAAAATCACTCGAATTACATATTGATCTGCCTTTGATAACATCCATGCTTCTGCACCATAAAGCAGGTCTAGGATCATGAGGGTCTTATGTATAGAGTCTCCTTTATATTTCTCGACAAGACCTTATTAATCAGTTGCCTTCTTAGGTCTAGGTAACAGTGATTGTCAAGTGTGAGTCTTCGTTTAATAGTGGTAGACAAAGTCTGGAACTATCTCAAAGTTATAACTTTCTATCGCGACGTTCTGTCTGATCTGAACACATATAATAACGATTGATGTACAGTACAGGGATAGCAAATTTGAGAGAGAAAAAAAGTATTCCAAAAAATTGCAGAGACTAGTGGCAGTGCTGTGGGTTAAGGTAAATATATTTTGGTTCTGGCTCAAATACATTACAAATCTCAAGGATCGTACCTTGAGTCTCATTTTTACTAACAACTGCGACGAAATTATTCTCACTCCAGTTCCGGAAGACTTATAGCACCCGTCGTTTTTTTTTTGTAATTTGAATTTTAGTGAAATTTTTATTCGTGAATCCTTATATCTACAATCTACAGTGATATGACTGGGGTTCTTTTCTATCATTAGAAATTAATGAAATTCATTCGTTCCAAATTATATGACGTTTTCAAATATGTTGCTGTAGTTCGCGTTAAAAATAAGTTTAATTTATGTCCTTGAGACAAGGAAATTACTCGTAACCTAAAAACGAGGTTATAGCAAATGGAGCTATATTCTGGCGAGTGAGGGCTATTTTCTTTTATTTAGAAGGTTTAATTCTGAGTTGAAAACATCCCTTTTCCATGCGTACCTTGTGTTTTGTGTATATAAATGAAATACAGAATGGTTATATTTCTAGGCCGAATAAATATTGAAAATTTATTAATTTCAAAAACAAAAGTGAAGGCTTTCCAGCCGCACTCTCTTTTTAAGGGACTATTTGTAATAATAATAATTTTCCATGTTTTTTCTAATTAGTTTATTCGAACTATGATTTGTTGATTAATCAGTAATTTGTTAATTTACTTCATGATTACTATACTGCTCTTGTTATTAATCTGGAGTTTTTTTTTTTTTTTTAATTTAGCGGATTCGGATTCGGTTCCTTCCATTTTTTTAAAGAACTGTGCGTTTACTTTACATAAAATCCCATGTCATATCTTTAATTTATTTTACGTTGTAGCACATCCCATCTGTTTAGAAATTTCATAGTTGTTTTGTCATTTGAAATATTTCTAGAGCAGTCGATGTTAATGATATCGAAAAGTGGTAAATAAGGAACCATATTTGGCCTCATATGCTTAAAATTTGTAAAACATCTCCTGTAGATAGTTTTATTAATCAAACAAACAAAATTAAGCACCTTTTAACAATATAATACTAACCAATAGCATTCATTGTTGTTGGAAGGTAGTATTCCCGAACTCTCTCACATCCACATTTGTTATAACGCTTAAGTTGGCGAATAAGAATAACTCGTTAATACCGTTATGTTAACAGAACAAAGTGACAACGGTAGACCCCTTGCGGGAATAGTTGATCAAGTGTTAACTGTTAATTGATAGCTATCGACCGGGGTTAACAAATAAAAAATGCTATTTAAAACTAGGGGTTAGTGGTAGTAGGGTGAAAATTAAGGACTGAATGTATTTTTTAATGCCACACCACAAAAAAAAATTGTCAAAAAAATGAAAAAAAAAAAAACAATTTTTTTTGGGGTGAGCCACCCTTAACAATTAGGGTATAAAATTTACTTATAAGCCTATTCTCTGACCTACTGAAGATGCATATAAAATCGTGATTATCGCGATTTCTGGCCGGGTTCTATTTAAGGTGTCATTTGTTATATTTTGATGGTATCTTCCTTGACGCAGTTGGTTAACCTTTGCCGCGAGTGACCTGTGTAGAGCTGAGCCCTTCCTTGCCATCTCATCCGCACGCTCGTTACCTACGAGTATTATATTATTATGCCCTGGAACCAAATAAGTGTGACACTGAAACGTTTGTACCTACATACGGGAGAGCTCGTTCTGACACTCCTGCACCAGTTTGGAGCATATGGTAACCGAGTCAATGGCTTTGATAGCAGCTTGACTATCTATTAGGTTAGCAATGTATTGTTGTGTCCTGCCCTAGTTGCGTGCCGGCCTCTCATATAACCAGTAGTTCCGCTTGGAAGACGCTGGCATATTTCGGCAAACGATATGATTGATGAATTCAGTGATTCCGAGTAGACCCCGGCCCCCACAGCCGTCAGTAAATATGATCGTGTCGTAACAATGCACTACTTCATTCCTCTTTCATTGAGATCTGGTAGGGAAACTTCCTTGAAAGCCTTTCCTAAATTAAGTTGGGGTGTTATACAGTCGGTTGGAAACGTTATCATTTCCAAAGGTTTTGTTTTAGACTTACTCTGTGTTCAATGTTAAGTTTCCAGTTAAGTTTAGGGAGGGTCGGGCATGATAGCGTGAGTGGTTGACCATTTAGACGAGGAAGGGTAAAATCGGGTATTTTGGTGTTGGTAGTGAACAGCATTAGTTTAGTTTTGATCGGGTGGATGGCGAGGCCACAACTCACAGCTCAGGTGTTCACATTGTTTAGAGCAGCCCCATAATTTCACAAATCACGGAGAGAATCTTCCCTGGTATCGCCATCCGACACCTTTGAACCGTTCCCTGTTTTAAAATAATTGTGTTAATACATAACCATTAGCCAGAGCAGGGGAGATATGTCACGCTAGTTACGAAGTTTCTACTGTAAATCCCTTGTTTGCACTAACCAGCATGGCTTTATACTGACTTAAGCAAAGCTTGTGATCGAGTTAATCATAAATTGCAGCTATATAAACTCACAAGATTGGGGTTTCCAATCTTCTTTTTAAAATACCTTTCTTTCTTCCCCCGGATAGACTCCAAAACGTAAAGTTTCGCGGTCATAATTCGAAAAACATATATGTATCAGTAACCTCTGGTGTTCCTCAAGGAACTCATATTGGGCCACTACTCTTTATCCTTTTTGTGACTGATATCGTTCAATTTTTACCTAAATGGTTTTTGTTAATGTTTGCGGATGACTTTAAGATTTCTATGCCGGGAAATGATAATAGTCCTTTTCAGCTGTTAAATTAAATAAATCCTGTGGTGCTCATTATTATTATTATTATAACAATTTATTAACAGGTACCTAAATTAAATTACATGATAATATTAATATTAAAAAGCCTAGCAGCAGAGACTATTGGCTCTATGATATGCTTAGAATAGATTGAAATATTTGCTTTTGTTATGAAATTGGTTATTTTTTCGATATTAGTAGGACTGGGTTTTTTAAGTATTTCGTATATAGTTATTTTTAAGAAGGTATTTGAATATAAGTTTACAAACAGAGCAATTTTCTAAACTGTGTTTTATATCCAGGGTGGTGTTGCAGGTGGTACAAATAATTGGAGACTTACTTTTGGTAAGGAGTTACTGATGAGAAGAAGTAACTGCATGTGCAAGTCTTAGTCGTATAAAGTTGGATAGTTTTTGTTTAGGAATGGAAGTGGGTTGATTTTTTAGGGTTTACTTTTTTGTAGTGCTTGTGGTATAGGTTCCAGTCATTTTTATACGTGTTTTGTGGCTACTTGAAGTCTAGTTTGGTGTAGACGTTAAAGCTGTATACCGGAGCGTTTTTGGCAGAATTAGCTGCATTTTCATTTCCTAGGATCCCGAAATGTCCAGGAGTCCACATCAGCTTGATGTTATTTGGCGATTTTATAAGATGATATCTGATTTTTGATATGAGTTCCGTGTTGTTGGTACGATTTTTTATTGCGTTAAGGACAGATCTGCTGTCGGAGCATATGATGTATTTATCTCGTCGATTCAGTGCTGTCTTTGTAGCCTGAAAGATGGCGAAAGCTTCTGCTGTTAATATTGAGGCGAAATCAGGTAGGTTACCAATGCAAACAATGGATCCATTTTCAGAAGTCACAGCAAATGCAGTGTTATTTATAGTTTTTGAGCCATCAGTGAAGATTAGATTCCGTCCGTCTGATATTAATTTTGATACGATGCTGGTGAAAAGTTGACGGTAAACTGTATTGCTGGTGTTTTTTTTTATAGTTGGCTAGAGTCAGGATAAGGGATTCCAAGTTGATTAGCCATGGGGGGTAGGGTGGCTGTAAGATTTAGCTGAGTTGCTTTTTCGAGGGAAGTAGCGATGACAGATGGTATCCTTTTGCTAGTTTTCTGATATAACTCTCTCTACGTCTTGATCGATAATTAAGTTTTAGAGAAAACAAGTTTAGAAAATGTTCTTTTAGCATACTATTAGGACGTCTGACAACGGTTTGGGTGCACGTAAAACGCCTGGGACCTATATTTTTTTGATCAGAGCAGTCTGGGGTGACAGCACGTAACTTGATACAATCGAGTTCAGTCGATACAATCGATCTCTGGCAGCACCTAATTTATTTCGATCGGGATAATCGGTTTAGGACAATCGATTGAATAGCAGAATTTTCTGCTTGTGAGGAATGATCACACGTAGTTATATATTTTTTTCCAACGACCAATTTTATCAGTTTACCTACTGAGGACTACTTGGAGACCTATCTTATCAATAGTTTTTTTCAAAGTCAAGGTTAAGGATTGAGACGTGGTTTTAAGCTGATAGTGCTTTCGAGGTAAAAAAGCTACCTAAAAGGTTTTAAATGCTATTTGATTAGGGCTAATAAGCTTGTTTGTTTCAGCGTACCAAAGTAAGCGCTTAGCGATGATATTTTCCAAGATTTTTGACAAATATGGAATCAGGGATATTGGGCGATATCCCTCGATTGAAATCTTGTCTTTGTTAGGTTTTGGAATAGGAAGTATTTGTGGCTGTTTTCCACGTTTGAGGAATAATCGCGGTATCAAGAATATGTACAGGTAGATAATTCGTTGCTTTGTTTCTTGGAAAAGGTTTTAAAACCTTTGGGTAAGATATTCTATTTCTACTTGGTGTCTTGCCTTCATTGAATTTAATGAACATTCAAATTCAAGTAGAGATATTGGTTGTTCGATGTGTCGGGCGCTTGGGTTAGGTGCATTCTGAGGTGTGCTGATTAGTATTGTTGTTTTTTCGTCAGTGAACTTGTTTGGAAAGTTTGTATTATCCGAAATTGTCGACCAAGTTTGGGCTATGGCGAATGTTATGCCATTATAGCGGAAGGGGAATTATTTGAGGTAAGTTCATAGAAACTTTTTGCTTTGCAGTCTTTAAGCAATCTTCAAACATTTTTTATAGTTTATTAGGTTTTGCATGGTAGGATGCTTTTGGAATTTGTTTAGAGCTTTAATTTTTTTCTTTTCTTTGTGATGATAGTTCCGAGTTCCACCAAGGCAATACTTGTTTTGCGTTTTATTGGGATAGTCTTGGGAATGGACAGATTTGCAGCAGATCTAATCGCTTTTTGAACCAAGGCAGCTGTCAGCTTACAATGAGGACGTTCGGATAACTAGTTTGGTAAGTCTGACAACTGACAAGATTTGTTTGAGTTTTTTTTTATTGGCCCAGATTGGTCACGTGATTAGTTTTTGCAGTTGACGTTTATGGAGGGGTAGCCGACAAATCTAATCAAGAAAATCCTGCCTGCGTACTCAGTTGACGTTTTAAAGTGTCAAAATTCAAAAATAAACCCCACGTTTATAAGAACAACTCAACTTATAAGTTAAGGCGTACGGATACCTAGTCCAGACAAATCTAGTTGACATTTTACACAAACTACGTATCCGAACGTCCCCAATGCAAATGTCGTTTTAATTGATTTTAGCTTGTCAGTTTCTTTTATGAAAAGAAAATCAGTTGAGAACGTACCTACAGTGCTTTTATTATCATGTGAAAGGGGTTATTGTACTATGAGCTTTTGGTCTTGGTCTTTTTCTTACGGCAGAGAGGTAAATTCCCTCATAAGAGTTTACCTCACATTATAATTCCTTTCGGAATCATTTAGAGGTTCTTGTACTCTTATATAGCACTTAGAGTGCAGAGGTTATTTTTACTCATGCCTATGCAAGCTTGGAATCTTTTTCAGTTGTATTGCCCCAGAATTTTATTTGCCTGCCTCATGCCCTCAGTGCCATGCCAGATTCTTGCCCTGTTTTCTTTCTTTATTTTCCTAAATTTTAGTAATCTATAAAAAATGACGGGTAAATAATTAAAAAAGTGATGGTGAGTAGTAGTACATGGACAAAGAGAGGGCTATGCTCCACTTTCACTGTGTATGCCAGGTACTCTCCACAAAAAAATCTATGTACCTAAAAGTTCGAACGCGTTCAAGGAGTAGGGAGTAAAACTTACTTCTAGATTTGCGTGGTTTTTGAAATTTCAAAATTTCGGCATAAATAGAACACATCATAAGCAAAGGAGTCTAACTTACCTCGTAACTGGGTATTTCTTCTCTGACCACATATAAAGCAGCGCATCAACATAGGGCTTTGTAAAATCGGAAAGCGAGCAACCGTAATACGCAGCTATCTGTCCAAAGTGATAGAAATTGCCTGAAAACATAAACCTCCCTTAAGAATACACTTAACTTGAACAAAAAAACCTACCTTCACTAAGCGTCTGCGTGGCACAATAGTTGCCCAATTCCTGGAAGGCAACCTCTCGATGGAATGAACTAAATGCAAAGATAGAAGTCAACAGCTGAATTGTTACGCCTGTGCTGTTCTTTTTTACATCATCACTGTCCATCTAATGAAAAATTAAAATATTGTCAAAATCTTCAGGTTATTTATCAAATCCTATTCACCGGAAGACCATTCCAATCCAGATGCGCATATAGAGTGCAACAAAAGTTGAAATATTTGTCCATGTTTGATGGATGCACCGAAACCCATTTCGAATCCAAAAGGGAAGTTACCGTCAAAACAGCTGCAAATGAAATCACGACATTCGGAGACGCTAGAAATTTTGCCGAAGATAGGCAGATGCTAACAAAGTCTTCGGAAGTAATCAAATTGGGACAGTATTTGACAATCTGACGAATTGATTTGATTAGTTTCGCAGCAAGTTGCGCGGAATAGGATTTCTTAAAGGCGATCTTAAGAAACGACGAAATCATGATAAAAGTCAGTTGAAGCTCGTCAGGGTAGGGCTCCACATATCGCACAATTTCTAGAAAAAACCCCCCACATAAATAGACATAGAAAATACAAAATTCAAGTAAATACCTGCAATCATGTCGATTATTTGTTCGACTATTGCTACATTTGTGTGATACAGTTGGCAAATTGTTTTAAGCTTTTCAACGCACCAAATGGCTATCTCATGATTTTGTGGTTGTTGACAGAATATCTGAAAAGTATATATATAATGCAATTGGTGTTACAACTTGTGACAGTAAATACCTTAGTGACTGTTAATATTCCAGAGATATTGTCCTTTGTGTTCAGTCTCTGTTGCTTTATTTGGGTAAAGGCCATTTGAGCATGCTCGGAGCTGAAACACAGTAAAGCTAGTAGCTTTAAAGTCCTGTTTGACAGCTCTTCACAGTTATCCCCCAATCTTTTGGATTCTGAAGAATAGGAAATGTTTTTAACTTGAGGAAGGCGACTTAAGGCAAATTAATTTACCACTCAGCTTTAGGGTGGAGCCAGCAAAGGCAATCAAACCGTCATTGGATTGAGTCGTGAAAAACTTAAGAAACGGACTGCAAGCACAAATGTTGTTGAATATTTCTAGAAGAATTTCGATAGCTTCTAAGAGTTCCGAACTTAAGACTTTGTCCACAGAGATGCGTTTTAATTGGAACTGTAGAGCACGAGAATTTGTTAAAAAATATATGTGGGATTAAGAGAGATATGATGTAAACATCTTTAAAAGCAGAGGACTACAATGCTGAACGCTAGTTATTGGAAGCACATTGTTTACAAGACTACTTGAGGATTACTTATGACCCGTTACATAGCATATCAAAATGGCGAAGGCCAACTGTGGAGCTCAACTAGTTTGTGTTATAAATAACACTTGTAACCAGATGATGGAAAAACACTTGTAGCACTTAAGCGCCATTTTGAAACCACAACCAACGGAACCTGTAGACATAGAGCGAGAAGAGAAGTTGAGACATTTGATGATGTTGTTGGAACGGATACCTTGGCTGGCCGATAGGTCATCATAGAAGGGACTACTCAAAGCACCGTGTCTGTTTTTGCCTAGTGCCGGACTTCTACAGGAGGCTATTTATTGTGGCATCGTCGTAGGTTGGCTAAATCTTCCTTGAAATGACGCAGTTTAGGTTCACCCACCTAATCAACCCTAAAAGAGGATTTCTCTCTTTACGTTTCCCAGCGGAGGGTAAACTTCCTTCGTATAAGACACGCACAGAGCGGAGCCACTTTGGCAAGTTTACAGGCTTTCTCAGTCCCTTCTATGTTTCTATGGTTGGGAACCCAGACGACAGTGATCCGAAGAATCTTACTGAGAAGTTTTTTTGGGAGTTAAGTTTGGGTAAAATTTAGTCTGTATATATACGTCCTATCCCGACTGGAAGAGGAAGTAGGATAATATGGCCAGAACGAACGATTTGTGGTTAAAGTTCCCACATCTTTCCGAAAGTTTTAACACTGGCGAAGAAATCTATGCTTGCATTCCGCATTTGGTGTTCGATATAAGACTTCCAGTTGAGTTTAGGGTCAGGATGACTCCTAGATATTTGGCACTGGGGGATGGATTTTGGTAATTTAGGCGAGGAACTGTGATGGTCGGTATTTTGGTTTTGATTGTGAAAAGCATCAATTAAGTTTTACTTGGGTTAACGCTAAGACCACAAGGTCTCTTTTCATGATTTCATGATACTAAAACAACCATGTCGTCCACATACATGCCTTCACTGTCAAGTCTTGACATGAGCTGTACTTCTGCTTACTGATTTGGTTGAAAAGGTGTTACCAAGTTTTGCTCGATACTCCATGAAATTACGAAATCCTCTACACGAAATTCGATGAGAGATTTCTGGATCGATTCAGTTTGAACGCTGTTGAAAGCGCCCTCTATGTCTAAAAAGGTGGCAAGGTATATTGGTGATGGAAGAATGACCTTTCAATAGTGCGCACCTCTTTGAGAAGGGCGGTCTCCACAGACCTTTCCGGTATGCGGACACAAGGGAGACCCTTCTAGGCCTGTCAAGAATTCGTTCTAAAGTTTTGGAGTATAAAGGAAGCTAAACTAATAGGTCTGAAAACTTTCTCGTAAACTCTTGCCGAAGTTCGAAATGAAAACTACTCGTACATGCCGCCACGACTGAGCAACATGTTTTTGTAGGATACTGCCTCTGTAAATTTCCACGAGCAAGGCATTACTTACATCCAGGTTATCGAAGAAGAATCCAATCCTCTTTATGAGCGGGCAAGATACGTAAGTGCTCTCGTTGAAAATTTCATAGTCGAAGAATTTTTTCAAAAGCAGAACCATTTTCAATATACTAGAAAGATCCATACTAATATTAGACATCGTTGCCTCTTTCGAGTTTTTGAAATTCAACAAACGCATCAATAGTTCGTAATTATTTTGAATCACACATCTCGGAGATTTCTCCTCCGTCTTCGCATCATTCGTCTGTCGCAACTCCTTGCCATGTTCTTTAATGCAAATATATTCTCGACAATATTTGTAATTAAGAAGCTCTGTGTCTCCCCCATTATTCGATCGGCCATTTGCCACCTCCGATTCATGAGACGACGAGTCAAGGAAATTAATGACCATCAAGGCACTTGTATCAGCTATTAGTTCCTTATTCAAAGGAACATTGTCTAACAGTATGCTCAGGCTGTCGATCTTAGTGGGTTGATAAAGCCAAGTCAACAGTTTCCCAATCAAATCTGAGGTCTTATCGACATTGCAGTTCTCGTGGTACCTCATTATCTCACGAATTGTAATAATGGATTCGTTGCGCCTCATCGAGTTGCTCGATAGAAAGAAGTTCAAAAGAGTGACGCAATCATCGAGGCGTAGCTTGTTTGCACGAATCAACTCGTGCAACAGCAAATGTTTTTCTTTGAAGATGTCTAGATTACTGGAAGTGTCCGCAATCAAGAATTCGACAATCTCTGTCCATTTTTGTGACTCGATTTTCATTGTTAGAAAGAGCGTTGGCTCCAATTTAAGTAAGGTGGCAAATCCAAGTCTAAGACACTTCAAGCTCTGCGAGCCGCTGAATATGTGAAGAGACCTCTGAAGGGAGTCCAAAATAGTAACGTAATTCGATAAGTTTATGAGGTGTGGTTGGGTAGCAATGAGCTCGGTAAAGATTTCCATCCTAAAATTTTAAGAAATATTTATTTAAATTAGTTCTGCATTACAACACCGATGGACATACCAAATTTGGTTGATGGATTTGTTGTCCTTCCGAGTAAGTGCAAGAATAGTATCGAGTTGATCGGAGTTTCGAGGAATCTTCGCCCTTGATTCCATAGTTTCCTCCTGCGACTGGCTATTACAGAAACTTGCCTTAAAAAGTGAGTTTTATAAATCATTTGACTAAGAAAATATAATTTTCCAACAGTACCAAGTAAACAATCAACGCGGACATTTTAACGAATATATTTAAGAAACCATCATTCTTGTATGTTGGGTGATGCAATTGAATGGTTTGCTCTTTTGCTTCCATGTCAACGATTGACCTTAGTCTCCGAAGAGTTCTCGACCAGCTCTCGTCTATGGATACACATATTGGATTATAATCGCCTTTGTTGAGGTTTGGGTAGATTGCATTGAGCGAACAATAAACGCCACGGAAAAAGAATGTCTGAAAAGGCGAGATATGTTAAAATATAAGACATAATTATGTTGTGTAGATATACCTTTGATTCAGGCTTCATCCGGAAGTTGTAGAACCCACAGAGGACGGGTAATATATCTTGAATATGACCGCAAACCGAAATGTGGTAATCTACCGACAGCTGAATGAAGAAAAATATGATGTGAACTGTTTGTCTAATTGGATCTTTTGGAATAATGTTATCATAATCATTGCAGTCCCAGGTGGGCACCGAGGACGGATGTCTTAGATATTCAGTTACAATCTGTTTTGGATCCTTACCTCTGATATAAACAAGTGAAACAACTTAATAACTTCAGCCCTTTTGTGTTCATCTTCAGCATCCAAAGCAAACGCCTTGATTTCTTCAAGGTAGTCCTTGAAGTCGAAACCAAGTTGAACATGCTGTTGGGACAGTTCAATTGTCTTATTTATGCAGCGAATAACTGCTAGTTTCAGGGTTTCATCGTCTGGAACATTCACTTCGAAGAGAAATGATATAATTCCTAAAAAAAAATATATTAGACCAAACAAATTATAAGTCATCGGATGGCTGATTTTTGGTACTTACGGCTTAACTCATTCACCTTAAGCCCGCTGGTGTTTTCGAGCGAATCATAGATTCCTCTTTCTAGGATTTGTAAGAACAGCTTTCCGAAATTCTTCACAACAGTTTTGTTGCTAAATCCGGTAAAGAACGCGTTCAATATTGTGGGCCTTATCAGAAAATTGTTGTTATCTACATAAAAGCCGGATGAATGAAAACATAAAAACGCGAACTACGGAGTATAATACCTTCCAAGCTATAGTCGATGAGTTTGTTGATAATGGAGCAGAACAAGTGGTTTCTGTTGCGAAGTGTCTGAAAGACCTTGGTTCCATGCGCTTCCTGAACTTTCTCTGCGTGCTGTACAAAGAGTTGCGGATGCAAAAACGATTCCACGATTGAGCCATATACTTACCAAAAGGGCCGCATCAACGGAGCTGTTAAAAATTTGAGCCCAAGTTGGATCAACCTTTTCAACACTCTGTCCGTAAATTCTTATCAGGTCATTTTTTGAATTGGTCAGGATGTTGTCCAGTCTGTCCAATGCTTTGTTTCGATTACTTATCTTTTCCGATGAGAGTTCGGTGCATATTTGCCGAAGTTCATTTAAAAGAACACTCAGAGACATGTCGATGAAAGTGCTATTTGGTTACCAGTATCTACCGCACTTTTAAAATAAGGATTCTAATAAATAGGTACACAAACACAATACAAAATTGCAGCACACAAATTCACGAATGCCGCCAAATTCAAATTGTCAACATTACACAGCTCACAGATCACAGCTGAACATTGGCTTACAAAATGCACAAAATAACAACAAAAAACAAATTCAATAGAAGGTTTGTTCGACTTCTGACACAAACAGCTGTTGAGAAAAGTCAGATGTGTGCTAACAGACAAGTCCTGAAATGGTTGAACACACTTTTTGCATTTTAGGTACCAAACTACCTAAGGCCCCAGTTATAGCTATCATTGAAATGCATCATTGAAAATTTTGATTTTCGATTTTAAGACAGTTAATCAAACTATATTGGCTTTAATTGGTATCAAAATAAAGCTAATCAATTATAGAATTTTTTTATAAAAGAAATTACTTTATTCTGATTAAAACTTGTCTTTAAATCTACTTTTATTATTTCACTGATTGAAATCGATTTCAATGAACAGCTGACTTTCGTTCCCCAAATTTGGAACCCAATCGTTTCACTGATGTGTTCGATTCTCTTTCTATTCTCAGCTGTCAGTTGTGCGTTCAATGATCAACTCTAACCTCGAAACCTGCAAACCTCTGTTCAATTTCACTGACAGGTCCTTCCACTGACACCAATTTTTCAATGATTGCTATAACTGACTTGTCAAAAAAATGAAACCACCATTCCACTGATTTGTTCCAATGATGTATTTCAATGATAGCTATAACTGGGGCCTAAAGGCCTCGTCAAACAGAGCGCGTTTTAACGCTCCGTTCTACCGCCGCGTTTCACCGCCGCGTTGTAATATACTGAATAACGTATCCCCCGTCAGCCGTCACACAAAGTGCGTTTTCAACGCTTCGTTGAATTCACCACGGCGTTTGAACACAGCGGTGAAACGCGGGGTTGTGAAAAATTACAGATTATTTTATGACGCGGCGCGTTTGAAATAATATTTCATGATTTTACATTCTAAAAAACGAAAAAAGGAATCGAATGTGTTTGAAATTACCCATATTTGTACGTTATGTGTGAGAATGGTGTAGAAATGCAGTTTTAAAAGCTGATTTGGGAGGAAATATCAAAAGAATTTCTCTTTTTGTAAATTTCTTGCATTTAAATCCTTTTTCTTTTTCGGGAATTACACATCACGGCAAATAAAAGCAATAATTCTTCCTCCGAGCTGCTTGACATTTTTTTAGACAATGAAAACCAAGAGTCATGGACATTAATGAGATCTTTCTGTTTGACGTACTCGCGGCGGTTAGAACGTTGCGACAAAATAATTTAACCGCCGCGTAAATTAATCTCACCGCGGCTTTAAAAACGCGTTCTGTTTGACGAAGCCTTAATGCGGTAGCTATTACGATATTTTACTCTCTTTTTTGTTGATATTCGTCCAAATGGAATATCATTACGATGTCGAACAAATAAGTAATACACAAAATAAATAAATTCGTAGAATATTTTTAAAATATAAGAAAACTACTGTGTGGAATAGAAATCGATTGTGGAATTGAATTCAACACTTTATTTTTCTAAATTTAAAAGTTAATAATAATCAACACAAATATTGGAGCTCATTATGGACAGGTAAAGTTATAATTCTTTTTATACTCTTATTTCTGTGGGATCTAGTTCTATTGTTGTCGTACATTGTTTTTCATATAGATTGTGGGAAAATATATAAATCTAACGTCAATCTAAAAAAAAAACTAAGTCCCAATTGATTTAGTTTTGCTGCAAACCGTCGCTCTCAGATGAATTGTCCCTTTAAGTGCAAATTCAGAAACTGAACTGAACACACTCTGTGATATACAAAAGTTTTCCCTGAATTAGCCCATTTGAAATAGCGGCTCCGAAAACTCCGAAAACTAACCTCAAATTGGAAAAATGTCATTTAAAATTTGTAATCAAAGCCACATCAAAACGTTTGAGAATTTTTCGCGTATTTTAATTTCTTCTCTTTAATTTGTACACAGAGTTTAAGTCAAAGTACTTAAATACTTTTATATACATTCATCGCTGAGCGAAAAACAAATAAAAACAACTCCATCATGTCTGCTGCTATGCCCATTAATCCTAAACCATTTCTGAATGGTTTGACCGGCAAAGCTGTTCTCATAAAACTGAAATGGGGACATGAATACAAAGGATACCTGGTATCTGTCGATGGATATATGAACATGCAGCTGGCCAACACTGAAGAACACATCGATGGCCAAGTCACAGGTAAGCTATGGGAATTGATTTGTTGTATCCAATGTTTTGACACGCATTTTTTTCCTCTTGTAGGTAATTTGGGTGAGGTCCTTATTCGTTGTAACAATGTTCTGTACATAAAAGGTATGGATGATGATGACGAGGAAGGTGAAATGAGAGACTAAACCTGACTATCGATAGTTTTCGTAATATAAAAGTAAAATTAAATGAAAGTGTACAAAAATGAATATTAAAACTAGTGGAACAAACTTTTTTTCGATGATTGTTTCTTTGTGATTATTGCAACTGAGTACATCAATTTGTCCCTATATGGCGAAAGACTTGTTTGAACTAGTCACCGTTGTAAATGTTACATTTTGTCATCTTTTATTACTTTGCTGCATCCAACCTAGAGGAAAGCCAGCTGGATATTTTGGTGTCAGTAACTCACTTGTAGAACGCTTCGTAGAGCAGTGCGTGTGCAGGTTTTCTCTTTGAAGCCACTTATTTATATGCCATTAAATATATTAAATCCATTGATGAGGCGCCTGGCACAAAAGCAGAAAAGAGTTGCTATAGGTATCGTGGTAGACATAAACTATGCTTTCGACAGCGCTACTATTAAGAGCAAGACCTGCTAGGAAGCTGCGTTTGAACTGAAACCTTTGTTATGTGTGAATACGCGTATGCTACAGCGCTTCTGTCCCGTGTGGACTTGGTCCTCAACTTAACACGAAACTTTTCGTTATCTGCTGTTCAGAAGAGGAGACCTAAGTAGAGAGTTTATTTCACTAATACCTTCTGGCTTCTGACTTGAATGCCTTGGTCAATTAAGTTTTATTACAATTCCGATAAGGGTCAAAAATGTTAACATAAGGCATTCTCCGTAGGTTATACTGAAGCCTGAAGGAGTGACCAGGGTTCCGTCAGGCTTTTAAAATCACTTTCTCTATCCATCACAGGTCAGCTTGTTTTTTTGTTTACTAAAAGGTCGGAAAGCGTCAAGCGCTGCAATGCTAAAACCGCAAATTTGGTATGTTTAATGTTTTAACACCTGAGAGCAAAAGAAATCCATTGATTGTCCTGTATTCTGTCATACGCGAATATACCTACGCACATTGGATTTTTAAATAATATACAAACATGGATGTAATCAGAAAGCAAAATGAATGTTCGATTATCGTTTTTGCTTAATAACACCTTGTAATTGTAAGTCGAATGTCTGAATAAAATCTGATATCAATCTCCGTACCCAGTTACTCAGATTCTGTCATCAATAACAATCTATTTATGTTTGATTGCAGAAACGACAATCCACTCTGATTATGACATTATGTTTTCTAAAAATCAATCATCGATCCTCTAATGGAGTCTAACAACACCCAACCTACTCGTACCTATTTATGTTTTTGTTAAGAGCTCTTTATGGGTAAATGGATTTTTAAATTATGTCATTTATGTCGCATTTTTATCACAATATATGCGCTATTCCAAACTGAATTAGTTTCATACGTGCAACAGCAACGCTAATGAGAATTAATGAAATTATTCTGACGACGGTCTTCGTCAACCCCATGTCAACCGTAATGTAACTCGAGCCCCAGAGTTATCCGTTATCCCTGCAAATCCACTTCAAAGCATCGACGTATACGTAAATGCTTAAAAGTTACTTAATGTACCCCTACCTACGTTAAAGTTATGCTTATCACCTCGCAGCTCGCACTCGCACCTTCATCAAACAAATAAACTTTTGTCAAGTCCATGCAAAGTTATAAATGGAAAAATGCGTAGTATACATTGGATATAGAGCATACATATGCCAGGCAATTGCCTACGAGCAGCAGACATTTACATCGATGAAGAGTGACAGGCGAACAGCGTGCGGAGGAGCAAGTTGTTGACTTGGTAACGCTACGCCTCCAAAACTGAATACAAAAAAGGGGTCACTTGAAAAAGCGACAAAGTAAGTAGGGGTCCGGTGTCCTATATTACAACGATTACTAGAATCCCTAATACTACGACTTCAATGTGCAACTGTACCTCAAGTTCTGTGGGGACTTCCTTTCCAATACGAAATCGAAATGCTTTTAGTTTTGGTTAGGTGTGTCGGTTGATTGGACACGCCGATTGCCCATGGTGGTCCGGGTCCTTGCACGAGTTATATGGCCTATGGCGAAACTTTTTCAGACTTTTGTTTATTATTGTTTTCGATTCGAGCGACTGAATACCGTCGGTTATAGTTTCAATTGATTTAACGTATATTTTGGTATTTCAATATTTTAAACATGGCCGTTTGAAAAGTTAATTGTGGAACTTTTTGCTTAAAGAATCGAAGAGAAGAGTGTGTGTGCTTCTGATAAATGTTGCTCTAAGTACCAACATATTTTTGAGCTATGAAGAACGTTTAAGGGACAGGTAGGTGTGTTTCTTGAGAAATAATTGTGTACCTACAACATAATTAGTTACAGCGTGTAATTGTATACTACGCCAACAGGGTCGCACGGTTTTTTATATGACCCAATTGAAATTTTTATATTGATTTTGATCATCATTTAGAACAGTTGTGGTATAGCGTTAATTCGTAAAGGTACTTACCTACCTTGGGAAATGTAAACAAAATGAATAGTTGTGTCTAGTGTCGGAATGGGTTAGTAAAAAGAAAGGGGTCAATTTGTATGCATTCTTTGTCAATAAAGGTGCAAGAATGCGAAATTGCAAGGATCATTTCCTTCGACATTGTACACTTCCACTGAAATGGTTGAGATTAAGTCGAATGCCGTTTTTCGAGGTAAACTCACTTGGACGAACGAATTGAGAATAGAGAGTAATAAGGTCTGTTCCTTTACTTTTAAATCTTACGAATTTTTACTAATTCTTACGAATTTTACTCAAATGCCGTTCCCTAACTCGAAAAATTCGTAAAAGAGAGCGTCATCGGGAGAGAAAGATATTACCTCTCCACTGAGAACCCTACAAATTTTTACTCAACAAATTTCTTGGTGTACGAAATGGAAAAGCTGTCAGGCACAACTGATTTGAAATTTCTTGTCTTTTTTGACATTCGATTGCATTTGTTTTGATTTTTTGTGCACTAAACAGGCGGTAAAATAAATATTGAATGTTCACCTCGAACATTCCATCGTATTGAAAATGGTAAGTAGACATTATTGGAATTTATTGAATTAAGTATCTGTCATATCTTTCTTTATTCATAGTTTACTACAAAAGCGTTCCCTAACGTTTTCGTTAGTGTCTCTCTCTCTGTGAGAGAATTTATCCCCAAAACTTCCATTTTGACAGTCTTTTCAATTCTTACTACAAAAGTAAAGGAACAGACCTATAAACTCAAAGGATAATTATAGGTCTGTTCCCTTACAATAAGGTATTCGAACACATTAGCCAAATACAGTCAAAGTTTGTGCCTTTCAATACAAATTTTGGGTAAGGGAACGAAGTTTGACTAATTTGTTCGAATGCATTATTGTAAGGGAACAGACCTTATGTAAATAATTTCTAACTGATTCTTTTTTGCAAGAACTTTTATTGTTATATCGGGTTCTTTATTTACAACGACTGTTTCTCATCACAAAAATATAAATTTGGTCGTATCTATTTCAATTGAAAATGAGCTATGCAGTAAAATAAATCGTTGACGTTGATAAATTATTTAGGACTTAAGGCTTTGCTTCCATTTTTCACAAATTTATGCCGAACTTCTAATTTGAGAAGCGCTTTCATGTTTTTCCGGGGGTCGAACCGGAAACCCCTTTGATCTTCAAGATATATGTTTAAGAAGCAGGGGTCGAATTACCGCATCCGTGAGCGAGCAATACGTCACTGAATTTTGTGGATTTTACATGCAAAACAATAACAAATTCAGTCACGTATTTCTCGATCACGGATGCGGTAATTCAACCCAAGCTCATTGAGACTATGTATGGAGTGAAGTCATCGGTAGTTAACATATGCGACGGATTCTATTGGACTGCTCGTTCTGCCAACGCATCGACGCGACGGATGCAACGGATTCTATGGGCTGGGCCCTTTACCTGGGCCGTGGTGAGACGCAATATCGATCCCCATCGCGACGGCATAAGCTTACTATCATAAACTAACTATTAAAAAGACGGCCAGCTTTAATACTTAGTTTATGGAAACGGTCGACACCCTAACGGTTGAAAATAATAAGAAGAGTCGGACGTCGGAGTCCGGTTTGCTCAGTTAACTTCGGCGTTAGCCTGAGGTGTGTTGATTTTTCACATATTATATTTCTCTTTTGTGGACCTGTGGCTGTAATCATATTCCCTTGATGGTAAGCATGCTCCATAATCGCTCATGATTTTGTTGAGTATGTAGCAGCAGTAGGAGAGACTCAATCTGAGGGAGACAAAGCTACATTAGGTATATGTATATGCTTTTCCTAGCAACCAAGCGTAGTTACAAAAATTAGCTTTTTTGGTGCTCGATGGCCAAAATTAGATCATTTGACTGTCATCAACAGTAAAAAATTGTTATTTTATTCCCGAAGCACTTTATGCTGCTAGACATTCCTTACATGGAATAATAAAGTGATGACCAATTGCCGTCGGACTGAAAGGAATAGCACAACCTAACACGCAAAAAACTGAGAGCGTGCTTGTGACCACACGCCAGATGTGAAACTTCTCTCGCTAAATGTGGATGTTAAATTGAACTGTGTTGTATGTAGTTGAATTTCATTAAGAAATTTAATTAAAAAACCCAATCCTTTATAATATTATAATCTGAATACAGCGCAGTAGATAAATATGTTCATTAATTTAAAAAGTTTTCATAGCGCCCTCCAATCCAAAGTTTTCTTTTTCAAGAGTTTTTGTTTACATTTTGTTTTCATATCTTCAACTGATTCAGTAGTCTAGCATCTGTGTAAGACCATACCCACCCACAAAATGTCATTGAAATCGGTTGAGTGGTTAAGAAGATCGAGAACAGCGCCACCTATCGGGTCCAAAACTATCCTATCCATCAAGTTACAACCAACCATACCCACCCACAAAATTTCATTAAAATCGGTTGAGTGGTTAAAAAGATCGATCGACAACAGCGCCACCTATCGGGTCCAAAACTATCCTATCCATCAAGTTACAACCAACCATACCCACCCACAAAATTTCATTAAAATCGGTTGAGTAGTTAAGGAGTTTTAGGCGGCGGCATAATGATGGCGACGGGCCAATTTCCGTCATGCACTTCCGCTTGAAGAATCGATTTTACTCCCAAGTCGCGCCATAAGATGTTTCACATCAAAAATACGTGAAACGTTTTCGGGCGGGCATCTTTTTTACGTGTGAGGAATTATGGGAAAGCTCTGTATGTTGATATTTGTATAGCCTACCGAAAATGACTTCTGGAAGTTATGAAGATCCATGACACTTTACGCGTCTGATTTGTTATCTCTTTCTAACGCCTTCGCAAGCATTGGGAACGTTCAAGTATCTGGTATAGTAAGTCTGACAGCTGACTGACTTGATGCATATCAGATTTGATTGGCCTAGATCGGTAACATGGGCTATGGGCAGCAGTTAGCCGACGAATCAAGTCAAGAAATTCGTGACTGAGTACTAAAGTGACAGTTCGCATATGTGGCTGACGTAGAAAATTTGAAGTTCCCGACCAATCTAGTTTTTGGTTACTTCTAGTCCAGACCAATCTAGTCGACTTAAGACAAATAAGTTTTTGAGTGTGCCCAATTATGCTCTCGGAAGTTTGTCAGACGTTCGTAAAAGTGGCGCCATTGAAAAAAAAACTCAAGACGCACTTTGTGTTTTTCCGGGGATCAAACCAAAGACACATCGCTCAAGTCTAGGACACTAACCACTGAGCCAATATGCCCACAAATTCTCATTAAGTTGGCCAAAATAATTCCAGTCCGACCAAAGACACCAATTAGTAAATTGTTTATTATTACCTATTCCATTCTCTTGAATACAGATTTATGACACAAAGTCCTTGCAATAGGCACTATATATCAAAGGACATGCCACAATATATCGACTAACATTTTATAAACACAAACGACCCTGACATGAATTAGTTCACCTTATCAAGATTGTTGAGTGTATTTTTTTATGGCTTTTTGATATACTTTACTCCCAGTGCGCCAAGCCAAACCATTTATCATATATTCGAATGTGTTATTTCCTGATAAATTTATTATTTCCTACTGAAATAGAGCGCTCAAACCACCCTATTTAATTGCCGACCTATGGCTGCTGTGTTATTAACTTGAACGTGATGGAAGGCGGAAGGGGTTTGAAAGACTGTCGACGGTACCTATAATGTGCAATAGGTCGGGAAAGACATTGTCAATAGTGTGGTTGTCGTCTATACACTGCATGGTTGTTTCAGAAATCTCTCAAGTGGTCGAATGGGTTTTCCCAATGGGGTATTCTTGCTTTGACATATTGGAATCAGTTTTGGTATGACATTTTGACTTGGAAGCTTACAAGCATGTCAAACAGAGGCCCATGGGCGTACATGGAAGCCCTGTTTAAAAGCAAAACAAATCTTGATAAAAACATCAAACTGCATTTTTGTTTTATGTCTTTTTTATGTTGTGCTTTTGTCTGTTTGTGGTTAGTAAGAGTTTCTTTCGGAAGACCCCTAATCTGACGAGATAAACCTCAGTTTTGGACGCAACAAGAAATTACAGTCTTCAAGACTTCCTTTTTTCGTTCAGAAAGAACGATGTTGAAGAAGTTTCATGACAGCGCATCGCCTTGTCTAAATCCTTGTTTGACATCGAAGGTCTAAGTGAGTTCTTTACCTACATTGATGGATCAGACTGGATTCTCCATCGTCATCCCAGCGGACGAGTTTGGCAGGGATGCCAAAACTAGATATTGCTTTGTATAGCTGGTGCCTATAAATGCTTGCAAAGACGGCCTTAAAATCGATGAAAAGGTGGTGGGTATCGATTTGAAGTTCCTGGGTTTTCTCCAAGATCTGCCGCAGTGTGAATATTTGGTCTATGGTGGACTTTCCTTGCCTTAAGCCACACTGATATGTACCAATCAGGTTGTTAAGACGACTGATACCTACCTCTATAATTGGCGTAGTTCAGAGGGTCTCCTTTCTTAAGAATCGGGCAAACAATGCTGAGGTTCCATTCATCGGGCATACTTTCCTCCGACCATATTTTACAGATGAGTTGTTGCATCCAAGTCATCGCCTGCAGCTTTGAACAGATCAGCGGTTAGGTCATCTGCTCCAGCGGATTTGTTGGACTCTTGTTAGATATAGCTATCTTCACTTCGTCCAAGTCGGGTGGATGGTTCTGTTGGTTCTCATCGTACATCCTACAGGTTGAATGGTTCATTGCATTCTGCCTGACAGCGGGATTTAATTCGTCATCGCTGTTAAACAGTCTGCAGAAGTAGTTCTTCCATATCCTTAGCATCGACTGCGATTCTACTAAGATGTTCCCTTGTCCGTCCTTTCAGGTTTCGGTTCAGGATCTGTAGCCTTGTGAGGTTCTTTTTACTCTTTATAGTAAAACTTCGGAACCTGGCGCGCTTCTCATGCCAGGGTGATGCCAATCATAACCTACCCTATTCATACAACACCCAACCACCTGAGATCCTAAATATTTCTAAAGACACTTCACATCTTTGGCTCACCACGAAACTATTGCTTATTATATAAAATAAAATCGTATTTACGAGAAGCAGCTCATATGTCTCCAATCTAAAGTTTCCCAAAGCTTTTATTGATGACGCTGAATTGACACAAGGAATACTCGTGCATAGCGAGCTAAATATCGCAAATGCCACCATCAACACTGACGTATACAGACACGTTAAGTTGGTTTCTTTTACATTATTTATTCTTAATCCATATAATAGGCAGCTTGTACCTAACCAAGTTACAAAGCTAACACGCAGATAATGATGTCACTATTGGCCTATAAAATTTATTTCGTGTCGATACCTGCCCTTTTAACTACCGCCTGCGACCCGAAATTACAATAAAAAAACGAAAGAAACAAATCAGGATACACAACTCCTTGGGGGATAGTGCTGAAAAGCTCAGATCGTAAATCAGCTAGCAATGCTATAATTTACGTACCTACAGCAAACTTTGAACTTAGCCGGTGGACACCATTTGGAGTGTTCTTTTTTTAATGACGATTATGATACTATCGAATTGGCCACTGGGATCGATAAGTAGGTGGCAACTATCGATTGAGCTTGAGTACTTTTTGAACTCGTGACGTAAATATTGAATTTTTTCTGCAGTTTTATTTGCTTCTGCATGTATAAATCCCACGCTTAAATATAGTTGCTATAGGAATTTGAGCACAGAAACAAATGAACTGTTATCACAAACTGGGAGTGGAAGCATTAGATCTGAGATCTGACTATAGGCTGACCTTTATGGATAGATTTTAATCGAAGTTCGAGAGAATCGCCCTCAGATTTCAGATCGTAGTGGTAGACATTTTCGTTGACACTTTTTGTGAACCAACTTGGAATATTTTAATTAAAGGTTAAATTTGTACCCTTTTAGAAACGGTTTGTTCAATCATGATTGTCTTTAACCAGTGCTTTTAACTTTCTCGTATACGTAGTAAGAGAAAGGTATTGTAATCGTACAAAAAATCCCAAATCTAACATTACGATGATAGGGGAACTCGAAAAAGTGGGTCTCGCAATTCTGTCCGTCTGTCCGTCTGTCCGTCCTTTCCTGACCTCCACAGGGCAAACAGCTGGACGGATTTCTTTCAAACTTCGGATTTTGTGGGCTTACAGTTCGGGGCCATTTTTTATTTTGCACGTTAAGAGCTGCCGTTGTAACGGTATTCAGCAATTTTGAGTTTTTCGAAAACGGCTCTAACAATTTTAACCAAAATTGATACCCAGTTTTTCGAATAACGGTACTTTTGAAAATTGACGTTATCTCGAAAATGGTCAATACGACTGTAACAAAAACTCAGTTAAATTGTCTATAATAGATTTTTGAAAAAGGCATATTTTGAGAATTTTGGTTTTCTTTGGTTTACCTACATGAAAACGGCTAAAGCGATTTAGACCAAAATACATACTTGGAGTAAAATTTACGTTTCCAGCATTATTGCGTACTTAATTTTTCCATTCGAAGCATCGTAAATGCTGTTTTAAGAAACTGTTCGTATCTCGAAAACCTCATTTTCGATTTGGATAAAACTTTTTAAACCAAGTAATGTTAACATTTTAAATAATACCCTATACTCAGTTTTAAGCTAATTAGTTGTGCAAGCCACATAGGTTTTGACCAAAACCCCCTTTTTATGATAACAAAAGTATTTTTAATAGGACCCCTTACTTAGTTTTTCGTAAAAAATGGATTTAAAGCCGTGTTTTAAGAATTACCGTACTACCAGTAAAAATGCAATTACAACTAGGTACTAGAAGTTCCTTTTTAGCAAATAGTAACCAACCCACATTTTCTTTTTTCAACCATATTAATCATGAACCTTTAAATAATTCCAACCAATTGGAGTTTCCACTATCAGAAACACGCACTTCATTTGCAACTCCCAAACACGTCCATCGATAAATTCAAAAACAAACCTCTGAATTCTTACATAATAAATCTATGTCAAGATATCGGTCTATCACAAACCCTACATCGAGTCACTACCTACCAGCATCACCAATTTGAAAAATCTTGTTTTATAACCTATAAACAACAATAAAATAAAAATAAATCAACCAAACTAATGATATGAACGAGAAAGTTTCGTGCGATCCAGTCGTGCACTTTATTTTTTATTGTCTTCGTTTTTTGATTTTCATTGCTTTCAGAAAAGTCCAAGGGAAGAAACATATTTAGAAAAAAAAAACTGTTCGATGAAAATACGTTTTGTCTTAAAAGTGTCAGGCGGGTGAAGCAGGGCGAGCACGGGTCAGCTACTGGTATTCATATAATGATGAACGCATTATCTACATTATATGATTAGTGATACAGTAACACAAAAAATAATGCCATCAGATGGTAAAATAGGCTACAAGTTACTATCTTGGAACATAGTTTGCCCTCATCTCCTGCATCAGATCTCTTTGAACACTAATTCTTGTCGTATCCTTTTGCCGCCTTCTCCCACACCGTATCGACTATGGTCAGCACCACGTGCCTTTAACAAGAATGTTTTGTAAATCAAACATGTTTGACCAAATCAAATTTAAATTATGCCCTTCAAAAAATACCTTAACCCTGATTATCCCACTCCCTCCATAACCATAATATCGTTAAATTTGTATTATCCTTAGGCGTAATTTATTTTTTACTAGTCTTAGCTTTACTAGTCTTAATCTTATACATTATTTAAGTTTTTTTAACGCTCGTATTAAGCAAATAAAATTTAATTTAATTTAATGAAATAATCCTGACCACGAAATCGCTGAATAGAAAACTAAACTATAGAATTGGAATGGATCAAGTCACTTCGTAAGTTGGCAGCCAAGCTATGCCTTGTTCATTGCTAAAAGAAGAAAAATAATAAGTTATTATATTGAGCAAAGAGATGAAGGTAGTCCGCGCCACACTCAGATCGGTGTTACCCGGATTTGATGAAGTTTATGATATTGTCTGTTGGCAATGTTGTGTCCTCTAGAGTCTATAACTCTGTCATCACAAAATTCTTCATAGGTCAGTTGCATTTTCTTCATGTGCTCCGTTACCTACAAGCATAAACAGGCTTTTTCGGTCATTCCGCACGATTTTCTCTGTTCTGGCTTCACATAAGGATGGACATAGCTTCCTTGTCTTTAAAACACGTAACCATGGCGTTCGCCTCTACTGTGGCCTTCTAAGGGCACTAAATTACTGTATTAAAATAATGAAGATGACTACAACTTCGAAAGAAAACAATCATCAGACCAATGCCCAACATTTTTACCCAGCACGCACGATTTAACATATAACCTTACACTTGGAACAATAAAATCCATCTCATTATCGATCAATAACAGGTGGATGCGTAATGTTCATCCCTTTTGACCGAACAAGGAAACGAAGTTGTTAACTACTGATAGGGTAGGTATAGGTACACGTCCAACAAGAGGTTCTTTAAGTTCGCACCCAAAATGGGTGATATGTTAAAATTCCCGCAGTTTAATTTGATTGAGCATTTATTTATTGGAATCACTTTAAAGGCATCGGTTGAGAATTTGATTACCGACGCCTTTTCTTCTGTGAAAACTTTGATTTTGGTTGGAGAGACATTAATAATACAGGATGCCGAAACGAAATAATGAATGGAAGGACATATACAATTCGACGTTATAGACTCTGATACACAAAATGTAAGCTCATTCGTTATTATTCCTTTCAGAGAGATACATATTGTTGAATAAGAAACGTGAAAGAAGTATTGATGTAATTCGTAAGGGATTTGATAAATTATTGATAGAGAGGCTACAGCTTAAGAAAGACTTGTGAATACATAATTCATCTTTTCGTATTATGCGTCCTATTGGAATTCAAGGGCATTACATTATCCTTAAAACTATACAATATCGATGCTATTTTAATAAATGATTGTGTTCTCATTCGATATTACGGTAGATCAGTATTTTTATTCTGTAGTAGGTATAGGGTTGCCAGTTCAAAATCAGTACATATTTGGACATTATGCGTTAAGCGGATAAGTTCAATCAAATTCTTACCATTCATTGAAATTTATTTTTTTATTTTTTTATTTGATGAAATTGGATATACAGTCATATTACAAAGGAAAACTTTTTTAATAAACAATGGAATTTAAAAAACTAGTTTGACGGGACTTTTGACTGGACAACTAATTTTTAACCGGGACTCTGGACACAGCTTAAAATAGCTAGACAACCCGGCGAGTCCTGGCCGTCTGGTAACCTTAACTGGGTACCAAAAACAATACTGATATACATGTAATTTCCAACCCCTGTTGATTGTTTAAGTTTAACGGCTGGCCTTATTATATTACAAATCAGACATTATTAGCCAACTTGAATGCTGTTAAAACGATCATAAACAGAAAAACAGAGCCTGAGGTCCAACGTTTGTTTCCTCTAGTTGTTTTCTTTTAAAATAAGAATGAAAGTATACGTAGTACTCGTACAAAAATTCAAACTCGGGGTTTTAACCAAATAACAATGAGAGAGGAGCCCAAAAAAGTGGGCCTCGCAATTCTGTCCGTCTGCCCGTCCGCTCCTGAGGTCTACAGCCTAAACGGCTTTACGGATTTGATTTAAACTTCGTATTTGGTTTTTGTGCTTACAGTTCGGAGCTTAGGTGGTTGGGTTCAACGTTGCTGCTTACCCAGTTTTTCGGTCAGAAATCAAATAACGGTACTTTTGAACATTAGACTTATCTCGAAAACGTTCAATACAATTGTAACAAAATTTCATTTCTAAGGAGGTAATGTAGTAACTTCGGACTTAATTTGAAACTCAGTTTTTTTCCTAAAATTGTCTTTAATGGATTTAAAAAAAAATTAAAACATGAAAACGGCTAAAACGATTCTGACCTTTCCATTTGAATCATCGCAAACGCTGCTTTAAAAAATGCCATTTTCGAATTGGATAAAACTTTAAAAACCAAGTTATCCTAACATATTGATCAAGAATATTTTTCGAACTAAGAATTGCAATATTTGTTACTATTTTCTAGTTTCTACGCATTATTTTCCAAAAAGAGCTCTAAAGATTTCAACTAAAATGCTTATTTACGATAACATAAGTATTCTTAATAAGACTCCGTACTTATTTTTTCTTAAAGAAATGGGAAAAAAGCCGTCTTATAAGCATTACCGAACTACCAGTAAAAACGCAATTACAACTACTAGAAACTCATTTCAGCAAATATTTTCCACTTCTTCTTTTCACTTATATTAGTCATGAACCTTAAAATAATTGCAACCAAATGGAGTTTACATTTGCAACCTCCAAACACTTCCATCGGCGTAATTGTACGATTTACAACTGCGAGTGCAAATTCAAAAAAAAAAATTGCCTGCCCCACCACCAAATAAAAAAAAATCCACCAAAAATCATTCCGGATACCACAAAAACACTGCGGGTACTGATTTGTTGAAAATGATAATGCATTATGACGTTGGCGACCAACTATCAGAAAACCTCAAATTCTAGTCATTTAGAAAACTAAGTACTGCTCTATTAAGTCCCCTCTTACGTCTGAGGCACAAATTCGGAAGGATGAGTTGTATGTAGTAACCTTATGTGTTAGCAAATCCACTTACAAGTATAATTATTAGTGTTGTATAGACATTTTTTATGCTACATATACCTGTATTGATTTTATTATATAACAAGCACTTAAATTCGAAGCGCTCTACAAAGCGAACAGGGGGTACCGAGATACCTGACAGTCAAGTACCTACATCTAAAGCTCACCAAACTGGGTTACAACTGTCTCCTCTACGTTTGCCATATACATCTATTTATTTATTGTTTCCTGCATTAAACATTTATTGCAAGTGCCATCATTGGTATCCCCTAATATTTTTGTGCCCGAACACAATTTGCCTGAACCAATAAGCCTGGGATTTATTAGTCAAAACTTTGTTACCATCAATAACGAAATGATTATTAATGATTGTAGACATAAGTTAACTTTTATTAGCTCTCATTTTGGGCTTATTGTTAGACACTTGGTAATAGTCAAGTGATCGACTACTCTACAACTGAGAGCCGGTGATTAATTGTTTAGCAAGGCGATAGGCGACACACCAAATTTGAAATGTTAGCGCGTTCAAGTAGACAACTAAAAGTTCCTAGACGAAAATTAGTTTGGGTTGTTTTTCCCTACTTTACACCTTGTAATCATATCCATACTTATTCGTCGATTTAAGAACTGCATCCACTTTTTTATAGAAAACAAGCTGCGGGTCATGTCAAAGGACCTCCAATGCGCTTGACAATTTCTCACTTCGACGCGAACTGTAATCGAAGGTATGATTTGTAAAACCATCTATCATAATTAGTAGAAATAAATATAGCATCGAAAACAAAAGAAGAAAAGTCTAGAATGTTCTTTCCCAATCTCGGCGAACCCTCCTCAAAAATTAGCAACATTAGGCCGAACGTAATTGACACTGGGCTTCAGTGGGGAAATTAATAATGATGGGTTCGAAATTTTAAGTCGTGTGGATTATTTAATTTATTCAACGCTTGGTTTCGTACCGTGATGTAACGCCGGCTACACTTTTAAAGTGCAAGGATTAGCCATTGAAATACTCCCCCAATTTGCATACGCAACCATGTGGTTGTTTCGCTTCCCTGTAAATGGATAACAAGGGGTAATAAACGGGGAATCTTAGAATTTAAGAATTTAATAATGAATAAAAATAAGTGCTCATAAATAAATGGCTAACAGTGAACGAAACAAAAAGGATAACAATCAAGAGAATTACAACACATAATATGCAGACGGAAATGGTTTAGGAAGAAAAAAAGACGATGGGGATACACATGGGTTTGTTTGTATTGTGTTGCTTATGCTCCTGCGGCTGTTTCAGCTTCATAATTAATGGGAACTGGATTAATGATTTTGGAAGAATCAAGTTTTTCGACAGCTGCTCGTTATATAGCAGTCCTATGCAGTAGGTAATATTGATAAGTTGTTGGCAAAATTAAAATAGCGTTACTTTGAAAAGTTGTTTGTTTTTTGAGTGGGTACTTGTACTTAAAATTCTAAGATATAATATAAAAGAAATACATCTAAATAAATATATATAAATATATATACAGAAAAAAATGGATCGTGGTTTGTCCAGGTCCTTAAAATTGCATGCTTCCTTCTACGGATTTGTTCGTAATTGCTAGGAAAAAAGAAAAGTCGGAAAATTTTCAAAGGTGGCGCTGTAGGTGCATATTTCGTTTTTTAGTCCATTTCAATTACCGTTCAACAGGTGGCGCTGTTGTTGATCTAGCGCTCAACCGATTGCAATAAAATTTTGTGGGTGGATAAAGTTGGTTTCAACTTGAAAGATAGGACAGCTTTGGATCCGATAGGTGACACTTTTATCGATTAAATTGTTACCACATGAAAACAAAGTGCGCTGATTTTTATGTTATTGTATTATAAAGATTTGTTTTTTAATGTCAAAATCAGGGGCGTGCCACTTTTCGTGCAAAAAACATTTGAAACGCTATTTGTCGATACTTATCTTATGGTTGCTTGTGTTGTAAGTTTGAGAACTGTAATCTGCATTGCCTTTAAAAAGCAGTTGAATAGGAAAACGGGGAAAGGCGCTTACTATACCTATAACAAAATGACTATGTCTGGACATTTATGAAGTAAATTCAACACTGAAGCTTTCGTTAAACCTGCAAATCAACAAAATCCTATTTACTACATTTCAAAACAATCAGCCATGGCAAAAGTCTTGAAATATTGTAAACTGATCTGATCATATGGGATGAGTGCACGATGGCGAAGAAACCATCATTAGAAGCACTTGATCGAACACTTGCGCAACAATAATTCTCGTTTGGTGGCGGACGAATTCCAAAACACTTCCCCTGATTCCGAAATCAAGAGTGCAGTATGAATTAAACGCATGTCTCAAGTCATCGCGTTTGTGTCATCGTGAAAACCATTCAATTGAGTTCCTGTAACAGGATAAAACCGCGAAGTTTTCTTCAAAGAATAAAATTGATGTCAATGACTGGAATTGGACGATTTAAAATCAAATTTCGGGAGAATTGCGTTCATAAAAATCGATCGATCACGTTGAAAGAAAAGACGAAGCCTGGCATGTTATGTCGCCTCAACATTTGCCTTGAAAGGATCTGTCATCATTATGGTACGAAATATTCATGTCTCGAAACTGTGATAGCGGCAAGGATTTTAAAAGAGCCTTTTAAGGGAGAACAATTTCTTTTTCCGCGAATTTCCTTGACTTTCACTGATTCGCTGTTCCAATTCGAACTGTTAAACGACGAGATCGATCTCATGAGAGAAATAGAGCAGGGAAATCCCTCACCCTCTAATAGGTAGCAAACCAGCTCGGTGGATGTGGCAGGCAAATTGAGTTCATATCACTAATTGTATCTAACCAGGACGCACGCTTTCCCAAGTTCTCGTCTGCGCAGATAGTTTCGGTGTTAGGATTAATAAAACGTACATATTAAGTTTCCAGTGCAAGTTGCATTTGCGATGACCATAAACAAGTCACAATGGCTATCGCTGGAATTGTGCGATATAAACCTGAAAATGTCATGTCACACGGCCAGCTATATGTTCCTGAGCAGAGACAATACTGAGACCCCCAACTTCGGCCGCTTTACAGTTATTTGTCTACGAAGCTGATTAGATTTGGTGCGCTAGTATTCTACAAAGAAATTGGGGCGTATCTATTTTAGTAAGTCTGACAGCTGACTAACTTGATGTATCTCAGTTTTTAATTGACCTAGCTCGGTCACATGGGCAGCTGTGTCAGTTGACGTTAATGGAGGGTTAACCGACGAATCTAGTCAAGAAGTTCTTGACTGAGTACTAAGTTGACAGTTCGCATATATGACAGACGTAGGAAAAGTGACGTTTCTGACCAATCTAGTTTATGTCTATGTCACGAAACTTGAAACACATACACACTCTCGCCTAATCTTGCAACGTCACTGCGGGTAAAGCGTTCATAGAATTTTATCCGTTGAGTTTGAAATTATTCGTTACATGTGCTTAGTATTATTTTAAGAAATAAATGTTCATTTGCTTAAAATGTTTATGAAAAATAAACAGTGTATTATTGTTGTAAGAAAATATGAATATTTTGAGTAAAACATCTCCTTTAGATAGTTTTATTAATCAAACAAATCAAATTAGGCGCCTTTTAACAATTTGTAATTACTGACCAATAGCATTCATTCTTGTTAAAAGCAAGTATTCCCGAGCTCTTTCACATTCCACCACGGTTGGCAGCATTTTTTTCAAGGTTGGTAGCATTTTTTTTGCATGTTTTTACATGTCACATAGATTCTGATTGACATTATACCGATAGGAAGTCTAACTGCCAACATTTTGAAAAAAAAAACTGAGAGTTGGGGGTCTCCAGTATGGTTTGTATCTGTTCCTGAGTTGGGAAGACATCCTCACTTTTCACTTACGTTGTGGAGCAGAAATTTAATACAAACAATTGTTCTATTCTTCTTTCTTAGATATCAATAAAACGAATTTAATGAAATGAATTCTTGATTTCATTCTATTTTCGCCAAATATTGGGCGGGACGAAATCCGTGTACTAGGTAGACTTATGGCGTTTTCGATTGAAGAAAAGAATTGCCCTTTCTATGAAAAGAGCAAATCCAGAAGTGCTCTTTCTATGTTTTCCATGTTTCATTGAAAAAGAAAGTGCACTTCCAGGTCAATTCTCAGCACGAAAGAAGCGTCCGGAATATTTTTAAAGAAGTGCCCTGAATTCACTAACACACACAAGCAAAATGTCAGATTGAAATGTTTGTTGTGCTATTAAAAACAAATTTTGTGCTATGTGATCGAAAAATATCCAATTCTGAGTGTAAATGTAAATATTAATTGAAATATATTAATTTGGCCCAAGGAAAAATTCATATTTAATGTAAAAAGCGAAATAAAAGTAACAACAGAAAACCAAATTTCACAATGACGTTCATATGTTTTCTACCACTATTGCAAAAGTGCTCCAACGAATTTCATTGAAAAGAGCAATTCTGAATTTCGGGGCAATTCTCTCAAATCTTCAATGAAAAACGCCATTATAAAGTACATATAATAAAATCACTAGCGTTGCTTGTTTTGATTTGTGAAAATTATGCAACAGCTATTGGGAAACTAGAAATCCATCGTTTTGTTGGAACAAAAACCCCCAAATCGGGGTGAACAATTACAACTTCACCATTTTCCTTAATAGGAAGTAATCAAAAAAGTGACGGCTTTAAATTGGAACTTCACAAACCCATTGCGAACAGTTTTACACCATTGTGTATGCCACACAAACCACCACCACAGTGGGAAACCTTTTAAACTTGTTACATCTAAATGCAAACTCATTCATTAGGGATAAAATATTCGCCTGTCTTTTTAAACTAATCAGAGAATTAAAACTTTAACAAAGTTTTGCTTAATTAAACTAAAACTTGAATTACTATCGCCAACTGACTTTGAGGGTGGAGAAAATTCATTACAAAATGCTGCACAGTATACCCTAGTGTGTTCCTTGAAACCTCCTTTAATTGAATGCATCATTTCCGGGAAAGAAATGCATTTTGCCACCCATACCCAGTGATACCCATATATCCTTCCGTGTCGGTATTACACTCAATTTGTGTTTGCTTTCCCTGTTTTCCTTTAGAGACTCCACTTTGTTCTCATTTTCCTTGTTGATGAAAGCTTAATGATAATTTGTTTGTTAAATATTGATTATTTTTCTAGACATAATGTAATTGGCCTGGCGTTTTTTAAGCCTTTAAGGAGAGGTGCATACACACGGTAGGGTGTAAACTTTATGCATTGAAGCAAAGAAAGGTGAATTGAATGATCTACAATATTTCGCTTATTATTTTGGACTTGTTTGTGACGGTGTTCCAAAAGGAAGGTCCTTACAAGGCTTACAATACTGTGAAGGAGGTTAATTGCTTGCCGCAAACCACATACAAAGGGTGCAAATCGATATTTTCCTGTGGGACAGTATAGTAGGGCGGCAGCAGTAATTGCCATAACAAACTTTGTACTAAAATCACTTTTGGTAATTAAGTATAGAAACAAAATGAACAAAATGCTACCCTCAATGAAGATTGCCCAACTGGGATACCGAAAAAAACGAAAGGGTTCATGAATTTGGAAGGAAAGAACATTTTACCAACTGACAACTACCAAAATGTAATTAGATAATTTATCCTTCTGCTGACCTGACCATCATCATCACGTTTCCTTCCGCTCCGAAAGGTTCGGAAATATTTATTAGGGGGTAATGACAAATCTATTCAATGTCCTTGGTCTGTACCTGGAGATTGTTGTAGATAGTCCTAAGAGTGTGGTCTGTGGCCACAAGAGAACACCTAGATATTTTGTTGTTAACACTAGATCCTATCTCAAGAATGTGAACAAGACATAAAGGATTGCTTGTATAGGTATAACCGGTTCACTAAAATCTACACCACAACAAGGCCTAGAAACGCTGCTGAACCTACCACCTATCGAGCTTAATACTAAGAACGTCGTAGCCAAAGGTGACCCCACACTAAGATAGAACAAAATTCGATCACTTGCGCAAATTTGGCATGCCAGTCACGGAACACAAGAAATAAAAGAATGACTTTGACTTTGAAGAAATTCAAAGACTGTATACCTGGCAGGCAGAACTGGTTCTCCCCGAGTACTGTCATAAAAGTTGTACCCATCTTCACAGATAGACTATAGACAGAGAATGGAACTGGAGCAGGAGTCTTTTCAGAACCTATTGGCAAACCACTGCAGCGTTTTGCAGGCTGATATCTACGCGGTTAAGAAACGGGCTTAGATTGTCTTAAAGAGGGAACTACCAGCAATGGAAATCACCCTCTATGATGGGGATACCCAAGCAGCAGTGAAAGCGATCAACTTCAACCTGGTAGACTCAAGATCTGTAAGTCAGTGCCTTTCGGTATTAAGAGCAAAAAGCCATAACTCATTACTGCCCTGCTGGGTTCCTAGACAATGTTGGTGTGGAGGGAATGAGGCAGCGGACAATTTGGCCCTATGTAGCTCTGAAATGGACAAACTATTACATGACATACAAGTACTACCAGCTTTCAACGTAGCTAAGAGCTTCATTGGTAATGTCAGATTAAAAATGGAACAACACTTAGGTTTGCATCATAATAACTCGCATTAAAAAGTCAAAGATCCAAACATCTCTTGATATAAACCAAATCCAATAACTGGACACTGCATCATTGGAAACATGGCTAAAAGGACTTATGCAGAAGTTGCAGAGACGAGGAGAAAATAGAACAGAATCTGTGGAACATTTCCTGTGCCACTGCCCAGCACTAATAACGCCGCTTCTTTTGTCTGGGATCACGGTTCTTTGAAGGCTTGGAAGGTCTAGCATCTATCAGATCTAAGACTATTCATCAACAGATCTGAATGGTGAATGGACCATATAAGGGTAGTCACAATGGGCCTCTATGGCTTTCGGGTGAAACTGCATATAATGCAAACTTCCCCTCTAACCTAACTTATCCTAGTTTCAAGTTGCCAAACAGCTTAACTGCTTAAATACAATGGAAGCCGCAGTAGATCTTTATGAATAACTAGCGGACCTGGCAAACTTCGTCTCGCCCCAAATTAACGCCTTCAGAAAAACTCCAGAGTGATTATAAAACACAGATAGTTAAAATTCCAATGTAATGTATTTGAATTGAATCAAAGACTTCATCTCCTTTGAATTTGCCCTTGATGATCGTCACTTGAATCAAATTTCTCATCAGTTTCTTGGGGTACAACCGCGTACCGTTGCACAATTTCGGATGATCTAGATTCCGCAACATAATTGTAATCGATCCCACCTTCAGAAAATTATACGGCGGAGTTCCTGGCATATCAAGAGAGTTCAAAACTTCCGTCTGATAGTTGGTTATTCATTCTCGTCGGTCACGCGGTCAACGGATTTGTACGAATGCAATTCTCCAGCGATTTGACTTTGAATATTCAAATTCAAGCTATTGACGTCCTTATTCTTCGCTGCTAGTATTGCCCGTTCACTAATCCAATCGAGATTTTTATAATTTTGTGCAATGCCGCGGAACACTTTGGTGATGAGTTCCTCCTTTGATGATGTGAACTCGTAAAAAGTTGCAGGGAACGATATCAATCCAGTCGAAACATCAACAGGAATTTGGCCATTGCCAAGTGCCTCCACACAAATGACAATTTCAGGCATGCATTGAGAAAGAGTTTGACGAAAACCTCCGCAGAGCAATATCATAGCCCCACCAAATCGTCTCGAATCAACTCGTAAATCCTTCATTGTTCGATCAACTGCCTCCAAAGCTCGTTTATGCGCCATCGTGCATTCTTCCCAAATGATAATTTTGCATTTGCGCATCAATTTCGCTGAATTCTTGGTCATTGTGCACGTTGGCTTGTCAATCGTGAGAAGATTCAGAGCGGAATGTGCAGTTCGACCGCCTTCCAACAGTATGGCAGCAATGCCAGAGGTTGCAACAGCCAACTCAATTTGCTATCTTGACCGAATGGTTGCCAGAATTAAAGAAATGCCAAATGTCTTGCCTGTCCCACTGGGAGCATCGATTCGTTGCGCATCTCGTCCTCAATTTCAAGATCGAAATTCGAAGTTTTCGTGCGAACTCTGCGCAAAATGTCGTCAGCCACGGTCGGGTTCGAGGGATGAAATGTCGCTATGATGATCGCAAAAAATTTACAAATTTGATTCATCGGCGAGCGTTGAGTCCCAATGTGTATCGTTTTCGAGCAAATTTAAACATTGGTAAACCTTCCGAAAAGTGGCGCACAGCACACCATCTACAGTACGCAGGGAATCGAAGGGTGTAGGGCCTCTAATGTACACCAAAAGCTATAAATCATCAAATCGTGCGATAAAATGCAAACGCACTAGTGCGCACTGGGTTAACCCTAATGTGTTCGATATAGCACTCAACTCGCCCTGGTACTGCAAACCTGTATTCGACATGACTTCTGTGCCGCCCTAGTTGTGCCCTGAACTGACCCCAGGTACCTAATATGTCGGGGCAAGAATTCAGTGCTGAGTTTCGCTGCCATTTTGCTTGCTGTCATTCATTTTTCAAGGTAAAACTTCTGATCACCATATTTTGCGTTCGATATAGCAGCCGAGTTTTTAGGGTTATGCAGGGTTTTGGACAGGCGGGAAAATTAGCTGACACTTCTCAGTGCGCACTAGTGCTAGCCACGTCGAACAAACCAAATATTTGAACTAAAATTTCAAAAAATTACCTAATTACATACTTCTACTTTACAGATTTACATTTCTCTTGGCATTTGGGAGATTTTGTGATTTTTGACGCACCACAAAAGTTAAGAGTTGCCTGTTGTAGTTATTTGTTTAATTCTACTTCTTATCCATCCATACATAGTATTAAGAAAGGTCTAAAAATTATTTGTTGCCGCTAATCACGAGAACCACTGAATGCATTTTAATGAGTTTTCCACTGTTATGATCTGATTTTCTCAGAGAAGGTTTACGCGTATTAAAAAGCTATCACTTATGGAACCTGAGCATTAAAGGTATAAATCAAATGTTACCCCCTTTTCAAAAAAATGCTTTTACACACATACTTCATTCCAGCTTCGTTTAAGCTATAAAAGAAATTATTAAATTTGAACCTAACATATTCCATCATCGGATCCCCCAGACAAACCAGCTGCACCTACTCATGCAGCAGTGGCTGTCGTTGCTTGTCGAACTCGACAGGACAGTAAGAACCCTAGGCCCAGCTTGTTAGAGCTGCATACAGTCAGTTTATCAAAGTTTACGTAAAATATCATGCTAGAAAGAGGGAATTAAAGCGAAAGTTGTTTATCTGTGAATAATAACTCGAAAATGCCTCCGTTTAGAAGTCCTTTGGGAACTTTATTTATTAATATCTTTTCCTTGGGAAATAAACTTTTCATTTTCGAGTAGGTCAGTAGGCCAGTTTCCATATGAAAAATAGTTTATTGGGTTATTACTGGTAGCACCATCAAATTTATAAATAAAACTTATAAGCCCAAATGCCTTTCTGAACCTTAAGTGCTTGTACATCCATGATTTGTGCCTTTAAGTGTATAAGTATGAGCTAACCTAAAAAATCACTTATTTTAAATGTACTAGTAAAATGTAAAATGCAATTTATAATTCATTTCGACCCATGGTACTTAAAAATGCAACCATTGGATAAAATAAAATATTCCTATTCACATTCGTTAGTCAGAAAAACTAGAAAATCACACAGTTTCCACCCGTCAACCCAAATCTATCCGTTGAAAGTAAATGGTTGCCCGAAAACCCTCCAGGAATCGAACTCCAATCTGCCTATACAAAGTGTCAGAGTGTCAGACTGTTTTCAATCAAATTTCGTATTTTTCATGCTCCAGTTGTTCCATCCAGCCCAACGATTTAGTTAATAAATTATTAACAAACCGAAATTCTGTAACACTGGAAAAAGTTTGTATTTACTTTTTGAAGCGAACTCCGAGCAGGAACGAACTCATTTCTCGAACATGCGCACTCCCTCCAGTGTCCACAATTACAACCAACATTGCCATTGCCGCTCAGCAGCACTGTCACACTTTGCCTCTATCGAAATCGAATAGTGCCAAATCGATAGTACTTTTTTTGATTAACATAAATATAGGACTAGCCTAGGTTCAGAGGTCGTAAACCACGATCCAAACAAAGGGGTCAAGTCGTTTTTCTTTGCGTTCTTTCCATATATAGAATTTTCAACCCTCTTCCGCACACAATTTTCCACACAAAAAAAAACGAACGAAAAGAACCACTTTTCTTTTGTGCGCCGCTCGCTTTTGCATTCCTCCTCCTTTCCTAAGATTGCGAGTGTATAATAGCTCCCACCGCCACCAGCAGCAGTGAAAATGAAACCATCAAACTCTTGTGTTCTCCTCCTGACCAGTTCGTTCCTCGTAGTATTGTGTGCGCTTCCGATAAGTTCTCTGTTCGCTTTCAGGTGGTACGTAGGTACTGGATAATATATTATGTATTTCGAGGAGCAGTTTATATTTGGACGCGTGTACCGAAAAGTGGAATTTTTTTTGTACCGTCTTGCACTGAATTCCTTAACTTTTTGTTGCCTTTTCCGTTCGTTAGTATCTATTTAGAAATAATTTTCATTGCGTTTTTCGTTTTCGTTATTTCAAAAAAAATATACACAACAAAAATGCGAGAAAACGCGCAACTACACTATGCAAACAAAGCTGAAAATATGTAGAAAACAAATAAGAGAAAAATTCAAACAATCAAGTGTGTGACATATACAGGCGTTGAGAAGTTGGCCTTTTCAAAAAACACCGTTTTCGACCATATCAACGCTGTTTTATCTATCGGAACGTGTGTTCTTCTGTTTATTTTTTTTTATTCTATATGTCAAATGTATACCATGGAACCTGTGTATACCTTTTAAGTAATATCTCCCCTATGCATATCGCGGAATGTTTGTAGTGGAAAATTGTGTGTAACGTATATTTATTATCATCCCCAAAAAAAGCAAAAAAAAAAAACGAATGCACTGAAGTAATTTTAAATGTTGACCAAATTTAAGTGTTAATTTTAAGTAATTATATGTAAATAAGTGAAATGCTTGAGCAAAACATGCAACTATACTGACAGCGGGAGTTGAATGCGAGTGCAACTGCATTTAAAATTGAAAAACTCGAGAGAAAAAAAATCTATACCATGGTAGTGCTGGGATAACAAAGTCAACTACTCCTTCTCTCGGGGCATCTGTGAAGAGAAACTCTGTCAATTTTGAAACGCACATTCAAAACCACAAACAAAGGTAATTTACAGTTTTCTTCTTATAATTGGATTTTGAAAATCAATGCGTTTCTCCTGCGGCTGGATGTGTGTCGTGTTGTATGTCGTGTGCGTGTTATGAAAATTCCCAATAAGTATGCTATAGAAATTCAACATTTCCCGATACAAATCTATTTTTAAATAATTAAGCTGTGAAATTTTAATAAACCCGAATGAAAACAAAAACTGCAAGTACATTTTTGATTATATGGATTTTGTTGTTGGGGCTCTCGTCCTTTTCCTTTCCTTTGGGGGTGATGACATTTATATAAAGTGTATATACAGCCGACGAACCGGCATGGGTTTATTATTAGAGCCAACCATATGGTAGACGTTTTTATAGAGCTTCGCAAACGACGACGAGATACATTTATTATACGCATTAAATATAGCGATGGTCGTTGCCGTCGTTGTCGTCGTTGTCGCTGTTGTTCCTGCGGGTTTTGTTGATGTTGTAACTATCTTCTCTTTCAAGTTTACATTTTGTTTAGTTTAGTTTTTCTGTATATAGATGTTTTTATTAATATTGACAAATTTATTTATTTTTTGAAACAATTTGACTGTACAAGTAAATGTATACATGGTTTTAGATCCAGTTGCGGTGCAGTCGAATTTATTATTCATTGGTAAAGGTATAATAAATTTGGGGTAATTTTGTGGGCGGGGCAATAAATTTGAGGGAAACAATGCAGAACGAATGAATTATACAGAATTTAATTTAATTTTTTTTATATCCTTCATTTTTGTGAGTACGCTGTATGTGTACTTATATTTTTTTTATAGGGGCCATCCGCGTGGCAAATGGGACGAAACAGTCCTTTGGGATAGTATTTTACGAAGAAAAAGGGAATAAAGTGAAACAAATAAGTGTCGGGTGGATACATTTTATTATACTCGTGGCATAATCGCTTCATTTTTTTTTTTTTTGTTTAATGCATTTTTGTGTGGTTAAATGCAGTTTTTATATGAGGATCTATGTAAGTAGTTTGTTGGAAAAAAATATTTACAGAAGTAACTTGCGGACCGGAGTCTTCTTCATTAATAACTAGGTAGGTAGGTGGTGGTTTATTGTTTCTCTATGGATGTGTTTTATGGAAGTGCAAGGTGATGACATTGATACCTATACCTTCGAGTTGGAAACTTATCAGGTCGCGAGAGAGCTTGCCATAGCTAAGTGCTGAAAATATGGCTCGCGCTATGGAAACGTTGATTTTTGGCAGTCACTAGATGTAGAGAAACGTCAGAATGCAGGCACCTCTGCTTTATTTATGTACCTATATTGCAGCGCTTCTAAACTTTTTTATACGAATAGGCGCGGAAGCCGTATTTAAAGGTGATTGACTGCCAGACCTCTTAAGACTACTTCTGCTGCTCCACGTTAATCATAGCTTCTCTGATTTTAGCGTAAGCGCTTGTTTTTGTTCATTGTTTTGCAACGGCCCATGTAAAGGGCATTGTTTTTTTTCTGGTCACTGTTGGTTACTTTAGCTGTGGATAAACTTACTGAAAGCCTTTTCTACAACTCTTAAAAATCCGCTAAAGGAAAGACGTATACAGCACTTCTGTCCACAGATATTGATAGCGTCGAAAATATTAAATACGGTAATATATATCGACTTCTTGACAACATTAAAATTATTTTTCGACTATCGAGGCCAGAACTACGAATCCCCCTTTTCATTTCACATCATGATCTAAATCAAACAGTCCTGTTTGTTCCACAGCGAAGCCTTTAAGGTCCAAGTAAAGGGCGATGAATTTTACTAAAAGATGAAACATCTCTCGGGCATATGTTTTCCGCAGAGGCTAAAGCTTTATTTCGGCAGAGGGCTTTAGACGTTTGTGATTAAAGTGTAGTCCTCGTAGATAATTAGCTTCCACGTTTAAATTTTTTTAGGTGTATAGCCTGAAGTCTGAACTCTTTCTAATAATGCAGGCGAAAATATGAAAAGCTGTTCGCTGAAAAAGTTATCTCAGTAGAGCAATCACCAGCCCTTTCGAACTGTTGTAAGTATCAAGTTCATAAGAAATGTATGATAAAATAAACAACGAATATAAATTGAAAAATAGGCACTCTTTGAACGCATCCATGGGGTGAAAGAAACTCACCAGTCACCACAAACAGTGTTATAAGCACTCTCTCTTCATTTTTACTTTTTATAAGAAAATCTAAGTAAGGGAAGGTAATAATGCAATATACTTGGCACAATAATTTTGGTAACCTTCTGCGCATCTGTCAAAATGTTGCAATATGGCGGGCAATTGTGACTGATATACATTGTTTACAATTAATTTTCTCAGTTTCTCTCGTGAACACTGATTCTACGAGTATTTCTATATTCGATTAGCTAAATATATTAAATTTGTGTTGTGTAAACAATTGGAAAAAAAACATTACGTGAAAACTAAATTCCATTCGTTCACAAAAGCAAATAAAATGAGCAACCTGTGGGTGTTTTTGAGTCAAAGAAAACACAAATTTAATGTGAAAACTGCTCGAATTTGCTCAAAACATATTAAGGAATGTGATTATGTTCCTCATAATCCCTTTTAAGAAGAATATGGACTATACTAGAAAATGTATTTGGTGCAAATAAAGCAGATAGTCACAGTAATTCGCCATTTTTGCTAGTTCACATTACCGACATCTGCGCAATATAATATTACCTTAGATTTTTGTACTGTGAGTATGACTTATATTGTGAACAAATATCAACACGATATTATGACATTTCTTTTATTTCACCTCCCGCCATTAAGATTTGTTTTGCTACTTCACACGTATTGGGGACGTTCAAGTATCTAGTTTAGTAAGTCTGACAGCTGAATGACTTGATGTGTCTTAGTTTTGTTTGGCCTAGATCGGTCACATGGGCAGCTGTGTCAGTTGACGTTTATGAAGTAGTTGCCGACGAATCTAGTCAAGAAATTCGTGACTGAGTACTAAGTTGACAGTTCGCATATGTGACTGACATAGGAAAAGTGATGTTTCCGACCATTCTAGTTTTTGCGTTCAGGTTACATCTCTTCCAGACCAATCTAGTCGACTTAAGATAACAAAATTTTTGAATGTGCCCATTCACATATAAATATTTTGGCGCGACAGGTCTATGGGACCCAAGGCCAAGCTTCTCACAACCATTCGACGAATGGAAGGGATCTACAATTTTACGCCGAGTCCAAACGGCTGATTGAGAAGCTCATTCATGACAGTTTTACTCTCGCCACGTTCGCCAGAGGTGGCGCAGTGGAAAAAAAACTTTAAGATGTAATTTGGCCCTTTCGGGATTCGAACCTGAGACCCCTCGCTTAGTAGCCCAACACACTACCACTAAGCCACTGCGCCGACATAGATGGGGAATTTAGGAGAGAATTTAGTATTTAATACTTACTACCGCGTTCTATAGCTTAGGTGGAAAAGACATCTGTTCACGCTCTATCTGCACCTAATTTGCCATTGTTAATAACAAAAAGGACTACCTAGGAACATCGTGCTAACATTCTTAGTTCTGCAGAAGCAGCAAGTACTTCATATGAGAAGACAGTAACTTTCTCTGGTATAGGGTAGTTCCGGTCAACGTCAGTGTCAAATAAGAAGGGGAAAATACCAAGTGACGGCTAAGAAACTTGCAGCAGAACAGGGCGATTTTGAATGGCTGGAGCATAGTTTTTATATAAAATTAGCGATAAAGCCTGGTACGCTGTTCGAGTGAAATGAAATTTTTCATACAAATTTTTTACTGCGAAATGTCAAAATGAACTTTTCAAGTGAAAATTTCACCAGGCAGTACGCTGTTGAAGTGAAAAATAATTGTTCAAAAAGTGATATGTAGAGGGCGTTACTTGCTATTTCAGCGACATCTTTAGGTGAAAATTGATAATTCATTACACAACAGGCTGAATAAAAATCTATGGACAGCGCTTACGCTTCTCAGGCTATAACTGTCGCAGCGTTTGACCTTCAGAGCTGGCAACTGTCCACTTGACTAAAGTTCAGAGTTTGAAAGCCACACTCAAAGGAAATCATTCAGAAAATAGCTTATGGTCGTTAAAACTTGGAAAACGTTTTCCTCAAACGTGATTTTTCACTTCATTTGCTGTTCATTCTCATACTCCTATCGTAAGCTAACACCAACTTTTTCCATTTTCCAAGGCTGATGATATTCGCCCAAAATTACTGTGCATCCTGCTCGATATTACGTGTGACAAATGCACCATAAATTTGTGAATAGAATTCATTCTATGCATACCGTCGTATAAATCATGTGGTGGCTTTATTTCTAATTTTGGCTTCACTTTACACGTTTACGGGCCTATAAATTCTTAGAGGCATTATTGTGGATATCCTTCCGAACGAAACAAGAGACTTTGCACCATTTTTGGAAGTGGTCCAGAAATGTCTTCTAGACTTGTGTCCTTTTGTTCAAGCTGCTAGTGTACAAGAACATAAATAATGGCACTTCCTCGGTGTATAGTTGGTAACACAAACAGGTATAGTTTCTTGGCAGTTGTTTTAATCTGTTGCACTTATTATTCGCATAACAAAGATGCATTGTACAAAACGTCTCATTTGTGTTGTCTGCGGAAGGTAACATTTTATAATCATTACGTTTGTGCGCGCATTTAACGCAGCGTGTCGCGTGTGTATTTCTGTGTTATTTTTGCTTATTGTTCGAGGATGGGTTAGAAAACAAGAAAGAAGCAATTAGCAGTCTGTTGATGTTCATTTGTATTGAAAAAGTCTCTAGGGGAAATGTCGGCTTTCCTCCGAATAGCCTTAAAGTGGCTACAAGCCAACTTTTCTTGTGGCTCTCAGTAATTGATTTAATATTATATGGATATTTCGTTTATTAGCAACGGGAAAACACAGGCAAGGGAAAAGTGCTTAAAATAAAATGTAGGTCCAAGTAAAACGACGCTAACCAGCGTTTAGGGAATTAATCCGATTTTGAGTTAGCCATTTAGACCGTAGACCTGTTTAAGCAAGGATATAAGTGAAACTGGCAAAACTCTTCCTAACCTCGGAATTCTTGAACTGACGGGAGCCATAACCATCAGACGATTATAATTACTTGCCATATTAAAAGCTCTATAGCTGATCAATCAGGTCAAATATGAAAAACGGCTTGACTTTTTAAGCGCATCTCCAAAGGAATTTGTTACAGTTGGTCTATCGTTCTCAGAGTATTACTTTCGAATCGGTAGTCCTTGCGGGACAGCATATCGCTTAAATGAATTGAACTGAACGGCCAGAAAGGTATTTTTTAATCCATTGAATAAAGAGACGCATCAACACTGATTTGACAAAGATGATATAAAAGCCATTACCCTATCAGAAGATGCCAAGATGTGTTAAGTAAATAGATACGAAAGACACATCTATACCCCTAAAGAATTGTTTAAATTTGTTTGCTGAATAATTCGTCGGTCGGTGGTCTTAGCGCAGATTTCCCGATCATCCGGCACCCACTGGGCAAACGCTACGACATTAAGCCTAGAAGAGTATGATGCTGACAGGTCACCGTTCTGGTTTCGCATGGCTAAAGATGTCACTGAGGACCCCCGACTCTTAAAACCCTCAAAAGGAAATAATCGCCAAGAATGCGAGAACCTGTTGCTAAAAGTTCTGGCAAGAGTAGGTAATGGAAAATGCCATAAATCGGAGTCGAATGGTCATCGATTCTGGCGACCGCCACTTAGCCGATATCATTTTCTCCGCTTAAAAGGAACAAATTTATGACATTAAATAAACATCCAAAAGCAAAACCAAATTTTTTCTTTTATAAAAAATTGCAACCAAGGAAAATCGTGTGAAAAATTGTTGGCTCAAAAAAAATTCTTCCATCAAAAGCTCTTTATTGATTTTTTAAGAATCAAATTGTTAGTTTAAAAATAAAATTCTTGTTAAACCAATTTTGAAATTCTTAAATAATTTTAAAAACGATAGATTATTTCCCAACAAGAACATTGTTGTGTTAAATATTCTTGAGACAAAATATCCTTTCAAAAATCAAATTGTTGATTCAACAATTCGTTCTTCAGTTAACACTTATTATCAAGAATAAAAAAACTTAACTTAACTTATATTATTTGCTGTATATTATACTTGTATCATTGCTCGATAGAAGTTTCAATGCAACTGTTTCTTTAAAAATGTATTCTTGGGACTTAAATAAAAATTGCTATCGCTTTTTTTTGAATATTTTATGTTAAAAAGTGCGAAAATTAAAGAGTGCAATATAAAAAAGTAATTTTAAAATAAAATTTAATGTAGGTTATCCTGAATAATAACCTATTGTTGATATATCTTATTGATGCTGCTAAAAGTATTGGAAGAGTGTCGCAAAGCTTTCCAGGAACTGCTCAAAATTATTTAATTGCATGAAATTCTAAATATCTTCAATAAAAAGGAAAAGATGCAGGATAAACATATTATTAATTTTCAACATGTGTTAAAAGTGTCACTTAAACTGAAGAAGTTGTTCGATTTTAGATATTTTGGTTCCGTTATATTAAAAACTTAATTTTGAGCGTTTCTTTTTTATTCTTCGTTGCTCTTAAATATAAAGTTTAAGTTTTTAGAAATCTGACCACTTAAATATTCGAACCAACAATTTTATTCTTATTTTTTGATGACAATGTGTTATTGTGTCAACAATTTATAAATATTTATATAAGTTAAGCATTTATTGTTCCTACCGCAAGGGTACTTCTTCTCTGGAGAGAGAGAGAGGTAACGGGCGTAACGACCCCGCGGACCCTAGTCATTTAAACCCAGAAGCGTCTGACCCATATTGGGCGGCTCCCTGGTCAGCGTCTGTTCTCCATGTAGGAGCGGCTGTGCTTCCAAAAGTTTAAACTTTTCACAAAAGTTAAATGAAAATCTATGCAAATGCAATGAACAAAACAAAAGATAGTAATACCCCAGGTGGTATGCCAGTTACACTGGTAAATCCACTCTCTTCGGAGGTCGGTTCCATGGATTCTGGGGGGGACCATTTATTGCTAAGCAACGACCCGTTTGGGAGAAGTCAAAGGGTAGAAAGAACACCCCCATCTAAAAAAGAAGAAAGTAGTAAAATACTGAAGGCTAAATATCTAGAAGCCTGTGAAGAAAGAGATGTGTATAAGCAACTCAATGAGACACTGCTTAAGGAAATAAATAATCTTAAGCAAGAGTTGCAATTGTTGAAGGAAGAATTCAAAAACCAAAAAAAAATGAATGTCCAACCTGTCGAGTTCTCGACTGACGAAGAGGAACTTAGAAAAGAGACAGAAGGACATCGTCACAAGGGGAATAAAAATAAAAAACGCAAAATGAGTGCATCCCCAAAAGTCTCACCAACAAAAGAAAGCTGCACAGTCACTGTGTATGCTTCAGACAAAGAAAATAAAACACAAAATCCAACCAAGCCCCCACCAATTATAGCGCTGCAAATAAATAAGTATGAAAGCTTGGCCAAAGTATTGGAAGAAAATCAAATTAAAGCTAGTACTGCGCTAATAAACAAAAATGACATCAAAATCAATGTGGTTGAAGAAGAGGGATACAGAAGCCTCACTAAAATACTAAACCAAAAAAAGGTGCAGTGGTATTCTTATGAAAATAAGCAGACCAGACCAATGAAGGTTGTAGTGAAAAGACTGCATTATTCATGCTCACCGGAAAGCATTAAAAAAGAGCTAAAAGACCGAGGCTTTAAAATCATGGAAGTTGTAAATATGCTTAAATTTAGAAGCAAAGTACCACTACCAATGTTTACACTCAGTTTTGAGCATGATGAAGATAAGAAAAAAGTATATGAAATTAAAAATATACTTGGGATGCAAGTTGAGATTCATACCCTACGTAAATCGAAACAAGTACCCCAATGTAAAAATTGTCAAAGATATGGGCATACACATAGATACTGCAGCTCAAATCCAAGATGTGTGAAATGTGCAGGAAGTCACCACACCAAGGAATGTAGGAAGAAAGAAAATGAACATCCTAAATGTGTAAACTGCAATGAAAACCATCCTGCTAGCTACAGAGGTTGTTTAGTTGCAAAAGAAATCCAACTTGCAAGGGTCAAAAAGTTAAAGAAACATAAGGAAGAACAAAAAGTCAAAAAGGACTTACAAAAGAGCCCACAGAAAGAAAAGCCTAAAGAGGAAAAGATGATCAAAAAGGTCCCGAAACAAAATACAGCGGGTCCAAAACTGACATATGCTGAGGCAGCATCAATAAATAACCAAGCAGATAAAACGATAAGACGCAAAGTAGAGCCAAACACTGGAATGGAAAACCTCATGAAACAAATCCTAAACAGGATTGGTTTCATGGAAAAATCGAATAAAACGATATTAGATAGAATATCGTTGTTAGAGAGACAGAACAGCAACAAAAAAGCTGTGCCAAAAAGACAAACATGATGAATAGAATTAAAATTCTTGAATGGAATGCTAATGGTATCGAGAGTCGCAAGGACGAGATGAAAGTGGCTCTTGACATACACCAGATAGATATATGTCTCATTTCAGAGACACACTTTAAATTGACAACTAATTTTAAACTGCAAGGATATGAATTATATCACTCCCCACATCCTCATAACTGTGCAAAAGGTGGGGCTGCAGTGTTAATAAAGAATACAATAAAACACCATATAGAAGCAAAATTCCAATCATGTGCCATCCAAGGAATTTCCATAAGTGTAGAAACGGGTAGTGGCCAAATATCTGTTGCAGCAGTATACTGCTCTCCTAGTTATAGACTAAAGAAAAATGATTTTAAAAGTCTTTTCCGCATATTTCACAATCGTTTAATCGCGGGAGGGGATTTTAATGCCAAGAATAAATATTGGGGATCTAGATTAACAAATACCAGAGGCAGAGAATTATATGAAACTATTAAAGAAGTCGGCGGCAAATATCACTCAACGGGGAAACCTACCTACTGGCCTACAGATAGGAATAAAACCCCAGATCTTGTAGACTTCTTTATATCCAAAAATATATCGTCAAATAAAATAAATATAGAAGAAGGCCCTGATCTTCAATCAGATCATTCCTCAATACTTCTTACACTTGGCGATAGAATAATAATAAAAGAACATAGCCCTAAACTAGTTAATAGACTGACTGATTGGAACCACTTTAGGCAGAAGCTGGAAGAATGTATCCAACTATCGTCAGCTATTCAAACAGAAGATCAACTAGAAGAAGCAGTGCAAATATTTACACTGGATATACAAAAAGCTGCATGGGCTGCAACTCCCCAAAGAACAAACAAGATTAAACAAAACTCTTATCCTCGTGAAATATGTGAAATTATTACAGAAAAGAGGAAAGCTAGAAAACGCTGGCAACAGACAAGGGCGCCAAGCGACAAAACCACACTGAACAACTTAAATAATAAGCTCAGAAAATCTATAAGAGAATTTAATAACGAGTCTTTAAAATCGTATCTTACCAGTCTTTCAAATGATGCTAGTACCGACTACTCGCTCTGGAAGGCAACAAAGAAAATGAACAGGCCAATAGCTTACACTCCGCCAGTAAAAACCAGAGAAGGTAATTGGGCAAAAAGCAATCAAGAAAAAGCAAATACTTTTGCAGAGTATCTTGAGAACGTCTTCAAACCTTATGAAGATAAAGATTATCAAGGAAACGAAGAAACGTGCGAAGAAGACAGACCTATTCGGCCGGTAACAGCTAAAGAACTTGCCAAAGAAATCAAAGAAGGCATAAACATAAAAAAAGCCCCAGGGTTCGATTTAATCACAGGGGAAATTTTAAAACAATTTCCTCGAAAAGGTTTAAAAAAACTAGCGCAAATTATAAATGCTGCATTTAAATTAAGATATGTGCCAAGCATGTGGAAGGTCGCGGAGGTAATAATGATACCAAAACCAGGTAAACCACCTAGCGAAGTAACCTCATATCGCCCAATATCGATACTACCAATGTTGTCCAAGCTATTCGAAAAAATGCTGGCAAAACGTCTACAAAAAATTATTGATGAAAAATCGCTACTTCCAAATCATCAATTTGGGTTTAGAAACAAGCACTCTACAATTGATCAGGTGCATAGAATCACAGACAAAATCGAAAAAACATTTGAAGAGAAAAATGTGTGCTCTACAGTATTTCTTGATATAGCACAAGCTTTCGATAAAGTCTGGCACAAAGGGCTGATACACAAACTACAAAAGCAACTGCCGAAGCAGTATTCGACCATTTTGGAGTCTTATATATCAGATCGATTCTTCAGAATTAAGCAAGATACAGAGTGCTCAACATTAAGAGAGATTAAAGCTGGTGTACCGCAAGGCAGTGTGTTAGGTCCAGTTTTATACCTTCTCTTCACTAGCGATTTGCCTGAAAGTGAAGAAACCACCATAGCTACTTTCGCAGATGACACAGCCGTCCTTGCTGTGGGAGCAACTGTCGAAATAGCAACAAAAAAGCTTCAGACGACAATAAACAATATTTCAGAATGGACTAAGAAATGGCAGATTAGATTAAATGACCTTAAGTCAATCCATATAAATTTTACGTATAAAAACGTACCACACATTCCAGTCTACATTAACAACAATGTGATAGAATTTTCTAACACAGCTAAATATCTAGGCATGACTCTAGACGCTAAACTGCGTTGGAAAGCGCACGTTAAGAAAAAAAAAGATGAGTTGAACATGCGATACAGTAAAATGTATTGGCTTATTGGGAGATACTCATCCCTGTCCAACTACAATAAGTTATTGCTATACAAGCAAGTCCTAAAACCAGTATGGACCTACGGGCTCCAATTGTGGGCATGTACATGCCAAACAAACTTACAAAAAATTCAGGTTTTCCAAAATAAAGTACTAAGGAACATAGTTAATGCACCTTGGTACATACGCAACGCCGATCTACATAGAGATCTAAATGTTGAAATGGTTGAAGATGAGGTTAAGAAGGTTGCCCGGAGGCATAGAAATCGGCTTCTCAACCACGTAAACACAGAAATAACAGAACTTTTAAATGATGACAATGTAATCAGGAGACTGAGACGGATAAAACCTCTTGACCTGTAAGATTTGGTTAGGGCTAAGAAATTAGGTATTAATTTCAAACAAAACAAGTTTAAAAAATCCGACAAATGGCGGATTAATCTCTTTAAATTCATTAAATACATCAAAATATAAATTGCTGATTAGTCTTACGACTAGGTGCAATCTTATTCGGGATGACTAATGTCAGTCCCCCGGGAGTTTTTTTAGATGAGTTAAAGTCCATCACTATTGCAGAAGCATCCCTCGCGTATAGCTCTGCAATGTCTTTCGATGATTTTTTACTTCCAGCGAATTCCCAACAAAAAAAAAAAAAAAAAAAAAAAAATTGTTCCTGAACCAAGATAAAACTGACTAAACCTACGCTTTTAAACCCAAAAAATTAAACTTGCCTACGTAATATTTACTCGGTTTACCTGGTTTAAGCTTTTAGTTAATATTGGTTTATTTTAAGTTCTTAAAACTATTTTAAACCTCGCGTTTGACAGTTCGGGTAAAATATGCCTGTTATTATGAAGGTATGAGAATATTCTGAAGTGTTTCAATTCATTTTTAGTTGTGGTTTTCATTTATTTTACAGGAACAATTTGTAAAGTTATAAAATGGCTAAACGAAGGATAATAAAATAAAACGCTTCTTTCTGGAGCCGGAAGTATTCACGGAAATCGACTTCATCGAAATCGTCGACTTTAGTACGTCTGTCTATATTATGAGGTAATGGCGTCGAACCTCACGTTCCACCCGACGCACGTCTTCCTTTTCTGATGAGGACTTCATCGTTTCTTCAACTTCAGACAAAAATTTAAACCTTCAGAAAAACTACGTAAACCGGTCGTCGGGGTGCGATTTAAAATCAAAGTGGTTAATCTGATAAAAGGTTTAAAAAATTACGTTTATAAGGTTTAAACAGAGTGAATAATAGGGAATTACAAATTTATATGGTTTAAACAAAATTTAAACCACGGTATAAATTAACCCACTTTTGAAACCAAGTGAATAATACGGCCGTTAAATTTTAAATATTTTCGTATTTGGCCGCACGATATAAATTGTTGAGCTTTTTTAACAACTAATTCTTCAGTTTAAATATTTAAAATTTTGACATTTTGTATCTTAAAGTCAAGAATTAAAGTTCTTGCATTAGTCTTACACTCGCATTCTTAAATTAGGAATTTTAAGTTCTTCGGTTAATTTTAAAGTACGAAAATTGTTGGGCCAAAGTATAAAAATTCTTGATATTACAATTTTTTCTGAGTGACTAGATGTTGCTCCATAAAGTCCCATGTAATGTCTCAAAAATCTATACGAATTGGGTAACTAGTATCAACCTGATGCATTAACAAATCCGCATACAAACAGCCAAGCAATTTCATTATAGCAATAGCCTTGGAACTCATCTTCAACTTTACTTCAACTCCCTACGTTGCCACACCTTTATTCTGTTACTCGTTTTTTACTACCCTCAAAGGCTATCGTCCTACTTGGCGACACCCACCACTCAGTCTCGTTTAGGGTATAATAAATATCCAAAGTAGTTACCTCTTCACTCTTCATTAGAGCATTCCAAATAGTGCGGTGGTAACTAAAACCAATATACGAAAATGGAGTTTTCGAACTGTTGTATTTTTTTCATTTCTTAAAAAATTCGAATTGCACTTTTCCCCTCAACTTTGTTAATAGTCTCCTTGGATGACAGCGTTTTTTAAGTAAACTTCTGCGCGCATTTCTTGGCTAAACTGAAGTAGAAGTATGCATTTCCATTACTTTTCATAATAATGATAATGATAGCAATGAAGTTCCACCACTATGCAGAAAGTATTTATCCAGTCTTTCGGTGTGCTTTCGTTTTAGTGGTTCTTAATGCGGTTATTTTTAAGACCATCACGTCTGAGTTCGATTCTACTTTTGAACTTTACACTTAAGCACGCGAAATTTGGGACGAGATGTTTGCCTAACCCTTATGTATAGTTACTCGTTTGGTTCTTCGGTTTGGCCCTTCTTCGCACTTAATCAGCGAGGTGTGGTTGACGGGATCGCGATTTTTAGAGTAATAAATTTTGCCACTTACATGCAGGGGAAGTTCGCATGAACTATTGTCTATATAGCTGTTTAAAGAATTGTGGAGAAAAGGACGCGGTTTTTTATATACACAATGGTTGTGTTCTATATAAAGTTTAACGCTTTGAGAAGGGTTCGGGAACTTAAGCGAAATAGAAGGTAAACCGAATGGGAATAGAGCTTTATATAGTCGTAGGTGAATAAAGAGTGTTTTTGTTGATAAATTTGAAAAGGATGTGCATGATGCTCATACACCTAATTCCTTGAAGAAACGAATGAGACAAATGAGAAGTAATGTGTGGGAAGCACAGCATATGGCCGGTACTATCAGCGCCTGCATGCATGCGGATGATATGGCTGAAAACATCAGCTAGACCTAGACGACATTTTGTATCAAAGGGTAACTTAAAGACGTAGTTGCCAGATTTGAATAGATTTAAAAAAAAACGTATTATTAGAACATACTGTTTTATATTTCTTTCAATATTATTTTAAATTGAATTTTGAAATCAATCACATGATTGTACTTACTAAAATCCCTCGTCAGGTTACTGCCATAGTTAAATCGAGATGACCTTTGGTATAAAAAATTGGGTTCCTTGTTGTCCTCGGTCTGGTATTGATGTTTATGGGATTGAGAACATATGTGGAGTTGACGTTACCAGTGAGAACGCAAAACAGTAATATAACATTGGATGTCTCTCTTCGTTTTCGAAAGTCTGAAGATTCAGCAACTTTAATCGACTTATGTAGGGTGAAAGACGACTTTCAGGGTTCCAAGGCAAATCACGTAATGCGAAAAGAAGAAACTGCTTTTGAATACTTTCATTTCTTGCGATTCCAGATTCGTAGGACGGACACCAAACAGGACTACAGTATTCCAAAACAGGTCGGACGAGAGAACAGTATATAGTGTTTTGTTTACATAGGGATCCTTTAATCCTTTTGAGAAACGTTTTATAAGTCCCAATCGGCTTCTTGCCTTGGTAACAATAGAATCCAAATGGAGATTGAAGGTGAGCTTAAAACAATCCACACTTTCATCAGCTTCCTCATTAATAAAATCAATTGGGGCAGTTGAATTTTTTCGTTTCGTGAAGGTCATGCTTTTACACTTCTTAAAATTAAGCTGAATATATTTTCTTCTACACCATTCCTGCATAGATACTGTCAATGTCATGCTGTAAAAATAAATAACCTTGTTGACTACTATATAAATATGAATGAATCCGCATAAGAGAACATAGATCGTTGATAAATACAGGAACAGGAGTGGACCAAAGTGTCTGCCTTGAGGGACAACAGAATAGACGGCAATATTTTTAGACAAACAGTTATAAAATTTCACATTTTGCGTACGATCACATAAATATGAAGAAATCTATTTTAAAATCCATTAAGGGAAACCAGAAAATTCAAGTTTTTTTTAACAGGATAACACGATTAACTTTAAAGGGTGCTTTACAAAAATTAGCATAAAAAACATCTATTTGTAACCCATTCATCATGCTTTCGTTGACACGAGAAGTAAACTCTATCAAATAAGAAACAGTTGATTTTTTGGACAAAAATCATGTTGCTCATCAGCAAACATTTTAGAGCAGTGAAATTGCATTTTGGCGAGTCCTCTTTAATTTTCCATGTGATGTTTGTTACCATTTTTATATAGAGGCATGATAAATGGCGATTTTCACATAATCGGAAAGACTCCACTGGACAGGTTTACAGATGAAACTTACAGACGATTGGACAGATAAACTTGGAACAGCATAAGGACCAGGAACACAGTTATCATCTAAAGTCTTTATATATTGCACAATTGCCTTGTAAAGGCAGGCGTGTTACCTGTTCTACTAAATGTGGACCTCTGCTGTTCACTACCCGAATATCATTATCCTCATTCCAACTGCTTCTACCATAACACAATCTATATCCCAAGCAAGCTTTTGTTAAACCTTTCTTTTATCGCGTACGATAGTGGCCACATTCACATTGTGCAAATGTTTGCAGTTAATAATTATAACAAAAATCGATTATCAGCCCTAGTGGAATGGAGTTTCCAATAAATCACTGACCAGCTCCTATGTGCATGCGGTGTTACATTATAACCTATATGATTCTACCGTTCAATCGTATAATCCGATTTATGGTAATAAAAAATAATTATCAGCGGAGAATAATGAGTTTAAAATGTGCATTGAAACGATTATCCTTTCTGCTAAATAATTGTAAAAAATTATAGTTAATACGCGACAATTAAGCAATAACAATTACTAATTTATTCAATTTCATTGAGAAACACAAAAATTAACGAATACTCTGTATAATAATTAACTTGTATAATTTCCGTTGGCCAGGCAACGAAAAATGGTTAAAAGGATCGATTCATTACAGACTCATGCATTTTGAATCGGCAAATAATTGTGCGTGGGTGTAAGATTTATAGTTTGGTCGTCAGAAATTTGCACAGAAAATAAAAAAAAAATTATAAAAATGCGACATAAATTTACAACATTTTTCATATTATTTTGCATAAAAACGTTTATTGCTTTTACAAAAAATTATTATTTGTTACTTCATACAACTTAATTTTGTCCATCAAAAAAAAAAGTTCTTAATTTAACTTCACGATTCTCGGAATGCTCAATGATACCTACCTCCAATGATGTCGTCAAAAAAGTAGCCGGGAGTTGAAAATGGGGATAATACAAATAAACAAGAATGGCCAAGCAAATAGCAAACCACAGATCAATACACAGTGTACATAATAAATAATAATAATATCCAAGAGCGCAATGAATGATGGAAGGGCAATGGAATAACGAGGGAACCGTAGGGTTTTTGGAAAGAGCAAGACTATAAGGATACAGAGAATGTATCCTTAAATGTGTCCACTTTGTAAGAGCAATGGGAGTTTTTGAACTGTTTTGAGTATTTTTTATGGAAATATTGGCCAAAAGCCGCCAACGAGGTAAAAAACACGTAAACAAGGTCATTTTTGAAAAGTCGTGTCCGGGAGCCCTGAGATGATAATTCAATGTTCCTCGTAAATGAATTATATTTACATAATTTACAAAAAAATAATTGAAAAGGTACATGTTTTTTCAGGGTTCAGCCGCCTGCAGGTTTGTATTAAAAATAAACGGTACGGTTCCCTCCGGAAATTTTCGAAAATAGTCCCTGGATTTCAGAGAGGTTCCCGTATGAAATTAAGATATTTTTTTTCGTACATTAATACCAAAACTCCTCTTTCGCTCCTAATGCTCGTAGATTAGATTAGATTAGATTTGATTTGGGGGTTGGAAGCAAGTTACCATATCACTGCGGCCACAAGTATGGGCCTATTGTGATTTCCTCTAGAACTACCAGATTTTGTGATGAATACTAGTGATCTTTGAGTCGGCTGTCATCAACTTTCACGATGATATTATAACCTATATATCAGATATGTCCTCTGCGCCTCAAGAAAGTGTTTACCTGGTGACGTAATCTGATAAGGCAGTTACAGTGGCACAGGATGTGTTCTGGTGATTCTTCGTCTGAGTCATGAGATGTTTTTTGACTTGACAATGTCCAGTGAAATAGTGGCGCAGTGGCTTAGTGGTAGTGTGTTGGGCTACTAAGCGAGGGGTGCCAGGTTCGAATCCCGAAAGGGCCAAATTACATCTTAAGGTTTTTTTCCACTGCGCCACCTCTCGCGAACGTCTGACAAACATCCGAGAGTAAAACTAAACTGTCATGAAAGAGCTTCTCAATTAGCCGTTTGAACACGAAAAAATACCTTCCATTCGTCCCAAAAATTGAAAACCCACACAAAACGAATGGTTGTGAGAAGCTAGGCCTTGGGTCCCAAAGACTTGTCGCGCCAAAATATTTATTTATTTATTTATTTATTTTTTTTATTTTTTTTATATCAAAATTAAAAAAATAAACCGCGAGTTTACAACAACAACTCAAGATACCTAGTTAACGCGTTCGTATACCTACTCCTACCAAACGTCAAGTTGACGTTTTGCATAAACTAGGTATCCGAACGTCCCCAATCTACTAAAAGCTGCTGTGTGTGGGATGGGGACGTTCAAGTACCTAGTTTAGTAAGTCTGACAGCTGGCTGACTCGATCTATCTCAGTTTCGATTGGCCTACATCGGTCTCATGAAGAGCTGTTTCAGTTGACGTTTTTGACTCTGAATGAACCCTGTATTCTATCAACCTGTCAGTGGAATACGTTGCCTCAACGACGCGACATCGACATATGGTTACTGGCACTTTTATTTTATATCTGATGAACAGCAGATTTATTTTTCAGTCTCTTCTTATAGATCAATTATGTGTCAGACATCATTGCCGCTGGATATTTTCTTTCAGGTGGTTTGGGCATGTATTGTAGAGCCTGTCATGTCATCGCTGACACACGTAAAAAGCGCTGCTAATTTGAGCCAGCAGCTTTGTGGGGAATAAGTCCAACTATCATTCAAACTACAGTTCGGCGGTTGTTTTCCAATCAGGCTGCCTAATGGCTCCATTTTAGCTAGCGGTCTCACAGTCCGAACATTTTACTTTGTGCCTTCAATGTTGTTCCCTCATCTATGTAAAATGTAGGTGTTCACCAACTGCAATCGGTCAATGGGACAAACCTCTAAACAATATCCAGATTGTGATTGCAGCTTGGTTTTGACAGCTCCACATCGGCGGTCTTTCCAGTTCCTGCAAATCATGGCCATGAGTCGGTGAAAATTTAAAATTAACTTTTAACTTCTCAGAAAATAAAAGAGGAAAACATAAATTCAATATATATGTACATTACTGTAAACATTTAATAATGCATTACGATGTGTCAAGCACACGTTCACAGGTGCTATACCATACAGCAGCGAAAGATGTTTAATTCGTTCGAATTTTTGCAGAATATAAAAATACCTTTGTACGTCTGACAGTTGAATCAATTAGTGTCTGCCAATAGCAATAAACAGCACTATAAGCACTTTGATGTTAGTATACAAAACGTTAAAAAACCGAACAAATATTTTTGTTTAAACTGCAAAACAATTTTGAGAAACGCCGCGCCGATTTCCATAGCTCCATCTGCCATGCTTCTCAGAATTTCCTTTTCGTTTTATTAACAATATCTATAGGTCCCATACCTATACCCCGAAGGAAATAGAACCGCAATTGTTATGACAGGGACCATATGTTTCATTGTTCTATTTGGAGCTGCCTAATAATTTGATGGACAAAAAAACGGGGTTAGCACAGAATACAATTTGAACCATTGACTATTTTAAGACTTCAGGTACAATAGTCCCTTAAAGTTTCTTGGTTTTTTGTTGTCCTCCTTTCGTTGAATAACAATAGTACGAGTGTCTACTTGTAGGTATGTGTGCGCAGATTAAAGTTCAAAAATAGAACTGGCTCTACCAAAGGCATGTGCATGTGTTTCCTTTTTTCAGCTTTCTGTTGCTACATGTATTTTTAGTATGGAATACCAGGAGCAGTTTATTGGAATTGCGAACATACCTACCATGTAGCCAGTAACAATTGCTTTTCCAACACACAAAAAAAAAGATAAGAAAACAAAACCGTCCGAACCGAGCCAATGGTGCTTTCTGAAAATTGTTATGGTTCATCCTAAATTGGGAATGGGAACCTAACCAGGTGTGTGAATATTTATGACTTCATTGAGATGTTTACCTTGATGATAGCTTTACAGGCATTTTTTTTTTATTTGCTATGGTTAAGGTTATAGCCCGAGGCAAATGCAGACGATATAAATTGGGTTAGTGTGGCGCAGTATATCGGCTAATAATCGTAAGATGACTGAAGGCGGCATAAGAACAACACCAATCAATATGTATCTGCCTATATGGAGTTATTCACGTTTTAGGCAGCATCGCATAGGTACAGGCGTCACTATGGGCTTGAATGTAAATAAGTTCGACCACTTTATCGAGCAGCTGGGCCATAAATCGGCATAAACGCGGCGAATTTCGACCCTAGGGCCTAGGCGTAAATACATTAACAGTTGCAAACATTTTCAGCATAGATCATATTCATTATTTTGTCAGCTGTGAAATTGCCTGTCAAGTAAGACAGAGTTGCCAATTTATAAACCAATCATCTAAAAAAAAAAATTATATATAATCAATAATCAGCGTTAGCTGATTAAATAAATTGTCAAACGATGTTTATAAAAGGTGATTCATTTAAACCTAAAAGAACAGTGCCTGACATTTAATTTTTGATAATAATTTCTGGTAAATGTTGTCGCTAACGCCACAAATGTTCCATTCTGAAGTTCAGATTTTGGACCAATGCTTCCAGCTTTGCGTTCGATATTTTCCCAGTAACGCTTCTAAAGTTGGTTTCAAAATCAAACTTTTGAGTTCACATTACCCAGTTGACAGGTCCGAAACGCGAAATTATCTGCACACGGCCGCTACAGCCGCAATATTCTCCTTACTTCGGACCGGACGTGGTCTGTTCGGTCGCGTATCATCAATTACGTAGACTGATACATACCTAATCGAATTTTTGGACGGTAAGGACAACAACGGACTTGGAAGGTAGATACAATTATGTTGCTCTAAGTGCACAAAAACATTTTTCACAGAACGCCAAATTTCGTAATACAGCTGCAAAATTTGGAGACCTTGTGTTGGTGTATGTCTTTCCATGATGATTTCTGAAACAATCCGGACTAAAAATAACACGACACTATTGAAAAAAAGCAAGTCTTAATGAATCACTCTTTACATGGTTAAATGGCAAAACCTGCAGCGCGCAAATCATTTGTCAGCTATCTCAATTATGGGCCTATAGCTTGGCAATACTTATTTACTTATGTCCTATATCCCCTTGTGGGTCCTAAGGCTTCTAAAACGGCTACGCGCCATCGTGTGCGGTTTTTGGCAAGTTGCCTCAGCTCACCCCAACTCTTTCCCAGTTGCCGTGCTTCATTCTCGACTTTTCTACGCCATGTTGTTCTAGAACCGCCGCGTATCCTGCCATCCTAAATAAGCGGATACCACTTTTCGGAAAGTGTGATCAATCCACTGTCACTTTCGTCGTTGTGTCAATAGGTTCTTGGCCGGTTCTCTCATAAAGCTGTCCGTTCGAGATACGGCTTGGCCAGAAAATCCTTAAGATGTTACGCAGGCACCTATTAACGAACGTTTTCAGCTTTTGGAACGAAACAGTCGTTTGCTGTTTAGGCTAATTGCATTACTTCGCCAAATTTTGGATAGCATCCCAAGCGCAGACTTCGGTTTACATATTCGGTTGGCTACATTCAGTTCGGTTCCGCCATCGGTTGAGACAATACTCCCAAGGTATTGGAACCTCTCTACTCTCTCAAACGTTTGTCCAAGAATGCATACACGAGTATGAGTTGATGAGTTCGGTCTCAGGCTGATCATTTTTGGGTTTGCCGAATTAATTTTCAGCCCAACGACGCCGGCGTCTGCTTCCCTCTCCACATTTGCTGTCATTTGGTGAAGGTCCATTATTCTGTGAGATAGTAAGCATATGTAAGAGTCCATCAAATTCCTCAATTTCCCATCGATAAAGCGGCATTTAGCACATCGCTGATCACCAATAAAAACAATATTGGTGAAATAATGCAGCCTTGCCGAACCCCGCTTTGGACTTTGAATTCTTCAGATGTGGTCGACACAGGAGGAACCAGAGCGGAAACCTGCTTGCTCGGCGTCGAGTGTGTCTTCAAGGTGTTCCTTAATTCGCTCCAGAATAATTCATTTTTTGTTAAACTGTTTGTTCTAAATGATTTTGCAAGGACGAGTCGATTTTTAAAAGGAATAAAACAAGCTATGTGTGAGGTAAAATTCTTTATTTCGATTTCGGATTTTTGGCATATACCTGCGACATCAAGAAACCCAACAAGAATGAGTCTACCACGGTCTTGGTGCGAAATTAACGTCACCTCCGTGCGGGAGTTAGCCATATGCTCTCAAATCGTTCATGCAGAATGTCCATCGTGGTGTCTGCTGTAAGGCATGTACCACTTCACGTCAATCTCTTCCTCTATGTTTTTTGAATTTGGGCTAAAAGAAATCGTTCTGTAACCCTTGCTGTTGATGGCTGCAAAGACATGATTTTCATGAAGCCACCGGCCCAAAATCGGCACCAAACAGTAACTTTTTGTGTATGCATTGTCAGCTTGTGAGCCTCGTCTGGGTTGGCGTCGTCCCATATATGGCAATTTAGCTGTTTAACACAGCCGTTCATTTTTAAAATGGGGGCTTATTCAGTGAAAAAACGACCTTGTCTATGTTTATTAACTTTTAGCTCCTGGGTCAGTTGAATCTTGTGCGGTTGTAGGCCCTAGTTAAGACGCGGAATTCGCCAAGTTAAAGTTGGCGGAACACGGACGGCGAAGGATGGACTATTTTGTTTTTTTCTGTACACTTTCAAGGACCGCGGCAATGTTCTTGGCCGGTCTGTGGTTTCTTTGACGTACGAGTATTGGTTGATTGTTTACAGTACCGCTTGTCTGGAATTTAGCCTCCAAACGTTGGGGAGTTGACTTTGAAGGCCCACCGCGTTTTGTTTTATCATTTGAACGTACATCTCCATTGCCATGGTGATTTGGCATCAGTGGCTGTCTGACTGAAAAATAAAAACCACCAAAACAACATGGCCGCTAAAGACTTTTGCCGTTCCGCATCGAAAAGTTTTTATTCTAGCACGAACAAAGAGTGCAAAGCGGCAACACTTTTCGCTTTTTCGTTTTTGGCTCATACGGACATAGACAACATACCTACGTATGTATATTGAAAAAAAAAATTACGGAAATCGTTTGACTTCATAAATCCCTAGCTATGTAAATTACTCTAGCCTCATTGAAGGACTAATTTTGTAGGCAAACTTCAGTTCACTTGTAAATCGAAGCGTGATTTAATCGAATTGTAATATCAATGCTAACATTGTGTTTTAACTTTAGTCAGCATATATTCGTGTGTGTCAATTTAAGAAGACTGTTCAAGGAGTCACTTTCTTCGACTTGAGTACTACTTTTTGAATCTGCATATTTAACACAGCCACTTGTTAAATAATACTTCTTTCGTTCAGGCCCCCGATCAGATCTCGTGTTCGTACATCCCGTCACCTTTCCAATCGTTACAAATTATGCTGACTGATCTACTTTGATGCAAATTGTGCACATACAACACGATGCATAAAAAAGTGACTGTGTAATGAGTTTGTTGAATTTCAAAATTGTATCAATCGATTGCACCTACTAATATTATATCGTCAGTTCCATTTGAACAGTAATATATTCGATTTTCTGTCAAAGTAGGTCTTGTACTTAGATTATAACTTTGCTGTCACTGTCGTGTGAACGGTAGCATGTGCGTGTTCTCTTTGTCGGTACATGTGCGGTTTGACAGCTTAATATGTTAAGCTTATTACAATAAGCTGGGCGCGGAATGGTATTCGATGTAATTGAGTGTAAATAATATGCAAGTTACCTCACCAAGGGGAACGTCATACTTTGCAATGATTTTTTTTACAACGTTATTCCACATAAAGAGCTGATACGATTGTCTATATATACGATAATACGATTGTCTAGAATGGTAGCTAGAATCGTTGTTATCCATAATAAAATGTTCACGTGTCGCTGGAAACTATCGCTTCAATGTAATTTTTAACTTTCTCGTATCTGTAGTAAAATAACGATTATGTATTCGCATAAAACTTCGAACTCAAAAAGTTTGTCGCGCAACTCTGTCCGTTTGCCCATCTACTCGTCTGCTCCTGAGGTTTACACTCTACAATCTAAACGGCTAGACGAATTTGATTCAAACTTCCGATTTGGACCTAGAGTTGGGGGCCCTTTTATTAATGTACTTTCCCTATAACGTTCTTACAAGAGTTTGAATTTTTTTTTAAAAACGTTTCTAATCAAAATCGATATTTGAGCCTAACTACGTGTGGTTTACATGGCTGCATACCCATTATTTCTCTTAAAAATAACGAATAACGATACTTTTGAAAATTGAATTTAGGTATCTCTACGATTGCAACAAAAAATTCTTTTTAAAGTAATATGGTCATTTCTGACTTGATTGCAAGCTCAGTTATTCTCTAAATTAGGTAGGTATCATACAATGCGTCGTCATACAATGTAGTCGAAGTTCCTGAAACACTTTCGTTCCTTCTGTAAAATTTCAAATTTTAGAGTTACGAGGTTTTCTTATTAAGCCGACAAATGGCATATTTTGAGCTTTTTATAGTTACAACAATTTTGAACAAAACTCCTAGGTACTTGGGGTAAAATTGATGTTTTTAAAATGAGTGCGCCCTTCATTTTCAATTCGAATTACAGAAAACCCCGCCGAATTGTAAAGTTAGTTCATCGAAAAAAGTTAGTAAATTATCTTCAATTTTTCTAGAAAAAGAATTTTACATACAGACAAGTTAATAAATGTTCTTTTTTTTAAAATTTTTTTTTTGATAAACTAACTTTAAAATTCATAAGCAACATTTTAAGACCAAAATTTAAGTTTAACAATCAACAATTAAGTTGAAGTGGTTTAAAAAAGCTAAATTTTTTTTTCGGCTGCATTTTACGTATCGCTATAACTGGCCCCTAAGAACATAAGTTCTAATCATAGACTAATTTATTTCAATCAAACAATAACAATATGCCCTAACAGATCAGAAAACAGAAACTCTTGATACGCTTGTCTTTTTATTAAAAAATCGTGTAAAGTGTAAGAGCTTATAAATAGTACATTATGCGTCAAAAACGTTCTAACTAGATCTTGCGAAATAAATTCTTGTTACTGATGCTGAAATCTAAACAAAACCTTACATTTTTATTTAAGAGTATAAACAGTAAATCTCAACCAAATTGTTGATGAACGAGAAAGTTTCGTGCGACACAGTTGTGTACTTTATTTTACTTTCCATTCACAATATCCAGCTGGCTAAGCAAACAAGTTTCGTATCCGTGCTTTAAAATTTAATATAATTTTCTCGGTTATACAATAAACAAGTAACTTCTACTGTGCAGGCCATAAATTAATATCTCGAAGCGGGTTTTTAAGTTTACATTTGAGTTTAAGTTAGTTTGTTAAATACTTTTGAATCTGCGACTACGGTTACTTGTAAGAAAAATGCACAGATCTTTTGATCTTTTGCTAAATAATGTAAAAGTATTTGAAAGGTTGGTTTTTTTTGAAGCTCTCAAAGTAGATATATTCTACGTTCTAAGCCAAAGCTAAGGCCTAAAACAAATGTGAACATTTTTCATGCAGTGGAAATAGAACACACACTCTTAAAGGGGAGAGAGCACATGTAAATTCAGCATGCGTTGCAGTACTGCAACTTGTCTCTATTTCTAAATCCACTGCAAAAGACAATCGGTTCGGCGATAACAATAATCATTTTTAGTGTCTAGTCTAGGCTAAATTTTTCGAGCTCACAATTTTTCATTCAAAATTTTATATTGTGACCTAGAAAATATATAAAGGTAATCAATTATGGATTAGGTTTGCAAAAAAATAACTTCATTCCGATTTAAATCTTTTCTTTAAATCCAGTTTTATTATTTCACTGATTTTTGGAAGTTTCAATGTTCAGTTAAAAAATAAAAGTGAAATTTCTCTTAACACCTCAGCTAAAAGCAAACAAATGACGTTTAGTTATGGCATGACATACCTCATTGCAATTACTTCAAACAAATGTTTTGCTCGTGTGGCTTCCTTGCTGTACCTACTGCAATCCTTATTGAGTCCATGCACATGTATTTTGGGCATAACTGTTAGACTCTAAAATCCTTCCCCATTTAAGTAAGGTACAAAACCACTGGCAGATAAAAAAGAAGAAGATATTTCTCAAAAGTTTAAAATTGCCGCAGGGCCAGGGACTATGATGAGGAATCTTAGAATGCTCGATAAACAAGAGGTAAAAACAAGAGTACAACAGCTGCCCAATAAATTTATGTTTACTCAATTCTATGATAATATTATTAACCCTTACTCAACAATGGCTTATTGGATAAATGATAAAGAATTTTATTTTAATGCTTTCGTGATTTATTTGTGTTAAATAATCCAATAATCAAATTAAGGCCAGTACCTTTATCACAGTTTGGATTTCAACGGATGCACCTCTTTCTTTTGGTCTTTTCCTTTTTTTTTGTAAAGCTGTTCTGAGGCTTTTGCAATTTGTACCTTTTCTGTGTCGTCATTTTTTAGACAATCAGTATTTGCCAGCCTTTCTCACAGGTACCTATAGAGAAAATCATGATTGCATGACATTTCCTTTGACCTGATGACACTGCAGTCATTCGACTTCAACAAATGATAACTTCTGAAAAACTCTAAGGAAATTCAACTTCCTAACAGCAAACGTTCCTTTTCTTCCGAGATTACTGCATACTTGTATCGAATCACTGTATGAGTCCCTCTTACTTTAAAAATATAATATAAGTAAGCCGACGTCTCCCTTCGGAGATGAGGAGAAGGGGGTTGTCAAACAAGTCAGTTATATTAAGACCGTACAGAAGTAAAGGCAGACGTACAGTCATTTTTAGAAAAATAAAGAAATAATTAATAGTCGGGTTTTTCCAATGTATTTTCCCGACTCTAAAAAAGTCAAGTGTTTCATTTCCGTAGAATACAATACTAGCAACCGTATTTGTCTCAGATTCAACATACGAAAAAGGACATAAAGGCTCTTTCGTTCTAAATTCGAATTCCACAATTTCAACTTTCGTATAATTTTTGATCAACCATTTGTCATCAAATTGAATTTGCACTTTAATTTCTAATAATAGATATCCATAGTTCGAGTATGCGACCAAACTTTACCTCTCCTTAAATATATACTTAGCACTCTAAATCCAGCCTCTTGAAGCGCCACAGTCCTCGTCGTAAATATAGGAACCTAAACAGCAAAGTTTGCTTTCCTCGGTGCAAAATTCCTGTTCGTCGTTTAATATTTCGGTTCTCCACACTGACGGTTACCAGCTCTTTTCATGACTGAGGCTTGTACGCTCAAGGAGTACAAAACCACAAAATCTCTAGCAAATCGAATAGATTTTTCAACATCCAGAGCTAAGCTCGCGTCGACAGCCGCTGGTAAGTGCGGAACTCAACAACTTGCTGCCATTAATCGTGAAGGAGCATAAGCAAAATCGAAAAATAGGGAGTAAAGTCAGGACAGGAGTGCCTCGCATCTGCGAAATATCGATTGAATTGCTGATAAGGGAGAGAACAGAGAAGTCATTAATAATTACGACGAAAGGTATACCTATCCAGAGAAGGAGTTGCTTAAATATGTATTTGTATACATGGGGGCATTCAGATGCTCGAAAAAGGGTAGATGTGTCGAAAATCGAAATCCATTTGTAATAGATGTCACCATTATAAAATGATTGAAGGCTATAAGCGGGGGGCTTATGGTTTTAAGGACTCTCGCGCCATTAGTGAACATATTTGCTACAAAGTCTTCAGAATGTTTCCTAAGAGAGAATACAGAAATAAGTCCGATGTTTTACTGAGGTACTGTGATTAGCAAGATTTAGTTTCCTGAGACAGTTTCTGAGTCTATAATGCCACGTTAGGAAGCATTGGGATCTTTTTCTGTTATTTGTCCTTAAAATTCCTTGGGCATGAGTGTTGCTCCAGGTTATAGCACTCATTTTTTTCTCAAGCTTCCTGAATTATTTTTCGAGGGTGTTTTCCACATTAGGGTTTGGGGCTTATGGAGATGTCTGTCGCCCATTTCATATCTTTCTCTTCCCAAATGGCCCGGTAAACAGCAGAAGGTCACCTTGTGCCTTTTACCCAATTGATTACGTTTTTGTAGAGATTTCCACACAAGTTTGGACTGCAGGACTATAGAAACTTCTCAATCTCACATTATAGCTTTGTCGCAGTTCGCATTCTTTCTGTCTCATCTATGTATGGCACACTATTCTTATTTAGCTTGAAAGATGCTGGTACTTTTTGTCAATTTATCTAAAGTATTAAATGTGAATATTCTTGCCCCAGTTTACTCGCCAGTTCTTAACCCATCTGGGTACCACTTTGTTGTGGGATTACTTCCTTTTTTGGGTTGGGAATTCGTTGCTCTATGTTTGTTTTTTTGCTTAACTTGGTCTTTTGTGGCACTTTTTTGTATGCACTTGCCTCTTTATATTCCGTCTTTGGTCATTCTCAGAGTCATTTTACTTGCACATCTTAGCCACAAGGTACAAACGAGTTCCAGTAGAATACCTGGGACAGGAATAAAAGTTATAAAGGGTGTCCCATCACGTAAAATGTAAAATTCATAGAAAATACAGATTTTTTATTAGAAAGCTTAGATTTTTTATTGAATCATAGAGTATGGAGGGGTTATGCATGGAATTGCAAGTACGTACTCTTTTATTGAAATTTTCTATGACCATTTCGCATAAATGTGGCTAAAATTTCATTAATAAAACTCTACATGTCCTGTTTGAAGGCGTTGGTGGTCGTGGGCTTATTTGCATAGACCTTTGACTTCAAAAAAATCCAAAAGAAAATATTCCAATGGCGTTAACTCGCAAGATCTAAACGGCCAATTTTGATCGCAAAAACAGCCGAATACACGATTAGGAAATGACTCATGCACTAATTGAATTGTTTGTCTGGCTGTATGGCATTTGGCAACGTCTTGTTGAAACCACATGTCAATTACATCCATATCTTTTCTTTTTCGAAGAAGAATGGTCCGATAATGCCTCCAGCCCAAAATTGTGGATGCATTTGTTTCTCAACATACTTGTGGGTTTTCTGAACCCCAAATGCGATAATTTTGACTTGATTAACGAAGCCGTCGAGATGAAAATCAGCTTCACCACTGAAGATGTGTTCGAAAAATTTCTAACTATAGCTGACAAATCTTCGTTACTTTTAAATTATTGTTCAACAATGAAAATTCGTTGTTCTTTTGTATAGTGCTCCATTTTTACTAACTCTGAACTGTCAGCTGTCACATTGTTATCTTTTTTTCATTGGCATCACTGAACTATTAAATGGCGCAAAATTCAAATTGAACTATGGGACACCCTTTAGAACCTACGGAAGTGGTACATAATGCCATACAAAACATTTATGGAGTGATTTCCCATCTAACATGTTGTTTATAAAGAAATGCTGTAACTGTTGCTTAAGTTAATTGAAACTAATAGCAGAGCTGCCCGACTCTTTAGCATCGAGCGCCAATTGTAGTTTGGCTGATGGTTCATATATAAGCTTGGTCTATGCTGTGAATTTTAGATTTGGGCTAATTTTCGTATTGAATAATCGCCCAAATTGTTTGAAATGGAAATCAAACCAAATTTTTTTTTTGGAAGATCACGAATTTTTGACTCATATTTTTCCAAATGTTTTGAAGCTTAAACAAAAAGTTTTTTTTGAGAAAAAAAAATCTGAAAAATTTAGTAAGGATTCCATTTATTTTGTGATTTTGTTCAGAAAATTTGAGAAAATAAAACAACAAGATTTTTATTATGAAAATAAATTTATTTTTAACTTAATATGTCAATTAAAAAAAAAAACAAAAGCAAACAAAATTTGTTCTTTGATTACTCGTAAATAAATAGCAGATATTATGGGATCTTTAGTTTGGGCTTTAGGCGAAAGTTCATTCATTCACTTTTGGGTAATTTTACCATTTTTTGGAATCCAAAAATATTCGACGGTTGTTCCTTTAGTAGTATAGGGTGATTGAGACTTGAGCGATTATTCTTAAAATAAAAAGAAAGCAAATAAGATTTCGTGTCTCTACCACGTTGGTCATTTACGCAATCACTCTATATGTATCTACCAGATCTGAAAAATTAGCTGGCGGGACATTTAAAGTGAAAAAAAGTTTTTATTTTATTTTATATTTAATTTTTTGAAATAAGTAATTTTTTGTTTAAGTAAGTCTTTTAAGTCATATTTTTACATTTTATGTAACTTTTTCAAAGAAAATGCTTACAATGTGTTTAGTTTTCGGATTTTTCAGGTGCACGTTTAAAAAGTAAAAATTTAAAAAGGAACATAATAATAAATATTTTATATGAAGATTATTATATGAGGATAATATTTTCTACTAATATTATCCTAATATATAATACTTTCTATTGACTAAGCCATTTTTATAAAAAATATAAATAAATTGTTCAAAAAGTATCTATATCAATATTTATATTTTCAATTTTAAAAAGCTCAATAATTTTGATGTATAATTTTAAGAACTTGGATAATTTCGTAAATTCGTAGGTAGTAAATAATAGGACGACAAGTTGGAAGGCGGGACATTTTACGGGACAAATTTTCAGTGCGGGACAATTTTCATTACGGGACACTTGCGGTACAAAAGCCTTATAGCGGGACAGTTCCGCACTGAGCGGGACGTCTGGCATCCCTATCGGGCTGCAGCGCCAGGATTTTCAGGTCATCTCTTGTGTGCGATTTTTCTTAGATTTAGTCCCAGATATCTTACTTCTTTTACTCAGCCGTTCAAGTTGTATTTTCCCCGTGAAGGGTACTATTGTTATTGTTGTTTTTGTATGGATTTAGGTTCTGTCCAGCTGTCAAGCACAACTCCTGAGTTATTTCAGGTCAACATTGTATGATAAAATTGCGTCATCTGATGATGTGCTGTCAAATTTCCTTCTTGATGTCCACATAACTAGCTCTTTAGTTAGAGGGAATAGACTGGTTTTGCTGTCGATGATGAAGAGGAGCTATACATAAGTAATTGTCCACAGCTTTTTCATCGCCTTGGGAAGGAACAATGTTAGACTGATCGGTCTATGGGATTTCAGTAGACTTGAATCCTTTCGAAATCAACTTCGACCCTCTCTATTATGGCTACAAACAAGCAAAGTCCTTTTCAGAAAATTCACACGGACGACGTAGCGCTTATTAGGTCTGACCACTTTCTAAGAAGCTAAAATCAAAATAAAAACCAACACGCGCAATTCATTATTAGAACTGAAACCACAGTCCACATGTGAGTGGCTGATTAATGTGCCACAAGTCAACACCGCAGATTTTTTTATAACATCTTCATGAGAAACACTCCGTGAATCCAATCAATCTCTCAATCAAGTCCAATTTTTCCCTCTAATACGTCACTCTATATATTTTCAACAATTTCCTCTAATTTCGCCTTTTGATAAATTAAGTATCATCGGATTAAGTATTATTTCCTGTTTTTATTCCTTTTCGCATTTGTTTCACAATACTTTCACAGATATCCATACATATGTAGCCCAACTTTGGCATGTGTAATGCTGTGTGTTATCTTCTTGGCAAGCTCTTAACGGTAGTGCTTTTCTTTTGTGGAAATGAATCACAAATATTCGTGCAACTTGTGTGAAACAGACTTTTCCGTGCACACTGACAGATATTAACTACCCACATATATATATCAGTCACCGCTGAAACGCACGCACGCACGCTTTTGCCACACATACCCATCTTCCTTATAATGGCGCAAAGTGGGTGAAATCTGCACTATCAACTTAAGCACTTTAATGAATGAGCCTGGGAGAGACATCAAAGAACCCCACACACCAAACACCATATTGGAAAACTGAAAAACAATAGAGAGTGCGGCCGCCCCCATTGAAAAACAATTTTAATTAGATCTCAGCTGTTGATGGCATTATCAATTAGGGCACCAACTATAGGTACATCCAGATTCACTCAACAGTCGAATGGCGTACAAATTAAAAGCAAATTCAGAATGGCATTGAGCTCCGCTCAAATGGAATGATAGTCAACATTAAAACGTAATCTGAGATGAGATCCATCCCGTCCAATCTCCATGGGACGAATATTCAAGTGGAAAAATTGAGATGTTAAGTTTGTTGTTTGTTCGATTGGGTAGACGAAATACGACAAACAGATAATCCGAAGGACTGATGGCAAATTCAGGTTCATAGAAAATGAGTCGTGTTGTATGGCGAAAGGACCACCAACACTGAGAGAGAGGTATTATGTTTTCGAGTGGCAATATCATGGTCGAATAAATCCGATTCGGAGACCGATGAATTTCAGATTCATTATACTTGCATGAGTTTAAGAAGGGCTCTAATGAGCAGAGCAGCATAGACGAAATGAAATATTTCGGTCCTCTCATCAGGATAATGAGTATCCAATCGACTGGCTTTCGAACTGCACCGAATAAATATTAATTTCCTCTCCATTCGGCTTTTATTCATCGAATGCGAACTACAGGCATTTGAAAGATATACGAGTAGTGTATCAGTGAACAGGATGATGGGGAGTAACCCACATCAAGTTGATACAGGAAAGGCCCAATTGGTTTACGAGTTACACTTTTTCTTGTTACCACTAGTAGGGTGTTTCAATTCAGAAAGCAGTGGGTTTTATTTTTTGGGCGAATGCATTTTTGCCCCAAAAATAAAAGGAACAAATTTAAACAAAATATGTTTAGAAAATAGACGTAAAGACAAGTGATTGTGACTTATTGCCATTTTATAGTTTCCGTTTTATAGTGGCAATCGATGTTTCAAGAGCTATTATCGTTATAGCTTATCATTAAACGGTTAATAGAGAAATAATAGAAAAATAACCCTTGCTACTGTTCTCTCATTTACCTATAAGCAAATCGAAGCTAATCATATGGTAGCCTCGATTGAGAGGAGGGTGAGTTATTAAAGTCAATCCTAGGAACTTCTATTAAGGCGGACAAAGGGAATCTCTGTTCTCTGTGAACGACTTAAAGGAAACGCCAAATAATTGATTCATGTTCTGAAACAGATCTAAAGAAAAAAAGATTAAGATTTATTAGCATAAAAAAGAAAGTGTATACGACTGGGCCGAACGAAAGTGTTAAATAAAATGCACTTTTAGTTTCTCCATCTAATATCAGAGACAATACTGAGACCAGTGAATTCGAAATCAGGGGTTCAATTACCGCTTCTAAGATCGAGTAATACGTGACTGAATTTGTTATTGTTTTGCATGTAAAATCTACAAAATTCAGTGACGTATTGCTACCTCATGGATGTGGTAATTCGACCCCAGTACATATCTGTACATTATGTTGAAATTCCGGGACTCGCCTGGACATTTTAATGTTTGACTATTTTATTTTTGGTTATTAAGATCCCGGGCACGTTGCTTCCAGTTGTCCAGACCAAGCGCTCTGGCATCCGCGATGGCTTGGTCTTTGAAATGGAGATTCGGTCTTCCTTGTCTTCTTGAACCTGGGGTCTGGGATTCGAAGATCCTCTCAGCCCAGGAGCCCAGTATCAGCTCTTCCTTCTTGTCTATGGTCCAGCACTCGGCGCCATAAAGCACAACTGGCAAGATAAAGGTCTTGTAGAGCACACATTTCGTCCTTCGAGTTAGGAGTTTTGAACCCAGTTGTTTTGCCAAACCGAAGTAGCAACGGTTTCCTAGGTTAATTCTTCGCCGGATCTATACTATGGTGTCATTCGTTGGGTTTATGTTTACTTCGAGGTAGGTAAACTCCCTAACTACCTCGAAATTTTTGCTATCAACAGTGACGTTTTGTCTTAGGCGGTGGACAGTTGGTTGCTTGTTTGTTGATAGCATGTACTTGTACCTTGCCGAAATCCGGTGCATGTTTGAAATAGTTCGGAGGAGCTACTTCCAAACTGCACGCTGCAGCGCGTGTTTTCCAGCGTCACGCGACACAGCTGAATCAGTTTTGCCGGGATTCCGAATTCGGCCATCGCCATATAGAGCTCCTGACGATGTATGCTATCATACGCGGCTTTGAAGTCGATGAATAGGTGGTGAGTTTCGACTTGAAATTCGTTGGTCTTTTCCAGGATTTGCCTCAGTGTGAAGATTTGGTCTATAGTCGATCTGCCGGGCCGGAAGCCACACTGGTACGTGCCGGTTAGTGTGTTCCTTAACGTTGGATAGGATCTTGTAAACGACATTTAGCAGGGATATGCCTCGATAGTTCTTGCAAGACATAGGATCGCCTTTTTTGTAGATGCGACATATAGAGCTGATAGTCCAGTCATCGGGCATGTTTTCTTCCACCCATACTTGGTTGATGATTCGGTTCATCATACCACGGGCTCTTTCTCTGGGGTGGCTGGTACCCTACAGTGGTGTAAAATATAGCTGTGCTCTAAAACTTTGCCAGTGTTACCAAGTTAAAAATCCATAAATGCGAAAAGTCCAAAAATTTATAGAAGCCATTGCCGCCCTTTTTTATATATCTCAGAAATGGTAACACCTACGAATTCATATTGCCAAACTGAGGATGATAACAATTTGTTTTTTCTCACAGGACTCAATGCTGCCATGCTGTCGATAAAATCGAATGCTATAGACCTGACCGCTTTAGATCCTGTATTGAATATACCGCTGTTGCCCATTTTACCCTTTCCATCCCATTCCATCTGTGCAACTTCTAAGTTTCCAAAAGAATGAAAAAAAAACAAGACCCCGGCTGAGGCTAGCCAAATGTCTGGCGATTGGAGTCTCCGAATGAGTTTCTTTTTGCAGTAATTTTGTAACAGAATTTAAATAAGTGGCCAATGGTCAGTACAGTCCGGTTTAGGATAGGTTTGATAAAATCGGCTTTTTAGAGTTTAATTTTGGTTTCTTGTTTAATATTGGTTTGTCTTGTCAGAGATTCTGACAACACAGAGCGGACATAAACAAAGGGAAAAAAGCTGCCACGAAAAGAGAACGAAAAGGAGATATACACTGGAATATTTGAGAATACAAGAGAGAACAGTAATGAACACCATAGACGACTTGGATAACATCAGCACAAGTTACTTGGTTGCCATTAAACCATTATAATCAGACTGATATTTTATATAAGTGATGTCTTCAGTGTTTTTTATTATTATTTATTTATTTATAGTGCTTATGTTCTGTGGAGTCATGAGCATGTTTAAATATAAAAACAAACAAACAACACATAAAAATCTGTCGTAAGCAATGTAGAATGTAATAGTACTAAAAATATTTCATAAATGTATGTATGTTGTGTTCTTTTAGTTGCATCTTAAACAATAAGACCATAGAGCTGAACTTCAATAATAATAATTCTGAACATTATTAGTTCAGTGTTCTGCGGGTTTACCGATTAGACACAGTTCCTGGTCCAGGAATCGAAAATGGAAATAGCTTCATTTATTTTTCCTGCAGAAATTTGCCCGTGGTCATTAGCACTACGTCGTCAGCTGCATATGCACTGCACTTCATATAAAACAATGACCTAAGGTATTAAGGAAGTAAGCCCACCCTAAGGAGTTCTTCTTTCAGCTTTATCTATGATAAGTCTTCCAAGTTTCTCTATGATAAGTCTAGTTTAAGTTGATAACAGTGATGCCAATGCTGAGCTTGCTTAGTGCTCTACATACGGCATCAGTTTTGATATTGTTAAGAACTCCTTCAATGTCTTGGAATGCCGCTAGAACCTCCCTTGATCGTAGTGATTTTTCTATTAAATATTTCCGCCAACACAGGGAAGAGCTTCTTCCTTTTGTATAAGCGTGATTGTTCTGGGATTGATCTCCCTGTGCATTTGTATTTCTATCAGTCTTTATAAAGTTTAAAGAACGGAGGAGGTGAGGCTTGTTGGCCTAAAGTCATTGGCGTTAGCGTGTTTTGCTTTGACCGCCTTAGGTAAACAAATTTGGTGCCCGGACTTGTTTCCGAAATTTTAATTACAAAAATACGATGTTTTTTGAATGACTATGACATGTAGACTTCACTGAATGGATGTCGGTCTCAAACTGTTAACTTTAGTTCTTGAAAATTCAACCCTCAGCATCATATTCCCTTTTGGTCCTTCCAAGAATTTACTATTGTAAAAATACCTGCCTTATACAAAAAATAAATAAATATTTTGGGGCGACAGGTCTTTGGGACCCAAGGCCTAGCTTCTCACAACCATTCGTTTTGTGTGGGTTTTCAATTTTTGGGACGAATGGAAGGGATCTACAATTTTACGCCGAGTCCAAACGGCTAATTGAGAAGCTCTTTCACGACAGTTTTACTCTCGGATGTTTGTCAGACGTTCGCGAGAGGTGGCGCAGTGGAAAAAAACCTTAAGATGTAATTTGGTTCTTTCGGGATTCGAAACGGGAACCCCTTGCTAAGTAGCCCAACACACTACCACTAAGCCACTGCGCCGACCTGCCTTATACGTTACATTTAATATCCCATTTCACAGTCCATTTCCGAGCGTACTCTACTTCCATTGTCACAGCTCTACAACCATCTGGGTGTCCGCAACAACCCACCCCAGTTTGCGATGGATGGCAGTTATGACTTGTTTAGAGCAGACTGCGCCATTATAAATGGTCTTACGGCTCGTATTCCGAAACATGATTAATACGATCCCATTCATTCCAAGTTAATTGGCCAAATGAGTTGATTGAACAATCCATCTTTTAACAATTCATTACCTTAATAACTGACTCGAATTTTTTACTGCCCACAGATTTATCCGTATATTTTCTTATTCCAAATTAATGGGCCGTAACAATCCGCCAAAGTCGACGTCAGCCATATTCCCAATGGGGTGCTGCGTTTCCAAAAATGGCGACAAATATAAATTCACGGTAAATTGCGTTTCCCTAGAATCTACATCTTGGGTAAATTGTAATTTAATTGGACGCTCCTGAGCACCACTTCCAGCAGATCTATTTGCGTAGGTATATCTTCCATGAGGATTTCCCAACTTTTTCGCTTCTATCCAGCAGCAATATTATCTGTGTGCGGAACATTCATTTAAATTAAATTTAATCACTTAAAAAAACACACGCCACATGGGAGTAACTTTGGCGGGCGTTATTTTAAGATATTCATCTGCCCACATTCGTGTCAGTCCTGCAGGAGACGGAGAGGGGTTCAACAAACTAAAAACATTATAATTCATCATTCGCCTTACCTTTTCGAAAATCTAAAAATACCCTCGGTATGCTTACCACACCAAAAAAAATGGGCATTGGTATCACAATGGATTCATTTAACCCCATTTGGGTCAAAAGTAGTAGGTATCTATATACGCTGGAGTATGTGTGTAAAACGGTAACAAAAACCTCCTTAAGTCACGTGAATGCACACTCGTTGTGTTCTGCCTTCGTATCGTATTCACACTCGAGTAGAGGTGAATTTGTTTACGACAAAAATCAATGAACAATCGACCGGATTAGAAAAATGAAAAAAAAAGCTTTTGCCCACGTAGGAAAAAAAGGAAATAGACAAAAACTATCCAATGGAAAGCTCGCACTTTAGAAAAATACATATGTGTACCTTCTCCAAAGTTTTCACCTTAACTGACCATATAGAGACAAACGAGTGGACATATATCAGCGGCGAAAGTTTCATTTAAAGAAAACGGCTAAGTTATAACCTTTTTCCTTCACATGCTCGCGGGTCGCGGCCTGAGTGGTAAACTAAAACGTGCCGATATATGTCACCTAGCCAACTATTAAGCTATATTAATGACGGAAATAGTCAACTTTATGACGTTTTTTTTATTTACAACCCCCGGGGGGATCGGTTAATCCGCCAGTGACAATTATTATAAGGAAACAGGAAACACATCTTTTCTACCCAATGACGGGGAGTTGTGTAAATCAAGTTGAAAAACGATTTACTTCCGATTGCGATTGCGACGTCAAACGTAATCTGAAAGTGCCTTCACACAAGCAATGGAAATTAATAAATTTCATGTCTGTATTGAGCTGAAACGAGGGGCGCATTTTCTGCATTTTCACTATCGAGCGGAAGAGATCCAGTCAGCGAATGTGTTTTAGTTCTGTTAAACTGTTGACGGTGGGTGGATAAATTATTAACTGAGACACGCGTATAACAATAATCGTCAAATTGTATTTAAATATTCAAGATAGGGATCCGAAACGGCGACCTTATTGGAATAGATGACCTAGATATCTATTCGAACCGGTGTAATACGCTGTTTAATATTTCCCTTTGATAATAAGCAATAATGTTGCACGGGCTTGTCGAAGAAGTTTCTATATATTTACATATACATTTGAAGCTAATTACAAGCTGTTTTGACAGGGCAACGGGTTAGGAGGTTACTCTGGTAATCTGTTTCATCAATGTCGGGTTGATAAATAAAACAAACAAACATTACTTCGATGAAGAACAAAAGGCTCTGGAGCAGATAGAGGAAGGAAGTCTCATTTTAAAACATTAAGTCAGTGGGAGTATTTTAAATGCGGGGGTGGAATGGATCGACAGCTATGTCACGTGGAGCGTGTGGTTAACAACGCATCAACCTTACCAGGGTTTAAGTTTGTCTCATGCAGGGCTATCGGATATTCCGGGGGAATACAAATATTCCCCCTATCTGTGGCGTTTTCGTCGGAAGCTAAAGTCTGTCTTAGAAATTATGTTCGAATGCGTGGGAAGTTGTCAATTAATACTTTTTCAGTTGACATTTAAGCTCATATTTTAAATTAAATAAAAAATAAATTGCATAGTTTTAAGATAATTTTCACAGTTCGGGGAACTTGTTTTTGGCAGATTCTTTTTGAGCGTCTTTTTTACAGTTTGACAGTTAATAACAGCCATATTATTGAAGCTCCATTTATTAAAATAGCAGTCATTTATTTAGTTTGATTTGCCAAATCACCATGGACGGACAAAGCGTTCAACAACATGTCAATCCACCGGGGGATCCAAGAGCGTTCAGTGCAATCCGAAAAAAGTCACTGTTTTGTTTAGATTTTGGGCTAGCGGCGTCATAAGTCCATATTTCCTTGAGAACTTAGTTTGCCAGTCCATCACCATCATCGCGAGCGCTGTAGGTCGATGATTACCAACTTATTTTCGCCAGAATTTTGTGACATTAACCCCAACGACATGTGGTTTCAATAGATCGGCGCTACGTGCCACATAGCTCAGCAACAGTGAAGGATGTGAACTGGCCATTGAAATCGTGCAAATTCGACCCCGTTAGATTTTTTATTGTGGGGTTTTCTGAAGTCGTAGGTATTTGCGAATAAGCTACGTACCACAGTGGTCTTCAAAGCCAAAATAACCCATGCTATCGGTCAAATTCAGACTGATTTATGAGCCAGAGTAATGAAAATTGGACATATCGGATGTGCGCCATCCAGGGAAGTCGCGGCGGACCTTTGAACGGTGGTATGTTCCATACATAATGGCATCTTTAGTCATTTCAAATGAATGCAAAATATCAATGATATCTCATACACACATTTGTGATATTTAAATTTAAAGATATTAATCGCTGAAAGACACTTTGAAAATAATCAAAATTGGTTTTTTTTGGGGGTTAGATGAAACAAAACAAAAACATCATTGGAAGAGCTTTCACCTTTTAAGTTTCGCGCAAACGAACATTTATTTCCAACTTACATGAAACAAAACAGTCGTACTTCTTTTTCACTGACAGAGTTAGTGTGTTGGGCCCCGGTTCGAATCCCGAAAGAACCAAATTACATCTTCAGGTTTTTTTTCCACTGCGCCACCTCACGCGAACGTCTGACAAACACCCGAGAGTAAAATTGTCGTGAAAAAGCTTCTCAATTAGCCGTTTGGACTCGGCGCAAAATTGTAGATCCCTTTCATTCGTCCCAAAAATTTAAAACTCACACAAAACGAATGGTTGTGAGAAGCTAGGCCCACAGACCTGTCGCGCCAAAATATTTATTTATTTTTTATTTATTTTTTGACTGATGTCGTCTTTTCTGGTAACGTGAAATAAAACCAATCGAAATACGGCCACAGTCACAAATTTTGGCATTATTTCGTTCTTCAAAGCGAAATTAAACCAAATTTTTGGTTTGGCTTTATTTCGTTAACTGAAAACAAAATTTGGCGTTATTCCTTTAATTTTATTTTATTAACTTTATGAATAACAAAAAAGTAAATTTGCACGATATGTTGAATATATATGGGGGGCATGTTTTCCCCCTGCAACCCTCTGCGAAGTTTGTTTAAATACTTGCGAAACACGAAACTTTTCAACTCCTACGCCAACTTCAATACATATTTGACATTTCGCGCGAATTTAATGTCAAATTTTTAATTCGACGTTATTTCGTTTGGCTTTACTTCACGCCACCGTTCTTCTATTTAACGCCTCTGTAGATTCGAAGGTATTTGTCTAAATGCAATGGTAACGATTGATATGCTTTAGGAGTATTATTTCCATATAGCTACCCCTCCCCTTAAACAAATTTAAAGCGATTCATCGACAAGTATTTTTAATCGTCTATTTGCTTCTTCTCTTTTCAGGTATGTATTTTAAACGACCTGTTTTACGTAGATAAGATGAGTAAATCTCAATGGTAAGTCTTGTTAACACGAAGAACAGGGTGAGCCGACTACTAAGAGTGCGAGAGAAACATAAAAACATCGAATTTCCATATATAGGTATTTTTGTTTACTTGGTCCTTTATAATTTATTTGGACTAGTTTTTGAATACAACATCAATCAAGTGGCCGCTTTTGTTGACCAAAGTAGAATGTGCCCTTTTTGCTGCGTTTTCCATCACTTTTTTAACCATATCGGGCGGTATAGTGATGATTCTGGTATGACTGTTTGCCTTGAGCTCGCCAATGGTCAGAGGCTTGCTGGCGTACACTTTGCTTCTCAAACAATTTACCCTACAAATTAACCTTTAAAATGCGACGCAACTTGGTTCCACTAACGCCAAAAGTGCGGTGACGATACAACATAAAAGGGGGCTCTCGGCAACTCTTTCTCTTACCGCTTCAACCAACTTATTCGAATGCCATGGGCGTTGATGAACGGAAAGTCGGCGATCCCCCACTGTCCCGTATTGAACAAAATTCGACACAAGAGGACGAATAGATTTTTCAGACGGTGCTTGTTGGCCACGATATTTTTGACGACATGCACGTTGAGCTAAGATAACTTAACGAATATTTTTAATGTGCGCGTTGCTTCGGTGTGAAGCTCTATTGGGTTAAAATAAATGCCGCAATAATAATAATCATTTTTAGTGTCCGGGCTAAATTTATTTGAACTCACAATGGTGAACTATTTCATACAAAATTGCATATTGTGACATACAAAATTTATAAAAATGATTATTAGTAAGGCACATGGTGTTTGTTTATAATTGATTTTTTTGGAAAATTTTAACTCACATTCTTCGCCTAACATGCATCATTTGACCCTTTAAAAACGTGTCTACCGAAGTCAATCGGTTGATAATTGTCAAAGTTATTCAATGTTTACATACCGACATAAAAGATGTTACATATGTTCCTGGAAAGACACTTTGGTGTATGAAAGAAAAATATCGCTTAACTGATTTGTAGCCCAATTCGCCAAAGGGCTTTTATGCTTACATTTTTTCCGAAAAAGAAACCCAATGTATTATAAAGAGCCCAACTTGACAACTCCAGCTACTGATTTGTCTGTTCTGTGTGTAAATACTTTATGTGTCAACTAAGTAGTGCCATTACTTTTCATGATGAAAACCTTTGAAGAAGGCAGAGAGTCTGCTGCAATTTTTGCTTGCTTAAATTAAACAAATTATCTTGAGATCTGTTTGTTAAGAAAGGGTAACGCACTATATATTACAAATTACACACTAAACGGTTGTCATTACTGGGCAGTTTAGTTAAAATTAACCGAGCAATTAGCTTTAACTCAGTTTTTTTGAATGCATTTAACTGCGTAGATTCTGATTAGCTGATTTTTAAACAATTTATTTATGGTAAATTTGAAGTTCAAAGTTTGATAAATTTGTATCATATCACTCGGCTGTTTTTAAACAACTGTTTTTCCTCCGTAAGTCATTTTATCGTTAAAAATTATTCAAAAAATATTCAAACACTGTTTTATTGACGTAAGGAAAAGTTTGTCAATCCCTACTGAGAGAAAAAATATGCACTAAAATGGATAAATAAAGCTAGCATAGCAGTGGAGAATACATTTAATTGAAACCGTAAAATATATGATGGCCGTGCTTATAATGGATTCTTGGATACAAAAATAACGGACATTCCACCCAGTGTTCGTACTTCACTGCAACTGCAGTAGATCTACTACGATTTTTAAAAATGTTAACGTCTACTATACTTACACTGCTCCGCTTGAGGCTTGACTAGCGATCTACTGTGATTTTTAGATTTTCCGTATTTTGAACCTTCATCTGAAATTTTTCAACACAACTTCTTCAAAACAGAACACCGCTCAAGAAAAACACTCGCCTTATCTGAATTAGAGCATGCAACTACTTATCGCCATGTAGACTACAGATTGGATTCATCACCCTCACACACTTCGACTGCTCAGGTAATGACCAAAATTCCAGTAAAAAAGCGCTAAAATTAGTAAATACAAATTATACCAGAAAATGGTTTATCTTTTATGGCAAAAAAATGCTTTTAAGTCTTCAAAATTTGCTACCTCCAGACTATGCATATTTTAATTAACTAAGTCGTTGAGCTGGATAGCGCATTCAACTGTCATGCGTTACCAAACAAAATAAAGCGTACAAAAAATATTGGTATTAACACTATTCTAATATTTTTGTAAAGTGCACTTTTGACACAAAACATATTCATCTGATATGAGAATGAATATGAAATAGAAATGTAAGTTTTTGTTTAAGTTTAAGCTCTCAATAATAATTATCTCTTAAAACTTGCAAGCGTACAAGGACAAGCGTAGACAAGTGTAGCAGGAGTTACCGTTTTCTGATCTGTTTAGTTTTTCACTGGAATAAATTAGTGGCGGCGCTGGTTTAGGTTAGGTTAGGTTAGGTTGATGGGGGTTGTGAGATCGTCACAATAGACCAGGCACCATGTTGGGCCCATCGCCATCCCCTGGGAACCATTACGGCTAAAAGACCTAAACCAAATCACCCAAGCATTCGATTTCCCTACAGAATTTGAGTATGGCCTCAATTCCATTTGAGGAACCAACCTCTTCTAAGTTGTTAAAGAAGTACATTCCGAGATGCTTTCTTCTACTCCGAGCAATTGCTTGACATTCACAAAGAAGGTGTGAGATGTCTTCCGTGACCTGTAGGTCTTCACAGTACCTACACGTATCCGTATTAGCTACGCCTAGTCTCATGGCATGCTTCCTGAGAAGGCAGTGCCCAGAGAGTATTCCTACCGTTGTTCTCAACTTAGTTCTACTGAAATTAATCAATTGTTCAGACTTCCTCCGATTTAAAGTAGGCCACAGTGCCTTTGAGACCTTATGTCCTTCTAATTGTGACCACCTTGTATTCGCTTTATTGAAGACTTTTTCCAAAAGAATTCTCCTGGCCACCGCCATGGGTGGTCTTATACCTTCGATCGTTGCTTCAAGTGGGAGCCCAGCTCCTTCCTTGGCCAAAACGTCTGCCCTTTCGTTACCGTCAATATCACAATGCCCAGGTACCCAACACAGTCTAACACGGTTCTGCGAGCACAATGCCTTGAGCACTGTGCGGCAATTCCTGACTAGCTCAGACTTGATGGTTTGTGATTCTAGTGCTTTAAGTGCAGCCTGACTGTCAATGAAGATGGCGATATTCTTATCGGATATTGATCTCATCTCAAGTACCTCCGCGGCCTTAAGCACTGCCAGAACCTCTGCCTGAAAAACACTGCATGTGTCCGGAAGCTTCAGGGCCATTTGCAGGTCGAACCCGCTGGAGTATATACCTGCCCCTGTTCCCTCGATAGTTTTGGAGCCGTCAGTGTATACTGAGGCCTCGTTTTCCCTCAGGATCAAGTTATTAGACCATTCCTCTCTGTCCGGGTATAACACTTCATAAGGTGTTTCGAAGTCAAGTGTACCGAGACTTTCATCCGCCTTTACGGGGATATCAGAGAACGATTCCCTTATAATTTTTCCATGACCTATACTATTATTTTTAAACAGCCCTGCATTAGTGAGTCTAAGTGCACTGTTTCCTGCTTGGATCTGTATTTGTAAGTCCAGTGGTAAAAGATGCATGAATGCTTCCAGCGCAGCCGTGGGCGTTGTACGTAAGGCACCCGTGACGGCAATGCAGGCTGTTCTTTGTACCTTGGTTAACATATCCCGTATATACTTCTTGTTGGTGGCCTTCCACCACACAAGAGCCCCATATGTAATTATGGGTCTTACAACCATTGTGTAAAGCCAATACATCATTGTCGGCCTCATGCCCCATTTCTTCCCAGCTGTCTTCTTACAAGCGAAGAGAGCATTATGAGCCTTGCGGACTCTTTCCTGTACGTTAAGTTTCCAATTTAGTTTCCTGTCAAGTACCGTACCAAGATATTTAGCGCTTTCTGAGAGCAAAAGCTCCACTCCAGCAAGTCTTGGCAGCCTGAAGAGCGGTATCTTGTACTTTGAACTAAATAGTACTAGTTCCGTTTTCTCCGGATTTACTCGGAGTCCACACCCTTCAGCCCAGATTCTGAGTCTGTTGAGGGCAGTTTCCATGAGTTCGCTCATTGTATTAAGGAATTTACCTTGAATAATTATGACTACGTCATCCGCGTAGGCAGTAACGTTGAATCCTGCATTATTTAGTTCTTTAAGTATATTATCTATAACCAGCACCCAGAGAAGGGGAGAAATGACCCCTCCTTGAGGGGTACCTCTGGTTACAGATCTTCTTATTGAACTGGTTCCTATTGTGGAGTTGATATTTCTTGTAGAGAGCATCTCATATAGCCACTTGGTTATACTATGCTCTACATTAATCTTTTCCAAGGCACTTTTGATGGCCTCCCTATTAACATTATTAAAGGCCCCTTCAATGTCCAAAAAGGCCGCAAGTGCGTATTCTTTTTGGTGAAGGCTACCTTCTATTTTACCTACTACCTCGTGTAGAGCCGTCTCTACTGATTTGCCTTTTAAATATGCATGTTGAGCATTGCATAAAGTTCCATTACAACACTTGTTTCTTATGTGAATGTCTATAAGTCTTTCAAGTGTTTTGAGGAGAAATGACGACAGACTAATAGGTCTGAAGTCCTTAGCTGAAGTATGGCTTGGTTTACCTGCTTTAGGTATAAAAACCACTCGTACTTCTCTCCATGCCCTAGGTACATAGCCTAATCGAAGGCAATGTTTGAAAATATTCCTGATTATGTTCATGACTGTACCTGGAGCCCTTTGAAGCATGGCCGGTATAATGCCATCAGGGCCAGGCGATTTGAACGGAGCGAAGGACTTGATGGCCCAACGCAGTTTCTTCCCAGTGAAGATATTATCTAATCCTTCCTCTATGGTTGTACTAATGTTATCCCAGTTCCTATTTCCATTGAGTAACGAGGACACAGGCGCGCTACTTCCTGGAAAATGGGCATCAACTAGTGATTCCAGTACCTCCTCGCTGCTTTCCGCCCACGTACCGTCCGATTTCTTGATAAAGCTAGGGACGGCAGGGTCTTTGGCCAGCACTTTGCGGAGTCTGGAAGCTTCGCTTGTGTCCGCAATCGCTTCACAGAAAAGCTTCCATGATTTCCTCTTGGATTGCCTGATCAAGTATTTGAACTCTTTTTTACTTTCTAAGTATAGATCCCATGTAATGTCATCCCCCACAGCTTTGGCCCTATTGTAAAAGTGCCTAACTTGCCTTCTTTTGGAGTTTAGCTCCCTGTTCCACCACTGAGGTTGAGACTTCTTAGCTGGTTTCCTTAGTGGGCAAACTTTCTCGAATGCTGAGTTCATTATTTTGCCTATGTTATCAACTGCCCTGTCTATGTCTACTGAAGAGTCGTAGGTTACTTCCTCATTTCCTAGCTGATCCCTTACTAAGGATTCGTACCTATTCCAATCCGCCTTCCTGGGGTTCCTGTAAGTATTCGTGGCCTTACCGTGGAAGCTTATTTGAAAGCGAATCCACTTATGATCCGATAAGGATGCCTCTTCTAGAACCCTCCACTTTGCGATAGTGAAGGAATCAGTGCAGGATGCTAGAGTAATATCTAATACCTCTTGCCTGTTCCGTATCACAAAAGTAGGTGTGTTACCCTTGTTGCATATAGTAAGCCTAGTCGATAGGATAAAGTCAAAAAGACACTCACCTCTTGCGTTAATATCACTGCTGCCCCATTGTGAATGATGCGCATTGGCATCGCATCCTATGACGAAAAGCCATTTGTCCCTGGTCATCAGCTGCCTTAACCTGTCGGGAGGTATCTCCGTCGACTCGTAGGGAAGGTAGCCTGATATCAGGCACAAGGATTTGCTTCCCACTTTCTCGCAGCAAACTGCAACCAGATCTCCATCACTGAAATTATTCAAGAGAAATGCCCTTATATTGTTTTTTAAAAGGATACAAGCCCTAATTTTACCTTCGTTAGCTTTGAAGAAAAGCGTATAATCCCTTATGGAGAGCCCTTGGATCTTATTGTTTCTGCTTATCCAGGGCTCTTGTATCAGTACGGCTGAGACGTCGTGCTTGATTATGTAATTTACCAAGCACGCCGTCGCAGCCTTACTGTGATGCAGGTTTATTTGCATCGTCTCCATCATCATGGGGTTCTTCCGCCTCCGCTCCCTTGCTCATGGCCTTGACCATGACTTTCCCCATGCTATATCGCACCATTCCTTTTGTTTTTTCAAGGGTTTGGAGCGATTCCCTGTTTAGGCTTATCAAGAAGTGTTGGCCAAATTGTCTTCTTGGGCCTGTCTTTAACACCCTCCACGTGTCTGCTTTAAGCTCCCTGTTTTGAGCGTGGAGAAGGCCTAGTAGCTTTTCAGGGTGCGTGTACGGCAGCGGAACCCAGACCCAGGCCTTGGGCGGAGTGTACTTAGCCAACTCCGCCACTGTCACGCACTTAAGCTGAGCCCCGCTCCACACCTCGCCAACCCCTTGGACAAACTCCCTGAGGAAGCCAACGGATTCCTTGTTTCCACAAGCAACAACCTTGCGACCGCCATCCCATCCAGCGCCGTCAAAGAGGAGGTCACCACTCTCTGTGGAAGTCATTTTCTTCCACAGAGCGTCCTGAAACTTCTCCTCGACAGTTAGCCACTGTTCCATGGTCAGGCGTCCGCTCGGCTCCCGCTCGTTGATAATGGCAACAAGGAGCTCGTCTTTCGCGTCGTAGACCGGTAGTACAACGGGCGAAGTACCAGCCTTCACCCTTTTAGCCACACTCGGTTCCACGACGTCGTCGGATCTACTCCTTTTGCTCAGGATGGTTTCCTTGGCCCCCCCAGGTATGACCTTCTCGTTATCTTCCCTTTTATTTTGACTGGACTCAGTCGCCACTTCACTAGTGGACGCCTGAGTCCCTGCCCTGTCTACGCTGACTGCGGCGGCCGCCGGTTTTTTGGCAGCCACAGCAGCCACAGTTTCCTTGGCCCGTTCCACTTGCCGTCTGTCCCAGGCGCTAAGTGAGCTCTCTTCACACCCCCTGAACTGCTCTATTTTGCGCTTCGCACTCTCGACTTTGCGTCGGGCATTGCGCATTATGAGCTTGTTCAGCTGATGTGCGTTTTTGCTCGTCCCTGCTTTTTCGACTGCGGAGGAACCGAAAGCAGCAGAGTACCTGCCTACTGCGCCTTCAGTCCCCTTTATCGATTTTTTGCCCTTAGGGATACCAGTGAGTGTACCAGCCTTCTCACTGCTATCCCTATTTATTGAGGTGAGTGTACCAGCCAACTCATCTTTGCCCTTTTCTAATTTGGTAGGAGTACCAGCCACCCTACCACCTACCCTTTCTATGGAAGTAAGAGTACCAGCCACCTTACTTCCCGCCACGCTAGTGTCAGTGAGCGTGCAGTCTGCATCCTCACTGTCACTAGCTAGCAAAACCTCTTCGAGTTCCCTCTCCAGGCCGGAGATGGAAGACTGTGGCTCAGATTCGTTAGAATCCTCGCCCAGCTCCATCGCCGGCTTAATGGAGTTTGTTCCCTCCCCTCCTGGAATTTCAATTCCTTTTTTTGTTTTTATTAATTTATTTTTAGTTTTAGAGTCCATATAGTTCCCACGAGTAAGGCCGGAAAAAACAAGGTCGACCCAGGCAGCGCCGCCATACCTGGGCAAGGCGCTGGTTTAAGGTGTCTATGATTGGAAGTACTGTTCTTATATACCGAGTTAGTAGTTCTTATTGCATATTTATTGGAAGTACGGCATTGAGAGTTGCAAAAATACACCTATGCAAACACACATCCGGATTTGGGTAGTAATTTTTGAGAAATATTTATAAAACGGCTTCATTTGCATGATTTTGATTTAAGGAATATCTTCAACTATTTAGGTAAAAAATAAGTACAATGTAACATGCGGACTTTGAAAGAAAACTTTGGGGAAAATCCAGTGAACTCGATTTGAAAAGTTGTCGCCTTTGAAGAGTTACAGCAGATAGCAATATCGAAAATGGGTTTTTCTGAGACATGATCAGTTTTAGATAGTTGTAGTTTTCGGAAAATCGAATGGAAAACGAAGGTTAATTTCACATTTTGCCTTTCTGGCCAAAATCTTTATGACCGTTTTCCTGTAAAGGGTTATTTATTTATTTATTTATTTATTTATTTATTTATTTCATCTTACAAGTACAACTTATTTTAGATTACTTTGCAATAATTTATACATGAAAGCTATCGATTTTACAAATAATAATTAACTTAAAACTACAGAATTACATTGTTCCCTTCTCATATTAAAATCAATACGGTTTTTGTATTTATTATAATTTACGCAAGCCATAGTGATGGGATCATTTCGACCATAATTTGTTTTGTGTCTAGATGGCAAATTGTTCCCTAGGTTGAAGAACACGAGAAGGAGCATATAAATTAAATGATGGCAGTAAAAACGAACAATCAATGTGGCCAGTTAAGACGTCTATAACTAATTTTTTTTCAAAAGGACTATTATTCGCATTTTCAAGAAAGTATTTACTCATGACGGTTAAAACGGAATACGGCCCAGAGATGTGGGTGTGGAGGAAAGCTTCATAAGCCACCGTTTGCTCTCAACTTATAGTGTTCACATTTGTCGAGTTCATCAATTGCAAAATTTTATAAGATTCACCCGCTAGTGGAATATTTTTATTCAATCTACTCCGTTACAGTTTACGGAGATTATTTCTCACTCTCGCATTTCTCAAAATGTTTAATAATAAATTTACAGGAGCTATATACAAATTTGATTCTTTTATAATCTAAATTTAAACGTGCAATTTTTTTAGTGGGACAATGAATAAAATAAGCTACTGCTTAAATTTATCTTCGTTATTATTCAAATTATTATATTTATCCAACGTATGTCCATATAACCCCTAATACACAGGACTTAAGTAAGCAAAACTATTTATGTTTAAAGGGATTATTATGTACTAAAGAAACCCAAGCATCTTTGCAGTGAGGAAACGTGACCAAACATGTGCTTACATCACTCGTCTGCTTTTTTTTGTCTCTGAAAATATGACACTCAAGTTGATAATATAAACTAAGCGTATGTAACATCTACCCGAGTTGCAGAGTAATGGCTTTCCTCTACTATGGCCTTCGAAAGGAAAGTAATAAAAAACACCCCACATCGTTGAATGCTGTAACGCTTATTACAAACCATTTAGAGTAAAAGGAGCTCAGACATGTAAAATAACGATTACTTTATGGGACGTTCAGAGCTACATTTCATTTATATCGTTGGCTGCAGAAAATATATCTGCACTAACATTTAATGAATGCTTATGCGATATTCATCTGGGAATAGATTGTTAGGCTACATGCATATATTACGCGAGGAAGGGTTCAATAAACTACACGGAACTAACAAAACGTTTAGCTGCCGCTGGGCGTAATCTGAAATCGTTGACTTATTGCTTTGAGCATGACTGGCAATAATGAAATGTTTGCGTCACGTAGGCGTTGGATTTTAAAATTTCTAAAAGCATTGACCTTTAAATAAGTATATAATGAGGGTGTATCTAACACTTTCAATTATAGCTGAAGGGAATGCGTTTTGAGAACAAATGGAGCTTAGTACGTCCTAAGGCCACCTTCGATGCATGTTGAATTTAAAACATAGTGTAACGGCACCTGTGGCGCGACAAACATTTTTTTATATGCGGTCATTCAGAAAAGAGCTTTACATATAAACGTCGGCCTGATGTTGATCGGGGTTATGAGATCGTCACAAGAGACCATCGGGCCCGTCGCCATTTCTAGGGTTTCTAGGGAAACGTAACGGTTGAAAAATCTAAGCCAGTTCGATCAAACCTTCAATTTTTCTACCGAATTTAAGTATTGATTCAATTTGATTCAATATTTGAGGAGCCAACCTTCTCCAAGTGCAGGCCGAGGTGCTTAATTCTACTCCGAGAAATGGATATTCGAGACTTGTAGGTTCTCACAGTACCTGCATGTATCCGAATAAGTTAATTCTAGTCTCATGGCATTTCTCATCAGAAGACAATGACTTAAGAGTATTTCTATCGCTGACCTTAACTTTTCTCTGCTTAAATTGATAAATTGTTCAGACTTCCTCTGATTCAAAATGGGCCGCCACAGGTTATTTTTTAAAAACAATCCTTCTGGCCACGGCCATAGGTGGTCTTATATCCTTAAAGGTAAGTGAAAGCTCAGCCCCTTCTTTGGACAGAACGTCGGCCCTTTCGTTACCCTCAATAACACAATGCCCAGGTACCGAGCCCAGTTTGACACGCTCTAGCTACATTTCTATGCAAATGAATTTTCTAAAGCTGAAACTCGTTGTTCTTCAAATGCCCACGAACATCACATGTCTCCAATAGAGAAAACGACGCATAGTGTTTATGTGTAGAGCTTAAAAATAAGTAAATAGTTGTCGCAACAGGTCCGTATAGGTACCTTACTATTCGTTAGTTATTTTTTAGATCTATAAGTGCATGTCACACTGAATAACTGAAGGCAATTGTTCTCTCGGGTGTTAATCAGACCTTCAGAATATGTGGAGTACCTGCTTGAAAAAAAATTATGTCCTCTTCTCGTTATTAGATGTATTATTTTTATGAATAACCAAGATCCATTTTTATATATATAGATCAGCATCTATCACCACATCATCACTTAAAATTTAGTCAAAAGTACAGGAAACCACCAACTTAGTGAAATGTCGGCTGCAGCTGTTTCCAAGATTATTGAACAAAATAAGAAAATTTTGTGGATCTAGTGATGAAGGAGCAAACTTCATCAGCCAGTTCTTACCTTCTAATCCACCGAAAAGCTGCAACAGAATAAATTATTCCCTGGGTGACCTGT